>OX327697.1:13650000-16150000 GCA_946807835.1 Ailanthus altissimus | reverse complement strand
TTAAATTTTATATCTAGATTTAGATTTAGAACTTGTTAATATAAATTTCAAGCAAAATCGAGAATTCCTGTGGTAACTCTTACCACTAACACCCAAGATAGATTCCTGTCAATTGATTCTTGCATACATAAATTTAGTTTTAACGTCATTGATTAATTGAAAGTTACTGTTTATGAAAGATAATTGAGTTGGTGGGTCATTTTTCCATTCTTAGACCCAACAATTTTTTTATTGCAAATTAAAGTTTAATTTTCAATTTAGAAAATTCATCTTCACAATAAATTTCTTAATAGATTTAAGCAAAAAGGTAAAGAAATCAGATAAATAATAAATCAAACCGAGCCATCAAAACAAAGTTTTTAAACCTAGGTCGGTTTAGCCCCAATTTAGCAGTTTTCCCACAAATTACCACATAAACACACTTAAATATCTAATATTTATTATTATTATTTCCTTATTATTATTATTACTAAATTAGAAAAACCAAAAATTATTTGCAACACAATTACAAATTACTAAAAGAAAATAACATAACCCATTGGTCCAATGGTTAAAAGATTTCCTAATTGCTATAAAAAGAATTAAGAGGTTATGGGTCAGAATTCTGGCTTGAATTCTCCAAAGAGAAAAATCGCACAGTTTAATCAGCATCGATCATTTGGGGAAATATTCATCACACCCATCCATCAATATCATAAGTTACTTAATCAACTATCAGTAACAATACATAATAAAAATAGAATTAAGCTTTTAAACAAAAGTGAAGAGTTAATAAAAAGCAGAAAAATGGATCAGATTTCTGGCTTGGATTCTCAGAAAGAGAAACTAATCGCTCAGTTTAATCAGCGTCGATCATCTGGGGAAATAATCGTCACTTCCATTCCATCTCTGCCCACGTGATTATTACAAATAATAAATAAACAAGTTATATTTATACATATAAATAAAAAAGATGGCTCAGAAGACAGGCTTGAATTCTCAAAATAAAAAAGAGAAAAATCGCACAGTTTAATCAGCGTCGATAATCTGGGGAAAAATTCATCATGCCCATCTTTATTTTCAATTTTGTTGAGAAAAAAAATATTTACCCAAATCTGCAAAAGAA
Source organism: Ailanthus altissimus (assembly GCA_946807835.1). Lineage (NCBI taxonomy): Eukaryota > Viridiplantae > Streptophyta > Magnoliopsida > Sapindales > Simaroubaceae > Ailanthus > Ailanthus altissimus. Next base: position 16,148,895 of record OX327697.1, on the reverse strand, counting down.
AAGAAAAAGACCGAGAAATTCTAAAAGAAAGCCTTTCTTGGTTTGCAGAAAGGAAGCAGGTGTAGCGTCGGCTCATACGCAGCGCCCACAAAGTAATACACAGAACGCCAGTAATCAGTATTCGACGCTGTTTATTCCGAATAAAATTACTTAAAATTAAAATAAATAAAAGAATAATAACAACCCTAATAAATCAGACAGTGCGGCGACTGGCGAGCAACTTCTTAGAAGTTCTCTCAAGACAAACTGATACATAACCCACTCCAAGTGACTGCTACTTATAGGACTAGGGTTGCCCTCCAAAACCCTAGAACAACTGCTCACATGCCACGTGTCCTCTGCCCTCTTTTTTTTTTCCTTAATTTCTTAATTAGCTTAATTTACATAGAAGTCCTCCATGTTTGAGATACTCTTTCTTTTTCCCCATTCTTTTTTATATTTAAAAACACGTCCATAATTAATTTCATAACTTAATTATTTTTTAATATGTCCATAATCATCTCATAAATTACTTTTTAATAATACTGTGTATAAAATTAGAATACAAATTTTTGTTACAATTTATGTGTCATCAATTAATGAATCTACACATATCATATAAAAATTATTACAAACTTAAATTTTCTATTCTGAAATGTTATTCAAATGGGTTTAATTATATCTAAACTGGATTTATAAAAATATTATATAATTGGGCCGACGTCAACAATATTATATATATATATAATTTATATAAAGACACTACAATGTACTTTTTGGGCTTGGTTCAAAATATCTCTGGTGGATAGAATCATAGAAACTAATCCTTCTAATATCAAATTTTACTTTTTGATTTATTAATTTTATTGATGTACATTAAAATTTCTCCATTTTTATTTATTGGGTGCTCCACAATCTCAAGTTTTGCATACTTTTAATATTATTTGTTTCTAAATTCTTCTTGATCTTGAATTGTTGATCTAACATCTCTATTTTTTAGTTAAATTGTTTCGTTCTTTGTTAATTGGATATTCTGTGATTTTAATTTAGTTCTTTGAGAGATATTAGGTGATGTTTGGTTTAACAACATTAAAAAAATATGAATGAATTAGAAGACAAAAATTAAGGAAAGTGAGATGCAATATTATGATTCTTAGTTTTATTGAATATAGAATTTTTAATCGAAAGAAATCACATATATTTTGGCTAGAGAAAAAAATAACCCTTCACCTTTAAATTTTTTAATCAAAATAGTAAATTTTTGGTGTTGTTATTAATTTTATTGTTATTGTTATTGTTATTATTGTTATTTTTATTATTATTCATATTATTTTATTGGTATTATTGTTATTGTTGTTCATCATCATCATTAATCCTTTACCTTTAAATTTTTTTAGTCAAAATAACAATTTTTTGTTATTGTTGTTGTTGTTGTTATTCTTATTTTTATTATTATTCATATTATTTTATTGGTATTATTGTTATTGTTGTTCATCATCATCATTAATCCTTTACCTTTAAATTTTTTTAGTCAAAATAACAATTTTTTGTTATTGTTGTTGTTGTTGTTATTCTTATTTTTATTATTATTCATATTATTATTGTCATTGTTTGTTGTTATTATTATTCTTGTTATTGTTATTGTTCTTTATTATAATTATTGTTCATCGTCATCGTTATTATCATTATTATTAAACAATAGAGATACAATATAATCTGCAGATGCTAGTACCTACTAGAAATCGATCTTGTTGAGAATGATTTGGTAATATTTGAAATGAATTTAATATACAAGGTTAAAACCAAAAATAAGTTATACTGTTGGTATCAGTAGATATTTACTTATTATTATTTTTTTCTTAAAAAAGAGGGTAAAGGAGAAGTAAGAAGGTTCAGGAATTTCAAACTTAATCATAGAAAAAATGGGATAGCCAATGAGTTTCATCCTCCGGAGGACAAGGAGGAGAAAGACAAGTTACCCAATGGAAAGAGTAGATGTGCAACGACTATAGAGATAATAGACCAAAGATAAGTTACTTTTTTGTGACAAAGATTATTAGGTGAAGGACTATCCAAAGAAAAAAGTTATCAACACAATATTTTGGTCAGAAGAGGAGAGTGAGCAGGGTTAAATAGGGTACTTGTAGCTGTTTGATGAGTGTAATTTAGTCATATATTATGGCATTTATTCTAACTTAGATATTTATCCATTTTCAAGTAATTTCATGCTATTTATGAATTAAAGTGTTAATTTGTATCATGTAAATGATGAATGCTGAAGGAATTGGAGTGAAAGAATAAAAAAACTGAAGCTAAAGAGTGAAAATTTAGAAGTGAAGTGTAGAAAAGTGATGAATGCCCCAGCCTTCTCCTTTTCAACATGCTCGCATTTATAACAAAGGATGAATGCCACAACGTATTAAATCACAATGCCCTAATGTTCATGCAAAAAGTCAATGATGAGGCGTGAGCATTGTGAATGTCGCATCATGAAATCTAGGGTAGGCAACCCTACGCATTCCATTAGTCTCGCACCTGTCAAGAATGCCCTAGTGTTGAAGACAGTGAACGTCGCGACATTAGTATGATAAAGTTAAAGAACGCCCCAGTATTCTAGAAAAAATACCGTGGCATTACAGTTATCACTAGTATTATAAAAGCTCACTTTTTGGTACATTCTAGGAGCTTAGATGGTTCAACTTCGTTTTGTCTTCAAAATAGGTCATCTTAAGCCCAAAATCCTCTCCAAGAAAACGAATCTAGATGATCATGAGACAATAACATTGATAGAGGAGTGCAGTGCCATTCTACAGAAAAAATTGCCTCATGATCTAAAGGATCTAAGAAGTTTTACCATATTGTATACTTTTAGGAATCAACACTTTGAGAAAGATTTGTGTGATTTGGGTGCTAGTATCAATCTCATCCCTTTGTTAATTTATAACAAGTTGGATTTTTATGTAGTCAAGCCTAAAAATGTGACACTTCAACTTGTAAACCGCAATAACTTATGCAAAGGGGGTGATTGAAGATGTTCTAATTAAGGTGGACAAGTTCATCTTCCCGATAGATTTGATATTACTTGACATAGAGGAGGATAGAGAGATACCTATAATTTTGGGTATACCATTTTTGGTAACCGGGAGAACCTTGATTGTTGTACAAAAAGGTGAGTTAACTATGAAGGTCCAAAATGAAGAATTAACTTTTAATTTATTTAAGACTGTGCCATTTTCGAGTGAAGCAGATGATTATTTTGATATTGTTGTCATCAAGAAAGAGGTGCAAAACATTTTAGAATTAATGTCATTCAAGACCTTTTTAAAAATGTCATGATCAGTAGATACAAGATAAAGAGTCATAAAGCAAGAGAGTATGTAAAAGCATTGAGTGCTTCATATAGCTTTGGCTATATGAGACCCAAATTTGAACCCTTTAGATAATAATGAGGTAAGACATAAGTCATAAGCCATAAATAGAAGAGCCACTCACACTTGAACTCAAACCACTACCTAATTATTTGTGGTATACTTATCTTAGTGACTCTTCTACACTTCCTGTCATTATTTCTATTGGTTGACGAGATTTAGGAAGAGAAATTACTTAGCTTACTTTGGGAGTGTAAGAGGGAATTAGGTTGGACTATTGCCAATATTCGTGGCATAAGTCCATCCTTTTGTATGCATAAGATTTTGTTGAAGAGAACCACAAGCCAATAATTGAGCAACAAAGAAGATTGAAACATATGATCAAAGATGTAGTTAATAAGAAAATCATTAAGAGGTTGGATGTGGGTATTTTCTACCCAATCTTGGATAATTCGTGGGCTAGTCTGGTGCAATGTGTGCCCAAAAAAAGAGGTGTTACTATTGTGGATAATGAGAATAATGAATTGATCCATACTTGCACTGTGACTGGATAGAGAATTTGCAGGGACTACCGAAGCTCAACAAGGCCATAAGGAAAGATTATTTTCCTCTACCATTCATTGATTAGATGCTTAACAGACTAGTGGGACACCAATATTATTGTTTTCTTGATAGGTACTCCAACTATAATAAAATTGAAATCTTCCTAGAAGACTAAGAGAATACCATTTTCATATGTCTCAATGGTACCTTTATATTTAAAAGGATGTCATTTGGCTTATGCAACGCACTGGTCACTTTCCAACGATGCATGATGACAATCTTCTCAGATATTGTGAAAAACTTCTTTGAGATATTTATGTATGATTTTTCAAATTTTGGTGATTCATTTAATTTTTGTCTTAATAACTTAACATTTGTTTTGAAAAGATGTAAAAAAACCAATTTCATGCTAAATTGGGAAAAATACCACTTTATGATTATAAAGAGGTATTGTTTAGGCCATAAAATCTCTTCTAGAGGCATAGAGGTTGATAAGGTAAAGATTAAGACCATTGAGAAATTGCCTTGCCTACTAATGTGAAATGAGTTAGAGTTTTCTTAGACATGCAGGTTTTTGCAGAAGATTCATCATGGATTTTTCTAATATTGTCAAGCCTTTTTGTAACTTGCTAGAGAAAGATGTGCAATTTTTATTTGGTGATGCTTATTTTAAAGCTTTTAAGACCTTGAAAAAGAAGCTTATTTCAACTTCAATCATTATAGCACTAGATTTGAGTCTTCCATTTGAGTTGATATATAATGCTAGTGACATAACTGTTAGTGTAGTCTTTCATACTACATAACTACAAAAAAAAGTTGTTAGTTGTTGTGTTTGCTTTTGACAAGTTTTGGTCTTATCTAACAGAAGTCAAAGTGATTGTTTTCACAAATCATTAAGTTATTAAGTATTTGATTTCTAAGAATGATGCAAAGCCTCGCTTGATTTGACGAGTATTACTTTTGCAAGATTTGACTTGAAGATTCGAGAAAAGAAGGGTACCGAAAATTAAGTTATAAATCACTTATCTAGATTAGAAGGAGGAGATAAGGGTAAAACCTTGATCAATGAATATTTTTTTAAATGAGCAACTCTTGACAGCGCAACACTTAGAAGTGCTATGGTATGCAAATTATCTGAATTATCTTATTTATGGCACTATACCTTTAGATTTTGCTTTTTAGCAAAGAAAGTTATTTTTTTCATGATGTGAAGAGATGTTGTTAGGATAAGCCTTTCTTGTTTAGGCAATGTGCAGATCAATTATTGAGGAGATATGTACCTCCAGAAAAGGTAGATAGTATTTTACATCATTGCCATTCTTTTAAATATGATGGATATTTTGGAGGTAATAAGACACCTGTGAAAGTGTTGCAATGTGGTTTTATTAGTCAACCTTGTTTACGGATGCTGATATGTATATCCAACTGTGCGATTAATGTTAAAGGACTATTAACATATTAAGGAAGCAAGAAATATCCCCTATAAACTATTTTAAAGGTAGAGATATTTGATGTGTTGGGAATTGATTTCATAGGTAATTTTATTTCATCTAATAGGAATAAATACATACTTGTGATAGTGGATTATGTGTCAAAATAAGTGGTAATGGTTACACTTCTAACCAATGATGCTAAAGTTATGGTGAACATTTAGAAGAGGAACATCTTTACAAGGCATGGTACTCTGAGAGCTATTATAAGCGATAAATGGTCACACTTTTGCAACAAGTATTTTTCAGCCTTTCTATAAATATTTGGAGTGAAACATAAGATTAATATCGCCTATTATCCTTAAATGAGTGGTCAAGCAGAGATCTTAAATAGGGAAGTGAAGTACATCCTTAAGACGACAGTTAAGACTAGCTGGAAGGATTGAGCTATGAGGTTAGATGATGCACTTTGGGCTTATTGCACAATATACCAAACACCTATTAGGATGTCTCCATACTAGTTGATATTTGGAAATGTGTGTTATCTACTAATTGAATCGAGCATAAAGCTTATTAAGCTATCAAAGGCCTTAACTTTGATTTTTAAGCTGTCTGTGAAAAAAACATGTTGCAATTAAATGAAATGGGTGAGTTTTAGTTCCAAGTATACGAGAATGCCAAGTTGTACAAGGAGAAGACCAAGAGCTGGCATGACAAAAGCATTTCCCATAGAAAGTTCAAGCCATCATAATATGTGCTTTTGTTCAACTTCCAGTTGAAATTTTTCCTGAGTATACTCAAGTCAAGGTAGTTGCGACCATTCATAGTCACCAAGGTATTTCCTTATGGGGCTATTAAGATTGCAGATGAAGAAAGTAAATGGTTGTTTAAGGTGAATGGGTAGAGGTTGAAACATTATTATGGGGATGAGATAGATCATTGAAATTTGCCCTTTAGGCTAATCAATTCTTAAGTCTCGTGAAGCAAGACAAAGTTAAATCAATCATTGCTTAAGAGGCAACCTAAGGTAATTTTATTGCATTTATTTCCATTTTTGTTTTAATAAATAGTCTTTTTCTTTAAGCGTTTGGAAACTAGAACAAAGAGAAATTTTTTGTCAATGCACCAGCGTGAAAACCAGAGGTCTCAATGCTAAAGCATCCAACACCAGCGCCTCATGCCAAGTTAAGCAATTAACATTAGGGCGTCCAAAATTTTAATGCCCTTGCATTCACACAAAAAATGTTATTGCTAGGGTGTTAAAATATTCAATGTCCCCATATAAAAACTAGAAGACCTAACATTCCAGCATTGAACCACCAATGGCAATCATTTTTCACTTAGGAAGAATAGTTACCAGCAAATTTGCTCAATAGTTACCAGCAAAACACCTTAGCATTACAACTCTAGAATGCCCTAGCGTCTGTTCATTTTTAAAAGTTGAACCGCCAAAACTACCAACACTGCCATATTGTAAATGTCAAATGTAGCAGCATTTTGATAATTTTGGAATTGAAGAGTCAAAGGATAAATGCCTGAGGTCATAACTTTTTAACGTCCCTGCATTCATGTAAAAATGTCAAATGCCTTAACATTATAAAGAGAGTGTAGCTGCGTTCACTCAAAAAATAGGTTAAAAACACCATTTAAGCCATTTTTCTCACATTTACTCTAAATAACACTCTCATGTCTCTTAATCCAAGCTTGAATCTAGCCAAAGCCCACTCAATCCAACACCTAAAACACCTTACCTACCACCTAAACAACCTTTTTTCATGGATCATAACACTAAATCAACTCTAAAACAACAAAATCTCACTCATTAACCACAAATCCAAAACTTCCACCAAATACCTAAAGTTCAATTTTTTTTTATAAGGCACTTGATGAACACTTAAATTTGCACATTTAATAAAGGTTTTACACTATTATTTTGTATTATTAGTGTCATTAACCTCCCTAACTTAAGCATATTTATAATATTGTACCTAATAAGCTTTTATCTATTTCATGATATGTTTGATAAAACGGGTATAGCTTTCTACCTAAGAATCCAATTTAAGTGATGCTTGATCCTTTGAAAAGCTGACTTAATGGGAGATAAAATATTATATTTCACAAGAAATTTAGAATTATAGAGTTTAGAGGGTAAAAAATGGCCTAGAAGAGAATAAATCTGTAGTACAAGCCTAGTCCAAACAGTCATCAGTATTTAACCCATAACTAGAGAAATACGTATCTAATATGTATAAGATAACTCAATTTGAAAATATAAGAGACTTATCTATCACTTTTATATTTTGAGTGGAAGCTATTTTGAAGCACATCAATTATAAATTAGACAATCAAATGGGTGTATTAATGATAATCAATGCAAATTAGTTGCCACCCTTCTTAATTTTTATCATCCAACTGGTTCCCTCTTCATTTGTCTTGATTTATCCATATTTTTCTATAAATAGATAACCTGTTTATGCCTAAAGTATGTAATTAGAAAGCAATATTTTAGTTCAAAATACTTATCTTTTGTATTATCTCTTTGTAGTATTATTTCTTTTGTTTACAATTCTAAAGTTCATGTTATCACTTCTTCCATCTCATTCATTTTTCTTTAATTTTATTATATCCAAGTAACTTTCTTTTTGCTAAAGTGAAAGGGTGAAACTCTTGGAAAGGTAATAATATACACTTAAACTCTTATTCTAGAATTTAACATTACATTCTTAAGTTATGCAAATTTACATATGATGTATTTATTTTGTTTACAATATTGATACCATTTCTTGTAAAGTAGTGTATTTTGATTTATTACAAACAATTTTTGTAGTTTTGATGTGCATTATGAGAGTTCTAAATCAACTCAAGAAGGTGAGCTGAGCATAAAAAAGGCATCAAATGGGCCAATAACAAGAGTTAAGGCCAAATAGCTTCAAAGGGCTATAAGTAGTCAGATTGGAGCTATTGAAGCTTTTATGGACTTGAAAACTTATGATATAAATGTGAATGGATTAAAGGTGTTTATTTGTCTTCAATTAGAGCTTGGGACGTGATCTAGAGGCTGTTGGCAACTTTAGGCTTAAAGAATCAAATAAGAGCCTTATTTGCATACTGTTAAGTTTAAGTTGTTTTTTTTTGGACCTATTTTTATTATTTTGCTTATCTCTCTCTATTTTTATGTATTTGGGTCTTTTTAAAACATGTTTAGTATTGTTTTAAGTTGTTAAGTCAGTTTGGGCTTATTTGAGTTATTTTGGGCTTTTAAAGCCAATTAGATAAAATTAAAATTTTTCCTTATCTTGTAAGCCTATATAAGGCATCTTAAAACTTCTTGTAGAGGCAGCTGCCTCACTCTTCAATTGGATGCACAAAAATAAGAACTTTTCTCTCTCAATATTGCCTTCTCAAATTTTCTTAACTTTTGAAGATAGTTACTCACTTATCACTCATTGGAAGATCTAGAAGATTCTGATTTTAAGGCAAATCATTTTCAGCTCGGGGGTGATGATGTGCATCATGAGGGTTCTAAAACAACTCAAGAAGGTGATCTAAGTATAAAAGAGGCTTCAGACAGGCCAATAACAAGAGCTAAGGCCAAACAGCTTCAAAGGGTCATAAATAGTTAGATTGAAGCTTCTATGGGCTTGGAAACTTGTGATATGAATGTGAATGGACCAAATGTGTTTATTTGTCTTCAATTAGAGTTTGGGACGTGATCTAGAGATTGTTGGCAACTTTAGGCTTAAAGAATCAGATAACAGCCTTATTCGCATGCTATTAAGTTTAAATTGTTTCTTTTTGGACATATTTTTTTTATTATTTTGCTTATCTCTCTCTATTTTTATATATTTGGGTCTTTTTAAAACATGTTTAGCTTTGTTTTAAGTTGTTAAGTTAGTTTGGGCTTATTTGAGTTAGTTTGGATTTTTTAAGCCAATTAGGTAAAATTAGGGTTTTTCCTTATCTTGTAAGCCTATATAAGACATCTTAAACTTCTTATAAAGGCAGTTACCTCACTCTTCAATTGGATGCACGAAAATAAGAATTTTTCTCTCTCAAAATTGTCTTCTCAAGTTTTCTAACTCTTGAAGATAGTTACTGATTTATCAATCTTTGATCATCAAAAGTGTGGTGCACTCTTTGATTACCAAAAGTGTGTCGTCAAAATCCTAAATTGATCTTTGTGGCATCCATATGACTTATCAAGGTTTCTTTTTAGTTCTATCCTCAATCTTACTTACAATTTATTTTTTATAATTTAGCCTAAACACTTAAAGAAAGACCAATAAAACCACACACCACCCTAATCTTGAAATCAAATTTTGTGTATATTTTGAATAATTTATTTTGAAGATCAAGGCACATCATCTTGGTATCAGAGCATAAGATTTTAATGTGCAAACTGAAGTGTCAGACATTAAAGGTCTCTTGCTATTTTTGTCTAATATATTATTGTCAGGGTTATTCAATAGCTTGGGTCTCCATCATTTGAGGTTAGTAGTTTTTGAATTGCAATTTTGAAGCATTAAAGTTGATTCTTAGTAGTTTGTAGACTGAGGATAATTTGGATGAGTTGAGTTGTTCCTAAACCTAGAATTTATGAATTTTAGTCATTTGTTGCTATTTGATCTTAATTTACTGAATTGGTGAAAGTTCAGCTTGAGAAGTGTGTTTTAGCTACTATTTGTGTTGTTCATATTTGTTTGGGGTTTCTTTGATAATGGTTGAAGATGATACAAATAGAGTACCAAAAGGACTGAGTTTAGAACAAGCTCAACTCATGGACTTACAACGAGCTTATGATAAATTTTGGGGTGAGATTATTGAAATTTATGGACAACTCATTGCAATTATAGAAATGATACAAAGAAATACTTTACAACCCCAACAAAGGTAGGTAGGGCATAAGATACCTCGGAATGACCTGGGGGATGCTAGAGATGAGCCAAATAGAGAAAATGAAGCTGAAGATAAGGATAGGCTGAAGAGGCAGTAAAATGACCCTACTAGTAGTATCAAACTTAATATACCACCATTTAGAGGTACTAGTTCTCCTATGAAGTATTTAGAGTGGGTTCAAAAGGTAGAAAAAGTGTTTGATTGACATAAGTACTCTGAGGCAAAGAAGTGTAAGGTAGCACCTTTTAAGTTTACAGATTATGCATTTTTATGATGGAAAAACTTAAAAACTCAACGAAGAAGGGATGAAGAAGAAGAAGTTACTAGTTGGCCACTTATGAAAAGATTAATGAAGAAGAGATTTGTTCATAATTACTATAAAGAAGAATTATACATCAAACTCCAGATTTTGCAACAAAGTTCCTTAAGTATGGAAGAGTATGTGAAAGAATTTGAGCTATTACTGATTTGCTGTGATTTGAATGAACATTAAGAGCAAACAATAGCTAAATTTCTTGATGGATTGAGGAGGACATAGCTAATGTTGTTGAGTTACAACCCTTCATATTTCTTGAGGATGTCATAAAACTTGCAACTAAAGTAGATAAAACAGCAGAAAAGATGGGGTATCCATACAAGGTCAACTACATCAAGTAATACAAATGTTGTTTCTAAACCTTCCCAGACATAGAACACACCTAAACGAGATGAGAAAGTAGAGTTCAGTAAGAAGAATGCTAGTTCAGGTTCTTTGAAAGGAAAAGAGAAGGTATTTGAATCTCAAATTCTTAGAAGGTATCAAAACATCAAGTGTTTCAAGTGCTTGAGAAATGGGCATATTACTTCTAAATGTCCAAATAAGAGGGTGATAAATCTATATGGAAAGCATGGAGAGCTTGTAAGTAAAGATGAAGCCAAAATAGAAGAAGAATCTAAGGTAGAAATGATTGAACAAGAAGAGGATTTGGAGCCAATGGAGGGGAATTTATTAGTTATTCAAAGAATTTGAGTACTGAAGTTGATATTAGTTTTGGAATAACGTGAAAATATCTTTCATACAAGATATCAAATCTGAGATAAAGTTTGTACTATGATCATTGATAATGGTAGTTATACCAATGTTGCATCCACTACTTTAGTGGAGAAACTAGGATTAACTATTGTTCTATATCCCAAACCATATAAATTGCATTGGCTTAATGATAAGGGGGAGATTCAGGTTACAAGATAAGTTCGCATGCCGTTCTTCATTAAAATGTTTCATGATGGGGTTTTATGTGATGTGGTTCTTATGACAGCTAGTCATGTGTTATTAGGATGTTCATGGCAATTTGATAATGATGTGACTTATAATGGACGAAGGAACACTTATTCATTTGTACTGAATTGGAAGAAAAAGAATTTGATGCCATTGAGTTCTCAACAAGTTAGAGAAGATCAATTGTGGAATCAAAGGAAGATGGTGAAATCAGGTTAAGGGCTGATGTTAGCCAAAAAAGGAGATGTTGAGCAAGCACTAGCTTCTGTGAGGGTTATTTTCATGGCTTGGGCAAAGCCTTTATTGCAAGTAGAGGGTCTGGATTTGTCAAATGTCACGCCACAAGTGTTCTCAAGCATTTTTTCAAACACTTGGTGCGCGACTGATGCAATATTTCTATATCTTAAAATTAAGTACAAGTATACACTATCGTAATAAGTAATAAAGGGACTTATAAAATTGGATGTTGAACCCACAGGGATAGTTTTTATTTTCTACCAAGTACTGAAACTATATATTTCTTATAATTATTCAGAAAAATAAAATCTAAATATTGCAATAAATTAAGTAAAATAAAAGTGCAGAAAATATATGTCACAACTCAAATAAAATAAGAAAATAGTAATATAGAGAAAGCTTAGGGTTAATTACTATCCTTCAATATATTTTCTAAAGATTAATCCTTTAAATATTTATATCCCTCAATTCTTATTATTGGTCAAGATACTAATGTATTCACAAGCCTCTTCCAAGGCCATGCAAGTATATCTTAATTTACCAAATACCTATATTTCTATAGTACTTATAATAAATAAAGATTCATTAAGAACAAGTATTATTGACTATACATGCCAATTAGATATATTCTTATCCTAATTTGAAACTTGTATATGCAACATTAAATGTTGCTCTACAATCATGCATCAAATTATCTAGGTCTAAATACAATTATGCATCTTCCAAGTTTATCAAAGTATTATCAATTCAATCACAATATTGATCAAATTTAATGAAGCATTAAGAATAAATAATTTGAATAATAAAGAATTGATTTCAAATAAATATTAAAAAGATCAAACAATTAAGCTCACATATTGAGTTCAAGTAATAACCCTAGAAAATAAATTTAGCTTATGATAATAAGAGAATTATGGCTAAAAAATAAAATAAACATGATACAACCAAAAGTAAACCAATATAGACGTCAATTTGCAATTGGTTGATATGCCAAAGATTCACCAATAATCTCTTACTTCCTTTAATTGCCCTTACTTTTCTCTCTAAAAATTGCTCTTCTTCAGTGTGTTATGGCTCTAAAATCTCTAAGTTGTGTTCCTTTTAGGTCTAAAATAAGAGGCATTTATATAAGGATTGATTGGAGTATTTGAGTTGTACTTCTTTTTTACTGTAGCGTGACAACTGTTTATTGGCATTGTTCCATGCACTGTTCACTGGTTACTGTTCATGCAAGACCATTCACTGCTGGAGCAAAAATCTTTGGGTGCTAGAACTTCGCTAGGGAAATATACTATTTATCGTTGGGGCGAGATTACTATAACAAATCACTATTCGCCAGTACTGTAGCAATTTGAAATTTTGCCTTGTTTTTCTTAGATTTTCATCTTATTAAAATGAGCAATTAATCAAGTTAAGAGAGTAAAAATAATAGATATAATTTACGCTTATCGGTGACAAAGCCTCCTAGGGGCTATATAGGCTTCTGGAACAGATCGCGGGCCAGAGCTTTTAGAAAACCTCCTGACATGGGTAAAGAACCAGGCCAAGCCCGTAATTTATTAGGGTTGTTAACCCCAATTTAAAAGGAAAATATTCCATAAAATATGTGATGGCATCTCGAAATATTCTAGAGCATATTATTCCATCTTATATGTACACCATTAGATCATTTAGATCTCAAGCATCGATTGTATAGGGCTGTTAGTATATAAAGGGGAGACCCTTACTTGTACAAAGCATCTCATAGCTTGTGTTTTCTCTTCAGTAATATAGAGAGCATTTTCTTAAATAGCTTGTGTACGTGTTTCTTCTATTCCTTATGTGGTTTTCTCTACTGTTTAGCACGCAACGCATATAAAGCCGCACGGTTCTCGAAAGGTCCATGACATTTAGTATTAGAGCGGGTTCAAAGAAGATGGGGAAAGATGCCATGTCGTTAGATTTGACTGAAGAGAGGGGTCAAAACCCTAAAGCTAAGAGGCACAGCAGTGTCCTTCGCGACAAGTCAGTGGGTCCAGGCCAGGATGTGGGGAGCATGGTGAAAGCACTTAACGGCGCTGTCAGAAAGGCGGCAGATCACCTTAGAGAGTTAGAGTAACAAGTAGAGAAGCTTGAGGTGGGACTCGATACTTAAAGGTATGAGCTGCGCTCTCTCATCGGCACATCCATCGAGAGTTACGTTGATCAGCAGCGTGACTGGGTCAAGGCTTTTCAAGATAAGGTATACACCACCAATAACAAAGTTCAAGCCCAAGTAGAGGAGCTGTGTAGAGGGTTTGACGCTGTTAATGAGAACATGGTGTTGTGCAAGCGAGCAGTAGCGAATGGGTTTGTTGCTGCTCATGGAACGCCAAGAGTTGAAGCTCCTAAATAAAAAAAGTTCAGTGGCAAGCAGAACGCCAAGGAGCTCGATACCTACGTTTGGCAGATGGAAAGATACTTCGACACCATGGGTGTGCAAGACAAAGATAAGGTAAATACCGCGACCTTATATCTTTCTGATCATGCAATCCTATGGTGATGCAGAAAAAGCGAGGAGATACGCAAGGGTACCTGTATAATCAACATATGGGCAGAAATGCAATGGGAGCTGAAGTGTTAAATCTATCCAGAGAATTTGGTGCACGATGCTCGAAAGCGGTTAAAGAATTAAAGCAAACCAAGTCTATCAACGAGTACGTGAAGGAGTACTCCCTGTTAATGCTCCAAATTCCTAACATGAGCAAGTAGGACTTGCTGTTCAATTTCTTAGACGGGTTGTAAACATGAATGTCCAATGAATTGAAGCGGTATGGGGTGACAAGAATATCCGATGTGGGGAGTCCAATGAATTGGTAGAAATGCTTATGGATTACCGTAAGGGTGACTCGGGGAAGTCTAAGCATTTAAGACCCAATCACAGTAAAGGTAGGGGTGCCAAGGAGTTTCATCCTCCGAAGGATGAGGAGGAGAAAGTAAGCCGCCCAAATGGGAAAAGCGGAAGGGTAATGGCCATATAGGAAATGGATCGAAGACAAGCTGCTTCCTTTGCGATGAGGATCACTAGGTCAAAGACTGTCCAAAGAAGACGGCTGCAATGGTTAAAATGCACGAGGCTTGCGAACAGGGTTAAATGGAGTGTTTGCAGCTAATCAACACAATGAAAACCAAGCGAAGTGCCAGCGCGCCAACGGGAAAGGCACTCATATATGTCGAAGCCTACATTAACTGCATAAAGACTGGAGTGCTGATAGATATGGGCATAACGTACAACTTCATTAAGCATGCGGAAGTGAAGCGCTTGGGGCTTTACGTGGTGAAAGAGGTAGGATTCCTTAAATTGATAAATGTTGCAGCTAAGCTACTAGATGGGGTGGTTCGAAGGGTCGATATCCACCTAGGTAAATGGCGCGACAAGGTAAATATCTCTGTAACACCTCTTGATGATTTTGATGTGGTGTTAGGTATGGAGTTCTTGAGGTAGTACGATGTGGTGCCGCTTTCTCGACACAATTACATGTGCATCATGGAAGGAGGGCCTTACATGATACCGATGGTAGACAAGTCTAAGGGTGGGCAATCTCAGCCTTAGCCAACAATAAAATCTTTTCCGTCATTCAACTAATGGGAGTTGCTGAGAGCAAAGGTTAAGTACATCCAACCACAGTTAAGGAGATGGATGATAAGGCGACAAGGGGCAAGAGTAAGCTACCAACGGGAGTTGCAGAAGTGCTCAGGGAGCACAAATGAGTCGTGCCAACTAATATACCACAAGTGCAACCGCATCAGGGTGATACCGAGCATGGGAGATAGTTGGAGTTGGGGTTTACGCTTCCAACTACAATGCAAATGCCTAAACCGGAATTAAATAAGTACGGGGACAACTCAATGAGTTGTCGAGTGTGGGTGTCGCTCAATAACTATAGGTGTCACGTGGTGTGCGCTTTCAGCACAAGAAGTGGGGTAGAAACAAGCAGTGATATATCAAGCATCATGCAGAGGACTTGGTGATAGAGATAATACTTCCACCACCATGCAAGATAGCACGCTCACTTTACAAGGACCTTGATCGTAAGAATGAGGGGCCATTTTCTATTGCCAAGAGGGTTGGTAACGTCTTGCATAAAGTGGCGATACTTTCGAGGCAGCAGCTGCATCTAATATTTCCCAAGAGCTATTTAAAGCTATGCCAAGGGGGTACGATAAACACGGAGCAGAAACAGGGATGTTTAGGAATTTCCACATTGGACAACAAAAGAGCGAGACTCATCCGTGATAGACGAACGGTGCAGAAGAAAAATCCACCTCAAAGGCGTGAGTACATTGTCAAGTGAAAAGGGGTACCCGATATTGGTGCACACCGGAAACACGAGAGTGTACAGTGGCAGAATGAAGAACGAGGTGCGCAGTTTCCAGTGAAGATGCGACGAGGGCGTTGCATGAATTTGGTGGGGGAGAATGTCATGCCCTAAGTGTTCTCAAGCATTTTCTTGAACACTTGGTGCGTGACAAAGCCTTTTAAGGGCTATATGGGTTACTGAAATGGATCACGGGCTGGAGCTTCTAGAAGACCCGCTGACATGGGTGAAGAACTGGGCCAAGCCTACAACTTAAAAGGGTTGTTAAACCCAATTTGGAAGGGGAATATTCTATAGAATATGTGATAGGATCTAGGAATATTCTAGAGCATATTATTCCATCTTGTATATACATCGTTAAAATCATTTAGATCTCAGGCGTCGATTGTATAGGGTTGTTAGTATATAAATGGGAGACCCTCACTTATACAAAGCATCTCATAGCTTGTATTTTCTTTTCAGTAATATAGATAGCATTTTCTCAAACAGTTTATGCACGTGTTTCTTCTCTTCTTTGTGTGGTTTTCTCGACTGCTTAGCACACAACGCATATAAGGCCACACAGTTCTTGAAAGGTCCGTGATACAATGCAGGTTGTAAAGTTGCTTGAAGAGTTTAAAGATGTATTTCTAGAAGAGCTGTTATTAAGATTACCATTTATTTGAAGGATAGAGCATCAAATTGATTTGGTGCCTAGAGCTTCACTTCTTAATAGACCAGTATATAGATGTAATCCGGAGGAAGCAAAGGAGATCCAAAGGCAGGTTTGTGAGCTCTTAGAGAGAAGCTATGTGCGTGAGTTACTTAGTCCTTATTCTGTATATACTTTGCTTGTTCCAAAGAAGGATGATACCATAACAATGTGTGTAGATAGCCAAGCTATCAACAAGATAACGGTTAAGTATCGATTCCATATTCCTAGACTTGATGATATGCTTAATGAATTGCATGGTGCTATTTATTTTTCTAAAGTTGATTTGATGAGTGGATATCACCAAATTAGGATGAAAGAAGGTGATGAATGAAAAACAGCCTTTAAAACTAAGCATGAATTATATGAGTGGATGGTGATGCCGTTTGGGCTTTTTAATACACCTAGTATATTTATAAGGCTTATGAATTATGTTTTGAGAAATTTTATTGGGTTGTTTGTTGTGGTACATTTTGATGATATCCTGATCCACTGTAAAACTTTTGATGATCATGTGAGGCATCTTAGGACTGTATTTGAGACCTTGCGTGATGTTAAGTTGTATGGAAAACTCAAGAAGTGTTATTTCTACCAAGATAGTGTTATCTTTCTTAGGTATGTTGTTTTTGGTAGTAGAATTAAGGTTGATGAGTAGAAGGTTAAGGCAATTCATGATTGGTCTAAACTTACTAATGTTGCTGATGTGAGAAGTTTTCATGGTTTAGCCTTTTTCTATAAGCGATTTATTAAAGATTTTAGTTCAGGCACATCAAGTTGGCACAATAAATTCTTGAAAATATTTATAAGATTTGGCGTATTTACCATTTCTTGTAAAGTAAGAGTCTTGATTTATTGTAGACAAATATAAAGATTAGCATAATAAATACTTGAACCCATTAACAAGATTTGTTGTATAATAATTGAAAGAAATAAATACAAGTTAATATATAAATGGTGATGAACTTTAATTATTATATCTTTCGATTGAAACATTCTTTGTGTGAGGATTCCAATTAGTTATAAAAAGAGTTGAATATATTCTTATTTTATATGCTAAGAGTGGATCTCTTTAACTTTAGATTTC
The DNA here is from genome assembly GCA_946807835.1 of Ailanthus altissimus. Taxonomy (NCBI): domain Eukaryota; kingdom Viridiplantae; phylum Streptophyta; class Magnoliopsida; order Sapindales; family Simaroubaceae; genus Ailanthus; species Ailanthus altissimus. The sequence continues at coordinate 16,131,072 of OX327697.1, read as the reverse complement.
ATTTTAATTGGTTATTTAAATTATTATTTGCAATCATTTTATATTAATTTATTTGTCTTTAGAGTATTTATAGTTTGTAATTTTAATTTTACTTTCTTGTGGGTCGATCTTATTCTCAGTAGAATATTTATTACTTCGATAATTTTGCACTTGAGAATAAACTCATATATTCTGGATGTGTCAAGTTTTTAGCACCATTGCTTTATAAGTGAAATTAACTAAGTATTTTTTTTATTTTCATGGAAGGTTAAGCCTCTTACTCTTTGTTTGCTAACTTTTATTTTATTGTTAGCTTGACCTATTTTTTTTGCCGTTATTTAATTTTTTTCTCTTATTTGTAATATTTATTGTTATCGTATTTTATTTTATTTCTTTGTATGAGTGGTTTATTTTGAAATCCTAAGTCTCATTGTTTGGTGAAAGGTAATTTAGGAACTTTCTTTGATGTTTTGTTTGATTCTCCTTCATCTCTTCATTCTTCACAAAATCTAAGTTTTCCCTCCAAATGCACCATCTTTCTTAGATTTTTCCATAGATGCAACACATTTTAATTTTAAATCGGGTATTATCCAACATTTACCCATTTTTCATTGCTTAGATGTAGAGAATCGTTACCTACATCTAAGAGAATTTGAAGAAATATGTAGCACGTATAACGATCTAAATTATAGCTTGAATACAATTCGACTTAAACTTTTTCCTTTTTCTTTAAAAGATAAAGCTAAAACCCTAAAGGAAAATATAACTTAAATGCATGTAGTTCAGGAAGCCAATATATGGATCAAGTTAAAGTGGTTATCACTCCTCGAAAGGATAACGTGTTGAAAAACACATTCCTAAACCTCATGGGAATGATGAATCGATCTCTAAGGGTAAGGAAATTATTCAACCTACACCTAGTGAAGAAAACACTGAACCCTCACCTGCACCCCCATTTTCTCATGCATTATATAATGCTAGGAAGCATTACATAATGCTAGAAAGTTGAATTACAATCTTAAAAATTTTGAAATCTTCAAACAAGTAAAAGTTAATATTCCTTTATTAGATGCTATTAAACAGGCTCCCTCTTGTGCAAAATGTTTGAAAGATTTATGCATAGTAAAAAGAAAACTGAATGTGAAAAAGAAAGCATTTTTAGTTAAGCAAGTAAGTGCCATTCTTCAGAACAATAATGCTTTGAAATACAAAGACTCTAGTTGTCCTACAGTTTTATGCATTATTAGAAGTCATAAAATTGAACAAGCCTTACTTGATCTTGGTGCTAGTGTGAATTTATTACCATATTTAGTTTATCAATAGCTCAATCTCGGTAAGTTAAAACCAACTTTTGTAACTGTTTTGCTTGCCGATAGATCAATACAAGTACCAAGAGGGATAGTGGAAGATGTGTTATTTCAAGTCGATAAATTCATATATCTTGTAAATTTTATTGTCTTGAACATAGAACTGTTAAAAGATGTAATTTGATACCTGTTATGTTGGGTCGTCCATTTTTAGTAACATTTAACGTTTTGATTAATTATAAGAATGGAGTAATGAAGCTTTCATTTGGGAACACGACATTTGAGCTCAATGTTTTCAATATGTGTAAGCAACTACATGAGGAGGAGGATGAAAATGAAGAAGTCAACGTGATTGAAATAATTTTGATGGATTATATTCAAAATGGGAGTTCTATTGATCCCTTAGGAATGTGCTTAATGAATTCATTTGAGTCAAATATGCAATTAGAGTCTGAAATCTCTAACATATATTCTTTACTTGACTGTGCACAGGTGATCAAAAATAAAGGATGAAAACCAAAGTTTGAAGAATTAGGAGAAAAAAAGGATAAACAAAACAAAATTCCAAAGTTGATGTTGAAATCGCTACTTGAAGGACTAAAATATGCATTCTTAGAGAGAAACAAACTTACCTATTGGTAATCTCTTCTACACTCATAAGAAGGTAAGTTTATTAAAGTATTAAAAATACATAAAAATGTAATAAGGTGAACTTTAAAAGACATAAGAGACATTAATCCTTTGATTTGCACACATAGAATACACATAGAGTACAATGCCAAAACTTTCTAATAACTCCAAAGGAGATTAAATCCATATATAAAAGAGATAGTGAGAGATGAAGTTCTCAAATTACTTAAAGTAGGAATTATCTGTCCTATTTCAGATAGTAAGTAGGTAAGTCCTACTCAGATAGTACAAAAAAAATCTAGAATCACAGTCATTGAAAATGACAAATGTGAGTTAATACCAACTCGAGTCTCATCTAATTATAGGATGTGTATAGATTATAGAAAGTTGAACTCTGCCACTAGAAAAGACCATTTTTCTTTACTATTTATTGACCAAATTTTAGAAAGTGTAGGGGGACATCTTTACTATTACTTTCTAGATGGCTATTTTGATTATTATCAAATTCTTATAGCACTAGAGAACCAAAAAAAGATGACATTCACATGGCTTTTTGGGGTCTTTACTTTTTAGAAAGATGCCCTTTAGACTTTGTATTGCTTTAACAATATTTCAAAGATGTGTGTTAAGCATTTTTAGTGACATGGTTAAGCATTATTTAAAAGTTTTCATGGATGATTTAACTGTGTTTAGAAATTCTTTTGATAATTGTCTTGAAAACTTAGGAAAGATTTTAAAAAGATGTGAAGAAAAAGTTATTGTGTTGAATTAGAAAAAATGTGATTACATGGTCACTTTTAGAATTATTTTTAGACATGTAGTGTCTTTTAAAGGAATTGAAGTGGATAAGAAAAACATCAAACTCATTGCTCATTTGCCGTTACAAAAAATAGTCAGAGAAGTCTGATCCTTTTTAGGATATGCTAGAAGGTTCATAGAAAAATTTAGTGCTATATCTAGACGTCTTTGTAATCTCTTAGTAAAAGATGTATCATTTGAGTGGACTCAAGAGTGCCAAAATTCATTTAAAAAATTAATTGGCCTCTTAACATTTACTCCTATCACACAATCTCCTGACTGGTCTTTGCCTTTTAAGCTCATGTGTGATGTCAGTGATTATGCTGTTGGTGCTGTATTATGACAAAAAAAATGAGGGTAAACCCTATGTAATTTATTACACAAGTAGAACTTTAAATAGTGCACAAATAAACTGTACAACAACTAAAAAATAATTACTTGCTATAATTTTTGCATTAGGTAAATTTCATTCTTACTTAATTGGTTCTTCAATTGTTGTGTTTACTGATCATACTGTTGTAAGTACTTAATGTCAAAACAGGATGCAAAACTAAAACTAATTCGATGGATTCTATTACTTTAAGAATTTAATATCACTATTAAGATAAGAAAAGAATTGAGAATGTTGTTGCAGATCACTTATCAAGACTCGTACTAGATTCACCAACAAAAATAATACTCATTAATGACTCTTTTCCCGATGAATTTTTATTTTTTATTGTTACGATGCTTTGGTATATTAATATTGTTAATTGTTTTATGACATGAGAAATGCCACCTTAATAAAATGCACAAGACAAAAAGAAATTTCTAACTGAGGTGAGAAAATTTTACTGGGATGATCCTTATCTCTTTAAATATTGTCTTGACTAAATATTTTGAAAATGCATACCCAACTATGAGATAAATAGAGTTATTAAATTTTTTTTATTCTAAAGCATGTGGAGTATATTTCTCATCAAAGAAAACAACTGTAAAAATCTTATAATATGGATTTTATTGGCTCACTTTATTTAAAGATACACATGCATTTTTTAAAATGTATGAAAATTGTCAAAAATTAGGATCTATTTCAAAATGAAACATAATGCCATTAAACCTTATTCTTGTTATTGAAATCTTTGATTGTTGGAGAATAGATTTCATGGGATCATTTTTATTATCATTTGGATTTACGTACATTTTAGTCGCAAGAGATTATATCTCAAAATAGATTGAGGCTATTCCATGTTAAAACAATGACCAGCGACAGGCCAACGCCCCTGCGCCATCACTCCACTGCTCTAGCGGTGAGGCCTTTTACACACAGCACCCCAGCGATAGCAACATAGTGCCCCAGCAGTAGTGCGAGTCATAATCCTTCAAGAATTGAGATTTTAAAGCTCATATCAATCTCTATAAAAAGGTTACTCGTCCCCAGCCTTTAAGAATAATCCAAAATAACCCTGGATCAATTCAAGAATACCAAGAATAAGGAGCATAAGTCTTAGAGAGCAATTGGAGTTTAATTAAAGCAACCTCAGAGAGAAATTCAAGGCGTTCTTCGACATTAAGAGTATTTTAGGCAGCGTAATCAAGACAAATTTGATGTCTATATTGATTTGCTATTGATTGTATCATGATTTATTATTATTTTTACTGTTGTTCTTTTGTAGCCATAAACTAAACTTTCTTTCTAGGGTTAATACTTGAACTCAATATGAACGCTTAATTGTCATATCTTTTAATATTTAATAAACTTAGTCCTTATTTAAATTACTTGATCTTAATGCTTCAATATATCTGGCTAATATATGGTGAATGAATTGGTAATATTTTGATAAACTCGGAAGAGGAATCATAATATTTAGACCTAGGTAATTTGATGTATGATTGTAGAGTAACATTCAATGTTGCATATGCAAGTTTCAATTCAAGATAGGAATATACCTAATTGGCATTTATGATCAATAAGACTTAATCTTAATGAAGCTTAATTTATTACAAGTATCATAGGAATACAGGTATTTGATAAATTAATGTATACTTGCATGACTTTGGAAAAGGCTTGTGAATATATTAGTGTCTTGATCAATAACAAAGACTAAGAGAGTTAAATATTAAAGATTAATCATTAGAAAGCATATTGAGGGATAATATTAATCATAGGTTTTCTCTATATTGCTATCACCTAATTCTCTTTGCATTGTGTTATTGCTTTTATATTTTCTACATTTATTCTTAGATTTTTATTTTTTTGAATAATTATTACAAAGACATGATTTTAGTACTTGGTTAAAACATAAAAATTATCCCTGTGTGTTCGACATTTGACTTATTAAGTCACTTTATTACTTGTATATGATAGTGTATACTTGCACTTAATTTTAAGATATAGAAATATTGCATCAGGTAAATACTTTTGTAATATTCCATTTGAAACATTAATGATGAAATATAGTATTACTCATAAAGTTGTTACCCTTTATCACCATTAGACAAGTGAACAAGTTAAACTAGCTAATAATGTGCTAAAACAAATTTTGAAAAAAACTATAAAATTAAATTGCAAAGACTAGCCTTTAAGATTTACTGATGCACTTGGGCTTATTAATTACTTTTAAAATTTCATTGCGTATGTCTCCTTATAAGCTAGTTTATGGGAAACCTTGTAACTTATATATGGAATTTGAGCATAAAGTCTATTAGGCCATTAAAACTTTCAATGCAAATTTTGATTATACTAGACAGATAGAAAAGCTTCGTATATGACTCAAGAAAGAAACAATCCAATTGATCAAGATGCATAATAAGGATCATATCCATACGATTTTGTACTTATCGACAAATACAATTTTTTTTCTTTATTAGGAAGAAAGGAATATGGAAGTAAAGCCCTTTGATTTTCTTCAGTCTCAAGGGGGTAGAGCTATACATTTCTTTACCTTAGATATCTTTCCATTATAGCATTTATTCTAGGCATTTCCTTTTCCTTTAGTTCTCTTTCTGCTGCCTTGCTAAGTGAAGTTTAAGTGGAAGTTGGAGTCTTGAAAGTAAACAAAAGCAATAGAGCTCGAGTTGAGAAGTTCATAGGTAGCCTATAATAGAATAGTAGCTAAGGACCTTTTAGTTTTCCCACTACCTTATTTGAATACGTAAATTATAAATAAATGAACTTGAAGAATTTAAAAATGATGAATATGAGAATTTAAAAATTCATAAAGATAAAATCAAAATTTTCATGATAAAAAAATTCAAAGAAAAACATTTGATGTTGGTTAGAAGGTTTTGCTTTATAAATCTTAACTTCACATCTTTTCTGAAAAATTAAGATCAAGATAGAGTGACCCTTTTATTGTGAAACATGTGTACTCTTATAGAGCAATTGGCACTAAAAAATACTAGAAATGGTAATATTTTTAAAGTAAATGGGTAAAGACTCAAGCCGTTTTTAGAAAACAAAGCTTTTCAAGAAGATTTTGTGTCCCTGTCTGACCCTTGTTACGAGACCAATTGATATTTATTGTACATATTTATATATGTTTATTCTTCTCCTAACTTTATTTGTTTTTCGTACTTGTATGTTAATTTAATATTTTTGTATTAAGTTTTTTTTTGTACCTCGGTTAAGTAGCGAATATCGGTACCCTGTGACTTTCAAGTCGGTTTTGTCAATTTCCCATAATACTGATACATTTTCGTCTTCTCATTTTTTAAAAAAATGGATGACATTCTAATGAATTTGAAAAAAAAATATTTTTTCTCATTTCCTCAAAATTCCTTAAAGAAAATTTACCAAGTAAGATATGAAAGATTAAGGTTATTAATGATTATGAATATACCTATTGATGTACGTTAGTCAATTGAAGCTAAAGTTTGATTGGTAAACAAGTTTTTAGACTTTTTAATTTCTTACATACCTAGTTAAATAAAAGCTCTTTTGTAAAAATACGAAAGGCAAAAAGATTAAGTGTCTATTACAAGTGTAAACGTATGACTTGTAACACACGTCGACACACCTTAAGAATGGTGGCTGTAAATCGCAAAAATAAAATTAGGTTCATTAAGGATGACCTGAGTAAAAAGTCTTTAGACGATATTTTATCGACTCTTGAGATGCATCCTAGCGGATATGTGCATATTGTAATTCGTGAATTATGAGACATATTCCTAAAGGAACATGAGTGGCACAGTATCGGGAATCTGATTTTAAAAGACCTTATTTGCCAATTTATAAGAAAATTAGATAGGAAGCCTATCCTGAACCCATAGAGGGCGTTTAAGCCATTTCTGGACATAAAATCAAAGGAAGATATGAGCTACAATTATAACTACTTGTACATATTTACTGTAACTGTTATTTTTAAATGTTTCATTTCAACCTCAAACATCTTCTCCAACAAAAACCAACACCCAGAGTCGATTTTATATATTTTGCATTTAAAGCTTAATCTTATCCATCACAACCAACTATCCATATAACTTTAAATTGCAACATATTTCGACTCTATAAATACATTACATTATTTCTACGTCTTCATACAAACTCAAAATCATTCAAAGGAGAGGGTGAGTGTAATAATGGAGGGAATATTAACTCATAAATTCATAACAATTTGTGTCTTTTTTGGATCCAACCTTAGAAAAACTGGAGAGTTTGTAGAACAAGTAGAAACCCTTGGTAAGGTGTTAGCTGAGCAAAAAGTTCATTTAGTATATAGGGGAGATAGTCGTGGATTAATGAGGTTTGTAACAATAACTGCACAAAATAAAGACATTTGAGTTTTGAGTATTATACTAAAAGCTCTAGTTATTGGGATTATTGTAGGAAAAATAATTAAAGATTGGTTACAAGCATTATCAATGCACGAGCGAATGTCTCTTATGCTTTGAAATAATGATGCCTTCATAGCTCTACCTGGAGGTTTGTTAAATATTGATGGTTTTTTTAATGAATTGTTATCTTTCTTGACTATGCAGTAAAAAAATAATTCATCTCATCTGTAGCATGACGAATCCTTATTTTTGCTTCAACTATTGATCAGTTACTCGATGAATTACAAGGTTTTACACCTCTATTTGATCCAATAATGCGTCAAATAAATGGGTATACTTATGACAGTGAAAAAAATGCAAGATAGATTTGACTCTCTCTTTATAGCTTCTTTACTTATAAGTATTTTTAAGCATTTTATGTGGTTTTACCTTTTATTATATATTTATGCCTAGTATCCTATTTTGAGCCTAATTACTCATTCTTTGGTTTAACCACATTACAATCCCAAGACTTAAAGTTTATTTATCCAGAAATTTACCTGTAACATTATAAAACTTGCATTTGCTTAGAAATACTCTTGAAAGGAAAAATTTGTGGTGATATAAGAAAAATAAGTTTGTGTGGTATTTGTCAATCTAAGTTTGGAGGTATTCAAAAAAAAAAAAAGAGTAAAAAAAATACCCCCGGCTTAAGAAAAGAAGAAATTCTTTGAAAAATAAAGGTTAAAAAAAAGGATGGAAAACACAATAAGCTTGAAGGAAGAGATACTACAAGGAAAAGAAGATCAAGAGGTTTCTAGGTAAAATTTAAGTGTTCATGGTGTGAATTGAATTTTATATATTTATCTTTTTATCCCACATTGACCTTAGCCTTACATTACAAGCTAAGTAAAGTCCTAAATAAATCCCTAGACATGTGATTTTCTACATTAGTAGAAAGTAGTAGTAAAGACAAGCTTATGGAAGTGTTATTATACAAATTGAATGCCGAGACATCATATTTTATGTACGAACTAAAGTATAAAGTAAATCAAAGTATGGTTTAACCATTTGCATACTACTTGTACACACACACACATGGTGATTGTTTATGAGGAAAAATGATGGACTAAATAAAGATAATTTAGAATTGTTAATAACTATTTATCTACCTTAAGGATTTTTACCATTTCATCAGCATTTGAGACAATGATTTTTATCATCTTACTAGTTTAGTATATTTTGTTTTGTTTTCTTTATTTGTTAAATGAGTCAAGTATAACTCTTTGTTTCTCTCTTAGTTTATTTTATTGCTTGTGGACAAGCAAGTGTTTAAGTTTGAGGGAATTTGAGAAGGGCAAAATTGTCATATATTTTCTCATGTTTTTATTTTGATATTTTATTATTTTATGAGAATAGATGGCGATTTATGTGCTTTAATGTTATTTATAGGGACTTGAATGAAATTTAAAGACAGGGACTAAAATGTAAACTTTTCAAAGTATGTGTCCAGCGCCCCAGCTTCATGAGGATTATCGCCCCAGCGCTGGAATGGTGATCGAAATAAGAAAAATGACATGTTGAAGTCGTATCTGGTGTCCCAGCGCCAGACCTTTACCGCGCCAGCGATGAACCAGTGCCCCAGCGCTCACATCCCACCACTCCAATGGTGAAGCCTTTTTCACGCGTCGCCCCAGCGGCAACTGCATAGCGCCCCAACGGTAGCACGATTCCTAATCTGACGAGAATTGAGATTTTCAAGCTCATATCAATCCCTATAAAAAGCCACTCGTTCTCAGCCTTCAAGAAGAATCAAAGAACGACCCAAGACACATTCAAGAGCACCAAGAATACAGAGCACGAGTCTTGGAGAGTAATAAGAGTTTAATTAAAGCAACTTTAGAGAGAGATTCAAAGTGTTCTTCGGCATCAAGAGTCTTTAGGCAGCACAATTAAGAGCAATTCGATATTTATATCGGTTTGCTATTGATTGTATCATGATTTATTATTATTTTTACTGCTGTTCTCTTGTAGCCATGAGCTAAACTTATTTTCTAGGGTTAATACTTGAACTCAATATGTGTGCTTAATTGCCATATCTTTTGAATATTTAATAAACTTAGTTCTTTGATATTTAAATTACTTGATTTTAATGCTTCAATATATCTGGTCAATATATGGTGATGGAGTTGGTAATATTGTTGATAAACTCAGAAGATGAATCATAATATTTAGACCTAGGTAATTTGATGCATGATTGTAGAGTAACATTCAATGTTGCATATGCAAGTTTCAATTTAGGATAGGAATATACCTAATTGGCATGTATGATCAATAAGACCTAATCTTAATGAATCTTAATTTATTACAAGTACCATAGAAATATAGGTATTTGGTAAATTAAGGTATACTTGCATGACCTTGGAAGAGGCTTGTGAATACATTAGTGTCTTAATCAATGACAAAGACTAAGAGAGTTGAATATTAGAAAATTAATCATTAAAAATCATATTGAGGGATAGTATTAATCCTAAGTTTTCTCTATATTGCTATCACCTAAATCTCTTTGTATTGTGTTTTCGTTTTTATATTTTTTACATTCATTCTTAGATTTTTATTTTTTTGAATAATTATTAAGAAGACATAACTTTAGTAATTGGTTAAAAAGAAAAAAATTATTCTTGTGGGTTCGACATCCGACTTATTTAGTCTCTTTATTACTTGTATACGATAGTGTATACTTGCACTTAATTTTATGATATAGAAATATCGCATCAGACTCGCGCTACCGCTGGAGCGCCATGAAGTTGTCGCTGGGGCGACACGTGAAAAAGGCTTCACTGCTGCAGCGGTGGGATGGTAGCGCTGGCCTATCGCTAGCGCGGTGACTATTTGGCGCTGGGGCGCCAAATGTGACTTAAACATGTCGTTTTTTTTTTATTTCGATCACTGTTCTAACGCTGGGGCAATAATTCTCGTAGCGCTGAGGTGCTGGACACATACTTTGAAAATTTTGCATTTTAGTCTTTAAATTTTGTTCAAGTCCCTATAAATAATAACAATGCACATAAATAGCCATCTATTCTCATAAAATAATAAAATATCAACCTAAAAACATGAGAAAATATATGATAAATTTGCCCTTATCACTTTACTATCAAGGTATGATTTCAAAATTGTTTAGTTTAAGTCACTTTTTTTTTTATCTAGATTACTAAAGAATGGCTTCCGAAATCATTTCTTAAGCACAATAATAAACCTTGTGGTAAGATAGATATTTCAATATATATAGCCAAGAGAATTCTCATGTTTAAATATACATATTCTTTTCCAAACTCACACATCTTTTGTGAGTAAGTGGAGATGTTTAAGATAACAGTTTACAAACTTTCATTGATATTTTGAAATAGTTAATTTTTGGTTGGAATTATATTGTTTGGGATGAGAAATAATTTGGTTACTAGCTGAAGGATGATAAAAAATTGTGAAAAATTATTTTGGTGAGAAATTGCTCTTATTTTGTAATGATTCCATATGTTTTTCAAAAAAAAAAAGAAAAAAAGTCAATGTAGTTCAATAAAATTTTCGTTCAATTTTAGAAGACAAAGTCATTATGAAGCAGTTTTATCACCGAACTCTATTCATAAGATTCATATAAAATAATTAAAGTCCTGAAGTTAGCATGTGGTAAGAATGATTTGACTATAAATAATTGATTTTTCTATCTTTGAATCAATGTTAGTTTGTTTATTTGTCTTTAAATGTAACATTTGTTTGAGCGATTATCTGTTTTCCAACTCCATGAATGAATCATAACCCTTTAAACAGTTATTCACCTGTGAGGATATAAAGTTGAAGCTCTTACTTGGAGAAAATTTCAAGACTATATATGTTATGGTAAGAAGGTTTCGACTTAATTCACACACATATAATTTTTAAAGTTATGATTGAAATAACTTTAATAGCGATTATGATTTTGAACTGACATTTTGTTTGAAATACTTAGGTAGTAAGCTGGTTCAAATTTTATTTATGCTTGAATTGTTAAGGACTAGTAATAAGCTGGTTCAAATTTTATTTATGCTTGAATTGTTAAGGACTAGTAATAAGCTAGTTAGGGAGGTGTGATGAACACTTAAAATTACACATTTAATAAGGGTTTTACATCATTATTTTATATTATTAGTGTCATTAACCTCCTTAACTTAAGCATGTTTATAATATTGTACCTAATTAGTTTTTAACTGTTTTGTGATAAGTTCGATAAAATAGGCATAACTTTTTACCTAAGAATCTAATTGAAGTGATTCTTAATTCTTTGAAGAGAGCAATTAATCGGATAAAATATTGTATTTCACAAAAAATTTAGAATTCGAGCATTAGAGGATGAAAAATAACCTAGAAGAGAATAAATCTACAGTATAAGCCTAGTCTAAACAATCATCAGTATTTGGCCCATAACTAAAGAAATGCATATCTAATACCTATAAGAAAACTCAATTTAGAAAGATAAGAGACTAATCTACAACTATGACATTTTTAGTGGAAGTTATTTCAAACCACATCAATTTCAAATTAGATAATCAAGTGGATACATTAATGATTATCAATGCAAATTAATTGCCACGCTTCTTGACTTTTATCATCCAAGTGGTTCCCTCTTTATTTGTCTTGATTTATAAATATTTTACTATAAATAGGTGGCCTGTTTATGCATAAAGTATCTAATTAGAGAGTTAAATTTTAGTTTGAAACACTTATCTTTTATATTATCTTTTTGTAGTATTATTTCTTTTATTTACTATTCTAAAGTTCGTGTTATCTATTCTTCCATCCCTTTCCTTTTCCATTAATTTTATTATGTCCAAATAACTTTCTTTTTACTAAGGTGAAAGGGTGAAACTCTTGGTAAGGTAATAAGATATACTTAAACTCTTATTCTAGAATTTAATATTACATTATTAAGTTATGCAAATTTATATATGATGTATTTATTTTGTTTGGAATATTGATACATTTTCTTATAAAATGGTGTATTTTGATTTATTATAGATAATTTTTATAGTTGGCACAATAAATTCTTGAAACTATTTACAAGATTTGACCTAGATATCATTTCTTATAAAGTGGAAGTCTTGATTTACTGTAGATAAATATAAAGTTTGTATAATAAATACTTGAACCCATTAACAATATTTGGTATATAATAATTAAAAAAAATAAATACAAGTTAATATATAAATGGCGATGAACTTTAATTGCTATATCTTCTGATTGGAACCTCCTTTGTGTGAGAATTTCAATTAAGTTATAAAAAAAATTGAATATATTTTTATTTCATATGCTAAGAGTGGGTCCCCATATTGTTAGCATTCATTTTGATTGGTTATTTGAATTATTATTTGTAAACGTCTTATATTATTTTATTTGTCTTTAAAATGTTTATAGTTTGTAATTTTAATTTCACTTTCTTGTGGATCGACCCCGTTCTCATTGGGTTATTTATTACTTCGACAATTCTGCACTTAAGAATAAACTCATATATTCTGAATGCTTCAGCACCCAAGAAAAGCTGCACCAACACTACATGGAGTTCATTATTTGACACTTCTTACTTTGTTTCACAAAAAGCAGCGAATAGGTGCACAAACACGATCCTCTGTAAAACTATCATTGCAGAGCGAGGCTTTAACCTCAAGGAGAAGGACTTCCCCAATATCTTTTAGATGATACCCGAAAGAAGGTAGGAGACCTTCTTTGAGACTCTGGTAGCAGGGGTGGTTCTAATCGTAAAGGAATTCTAGGCCAATATTGAGGATTATTAGGGATATAGAGTGAGGGTCCGAGGGAGAATGGTGCTATTTGACTATGGTAATACCAATGCATTATTTAGGCTACCAGTAGACATGCTATACAAATACTTCAATATAGCAGGAGATCCAGACTATGGGCTCATCATCCAGACCCTCTGCTAGCTAGGAACAGAGTGGAAGACAATAAATGGTCTTTCAATGAACTTTAGATTGAGCATCTTGAACAAGGATTCTAAGGCGAGGTATATTTTTATTTCTGTGAGAAAATGCCAATAATTCACACGAGTGATGTTTTGGTGCTTTTTTATTCCATCATAATCAGGCAGTCAATTAACATCGGGCGGATTGTATAGGAAGAGATCTTGGCTTACTCCTAGCTAGCCAGAATAGCTTAGGATTACCCTCGCTGATTATAGCACTTCGTGCCTATGCTATAGTTTGTTGGAAGGCACATGAAGACCTAGTATTGGTGGCCTAGGTGATTGATTTTAGCACTATTCAGAAGCTGCCGATGGTAAATATCCAGAGGCAGCCAGCACAGCCAAAAGCATCAGCACCAACAACCAATCTAGCAGCTCATTCATTGTCAACTCCAGCAGCAGCAGCAACAGCTTCATCATTGAAGAGTATCATGATCTTGACTAGACTAGCCCGATTGGAGGTTTAGTATGAGGCATAAAGGAGAGACCTAGCAACATTCCAGCAAGAGTTCAGAGACTGCCAATACTAATGGATACTCGCTGGAAGGGTTGATATCAGTCACGTATTGCCAATGCAGTTAGCACACCTAGCTCAACCACCACTAGCAGAGGACGAGGAGATGACTACATGGGATGATTCGGGACTTACCATTTCAGATTTGGAAGACATGCCCAGCGATTCATAAATTTTTACGAAAATGTTTCAGTTTCATTTGTTTGTTTTCGCCATGGGGACCATGTCTGATTAGAAGTTGGGGTTGCAGAAACACTTCCTATGATTTTGCTAGGATTTCAATTTTATCCTTGTTTTATGTTTCTTTTATTTTATATTTTATGTCTGTTATTTTATAGTTTATGTCTTTTGTAGTGTAAAAGAAAATCATTAATAATATGACTTAGTTTTCACTTAAAAATCTTGCATTGTCTATTGCCATATTATTTTTATTTATTGGGTTGTGTTGATATTTTACTAGTCCATGATGATAATAGATTGAATAGCTTAATTTTCAACTCCTTAGGAAAAGATTTATATTTGAAATGATTCATGCACCAATATTTAGATAGATTTTAACCTTGTGGTAATTATCAATTATTGAGCACTTAATTAAACTTGTGTTGGTTGAATTATTGCTTAGAAATTTCATGCTTAAGTAGTACACTTCTATTTTGATGACCAGGCACATTTGAACTAGTTTGATTGTAGCTTCAGGTGAAATTCTAAAAAATATATGAATAAAGAAAAGAAATTTGACTGTTTTTAGGCCGTTTAAACTTTTCTGGCTTACCTGGAGTTTACAATAATTCTAAGTCACCCCATTTGAGCCTGAACCACCCTTTTTATTAAATAACCATATTATAAGCTTAAGCCACGAGTTTAAATATCCTAAACACCCTTAACATCGTGAACACTGAACTCATCAATAAATATTGAGATTGTGTTAAGTTAGGTAATGAAAAAATGAAAAAAAAAAAACCTAAATTGGCAAGTTAATGCAAAGTTTAGTTGAGAAAAGACACTAAGTTTGAGGAACAATGCTGAGTTAGTTTTTATTTAGTTTGTTTATTCAAAAACAAAATTATGTTGACAAATAAACATACTTTTAGTAAGAAGGTTTTAGTTTTGGAAAATTGAAAGCATGGGTAACAAGTTTAATTGGAAGCTAAGCGAGTTTAGTGTTCATGATGTGAATTAAGCCAAAATCCTATCCAAATAACCCACCTTGAATCTAGCCCTACATTACAAGCTAATAAAAGTCATAATTGATTCTTATTCATGTGTATTTCTATATTAGTGGAGAGTTGTATGAAAAATCAGCTGATGACAGTGTTTGTAAATAAAAGTATGCTATGACAATACTTTTTTTTAATTCAATTTTAGGTATTTGAGCCAATCTAGGAAAATTCAATTAATACTTTTTTTTAATGCACGCATGGTTGATCACTTATAAAGAGAAAGAAAGTACTTAATGGTGGTGTTTGTGGATTGTTGAGAGCTTTATCAATTTTAGAGGAGTTGAAGTTAAGTGGGACAATCTTTGAGATAAAATGAGTAACCATCAAATCAATACGGCCATGTGAGTAGTATTATTATATTTTTAATTACTTGTTTATTTTTATTTAGCATTGTGTTTTTTTTGGCATGTTTCTCTTTCTCTCTCTTATTGCTCGAGGACAAACAATTATCTAAGTTTAGAGAAATTTGATGAATGTGATTTAGTTATATATTTTGGCCATATTCTAACTTACATATTTGCTCATTTTCAAGTAATTGGAGTATAAGCATAAAATATTAGAGCCAAAAAGTAAAAATTCAGAAGTAAAGTATGAAAAAGTAATGAATGCCCCAATGTTCTCCTCTTCAATGCACCCACGTTCATGACAAAGGATGAATGTTCCAGAGTTCTAAATCATAATGGCCAAATGTTCATGCAAGAAACCAACGTCGAGGAGGGAGCATTATGAATGACGTGACGTGAAATCCAGGGTAGGTAAAGCTTTCTAGTATTGCGGCTATGTCAAGAATGCCCTAGCATGGGAGATAGTAAACACTACAGTGTTAGTACGATAAAATTGAAGAATACCCCAACGTTCTAGAGAAAATGTTGCGGTGTTATAGTTATTATTGATACTATAAAATCTCACTTTTTGTAAACTCTAAGAGCTTGGATGGTTCAACTTCATTTTTCCTTCAAAGTAGTTTATCTTAAACCCAAAATCCATCCTTTTTAGTGCAAACACAAAATAGATAACACTTTGAATCATTTAAGGAGAAGAACAACATAATCAAATAGTAGTTAAGTACAAAAGGATCATTCAACCAAGACTAAGAATTGCTTTAGATTTTCATCATCTTTACTCTATGTGGTTTTGAATTGGTTCTGTTATGATTTTTACTGTATTTAGTTATCTATTTTTCATTATGTTGAACTAAATCTATTGTCTAGAAATTTATTTTTGAACCTAAGTATGTGATTGTACATATTTTTGTCATTGAATATTATGAACTTAGTTTTTATTTAGTTTGTCCATTCTTAATGCTTTCGATTTACCTAACTAGTTGTCAAATAATTTTAGTTTTTTGAGATAAACTTAGAAAAAACATCTTAATGAATAGTCTATGATAAATTGTTGTCTGATTACGATGTTGTAGTTATGAGTTTCGAATTTGAATAAGAATATATCAAATTGGCATGCATGGTTAAAACAACTTATACTTAATAAATTTTAGCTTAGTCGCATTACCATAACAATATATGTAGTGTATGAGGTAGGATATAATCATTTAACTATCGAAAAAGGTTTGTGATGAGTGTCGTATTGTGACCAATAATTTCTAAAGGATTAACATTTGAGGTAATATTGTTGGTAAAACATATATAAGGGATAACTATAATCCTAGATATACTCATTAATTGATTTTATAATTTTTTGTCTTACACATTTAATGTTGATAAATTTAGTGATACTATTAGTTTTTTATTACAATTTTAAGAATTAAGTTGTCTAGATAAAAGCAAGAGGGTCAAATTTAGTAATTGGTTTAGGAGAACACATAAGTCTTTGTGGGATCGATACCCTTTATCATTATATTACTTGCCAACGATAGCGTGTACTTACGCTTAAAAGATCACACACATATCACATATTCACTTGCATTAAGATACTGATCAACACCCTTAAAGCTAGGCAAGCTACCCATGCACTAACGAGGAAGGTGTTAATGTACGTTAAAGCATACATCCAATGTATGAAGACTTAAGTGCTGATAAATATTGAGCTACACATAACTTCATCAAGCATACAAAAATAGAGCACTTGAGACTTAATATGGAGAGAGGAGGAGGATACCTCAAGTCTATGAACGTTACAGTCAAGTTGCTTGATGAGGTGGTTCGAATGGTCGATATACACTTAGGGACTTGGCGCTAGAAGTGGCAATTTGTGTAAATAAATCATATTCGTTTCGTGTCAATATAAAGTATTAATAATTTTTTTTATTCGTATGCGATTTTCTTACATAAACGAATTGAACACTCAAACATATATTTGATTCATTTAATATGTGAATTATATGATGTGACATAATTATACACATTTAAATAAATTAATAAAATTAAATTCATTTATATGATTATACACAATTCAATTCGTTTAAACGAATAATAATATTTAATTCGATTCATTTATACAAAATCTTTAATTTGTTTAAAATACGTTTAAATCACAATTAATGAAATTTAAAATTATATTAAAAACCAAGTATTTAATGTATCTAATAATAAAATTATTCTAACACAATTAAAAAAATAAAATTCATTCAACACAATTAAAGAAATAATTCACCATTCATCAAATCTAATAAAAATAAAACTAAACTAATATAATAAAATAAAAACACATTCAAAATAGGCCACATTTTGAACAAAATATGTTAATGTACTAGCTCCCGTCCCACATTTTGTCACATTTGCCAGCCCAATACAAAGTAAAGACTAGAGAACATGAAACTCTGCCTTGCCAACACAAGATGATGATTTTTAGCCGAATTACTCCTTCCCTCTTCCCATAAATTCAAAAACAAAATAGAGTTTTTAGTGTTCAATTATTATCATATGATGTTTAAGGACTATTTATTATTCAATTATATTAAATCATTCCATTAATCACGTTTGCAGGCAGCAAGAAAATTATAAAGCTGGTTTTGTGAACTCCACAGGATCTTTGCATGGAAGAAAAAAGTTGGCTAGATTTTTTATACAGGTACTTTCGCTATTTGAGTCAGCAATGATATGAATGAAACCCATTAATCAATATCATCATTTCTAAATAAATTCCACGAAATTAACAAAAGCAAATAATGAATGTTCGCAATATATAACAAATACTTAATTTACGCTGTAAATTTAAAGGATATTTATAAATTCAACTTACAAATATTACCTCGATATGATGATGGAAATTGGAAAACAACATTCATATTTTGTGAAACAAATGAGAATGAAAATGAAAAAAAGAAGCAAACAATTGAAACAGAGCCCAACGGAGGGAACCCCTTCATTGATGAAGATTAAAAGCTTACTAAGATTAAAAATAAATTATTATTTAAGTACTAGATTTGAACTTCGAAATGAGACTCTAATAAACTTGAAAATTAAATTTCATTAAGAGATGAAAAGTAAAACATGAAATAGAATTTTTATTTTTTATTAGTTCTATATTAGATTATTTTAAAATAAGTAATCTCTTACCTGGCCCTCAAACTAAGTTGCGAATGGTGTTGTAGCTATTATTGGTGGTAGTGGTAACTGAAAGAACGTCTTAGTGGTGATCGGAAGAACGACTTAGAGTGGTAGTAGTGGGGGCTCTAGCAAAGAATGACTATAGAAGGAGAAGTTAAGAATTTCGGTGGGTGGCTGTAGTATTTAGAGTTTAGATATATTAGGGTTTTGATTTTTAATTATATATATTTAAATTTTATAATTTAATTAAACGACTTAAATGAATAGATACAAGTTCAATTCGTTTATTAATTATTATTTAAATGAATTAACGAATCGTAAACTTTAAATATGTATTCAATACGATTAATAAATAAGTAATATGAATTCAACTCATTTATTATTTGTGTCAATTTTTTTTACCCATATTCACTTAAAACATATCAAATTCGTGTCGGATAATAATGTCGTAACTCATTTTGCTATTCATATTTAGCGCAGTGAGGTGAATTTTTTAGTAGCGCTTTTTGATGACTTTGAGGTGGTACTTGGTATAGAGTTTTTGAGGCAATATAATATGATGCCACTTTCTTAATATAACTATATATGTATCTTAGAGGGAGGGCTTCGGATGATATTGAGACAAGTCCAAGGGTTGGTGATCCAAGCTAAAAGCTAACACCAAACTTCTATCTGCCATGCAACTATAGGGAGTTGTTGAGCGTAAAAAAAAGATATATTCAGCCAAAAAGTGGGGGATGGATTACAAGGCAAACAGGGGTAAAGAGAAGCTTCCGACAGAGGTTACAGAAGTGCTTGAGGAGTACAAAGGAGTCTTGCTAACTATCATATCAAAGAGGCTACCACCAAGAGGAGTGGTTGATCATGAGGATGAGTTGGAGCTGAGGTCTAAGCTTCCAACCATAGTACCATACCGAACGTCTCCATCATAGTTAAGAGAATTACAAGGGCAGCTCAAAGAGTTATTGAGTGTGAGTGCCATCCAACAACTTAAGGCGTATATGGTGCATCTAAATTTTTCTAGCATAAAAAGTTAGTCAAAGACAGGCAACAACATGTTATGTGTGTTGTAAGGGACTTGGTGATGGAGAAAATACTTCTAACATTATGCAAGTTAACACTATTACTTCACAATGACTTTGATCATGGGGATAAATGACCATTTTTTATTGTTAAGACAGTTTGCAATGTTTCATATAAGGTGAAGTTACCTTTGAGATTATAGCTACATTCAATATTTTCTACAAACTATTAAAAACCATGCCATAAGAGTAGTGAATCTTTTTAAGTTATTGAAAAAAAGTCAAATGTAAAAAAAGAACTTAATTAGAAATATTTGTCTTTTAAAAGTAGCTATTAAATTTTTCGAAAGTTTATTTAATTAACTTTTGTTGAGTTTTTTTATGATAAATAACTTGTTATCGTAAAATTTATGACAACTACTTAACTGTCGTAAAAAATCTCTACAATAACTATTTTGCAATCACAAAAAATTTATGTCAACAACAATTATGTCACCGTTAAAATGCCATTGCAAAAGGCTTTTGTTACTTTAAAAAAAAAAACTGAACTTGTTAAAATGTATTAAGCTCGAAGTAGGTCTTTAGTGTTGATTTGTAGAATTTTTATCACCAAAGACAACAAAACCACGACGCTTAAGATAGAAACTTTCATCAAATGCTACTAAAACAACTCTTTAAAAACCTTCTCTAAAACTTATTAAAAATTTCAACACCTTTCAAATTCTAAAATCGATTTTGTGTCTTAGCAAGAGCAAGTTTTTAATTTTGAAAATTTATAAACCACTCCTCACTAGTAGTTGATCTTACCATCATCAAATTTGTCGAATACAATGACAAATTACATGAAAACCATCACCAATGTCAACCAAAACGTTGACATTTCTTCGTAAACAGTTACAAAATCTTTTAGTAAAGTTTTAATTTTTTCAAGTTTTAGAACCTTTTTTTTATATATATTTTTGCAGAATTTTAAGTAACACTATTGAGTGAAGGTTATTTAGTGTACTTTCCATGATGCTTTGTCTTCCGACCATCGCAGTTGTCCATTTCTATAGCAGCTGCGTTAGAGTTATCAAGACATATTTTCAACTATTATAATAAATGTTTCTAACTTTGGTGAAAAAAAGTTTTAATGTTATTTTGAGTTAGATCTATAACGTTACAGTGTTTGTAACATAGTCCGTGTTGTAAACGAAAATTTCAAACACTAAAACAAAAGAACTGGGAATTCACATTAACCTTTGCATAAAGAAAAAATAAATTCTCTGCAATCATGTTGAACAAACAAAAGGAATTAAGTTCCGTAAAGATGGCAACTTTCCCTTCCCGCAACTCTTTCTTACTGGCACGGAAAGAAACGAATAATGTATTTGCTTTAGCATGATCACAATCAAGAATCTACGCTTTATCACATAGATTCTTTGCTTTCTCCATTCTCACTTTTAAGGAATGTTCTTTCTCTTCCCCTTGCGAATTTCCACATGGCTCAAAACATAAGCAATGAAATTAGCATATACCCATGCATCAACTTACTATCGTAAAGGCTGAAGTTCATGTTAATCCCCTCTATAAATACAGCACATCTCAACGGAAGAGAAAAACCAAACCAGTTGGCTTATAACAAAATACATAGGCACCCCTTAGTGCTTATCAACAAATACGTGTGACTATTCGAAAATGGCGTCGACGGCGACCTTAAAACGTTCTGAATCGATAGCTGATAGCATGCCGGAGGCCTTGAAGCAGAGCAGGTACCACATGAAGAGGTGCTTTGCTAGATATATTGAGAAGGGAAGAAGGATAATGAAACTTCACCATTTAATGGATGAAATCAATGAGGTGATAGATGATAAGGATGAAAGACACCAGGTCTTGGAGGGTTTACTTGGCTACATTTTGTGTTCCACTCAGGTTTTTATCTTTTTCTTCGTTCCGTTACCTGTAAATAGATATATTCATTTCCCTGTCAAATTTCTGACCGAGTGTTTCTAAGTTCATTCAATTGCAGGAAGCGGTTGCTATTCCTCCACATGTAGCTTTCGCCATTCGACCAAATCCTGGATGCTGGGAATTTGTCAAGGTAAGCTCTGATGATCTCTCAGTTGAAGCCATCAGTGTTACCGAATTCTTGAAATTCAAAGAATTGGTATATGATGAGAACTGGTATGTCCTCTATCTTCAATTTTATTTATAAATTGTTTGAATTGTGTTATTCAATATACAACCTCACTTTACCTATAAATCATTTGACGAGCTTGGTATTGACTTCGTAAGAAGTTCAATTGCCTATACCACTTTAGAATATTTAGCTTAGCTAGTGTCTGTGTCAGTCAGCTCCGTCCTTTATTTGTAGCTCAAAGGTTAAGTGATTGACATGATAATCTTTGACATTACAGGGCAAAAGATGAAAATGCATTAGAAGTGGATTTCGGAGCATATGAGTTCTCTATCCCACACTTAACTTTGTCTTCATCAATTGGAAATGGACTTAATTTTGTTTCGAAGTTCATCACTGCGAAGCTAAGTGGGCACACAGTTAATGCACAGCCTCTTGTGGATTACCTACTGTCACTGGATCACGAAGGAGAAGTATGCTGGAAATAAAAATTATTCATACATGAAAATTTGATGCAAAATAAATTGAAGTCATCAAACTTAACACCCCCCAGTTTTTTTGTTCCTAATTTGTTTTGTATTTCCTTGCAGAAACTTATGATAAATGATACCCTCGACTTAGCTGAAAAGCTTCAGACGGCCCTAATAATTGCAGACGTTTACCTCTCAGCACTGCCCAAGGATACCACATATCAAAATTTTGAGTTGAGGTGAACCTATTTTTCAGATATATCTTAGTTGGATTATTAATAAAAGCCTGAAAGAGTGAGAGTGGCATCTGATTTCAAATCCTGTTACAGGTTTAAGGAGTGGGGCTTTGAGAAAGGATGGGGTGATACTGCAGAAAGAGTCAGGGAGACAATGAGATCACTCTCAGAAATACTGCAAGCACCGGATCCATTGAACGTGGAGAAGTTTCTTAGCAGTCTTCCAATCATATTCAATGTTGTAATCTTCTCTCCTCATGGCTACTTTGGCCAATCAGATGTGCTTGGCTTGCCGGACACTGGCGGCCAGGTAAAATTTTTTGAATTTTACATTGCATGATTCAGAATAGCAACTCTTTGATAATCTTAACCAAGATGAAAACAAATTTTGTGTGCTACAAATGTAAACAGGTGGTTTACATTTTGGATCAAGTGAGAGCTCTGGAAGAGGAGCTACTCCTAAGAATTAAGCACCAAGGACTTAATGTCAAGCCTCAAATTCTTGTGGTAAGTTTCATTACATTAGTGAATAAATTTCAGATCAAGGTAGTGTAATTCGGGCACAATCCACTCAACTATGCTTCTAAAACAGGTTACTCGACTCATACCGGATGCCAGAGGAACTAAGTGCAACCAGGAGCTGGAAGCAATTGAGGGTACAAAGTATTCCAACATCCTCAGGGTTCCATTTAAGACGGAAAAAGGGATCCTCAATCGATGGGTTTCTCGTTTTGACATTTATCCTTACCTTGAGAGGTTTACTCGAGTAAGAACCAGTTTCTTCACCTCATATTACAAGGCTTTTAATTCTTCCATTTAATTGCAGAGTCAATCCTTGTTGAAATTGTTACATTTTTATTTGATGGTTCATTTTCTTATCGATGGTTCTTTTTCTTCTAAATCATTAGGATGCAACAGCCAAGATCTTGGAGCTCTTGGAAGGAAAGCCAAATCTTATTATTGGAAACTACAGTGATGGGAATTTAGTAGCTTCTCTCATGGCCGCTAAACTTGGGATAACTCAGGTCTTTTTATTCATTACTTTATAAAGCTGTAAATTCTTTCATCTATTATATGATAAGAAGTAATTAAACTAATTCTCTTTTTTTTTTAAATGCTAAAAATTAGGCAACTATAGCACATGCTTTAGAGAAGACCAAGTACGAGGATTCGGATGTCAAATGGAGGGAATTAGACCCAAAATATCACTTCTCATGCCAATTCATTGCTGATACTATTGCCATGAATGCAACAGATTTCATCATAGCAAGCACATACCAGGAGATTGCTGGAAGGTTAATAATCTTTCATTCTCATTTCTTATGTATATTACCACAAATTGCACAATGGCCATACGGCTAAAATTCATTTAATTCAATGTCAAAATATCAGTTTAACTACTTATATTGCATTCTATTTACTATTAAACTTTCATATTTTGAGTTGTTTAAGTGGAAATAAATATCTAAGTAGCATGAATAATGAATTTGTTGGTGTCACTGAATTCCAATGTTGTTTACAGCAAAGATAGACCAGGACAGTATGAGAGCCATGCTGCTTTTACGCTCCCAGGGCTATGTAGAGTTGTTAAAGGCATCAATGTCTTTGACCCAAAATTCAACATTGCTGCTCCTGGAGCTGATCAATCGGTCTATTTCCCTTACACTGAGAAACAGAAACGACTCACAAAATTCCATCCTCAGATTGAAGAATTGCTGTACAACAGAGAAGACAATAATGAACACATGTAAGTGTTAAGACTCCAGACAATTCTGCTTGTGCTGTTCCAATGTAGCATTTGATCATGCAATCTTAACAACTTACTGAATGTATTTTGAAAACAGCGGATATCTGGCGGATAGAAAGAAACCAATTATCTTCTCAATGGCAAGGCTCGATGTTGTGAAGAACCTTACAGGACTAGCTGAGTGGTATGGCAAGAACAAGAGGCTAAGAAACTTGGTAAATCTTGTTATAGTTGGAGGGTTCTTTGACCCTTCCAAATCAAAAGATAGAGAAGAAACTGCTGAAATAAAAAAGATGCACTCATTGATGGAAAAATACCAACTCAAGGGACAGATGAGATGGATTGCAGCACAGAGTGACAGACATCGAAATGGAGAACTCTACCGCTGTATCGCTGATACCAAAGGAGCTTTTGTGCAGCCTGCTCACTATGAAGCATTTGGTCTTACAGTCATTGAGGCAATGAACTGTGGATTACCCACCTTTGCGACCAATCAGGGCGGACCAGCTGAAATTATAGTTGACGGGGTCTCAGGCTTCCATATTGATCCTAACAATGGGGATGAAGCTAGCAACAAAATTGCTGATTTCTTTGAGAAGTGCAAGGTAGATCCAGGACACTGGAATAAGTTTTCGACAGATGGATTAAAACGCATAAACGAATGGTAATTAAAGTAGCTACTAACTGAGACCTTTGCAGAACAAGTTTTATTTATACTGACCCTTTGGGCAACTTCTATGATATTATCAAAATCTTTTCACATGAATCCTTGACTCCAGCAAATGCCTTTCTATTTATATATTTTGTATGCTGTAGCTACACTTGGAAGATATATGCAAACAAGCTGCTGAATATGGGATGCACGTATAGCTTCTGGAAGCAATTGAACAAGGAGCAGAAACTAGCTAAACAGAGATACATTGAAATGTTTTACAATCTCCAATTAAAAAACTTGGTACTTTTCAATACTTTTGCTGCTTCCTTTTAGAAAAGAAAGAAAATTAATTGTTCAGAAATTCACTTGTTCTGACATGAAAATTTTACAGGTGAAGAATGTCCCTATTCCAAATGAAGAAGCTCAGCTGCCAAATTCAAAGCTAGCAGCCAAAACAGAGCAGCCCCAACAGAGTCAAAGGCATAACACTAAACCTTCAACAACTGCAATTTTCTCAGAATAATAGTTTTGGGCTCAACTGATCAGTAGTTCAAACTAGTACTTGTCAAATTTATTGATTTTTATGCAAGCTAACTTTATATATTTGTTTTGTGCAGCAGCAAACGCTCACAGTCACGATTGCAAAGGTAATCCTAGCTAGCTACAATAAATCCTTACAGGGTCATTACTTGTATCTCTCTTTACTCTTGAAGCCAGCCAACAATATATAGTTCTCTCAAAGCACTCATTATATGTAAAATATTCAGGTTGTTTGGGGCTTAAACGTCATAAAGATCATGGATGCCACAGCGACAGCCAAATCAGCTGATGCCTGGTTGCTATCAACAGCCTACGTCTCTCGGTTGTGCATATATCAATAAGCGTTTTGTGCACCTCATATAAGGGTGGCCCTCTCTTATTTCTTTCTCCATCTGTAAATTCTTAAGGCAAAATTATGTCTATCTCCAAGACTAGCTTGTAATTGACATCACTTGATTTAACATTGTGTTGTGTCACATCGATTTCAATTTTATGTAACAAAGTGTTTAGTTATATTATGTATTAAATTGAAGCGAAAATGCCCCACTATGTTTTGCCATGTTTTTGCTCAAACAAAGTGTGAGGAGAAAAATTCCATCGTCACATTTCAAACCATCCCAGAGTTATAAGGGTTTAATTACATATAAAATTTTCATAAATGAATAATTTAAAAAACTTAAAAATAACCTTTTAATTTATATTATTCAATCAAGACTATTATTTGGTCAAATTATTTAACTTAAGAATATTTATCCCTAGGTTACTTTGTTGTGTTCTTCTTTTTAAATTATAAAATTTAACGTAATATAATTAAAATTAAGATTAGAATTATAAATTTTAATGGAATTGGAATTTGGATTATAAAATTTTAATGTAAATTGAATTGGAATTTGAATTATCAAATTTAACGTAATTAAAATTGAAATTAGAATTATAAAATTTAATTTAAATTGAATTGAAATTTTAATTACCAAATTTAATATAATTAGAATTAGAATTATAAAATTTAATAGAATTGAAATTGAAATTGAGATTATAAAATTTAATATGAAATTTGAACTGGAATTATAACATTTAATAAAATTAGAAATGGATTGGGATTACAAAATCTGATGAAATTGGAATTATAAAATTTAATAGAACTGAAATTAGAATTATTAATATTTAATAGAATTGAAATTGGAATTATAAAATTTAATGTAATTAGAATTAAAATTATTACATTTAATAGTATTAAAATTAGAATTGGATTGGGATTATAAAATTTAATAGAATTGAAATTGAAATTATATAATTAAATGGAATTAGAATTTAAATTAGAATTATAACATTTAATAAAATTAGAATTGAAATTATAAAATTTAATAAAACTGAAATTGGAATTATACTATTTAATAGAACTAGAATTAAGTTTGGATTTAGAATTAAAATTATAAATTTAATGTAATTAAAAAAAGAATTAGAATTATAAAATTTAATAAAATTAAAATTAGAATTATAACAATTAATAGAATTAGAATTACAAAATTTAATGTAATTGGAATTAGAATTGAAAATATAAAATTTAATAAAATTAGGATTGAAATTATAAAATTTATAAAATGTCATGGTATGGTACTTGTAAATATAATTGAAATATGAAATTGGATTATAAAATTTATTATATAAATCGTAAAATTTTAATTTATTTTAGTATTGAAAAAAATTAATTTAATTAAAATTCTAATTTACTTAATTTAATTCAATTGTGATTGGAGAGAGAATTAGAGAATTAAAAAAGAGGATTCAATTAATTCCATTAACTCAATAAAAGAAGTCCATATATTTTTTTCAAAATAAAAGTCTATTAAAAACTGAAACTCATAAAAAAAAAACCCAAGCTCAACTAAAACCCCACCTCATATCCGAAAACCTAATTAAAGCCCAAAACACAAATATAAATTTTAATGAAATTGGATTGGAACTATAACATTTAATAGAATTGAAATTATAAAATTTAATATAATTAAAATTCGAATTGAAACTATAAAATTTAATGAAATTGGGATTAAAATTATGAAATTGGGATTAAAATTATAAAATTTAGAATTGTAATGGTATGGTACTCGCAAATATAATTGAAATATAAAGTTAGATTATAAAATTTATTACATAAATTGTTGATTTTTAAGTCATTTTAATATTAAAAAATAAAATTCAATTTAATTAAAATTCTAATTTACTTAATTTAATTCAATTATGATTGGAGGTAGATTTAGAGAATTAAAAAGAGAATTCAATTATTCAATTAATGAAATTAATGAAATTAACTAAATAAAAGAAGTCCGTATATTTGATTTTAAAAATAAAACTCTATTAAATATATTTTTTTAAATATCTTAAAATAAACTAAAAAAAATAAAAAAAAATCTCAAGCTCAACTAAAACCCAACCTTATATAAAAAAAATTCAATTAAAGCTAAAAATATAATTATATAAAAAAGAATTCAAACGCCCAAAAATAACCCAACCTAATTCTAAATCAACCCAAGAGAGGGAGAGAGAGAAACCCAAACTAATCCATTTTTTTCACAAATTATTTTTCAACCTAACCTGAGTTCGAGTCCAGACACGTCCTGTCCCCAAAATATTTTCGATCAAAATAGAAATTTAGAATGCAAATGGGTCTAGTCATCCCAAACCTAACCTATTCCCAAAATTGTCTACACCTAAGAGGATATTTCTTAAAAGATGCCTAGGTTGAATTTTGGAGGCGTAAATAAGGATGCTTCTTTAAAACAATCTTCTGTCCCCTCGATAACAAAGGAGATGAGGCTGAATCCTTCCTTTTCAAGGATGAAGCTGTCTTAGGAAGATTAATAGCTAGTGGCTTGATACAAATGGCCAAATTTGGGGTATACCAAGATGCACACTTGTCCAACAAGGTCTCTTTCTAGCGATCTTATAGAGCTTCTTAAAATGATGAATTTTTCCCAAGAGATCATAATAAATGCAAAATATTTCTTAAGCACCTTAACGACCTATTTTCTTTCATCATGCCAGTACCTAAGAATTACCAAACAACAATAAGGGTGGGCATGAGTCAATTTAGCTGAGACCAAACTGGCTCGTGATTGTTTAGTTCTCCTCCAAGGGAGAATCGAAAAAATCAAAAGTATTATAGAAATTGAATCAATTTTTTTTCAATTCCGTTCAGTTTTTAAATTTTAACTCAATTTGAAAAAACACAAATTTAAAAAATATAACTTGTGGGTTCGAACCTGTGACTAAAGAAAGCAATTGTCTCTATTTTACCAACAATGCTAAAAATAGGTATTAATTCAAACAATAATACTATACATCCTAAATTTAAATCTCAAATGATGTGTCAATTAACTATTGGATGGTTTTATAATTTTTAAAATTACTTATTATACTATTCCCCACCCAATGGTAGCTTGACACTTCATTTAAAATTTAAATTTTGAGATATGATTTAGAAAGTGTAGCATTACTATAATTCAAAATACATTCCTTTTTATAATATTTAAACTTTAGTATATTAATAATTAAAAAAAAACATGTCAGATTCGAACTTATGACTAGAGGAGGACTATTGCCCTCAATTTGTCAACCGAGCCAAGGCTAATTTTTAATTCAAAACACATTTTATTTTATTATATTTAAATGATAATATATTAGTAATTAAAAATTCCCATTTATTGGATTTAAACCCTTGGTATGAGGGGTGACATACCTCCACTTTACCAACTGAGATCGAACTAATTTTTAATTTTTTTATGTTAATGATGAAATATTAATAACTAAAAAAAATATAATAACTGAATTCGAACCAAGGACCTAATGGTGGCTAAACCTTGCTTTATCAACCGAGCTAAATCTAATTTTTAAAATAAAATAAATTCAATTTTTTTATATCCATATTTTAAAATATTAATAAATAAAAAAACAACTTTTTTTTATTTGGTTTCGATTATACACATAACTGAACCAGAACCGAACTGGATTGTTTAGTTATCTTAAACATAAAAATTGAATGGACCAATCTAGTTTTTTTTTTTACTCACGCTTAATCAAGAGAGTGTATAATGAAGTGTTTAAATAAAATAATTATTAAAATTAATATATGACATCGCTAAAATGATAATCACGGTGCTGATAGTAATATAAAGAAGTATATATAAATATAATTTTTTTCAAAAAGGAAAAGGGAAATTACCAACATGTCATTTACAAAGTCTCGGGTATTTTAAAGTTCCGTATTTCTCTTGAAAATCAACCACCATCGATAATAATGGGGTTTTCTCACCAACCTATACTAGAATTGGGAATGTTTGTAATAATGTTAAAACCTGTAATTCGAGGTCAAAAACTATATGTGCCATTACTAAACCCTTTTTTTAACGCAATAAAGTAGTAATTTTTTTAAAGAAAAGAGTGTAGGCAGGGTTAAGAAAGATACGGCTAATCAAGATTACCATACTCTTAAAGAAATTTGGATTAACCTTAGCAAATAGAACATAATGAACGTATAGAAAATAGTGAATGGTAGGGTGTATAGGCAATGAGGCAGTAGACAGTTGTTCTCAAATATTATAACTTACCTGAGGCCTAAACCTTTACCATTCAAATAATTATTAGACTTATCATAGGGACGAGTAAAAATCTCTTTAAGTAATTCCACTATTGCATATTTCTTAGATTCTTATTAGGATTGTTACATATATTTCATAAAATTTAAAGAAAAGAACTTTAAACAAGGATACAAGAATTCCTAAATAAAAAGGAGATACCAAAGGTATAAATGACAAAAATAAATCACAAAAGCTAGCACTTAATAGTTGAAAAAGATGAATTAAAAAATCACAAAGGCTTATATAAGATCAATCTATGATGCCAAGTATACGGTTGACCAAGGTGATCAATTGCCATTTTTCATATTCGAACAAGGTAAGGGTTAGTTTGCACCTCTTTCCTGATCTCGTTCCATAATTCTATTTTGGAGATGAGATGGCATTAAGGCTTGGACTGTCTATTATGCGAGAAAGAGCATCTGCTGCTGTATTAGTTTTTTCAGGTTCGTATCAGATCTTATAGTCATACCCCAATAATTTAGAGATCTACTTTTGTTGTTCTGGATGACACCTCAGTGAAGTCTAAGTGTTAGAATTTTATTTGTAATGCTACAAAGACCTGAGAATATATTAGTAATAACATAGTTGTAAAGAGTTACAATATGTTTTAAGAAATGTTATTATGCAAGTCTATTATCAAATTATATGTTCCTAATCTTAATTCACTGATGCAGGTCTAACGGTGGAATCATTTTACATAGACCCGTGTATACTATACCTAAATGGTCTAGATAGTTGTTCTTAGCTGACCATGGACTTACTGGAAGTTCGAATAGTATACAGGTGTTTAGTGAGGACTACATACTGAATATACTCAACAAGGACCCCATTAGACATCCCATGAAGCCGTCAATGGAAAGTTCTCTCGAGTTGAGTAGTATACGTGGTCCTTTGACCTAAGTACCACGGTGAACTTGTAAGTGATCCATCATATTTTAGTTCCACGCATATCACATACCTTTCATGATGTGACCGCTGGGTGTCGCTGGGTATGGTTCGATGCTTATGGAGTCTGGTGTGTATAGATATGGAATCCGCTAGCTCACATAGATGAGTTATATATTCGGATGCTCAGAGACTGTATCTTAGAAAGTCTTATGACCATAAGCAACAAACCTAGAAAAAGAGTTTCCTATAGGAGTAAACAATATTGTAAAAGTGTTTACATATATTGTTTATTAAGATACGTGTCTGGAGATAAGTTCACACGGATGAGCACATAGGAATTTGACAGTAGTGATCTATATCCCTGCTCTTCCAGGATATGATTGACGGAAGGATTATACGTATGCGCTATGACCTTAACTTGTATCGTCTACTGCACTGATTTGTAATATCCGTAACATGTGCGTGGGGCATTGATCTCAGACTCACAGAATAGTTTTGTTTGAAAAATCTAGAGTGGACCTAGAGAGTCCCACAATATGAAGTGTACTTGTTGTGCACTGGGGCAGCGTACCGAATTGAATAGTTCAATCCAGAAAATTTTAGCAGATCAGACATTTACTTTGGTTTTTCTCCGATCGTGCACATGTCAAGACTTAAGAGTTAAGTACATCAATTAGTTAACAATTAGTTGTTGACCAATGGGATGTTGACATGGCACATGTGAGCCAATCATTGTTTGATTTGAAAATTATCAAAATGACCTTATTTGTTGGACAAATAATATCATTATTTTATTCATTAAAATGTTTATTGAATAAAATAATAATATATGATATTATTATTTAAATTAAAATCAAACAATTAATTTTTTTATTTAAATTGACATATGTTTCTACTATGATTTAATATGATAAATCATTTATTTAATATTTATTAAATAAAATAATAAATATAAATGGGTAACATTTGTTAATGGTAGGTCTTAAGATATTTTTTAATAATGAGAAAGTGTTTTCTCATTTGGCCTAAATTAAGGCCAAGTTCATTTAAATGATTTTTTATTTTATTTTGTTTTCATTTGGTTTATTGTAAATAATAATAAACAAAAACTAATGGCAAACATAATGGATGATGTTAGGTGAGAAAATAAAAGATAATAATAAACAAATAATAGAGTAATTAGTTGCTCAATTAATCATCAAAAATTTGTGTAAGAGGTTAAGGGAAGTAAGAGAAGTGAATTTTGCTAAGTGTTAAAAAATTCTCTCAAGTGTTGAGAGCACAAAACACACAACTCTTCCATTTTTTTTTTGTTACCCATACTATAAGGTAGAAATAAGGATTCAAGAGTTGAATGCTTTACTGGAAAAAATTCTATTCTAACTTCCTAAGCCCACCATGTTGAGGAACTAGAATTGTGAACGGGTTGCTTCAAAGACGGGTACTCCAGTTCGACCAAATACCAAAGGCTTGACAAGGTACAATTTCCTAATCTTGATGTATTTTATATTTATGAGATAACATGTAAAGTTTATTTGTGTTTATCATTGAGTAATTTGTATTCTACTTATCCGCTGCGCATGTATGCATATATGTGATACGTATGCTATATTTGAATGATAGACACGAACTCACATGCATGCACCCTAGGTTTAAAATCACTCACAGTTCGTCTCTCTCTTAGAGTCTTTTTTAATGTTTGATAATCAATTTAAAGGGTTTATAAGGGTTTATATAGGGTTATAAAGTGCCTAGAAACTTTAAACCTAATTGAAATAAGAGTTCACGAGTTTTAGAAGTCTAGAACACCCTAAAACTTAGAAATTTAAAGTTAAAATTATCTTTTCCGCATCTAGTGCTGTGACGACAAGGGTTAGCGCTAGCAAGAAACATGACCCAATGACTCAGTACCGCAGCCTGGATTATAGAATCCTGTTTTCTTCGCCCCATTTCGCGTTTCAAGTCCTGTTTTGCTTTCTCCTTGCTATCCTACATGTCCTTAACTTCTTGTGAAGAATATCAAATAGAAGAGCCAAACTGTTTGTGCCTAGTGTCACAGACCTTTTAAGAACCGTGCGGCCTTAGATGCATTGCGTGCTAAGCAGCCGAGAAAACTACACAAAGAAGAGAAAAACACGCACACCAACTGTTTGCAATAATGCTATCTATATTACTGAAGAGAAACACAAGCTATGAGATTTGTATTGTGTTGGATGTTTTGTACAATTGAGGGTCTTCCCTTTATATGCTACTAGCCCTATTCAATCGATGGTTAAGATCTAAACGATCTAACGGTGTATATACAAGATGGAATAATATGCCATAGAATATTCCTAAATGCCATCACATATTCTATGGAATTTTCCTTTCCTAATTGCGGTTAACAACTTTAATAAGTCACGGGCTTGGCCCAATTCTTCACCCATGTCAGTGAGTCTTCTAAAAGCTCCAGTTCGCGATCCATTCTAGTAGCCTTTAATGCCCCTAAGAGGCTTTGTCGCGCACCAAGTGTTCGAGAAAATGCTTGAGAACACTTGGGGCATGACATTCTCCCCCACCAAATTCACGCGATGCCCTTGTCGCATCTTAATTGGAAACTGCACATCTCAATCTTTAATCTGTTGCTATGCACCCTTGTATTTCTAGTGTACTTCAATATCAGGTACCTTTTTTCACTTTACAAAGTACTCATGCCTTGGAGGTGTATCTTTCTTCTACATCATCCGTTCGTTGCGGATGAGTTTCGCCCCTTTGTCGTCCCATGTGAAAATTCCTAAAGGTCATTATTTCTGCTCCATGTCTTTCATAACCCTTTGGTATAGCTTCAAATATCTCTTGGGAGACACCAAATGCAACTGTTGTCTCGAAAGTATCCCCACTATATGCGAGACGTTGCCAACCCTCTTGGCAATAGGAAATTGCCCCTCGTCCCTTCAATCGAGGCTCTTGTGAAATGGACTTGCTGTCTTGCGTTATGGTGGAAGTATTATCTCCATCACCAAGTCCCCTGCACGATGCTTGACATACTGTTGCTTATCTCTAACCCACTTCTTGTTCTGAAAGCATACATCATGTGACGCCTCGAGTTGTTGAGTGACACCCATACTCGACAACTCCTTGAGCTGCCCCCGCAGCCCATCTACTCTCGGTTGAGGCATATGCATTGTAGTTGGAAGTGTAAACCCTAGCTCTAACTATTTTCCATGCTCAGTATCACTTTGATGTAGCTGCACCTATGGTATGTCAGTTGGCACGACCCCCTTATGCTCCTCAAGCACTTCCGCAATCCTCGTTGGTAACTTACCTTCGCCTCTTGTCACCTCATCATCCATCTCCCTTACTGTGGCTGAATGTACTTCTCCTTTACGCCCAGCAACTCCCATTAGTTGAATGGCGAAAAGGACTTTAGTATTGGCCTTCGGCTGAGATTGTCCACCCTTGGGCTTGTCTACCGTTGGTATCATGTAAGGCCCTCATTCCATGATGCACATATAATCGTGTCGAAGAAGCGGCACCACATCG
The DNA here is from genome assembly GCA_946807835.1 of Ailanthus altissimus. Classification (NCBI taxonomy): domain Eukaryota; kingdom Viridiplantae; phylum Streptophyta; class Magnoliopsida; order Sapindales; family Simaroubaceae; genus Ailanthus; species Ailanthus altissimus. Next base: position 16,096,541 of record OX327697.1, on the reverse strand, counting down.
TATTGCCTCAAGAACTCTATACCTAACACCACATCGAAATCATCAAGAAGTGCTATAGAGAAATTTACCTCGTCGTGCCATTTACTTATGTGGATATCGACCCCTCGAACCACCCTATCCAGTGGTTTGACTACAACATTTACTAATTTGAGGAACCCCTTCTCTTTCTCCACATAAAGTCCCAAACGCCTTGCCTCCGCACACTTAATGAAGTTGTGCGTTGAACCCATATCTATCAGCACTTGAGACTTTATGCAGTTGATGTTGGCTTTAACATACATGAGCGCCTTTTCCGTTGGCGCTCTGGCACTCCGCTTGGTTTTTAATGTGTTGAGCAGCTGTAAACACCCTATTTGACCCTGATCGCAAGCCTCGTGCACCGTAATCATGGCGTTGAGAGCCTTCTTCTTCGGACAGTCCTTGACCTAGTGATCCTCATCGCAAATGAAGCAGTTTATCTTCGGCCGTTGTGCTTCTGCTTTTCCCATTTGGGCGGCTTACTTTTCTCCTCCTCATCCTTCAAAGGTTGAAACTCCTTGGCGCCCCCATCTTTGTTGTGATTGGGTCTCGAATGCTTAGACTTTCTTAAGTCACCCTTGCAGTAATCCATGAGCGTTTATGCCAATGTTAGAGCGTCGGATATTCTGGTTAGCCCGTGTTGCTTTAACTCATTGGACGCCCATATTTGCAACCCGTCCAAAAAATTGAACAGCAAGTCTTCTTCGCTCATGTTGGGAATCTGAAGCATTAACAGGGAGTACTCCTCGATGTACTCGCTGATGGACTTGGTTTGTTTCAATTCTTTTAACTGCTTTCGAGCGTTGTGCCCCACATTCTTCGAATAGAACTGACACTTCAGCTCTCGTTGTAATTCTGCCCAGGTGTTGATTGTGCAGGTACCCTTGCGTATCTCCTCGCTTTTTCTATGCCACCATAGAATTGCATGATCGAAAAGATATAAGGTCGCGATATTTACCTTATATCGAAAAGATATAAGGTCGCGGTATTTACCTTATATCGGAAAGATATAAGGTCGCGCTATTATAGTATTGCATGATTGAAAAGATATAAGGTCGAGTCCCACCTCAAGCTTCTCTACTTGCTACTCTAACCCCCCAAGATGATCCGTCGCCTTTCCCACAGTGCCACAAAGCGTTTTCACCATGTTCTCGAACTCATGGCCTGGATCGATAGACTTGTCGTGAGGTATACTTCTGTGCCTCTTAACTTTGAGGTTCGTTGTGTTGCGTCTGGCGGGGTTGCGTCTTTCCCCATCTTCCTTTAACCTGCTCTGATACCAAATGTCACAGACCTTTCGAGAACCGTGTAACCTTAGACACGTTGCCTGTTAAACAGCCGAGAAAACTACACAAAGAAGAGAAAAACATGCACACCAACTATTTGCAAGAATGCTCTCTATATTACTGAAGAGAAACACAAGTTATGAGATTTGTATTGTGTTGGATCTTTTGTACAACTAAAGATCTCCCTTTTATATACTACTAGTCCTATACAATCGACGGCTAAGATCTAAACGATCTAACGGTGTATATACAAAATGAAATAATATGTCATTCTATAGAATATTCTTAGATGCCATCACATATTTTATAGAATATTCATTTTCTAATTGAGTTTAACAACCCTAATAAGTCGCAGGCTTAACCCGATTCTTCACCTATGTCAGCGAGTCTTTTAGAAGCTCTGGCCCACCATCTATTCCAACAGCCCTTAAGGCCCCTAAGAGACTTTGTCGCGCACTAAATATTTGAGAAAATACTTAAGAACACTTGAGAGCATGACACTAAGAAAGTGTTATAATGACTAAAAATAAGCTCCAATTGTTGGTTTTCTCATTTATTTATAAATACCTCATTTAAGGCAACTCAAAAGATATTAAGTCATCATACTTTAACATCATTGAGTTTCATTATACCTACACCTTTATATTAACTCATTTTAGAATTTAAATCATTTTTATCTATATCAATTCTTATATACGAGAATTTAAGTATATGTAAAAGATACTTTTTGGTAAGAGTGATTTATTCATTAATTGTAAAAGTTTAATTAATATCTTAAAATTAATTTATTGTAAAAGTTTTTGAATATTTTGTAAAATCATGTGTATTAATTCTTAGTCTTGTTTAAGGCAAGATTAGTAGAACCTTCAAAACAAGTTACTTGAGATGTGAGTGTAAGTCTTGTAAAATATTGAATCATGTATATATTCGGTATTTATATCTCTTTTATCTATACTCTTTATTTATTGTAATTGCATATTGCTATTATTATTGATTTATATTTTGCATAAATTTATCATATTAATACATTAAATTTTAAATACTTAATTTACCCACTCACCCCTCTCGAGTTGTGTAAACCTAAAATTTTAAGGGGAATAGGTTAGGAACAATTCCTCCATATGAATACAAACCAGTTTTTTTTGTAAAAAAAAATATTTTAGTGAAGGATCTTTTGATCTTTATATCATTTCATTGAGAAAGTAAATTGGATTGATTAAAAATCAAATTTTTAGGTCACCCCATTAATATTCTACTTCGAACTGATCTAGTGGGCTTTTAACTTTATATTTAAAAGAAGTATAATTTGTATTTTTTTTTAAATAACAGAAATTAAAGGAAAAATAAGGTGTGGGCGGGTTCAACTAAATGACTAATGCTTTTCACTATTATCATTTGAATGCTATGCCTCATAGTTAGTTATAAAGGATGCTAGGAGGGTTCTCGAAAGCGATTTATACATCCCCACATGATACTAATTTGTTTCGAATGAGTCTTGTGTTTGAAACAAATTGCAAGCAAATAATTGATTTACTTCACATTGTTAATCAATTTTGAAGATGTTAAATTTGTAATTGCAAAATGTGAGGGAAATATATCTTCTAATGTCTATTAGAGGCGAGGAAGTTTGACGAGGCATATGAAGTTGGCCGGCAGGTGGCAGGTGAGGCGAAGCAAATGGGGAGTTAAAATTGAAACGAGAACGTTAGTTACTTCATAAATCACCATCAACTACTTTACTCTATTCCATCCACCGCCTACAAAAACAAAACGAAACGAATGGATAACGCAAACCAGCACATGCACAAACACGCATTACAATGAATTACTAAATATTACTTAACAAAATAACCCCCAAAAAAAAAGAAAAGAAAACGAAACTAGAAGAACAATATGGAAAACAAATAGATATAATAAAATAGAAAAGAGGAGCCGTAATTTTCGTCCAAATTAATTAGGCTGAGATGAAGGGAGGATCGAGCTCATCAAATCCATCTTCTTCGAAATCCAAGAAACCCAAATGTCAGTTTGGTCCCTTCCCTTTCAATCTTCTCATTTTTATTTTATGTATCTTCTTCCCGGTTTAGCATTTCTTTTTCAGTTGAATTTGGATGTAATAAGATTGTATATGCTCGGAAAATTCAATTGCAGAGAAAGTCTCAGATACCCAATTAATCATGAATGCTGCATTGTCTCATAATATTATGTATGCCTCATATATCATTATTTTTAATTAATTTATAAGGAAAAAAATTTATTTCAGGCCAAAAATGAATTTATCAAAACTTAGCATCCATGGTGGAGCAAGATTTGTCGCTATCAAATATTTGGGGGTGGGGCAATCTTTTTTCTGCTATTGAAACTTTGACAAGAATTTTTTGTGTGTAATATTGACCTTTCTGGTTGGTTGACATAGTGGTTGTTTTACTTTGTACCGCAGATTCTAAGTTTACACAGCAAGAGCTACCTGCTTGTAAACCCATTCTAACCCCAGGATATGTATGGATTTTCATATATTCACATTTCTTTTATTTGCTATAATATTTATCTTCCCAAAATTCCCTCTTCTTATGCTTTATGGTTATTGTGATTTTCCTGAATTTTTTTAAATGGATTTTCAGGTGATTGGTATATTTATTGCTGTTGGCATCATCTTCATCCCAGTCGGCCTTGTTTGTTTGTTTGCATCAGAGAGTGTAACTACATTTTAATCGGTTTTGAAATTTTTTAGCTGGCAGATGATTTAATATTCATTCTGCTTGAAAACTCGATTGCTTTCTTTGGCGTGTAGGTGATAGAAATTGTTGACCGCTATGATGAAGTTTGTGTTCCGCGTAATTATAGCAATAATATGCTTGCATATATCCAAAGCAGTGGAACGAACAAGACCTGTACCAGGAGCTTTATTGTTAGTCTAATTTCTTTCCATCTGATACTTTCAAAGAACTCTGGCTTTCTTCTCTATTTAATATTATACCTTTTCAGCTTTGCTCTCTGTCTCAAGTTCTTCTTTCCATTCACTCAATATGTTCCAGGTGCCAAAGCAAATGAAAGGTCCTGTTTATATCTATTATCAGCTTGATAACTTCTACCAGAACCATCGACGGTATGTAGAATCTGTTTTAAAATTTTTATGTGGAATTATTGTGTCTATGTCTACTTTTTTAAGGAGACCTGATGTCAGAATGGTCAGTCTCTCCATAATGTTTGCAAATCACAAGCTTTGCAGAGAGTTTATATCAACGGGCATATACATATTGGATGGATGTACAATTGACCAATGTGTTTCTTCCAATCTCCTAGCTTTGATTTCAACCTTAATCTCTTGAAAGGAATAATAGATGGCTGATTTGCAAACTCGATTTCAGTTACACAATGACTTTGTTTGTGGCATGTAGCGCTTGAACCATTAGTGTCTTCAGTGATTTGTGCTTTCTGGGAGTCTACTTCTTGCTGTTGCCAAGCCTGCAGAGAGATTACAGCTCTACTTGTATGAAATGCTAATCCTGAATTTTGGTGTCATAATGTCTTAAAATTTGAAAATTATGTGATTAATTATGGTAATGAATACATTGTAAGTTAAAAGAGTCAAAATGTTGAATTCTTAGAGTACTGTAAGCCCAAGCTAGGATGTTGATCTGTTTGTGTGTCTCACATACAGTTTACAATCACACAAATATCTAATATATACTAAGAATTAAGAAAGATTTGCTAGGCTTTTTCTCAAGCCAAAGCTATTCAACTGTGCTTACATCTTTTTCTTTCTTCTTTTCTGGGTGAAGTAAAATCTTTATTGGAAATGTAAATGAAATGCTCTATGGGCACAGAAGACTTAAATTTGGGGAAAAACAGCTCTTAACTCTTAATACAAAGGGTATTTGGAGATTTTGAAAGAGAAGCAAAAGGAATATTGCAATTCCAAGGAGACATCTGACTGAAAAGTGATCTCGAAGAGAAAACGTTAGGCTTTCTAAGCTTCCACAAAAGAATGCCTATTCCTCAAGCACTGAATGCTCATAATTAGATAGAGAGGAAAGACATTTAGGATACTATTCCTATACTTCCTAAATTTTCTTTGTAGTACAGCACATATGTAGCAGAGTTCACTACTTGGAAGCCACCAGAGCCAAGTTGACATTTTTTATCATGAAGAACAAATATCCTTACTTTATACCTCTTAACTAATATTTGTCCATAATAATAACTTTAATAATGCAAGTAGCGCAAGTAGATATATTTACACTATTTTAATCTCCTATGCTCAGTCGGTTTACTCTTTTTTGAAGATCACTGAATTGTTGGATTAAATATAAATGTCCAGACCCAAACCTTTCCTTGTTTATATAATATAGAGAGGATTGTAATTGTAATTGAGAGACATGATGTTCTGAATTGAAGTTCAATTGTGAAAGATTTTGCTGCATGACAGTAACTGTACAATTTATGGTTTTATTTGAGAATCCAGAATTCTCTTGTTGCCATGGACCTACATATCATTTTATCTTTTCCTTAAATAGTTAATTGACTCTTTTTTTTTTTTTGTATTTTATCTTTTCAATCATGGAAGCCTTTACAGTTTATATTATATGATCATCATGTCATCATATTGAGCTCAACTTTAGAATCTTCTTGAACATTTTATTAACGTGAAGTTATGGTTTCAGATATGTTAAAAGCCGAAATGACAAACAATTGTCAAGTAGGAAGTATGAGGGTAAAGTAGAAAATTGTGCCCCTGAAGCCACATTCAATGGATTTCCAATTGTTCCTTGTGGCCTAATTGCATGGAGTTTGTTTAATGACTCGTATGGATTTTCAATTAAGAATAGCACGGTAGAGGTCAGCAAGAAGAACATAGCATGGGAAAGTGACAAAAAACATAAATTTGGTTCGGATGTCTACCCAAAAAATTTCCAGAGCGGAGATTTGATTGGTGGTGCAAAACTTAATTCTAGCATACCTGTGAGTATGCCTATATTTTTCTTTTTTTTTTTTAATTCTTATGCAAGATTATTCTCTTTATGTTTTCTTTTTATTTTTCGTTAGTACTTTTTAAGAATAAGAGTTGCTAGTGACTTGATTTCATATAACAGTTGAGCAAACAAGAGGATCTTATAGTTTGGATGCGTACTGCAGCACTGCCAACTTTCAGAAAACTATATGGGAAAATAGAGAGGGATCTTGATGCTGATGAACTAGTTACAGTGGTAATAGAGAACAATTATAATACTTATAGTTTTGGTGGTAAAAAGAAGCTGGTTCTTTCAACCACGAGTTGGATAGGCGGAAAAAATGATTTTCTGGGCATAGCATATATTGCTGTTGGTGGATTATGCCTGTTTTTGGCAATAACCTTCATAGTTGTCTATGTTTTCAAGCCAAGGTGAGTGAATGATCCAAAGTCATACAATCCCCATGCTTGATTGATTGAAGTCCCATTTTCTCTGCTCGGTGATAGTAGATTTTCTCTTGAAAGCATTAATATTGGCATCAGATTTTGAGATAAATTATAGATGCATTACTTTTTTCACCACTATTGTCATTATAACGACCTAAAAAGAATAACTGCTTTATTTGAAGTTATTTGAGTAAGAATATTTTTTCATCCTAAGACATACATTGTTGATATATTTTTGAGACCTAATTCTAAATTTTGATATAAATGCATCATTGTTAAACTGTAATAGCTTTAGGATCATTCACGTCTTTAGATTCTAGGGTATCTCAAAAACTGCACATGAACTATGAGTTTCTGATGTTTTGGACATTGAATGGTAGTACATCTAAAGATCCTTGCTAAGGTAGTGATCTTGTAGGTGTACTGGACCTAACATCTCAGTAATGCAATAGACAAGATATGCAACTCAGAAATAGAGCTTCCTAAGGTCGGGAAGTGCTTTTCTTTAAGACTTATCTTTCCATTTTTTTGACTTCAAGTAGGTGTGCATAAGATTACATTGAGGAGAATTGAACCAATTGGTTTTCCCCTTTTAACCCCAGTAGTTATGAGAAACTTAAATCACTACCATTTGACCTCATAGAAACTTGAATAAAACGATGCCTTTGGCTGAAAGATAGCTTCTAGTTCCATGTGTTTTAAGATGGCGTTTTGTCATTGTTTGGTGCAGGCCTCTTGGGGATCCATCTTTCTTGTCTTGGAACAGGAATCCAGCAGGACATTAGATTAGGTTTGTTATAAAAATATGGTTCCAGCTTAGCAGCCAGTTTATTAATCATCTATTTTGGATGAATATTTTCTCTTTTTACCAGGTGAAGGTTTGTATTTGTATTGACGGTACCTTTTTAATTTGGCATTTTCCAAAGTGCACTTATGTTATCCTAATCATCGGTTGGTTAATCTAGTCTTTTTACTCTATTTCATATATTAATTATGGAGGTTGGTTATTATCACTCTCCACTACTATGGATAACAAGAAACAGGAACATGAAATAATTCCTTTAAAAAGAAATAGAAATAATAAAAAAATGAATTAGCATTACACATTTATTTGTTATGTATTGTGTTCATTATAACTAGTAGCATGGACAGACCTACAGTTTTACATGAGATCAAGCTAAGTAAATTTATGTATAAATTTATTTTACATAAATATTTTAAAAATAAAATTAAGTGAGTATTATTTTTTTAGGTGACTTTTGATGCTATGTGAACGTTATGTTAATAGAAAAATTAAAAAAAAAACCTTAAGAAATACACCTACACGATATAAACATCTTTATATGAATTTCAGCAATATGAAGTAATTTATTAATGAAAAAAAGTAACTTTTAATTTTGAGATATTATGAATCTTGTCCTTAAAATGCATATAATAAAAGAAATTATACAGTTAGCAAAAGATGACAACAATAAAGGTGTGACATTTATATGTGTTGATTTCAAAATTTGACTGTCTTAAAGTTAAAGAGTTAAATTTATTTTTTTTGAAAATGATAATCATACTTTAGGAGGAAGTGAGTTAAATTAGTTCGCTTTAAGAATATTGGGTCTATTGAAACTTTTACAATTAAAGAAAAATATGAGATTACGTTAAAATTTTTTCTAACAAAGACACTTACATTTAAATTAGTAATAGTTGAAAGAAATAAAAAATAATATGAAGGCAAGAAGAAAAGGTTAAGTTGTGAAGTGAAAGTTTTGTTGAGTACTTGAAGGCTAAGAAGGCTCTAAATTAATCTTCCTTTAGGGATTTGACTCTTGTTCATTCAGCAAACTCTACCTTTTCTTCCCATCTATGGAAGACATTGAAGTTCTATGAAATTCTTTCTCAATTGACAATTCCCACAATGAAAAGGTCTTAGAGATTTCAGACACGGTGTTTAAAAGACATCGTTTGGCAGCAAAATTTGGTTTATTTGTCAAGGTTCTGATTAGGAAAAACTATGAACGTGATGCATTCCAAAACATTATGTGAACTCTATGGCGGCCTAATGGAGAGATAAGAATTCAATGATTAGGCGGTGACATTTTATTGTGTAAGTTCACTTTAGAGGATGACAAAAAAAGAGTGTTGATGTCTAAACCCTGGAACTTTAATAGATTTCTCTTAGCAATGGGACCTTCCACAGACGAAGACTCTGCTACTAGCCCTACTTTTCGGCATGCTTCTTTTTGGATTCAAGTATACAATGTATCGATAATCCACATGAAGGTCAAAATGGTCGAGTTGATTAGGAACAGAATTAGAAAATTCTTAGATGTGGATGCCGACGACTCAGGATCATGCATTGAGAGGTTTATGCGTATTTGGGTTAAACTTTCTCTTGATTAACCAATACATAAAGGTATATCCCTTAAACTTGGTATAAATAAAAATTTGATATGGTTTAATTTATAATATGAAAAGTTGCTGGAGTTTTGCACCCTCAACAATTTCTTAGATCATGGCTATTAGGAATGCTTACAAACATTTTCAACAATCTTGAAAAAGCCTGGTAATCTCTAATATTCAAAAAATATTAGGGTGACAAAAAGTTACAATGGACTAAGACCTTCTTCACTAAGGGATATGCATAGGGCAAGTGCAGATGTCTCCCAACATGAAAGGCATAAATGAGATTATCACATGAAGAGGGATGATTGAAACATAAAATCAGAGGACTTCAGACCCCAAAACACAACTAGTGACTTTGGCAGCTTTGGTGTTGCTGTCGACGGTAATATCTCACCGGTGTGTGAAGGTTCGACGAAGGATATGTGGACGACAAAGAAGGACTTAGGTATCTCAAAGGTACTAGGAATCATGTGCTCCACTGTGAGGAAAAATATTGCTACACATGAACACTTTTACCCACATAAATTGCAGAATGACGAATAAGGGAATATGTGAAAGGGGCATTAATTCTAGTGGACATTTTGAGAAAAAAGGTTGCAATTAATTCGAATAATTCGAAAGGACTTAAAGCTTTCTTTACAAATGCATATGACGAGAGTGCTATACAATTAGGGACTATTAGGCAAAAGTACCAGATTGATGAGGAAGCACGTGCAAAAGGTGGATTCACAGATATGACCAGATATCACAAAAGCCAAAAAAGCATTAGATGCTCTATTGTATAAAGAGGAGACCTATTGGAGACAACGTTCAAAGATATAGTGGCTCAAGGTTGGGGATAAAAATTCATGCTTATTTTATTTTAAAGCTTCTGATCGTAGGGAAAAAACATTCTATATCCGGGATCTTAGGTAATGATGGTGATTAGTATACAAACATGAAATGAATTTTGAAAACCTTCATTGAGTACTTTTTCAACATCTTCACCTCGTCTAATCCCTTTGAGTCAAAGATTGATTCAATTGTTTCTTGTGTGGAGCCATGACTATCTAAACAACATTGTCAGTGGTTGGATTCCTCATTTCTAGCTGATGAAATTGACAAGGCAGTTTTTCATATGTACCATACAAAAGCTCCTGGAAAAGATGGTATATCTGCCTTATTTTATCAAATATTTAGGGACATCATCAGACCAAATATCTGCAATATTTGCTTGGGGTTTCTTAATAATGGTGATGATCTCGAGAAGGTAAATGAAACCTTTATCACTCTGATCCCTAAATTCGATGAGCCTAAATTAAGTACGGATTTTGGACCAATTAGTCTTTGTAATGTCCTTTATAAGATTATTACAAAGGCGTTGGCTAGCCAACTATGTGGTGTAATGGATGAGGTGATATCAAATTCTTAGAGTGCCTTCATCATTAGGTGTCTAATTACTGATAATGTAATAATTGGTTTCGAATATCTCCATGCACTTAAAAGTAATAAATTCTCGGCTGGGATTTACTTGGCGCCGAAATTGGATATGGCTAAAGCTTATGATCGAGTCGAATGGCTTTACTTAATAGTTATGAAGCGTAAACTGGGCTTCTCCAATAATTGGTGCCAAAAGATCTATCAGTGTATCTCCTCAGTTTCGTATTCTATGGTTTTTAATGGGATGCCAAGAGGTAACATTTCTCCCTCTTAAAGTCTTCATTAGGGTGATCCCTTATACTCGTATTTGTTTCTTTTTTACGTCAAAGGTCTCTTTACTCTTATTAATTCTGCTGATTGGCGAGGTAACCTTAGAGGTTTAAGATGTGGAAGACAAGGTTTAACCATCTCCCATTTACTCTTTGCTAATGACAGTTTAATTCTTTCTAGAGCTTTAGTGAGTGATTGCAACTCGATTAAGGGAATTTTGCATTCATATGAACTTGCATCTGGATAACAGATCAACTTACATAAATCATTGGTTTGTTTTGGTAATTCTATTTCGACGGAGTTGGTTGCCCATCTTACTCAATGTCTTGGTATGGCTCATGTTTCTCACCATAACAAGTACCCAGGTCTTCCATACATCTCTAACAAGAACAAATAAAATCTTTTTGCTGCGATTAAGGAAAAAGTGTGGAATAAATTGAAGGGCTGGAAGAGGCATTTATTCTAATCAAGGGATTGAGAGGTACTTCTTAAAGCTCTAATTCAAGCAATTCCAACCTACGTAATGAATTTGTTTAGACTTTCGAAGAGTCTCATTAAGGAGATTCAGTGACTCTTTGCTTGATTCTTTTAGGGTGGTAATGACTATAGGAGAAAAATCCATTGGTGTTCTAGAGAAATATTATGTTGCCATAAAACGAATGGTGGTCTTGGTTTTAGGAATTTACACTTCTTTAATTAAGCAATTCTCGCAAAACAAGGTTGACAAGTGATAACCAATCCAAACTCTTTGGTGGTTAGAACTCTCTAGGGTATTTATTTTCCTAACTCTTCTTTTTTACAGGCACAACCGAGACAATCTAATTCCTTAGTTTGGAAAAGCATTTTATGGGGAGAAATATGCTTTTGAAAGGGCTCCGGTGGCGCATTGGTGATGGCTCATTTGTTTTAGTTTATTATGACCAGTGGCTCCCTCGACCCTTTCCTTTAAACCTTTTTTCCCACATAGACTTCCGGAGCAATCATTAGTGACAATCCTCCTCCTCCTATCAGGTTATTGGAATTAGACCCTAGTTTGTGACTCATTCCCAACAGAAGATGATGATTTAATCTTAAGCATTCCTCGCTTACAATCTTAGAGTCTGCAGAGTGACTTAATCATATAGCATTTCGACAAACATAGGCATTTCACTGTTAAAAGTGGTTATTGGCTATCTCATATTTTAGACAAGGCTTCATCTAGTAATGGTAATGTTCTTTCTTGCTCATGGTGGCAATATTTATGGACTATGCAGCTCTCATCTAAGATCAAACATTTTATTTAGAGACTTTCACATGGTTGGATCCCCACCTATGCTAACCTTAAGAGACACCATGTTCCAGTTGATATCATTTGTAGTCGTCATGCTAAAGGAACTAAAAATTTCATCTATGTGTTATGGCTATGTGGTGCTTTAGAGAATGTACGCTAGATCAGCTCTTTCATGCATGGTATCAATATCCATTATTATACGCACATTCTTGATCTCTTAATTGAGTGCAAGGTTAGGATATCCACTGAGAATTTAGAGGTAATGCTCATTCTATTTTGGAGGTTATAGTTTCTCAGAAACTAATTTGTTTTGGAGCAAAAAGTATTGGAAGTCTCGGATGTGCTAACCTGGGCTAAGGATTTTTGGAGCGAGTTTAAAACTACTAATACAGCTAATTATGAGACATCTGAACTAGCAGGCAGAATTTGGAGTACTCTAAGGTTTAGCTTGATAAAAATACTGATGCTGGACTATCATCAAAGCTATTTAAAGCTGGGCTAGTTGTAATTTTGTGAGACCACTCAAGAGCTGTCTTGGCCTCCTCATTTACCCCTATTGACACAAAGTTTTCAGTGGATATCCTTGAAGCTTTAGCATTACTTCGAGGTCTCCTCCTGGTAAAGAAGCTTGGAATTACAGTGATTGAGGCGGTATTCAATTTTGTTGGACTCATTTATGGCATTAATAATGTTACTCTATCAGCCTCAGAACTTGGCTTAGTTCTTCATGATATCATTTCAAATTCTTCATTTTTTTTTTCCTTTAGCTACTCTCATCGCTCCACTAATCAAGTTGCCTGTGAATTGGCACACCTTACGTTGAGACTAGATTCTAAGACTATTTGGTTTAGAAAAGTGGCTTCTTAATTTAAACATCTTGTAATTGAGGATTTTCCTTCTATTTGAGTTAATCCACTTATTATTACACTTAAAAAAAGGAAGGCTCCAAATCTTAAAGAGTAGCTTGCATATGAAGGTTTAGATTCTAATGTCGAGATTTATCTCGATGTCAATACTAATCATGCCTTTAACTCAACAATTTAGACCTTATTTATAAGATTGTAATGTGAGCTTAATACGTAGTTGTAGAATCGTATTAGGGTTAAAATTCATTTAAGACTTTTTCTTCTTGGATTAATATATTAAAGTTTTACTCAAATAAGGTTAGACTTTTTTTTTCCCCATATAGGACTTATGGCAAGATTATTGAAGTCATTTTTATGGAAGGTATATCGAGTCTGTGATTCTTGGTGGCAAACCTTTTTTAGGATACCCGTGTATGACCATAGTGGTTGATTAGCTTGAGGAGGGTACTAGATGACTGAGGGTGATGCTGGCGAGATAAGGACTATAAGCTAGCTTGAGGACATTAGTGTATCCTTGTAATGTTTGGCTTATGCTCATGGGCTCGCGCTTTGTGGGCTATAGTAGATGAGTTGAGCTTTGCAATGATTAGGCATATGGGCTGGAATCTAAGGGAGAATATGGGTCTCTCAATTCTCAGTATTGAATTGTTAATACTAAAAACTTTATAAGCATAGTCTTTTAGATTAGGTAGTCTCCAGAATGCTTTTTGATGTGATTGGCTAGAGTCATTGGCTCATCAATTTGAGATAGTGCATAGAATTAGATATTATATCTTTGTAGGAAAATAAAAGCACTGGTCAGTGGGATTTTATTTTGTAGGAGAATGGATGCAATAGTTAATGAAATTCCTTTTTGTAAACGTCTTTGTCAAAGAATAAATACATTGGTCAGTTTGATTTCCCTTTGTTTATATTTTTATAGAGGAATGGATATGCTGATTAATGAGATTCCCTTTTGTAAATGTATTTACAAGGGAATCAATGTACTGACTTAGTAAGATTTCTATTTGTAAATGTCTTTATAAGGGGATGGTGTAGGAACAATTTTAAAACTTTTGTTATGTCTATTTTAATTTAACAACAAAAGATATATAAAACATACATTGATTGCGAATTCCAATAAACATTCTCTGTCAAGACTAATAGATCTTCCACATTATATCTCATACTAATAAACTATTTGTGTGAGCGAGTTAATTAATTGTAAATATTCTAATATTGTGTTCTGGTTTTTTCTCTTTAGAAAACATTTAGCCCAAAGAAAAATATGAAAGCACAAAATAATACATAAAGAGTAATTTTAAAGACTTCGTTTTATAGTATATGTATACTCCTTTTTAGAATAGTATTTTACCCAAACTCTAATCTTTAATAGGATTAGGATAAATAATATCGTATATTATTTAATTTAAATAATTAAATAGACAATTCCTTATTTGATAAGCATTAGAAAAAAAAATCTAATATTATTTAATTAATTATAGTAGATAATTCTCAATTATCTAATATAAATTATTTAATTCTATGATTATAATGGATTGAGCCAATAAAAAGTTGAGCCCAGTGGTTTAAATCAAATTTGGGCTAACTTTCAAAATAACTAATTGGCCCTAATTTGTTTAATCGAATTAAACTTAAACCAATTACTATTTTAAATCCAACAATTTAATTCTTAAGACCATTTCTGTGTTTTATGGAGCTATTATAAAAATTTAATGGACCGATAAACCTAACTCTAATAAATTAAAAAATTTGATTAAAAATCTTTAATCAATATAATTTTATATATTAACCTTATAATATTCTACTGAAAATATAAAATTAAACTTTTATTTTTACAGATAAATTATAAAATTGAAAATTATTTTTGTCCATTCAATAATAATTTTATATAGATTATTCCTCTACAAGTATTCATAATTAGAGTTAGGTCGAGTATCCGTTAACCTCTTTAATTAATATTTTTCTTTAATCTACATTGATCATTTTTTGAATATTTAATTTTTAAAAATATAAATTAATTATTTTCTTTAACTTTTAAAGAAAACTGAGCACATTATGTCTAAGATCAGAATCATTTATTAAGAGAACAACTTATTTAACTTTTTTCTAGAAGGAGTGAATTTCATTTTTATGAGAAATGTTCCTACCCATTCATTTTATTATATTTATAAAATATTTAGTAATTAAATAAAAATATTTTATAGTCATTTCCGTGTAAATTAATAAACGTGACTCAATGACATCAATCATTTAAGATTAAGATTAAGATTAATCCATATATAACTATATTGTGATAAAATAAATTCTCTTTATTAACTGAGATTAACAGAGAATTAATTTTATTATAATCTAGTCCTATATAATCAACATTATGCAAAGTCTTTATTTTCTATGTCAACACATAGAATGATTTGGATAAGACTATTGTATATAATAGACAAATGGATTGTACTTATAGTTTATTAAACAAAGTTTCCATTTTCATTCAGACTAAGGACTAACTTAGATTATTATGCTTAAACTTAATCCTCCTGTATATAATTAGTATATATTAAGTTTAAGGTTACATATAATAATCAAAGAATTTAATGATATTTGAATAAAAATAATTAAAATTACAAAAATAAAATTGAAATAACCTCTATTATTTATTTTCAGCAGTAAATAAATACAAAAAATCATGCATTAAGGGCATATTTCTAATAATCTCTCACTTGCCTTAAAGTATGTAGACATGTCTCGTATCCCTAGACTATCGAAGTGACTCTCAAAACTAGTAGGAGGAAGAGTATTTGTAAAAAGACTATATTGGTTATTTTGTGACTTGATTTTCTTCGTTATGACATTTTCTTCATGAACAATCTCTTTAATAAGATGATTTTTGTGTTCTATGTGCTTGCTTCTTTTAGGACTTCTTAGCTCTTTGGAGTTTGCCACCACACTATTATTATTACAATAAAGTGTGAGGGTTTATATATCTTAAACAACTTTTAGATCTGATAAGAATTTGTTGAGCCATACCACCTTTTTAACTGTTTTATAAGCCTTTACATTTCGGCTTCCATGGTAGAATCGACAATACATGATTGTTTTATACTTCTCAACATAATGGCTACACCACTAAGAGTGAACACTGATTCAAATATAAATTTATAAGAATCTAAGTCAGATTAAAAATCGAAATCAATGTATACGATTGGGATCAAATCATTACCAAAATAAACAAGCATATAGTTTCTCGTTCTCCGTATGTACTTGAAACTATGCTTTACTACAATCTAGTGATTATATCCTATATTTTTATTGATACCGATGGACTATACTCACTGAATAACAAATATTAGACCTAGTACACAACATAGCATACATTAGGCTGCCTACTGTATAGATATTAATATCTGTCTCATATCCTTTTGTTCTTGAGGTGCCTTAGGGCATTTTGCCTTAGATAAATGAATTCTATGGCGAAAAGGTAAATTACCTTTCTTGGAATTCTGAATCAAAAATCTTACAAGGATCTTATCTATATACGATGCTTGAGATAGAGTTAAAAGTTTGTTCTTGTGATCTCATATAAGTTAGATCCCAAGAAAATATTTTATTTCTCCCAAATATTTCATTTAGAATTGCTTAGCCAGTCATTTCTTTACATCTAATAATACTTCTTTATCATTCTTAATGAGAAGAATATCATCGACAAAAATAACCAAGAAAACTGCTTTGCCTTCATTAATGTGTTTGTAAACACAAGCTTCATCAATATTCAGCTCAAAGCCATAATATTTGATATTTTGATCAAATCTTATATTCCAAGATCCAGATGCTTGCTTAAGTCTATAAATAGATCTTTGCAGCTTGCAAACCTTTTTTGCTTTTGACCTTGTTCTATAAATCCCTATATTTAAACCATATAAATGGTTATATCAAGATTGCTATTAAGAAATAGTCTTGATGTCCAATTGCCAAATCTCATAATCTAAACAAGTAATAAGAGACAAGAGAATGCAAATGAATTTTGGCATGGTTATTGGTGAAAAAGCCTCTTCATAGCCAATTCTCTCTTTTTGGGTATAACCTTTTGCCACTAACCTCACTTTGGAAGTCTCTAATTTTTCATTAGCTTATCTTTTTCTTTTGTAGACCCATTTGTACTTAGTGAGTTTAAATCTTTTATGTAGATCTACAAGTTCCTAAACAGAGTTGGAGTGCGTCGGCTTTATCTCGAGATTTATGGCTTTAAGACATTTCTCCTTGTCAAAATCTTCTATTGCTTGTTTATATGTCAATGGATCATCTACATTGTCATTGGAGATTGCAACTTATGGTTCTTCAACTAAAGTGTAGCATATGAGTGATCTTACAACCCTTTCACCGTGCCTAGGTGGTAGTGGTGTACTTTAATGAGCAGGCATGATTTGTTGACTTTGTGATCTGATAACTATTGTTGATTGTTAAGGTTTAATCTCATTAAAAAATAGTTCCTCGATAACAACTTTGCTTCGAGGTTTAAGATCGCTTATATAATTATCCTCAAGAAAAATAGCATTTATTGATACAAACACTTTGTTATCTTGAGGGTTATAAAAGAAACCACCTCTTATCTCTTTGGGGTAGCCTACAAATAGGAACAATTCTAAGCATGGTTCCAACTTCCCGATATTTCCTTTTAGCATGTATGTTAGACACCTCCATATGTGAACGTGTCACAAAGAAAGCTTGCAATAATTCCACAACTGTAAGGGTGTTTTAGAGGTTGACTTAGATGATACTTCGTTAAGAATATACATTATTGTTTGCAATGCATATAAAAAAAAGGGTAGTAATGAGAACCTAAGCATGAATCTCACTATATCCTGTAGTGTTGTATTTCTTCTTTTGATAACACCACTCTATTATAGAGTTCTTGGAGCACTGAGCGGGGATAAGATCCTTTTTTTTAGGTGATCTTCAAACTTGGAATCGAAGTATTTATCTCCATAATTAGATTGAAGTGCTTTTAAAAGTTTATTGAGTTATTTCTTAGCATCAGCTCTAAGTTCTTTGAACTTTTCAAAGATTTTCAATTTTCTATGCATCAGATATACATTGTCGTAACGAGAGCAATCATCAATAAAAATGAAAAAATATTCATAACTTCGTCTAGCTTATACATTAATTGGACCACAGACATCTGATTGTACTAGTTCCAAAGGTTCTTTAGCCCGATTACTTATTCTAGAAAAAGGTGTTTTAGTCATTTTACATTTCAGAAGAGATTCACTAACTAGTAAAGTACCGACCTTTAAAATGTTTAAGGGTTTGTCCTTTACTAGTCATTATATCACGTTTAGATTAATTTGACCTAATTTAAGAGGCTAAAAGAATTTTTCATCACAAGTAGAAATCTTTTGTTTCTTAGGTTTCAATTGTTCCAATCTAAACATTTAAGTATTAAGCAATATTTAAGTTTTTGGTCGTAGAATATAAATACCATTCTCTAAATTATCAACCATATATTCAATCTATTTCTAGAAAAAAAAATGGACTTCTTGTTAAAAGAAACAGAATATCAATGTTTCAAACATCTAGAAACTGAAATTAAATTTCGTCTAAAATGAGAAATGTAATAAACATCTTGCAAAATTAAGAAAAAATGATTCCTAAACATAAGCTTAACTTCTCTCATTGCTTTAGCTGAAACAACAGTTCCAGTACCCATTCGTATCATGAACTCGCCATCTGCCAATGTTTGCGAATAATCAGCCATCTATAGAGAAGAACAAACATGATTAGTGGCCCTAGAGTCAACTACCCTATGATATTCATTATCTTCTACTAAACAAGTTTCAATTACAAGTAAATCATATTTACCTTTATTTTTCTTCTTGAGCTCTTCAAGATAGAGGATGTAATTCCTCTTCCAATGGCCTTCTTTTTAACAGTGAAAATATTTTCCTTTTGCATTGGCCTTGTTGCTATTATTTTTCTCCTTATTTTATTTCTTCTTTTCGTGTTTAGGTTTGCCTCAAAATGAACTATTTTCCTCCATTCTTCCTTTTTTTATTCTTGGAAGAGGAAGGCCCCTTATTGGAAATATTTTCCCTCCATGTTTTCTAATATTGATGGATTCAAAGATTTAGAGGTCATTAGGCAACTAAGTCAAGTCAGTTAAACCTAAGTTTGTTCATGAAAATATTTGCTTGTAAATAAAAGGAAACTCAGAGCTAAGGTTTCCAAGATCATCCCTACTTGCATTTGCTCATCTATCTCAGCCCTGTGAATCTCAGCTTCGTTTAAGTGAGCAATCATTTTAAGCACAAGTTAACAAATTGAGGTACCATTCTTCATCCTGGCATTGATGACAGCTTTCACCGTATTATACCAGAATTTTTTAAAAGGTTGCCCAAACATTGGCTAAAGTGAATCTCACATTTGTTTTTTTACAATTTTTATCTTCTCATGCTTACTCTTAAGCACTTCAGACATGCATGCTAACAAGTAGTAATAGGCTTTTTCTTTGGCATCAATCCAACGATCATATTGCTCTTTTACTTCTTGTGAAGCATTAAGAATAGGCCTAGCGAGGTAACAATCAATGAGAACAAACTTTTGGTTCTCACATACAAGAACGATATTCATTTTACTTTTCCATTGCACAAAGATATTATCGATTAATTTATAATTAGATTGTATTGTGATAAAAGGATTTGTCATTTTGCTGAAATAAATTAAAAAAGAATAGAAATCATTCATCCTCAAATATCATCATAAAAATGGTATATAACTTAAAACGTGATAGATGATGCAAAAGAATAATGGTAAAAACCCAAAGAAAAGAAATCTATACCACAATAATCCAAATTTTCAAAATAACGTGTCGCCATAAGGTAGGTTAGACCAATTTCAAATTATACCAAGACAATCTCAATTAACTAATATCCTCAATTTATCTCATAACTTCTACATTAATTAATTACCATTAGTTTGGTCTAAATATAATTATCTATATAATTATATTAATGTAAGTGTGACGTATCGTTTTGGATCTATTAGACTTAACTCTTAAAGTTGTTGCTGTAGGGTAGGTCAATTTAAAAATATATTCAAGAATTCTATCTCTTGGAAGTTAACATTGATATTAATTTAATGGATACCCTCTATAGGGAGAACTAATACTAAGCTATTTCAAGGCACTGCTTAATTCTCATGTTGTTAAACTAACAATGCAAACCATGTTCTTTTTTATGTATATTCTTGTAATGTACAAACATAAATAACAAACACCCTTATTAAACGTAATTCTCAAGTAGGCTATTTTTACCCTCTTCTAATTATTATTTTATGTAGTTGATTTTTATTTATAAAATATGTCATATTTGGTAATCCTAGACAAATTTATTGCTATTAGTCAATTATTGATTATTAGGTTTATTCTACGCGTTGTCAAAATTTAATCTTAACATTTAAATAAATTTCCAGATTTTTACACTAAAAATCTAATTTATTATGAATAACTAACCCTTATTATTTTAATAAACTATTTATTATAATGCTTTGTTAGTCCAATGTGAATTTATCGACTTTAATCTAATTAATTTTAATTCACATTATTTATACCAATTATGAACTTAATTTATTTTAATCTAATTAAAAAATTAATTGCTTATTAGGTTAATTAAAACTATTTTAATAAAGTCTAATCATATATTGGTATATTATGTGTCAATATATTAAATTTAAACTAAAACTATTTTAGAAAAGAAATAAAATAATGACATATGTGTGCATAGCATAATATAATGTATTGAGTAAGCACATCTAAATTCTATATGACATGTTATAATATATGGACATGTTTTATGGCATAAATCATCACATAAAAAAAATATAGTTGTTGATCGAGTATTTTGGATTTTTAGAAAAAATTAAAATAAAAAATAAAACATATCTCTTTGTATCTTCTTTCCCTTAGATTGAAGTTGTCGAAGATCTCTCCATACAATATAATTATATCTCATATAATTATATTTTTTCTCTTGTTTTTTAAAAAAATTTATTTTATTATTATTGGACTTATCAAGTGACACGCGATATGACATACACTCATTTCATGGTGCGCATTTATATCCAGAGTTTTATAAAATTTCAAACTTAGATTTTGTCATACATATCTTTAATAAGTCATTAGTAAACCCTATACAAAATCAAACCGTAAGCATATGAGGTGGATCATAACTCATACACATTCAAAGCTTATACACAACCATTCATAAAAATGTACATCTACGATAAACCGATTATCCCCCAAAAGACATGTCTACCAACTAATGCCTAGTGACTTAGGGAACCCTAGGAATAGCAGAAGCCTAGCAAAATCTACCATACACATACATACCTTCAGTCACCTAAAAATCACAATAAACTATAATGAGTATAAAACTCAGTAAACACACTAGTTTTTCATATACCAAAATACATATACATATAAGTGGTGCATAATCATAATATGCTATGATAATTCAAAATCATAATCTTATCAAATCATATGTGGGATAAGCATTTACACGTTCTTTCAAAACTTATAATAGGAATACCATTACTCAACTATTACTTAGTAGTACTTTACATATCACATATCATAAAATGAGTTAAGCCTCTTAAATATGGAACAATCATAGGACTCAAACACCAATATTGTCCGATATTGGAGTGTTATGTATCATTGTCCCCCTCACAGATTTGCTTGGGTTAGTGTGCGTTTGTTTTTCTATCCATACTCCTAAAAGGCCTTATTATAATATTGTCCACTTTTGGGGCATTACATATCGCTGTCCCCCTCATGAATTTACCTGAAATGTATGACGTTACATATTGTTGTACCATACATCTAGAAGGCATCGTAATAATTATCGGTGAGTCCTCTAACATATCATATAAGATGCATACTAAGAACATAGTGAGTTCAAGTACGTAAAACATATCTCATGAACATATTTCACTTTAAAAGCTTTCTTCCTTAAACACATTTCATAAACACATGTATGACATGTATGTCTATGCTTATATTCATAAACATATTCCATTCACATTTTCATACCAAAATATACTTGGCATGATATAAACGTGTTTCAAATCAGATTTGCAAATTCATGCATAAACATATACTATGTTTATTGTGATTCTAGTAAAAATCTAGTATATTTACCTTTCGCCGATCATATAATAAAGCTTAATCTCCTTAAAATTTCAATAGAGATTAACCCCTTTAATAAGTATCACTATTCACACAACATTTAAAATAACTCAAAAAGCTACACCAATTACACTTATCACATCAAATTACTTCAATTACTTGGTTTCTCAAAACCTATCAATTCTGACCACTATACTTAATCAATTTTTCTTATACATCAATAGATGTTCAATTATCATAAAATCAGAATATATCATTCTTATACATAGAGATTATATCATAATGCTCACAAAATCTATTTCATAATTACTCTCAAATCTAAACTATAATCCTAGCAGGATCAACAAATTTACTGAATAGTAATTAGTTTCCAGTTTTATAAAATTAAATATTAGCTCAATAATCATAGAACCATAACAAAATTGCTCTTGACCTATAGCTTAGTCCATAATAAAAAATTTATAACCGAATCAACACAAAATATATTTTAAAATGATTTTACTCAAAGGCTTCCAGAATCTACCAAGTAAACTATTGCACTGAGTTTATATAGTTTAGAAACTCATAATAATTTGAAAGGTAGTGAATAAGTGCTAAATTTGGATATGATGTGTTAGACATGAAAAAGAACCAAATTTCAAAAAATCATAATTTTTGAAGATCATTTGGTAGACCAAAATCTGTTCGTCATTGACCTATCTGAAGAAACTAACGATTTTTAAAATTTTAGGGTCATTTTAAAAAATCACCAAAAATTACGTTTATGAAATTTTTAAATGAATCAAAGTTCTACATATTTAGTAGGATGTCTAGTTTCATGGGTTAAAAACCATATAAAAAATCAAAGCACAATATTTTATAAAAATCACAGACTGAGCCATGGTCATGTAATAATTCTGCAAGTCTATCAGGATTCATAATCTTATCTATGTAATCATCCTCAATAAGCTATACATATCACAAAATAATCATCATATCATCTATTTAAAAAGTTTTCAAAAATTATAATCTCATAAAAATTATATAACAAATATTTAATATTAGAGAGCGAGCTCTAAAATACATATTAGTAGTATAAGATCATATATCACTCTTAATCTCTTCTTCTCTTCTTTTTCTTTTTCTATTGCTCTCTTATCCTTCTCTTGTAAGTCTCAAAGGGTTGGGTGGCTCATAAATGCTAAGGTTAAGGGAAAAATAGGTTTATATATTGTCCAAAAATTTACCCTTTTGCCCATATTGACTTTTATCAATCTAATCTAACATTTACCCTTTTTTTCTCACAATAGCCCCTAGTCCAATTATGACATATGGTTTGGGCCTAGCCTCATTGCGTGAAACCTACAAGCATAATAAAGGCTAACTGAAGACCTCATCAGTGGTGATTTTGATGACGACTCTCTGATGCTTAAGTCAAATATTTGTGTGAGAGATGAAAAAATTAAGAGAGAGTTTCAGTATAAAGGTCAAAGGTTGAATCTTAAACAACATTAGATGGTGGAGCATGGTCTAGAACAGTTGACTAGGCAAGGGGAGAAGTGTCGGTAGTATCCATAATATAAGTAGGGCAGTTACCTCAGCCTCAACTTCTTGAGCCTAAGAAGTCTCTCCCTCAAGAGCTTGCCCGCTAGAGACTATGTTCCACATTTATTGTAGGTCAATGTCTGGGTAGATGTCTTAAACAATGGTGACCAACCTCTAGAATCCTTTAGCAACACCCTAGCGAAAAGCCTTCTCCACGGCCTGTCGACCAGGAGCCTTGGAGCCCTTCAACCTGAGTAATAAGATTGCTCCTAATTAGCTCAACTAGCTCTCTTTCTCTCTGAGCCACTACTAATTGTCTCTCCAGGTTGTTGTTCTAGTTCACTAGCTCAACAATGTGGCTCTTAACAATGGCTAGAAGTTAGCATCTCTTGCTCCACCAGCCTCTTCTAGTGCTCTAGTTTAGAGACGTTGCTTTCTACTTCAGCCCGGCTAATCTTAAAGCAATCAATCTAAGCGACTAGATTGCTCGCCCCCTCGTGCTTTTGATCCACCTCCCTTCTAGCGTGTAAACCCTCTTACCTTACTTATGCATGACTCTCTTCAGCTTAGTGATACCTCGCCACCATTTTTAAAATCTTGGTCTATAACCAAAATTAAGAATGGACACATAGCACCATGGAACCCGATGGTTGGATCTAAATAGAAGACCTGGGCCACTTAGGTAGGATTTACATAGCACTCCAGCTCTTGCATAACTAAAAGCATGAAGGGTAGATTTTCCCTCATCTCTGAAACTAGAACCCTATAAAAGATGATTAGAAGAGATATTTCTCTAACTAAGGGCTCCTTTGAGCCCCCCAAACTTGATCCCCCAATCGTCTAGGTAGGTTAAAGTGCTTGTACTGATGCTCGTACTTGAAAGGTTTGGCCCTTACCTTGGAGGAGGGCTTTAATAGAACGAGCTGTATAGCTTTTACCCTAATAGATAGTCTAAATGGGTAAAGAACTAGTGTTCATTCATCCTTAGGGGCTCCCTCAACCCCTACCATTCTAACCAGATGGGTCACGTCTACATGTGGGGGTCTTGCCTCGGCCTCTCCCTTCTGGGCTGAAGTGAAGCCCCATAATGTTGTCCAAGTTAATGTCTCATTGACTCTTAAAGGTTGAGACAAGCCCTTCAATTTTTCTCTTTTTCCTTCTGTCACTGCCACCTTACTCGGTCATTCATGGAGAACACTAATGCTACTTTACCCATATATTACTTAAAGCTCAAATTTCTAACTGATGAAGGAATAGGAGTGGTGGTAGGATATCAAAAGATGACGAGGAGTTGTTATGTTGTATTAGCAAAGAGAACCTTGTGTATTTCCATCATTGACCTACATGAAAAGAAAATAAGGTCACTTAAACCAATAAAGGAATTGAGGTCAGTCCAGGTCAGACTCGATGCCTCGGGGATGATAGTCAAGATTGGCTCCTAGTTGGAGCTCGAGGTCAAATAGGGGCTTGTTAACGTGTTTTAAGATGTATGCATGTGACTGTGTACATGTTGAAAAAAAAATAAATGTATCATATACACAATTTTACAGTGAATTAAGCATATAATCAACATATACACATGTAAATTAAATTATTAACAACTTAAGATTATAGAAACATACCTTTGATAACTTCGTTGAAGATTTAAATTTTTTGGATTGTTCCAAACTCCAACCTTGAGCTCACCTTGAAGTGAATTATTATATAATTCTAGTTCACAACAATCTGACCAGTCCCCTCCATGAAGGCTTAACTCTAATTTTGAATCAAGTAAGGTAGAATTCGAACTAAGTACACTTACTCTAATAAGAAATTTTCTATCTTCCTTCTAAGGAAAAAACTTAAGGAACACCTACCACTTAGTCGCTGCCTTACTTGAGCTTCAAAAGGCTATTGCCAGCCATTTTGCTAGTGCCTACCTCTGATGTCATATTATTTTGTGCTCCTTAAGTCCCCCATCATATAGTTTGGTTCTCAATCAACCCTAAGCAAACCCACTACTTAATCTTTATTCTAACATTATATAACTCGAGGTTCAAGCCTAACTCTTGACATCAACAAACCTAGCAACTTAAACTTTTCTACACTCAACAAACTCTTAATTATGTTGGCAGGCTTGACTAAATTTAACCCTAACAATCTAGCATCAATTGTGGGGAATCTCTGAAAAAAGCTTTATTTTTAACGCTTTACCAAGTCTGACTAGGCAAAAGCTTGTTGAAACCTTTACCATGTCGAAGATGTTAAAAGAAACTAGCGACTCGACCAAAAGCCCATTATAGAAAAGGTTGATGAGGACTTAGAGGGGCCTATGCAGAGATTCCTTAAATATACTTAAGGGAACACCTTAAAGTCGCTGAATGGACTATCTAATGAGGATGCTCAAGTTATCCAAAAAAATATTTAGGTAGTTTACTAAGGAATAGCATCATAGGATGATACGTGTGACCAATGGTTAAAGGAAGATTGCTGGTAGACTCAACTAGCTTTTGTCGACACTCACCATAGCTGATTTATAAGGCACCGTTCTCGCAAATCCTTATATAGTAGATAAGCTAGCAAGAACAAGTTTCTCTCATTTCCCAATAATGAGCTTTGGTTTACTATTGAGAGCATATCGAGAAGCACTAGAAATAGATAGTCGAAGTAAACCAAAGGTGACCTTCAAAACCCTGTAAATACTAAATGTGTAGCATACAAGGAGACTAAGGTGATCGAGGTTGATGACACTACTACCAAGCTCAAAATAAAGGTTAACAATCTCTAGCATGACCTAAAGGACATCCGTCAAGCAAAGGATATAACAACAAACCCTTTTCCCATGATGGAGACTATATCCCATTTTACTATTGATGTCAAGAATGTTCTTTTACCTCCAAAGTTCGAGATGCCACAACTTGTCAATTATAAAAGTAGATCTAACCTAAAAGCACACTTAAAACTCTATAGAGATCATATACTGATTCAAGGTGTGGATAAGTATGCGATATACCGCCTAATTCCCCATACTCCTTGTGGAACAGCCAAAGCCTAGTTTCAAACATTAGAACCTAAATCAATAAGTAGCGTTGGCCAGTTATCTGAGGCTTTTGCCTTTGTACAAAGGCTCCACAAGAAAGTTACTGATATGGGTATCTTCAGTGCTAAGGAGACACTCACAAGCTTCTAGAAAATCTTTATGTCAGGGAAGCTAGATAAGGGCGAATAAGCACTAGTAGGATCAGTATCCTAACTTTCATATTTTACTTTAATTCATAAATAGTTGGCTATTTAAATGTGTTTTTTATCATAAATAGATGCATGACAGAAACTTTGACGTATAGGAATAAATGAGAGGCATATCAGATGTAAAACGAAGAAGTTACGCTCAAAATACGAGAGCAACTCAACCAGGGTTGGGCGCTGTAGCGCCCAGGTCAGTAGCAAGATGCTACAGTGCCCACAAACTAATTCCACGATACCCAATGATGCTCCCTAAAGTTGTATTTCCATGTCTTGGCACTACAAAGCCAAGTCCTCAATACCGCTGCACCCGTACGACGTATAAAATCCCTACTTAACTCTCTTATTTCAACATAGATTTAAAGCCCCTCACCCCTAAGATTTCTCATAGAGACTTTGGAGAGGCATAAATTTAAAGAGAGAATTCACAAAATAAAATTAAATATTAAAGCCAAGAAATCAATATTCAAGATCAAAATTCAAGCTTCAAGCCAAGATTGAGAGCGAAGCAACCCATGATGTCTTCTTGATTAGTTTTTCTTCTCTTTTATTATTATTATGTTCTTATTCTTGCTGTTATTCATGGATTGGTTTGATACTTTTGATTTTGTGATGAGCTAAACATTGTTTATCTAGGGTTAAACTATTGAACCTAATATGTAGTTAGATTTTATTAATTTTTAGTGTATAAATTTAATATATACAATTGATTCATTCTATCTAAAATTAATGCTTTCATTATATCTGGCCAATATTATGAATGATCAAGGAACCATGATGAACTTGACAAAGGGATTCATGTGTTTAGCCTAGGATAGTTTGATGCATGATCATAGAGTTCCAACTAGGATACACATTAACCTAGTTTGTATGTGTGGTATTATTTAGACTTGATCTTAATGAATTACATTTTAAATTGATTACCATAGACATGTAGATGATTGTTAGAATGCGTAATATAGTCACTTGACCATCTATAAAGGCTTGTAATGAGATTAATGTCTAAACCAATTATTGATATTAAAGGATTAACTAAGATATTAATAAGTCCAATAAAATATTAAGGAATGAGTTTATACCTAAATTATTATCTTTGGGTGAACTTATCTCTTGTTTATTATTCAGATGTCATTCCTCATTCTTAGCCAAGTTTTTCCCATCATTGAAGATAGAAAAGATGAGGAATGACATCACCACATTTAGTCAGATAAATAGAGAGTCGTTGAATGAGGCATGGAGTGTTTCAAGGATATGTTGAGGAAATGTTGTCATTATAGAGTCCCTAAATGGCTATTAGTCGAAATATTCTACAATAGATTAGTAGGTTATTAAGGACCATTGTAGATGCCACTACTGAAGGAGTTTTAAAGAATAAGTCCACGGATGAGGCTTATGATCTATTGGAAGAGATGGTGTCGAACAATTACCAATGGCTAATAGAGAGGATTACACCTAAGAAAGTTGCCAGTGTATATGAAATTGACGCATTTAATGCATTGACAGTGCAAATTAACTTATTATCCAAGAAGTTTAATGCATTAAGCTGTCAAAACCTAATAAGCGACATGCAACTTTTGTGGTGATAACCATATAAATGGTTGGTGCATAGAAGTAGTGAATTATGCAGGCAATTTTAATCGTCAATAACCTAACCCACAATTAAAATCCTACAATCTGGAGTTGAGAGATCATCCTAATTTCTCTTGGTATATTAACCAAGAGAAATTATCTAGACCAATGAATAGCCTAGGATTTCAGCCACTATAAAAGAAAAGGCCAGGTTTTGAAGATATGTTTGTACAATATATAGAGTTCAATGATGCCATCCTACAGAATTATTCATTATCCTTGAAAATTTTGGAGGTTCAAATGGGATAACTTGTTGTTATAATTAATAGAAGACCTCAAGGCACTCTACCAAGTGACACCGAGACAAATCCAAGAGGGAATATAGAGCAATGCCAAAACATCAACTTGAGGAGTGATAAGATTTTAAAAGAGAACACATTACAAACACCACTTCTAAAGATAAAGGAAATGAAAAGGGTTAACCAACAAGAAAATGTACAACCATATAGACCACCTATTTCTTTCCCTCAAAGGCTACAAAGATGCAGTACAAGTGTTGAAACTGAAAAATTGTAGTAAGGCAATCTTGAAAGTACAGAAAAAAAAGATGGGCAGTATATAAATATAGCAAATACTAGCATTAATGTGCAGTATCAGTAGACCGCACCTCCTCTACTATTCCTATAGAGGCTGCAAAATAAGAGATTAGATAGGCAATTCTCTAAATTTCTTGATGTTTTTAAGAAATTATATATTAATCTCTGTTTTGCAGATGTGCTCGAACAAATGCATAATTACATTAAATTTATGAAGTATATCCTTTTTAAGAAGATGAAACTAGAAGAATATGAGACCATGGCATTGATAGAGGAGTGTAGCATTATTCTTTAGAAGAATTTACCTCCTAAGCTCAAAGATCCTAGGAGATTTACCATATTATGCTCTATTAGAAATCATAATCTTGGTAGCAAGTATCAATCTTATGCTCTTCTCGATCTATAGCAAGTTAGGTTTGAGAGAAACAAAACCAATCAATATCACACTTTAGCTTGCTGATCGCTCTCTCGCTACCTGAAAGGGAATTATAAAAGACGTGCTAGTAAAGATGGACAAGTGCATTTTTTCTACAGTTTTCATTGTTCTAGACATAGAAGAAAACAAGGAGAACCTCATCATCCTTGGAAGACCTTTTCTAGCTATGGGACATATCGTCATCGATGTTCAAAAAGAAGAAATGTCAATGAAGGTACATAATGACATTGCAACATTCAAAGTCTTCAAAGAGATCAAGTTGCCATCAGAAAATGAAGATTGTGGTAGTATTAATGTGATGCACCTAAATGCCAAAGAGATCAAAGACATAGAGATGTTGAATCCTCACATAAAAAAGAAGGCGTTAAGGCATATAAAGAGAAGAAAGAAAGAGAAAGAGCAGTATGATGTCAAGATTAAAGATAAGGGTAAAGGAGAAACACTTCACCAGTCTAAAATTCAAATCTTTTCAGAGAAGCACGAAGAGAATAAGGCTCAAGCTAATGACCTTTGATTAATTAAAATGATGTAGAAGTCAATGAAGCAAGCCTAACAAGCTTACATCCAATTATGCTTCCATCATTAACTTTGATCCTCTATAAGAGTATAAAAGAACCCTGTTAAGTTGACAACGTTAAATCAAGCGCTTCTTCAGAGACAACCCAAGTAATTTTTTATTATTTTTGCTTATTTTCTGTATTAGTTATGCTAGTTTTTTTTTTTTTTTTGTAGGAATAAAACAACAATAGGAACATTCAAAGAAGCAGCGCAAGCATTTGCAAGCGTTGAAAACAAAGGAGACCGTAGTCCAATCAATAGGGAACAACGTTGCATTACTTCAACTTTATTTAGTATGGAGTTTTTTTACTTTTAAATTTATTTTTAGACATTAAGGACAATGTCTAATTTAAGTTGGGGGTGGGAAACACATGACCTGTGTTTATTTTTGCTGTATACTTTAATTAGTTGTCTTGTAAGGTAAATTTTTATTTTTTTAGTGTTAAATTTTGGCTGAGAAGATGATCATTAGTTCATGATAAGAAATAAAATATTGGCTGAATTTATTTTTACAAGTCTCTAGGAAACATCAGACGCTTAAGATATTTTTATATCATTAATCTTGAACTGATTTTGATTTTATTTTTTATCACTTATTCTTGAGCACGTTGAATAAGCATGTATTAGTTGAAATTTTTGCTTAGAAATACTCATGCTTAAGCAATACACGACAGTCTCGAGGATCAACACTATAGAACTTGCTTGATTACTACTTGAGGCGAAATCTTAGAATTTGTATGAATAGAAAAATGACATTAAGCCATCTTTTGACCCTTTGAGCCTTTTCTAGCCTACTTTATATTATATACCCTAGTCACCCTATTTGAGCCTAATTACTCATTATTCTGTTTATCGACATTACAAGCCTTAAGCATTTATGCTTATTTATCCTAAATATACCGGTAGCACCATAAACCTTGAATTTACTTAGAAATATTCTTAAAAGGAAAAAGGTTATATGTTTGAAAAGAGTACTACAATGAAAAGCAATACGTCTTGAAGGTGCATATCAATCTAAGTTTGGGGGTACAAAAAAAGAGAAAAAAAGTGTTTAAATGCATAATACCCCTAGCTTGAGAAAAAGAATAAATTCTTTGCAAAAATGATTAAAAAAATGAGAATATCATAAGTTTGGGGGAGGAGATGAATAATCAAGAAGGAGAAGGAATCCAAAGGTTTCTAAGTAAAGTCTAAGTGTTTATGGTGTGAGTTGTGCTTCATATTTATCCTTATATCCCATCTTAACCTTAGCCTTACGTTGTAAGCTAATTAAAGTCCTAAATAAATCCCTAGACATATATATTTTTACATTAGGGGAGAGTACTGTGAAAAGTAAGCATATAGTAGTGTTGTAATTGAAAATATGTTGAGATATCATCTTCATGCATTTTTAAGTATTGAGTAAATCTATATGCTATTTAGCTAATTACTTGCTTATTACACATAAACACAAGTGATCAATTATAAGGGTGAATAAAAGACTTGATGAATGATATGAGGATTATTAAAAGTTGTTTATCAATTTCTGAAAAGCTTTGTGTTATTTTTTGCAGCCCTTAAGACAACGATATTAATCATCTAATCAATCAAAGCTTGTTTTTAGTTTTTATTTTTTATTTAGTCATGAATAAATTATGAATACTTCTTTTTTTTTTTTTTGCTCAAAGACGAGCAAAGTCTTAAGCATGGGGGTATTTGATTAGGTGAATAAGCACTAGTATAATCAGTATCCTAAATTTCATATTTTACTTCAATTCATGAATATTTAGCTATTTATTTATTTTATCATAAACAAATGCAAGATGGAAAATTAGGCATATAGGAACAAATGAGAGGCAAATCAGATGTAAAACGAAGAAGTTGCGCTCAAAATACGAGAGCGACTAAATGAGGGTTGGTAGCCGCAGCACCTATGGTTGGGCTCTACAACGCCCAGGTCAGTAGCAAGATGTTGCAGTGCCTACAAACCAGTCCTGTGGTGCCCAGTAATGCTTCCCGTAGTCATGTTTCTATGTTTTGGAGCCCCAGAGCCAAGCCCCTAATATCGTTGCGCTCGTACGATATATAAAATCCTCTCTCAACTCTTCTATTTTGACTTAGATTCAAAGCCCTTCGCCCTTAGGATTTTTTATACCTATAAAAATACTCTTTTGAGGGCCAAAATAGAGACTTTGGAGAGGCAAAACCTTATAAAAAGAATTCACAACACAAAATCAAATATTAAAGGCAAGAAATCAATATTAAAGATCAAGATTCAAGCTTCAAGTAAATGTTGAGAGAGAAGCAACCCAAGACGTCTTCTTGATTAGATTTTCTTCTCTTTTATTATTATTATGTTCTTGTTCTTATTGTTATTCATGGATTGGTTTGATACTCTTGGTTTTGTGATGAGCTAAACATTGTTTATCTAAGGTTAAACTATTAAACCTAATATGTAGTTGGATTTCATTGATTTTTAGTTTATGAATTTAATATATACAATTGATTCATTCTATCTAAGTTTAATGCTTTCATTATATTTGGCCAATATTATAAATGATCAAGGAACCATGATGAACTATACAAAGGAATTTATGTGTTTAGTCTAGGATAGTTTGATGCATGATTATAGCATAATAAGTATGAGTTCCAACTAGGATAGACATATACCTAGGCGGCATGCATGATATTATTTAGACTTGATCTTAATGAATTACATTCTAATTTGATTACCATAGACATATATGTAGTTGTTAATTAAATTATAGATTTTAATTTTTTGAATAAAAATTAAGTAGTTATAATTTTAGTACTTAGTTGAAAGAATTGGATTGCATAATCCTTGTGGGATTGTTACTTAGACTTAAAATCCTATATTACTTGATACGATAGCGTGCGTTTGAGCTTAATTATTATAGCACCAATCAAAGCTATAGTTTACCTTCCAAGAATCATAACGGAAAGATGTATGGTAAGGCCTATACTAGGGCCTTGAAGTAGATCGAAATAAATGAAAGTCTTAAATAAAAAGGCAAGAGGAGAAAGAAGACAGCTCATAGCCTAAAGAGAGACTAAAAAGAGCTAAACTAGTCTCAATGTCACTACTCGCACCACAAAAGCCTCAGTAATGAGAGGATCTAGCTTCACTAAGTTTGCCCCAACTACTACCTAAGTTGAACCAACCGAGTCTACAACAACAATAGAGGTGTCTATGTTCCTATCCTATAACCTATTAAACACCTTGAAGGAAAACATATTTTTTGCCATAAAAAATATAAGGTGGCTCTAAAAACCCACAACAATGAGAAGAAGACTAGATCGAAGAAGTAAGTGGAAGTATTTTTACTTGAACATAGGATACAACCATAACACTACGAAGAGCTTTTAGCTGAGATAGTATATTAACACCTTGATCAGGAATGGACTGCTGAAAGAGTTTCTTAGCTATGTAAGAAATGTTCAACATGAATCGATCACTGTGTAAAAGGATAAACCTAAAGGTGATGAGATTGTATTAGAGGAGCTCGCACCAAAGTATGGTCCTAAAGTCAATGTAATCTCAAGAGGCCTAACAAGAGTAGAGACTTTTAAGACAGTGGTAAGGAATTATACTCAGGAAATCATAGAAAATATTATGGAGGAAATGTGGATACATGTTGCACATCTTACCCCTCTTAAGCCAGTCCCCTGTACACACTAATTGTGTTCATTAAAGAACACTATCGAAGTATGGTGTTCCCCCATGATGATGCCTTATAGTCACCCTAAGAATCAACACCAATAAGGTTACCCATGTAATGA
Source organism: Ailanthus altissimus (assembly GCA_946807835.1). Taxonomy (NCBI): domain Eukaryota; kingdom Viridiplantae; phylum Streptophyta; class Magnoliopsida; order Sapindales; family Simaroubaceae; genus Ailanthus; species Ailanthus altissimus. Next base: position 16,062,757 of record OX327697.1, on the reverse strand, counting down.
TAGATACTTAGAGTTCAGTAAAAGTGATCCACAAGGATTTGCTAAATAAAATAGGGATTGAGTCCCCTAAGTTGACATAACCTATACTTCTTTAGTGAGATTCTCAAGGGACAGTGCGATGTTTTTCAAATCTATCACTTTTCTTATCTATATTCATAATTATCTAAATGTAATGGTCCACATGATTGATTTTTAGACATGAATCGTCCAACTGCTTATAATGTGATTTTGGGTTAGCTTTTCTTGATGGAAACCTTGGCTGTTGTCTCTATATATCATTTAACAATGAAGATCCTAGTTACTGAAGGGGTTGTCACTATGAAATATGACTAGAAGGTGACTAGAAAATGTTATACAACTATAGTGAGGCTGAGTTACTAGGCAACACTAGACTTGAGAGAGAAAAGTAAAGAGAACCAAGGTGAGACCATCAAAGATGTGATCTCGGCTCCCTTCTCAGTAGATAATTCAACCAGAATTGTTAAATTAGGTTCCTCAATGCCTAAAGAGGTTAGAAAAACTTTGATAACCTTTCTAAAAAAGTATACGAATATCTTTACTTGGCTTTATAAGGACATTCTTGAGATCGATCAAAAGATAATCGACAAACTGAATGTGGATCCTAGTTATTGTTGGGTTATATGGGGTATATCAAATAAATAAAACTTAGGGTGCTTGCATGTGGGTTGTGTTCATCATACAAACAATATACATATCTCATACATACATGTGCACAGCGGAAGATTAAATATAATGAACACAGAAAATAACATTTGATTAAACTGAAATTCGAAATTGAGAAATATCACCAATGAAGCCTTTGGATTAATTTTCTTTGACGTCCACCATGAAATGAATCTTTGATCAATTCTAGCAATCAACAAGGGTGAGTTTGATTGTCTAGAATGGCAGCATGTTAATCCAGCATATATGTTTAACTCTTAAACATTTTTCAAAGTTAAACAATTTAACTTAATCAAATTTGTTTTTCCTTTTATTCAACTCTTGAATAAATAAAACAAATCTTGTTTTTAGTTATTACATTTAGTAACCATTTATCTAGTTTGTTTTGTTGTTCTGACACTTAAAACACAAAACAAACAATTTCAATTTCTCAAATTGAATTGGCTCCCAAAATGCAAAACCTAAAATCTAAAACCAATTTCAAAAATTAATGATTTTCAATTTCATTTCACTTTATATACTAATGCATAAATTTCAAACTAATTTGAATTTCATTTGCATTTCATTTGGCTTAACCTAACCTTAGTTAACATTTAACCATAGTTAGATTACTTTAACTTAATCTTTAAGTTAATAAATATTTAATTAATTTAACCATAGTTAGGTTAACCTTTACTTAACCATTAAGTAAAGTTAACTAACTTAACCTTATGGTTAACCTTTAACCCTAGTTAAGTTAAATCATTTATTTAACAATTAAACAAATAAATATTTATTTTAATTATTTAACAATTAAATAATCATAAAGTGAAATTACTATTATATCCTTACTCGGTTACCAAGTTAACCTAAAGTGGGTCCCACCATTTAACCATATACTTTAGTTAACGTAACCATAGTAATTGCTGAATTATACTGTATTGAACAATTCAATACGGTACACTGCCCAAGTGCTCAAAGAGTACATTTCATATTGGGACTCTCTAGGTCTACACCCGATTTGTCAAATGGAACTATTCCATTAATCCGTAATCGATGCCCCACGCACACGTTACGAATATTACAAATCAGTGTATCAGACCATACAAGTTGAGGTCATAACGTATACGTATAATCCTTCCATCATTTATACCCTGGATGTACGGGGATATAGATCAGCACCATCAAATCCCCATTTGCTCATCCAATAATCTTATCTCCAGATTCGTATCTCGATAAACAATATACGCAAACATTTTTGCTATATTGTTTAACCCTGTGGGAAACTCTTTTCCCGGGTTTATGCTTGTGGCCACAAGACTTTATGAAATATAATCTCGGAGCATCGGATATACAACTTACCTACGTAAGCTGATGGATCCCGTATCTACGCACACCGGACTCCATGAGCATCGGACCATACCCAGCGACACATAGCGGTCAGACCATGAAAGGTCTCTGACATATGTGGAACCAAAGTATGATGGATCACTCACAAGACCACCGTGGCGCTCAGGTCAAAGGACCACGATTACTACTCAACTCGAGAGGACCTTCCTTTGACGGTTTCATAGGATATCTATTGGGGTCCTCATGAGTCTGTTCAGTATCCAGTCCTGACTGGATACCCGCATGTCTATACAAGCTCTAAGCTCATGGTCAGGTAAGAACAACCATCTGAACTAGTCAGATATAGACATACACTAATCTATATATTGTGAATTCACCGATAGACTCGCATTGGTGATCATAGATCAGGAACATTATATTTGAGATATACTTACATAATGATATTTCTTAGCACCTATTGCAACTCTTTGCAACTATATCATTATAAGTATACTCTTAGGTCTTTGTCTCATTATAGACAAAGTTCTAACTCTTTAGACCTCGCTGACTCTTATAAACTGATAACTATTAACAGTGCTAACTATTAGCATTTATAACTCTCAGCTTTGATAACTATTAGTTCTGATCTAAACTGCTTTAAACCAGATCTGAACTATTTTAGATCAAACAATGTCTGTAATGTTACAAGCATTTTACCATATTAATATGATATTAACAATTTTTATTCGAAATGTTTATTGTATAAATATGAAAAATTAATATTCATACAATATTGGAATGGCACATGAGCACCAGCTCCAACAGTTATAACCTAGTAAAATAGAAGATGAGACCTTTCAATTAAGAAATGTAAGAAGCCATAGAAATAGAGATGGATAAGTTACTCAATACTGGTTTCATCAGTGATACTCATTACCCAAAGTATGTCTCTAATGTGGTATTAATAAAGAAAGCAAATAGGAAGTGGTGCATATATATGGACTTCACTGATCTTAATAAAGCTTTCCCTAAAGATAACTTCCTCTGCCTCAGATTGATTGGCTAATTGATGCAACCTTAAAGCATAAGCTCCTGAGCTTTATAGATGCCTCCTTAGGCTATAACTAAATTGTAATGTATGGCTTGAATGAAAAGAAGATTACCTTTACCATAAACAGAGGTCTTTACTTCAACAAACTAATACCCTTTAGGCTCAAGAATATTGAGCCTATTTATCAGTGCTTAGTAAATAATATTTTCAAAGATCATATTAGAAAGACCACTTAGGTATATGTATATGATAAGATCACTAATTTAGTACTCGCTACTAACAATGTATCAAGCCTGAAATGGACATTTGAGATGTTGAAAAGGTATAACATGAAACTAAACTTAGAGAAATGTGCCTTTGGTAGAGCAAAGGAAAATTGATTGGCTTTGTTGTATAACAAAGACAAATTAAAACAAACCCATAAAAGATTATAATGATCAAGGGAGATGTAGACACCTAAAATAGTCAAAGACATGCAACGCTTAGTAAGAAGGTGACTATTTGAGCAGGTTTATCTTCAAGGACACCAATCATTATTAGCTTTTCTTCAAAGCCTTAAAGTAGGAAAGAATGTGGTTTGGACTCTTTAGAGTGTACAGAAGCTTTCAAAATGTTAAAGCAATATTTAAAGGAGACTTCTTTACTCATTAGTCCTCGGTTGAGTGATGTACTCCCACTATACTTAGTTATGTCTGAGACTACCACCAACTCAATCTTAGTAAGGGAAAATGATGATAGAACTTAAAGTCTAATTTATTATGTTAATAAGGCTCTATTTAATGCCAAGTAAAGATATCAACTTACTAAAAAGTACGTGTTAGCCCTGGTTGTTACGATTAGAACTTTGCATGTTTACTTCTAAGCTCACATAATGACAGTGCTAACTAATCTACCATTGAGGAAATTCCACTAAAAGATAGACATGTCAGGTTGACTTATAATGTGGTCATATGAGATAAGTGAGTTCTACATCACTATTAGGCCATGTCCCTTTATTAAAGCATAAGTAATTACTAACTTTATGGCAAAGTTCACTCTACACTAGAAGGAGTGGGAGGAGTAGAGATGCTAGCTCTGCCCACAACAGACCATGGCCGCATAGACTATATATGTAGATGGAGCATTGAATACTTAGGGGTGCAAAGCAAGAGTCATAATAGTACGCCCTGAAGAAGTAGAGGTGAGCTATGCTCTGAAGTTTGCTTTTAAGGCATCGAACAATAGGGTTAATATAAGGAGTGTCAATTTATCCCAGTTCACAACCTAAACCTATTGAGTATGTGCATGTGGTACACGTGTCCATTTTAAAATTTATATATATATATATGTATCATATATAATATATATAGACTATTTATGTATCTTATACACAAATCTATGCAATGGAAGCTGAAAATCTAATTTTCTAAAAATGAACATGATACATTTTATTCATTACGCTAACGAACAGAATATGAAACATATTAATCAAATTGATACCAATGATTGAGAATCGAGAAATATCACTCGTCAAACCTTTGGAACGGATTTATTTTGGAGTACCGCCTAAAGTAGACCTGTTGGCAGTTCTAAGACCTAACGTGGTAGGCTTGGGTCGCTTGAACAACAGTCTTTATTTTTCAGCATCCGATTTAACTCTTAAACCGAGAGATTAACTCTTAATCCCTATAGTCTAACACTTATACCAAAGTCTCAAGCTAAACACTTTAACTTAGAATTTATTTTGAGGCATGAAATTAATTTTAAAAAAAATTGAGTTCTAATAGTGGCCAACTCTTTGGAGAAGAAAATGAATTAAATTTCAACAATTGAAATAAAAATAAAAAACAAAATCTAATTTTGCTTATATATTCTCCTAATTGAGAAACCCACTTTCTCAAGCGAACCCAAAATGAAACACTTTTATTTCTTTGCTTAAATGAAGAATAAGAGGCACTACCATCTTAGCTCCCTCTTCATTTTGTTTTCAAGCATAATATGAACTCCCAAGCCTCTTAAAATCAATCATTTGGCCGGCCACCCATCACTCTATATATATATATTCATCAAATGATATATATGTTTATAATAATTAGAAAAATTCTTAAGAATTGACTTTATATTGTTATAAAAAATTTTAGCTTATCAAATAAGCTAAAGATTTGTCCAACATTTGGACAAAACATTGATGGGCATGGCTTGTCTTTGATAAAGAAAATATCATCCAAGCCCTCAAGGTTTCCTTTAATCCCTTTAAAGTTTCATTATTTCCTCTTTTAGCAACATTTACTTTAACTATAATTAATTGCTTAATAAAATTTTATTTTATTTAGCAATTAAGTCCTCAATTAAATATTTGTTATATTAATTTAATCACGAGTTAATAATTAACTCTAGTCAAATTAACTAATCACTTAACTCTTAAGTGATAACAAATATTTAGATTATTTAACACTTAAATAATCAATTTAGAAAAATAATCATTAAACCTTTAACTAACCTAACGTGAGTCCCATCATGCCCATTTTTTAAGTCAATTTTAACTGAAGGCTAACTATGCGCTACGTGTCACTATTTAATTAGTCAATAACAATTATTAACTAATTAATATACTTAATAGTTAAGTACTGACACACGCACATCCTGAGAGTACCTGAAATAATTATTTGGTTCTGCTGAAAATAACTAGATTGAAAATTTCATTCCAGTACGCTGTCCTAGTGCACAACGAGTACACTTCATATTGCGGGACTCCCTAGGTCCATGCCCAATTAGTCAAATGGAAATATTTCATGACACTGTGATTGATGCCCCACGCACACGTCACAGATATTACTAATCAGCGCATTAAACTATACAAGCTGAGGTCACAACGCATACATATAATCCTTCCGTCATCTATATCTTAGATGTGTGAGGATATAGATTAACACCTTCAAATTTCCGTATGCTCATCCATGAACTTATCTCAAGATTTTTATTTCTCAATAACAATGTATGCAAACACCTTTACTATATTGTTCAACCCTTTGGGAAACACCTTTCCTAGGTTAGTACTCATGGCCACGAGATTTTCTGAAATACAATCTCAGAGCATCTGGATATACAACTCTCCTATGAGAGCTGATGGATCTCATATCTATATACACCAAACTCCATAAGCAATGGACCATACCCAGCGATACACAGCGATCACACCACTTAGGTCTGTGACATATGTCAAACCAAAGTATGGTGGATCATTTATAATCCCACCATAGTACTCAGGTCAAAGGACCATGTATACTACTCAACTCAAAAGGACTCATTATTGATAGCTTCATAGGGTGTCTATTTGCGTCCTCATGAGTCTATTCAGTATTTAGTCAAGACTGAATACCTGTATGTATATATACGAGTTTTCGGTAAGCCCATAGTCCACTAAGAATAACCATCTATAGCATATAGATATATCATACACTGATCTATATAAAATGGATCCACCGATAGACCAGTATCTATAAAACAGATCAGAAATATTATGTTTGAGAATATATTTGCATAATAACATCTCCTAACATTTATTGCAACTCCTTGCAACCATGTCATTACTAGTATACCCTCAGGTCTTTGTCCTATTACAAACAAAGATCTAACTTTTTAGATCTGGCTGACTCTTATAGGCTGCTAACTCTTAGTAGTGCTAACTGTTAGCATATTTATAACACTCAGCTCTGTTAATTCTTGGCACTAATCTAAACTCCTTTAGACCAAATCTGAACTCCTTCAGATCATACAATGTCTGTAACATAACAAGCATTGTACCATGTACTTATATTCTATTAACGATTATGCAAAATGTTAAGTGTATAAATATTAAATAATTTAATATTCATACAATATTGGAATGGCACGTAAGCACCAACTCCAACAAACTCTCACTTGCTTTAGTGTCATTCATATTGTTACCTTATATCAATACACTCCAAGTGTTTTTCTAACACAGTAGGAGTTTAGGCTTGAATAGGTCCGCTACATCATCATAGGAATGCATGCTAGATTCTGTCACGTCTCTAATAGCCAAGAACTTTCCAATTATGTGGTATTTATAGTCTATATGATCGGAATATTGGTGTGCCAAAAGGCTTCTCGGCTTAAGCATTTATCATGTCTTTGTTGCAATGTATTGGGATAGTATCCACTGAGTTTAGAATTATTCTAAGCTCTACAACTAACTTGAATATCCATAGTGCTCCCTTTGTAGGCTTCTCAAGCTGCAACTAATTCTTCCTCAAAGGGAGAATTAGCTATAGACATCTAAATATCATGTTTCTAACTATCTCAGGTACCGATGATGGAGAACATATAACTAGATGTAGACTTTCTACGATCTGAGTCAGATAAAAAGTCTGGGTATATGCATTCTTTTACTTGTAAGATACATTCTTTATATTTAAAAACTTATCCTCTATACATCTAAGGTATATTAATATATTTCATAACCATTTGATGGCCAGGCCTAGATTCGACCAATACCAGCTCATAACTCTTAAAGCCATCTAACTCCAGGTGTCGTACATAACATGGTATACATCAAGCTACTTCTAGCTGATACAAATTATGAGTCAAAAACTCTAATTCTTTCATCTTCTACTCAAGGACACTTTTTCTTAGAAAGATGAATGTCATGTCTAAAAGGTACATTGACCATCTTACAGTAAATAAAGTTTTACCTTTCTGGACCTAGTTTATGTACGATGATTGGAAGAGTCTCATTAGCCTCCTAGCTTTATCTTTATAAAGTCTTATAGGAGGTCTCTCTTAAATATTTTATGAAAAAGGTCTTACTCAGATAACACTTATATGATCAACTTGCAATATACCAACATCGTTTTCAATATTGAGTATGTTTTTCACATAGAGAATCAAATAGATAATCCTGCTCCTACTACCCTTCCTAAACACACATGCTTTCTCTTCATTACTGATGAAACTGGACTTTCTAATTTCGTCATTTAAATAAAGATACTAGCTTTAGAAAACTACTTGAGTCAAGAAAAAAAGACTTTCTCAGTTTGCATACTAGATTAGAAGTTAGGTTGGATGGAAAACCTTCAGACAGCTCTATGCATATCTCTAGCTCGAGATATACATTCTGGAACGCCATCTTTACATCAATCGGTCAGACCTCAATCTTAATATGCAGCAATAGCCAACAAAATTCAAATTAACTTTAGTATGGTTACTGATGAATAAGGTTTCCTTATTACCGATCCCAAATCTATGAGTATAACCTTTCCTCACCAGTTGGGCCTTAAAGGTCTCTACCTTCAAGTGCCCATGCTTCTGCTGCATAAACTCTTTTACAATAACTAAGAACAATTCCTATAGGAAGATAACTAAGTCCCAGACTTAACTGTCATGCATAGAGTCAATTTTAGATTTTATGGCTTCTTGCTATTTTTCCAAAACGATGTTAAACATCATATCTCTATAAGTCAAAAGATCCTTTTCTTCAACTAAGAAAACACCAAGGGTACCTTTAGGCATCAATCATACATAAATAGTGGCCTTGATATCCTATTTGATCTATAAAAAAAGTGCATTCAAGTTATATCACTCATTTGAATTTAAGATTCCACCGTTGGTTCATATATTATCTGATTGATTTCAACAAGTACAATCATTCTATAATCCTCACGATCCAAGAGAAACTCTTTCTCGTGGAATGTGGTATTACAAGGAATGAACATATTTTGTTACTCTAAATCATAGAATTGGTATCCAATGAACTGATATTTGTACCCTTTGGGTGCAAGTATATTCTGTTGCATAACTATTATGTGAACAATACAACCCTCAGGCCTTAACTACTTAAGACTCAGCTCTCTTTAATCTATATCTTATACAGATTAGAAGGAACAGGTTTCAGTGGAACTACATTTAATAAGTGAATAGCAATTTTTTTTAGAGTATAATCCCATAGATATTAGAAGATCAGTGAAGCTCAACATCAATCAGACCGTATTACATATCTGGAAGACCATGCTGAATGAGAATTATATTCTCCTTTAAATATTCTATGAATATACTATTTATGTATAAACTGCTTCGATCTAATCGAAGGTATACATAAAGATTTGTTTCTTCGATTTGTTTCTTTACTTCCTGGTCAGAAATCTTTGAACATTTCAAAAGTTTCCAATCTATGTTTCCAAGAAACATATGTTTGTACAATGACAGATCACTATCCAGATTTTGAAGTATTAAAATTCACCTAATAGTATGATTCATTGGATTAAATACATTATATGTACCAATTTCAATAAATTAGTGGCCCAGTGTTCAACACTTGCACTAGGATTCGGTTATCTTTTCTTAAATTTAGAATTCATAAACTGGCTAAGATTCTATAGTCAAATTAAGTATCTGACTATGCTTAATTAGACGGAATAGTCATCTCATGACCACATGGCTTAATTTTATATGTCACTATTCATCATTATTTAAAGTTCTTGAACTATTACGCATTCTGTTCACCTATACATTTCTTATTGTATCTAAGATATATGCCCAAACATTACCTGATACACAGTAAGTAAAACATTATGATTATCATATAAAAATAAGGAACTATTCTCAATGTTTTTATGATAACCCTCTCTGTTAACTACAGGGAGTGATATGATTCGCTTAATAATATTGGCATGTAATATCAGTTATACAATATCACGCTAGTGCCAGAATGGAAAAGTGACCAAAAAGATCTTAACAGCTACCAAGTGTAGTAAAGCTTTATTTCTATGTAAAACTGTACTTCTCATTTCTCAGCTCTGTAGTATTTCTCAAATCACCCAACAACTTATAGATATGAGAAGGGTAAGCGGTATCTCATACCCCTGCACTGACAACATCATATGCTATTGAAATATCTATATTCTGAAAACAGTTATCTAAGGGCTTTATCTATTCTTAGTTAAGGTATCTTGAACGGTAACACTTACTATTCAAACTTTATTATAGTGGAAACACTTTTCCATTGTAAATATTCTCTAACTCTGAATTAGATATATCAAATATATCCAAGTAATTCATAATCTAAAACTGTTCTCAGATTCATAAGTAAGTTCTTAATATTTCTTGGAACCCTATAGTTAATGTGCATTGATCAAGTGTACTAACGGATTGCTCGTACTCATCTTATCTCTATAAGACGAACACCTTATCTCTATAAGATGATAATAGGAGATGTGTAGCGAAATATTTCTAATCGTTAATAATAACACTTTAGATCATAGGTATATAAAATATACATTTTTTAATCTAAAAGCGCACTCCCACCGCTTAACATAATCTTGATAATCTCTTGAACGGGACAATGACAGTTTAAACTTCTTTAAACTGTATAGCGAGAAATGGATCCCATTAGCATTTTACTCCAATCGCACATTGTAGTGATTTTGGCCTTTATAAACCCAACAGGTAGACAACCCTTTTCAATTGCATTTCATTAAACTCTTACTCCTTATCCGCACACTGTAGCGATCTAAGGTAAGTGTATTCCAGATTAACTTATCAATGATCAAATATATGCTACCGATAATACCCGCATACTATAGCGATCGAGGGCAATATTTTCGCATATATTTACCTCATCTCATGTTTAACCGGCATAGTCCAAGTTCAACCGACCAAGTCCCTCACACTGTAGCGATCTTGGAAAAGATCGACGTGACTTGTTTAACACCGTATTGACAAAATGAATTATGTTTAACATTATCTCATAATAAAATACAATTCAATCTTATTAAGAGAGATTTTTGAAACTAGGTTTTACTTTATAAGGTGGTGATTCTTAATTGATCATTTATTTCTGTGCAAACATAACCAACCCCCACTAGTAGGGCTCCCATTATTGTTACCAACACAGAAAAATAATTCCAATTTATAATGTAGATTGATAACTCTTATCATTGTATCTCTTAAACTCTGACTTATAATATAGATCGATAACTCTTATTACTGTATCTCATAAACCCCTACATGCATTTTTAATTTTGAAATACTATACAAAGTACTATTCAAAAGTATTGTAAAAACACTACTCAAAACACTGTTCCATATTACTGTTCAAAACACTGTTCTAGATTAGTGTACAAAAGTATTGTACAAAGTATTATTCCAAAATTACTGTATGAGTGAACAGTGTTAGCACTGCGGCGCCTGCCCCTTAGATCCACAAAATGCTTTGACACCATTTTGTAACGGGTGCCGATTCATCTTGGTTCGTAACCTAAACCTATTGGGTGTGTGCATGTAGTAAACATGTTCAATTTAAATTTTTTATATATACGCATCATATACAATATATATACACCATTTATGTATCTTATACACAAATCTATGCAACAGAAGCTGAAAATCTAATTTTCTAAAATTGAACATAATAAATTTTATTTATTACACTAATGAAAAAATATATAACATATTAATCAAATTAATACTAATGATTGAGAATTTAGAGATACCATCTGTCAAGCCTTTAGAATGGATTTATTCTAAAGTACCACCCGAAATAGATCCGGTGGCAGTCTAAGACCCAACGTGGTAGGCTTAGGTCGCTAGAACACCATCCTTTATTTTTCAGTGTCCGATTTAATTTTTAAACTGAGGGATTAACTCTTAATCCCCATAGCCTAACACTTAAACCAAAGTGCCAAGGTAAACTCTTTAACTTAGAATTAATTTTAAGGCATGAAATTAATTTTGAACAAAATTGAGCTCTTATAATGGCCAACTCTTTGGAGAAGAAAATGAATTAAAGTTCAACAATTGAAATTTTTTATAAAAAAAATATAATCTAATTTTGTTTACCATTTTCTCCTAATTGCCAAACCCACTTTCTCAAGCCAACCCAAAATAAAACTCTTTTATTCCTTTTCTTAAATGAAGAATGAGAGGCACCACCATCTTAGCTCCCTCTTCGTTTTATTTTCAAGCACAAAATGAACTCCCAAGCCTCTCAAAATCAATCACTTAGCCAACCACCCTTCACTTTGTATATATATATTCATCAAATGAATGTATATGTTTATAATAATTAGAAAAATTCTTAACAATTGACTTTAAATTGTTATAAAATTATTTAGCTTATCAAATAAGCTAAAGATGTGTCCAACATTTGGACAAAAATTTGATGGCGGCCATACCTTGTCTTTGACAAGGAAAATATCATCAAAGACCTCAAGGTTTCCTTTAATCCCTTTAAAGTTTTATTACTTCCTCTTTTAGCAACATTTGCTTTAACTATAATTAATTGCTTAATAAAATCTCATTTTATTTAGCAATTAAGTCATCAATTAAATATTTAACTTATTAATTTAATCACGAGTTAACAATTAACTCTAGTCAAATTAACCAATCACTTAACTCTTAAGTGATAACAAATATTTAGATTATTTAACACTTAAATAATCAATTTAGATAAATAATCCTTAAGCCTTTAATTAACCCAACGTGAGTCCCACCATACCCATTATTTGAGTCAATTTTAATCGAAGGCTCACTATGCGCTACGTGTCACTATTTAATTAGTCAATAATAATTATTAACTAATTACTGTACTTAACACTTAAGCACTGACACGTGCGCATCTTAAGGCTACTTGAAAAAATTATTCAGTTCTGTTGGAAATTAATAGATTAAATAATTCAAAATCCAGTACGTTGCCCCAGTGTACAACGAGTACACTTCATATTGCTGGACTTCCTAGGTCCATGTCCAATTAGTTAAATGGAACTATTCCATGAGTCTGTGATCGATGCCCCTTGCACATGTCATAGATATTATTAATCAGCGCATTAAACCATACAAGCTAAGGTCACAAATACATATATATAATCCTTCCTTCATCTATATCCTAGATGTATGGGGATATAGATCAATACCGTTAAATCCCCGTATGCTCATCCATGAACTTATCTCCAAATTTGTATTTCTCAATAACAATGTATGCAAACACCTTTGCTATATTGTTCAACCCTCTGGAAAACACCTTTCCCGAGTTAGTACTAGTGACCATGAGATTTTTTAAAATACAATCTTGGAGCATCTGGATACACAACTCTCTTATAAGAGCTAACGGATTCTATATCTGTACACATTGAACTCCACAAGCATCAGACCATACCCAACGACACACAACAGTCACACCATAAAAGGTCTGTGACATATGTGGAATTAAAGTATGGTAGGTCACTTACAAGCCTACTGTGGCACTCAGGTCAAAGGACCACATATACTACTCAACTCGAGAGCACTCACCATTGATGGCTTTATAGAGTGTCTATTGGCATCCTCATAAGTTTATTCAGTATTCAATCTTGACTGAATACCTATATGTATATACGAGCTTTCGGTAAGCCCATGGTCGGCTAAGAACAACCATCTATATCATATAGATATAGCATACACTAATCTATATAAAGTGAATCCACCGACAGACTCGCATCAGTGAAGCAGATTAGGAACACTATATTTGATAATATAGTTGCATAATAACATCTCCTAACACCTATTGCAACTCTTTGCAACCATTTTATTACTAGTATACCCTCAGGCCTTTATCCCATTACAGACAACGATCTAACTTTTTAGATCTGATTGACTCTTATAATCTTCTAACTCTTAGCAGTTCTAACTATTAGCATATTTATAATACTCAGCTTTGCTAACTCTTGGCACTGGTCTAAATGTATTTATGTCAAATCTAAACTCCTTTAGATCATACAAGTTTATAACGTAACAAGCATTGTACCATATATTTATATTCTATTAACGATTATACAAAAAGTTTACTGTATAAATATTAAATAATTTAATATTTATAGAGTATTGGAATAGCACGTAAGCACAAATTCCAACAGTTAAATATGAGTTTATTGTCATAAGAAGATAAAATTGATTCTCGACTAGTAGTCAGTCATATCAACAACACGTACCAGGTTGAAGAAAAGAACATGCAAGCTTATTTGAAGAAGGCCCACAAGTTGATTAGGATATTTAAGGAGATCTGCGTTGAATAAGTGCCTAAGTATGACAATTACCGAATTGATTTTCTAGCTAATACCATAAAGTTACCCAAAATAGTATTTATAGATGTTGTGCCCAAACGAGGTACTTACGCTACTAAGTCCATAAAGGTTAGGTTAGTTGACAACAAGCCTTGCTAGATGGATCTCATCATTCAATATCTAAGGTATGAAGCACCACTAAAGATAGAACCCAAGCCAGAAGACTGAGGTACCAAGTAGCATAGACTGTTTAATTGATGGGGTACACTGTAAAATAGGATTATATTTGCTCTACTTATGGTGTTTATGCCTTCAAAATGATAATTACAGGGTGCACTATAAGAGGGGAGTTATTGGCCTCTTGAACTCAACAACAACTAAGGTTTTATTTCCTAAATCTGATAAGTGAATCAATCTCTCCCGATTATTAAATCTATATATCGAAGTTAACTAATTTATTTTTCAACAAATTAGAAAAACTAAGCAAAGAGAAGCATAAATGAATTGAATTGAAGCTATATTAACAATTAACTAAATATTACAAACATAATATAAATAGGAGCTACATCAAGCTCTAGAATAACAATCTACCCAAGCATAGATATATCCATAACTAAAATCATCCATCAATTTATAAATGCAAACATGTTTTAACAATATCCAAAAATACAAACTTCAATTCAAGACAAAAAAAAAAAGAGAAAAATGAAGAAAAACTCTTATGAAGATGATCTCTAATGCTTGAATCCTTCAAGAATCTTTAGCCTTCAATTGTCTCTCACTAAAAAATGGCTAATTTACCTTGAAAAGTGTCCCTTAAACCTTGTTTCATGCTCGGCCTCCCTCCTCAATAATGGCTTTTTAGTTTCTATTTATAGGCTCAAATTAGGGCAAATCTCAAAAATAGGGGAACTTCCTCTTTTGTCTGGCGGCACTAAAACTTAGGAGAATTGAGGCCAAAATTAGGCTTGATTCAGGCTACGGTTGTGGCCTTGGAAGATTAAGGTTATGGCCTAAAGCCTTTGGATGCATTGGGGCAGCAACTTGGGAGAATTAGGGTCTCAGCCTAGGGCTTTTGGATGAGCTAAGGCCACTGCTTGAGATCTTGAGTCGCGAATTAAGTTTGAGAAATGACCATATTTCCCTTTTTCTTCAGTTCTTGCTTTTCTTGTTGCACTATTTTGTTGAAACTTACAAAATAACAATAACAAGCATAAAAAAGACACATATTCCTACTTATTAAGCAATTATTAAGTCAAGTGAGTCAAAATATGGTATATATAAAATGCACTCATCAAACTCCCCCAAACCTAACTTGTTCGTTTGTGAGTCATCAAACGTTATTAAACCTAACTTGCTCGTCCTCAAGTAAGGAGATACAACTAAAAACTAAAACTAAGAAAATAAAACTAACACACCAAGTTGGCAAATAATTAATAAATAATTTCAAAGATTTCTCTCTACTATTGATCTCAAGGAAATTCTAAATGTTATAACAGTTTAACATGTCAATCAATTACTTACTTAATAGTTGACTTGCGTAGTATGTGTATCGTTAGTATTATTAGTCAAATACACCAGAATTAATTTATGCATACAAATCAAGAAAATAGTCTATCGATTTTTAATTAATTAACACTCCATAGGCTTATTTTTCCTATCACTCCTCCCTAATATAGGTGCATACATCACCAATGATCAATTAAGGCTTTATTTGACTTGTAATGTAAGACTAGGGATAAGGGTAGGATAAATAGATTCTTTTTCATCTTAACTCACACTATAAGCATAATAGAACCTATTTGAACCTCTGTAATTCCTGATTGAGTCTTCTCCAAACTTAATTCCTCTATTCCATCCAAACTTTAAAAAAAAAATTCTTACTAAGCCAGGGGAATTTTCTTTCTTTTTCTTTTTCTTTATATACATATATATTATTGAATATATTCTCCCAAACTTAAATGCTTTTTAATCTTTTGAGCAACTAAACCATATTTTTATTCTTCTTTTCCACTTCCTCTTTCCCTAGACCTAATTACTCGTACAATGTTCTAATAGGACTAATATGCTTACAAGGGTGTTATGAGAAAAAAATTTTAAAAGTGTACTTTTGGTGGTTAATTAAAGAAAATGAGTAGTTAGGCTCAAAGGGGATGATTAAGGATAAGAATTTTATAAAAATAGGCTAAAAATGCTTTAACGGTCCAATAATGGCCTAAAATCATTTCCTAAATCATAAGTGCCCTAAGATTTCACCTCAAGTGACTCTCAGGTTCTAAAATGTTTATAATATCCTAAGAGTTCTTTTATGCATAAGCATCCTTTAAGTAAGCAATTTAACTATATAATCCCTAAGATTATATAGTTGTGTATTTCAATGGGAATCTTGTACCTATTAGAAATATAGATTCAGATTTTTAAGTAGATTAGATACCTAGAGATCAACCTCATGATATGTATTTACCTTGGGTAGAGAGGCTCTAAGTTGGAGGAGTCCCTAAACATTTATATATTGTAACCATAAATGCTAAATATGTAGCTACATCTAAAACTCAAAAAGAGGCTGTATAGCTCTAGAAGTTCCTTATAAATCTTGAGGTGGCAGCTAGTACTTAGATGTCTATTATTCTTTATTGTGACTATAGCAGAACAGTAGCACAATTTAAGGATTCGAGATATCACAAGAGGAGGAAAATACATTGAGAAAAAATACCATTCGATAAGGGAATTTTTGTGCAAAATGGTGAAGTCATAGTATCTAAGATTACGTTACTATATAATCTAGTGGATCCATTCACCAATTCATTACCAACAAAAGTTTCAAAACTCATATAAATAATATAGGAATTCAACAGATAGTGGACATACTTTAAGGCAAGTAGGAGATTGTTAGACATTTTAAGTTATTCTATACCCTTAAAGCATATGCAATAATATATTATTTGATTAATAAAGTTTATTTATACATATAGTTGAGTCCATATTAATAAAGTATGTGATCTAGGTATTAGACATATAATGCTAACACATAAGGTAGAGATCACAGGTTCTTTACAAGTTAAATTTTCTTCACTACTATTAATGAAAAAGGCATTTCATTAAGTAAGGTTATAATTTTTTTTAATTCTTATAATAAATTATTTACCTTGATCATCAAAGTGGAGACTTCGAGTAGAAGAACTATAGTTTATGATATATTGCACAAGAATACTAGTATCTAAGATTGCATTAATAGATAATTTAGTAGATTCATTCACCAAGTCATTACCAACAAAAGTTTCGAAACTCATATAAATAATATGAGGATTCGGCAGATGCTAGACATGCTTAGGCTAAATTGGAGATTGTTAGACATTTTAGGTTATTCTATACCCTTAAAGTATGTACAATAACATTTTATTTGATTAATAAATTTTTTTCATACATATGGTTGAGCCTAAATTTATAAAGTATGTGATCTAGGTATTAGACATATGATGCTACACACAGAAGATATAGATCACAGGTTCTTTATAAATTAAATCTTATTCACTACCATTAATAAAAAGAGAATTTCTTTATGTAAGGTTGTAGTTTTTTTAATTTTTATAGTAAATTATTTATCTTGATCATCGAAGTAGAGACTTCGAGTAGAAAAATTAGTGTATATAATATATTGCACATGGTTACTATGAATTTAGATCAAGTTAACTAAATGTTATTGATCTTAATTCGCAAAATTTTTAATAAACTTGATTGACCTTAATCTTGGGCAAATAATGAACTTAAATTTATGTATTATATCTTTTGAGTTATCATAAAATGAGATTTCATATAAATGGTCAAAACTTCAATAGCTTGAAGATATAATTTCATAGGTGTGTAAGAACATTTATTTGAAAGATAGAATCTAATAAATAATGCTTACTTAAACTATTTGCAGTACTTGATCATTTGAATTTGTGGCTGCGGTTTATTCAATAAATTATTTATTGAATAATAATATTTATTTACAAATATAGACATGTTAAAAATGATTATTAAAGCATTTAGTGACTAAGAGGTAAAGAGGTCAAACTTTTTTTTATGGCCTAACTTTAATTATGAATATTAATTAAATGGTAAATTAAGTGGTTATTATTTATCTAAAGGCCAAGCTTAATTTAATTAAAATAATTTTAATTAAATAGACTTTTATTTATTAATATGAATTATTAAAGTGCGGCTTTTGACTTTTAGTAGAATAGTTTGGGGTTAACTTAGAAAAACTGATGGGTCATGAGATGATTAGGATTGAGCCTTTTAAACTGGAGTTAGGAAGCTCATAAATTTTACAATCCATCAACTAGCTCAAATTCTAATCAAACTTTAAATTATTAATCCTAATTAAACTCCAAATACCTAAGGAAGATTTTTATATATAGGAGAGATAAAGATTAGTAAAACATAACAATACAACTATAAGAATAATTCTTTTACGTATTTTTACGTGAAAAAAATTAGACTTAGGCCACTCATTTTCTCTCAAATTTGGGTATGCGCAAATTTAAATATTAAGGGAAGTTTAATGTGCCCATATGTGTGAATTTAAAGATTAAAGCTAATATCGAACATTTTAGTTATTCAATTCAAGGTTGATTAAATCGAGGAATTGAAATAATTTTTTATCTGTATAAATATAATTATGAACAAAATGATCTACCATCTACTGTATTTATTTTATTAAATACTTTTTTTCTTACTAATTATAGATATTATCTGTTTTGATCACACAACTTATCAGAACTTTGCTCTTAGATTTTTACAAATTAAAATGCATGTAAATTTATTAATTTACATAAATTAATTTTAGGATATAAAATTAAAGTACTATTTTGAAAAAAAAAATTAATTTATTGCTTTGCATTCCTTGTGGAAGTTAAAGTACTCTTATAGTCTTATATTATTTAAATGAATTAATCTTAGGATATAAAATTTATGTTTCAAAACCATGACATATGTTATAATATTTTGCATTTTATTTTTAGTGGGAAAAAATCTATAAATATTAATCAATTTTTCAAAAAGAAAAATATAAAAATTCATAAACATACATCTATAATATAACTACAAAATTTTAAAATCGATCTTCAAAAGTTTTTTTTAAATTGAGATGAATAAAGTTAATACTTT
Source organism: Ailanthus altissimus (assembly GCA_946807835.1). Classification (NCBI taxonomy): domain Eukaryota; kingdom Viridiplantae; phylum Streptophyta; class Magnoliopsida; order Sapindales; family Simaroubaceae; genus Ailanthus; species Ailanthus altissimus. Next base: position 16,043,533 of record OX327697.1, on the reverse strand, counting down.
ATTATTATTATTATTATTACTATCATTGAATGATAATAATTTTACTTTTTTAATAATTTAATTTTTTTTGGTTAATATGAGAGAGGAAAAATATTGAACTTTAAACCTCCATTTCAATAAATAAAAAAGGTTCATTATAAACCTTTTATCATCGGTCACTGCCACAAATGTATAATTTATTTTATTTGATTAAACTTGAAATTATGTGCTATAATTCAGCCTCCCATAAAACAAATCCTAGTTATCTTCTGCTTTTAATATAAAAGAAACCTACAAGGCTCTAATGTTTGTCGTAGGTAATTTTATAATTTTCTTTTACTTATTTCACATTTTAACATAATTCATTATTATTAAATTTACTATTTAATCACCGCTTGAACACAGTTAGATGGTCGTAAATGTGTATTGCATTTGCGATAATTTGAGTCTGTTAAAAATAAAAGGTAAAGATTAATATTTTATGGATGAAGTTTTTCATCCCAATCAAATCAATTTTTTTTTAAACAAAAAATTATCATTTTAATATCAAAAATTCAATTAATATCAGAAATATTGAGTTGCGACACCATGACCCTGTATGTGTCGGCCTCCGTTGCCTTTTGCCCTCGAGTATCGAATGCAGGCCATTGTAGAATTGGGCTTGAAAATCTCATCTCATCCTTAACACACAGCCCACCCCAAGTTTATATGCTAACGCAACTTACCTCAAGTCAAAAATAATAATTTTCAATGATCGGTAGATTCGACAAGGGCGCCTGGAATAGTGCGAGAGCGATGGAGCCGTGACGTGGCAGTCAACGTTGGACATATGATCTCACTCTCCGCGTACAAACCGCGTTAACGCGTTCTCTGATTAAATTCCCTTACTTTTTTGTTTTGATTTGAGTAGAGACAAGATTTTCTTTAAAGCGATTTAAAAAATAAATAAATAAAACAGAAAAGGAAATTTCTGGAATATAATTGAGCGGGAATTACTATCCACCACCGCCAGTAGTTATTAATCAAATTCAAAAAAGAAGAAAACCTGACAAAAAGTTTTACAACTACCGTTGGCACAAGGGAAATCTAGATGGAGTTCATTACAGCCTACAGCTAAGGCACATAAGCCGCTATGGAGGTGACGATAGTGGTCCTGCCATGTGTTGTCCCTCAATGATCAAATTCAAATTGGAGCAAAAAGCTATAATAAGTTCTTTGATTATTTCCAAATTAAAAAAAAATTCTTTGCAAAAAGCCATGTGCTTTCCAGTTACTACTATACCCCTGAGATAAGGGTTGCCAGGTGTTTGAGATCTTTTTCTAACTTTGAGGAATTTTCACTTTTGAAAAATGAAATGACCTGAAATATCCCTCTAAGAATAGTGTGCAAGTCAAGGCTGTCATTGAATTATTTTAAATGAGAGAATATTATTATATATTTTAAATAATTTTAATAATTATTTGACACTGATAAAAAAAATTAAAATATAACATTACTCTAAATGAAGACATGTATAACGTAAATATAGCAGGCTTCTTAATGGGAAAAAATTATTTTATAATAATTGAGAAAAAATTATCATTTATAATAATGTTATTTGTAAATAGTAAAATTTAATACATATTCATTATAATATATTGCTCTCTTTTCTAAAAATGTAAGACCCTATCAGGATTGCTATTTCTGGTTTAAGCTTTATTTAATAAATAAACTAGTTGTTTGAAAATAGCATTAAAATTTACAATGATTTCTATTTTTCTGAGTAATAAAATTGGTATTTTTTCTGTCAAAAAAATCACATTAAAATTCTAACGAGTTAATTATCTTTTTTATGATTATATATTTATACCATTGATCATTAATAATTTTATATTATTTAAACATCCCACATTCATGTGCAAATTGCGGGAGATCTCTAAAAATTGTTTAAATTACCGGAAGTTACTTTCTTCTAAAGAGAAATTTTTTTTTTTAGAGAAACAGTTTTTAATTTCAATATTAAAATGTTAATTAATGTAGTCAATACTAAATTTAGGACTTTACTTAATGTAATGGTGTAAATAATTTCTAAATTTGAAATTTTACTTGTAAAAAAAACGTGTATACGTAATGGTAATTTCACAAATCTATTCTGAAAGTAGAAATATGCCAGTTATTAGAAAAGGAAAAAGAAAAGAAAGGAAGGGTGAAAATGGAAATAATGAATTAGGCAGATTTGATAATTCAGTTACGTCCGGATGCAAGGAATGTGATGCGAAAATTTTGGCTAATATAAAAGCGACCCTCGTTTCTCTCTCTTTGTGTCTAGGTCGGATAATTTGCCAAAAAGGAAAAGCTTATTTCTGAATTCAAGAATAATCAAAAATGGCGGATCAGCTCACCGATGATCAGATCTCCGAGTTCAAAGAAGCTTTCAGTTTGTTCGACAAGGATGGCGACGGTCCGATCCTTCTCTCTGTCTTATTTGATTTGCTTGTTTATGATAGATCTGGTTCTAAGATTGGTGAATCTGTGATTATCGTACATGTTTATTCTGGCTTTGTTTTCCAACGGTCTTTCGAGTGTTTGATTATTAGTTCGTGATATGTCATTTTTGTTCCTCTTTTTTTTTTTAATCTGTGATGTGATTTTATTTCCTTTGGGTTTGGCGAGAAAAAAAATATACTTAGCTAAATTGATGTAGATTAATTGTAATAGGGTTGTAAGATGATAGTTCATTGACCAGAATTTATTCTTGGTCTGTATCCGTAGGGATATGAGGCCGATGATTGTCAGTCGTTTTCGCCCTTGTAGTTATTCTTTGCATGTGTTAATCACAAGTTTAATCCTCAAGCCCATCTTCCCTGAAGTATCTTCATTTCATCGATCTTTCATGTAAGTGGAAGCAGTTGATTTCAAGTGAAAACTTGTGGATCCTGGGATAAATATATAATTGTTATTTGCTTTTCCAAAATTCTTTGTGGTGGTTCTGATTTTTACTATGCGAGTCTAATACAGTTTTGCCTTATAAAATATGCTTTAATGTTTTGTTATCTATGATAATAACTAACTCCAAAGTATATCTTGTACGTTAACCTCTTTAATGCAATTGAGTCTGCTTATTACCAGTTTTTGAATAATATTTTACCATTCGGGTGCTATATCTGAGACCTTTTTTTATTTATTCTAAATTATCTATTGTATGTAGAAAGTTGTTTTGTTTGTTATGTGCTGTCCTATTTTGATGTACTTTTGAGACTCTGATTGGCATGCTCTTCGTATTCTGTTCCGGATATAATATTTTGTCAAATCAGCTAAGTGCTTAACTACTGCAAAGCCTAGCTGTGGCAACAAAACTTCTATGTACTGCTTGATGCTTGTTTGATTTGTGAAATAATTGTACGAGGGTTTTGGTTTTTGGTTTGTTCAGTGTAGTTCTATCAGTTATGTTTATAAATTTTTAAATGGTTTGGAAACTTGACATGGTTTATCTATATAATTGTATTTGCAGGTTGCATCACCACCAAGGAACTTGGGACTGTCATGAGATCACTGGGCCAGAACCCCACTGAGGCAGAGCTCCAGGACATGATCAACGAGGTAGATGCTGATGGAAATGGGACTATTGATTTTCCAGAGTTCCTAAACCTCATGGCTCGGAAGATGAAGGATACTGACTCTGAGGAGGAGCTGAAAGAGGCCTTCCGGGTCTTTGACAAGGATCAGAATGGTTTCATCTCTGCTGCTGAGCTGCGCCATGTGATGACAAATCTGGGGGAGAAGCTTACTGATGAAGAAGTTGACGAGATGATTAGGGAGGCTGATGTTGATGGGGATGGCCAGATAAATTACGAGGAATTCGTCAAGGTTATGATGGCAAAGTGATAAACCAACCCCACCCCACCAAAACTTCCTAGAAAAAAATGGATTAACTAATATAATGGGACCCTAGTTTCCTTTATTACAAATTTTGAATTTATATAGGAAGGAAATGGTCTTTAATGGTGGTGGTAGAGGAATGTTTTGTCTAGGTCTTCAATTTGTTTTGTGGCTTAAGCAAACTTTAATGGTTCGCCTTTTTTTTTTCAAATAATTTTTTTATTTTAGTTTTTTCTACTCTTATGTGAACAATGTCTGTCTGTTGGATGAGTGACTCATTTATTTCCTATTTTTAGTTTTTGTGCATAATAGTTTTGTATGTTACGACTTTGTTTTTTCTTTTTCATTTATTTCTATTTTGTGATCAATTATTGGCAAAATTTCAAGTATTGCTTTTATGTTTTGCATTTCTTGACCTAGAACTCTTACTAGCTATTGTCATCAACCTTTTCAGCCAAGGTTTCCTTTTAACTGTGTTCGTGTGAATAGATCCGGTTGCGGATTTGTGGTGTCTTGATTGTGGGTTATTTTGCAGCATTCATGCTCGGTTTCGATGAAAGTAGAACATTTGCTTTTGGGTCTCTTTGGTTTAACTCCTGAAAACTCTTTGCTTATTAGCGACATAATACTGTGTCTTGTTCTAATAGTAGAACTGAGGACTGGAGCAACTGAGTTTATGAATAGTGAGCGCTTGTTAAACCAATTCAATTCAATTTCCAAAGGATGGAATTAATTTAACGTTCTTGTCTTTGAATGGAATAATATCTCGGGAAAAGGATAATTGTCTTTTGAATTTAATCTCTTATGTTTTGTAAAGATATTCTTGTATAGAATTCATAAGAGGTAAGTATTTTTCTTAAATGTTACATAAAATAATAAGTATTTTTATAAAAAAAAAAATAAACGGAAGTATATGATATCTTCATAATATAAATATTAAATAAATCACGTAATATTAATTATTTTTATTCATTTGAACTTTTTTCATGATATCATCATAGATGGATTATTTTTATAAGTGATTTTTATATGGGTTTAAGTATATTTTATTTAGTAATTTAACAAGAGTTTTTTTTTAAAAAAAATCGTTCATTTATAATTTTTATTTTTAAAATCTTTTATTTATGAATTTATATATAATTTTTATTTTATATAATATGTTATTAGAAGAAACTCTTCAACTAATTGTATATATTCAATTTGAATTGGTGCTGAAATTTTTTATCTATGAACTATTTAAATTTCAAACAAAAATTTTCTCTAAAAAAAAAGCATTAACTCAGGCAAGTAATAGAATATATATATAACATAACAATGCTTAATTTCAATAAATTATGAAAGAAGAAATATTATCATTTTTAATTCTTATTTCAATTTCTTAACGTTCATTATTTCTCATGTGATTTTGTTTAAAAATTGGTTAACTAATATATATTTGAAAAATCTCACATTTTAAAACTTTGCGCATGATTTAAATTTATTAACACAAATAATTAAATTATAATATCTTGCAACAAAAATAATTTCCTTTAAATCCACTAGTAACATTCATATATATAAACATTTTATGTGAAATACTAATACTTTTACATGTTAAGTCAATATTACTAGTTGTGGACATTAGTTATTACAATCATTAAAACACACTAAAGAAACTCAATTTTTTTCTTTCACTAATAATATTATAAGAACATTCATATTAATGTTGTTGAAGTAAATCTATATAATAGTAATTTTGTATGAAAATTTAAGGCATATAAAATATGTAACTAACAATATCATTATCAAACTTTCGCAATTGGTTTGAGCATGACAATCTATCTTCACAAAAGAATTATAAATAATTATAACAACAACAATAATTATTATTAATGTAATAGTCTTAATAATTTTTAGCAAGTAACTTAATAGAGAAATAATAATTTATTTTTAAATAAAATTATTAATCTAGCTATACATGTGATAACCTCAATATAACAACATATGAAAAAAATTATAAAAATATCATTTATGACATACAAAAAAAAGTAATACATACTTTTGTCTTTTAATCATATAGGATATTCACATAGATAATGAGAATTAAACATAACAAACTTCCAAAAAAAAAAAATAGTATTACTTCCTCACTTGAAGTGTGAATAATATATCATTAATTACATAAATGAATACTTCAATAAATATTATTACTCACTATTTAAACTAGTAACATTCACAATATTTTAATATGTAATCATTTTTCAGGCAATAGTAACCACGGTATACATATCTTACTTAAATATAATACAACCTTCACAAAGAAAATAATTAGTTTCTTTTTTTTAGAAACTTCAAAGTACTTTTTCTAGAAATTTTAAATCTTTTTAGTAATCGTTTTCCTTTTTTTTTAAACATAGAAAGTCAAATTTTAATAGAAAACAAAAGTGAGATTATATTAGTGAAATTTTAAAAATTCACTAATTTTAATTAAAAATAGTAATAAAAATATACTATTTTTCATTAAATTATACTTTCATTTAATAAAACGTTCACTATAAAAAAGATTATTATATCTTAAATATAATTCTTTTAATGTTAACTTTTTAAGGATCTTTATTCTATTACATAAGAATAATGTTCTATATTCTTTTATTATACTACAAACTAGTTAGCAATTGACTAAAATAATAGATGATTGTAGTAAAATTAAAATTAATCATTTATTAGTAATTTATATCAATAATTTAACGCACAAAATAATTTTTGTTTTAAAAAATAATATCATCTCTTGAATTGAATACCATATCTACACAACGAATAAATATAAAATTAAACTATCTCACGATTGAAAAAAATATATCAACCATATATGTATGACCAACAACTAAAACAAATTCATAATTAACAAAATATATTTATGTACTATGAAAAACTATTTGGCTTTAGATTGTTGGGTGTACTTATTTTATATATTATTACATCATACTTTTATATTGTATATTGTCATATATATATATATATATATATATATATAAACTAGCCTAGAGCATAATAGAGGCATGCTAGAGGATACTGTCTTAAAGTCAAATAGTCCTCCTTTCATTCGGGTAATAATGAATTTATATAGTTTTAAGATACAACCCAATGCTTGCAGCCGATCACCAGGAGAAAACACCAAGTCTCTATAATTATAATTGCTCAAAACATAATATAGAGAATATTTAATTTATATTTTATATATAAAATACTTATTATTTTTATTTTCCTCTTCTTTACTTTCATTCACACCCGCACACACATTTCTCCTTTTAATTTCTATTCACACATTATCTCTAAAGAATGATTAGCATCCTTTATATAATGGTAGTTAAAGGTTAAAATATTAATATCAATATTATTACAAATTTAAATATTTTGTAATTCCATTCTTAATATATAATTTATATTTAAAATTTTTAACATTTAGAATTTATTTTTATTAATATGAATTTAAAATTTAAAATGTAACTCCAAGAATTTTATTATTTGTATTAAGTGTTGTAATTCCTCAATTATTTTAATACATATAAAACTCCCATATAATAGTATAAATGTTGTAATACAATTAAACTAGATTTAATGGCTAATTTAAATATATTATAATTAATGTATAATAATTTATAACATGTAACCTACATCATAAAAATTAAATTTAAATTATATAACTTATAAAAGATTTAAAAAGTTTTGAAATTTTTTCTCCAACAGTCCCCACCAAAGATTGAAAACTTTTTATATATACATATACATTTTGAAATATTTGAAAATATAATATATAATTAATATAAGAGCAACATTCTATTATATAGTAAATATAGGTCCTTAGTCCTCAAATAAATTATATAGAGTGAACTATATCTTGAACTTAACCCCTCTAACCAAACTTTAATTATAACATACATAATAGTGACAAAAACTTAGTTTTACTAATTAGCATATTAACAGCCCTTCCATTTATCTTAAATTTAGTGAGAGCTCTAAAAAATAACCCAATTTCATAGTTGCGGCCCACGACTATTATCACCATAGGTGAGACTTTTAAAGACCAATTTTTTTTCTTCAAATTATTCAATTTTTTCCTTTCTATTAAGCAATTATCGTTAGATTTGACGAATAAGTTTATTTTTTTTATACAACGATAATTCTACCTTTGTTTAAATTCATGTGTCAATCATTGACCGTTTGTCCACATATCAATCAGTGATTGATTATTAATAAAACAAAAGTCATGTGACACATTCAAATAAGATTAAATTTTAATATTTATTTTTATAAAATAAATAGTTTAAACATAAGAGAAGCCTCATCGACTTGCCTCCATTAATGGCGGTCCGTCGTCAAACACTGGCTTCCGATAACAAAAATGATCAAAATTTATATCATTTAATTATATTTTTCTTAATCTACATAATGGTGGAGTTATTCTTGATAAAAAAAAATTAGAAGACCGCCAAATAGGTGGAGGACAGTAACCTCTACCCTCCGCTGCTAGATAGTGGTGGCTATTTAAGGTGGTGGCCATGATCGCTACCACCATTGAGCAGATCGGCAACCAATCTGTCTAATAGTGGTGACAATACACATCACTACCCCTACCATTTAACTGGCACAATGGTGGCTACCACCATCTTAGTATTTAGTCGCATTCTTTGTATTTTTTGGGTCGAAAATGACTCTATTATAGTATAAATTAAAAAAATAGAGTTAAAATATATAAATTTTGGTTAGTTTTATCGTCAGTGGTTAACGACGGTAGTAAAAGCTATTTATTTATTTAGTTAATAATTAATTGATATTTGTCAATGTGTATAAATATATTTTTATTAAGTTAAGCTTTTACCTTTTAATCATCAAATTTAGTGGCAATCGTTTAATAAAGAGAAAAAGAATTAGGTAATTTGAAATAAAAGAGATAAATTTGAGTAATAAGTCAAATTTAAAGGATAAAATTGTCTTTATCTCTAATATTAATATAATTAAAAGTCTACGTAGATGCAAAAAGGATTTTTTATGTTGTTTGTCGATGGATATCCTCAAACTTGGATTCGTGTCAGTCCAACTAATTTGTATGGGCTTAATTTTAAAAGAAATGTAAAATCATGGACAGTCCTCAAAAGAGACTCGCGTAACAAATTTATAAACATGCTCATGAAAATATTCTTAATCCCCATATTTTCAATTCACTTATTGTTTAAAAAAAAAAATTATTCAAATATATAAATATATATAAGTATATATATATTTTTTGTCTACACCCCTTTATAATCCCAATGCTACCTTTCATTAAAATTGATAAATGAAATAAAAAATTTAGTTTAATTTAAATTTATTTATTTTAAGAATTACTATTTTTATCTTCTCAATCTATTAAGTTTATTTCTCTTTTTAGGTTTATATTTTTCATATTTTAATTTATTCTTATTAAGTTTATTTTTTCTATTCTAGTTTACTTTTTTCTTATTTTAGTTTATTATGAATTTTATAAATACTCAAGCATTTATTAATGAGAATGTAAGCAATGCAATATTTCTTTTCTCTCTAAATCTCTATATGGTATCAGAGTTTATCCTGAGTTAATTTTTACCTTTACCAAGTAGATGTGCAGTAGCCAAGCGAAGTAGCTAACTATGCCTAGCCAAACAAGGGCTGCTGTGCAGCAATTAAATGAGTTTATAATCAATTCTTTGTTTTATTTTTTTATTTTTAAATTATAAGCACTAGTAAATTTCTTAATACTATATTCAAATCCCCTTCTACTAATGTGTTTCTTTCTTCTCATCAATAGTGCGTATAAACAATAACTACAAATAGTACTTATGAACTATGCATGTGAATAGTATTACAAATAGTATTCATGAACGGTAACAATTGCTAGTTATTGTGAATGCTAGTCGGTGCCTTAGTCAGTTATTATTCTCATTCTTTCTTCTTTCAACTATTACTGCTAGTTCTTTACAATACACAAGAACTCAACCAATCTTTTATTATCATTAACACTAACAATTCTCTCAAAAAATAAAAAGAAAATAAAAAAAATACTTTCTCTCTATGTTTATAGGTTATTTCAGTTCTGTTATGAGATTAAACTCTGATAAACCATCCCTCTACCCTTCTATTACTATTATGGCATTAAATTTATATAAATTATCTCTCTAATCTTATATTTTATTATAAGATTAAACTCTAATAAACTATATTTTTTTTCTCTTCTATTATGTTATGAGATTAAACTCCATAAACTATCTTTTCCCTCCCTTTTCTAAACGAGTCTTTTTTTTTTTACTTTACTTTAAAGATTAACTCCTTTCTATTCTTAAATGGGGTTTTTTTTTTTCTATTTTATTTTAAGGGTTAACTCCCTTCCATTTTGAAATGGATCTTTTATTTCCTACTTTATTTTAAGGGTTTTACCCCTTTTATTCTTAAACAAGTTTTCATTTTCTATTTCATTTTAAGGGGTTTCCCACTCAATTCCTAAAAAGGTTTCATTTCCTTTCTATTACTTTCTCCTACTTCTTCTTCTAGTTTCAAAATTCTTCAAACTCAACAACTTAAACTACTCCCTAACTAAGTCAAATAAATAACAACTGTCTTCTCCTATCTAGTAGCAAGTGCTTCAACTTTTTTCAACAGTCTCTATCATAATTAATACAGATGACACCATAACACCATTTCTCTGCATCATTGCTTGCTCCAGCCATCGCGGAGCCCTCTCCAAACCTCTTTTAAGTACTCAATTTCTCGTTTTGAAGAATAAGATTGGATTCTCCTCTCCGACCTTCTCCTCTTGATGGACAATATTGGACACTTTTTCTGAAACTCCATCTTACGGGGGCATAATAAAGAAAATCAAAAGATTTACTTTAATTTAAATTTATTTGTTTTAAGAATTATCCTTTTTGGCTTCTAAATCTATTAGGTCTATTTCGCTTTTTTAGATTTATCTTTTTCTTATTTTGATTTATTTTTATTAGGTTTATTTTTTCTGTTTTGATTAATTTCTATTAGGTTAATTTTATTTTTTTTGAGAATGAATTTTTATTAGGTTTATTTTTCTTTTTAGGTTTAAATTTTTTCTATTTTAATTTATTATAAAAATTATAAAAACTCAAATATTTATTAATGAAAATACAAGCAATGTAATGTTTTTCTGCTTTCTAAATCTCTATAGAAATTATATTTTCTTTTAGTTCTTATTTGTGAATACAATTTTTTGAACGACCATGGATTATAGTAAGTGATCAACTTTCTAACGCAATGGATATCTTATATTAGTTTTTATAAACATTTTCAGTATTCATAAATATTGTCAATGAAAAAAATAAAAAAGTTGAAAGCAATTTGACTTGACTGAAAGCCGCTAATGTTGTCCCGAGAGTGGTAGCACTACAATTCGAGCTTGTGCTACAACTTAGGCTATACGATTAGTCTCTTCACTTTGTTGAGTTTAAGGAGTCAGATTTACTGCACTTCTAAAAGTTTGTTGGAGTCCAAGAGATGTAATATTGTAACTTTAATTTGATTTGTCATAGGTTCGAATTGACGTGCAAGATACAACTTGATTTTAAGGGTATAGGAGTGAGATAGCCCAACAAATAGAGAAGAAACACTAGTATTGGTTGATTTATTTCATCAAAATAGCCATCAACAAATTAAAAAAAGAAGATCAACCTATCAAATTAATCAATTACATAAGCAACCGCGACTGAAAAATATTAAATCATAGTACTTGAAGCACACGCAGATAATGAGCTAGTAAGTTGTTGACTACTTTTGTTTCATCATATTTAAATCTATATTTCATCTTTGGTGTTATTGTTGGAGTGATAGACACAAGCCTCTCAGTGCGAATTGATATGAAATTAGCGGACAATTGAATTCTTGTTGGAATCATCAAGTTTATATTGTTATATTTAGAACTGTTTGCCGCTTTTTATTTTTTTAAAGCTTGAATTATAAATGCACTCCAGAAATGATGAAGACAAGAAGAATAATCTAATCATTCATTCAAAAAGAAAAAAAAATTCAACAAATAGTACCTCTTTAAATTAACGCACATAAAAAAAAATCAAATAATAAAATTAAATTCATCTCCTAAATTTATTATACTTCTTTTTTGAACTGAAAAAAAAGTAAAGTTAAATTAATTCATATTAAAGTGATTAGCGAAGAGGTAATTTACCATATAAAATAATTAAAATCTTAATTGATTGAGTTGAGAAAGAAAGAGATCATTAAAAACATAATAAGTGCGAATGTAATAAACATAAAAGAATTTTTTTTTTTATATGGATAGAGATGTAAATATATAATATAAGTAGGGATATTTTAAAGAAAAAAATAATTAATTATTTAGACTTTTTACATTTAACTAAATGCTAAAATTGACTTAAAATTTTAACTAAGTTAAAAAATAAATAAACTTAGTAGCTGAATAAATGAAATTAAGCAGCATCAAGTAAAAGAAAAAATCCTTCGATAGTTTTTAATTTATAAGAGTAATTTAAATTGTTATGGTAATTACACTTATACTTTTTTGCATATTTGAAAGAATTCATTACTATACATTTCATATTCATATTCAAAATTTATATATTAAATGTGAATTTGTTGGTCAAAGTTGCTAAGTAAGAGTCTCAACCTAAATTTTCAACTTTTCAGTACTATGTTTCAATTTTTTTGAGCGCATAATTATGTTGACTGGAGCTAACTGTTTATGTTAACAATTGTTTTTAAAAGAATTCTCATTCTTTAAACAAGAGGAATTAAGATTTTTCTCAAAGTAGGTAGTAATCTTTATTCCAATTTACTCTTTTATTGAGATTATTATTGGTTTAGAAAACTTTGAAGATTTTAATAATATCAAATAGATTAAAACAATAATTTGGACTAAAGTGAAAATTTTTGAAAATTTTAAATGATAAAAATTTCAATTACTACAATCCCGGACTTTGCAACAATGAGAACTTGACTTACAAAAATTTTAAAAATGTGTTACAACCTCGACCGTGGTTCAATTAACCAACAATAGAGAAGAAGCCTTCATTAGAAGACCTTTTGAGCACTTTTATTATTGAGGCAATGAAAAGGTTTAACTAGGATGAGGATAGACTAGATAGCATTGAAACTCATTGCACCAACATGAACGCCACTATGAAGTCCTTAGAGGTAAAAATTGGTCAACTTGTCAACTCAATCAAGGGCCAATCATATGAAAAGTTTTCAAGTAACATGGTGACTAATCTAAAGGAGCATTGCAAAACTATCACTTGGTGAAGAAGTGGAAGCTCCGAAACTAAAGGTGTTTGTAGACAAGGAAGAAAAGGTTGTCATATAATCGATGAAGGTGAATCCAAAGACAACTCTATTTATTTCTTGAACAATTATCCTATTATTACTCCTCCATTAACATATCCTTAACGGTTTCGAAAAGAGAAGTTGGATGCACAATTCTCTAAATTCCTTAAGTTCTTTCAAAAGATTCACATAAACATTCATTTTATGGATGCCTTGGAGAAAATATCAAATTATGTGAATTTTTTAAAAGAGATGATATCAAGAAAAAGAAAATTGGAGGACTATGAAAGAATCAAGCTTATGGAAGACTTTAATGTGATTCTTCAATGAAAGTTTCCACAAAAGTTAAAGGATCCTGGTAGTCCACTATTAGTGATTCAACTTTTAAAAAACCTTTGTGTGATCTTAGAGCTAGTATCAATCTCATGCTTTTATTCATTTTTAATAAATTGGGACTTCGAAATGTAAAGCCTACCATAATTTTTTTGCATCTTATAAATCGATCTCTCACATATCTATAGGACATCATCAAAAAGGTACTAGTGAAGGCCGATAAGTTCATCATTCTAATGGATTTTTTGTTCTTGATATGAAAGAAGACTAGAAGATCTCAATCATTTTTGGTTGACCATTTCTAGCTACTAGGAGAGATTTAATCGACGCAAAAAAAAAAAGAAGAATTGACAATGCGGGTACGAGATAAAATAGTAACTTTCAAGGCCTTCAAGGAAATAAAACTTCCAAGTGAATTAAAGGAATGTTTTAGGATTGATAATGTACATCTGGATCAACAACAACGGACATAAAATTTTTGAAGAAGATAGATGCAATTCAACACCAAGCTAATGAGAAGGCAAAGCTGCACAAGATAAAGAATAAGAAATGAAAGGACATGGAAATCATGGAAAACTAAGTAGATACCAGCCAACAAGGTTCACACTTTTAGGCAAGGTTGAAATTTTTTTTTTCAGGCAAGCTTAAATTAAGAAAATCAAGGTCAATTTTTAAAGATCATCATATGGAGCTATGGAAATTAAGGAAAAGGGTTGGCAAAGCCATTAAGCAAACACTGAGGCACCATAAAGGAGGAGTGTTCCCTAGGCAAAATGGTTCCAACGTGCAATTTGATATATCGAGAATCTAAAAGATGTCAAGTCGAAAACGTTAAATTAAGAGATTCTTAGGCAGTAATCCAAGTTAATTTTTAGTTTTAATTTTAATTTTTAATGTTGTTTCTTTCTCTTAATGTATTAAAACAATAATTTGGTACCACAAATAGCATGAAAAAAGAGCTGAAGCATAATCCACAAGTCGTGGCACAAGGGAGCTCAAAACAGAAGCAATTGTGAATCCTAGATAGCAATTGAGCACTACAGCTCCAAGGAAGCCAGGCTGTGGTGCCAAGACCTATAAAATTTGATCTTCAAAACCCAGGTTATGGGGCCGTGGTGCCAGCTTAAGTACTTCCCTTTTTAACACTCTCTTATTTTCCCTTAAACACCCTTGAAAATCTCACTTTTCTCTCTCAAACCTAAACACTCCAAACACAAAATTACCCAGGAATTCTACATCAAACAACAAGGTTCAAATGTAGGAATCTAAATTTCAAGTTTCGAAAAGTACTTTGGGCACCAACTCCTATAATAATTTTAAACTTAAGATCTAAACACAACAACCCCTGGGCCATCATTTACCAGAGAGTTTCTTATTCTCATTTTTTTGTCATTGGAAAAAATGTCAAAATTAAGTTTGGAGGAGGGAAATAATTATTAATGGTTGAAAGATTAGTAGTCAATGATATAACATAGAAAACATGATGTCGTTGTTAGTCTTTATTAATGTTGAGGGCTTCTCTATATACTAAGTTGCCCTCATTGATTTCTCATTTTTTTGACTTTTTCGATCAATCTACTACCTTAATCTATTTTTGTAAACAGTAGCGTAAATGGACGAAATGTCTCACGCCTTATTAACAAGATCCTTTGTATGGGATAGAGCTTTATTGTTTAGCTTTATATTCACTAATATTTTTTCCCGAGGGTAGAAATGAAGGCTTTTATAAGGAACACTACTTCTCTTTCATAGGCCAATGCATATGACGAGCTTTTTATGGATCAATTTTCTATTATTTTGCATGCCTAGATGACCCATAGGAGTTCCTTCATCCATTTTCCCTTCTTTCGCTCTAACTTATTTCTTAGTACTGTGAAAATGGTCTTATTTGTGATCTCAACTTACCTATTTTCTTATAGATAGCTTCTAGAAGAGAATCCTTATTCTATTTTAAACTTATTTTAGAAGGTGGTGACTTTTAAATCGACAAATTGCTTCTTGTTGTCTAAGATGAGTACCAGTGGAATTTTGAATCTGGTTATAATATTAGTTTATAATTTTTTTAACCTTGAATCCGATGATATTACTGTAAACTTTAGCTTCCATCCATTTTGTAAAGTAATTCATTACTTGAAGTATGAATCATTTTCCTTTGGACGCTAAAGGTAGTGGTTCTACTACGTACATTCCCCATTGTGTGAAGGGCTATGGACTGGAGACTAATTCTATGCTATAGTAGCTAAGTATAAGTGCACGCTTTCGTATCAAGTAATATAGGATCTAAGTCCAAGTTATCATTCCCATAAGGACTATTTATCTATTTCTTACAATTAGTTACTAAAATTAATCATACTTTAACTTTTATCTAAAAAAAATCAAAATACAAATCTTAACTAATTAACCTAATTCTATCAAAATAAACATAAATTAATCAAAAGTAAGCAAAGAGTTGAATTCACTAATTAAAAGCAATCTAGAGTTTCAACTTATCCCATAATAGTTCATTAGATTCATTAACCTCTTATTTAGTTTCTTGATATCAATTGTTGGCTTAAACATTAATCTTATCACAAGCCTCTGTTGATGGTCGAGTGCTTATATTACATATTCTAACAATTACGTACATGTATCTGGTAATTAGAAAAGAATGTAATTTATTAAGACTGTCTAAATCAAACTATTTATGCCATATAGGTATATGTTTATCCTACACAGAACTCATAGTTGTTACCATATGATCATACATTAAACTATTATAGGCTAAACACATGAATCTTTTTTTCAAGTTTATCATGGTTCCTTAATCATTTATAATATTGGCCAGATATAATGAAAGCATTAAACTCAGATAGAATGAATTAATTATATGTATTAAGTTTATAAACTAAGAATTAATTAAAACCAACTACATACTAGGTTTAAAAGTCTAACCCTAGATCAACAAATTTAACTCAACACAAAACCAAGCATATCAAACTAATCTATAAATAACAGGAAGAACAAGAATATAATAATAAGAAAAGATAAGAAAAACTATTCAAGAAGACGCTTTGATGTGCTTTTCTCTCATCCTTGACTTGAATCTTCAATTTAGAACTTGAATATTAATTTCTTAGCTTTGATCTCTTAATTTTGTGTATGAATTATTTCTTTATATTTTTGCCTCTTAAGGTCTATGTTTTGGCTTATAAAAGAATGCTTTTATAGGTATGAGAAACCTTAGGGTCAAAGGCCTTTGAATCCAATTTGAAATAGAAGTTTTGAGAGGCCCTTCCATATATCGCACGGATGTCGCAACTTTGGGGACTTGGCGCTGCAGCACCAAGACGTGGAAACAAATATTGGTGCATGGCCTGCTGGGTACTATGGTGCTGGCTAATGGGCGTCGAGGTGCCAAGCTTTCTTCCTTGGGCACTACAGCGCCCAGCTATGGGCACTGCAGTGCCTAAGCCTGGGTTTGTCCATTAGGGTATTTTGAGCGCATCTCGTTTGTTTTTCGTTCGATTCGTTTTTCATTTGTTCTTATTCATCACATTTTCTCTAGTGCACATATTTGTGATAAAAAAACATGATTAAATAGCCAAATATTCATAATTTAGATCAAAATATCCAAGTCGGGTACTAAATATACTAGTGCATCTACGCCTCTATCAAATACCCCCAAACTTGAGACTTTCCTCGTCCTCAAGCAAAAAAAAAAAAAAAAAAAAGACAAATAATCACAACTTATTAACTCTAAATAAAAATAAACTAAATAATCTTTGGTTGATTAGATAATCAATATCATTGTCTCAAATGCTATTAAATGGCACAAGTCTTTTTAGAATGCAATATATAACTTTCAATAAATCATCATACCATTCATCAAGTCTTTCATTCTCCTCTATAAATGATCACTTGTGCATGTATGTAATAAACAAATAATTAGTTGAATAAAATTTAAATTTACTCAATACTTAAGAAAGCACATAAAAATGATGTCTCGACATATTTTAATTTATAATACACTACTATAAGCGTTCATACTACTCTCCACTAATATAGAAATACACATGTCTAGGGATCTATTTAGGACTTTAATTAGCTTATAATTTAAGGCTAGGGTAAAGGTGAGATATAAAGAGATGTATGAAGCACAACTCACACCATTTAACTTTACTTAGAAACCTTTTGATCCCCCTCTCCACAAAACTTATTGTATTTTCATCTTTCTTTTAATGACTTTTGCAAAGATTTTCTTCTTTTTCTTAAATCGGGGGTATTTTGAATTCAAAGATTTCTCTTCTTTTTTCTCTCTTTTTTTTATATATAATATGTACTTCTAACTTAGATTGATAAGTACCTTCAAGACTTATTGCTTTTCACTTTAGTACCTTTTTCTCATACATCCACAACCTTTTTTCTTTTAAGAATATTTCTAAGTAAACTCTAGGTTTATAGTGTCATGGTTAATTTTAGAATAAATAAACTAAAAGTCTTAAGGCTTTAAACATAACTAAAACTAAAAATAAGTGAATAAAAATAAAAATTACTTTGGTTGCCTCCCAAGAAGTGCTTGATTTAGCGTCATTTGCTTGATAGGGCTTTTACTATTATTATGGTGGATCAAAGTTAATGGTATAAGCATCATTGTATGTGATCTTGCAGAGCTTCCTCTCCTTCAACTTCCACATCTTCTTAATTAGATCTTGGGTAGCAACGTTTGCCTTATTCTTATTGCACTTCTCCAAAAAGACTTTAATCTTAGACCAGGAAAGTAATTCTTCCTTACGCTTTTCTTTGATCTTCTCATCCTATTGCTATTTTTTTTTTCTTTTTCTTTCTATACCTTAATGCATTTTTTTTTTATGTGAGGATTCAACATCTCTAGTTTTTTAAACTCTTTGGCATTCGGGTGCATCACATCAATGCTACACCAGTCTTCACCTTCAAATGGAAACTTGATTTCCTTGAAGACTTTAAAAAGGACAGTTTCATCTTGTACCCTCATAATCAACTCTATTTTTTAAATATCAATAATTGTTCATCCCGTGGCTAGGAAGGATATTCCAAGGATGATGGGGATCTATTTGTCTTCTTCTATGTCTAGAATAATGAAATCTATAGGGATGATGAACTTATCCACCTTCACTAGCACGTCCTCTATAATTTTTTTTGGGTAAGTGAGAGAGCGATCAGTAAGTTGAAGTGTGATATTAATTAGTTTTGCTTCTCTCAAATCTAACTTGTTATAGATGGAGAGGGGCATGAGATTGATACTAGCTCTTAGATCGCATAGCTTGACCAATGTCATGAATTCTAATGGAGCATGGTATAGTAAATCTCATGGGATCTTTGAGCTTAAGAGGTAGCTTTTTCTGAAGAATAACGCTACACTCCTCTGTTAATGCTTAGGTCTCATAATCCTCTAATTTTGTCTTCTTTGAAAAGATACTCTTCATGAACTTGATGTAGTCAGGCATCTGTTTGAGTGCATTTGAAATAGGGAGATTAATATATAATTTCTTAACAACATCAAGAAATTTAGAGAATTGGTTACCTTATTTCTTCTTTTGCAGCCTTTGTAGGAATGGTGAAGGTAGAATGAACAAGTGATTCTGCTTATTTCTACTGGTATTTCCTGCTGAGTTTGCATTTTTTGGCATATTAGAAAGTTGTTATACTTCAATACCAATTTTCGCACTTATGTTGCACTTTTGCAGCCTTTGAGGGAAGGGTATAGGTAGTTTATATGGCTGTATATCATTTTTTTGCACTTTATTCTCCTTCATACTTGGTGGTGGATGTTTGGATATGTTATCTTGTAAGATCTCACCACTCCTCAAGTTAATGGCTGGCATTGCTCTATATTTCTTGGATTTGCTTTGGTGTCGCCTGGTAGAGTGCCTTAAGGTTGCTTATTAATGGTAGCAGCAAGTTGTCCCATTTGAACCTTCAAATTCTTTAATGATGCTAAATGATTATATAGGATTGCATTGTTGGACTTGATATATTGCATAAATATATTTTCCAAAGCTGGCTTATTTTCTTGCAGTGACTGAAATCATAGGGAATTCATTAGTCTAGATGACTCTCATTGATTGTTATTGTTAGGGTATGTGCTTACATGTCATCCCTATTTGTATGAATATTTATTTGATAATATTTATACAATGTGTATTTTGTTAAATCGCTAATACTCTTTATTAAATGGTAATGATGCTTGTTACATTACAAACACTGTATGATTTGAAAGGGTTTAGATTCAGTCTAAAAGAGTCTAGATCGGTGCTAAGGGTTAGCAAAGTTAAGGGTTATAAATGCCAATAGTTAGTACTGTTAAGAGTTAACAGGTTATAAGAGTCAGTGAGATCTAATGAGTTAGAACCTTGTCTATAATAAGATAAAGACCTGTCATTGGCATGATTGGTCTTATTTCATTTTGAAAATGAATCTTTCTTTTTAATGCATTATAGAGGGCCAAAGTAGGGGAAATATTGGAACTATTACATTGATAGGGTAACACTAGTAATGACATAATGGCAAAGAGTTGCAATAGGAGGTAAGAAATATCGTTATGTATGTGTGTTCTTAAACACTGTGTTCCTGATCTATTTTCACTAATGGATGTCTATCAGTGAATCCCTTTTATATAGATCAGTGTATGTCTGTATCTGTAAGGTACATATGGTTATTCTTAACTAACCATGAGCTTAGAGCTGGTATAGGCATAAAGGTATTCAGTTAGGATTGAATACTGAACAGACTTACTAGGACCCCAATAGATTTCCTATGAAATCGTTAATGGCAGCTCCTATCGAGTTTAATAGTATATGTGGTCCTTTAACCTGAGCGCCATGGTGGACTTATGGGTGATCCATACACTTTAATTCCATGGATGTTAGAGATCTTTCATAGTTTAATCGCTACATGTTGTTGGGTATAGTCCGATGCTTATGAAATTCGGTGTGCGTAGATATGGGATTCATCAGCTTACATAAGTGGGTTGTATATCCAATGCTTTGAGATTGGGTTTTAGAAAGTCTTACAATTGTGAACAATGAGCCCGAGAAAAGAGTTTCCTATAGGGTTTAATAATACAAACACATGGGAATTTAATGATGCTGATCTATATCTCCGCTCATCTAAGGTATAAGTGACGGAAGGATTATATATGTTCATTCTGACCTCAATTTGTATGGTCTAACATGCTGATTTGTGATATCCATGATGTGTTGTGGGGCATCAATCATGGACTCACGAAATAGTTCCATTTGACGAATTAGGTTTGGACCTAAGGAATCCTCACAATATGAAATGTACTCATTATGCACTAGAGTAGCATACCAGATTGAATAGTTCAATCTAGCAAAATCTAATAAGGCAAATATATGTTTCAAGAATCCTCAGGATTCGTGCATATCAATACTTAATTGTTAGGTACAATTAATTAGATAATAATTGTTACTGATCAATTAAATGATAACACGTGGTGCATAGTGAGTATCGGTTAAGTTAACTTGAGTGTGAATTTAGTAGGACCCACATTGGATTAAATGAGGGCATTTTGATGATTTTACATATATGATTATTTAAGAGTTAAATAATAAGGATATTTTAATATTTTAATATATTAAATAATATGAATAACTCAACTATGGTTAAAAGCTAACCAAGGTTGAGTTAATGATTATTTAATTATTATATTATATTAAAATATAAATATATTATATATTTGATTAAACTTGATTGCCAAGTTTAGTTAACCCAATTATGGTTAAAAGTTAACCATGGTTAGGTTAATATTATATTATTTAAATTAAGGATATTTTAACTGAAAATATCTAACCTTACCATGGTTAACCATAGTTAGCTTAAGTGAATAATTACTATAAATATGTGAAATGAAACAAATTAAAGGGTATTAATGTTTTGGTGGCTGGCCAATCAAAAAGAGATAAAGAGAAGCTTTGTTTTTGCTTATAAGTGTTAGAATCAAAGGTAAACAAAAACTTCATTTCTTTCAAATAACCTAAAGCCATTAAAGCATAAAACAAACTTTTGTTGCTGATCAAGTGTTGATCAAAGTGAGAACAAAAGTTTGAGGGTTGAAAGAGTTGAACTCATTTGTTGAATTCAAATTGCTATCTAGTTGATCAAGTTGACCCAGTTAATCACTAGGATTACCTACGACCAACACTTTGGGCGGACTCTTGGAAAGTTTAATCCAAAAAGCTTCGGAGGTAAATTTCTCAATTTATATTTAATTTGATTAAATGCTTAGTATGTGTTCATTATATTATTTAATTACTTCCGCTGTGTATTTGATGTGTATATGTATATATGTGACGCGTATATTTTGATTATGAACACTTAAAGCACATGTATACACCTTATTTTAATTGGTACTTTCAGTTTTTCCAAGAGAAGTTAGGATGATCTCTCCACCTCGAATTGTGGATTAGGTTGCTATCTATTAAGATTGTCCACATAATTTACTAATTTCAAGCACTGCCCATTTATGTGGTTATCACTACAAAAGTCGTATGTCACTTGCTGAATTTTGATGGCATTCAATGCATCAAACTTCTTGGATAATGAATTAATTTATGCTATCAATGCATTGAATGCATTAAACTCATATACATCAATAACTCTCTTGGGTGTAACTCTCTTAGTTGGCTATTAGTAACTGTTCAACGCCATCTCTTCTATTAGATCATAAGCCTCATCCGTGGACTTATTCATAATAACTGCTCTAGCAACGATATCTACAATGGTCTTAAAATGGCCTACTAATCCATTGTAGAACATTTGGACTAATAGCCAATTAAGAACCCCATGATGAGGACACTTCCTCAACATTTTGTTGAAGCGCTCCCATGCCTCATACAACGTCTCACCATCAATTTGATTGAATGAGGTAAGTCATTCCTCATCTTTGTTATCTTTGATGGTGGAAAGAACTTGGCTAGAAACTTTTATGCTAAATCATCCCACGTCGATATAGATTCTAATGGTAATGACATAAACTAGCTCTTTGCTCTGTCCCTTAAGGAGAAAGGAAATAGTTTTAATCTGATAGTATCGTTGGAGACTCCATTTATTTGAATGATGACGTGCAAATTAGGATCATCGTTGGGAGCTTCGTTGAATTGTACATACTCTTTCAATATTTGAATAGTGCTTGATGCGTTATTTCTATATCTTAAAATTGAGTGCAAGTATACATTATCGTATGCAACCAATAAAAGGACAAAAGAGTCAGATGTCGAACCCATAGGGATACTATCTTCTTTTTAACCAAGTACTAAAATTGTCTTTCTAGTAATTATTGAGAAAAATAAAAATATAAGAATGAATTTAGAAAATATAAAATTAATGACACAATATAAAGAGATTTGGAAGATAGCACTATAGAGAAAACTTAGGGTTAATACTATCCCTCAATATGCTTTCCAATGATTAATCTTTTAATATTTAAATCTCTTAGTTCTTGTTATTAATCAAGACAAAAATGTATTCATAAGCCTCTCCTAAAGTCATGCAAGTATATCTTAATTTGCCAAATATCTATATTCCTATGGTATTCGTAATAAATTAAGACTTATTAAGAACAAGTCTTCTAGATCATACATGCCAATTAGGTATATTTCTATCATAATTGAAGCTTGTATATGTAATTTACGTTACTCTACATCATGCATCAAATTATCTACGTCTAAATATAATGATGCCGCTTTCGAGTTTATCAAAATATTACCAAGTCCTTCACTATATATTGGCCAAATATATTGAAGTATTAAGAACAAATAATTTGAATAATAAAGAACTAATTTTATTAAATATTAAAAAGATATGGTAATTAAGCACACATATTGAGTTCAAGTATTAATCCTAGAAAGAAAATTTAGTTAATGGCTATAAGAGAATTGCGGCAAAAAGATTTAAAGAAATATAATACAATCAATAGCAAACCAATATAGACATTAAATTGTTCTTGATTGAATAGCCTAAAAAATTCTTGTTGCCAAAGAATGTCTTGAATTTCTCTCTATAGTTGCTTTAATTGTGATCTAATTGCTCTTTAAGACTTGTGTTATATGTTTCTAGAGTGTCTTATGTCTTCTTGTAACTTCTGAAAGGCTAGGGACGAGTGACCTTTTATAGGGATTGCTTTGAGCTTGAAAACCTTAATTCTTGTCAGGTTAGGAATCGCGTTGTCTCTTGGCACTATTATGCTATCGTTAGGGCACTATGTTCAAAAGCTGACATCACTAAAGCGGTGACACCATATCGCTGGGGCACTAAATCGTCACTGGTGTGGTACCTAGCCAGCTCTGGGGTGACTAACTGCGACTTAAACAGGTCTTATTTCTTCTTTTTCTTATTTTGATCAAGGTTCTAGTACTGGGGTAAAACTTCTTGTAGCGCTAAGGTGACAGGTGCATATGTTGAATCAAGTCCCTATAAATAAATAATATTGTACATAAATAGCCGTTTATTCTTATAAAATAATAAAATATCAAGATACAAATATGAGAAAATAAATGACGAATATACCCTTATTGGTGTTCAGCTTAATCTCAAAATTATTTGTATTGTTGGTTGGCCTCCGAATACTTGACTGAATACCGTTCGCAGTAGAAATAGCATACTCCTTTAAAGATCTTTGCTGTATCATGGGCTCAAATATAGAATTATTGATATGAATGTTATTCTCCTCTATGTTTAAAGATTGCTAGCACTGTTGTTCACATCGAAGTCTATGTAATGTTCTTTCGATCTCAAGATCAAAAGAAATAAAGTCAACACTTTTTGAGTTTTTTCTTGAGCTATCAAAACAAAGTACAAAGAAGATCAAAGTAAAAAGAAGAAATTAAACTAAAACAAAAATAAAATAAAAATAAAAATAAAATAAAATCTGAAGTAAAATTCGAGTGGCTTAGTAATAGTATTGATCGAAGAATAGAAAGAAATAGTCCTCGACAACGGCGCTAAAAACTTGATTGTATGCTATAGTAGCTAAGCGTAAGTACACGATATTATACCAAGCATTAAAGGATCTCAGTCTAAGTTATCATTCCTACATAGACTATTTATCAATTTCTTACAATCAATTACTAAAATTAATCATACTTTAACTTTTATTTAGAAAAATCAAAATATAAATCTTAACTAAATAACCTAATTCTATCAAATTAAACCTAAATTAATCAAAAGTAAGCAAAGGGTCGAATTCACTAATTAAAAGCAAACTAGGGTTTTGACTTATCCTTTAATATTTCATTGGATTCATTAACCTCTTATTTAATTCCTTAATACCAATTGTTGGCTTAGACACTAATCTCATAACAAGCCTCTGTCAATGGTCGAGGGACTATATAACGCATTATAACAATCACCTATATGTCTATGGTAATAAAAAAAAAGAATGTAATCCATTAAGACTAGGTTTAAATCAAACCATATATGCCATTTAAGTATATATCTATCCTACATGAACTTAGAGTTGTTACCCTATGATTATGTATCAAACTATCATAGGCTAAACACATGAATCCTTTTGTCAAGTTCATCATGGTTCCTCAATCATTTATAATATTGGTAAGATATAATGAAAACATTAAACTCAAATAGAATGAATCAATTATGTTAACAATCATTCCTTACTGTGATATTGGTTTTCTTTGCCTTTACTTTCAAGGAGCTTACTTTGGGTTTTGAATTTGCATTGTTCCTTCACCAGTAATGATTTGGATGTATTAAGTTCATAAACTAAGAATTAATATAATCCAACTACATACTAGGTTCAAAAGTCTAACCCTAGATTAACAAATTTAGCTCAACATAAAACCAAGAGTATCGAACTAATCTATAAATAACAGTAAGAACAAGAACATAATAATAAGGAAAGATAAGAAAAATTATTCAAGAAGACGCTTTGATGTGCTTCTCTTTCTTCTTTTACTTGAATATTTAATTTTGAACTTAAATCTTGATTTTTTGGCTTTGATCTCTCAAATTTGTGTGTGAATTGTTTGTTTACAATTTTGTCTCTCTAAACTCTATGTTTTGGCTAATAAAAGAGTGCTTTTATAGGTATGAGAAACTTTAGGGTCGAGGGCCTTTGAATTCAAGTCGAAATAGGAGTTTTGATAGGCTCTTTCATATGTGCGCCTCAGTACTAGGGGCTTGGTTCCATGGTGCCAAGACCTAGAAATAAGAATTGGTACATGGTTGGCCGAGTATTGTAGCGTAAGCCAGTGGGTGCCACGACACCAAGATTTCTGCTTTGGGTGCTGCAGCACCCAAGTCTTGGCTTGCTCTGTGATGTATTTTAAGCGCATCTCGGTTGTTTCTTGTCTAATTCATCTCCTATTTGTTCCTATTCATCACATTTTTTGTTGTACATCTATTTACGATAAAAAAATGATTAAATAGATAAATATTCATAATTTAGAGCAAAATATCCAAGTCAAAGTACTAAATATACTAGTGCATTTACGCCCTTATCAAAGATTGTGTGTAGGTTTTCTGTTGGAAGGTTGATAAGTAAAGCATGTTTCTGAAACATTTTGCACCTCTTCATGTAATTTAAACCTTATATTTTCAAGGTAGGGCAATAATATCCTTGTTTCAATACTTTTTAGGTAAGGGCTCGGCTGTTGGAATGGTTCTTACAGATTCCCTTGTGGACTTCTTCTAAGATATTTTGTCCATCTTTTTTGAGAATGTATTATTGCTAAACATCTAATAATGCACATCTATATAGTGTCCATTCGAGTAGTGAGAACCTTTTTACTTTACTTTTGAGCTTCCTACTATCCTTTCAACTGCTTGGAAGTTTCCCATCCTGCAAATATTTAAGAAGCCATCCAATAAATAGAATGTGATATTTCCATATGTTCCTTTTGCTTAATTGTCAAAAGAACCATTTTGTATGAGGAATGGTTTCATACTGCTACTCCCTTAGTAAGTCAATTTATATCTGCATTTTTATGTCTTGGTATTTGAGTTAGAGCGATTTCCTCTTGCTTTCGAATAGCTTTTTTTTTGGTTGCTTTGGAGAGATAACTTTTCATCATTTCTTTTTTTTATTGAGTAGTCTCTATTCCATTAGGAAGTGATGAATGCAGAGTTCGTATATATTTATATTTGCTTGATCATAAGTTAGTGTGTTATTATCAATCTTTTGATTAGGGCATTGTATTCAGCTTTATTGTTAAATGTTGCTAATAGAAGTCTGACCTCATGTTAAAGAATGAGACATTCTGAACTTTTGATTTTGATTCTACGTCTCGCTCCCTTCTTGTTAGAAGACCTATTTATATGCATCTACCAAGCCTTTACTACTTTTGTATGTTCTAATAACAGAGTATCATCCTCTACTACTAGATCATATTTTAGGAGGAAGTCCATGGTCACTTGTCTTTTAATTGCCGTCTTCAGCTTGTACTCTATGTCAAGGTTGATAAGTTTTAATGCCATTTTCGTAACTTTTCCTACATCATCAAGTCTTGATAATATGCACTTCAAATGATTAGAAGTGTAAGCCAAGATTAGATGTGCTTCGAAGTAATGCATGAGCTTGTTCTTGGCCTAGACAAAGGCAAGGACAAGCTTCTTTATTGCAGTGTATCGTGTCTTGGTGTCTAGCAATGTTTTTCTAGTGTAAAAGATTGATATGTTTTTTGTCTATCTTATTCCTTGAACAATACTACACTAACTACAACTTTAGAGACTGTAAGGCAAAGAAACAATATTTCTTTAGGAATTGAAGGGGAAAGAATAAGATGCTTTCTTAGGTACTCTTTTAATTGTTGAAGTGTTTTTATTTGCTCTAGGCTCTACATGTGCCCATTATTGGCTTTGATAGCTTGAAAGAAGGGTTTGCATTTGTTAGACATCTTAGAGATCAGTTAGCTAAGTGTTGCGATCCTTCCTAATGGTATCTATATTTCTTTTGGTGTATGTAAAAATATGGTGTTTCTGAGTGCTTATACTAGGGATGGATCTACTTTGATTCTTCTCGTGCTTACTAGATGTCCCAAGGAGGCTCTAAATAAGATCCCAAATGAGCAGTTACCTGGATTTAGGCGTATTTAGTGTTCTCTTAAAATATCTAACACTTCTTACAAAGTCTGCAATATGATTGTTTAGTTTTTTGCTTTAACCACTGTATCATCTATATAAGCTTCTACGATTATTCCAACTAGCTTCCCAAAAACCTTAGTAATAAGCCACTGGAATATGGCTCCTACAATTTTTAAACTGTAAGACATCACTCTTTAGTAGTAGGTTTCTCTTTTAATTACAAAGCTAATTTTCTCTTGTATCAGGTAGTTGTAAATACCATTCGATCGATCTTGGCTAGTGGGAAGGAATCCTTTAAAGTTGTCTTATTGAGATCTGTGTAATTTATATAGACCTACCATTTTTCATTCTTTTTAGGTACAACTACTACATTAGCCATTCTTTTATGTAAAAGGTGGAATATATTTTTCTATTCATTCTTCTTCCTAAGGTAGTGCCTTTAGATAGATGTCTTATAATTTCTATTAGGGAGGCAATGCCTCTTATGATGGTGTCAGATCCTTTGTACTATTCAGATGTGGAACTTAGACCCTTTTACCACTTTTCAAATATCTTTAACAAGCGCTCTTGAGGTAATTTCCTTCTTTATTTTCTTTACTTTGGTCGAATTATCCTTCTTTGTGTTGACTCTATTTTCTTCCTCCTTGTTTTTTTATAGGCTTTATATGGCTTGTTGCTCTATCAATAGTCTATTCTTGGTGATTCTGAAGAGAATGGTGCTTCCAATACTTATAGCGATTGAGCTTCTCTTCCTTCTTATTTTTATCTTATTTTTATATTATTTTTCTTGTGTCTTTTGTAAGACTTTACTACTAATAAATGAGAAAGAAATTTTTTTTGACATAATTCTTTTGATTTTATGATGGTATGGATGCATTACAATTGTGACGGACCTTTTTAATTGGGAAAAAAAGGAATGGATTTTTATTGATAGGATTGATCTTCTTAATAATACAACAAACTATGGATAATATTTCTTTAAGAGCTTAGTGTTCCATGACTTCTTTTTAATTCTTCTATTCGTGTGTTCGAGCTCGTAGACACTTGGATAAACTCTTATGAAAATATTGAAAGGTCCTTTCCAATTAGGTTGAAGGGCCACGACTGTGGGATCCCTCGTATTTAGTAAGAATTTCCTCAAGACCATGTCCCCCTCTTGAAACTCTCATATTGACACTCGTTTGTTGAATTATCGAGTAATTTTTTGTTGATAGGCAACTGATCGAATTATGGCTGTGTCACTTCTTTATTTAAAGAGGTTTAGATTACCTCTCATATGTTCTTTATTTTTTTCTTCATTAAAGTGCTGAACTTTATAAGTGGGTACTTATGCTTTTGTTGTAATTACGATTTCTTAAACAAAGGCTAAGGAGAAAGCAGTTTCTCCAATTGTTTTTGTTGGTAATTCGAAGATCTATAGTACCTTGGGTAGCTCCACAACCCAAGCTTCTTTCTTTATAGTCAGCTTCTTAATTAGCAGCTTTTTGATGAGCTTATAAGAGGATTCCACCTATCCATTTATCTTAGGATGGGCAGGTGAGGCAAACAGTAGTTGAATTTTGAGTTGTGAACAAAATTCTTTAAAGTTCTCATTGTTGAATTGTTTGCCATGGTAAGTGATAATGGTATGGGGCATCCTAAATCTACAAACTAAGTTTCTCCAAACAAATCCTTATGTCCCTTTGGTTATGATGTTAGCCAAGTGTTCAGCCTTAATCAACTTGGTGAAATAATATACTACGACAATAATATATTTGTATGACCCTCATTCTCAAGGTAGAGGGCCGATCAAGTTAAACCCCTATTGTGTGAAGGTCCATGGGCTGTTCATTGTTTTCAAATATTCTGGGAGCATGGATGTTGGTTGTAAATTTTTTTTGCATGCATTGCATTTCCTAACGAGCTCCTTTACATTGTTGAAGTTGGTGACCCAAGAGTTCATTATTCTGAAGGCTCTATAGTAAGGGACTCATCTCCATAATGATTTCCACAAACACTTTCATGTATTTCTCAGAGCACATATTCAGCTTCTTCAAGTGTTAGACATCTTGGATAAAGGAGAGAGAATACTCTTCAATAGAGGACACCATCGATGATAGTGTACTAAAATGCTCGGTACTTCAACTATCATACTTTATTTTTATTTGATGCTAAGACTCAATTCTCTAAATAGTTTTTGATATGATCCATCCAACTAGGTTATAAGTGGACCTGTATTACATCCTTTGGTTCTTTCACTTATATCGTGGGAAAGAAGATGAATTTGAGGGGTACTGATCATGATTTTTGAGCTTTTTCCGTTGAGCTTATTCGTGCTAGGATGTTTGGTCTGAAATTTTCTTCTTGTGGTATCTACTCAATGACCACTTCCTCAAACTCCTTCATCATGGTTTCTATTGCTTTTAGGTATGTATCCACATGGTTCTTTTGTTGATTCGCTATTGATCAAAACTCTTTTGACGAGAAGTGATCGTGTGACTTATAACCTAAGTATAACGGCTTCATATTTAGCCTTGTTATTGTTAGGGTCGGTGCTTACGTGCCATCCTTAAATGTACTTATACTTGTGTATTTATACAAGTGCACATTCCCATTAGATTGCTAATACCTATTTATATGGTATTATGCATGTAACATTACAGACATTGTAGATCTGAAGGAGTTCAGATTAAATCTAAAGAGTTTAGATAAGGGCTCATAGTTAGCCATGCTGAGAGATATAAATGCTAAATGTTAGCACAGTTAAGTGTTAGCTGGTTATAATACTCAACAGATCCAAGAGTTAGAGTTTTGTTTGTAAAGAGACATAAACTTGAGAATATACCAGTAACTGTATAGTTGCAAGAGTTCTAATCAGGTGCCAGGAAATTTTAGTTGTGCAAGTATGTTCTCAAATCATTATCATTGATCTATTTCTGCCAATGCAGGTCTGTCAGTGGATACCTTTATATATAGATCAACATATGTCGTATCTATATTGTATAGATGGTCGTTCCTAGCTGACTGTGGGCTTAGAGCTCGTATTGACATATGGGTATCCAGTTAGGACTGGATATGGGACAGACTCACGAGGGCCTCCGATAGACACCCAATGTAAGCCGTCAACGGAGGGTCCTTTTGAGTTGAGTAGTATACGTGGTTCTTTGACCTTAGTGCCACGGTGGGCTAGTAAGTGATTCACCATACTTTGGTTCCACACATGTCACAAACCTTTTATGGTGTGACTACTGGGTGTCGTTGGGTAAGGTCCGATCCTTATGGAGTCCGGTGCATACAGATATGGGATCCGTCAGCTCCCATATGGAGTTTGATATCAAGATGCTTCGAGACTGTATCTCAAAAAGTCTTGTGGCCACAAGCAATCATCTTGGAAAAGAGTTCCGCCATTGTAGAACAATATGGCAAAAGAGTTTGCGCATATTATTTAGTGAGATATAAGTCTGGAGATAGGACATGGATGAGCACATGGGGATTTGACGGTGATAATCTATATCCTCGCACATCCAGGATATCATGACGGAAGGACTATACGTATGCGTTGTAACCTCAACTTGCATGGTTCAACGCGCTGATTTGTATATTCGTGACGTATGTGTGGGGTATTGCTCACGGACTCATAGAATAGTTCCATTTGACGAATCGGGTGTAGGACCTAGGGAGTCTCGCGATATGGAGTGTACTTGTTGTGCACTGGGGCAGCGTGCAAGATTAAATTGTTAAATCCAACAATATTCAACATTATCACAAGAATGCGTGCGAGTCTGGTTTTAAGTGTTAAATACAATAATTAGTTAATAATTGTTATTTATTAATTGTATTAGGACACGTAGCGTATTGTGGTTTCTCAGTTGAGTTTACCTAAGTGTGGGATTTAGTGGAACCTACTAGGGGGTAAACTTGGTAACTATTTATAAGGGGCAAAATGGTTATTTCTCACTTTGATTATTTAATAGTTAAATAATCAAAATATCTTTCTTTTTATATTATATAATATATTATTATATTTTATTATTATTTATATTATATTATATTATAAATTATTATATTTATATTATATTATATATACATATATATATATATATATATAAAGAAAGAAAGAAAGAGAAGCAAGAAGATTTGGCCAAATCGGCCGAGAGAGAAAGAAAAAGAAATGGAGGGGAAAGGAAGAAGAGAAGAAGAAGAAGAAAACAAAAAAAGAAAAATAAAAAAAATGGAGGGAATATGAAATTGTTTCATTTTCTTTACGTTTCCAATTGGAGCAATTGTGAATTGCTTCAAAATCTCCATTTCTTATCCTTTTGGAGAAAATGATATAAATTCACTTCGGCCATTTTGGGAATTAAGAGTTAATCTCAGGCTAAATATCAGGCTACTGTTCTAGCTCACCAAGCCCACCGTGTTAGTGACTAGAACTGCACACGCGTTGGTCTCCATGTGGACTTCAGGAAAAATACATGTATAACATTACACGTTTTGGTGAGTTCTCTATCCCATAAATATATTAATGTGATTAATATATTTTATTTATTGTGTTTATTGTAAAATTTATACATTTCCGCTTCGTTAGGCAATAGATGCAATTGTACATGCATACACCCACACATGCCTAAGATCCTCCGCCGACAGTTAGTGGTTACTGAGAAGCCAAATCTGATTGTATAATTGAGTTCATCCTTTTCGGGACTGAAAAGGATTATACTAGCCCCACACATTTTTAAATTTGAGGCTCCATTAATAAAAAGTGTCAAATTGAGAGTTTGATGGCCTTCTTCTTCTTGGGTATTCAAGGACCCTTCACTCATAATGGCCTCTGTGGCTTCCTCTCTATATAATTTGCAATAAAGTAAGCAAAGGCTTGAGCCTTAATGA
The DNA here is from genome assembly GCA_946807835.1 of Ailanthus altissimus. NCBI lineage: Eukaryota > Viridiplantae > Streptophyta > Magnoliopsida > Sapindales > Simaroubaceae > Ailanthus > Ailanthus altissimus. Next base: position 16,011,102 of record OX327697.1, on the reverse strand, counting down.
CAGCCTTTGACTTATCTTATATGTCGAACTCACTGAGCTTTATTGCTCATTTTACAGTTGTCTGGAGAGGCCTAGGTTGTGAAGTATTTGTCTTAGGGGCTGATTAGAGAAGAAATGATATTTTGAACCTAGAAGTAGGGCCTCAATTTTTGTCCAGTTGTTACTAACACTAAGGATAGTTTCTCTACTGATCTATATTATATCTCATGATCAGTGAATGCTTTGTTGATGAAGTATATAGGTCTCTAAACATTTTCTTCCTCTTTAACCAACAGTGCACTTACTGCTCAAGCAGAGACTCCTAAATATATGATCAAGTGATCCCTTATTCAAGGTGTGGTGAGTGGAGTGGTTGTTCTAAGTACTCTTTTAACATTTGAAAAGCTTCCTCTTACAGCAGGGTCTAACTTATTTTGCCTTTCTTTTGATATCCTAAAATTTTTTAAAACACTTGTTAGTAGCTTTTAAAATGAATCGGCTAAGGGTTATTATTCGACCTATAAGCCTCTGTATTTCTTTAACAGTGTTTGAGGACTTTATTTCAAAGACTACTCAAACTTTGTCTGGGTTAGCCTTTATCTATCTTTGGCTTGCCAAGAAGCCTAGACATTTTCCTAATTGGACTAAAAAAGCACACTTATTAAGGTTTAGCTTTATGTTATGTTCCCTTAGGATTTTAAAAGTTTCTCAAAGGTTTTCAACGTGGTGATCAGTTCATTCGAGCTTAGTAATCATGTCGTCCATATAAACTTCTATGCTTTTGTTGATCAGGGGTTTCAAGAGTTTATTGACGATTCTTTAATAAGTGGCTTTTACTTTTTCGAGTCTAGATGGTATGACTCTATAACAATATGTTCCCTAATGAGTGATAAAAGAAGTCTTTCCTGAAAAGGCATTCATAAAACTTAGAAGAGTATATCTAGTGTGGAGTTTACAAGATAGCCAATTTTTGGCATAAGGAAGCTATTTTGGGCAGGTGATAGGTGCATACATGCACTAGCATGATTAGTACCTAACTTTTGTATTTTGCTATAAATCAAGAAAGTTATTCCTTGAAGGTACATCATCACTTTCTTTGTAGCTCTCCAATGTTCTATACCTAGATTACTCTGATTTCTACCTAACATTCCTACAACAACTATAGGTCATGTGCAGACTTGAGTATACATCAAGCTTTCAATAGCAAAAGTATATAAAATGTTAGTCATTTTTGTGGGTGTTGTATGCGTGCGTGCCATGCAACGGGTGAAAGTTTGCATTTTAAATAATTTAAATATTGTATGTCTCACATGTAACATAACAAAAATATAACACATAATACTATCTCATTACATTAATGAGATTATGAGACTCACCATTGAAGCGTGCTTTAGCAATTCTAGTTGGGGATATGGTGGGCTTCCTCAAACTAGAATAATAGTTTTCCCTTTCTCAGAATATATAAAGTAACTCTTGCTTCAATTAGAAATTTATCTCTCGGATTGAAGTTGTTCTTCTAAATACTTTTGTTTTTGTTAACAATTAACCAAAAGCAAAAGCTATTCAAAAACTCACTTCTAAAATCACCTCTAAAAGCATTCACGAACTGGGCCATATATATACTTAAATGAGTAGCTCATTAGAACAAATCAAATGTAAGTGAATTGAAAAATGCTATAAGATGACAAGAAAAATGAAAAGTTTAGTGGCATTCGTTAGCAATAAGATGTTCAAATAGGTGGTAAGGTGTTTTTAAATGCTATGCAATATTTAAACGTTAAGCTAACAATTTCAACTTGAATTGATTCATTTGTTTAGACTTTCCTTGCTCTTGTTCCCATCTAATAAGAAATCAACATATGTGCAATCAATTGAATCATATTCATTTGATTATTACAAATGGCAAAATGTAATATGCTATGGAATAACAATTATTTTATAGATTTATTCACTAATGCCTAATTTAGTACCTATACAAATTATTGGCATAATTTAAGGTATATACTAGGTAGATAAAAGTGTCAAGTCTCACTTGGCATAAACTTATGTTTAACATTTAAACCTTAACTACTCCTTGAGAGACCTTGAAATAAATTCATATTTTTCAAAAACTTCCCATATCGAACAATTCGATCCTGTAGGCTATCCCCATACTTAATGAATACACTTCATATAGTGAGACTCCCTAGGTTCATACCTATTTTGTCTCACGAAACATTTTCGTAAGTCCATAACTGATGCCCCACACACACGTGTTATGGATAATACAAAAATGGTGAGTTGAACCATAGAAGTTAAGGTTAATCTATATTCATACAATCCCTTCTTTATTAATATCTTGGAAAAGCGGAGACATTGATCAACATTGTCAAGTCCTTTATTGCTTAACCATAAACATATCTCTTAGATTTGTATTTTGATTAACAATATCCACAAACTCCTTTGCCTTATTGTTTATTTTGTGGATATTGTTTATACCATGAGAAACTCTTTTATGAAATTAATGCTATGACTATACGATTCCTAGAATATAACCTTAGAGCATCTGAATATTAAACTCTCCCATATGAGTTGACGGATCTTATATCGACACACAAGACTCCATGTGCATTAGACCATACCTAGCGACATCTAGTAGTCAGACTATGAAAGGTCTCTGAAATGTGTGGAACCTAAGTATAGTAGATCACTCACAAGCCCATCGTGGTACTCAGGTCAAAGGACCACGAATACTACTTGACTTAAGAAGACCCTTTATTAACGATTTTATAGGATACTTATTGGAGGTCTTCATTAAGTCTTGTTCAGTATCCAGTCCTCACCGAATACCTATTTATCTATACGAGTTTTTACTAAGCTCATGGTCTACCTTAACCATTTAGATGATCTAGATATAGATATAGATTGATCTATATTAATGATTAGGAACATATAATTCAAGAACATAATTGTACAATGACATTTTCTAACAACCATTGCAACTATTTGTAACTATGTCATTGTTAGTATATTTCTAGGTCTTTATCCCATTTTAGACATAGTTCTAACTCTTTAAACCTGATTTGAACTCCTTCAAATCAATATAATGTTTAAAATATTACAAACATTTTACCTTATAAAAAATAATTAGCAATTTAATGAAATATTTATTTATTGTATAAGTATGAAAATATAATATTTATACAAAATTAAGATGGCATATGAGCACAAATCCTAACAACTTTGCTCTAGTGCCATTCGTAGTGGTATCTAATACCTAATAACTCCAGGTGTTTCTCAAACACCTTAGGAGTTAAGGATTTAGTTAGTGGGTTCGCTACTTTATTTATAGAATCAACTCTATAAAATACAACATCTCATTGAGTCAAGATCTCTCTAACAATGATGTATTTTTTCTCCACATGTTTAGATCTCTGGTGTGCTCTTGGCTCTTACGCCTATACAATGGCTTTGTTATTGTCGCAATATAATAGGATAGAATCCACGAAACTAGAGACTATACTAAGTTTAGCGATAAACTTCTTAATCCATACTGCTTCTTTTGCTACTTTTAAAGGTGCAATATGTTCTGCCTTTATAGTAGAATCAGCTGTGGATCCCTATTTGATACTTTTCCAACTTATGGTGGCACCATTAAAAATAAACAAATATCCTGATGTAGACTTGCTATTATCCGGATTAGACTGAAAGTCTGAATCAGTGTATCCTCTTACTTATAAGTCATTTTCTCCATATATGAGAAACTTATCTTTTGTACCCTTAAGGTATTTAAAGATATGTTTGACTGCCATCCAATGGCTGTCACCTAGATAAGACTGGTACAGGCTCATAACACCTACAGTCATATTAATATCAGGTCTCGTACATATCATGGCGTACATCAAGCTTCCAACAGCTGATGTATAATGAATGTTAGACATTTTAATCATTTCATCTTCCTTTTGAGGACACATCTTCCTCGAAAGATGAATGTTATGTCCAAAAGGTACATTAACTATCTTACAATTACTAAAACTGTACCTTTCTAAAACTCTATTAATGTATGAAGATTGGAAGAGTCTTATCAGGATCCTAGCTTTATCTCTATAAAGTTTTATACCCAGTATATAGGATACCTCTCTCAAAATTTTCATAGAGAAATTCTTACTTAAGTAACTCTTTACTGACTGTAACATACCGATATCATTCCTAATGATCAGTATATCATCCACATAGAGAATTAAGAAGACAACCATGCACCCATAATAGTGTGATTCATTAGACCATATACATTACTATGAATAAGTTCCAATAAATTAGTGGCAAGGTGTCCAACACTAATAAAGAAAGATTTGGTCATTTTTCCTTGAATACATGATCCACAAATTAGATAAGATTTTATGGTCAAATTAGGTATTCGACCATCCTTAACCAGACAAGGTAGGCGTCTGACGCCTATATGACCCAATCTCATATGTCACAATTCTGTTTCATTTAAAGTTTCCGAACTGCTAGCTTTATTTACTTGTACATTTATGACCTTTTGTGTTATATTCAATATATAATGACCATTAATTAACTAAAAATCAACTATCAAACACATTATGCATATTATACAAACATAAGGAATGATTCTGTATATATATATATATATATATATGATAACCTTCACTGTCAATTACAGGAAGGGATACTATTTGTCTTAAAATACAGGGTATAAAAAGACAGTTATACAACACTCTAGTCCTATTATATGATAGATGTAAATTAAAATGTCCCATAGCCTCGACCTAAAAAAAATCTTCATTTTCAACACAAAGCTGAATCTCTCTCGGCTGCAATAGTCTAACTTCCCTTAGACCCTATAATATATTGCAGATGTAAAAAGGACAAGTAGTATCTAAAACCCAATCATAATTAGCATCATTTTTTGAAGAAATGTCAATAATAGGTAAACATATACCTAAGGAATTTTTCTTTACTAAAGCAAGGTATCTCTGGTAATGTCTCTTCCAGTGTCCTTCCTCGCCACAGTGGAAACATTTTCCTTTATCTTTTTTTTTGTGGTTTGGATATAGGTCGCATTTGAGGACCAATTCTGGGTGCCTACCTCACCTTCTTTTTCTTCTTTTCTTTAAGCTCTTCAGAAGCCCTAGGAGCAAAAGATGAAGCACCCTTAACAAAAGGGAATGATCCTACCTTGTTAATGTCCTCTTTTATTGTCTTTAATATATTATAAAGATCAGCATAAGACAGGATCATCCCTTGTATATTAAAATTCATTATGAACAATCTGAAAGACCCTAAAAGTGACTGGAGAATCAAATTATTCCCCAGATATTTATTCAACATAATGTCCATCTTCTTCAACCTCTCAATTATAGAAATCATATTGAAGACACGAGAACTCACTGGATTGCTCTAAAAAAGTCTATACTGAAAAAGCGATTTGGTAACTCTATATGCCTTAACTTGAGGATGGTTGCCAAACAACTCCTTCAGATGGAGCATAATACTAAAAGAATCACCTATATGGGCATGCTCTCTTTCTGTAAACCTGTAAACATAGAGGCAAGGATGTAAGATTTAACTTTTAAATCATCATCTAGCCATTTCTGGTAAGTCACCCTTTTCTCTGGGGTGGCTTCATCAGAAATTCCTCCGGGCATACGTTGCTTTATCATATATCCAAGTTTTTTAAATTGAGAACAATTTTTAGATTCATTAACTAGTCTTTATAGTTTTATGCCCCTTTAAATTAGTTGGCTTCCAATATGTATGTCAACAGATTAGATGAGGCCATTTTATCTTCACAAGAGAAAATAAGAGATGTTAGCGAAAAATAAATATTTCAATCGCTAATTTTCATTTTAGATTAAAAATATAATCAAATTATACATTTTTAAATCTAAAACACCATTTTATTGCTTTACATAATCCCCTAAATCTCTCAAAAGGGAAAAAAAGGTTTAAACTCTTTAAATTGTACACCAGAAAGTAGACCCTATTGGTATTTTACTTTAGCCTTATGCTTTAACAATATTGGCCATTGTAAATCCAAAAGGTAGACAACTCTTGTCAATTGCATCTCACACAACTCTTATGACTGATCCTAAATACACCTTATCCTCACGCTTTAGTAATATTGGATAAGTGTGTTTCATATTAACTCGTCAATGATCAAATATATGTTACTGATACTACCCTCAAGATTTAGCAACATGGAGTAATACATTCGCATATATTTGCCTCATCTCATGTTTGACCGGCATAGTACAAATCACACCGACCAAATCCCTAATGCTTTAGCAATATTGAAAAAGATTGATATGATATAACTAATACCGTATTAACAAAACGGATCAACATATAACATTATTTCATAACGGTACACTATTCAATCTGATTAAGAGAGATTACTTAATTCAATTCCAATTATATGAGGCTGTGATTCTTAATCACACATTTATTTTGTACAGACACAACTAACCCCCACTAGTAGGTTTCATTGCGGTTACTAGTACAAATAAATGGACCAAAGTATTTATCACATTTATAACAATTATAAATTGTAAAAATAAACCATTTATTTTTAAACTCTTTAAAGATAAAAATTTGGAGTAACTGGCATAATTATGGCTTTCTTAGGTTCCAAGAACTGAGACATTAAAGGCCCAGCCTCCGATGTCGCAGAACCAACTTAAATGCTCTGCGGTGCTAGGGTCTCTATCCTAGCGCTGCGGCACTCAGCTTACAACACTGCAACATCCCTTTCAACCACATCCCGATTATGAATTTTTTTAACACTTGAAACATATAATCAATAGCTCCGAAAAATCCAAGTACGTCATGTACACTCCAATATAAGCACAAACAGCACATAACATAGCATTTTGATACCAAATATTGTGGGTGTTGTGTGGATGTGCGCCATACAACGAGTGAATTTTAAATAATTTAAATATCACAAGTCTCACATGCAATGCAGTGAAAATATTGTTGGAGATCTAATACATGTGGGTGTATGATGTGCAATTGTGTCTATTGCCTAAAATAAGTATCTTACACATTTTCTATGCGGCGGAAGCGTGTAAATTATAATAAATAAAATATATTAATCACATTAATATATTAATAGTATAGAGAACTCACCTCAACGTGTAACGTTATACACGTATTTTTTTTCGAAGTCCGCATGGAGACTAACTCGCAGACAATTCTAGTCACCAACACAGTAGCCTTGGTGAGCTAAAATAGCAGCCTTATACGCAGCACTGGGTTTAACTCTTAAACCTCAAAATGCCCGGGTGTGTTTTCATCATTTTCTCTAAAAGGATAAGAAATAGAGAGTTTGAAGCAATTCACAATTGCTCAAATTGAAAGCATAGAGAAAATGAATCATTCCCCCCCTCTTTTTTTTTTCTCTTCTTCTTCTTCTTTCTTCTTCTTTTCTTTTCTTCTTTCTCCTCTCCATTTCTTTTACTATTTCTCGGTTTCTAATTCTTATTCTCGGCAAAACACATCAATACCCACCACTTCACACATTACTCTCTTTATATATATATATATCTAATAACAATATAATAATAATATAATATAATATATATAATAATAATAATAAGAGAGATATTTTGATTATTTAATAATTAAATAATTAAAGTATAAAATGACCATTTTGCCCCTCATGAGTAGTTACCAAGTTTACCTTCCAGTGGGTCCCACCAAACTCGTACTTGGGTAAACTCAACCAAAGGTCTACAATGCGCCATGTATCATTATACAATTAGTAAATAATAATTATTGACTAATTTTTATATTTAACGCTTAAATACAGACACACACGTATTCCCGTGGTATTGCTAGATTAAACACTTTAATCTGGCATACTTCCCCAGTGCACAATGAGTACACTCCATATCGCGGGACTCCTTAGGTCCTACGCCCGATTCGTCAAATGAAACTATTCTATGAGTTCGTGAGTAATGCCCTATGCACACGTCACGGATATTACAAATCAGCGCGTTGAACCATGCAAACTGAGGTTACAACGCATACGTATAGTCCTTCTGTTAGGATATCCTGAATGTGCGAGGATATAGATTATCATCGTCAAATCCTCTAGTGCTTATCCATGTCTTATCTCTAGATTTGTATCTCATTGAACAATATGTGCAAACTCTTTTGCCATATTGTTCCACCCTAGCGGAACTCTTTTCACGGGATTAATGCTTATGGCCATAAGATTTTTTTAGATACAGTCTCGAAGCATCTGGATATCAAACTCCTTATACGAGCTGACTGATCCCATATTTGTACACACCAGATTCCATAAGCATCGGATCATACCCAACGACACCCAGCGGTCACACCATAAAAGGTCTGTGACATGCATAGAACCAAAGTATGGTGGATCACTTACAAGCCCACCATGGCACTCAGGTCAAAGAACCACGTATATTACTCAACTTGAGAGGACCATCCTTTGACGGCTTACATTGGGTGTTTATCGGAGGCCCTCGTGAGTCTGTCCCATATCCAGTCTTAACTGGATATCCATATGTCAATACGAGCTCTAAGCTCACGGTCGGCTAGGAATGACTATCTATACCCTATAGGTACGACATATGCTGATCTATACTAAAACGTATCCACTAACAGACCCACATCGACTGAAATAAATCAAGGAAAATGATTTGATAACATACTTGCGCAATTGACATTTCCTTGCACCTGATTAAAACTTTTGCAACTATGCAGTTACTGCTATATTCTCAGGTGTATGTCTCATTACAGACAAGACTCTAACTCTTGGATATGCTGAGTATTATAACCAGCTGACACTTAACTGTGCTAATATTTAGCATTTATATCTCTCAACGTGGCTAACTGTAGACCCTTATCTAAACTCCTTTAGATCTGATCTGAACTCCTTCAGATCGTACAATGTCTGTAATGTTACATTGCATGGTACCATATTAATGGATATTAGTGATTTAATAAGAATGTACACTTGTATAAATACATAAGTATATGTAAATTCAGGGATGGCACATAAGCATCGGCCCTAATAAATATAACACACAATATTATCTTATTATATTAATGAGATTAGGAGACTCACCCTTGAAGTAAGCTTTAACAATTCCAGTTGGGGATATCGTGGGTGTCCTTAAGTTAAAATGGTAGCTTTTCCTTTCTAGAAATGTATGAACCAACTCTCGCATTAATTAAAAATTTGTCTTTTGGATTAAAGTTGTTCTTTCTAAATACTTTTATTTTTATTAATAGTTAACTAAAAGCAAAAGTCATTTAAAAACTCACTTCTAAAATTGGGTCTAAAAGAATTCACAAACTCGGCCATTTATATACTCAAATGAGTCGCCCATTAGAACCAATCAAATGTACGTGAATTGACAAATGTAATAAGATGACAAGGAAAATGACAAGCTTAGTGGCATTCATTGAAAATAGGATGTTCAAATAGGTGGCAAGGTGTTTTCTAAATGCTTTGTAATATTGACACGTTAAGCTAACAATTTCAATTTGAATTGATTCATTTGTTTAGACTCTCCTTTAGCCAATAAAATTTTAGCAAGTAGCTATTACTTTTACATTTAGCCAATTGTAATTCAATAAGTTTTCATTGCTTTTGTTCGTATTTAATAAGAAATCAACACATGTGCAATCAATTGAATCATATACATTTGATTATTACAAATGGCCAAATGTAATATGCTATGAAATAACAATTTTTTCATAGCTTTATTTACCAATGCCCAATTTAGTACTTTTACAAATTATCGGCATAATTTGAGGCATATGCTAGGTAGATAAAAGTGTCAAGTCTCACTTAGCACAATCTTAGGTTTAACACTTAAACCTTAGCTACTATTTGAGAAACCCTGAAATAAATAAATGGCTGATTGATTTAATTTAAATAAAACAACAATTATTTCAGTTAAATGGCAGCTATATCCACTAATGTTAAATTTAGTACCCATACAAATTATTGGCACAATTTGAGGCATACACTAGGTAGATAGAAGTGTCAAGTCTCACTTGGCACAATGTTATGTTTAAAACTTAAACCAAAGCTACTCATCGAGAGACACTAAATTAAATAAATGTCCAAATGAAATATATTATGAAACAAGAATTATTTCATAGTTTTATCCACCAATGCCCAATTTCGTACCCATATAAGTTATTGACATAATTTGAGGCATATACTAGGCAGATAAAAGTGTCACAAACTTAGGTTTAACACTTAAAACTTAACTACTCTCTGAGAGACCCTGAAATAAATTCATATTTTTTGAAAACTTTTCAGATCGAACAATTCGATCTGGTACACTACTCCCATGCTCAACAAGTACACTTCATATAGTGAGACTCCCTAGGTTCACAAAAATTTTGTTTCACGGAATATATTCATAAGTTCATAACCGATACCCCATACACACACGTTATGAATAATATAAAAATGGCGAGTTGAACCATACAAGTTGAGGTTAATCCATATTCACACAATCCCTCCGTTATTAATATCCTGAAAGAGCGAAAATATAGATCAACATCGTCAAGTCCCCTATTGCTCAATCATAAACTTATCTCCTAGATTCGTATTCTGACAAACAATATCCGTAAATGTCTTTATAATATTATTTTTTGCGGATATTGTTTATACCACGAGAAACTCTTTCTCAAAATTAATGCTTATGGTCATAAGACTTCATGAAATACAACCTTAGAGCATCCAGATATTAAACTCACCCATATGAGCTTATGGATGCCATATCTACACACACCAAACTCTATGAGCATCGGATTACACCCAGCGGTCAGACCATTAAAGGTCTCTGACATGTGTGGAATGTAAGTATAGTAGATCACTTATAAGCTCATCATGGTGCTCAGGTCAAAGGACTACCAATACTACTCAACTCGAGAAGACCCTCAATTGATAATTTTATGGGATACCTATTAGAGGTCTTCATTGAGTCTTGTTTAGTGTCTAGTCCTCACCGAATACCTGTATATCTATACGAGCTTTCACTAAACTTATGGTCTGCTAAGATTAACTATTTGAATAATCCAGATATAGATATAAACTGATCTATATCCAGCGTCGGTGAAAATAAATCAGCAACATACTTGCACAATGACATTTCTTAGCAACTCTTGCAACTATGTCATTATTAGTATATTCCTAGGTCTTTGTCCCATTTCAGACACTATTCCAACTATTTAGACCTAATTTGAACTACTTCAAATCAATATAATGTTCGAAATGTTTCAAGCATCTTACCTTATAAAAAATAATTTTTGATTTAATAAAATATTTATTTATTGCATAAATATGAAAATACAATATTCATACAAATTTAGGATGGCACATGAGCACAAATTCCAACATTTTGTTTCCTTTTAAGAACATTTTTTGGGCACTAGTTCAAATTAAATCTGTCACCTTTCACAATGGGAGCTACACTTGGTGAAAAAGTTTTCATATGAAATCTCTCTAAAACCTTATTGATATAGATTTTCTGAGGTAGGCTTAAGATACCTTGAAATCTGTCCCTACGGATCTTAATGCCAATGACATAAGTTGCATCACATATATCCTTTATGTTAAATTTTTTAAAGAGAAATTATTTCACCTCACGTAGCAAACCTTTATCATTAGTTGCAAGCAAAATACCATCGACATATAAAGCAAGAAAACATGTCTTACTCCGACTTACCTTTTGGTATATACATTGATCCATGGTGTTCTTTATAAATTCAAATAAAGAAATGCCATTATAAAATTTTAAATTGCATTAGCAGGAGGGTTGTTCTAATCCATCAATGGATTTTTTAAGCTTACATACTAAATTTTCACCATTACTAGAGGAGAATCCTTCTGGTTATTTTATGTAAACCTCCTCCTCTATATCTCCATTAAGGAAAATCGTTTTCACATCCTTTTGTTGCAGATCCAAACCAAAATTAGCAACTAATGTCAAAATTTCACGAAGAGAATCGTTCTTAGATACAAGAGAAAAAGTCTTTATATAATCAATTTCTTCCTTTTGACTTAATTCTCTAGTAACAAGTATTACCTTATATCTCTCAATGTTGCCTAGTGAGTCTTTCTTTGTCTTAAAGACCCATTTGTATCCTATGACTTTCATATCATTAGGAAAAGGAACAAGATCTCAGACTCCATTAGATTTCATAAAATTTATCTCATCTTTCATGACATCATACCACAATTTTGATTCATTGCAACTTATGGCTTATAAAAAAATTTCAGGATCATTTTTTGCTCTAATATTATAGTCAAATTCTTATAGATACATGATGTAATCACTAGGAATTGCTGACTTATTTACTCTAGTAGATCTTTGTAATATTGTGCCAACATTGAAAGGGTTGTTGTTCAACTGGTTACTCAACCATCTTTGGTAATTCCTGAACAACTTGATATATTAAATTATCATCAATAGCTTATGGAATCTCAATGATTGGTTGTTCAACACTGGTTTGAACTTGAAGGGTGTTGTGAAGGATAATCAATTTACTAATTGAGGTGGAAGGTTGAGAATCTATACAATATTTATAAAAAAACTACGTTTTTAGCCTATAGCTGCTAAACTTGCTCTGTACTATATTAATAATGTTTGGTTTCTTTTTTTTGCTAGACCATTTTAGTATGGGGAATCAGATATGGTGTATTAGGCAACTATCTTATGCTATTGAAGAAACTTTACAACTGGACCAGATACTTGTCCATCCTTAATGTATCTATTATAGTACTCTTTATCTTTATTTGTTTTCATGATCTTAATTTGCTTCCTGTATTGTTTCTCTACTTCAACTTTAAATACTTTTAAAACATTTAATGCTTCGTTCTTATTATAAAGCAAGTACAGATACATGTATCATGAGTAATAATCTATGAAAGAGATGGAGTATTTTTTACTATACGAGTCCATGTATAGACTACAAATATCTGAATGTATGATCTCTAATATGTTCAAACTCCTTTTGGCACTTTTTTTGACATATTGGTTTACTTTCCCTTTATACAATCTACACAAGTTTGAAAAGCAGTTAAATCTAAAGTCCTAAGTACTCCATTATTTACTAAACTTCTAATTCTTTTATAGAAATATGTCCCAATCCATGATGCTATAACATAAAGAAATCTTAATTCATAATACATTGTTTAATACCAGTATGAACATGTATTGTATTATGAGAGGTATCATTTTGAAAATTGATATAAAACAGACCATCAGACAATGTATCATTCTTAACAAGATCATATTTATAATATAAATTAAATAAATCATCTAAAAAGTTAAAAGAATATCCCAAATGTACAAGTTTTGAAATCAAAATCAAATTTCTAAAGAAATTTAGAATGTAAAAGGTCTTATTTGAATACAAAACAAGATCATTACTTAAAGTCAAACAACATGTTTTAATTGTCTCTATTTGGTAATGCATCTTGTTTCCTAAATAGATGCATTGCTTACTCCCCACTAGCATCCTTAGGTTTTACAAACCCTACAAGGAATTCTAAACATGGATTGTAGAACCAAAATTAATCCACTAAGTGTTATGATTTACATAACCATATTAGATTCATAACAAACAAATGAGATTAAGTTATCTTTAATTTCAAGCCAATTCTGAAACTTTAGGAAATCATTCTTTATGTGCCTCTTCTTTTTATAAAAAAAACCACCTGAATTCATTCTTAATATCAGATTAAAGAGGCACTTTAACCTTTTCCTTTTTTTTTTGGTTTGTCTTTATTCTTTCCTTGTGTTGTCAGTAAATGCACTTTCACTCAATTTCATCACCAGCCTCTCTTTCTCTTGAACACATATAGCTATAAGTTCATTAAGTAACCATTTATCATTATGTGTGTTGTAAGAGATTTTGAATAGTCCATTTTGGTGTGGAAAAGTGTTAAGTCTATTGTATACAAGAAATTTTCAGACATATCAACCTCAAGAATTTTTAGTTAAGCCATTATATTGCTTATTTACATGATGTGTTCACGTACACCTCTAATAATAGTGAGGCTCAAAGATGAAAACTTCATAATCAGGGTGTTGGTACGTACTTTATTTGAAGTTTCAAACTGCTCATCAATAGCATTTAGTAATGTCTGGACATTGTTATACTAAATGACTGAATCATATAATCCAGTTGAGATCTTGGTTTTTATGAACATTACACTAAGGCAATTAGATCGCTCCCATCATTCATAAAGAACAATATCAGTTATAGTGCTAGTTTCGATAATAACATTTGATTTATCCTTTCGTATAGCATAATTAATATCCATCTATCCTAATTAAAGAATAATTATTTTCTTCCAAACTTTATAGTTATCACATTTTAGTTTAGGAATATCACATTAGAAATTAAAAAAATTTGCAAGTTGTATAACTATACAAACTCAAATGTACATGCTTATGTTATAAAATTGAGACTAATAATCAAATGTCATATTTTACTATTATAAATCATGTATAAATATGAATGAAATAACAAAAAAATTGCGTGTGGACCAAATTTCTAATTCTAAGTATATTCATACAAAATTTTATGATAATACTATTAAATTATGTACTAATTTCTATAGGTAAATTAGAAAAATAATTTGATAAATTATCATAATTAATTATACAGATATAATAAAAGTCATGTGGGATAAATTTTATTACATTAAATATAATTAACTATAATTAATGTCTTTATCATATATATGATCCTAAAAAAATTTAATATAAAATTTTACATAATTAAAGATGTTGTAGCTAATCTTTAATTAATTAAAATTTTATGGATCATCAGATATTAATGTATACAAATAAAAATTATTCATAGTAGTTATAATCAACAATATATAAATAGATAATAATTATAAAAATATATATGAATAAAATTTTAATACAAAGCTAAGGCAATATTATATAACATATACTAAATGCACATGATAACAAACATGGTCTCAACTCAGTGGTAACCAAAGGATTTAAAAAAACTCCAAGTCCTAGGTTTGATTCCTATGCTGAGCGTCCATTTATTTTTAATTCATAAACTAAAGCAGTATCAATTAAATATTCTAAATGCCCATGACAAAAAAAAAAGAAACAAGTCTCGGCTCAGTGGTAAGAGTGGGGTTTATAGGCTTTGAGGTCACGATTTTGATTCTCATGATGAGTGCCCTTTATTTTGACAAATTTGACATTCTAGATAACATGTCGTTCCTGTCCCTATAACAAAAATGACATGTTGTTCATAAAACAACATCACTACTTAAATGATATGTCGTTTCTGTCCTTATAACATAAACGACATGTGTTGGATGTTGTCTTCAACCTCTAGTTGGGTTGACCCAGTCCAAATGTCGACCCAATTAGACCTGTTTTAAAAACCAAGTGTTTCTAAGCTTTTTGAACACCAATTTTTATATTTTAAATCACAATTATGTTAGAAAATTGATTTTTTTAATGATTTCTAACTTTATTTTACATCAAAAATACCCATAAACCATACTTCAATCATAAAAAAAAATTACTGGTATTTTCATACAATTCTAATTCAACATCATAAAATACAGAGTAGAGATTATAAGGTTTGATACCAATGTAATCTTAAATAAATGATCTACTATGCACAAATAACCTAAATGCATAAAGATTAAAATCAGAAATAAATTAAGAATGGATTTTTTAACCTCCAATTATTGATATTGTTCTTGGTCAGCAATATTTGTATAATTCGGCTCTTCTAAGCTCTTTACAAATTCTCTATAATGGTGTTTATTTTCATAAACGAGATGACAAGTTTATAGGACTTAGGGACTAAAAAAACATATTTTTTTTCATCAAAACTTGTTCCATAAAAACTTAATAGCTTTGATGGTGGTTACCATAAAATAGAGAAGTTATGGACAGTTGAGGACAGTTCTTGATACGATGATTGGTAGTTATTATGAACAATTGCTGTGGACTACTTAATGAGAACGTGAAAATACTAATACAGAAATCACATTAAGTATATTACTTGTGTATAATATATTGAAAACTTTGAATTCAACAATTGAGGACAATAATAAGTCACACATGTATAGTAACTTTTTCCTTGCATATCTTTATATATAAAGCGTTAATTATTTCACAAATGCTTCATATGAAACCCTACAGAATATTGTCAGATTAACAGTGACAATTGCCAAGATTATCTTAATTCAATCGGCGAAGTTTGATGGTACACAATTTCTTTAACGTTAAGTAACTAAATAATTTTAATTTATTACAAATAATCAATAAATTGAGGTCATTGCCTATGACTGTTAATAAATCACCACATATTATTCAATATGTGGTGATTTAATTTTAAACTTTTTCGTTAAAAAAAAAAAATAAGGAGGAGAAACGATAAGAGAGTGAAATCAGTTAAACCCAAAAAGAAATAATTCTATGACTTAGAGTGAATATTATGTATTGGAACCGTTTTTTTCTCAAGTTTGTACTTGTTATGTTATAACCTTTAGACCCTACTTAGGAAATCTTGCAACGTGTCTCCATTTCTTACTGAAGTGATTACTATGTATATCATTTGTTTTATAACATTATAGGAAATCCGTTACCCCGCGACAACAATGGGAAGAAAAGTTGTTAATGAAGTTTAATAAAATCCCCTTCCTCTCCTTGCACCTCAACCCTACAATATATATATTTTTTATATAATATAAATTAAAATGAAATTATATTAATTTGAAAAAATCTAGTGTGAACATTAAAATACTCTTGGTATGCTACGGAAGTTTCAAATTCACAAATAACAAAAAATAAAAAATAAAAATCACACAGCGACAAGATAAACAATCAAGAAAGCAAAAAATAAAAAACACACATCAATTTATATGGTTCAAAAAATTCACTAACGTCCACGGTAGATTTGAAGATCTTAACTTTTTTTATTCATTTCTTTTGTATCCAAATAAATCCCACAAGAGTTATTAAGAATACCCGAATACCTAAGAACTACCAAGGATCTATACTACACTTATTTTATGTGCTTAAAATATTCCAATGTGACATAAACTTTTTATTCTCTCTTATGCTAATTTGATGTCTTGATGAATTATAAGGAGCTATAAGGGTTTATATAGTATTAATATTAATCCTAGATTTTCTAAACCTAATTGGAATAAGAGTCTACATGCTTAAGAAGTCCAAAATAATTTTAACCATGCAATTTGAACAAAAATAGGATTTTTTTTCTTCTGGATAAGCAATGTCACGGCATTCTGCATTTAATGCTGGGGTGTTAATGCGAGTTGACCAACGCTAGGGCATTATAAAACCAACGTTAAGGCGTTTCTACAACTTGATCCTAATGCTGAAGTATTCCAGGCCAACATGGGGGCGTTGGTCCTTCTGAAATTGGCGCTACGGCGTTGAGTTTCCAATGCCATAATGTTCTAACCAAGGTTAGTTTTCCTTGTGTTTCCACGCTCCTCCTTACATCTGGCTTTCTATTTGCACCTCTTTTATTCATTCATTTCATCCTTGATCATATGTCTGACTCTCTCTTAGTCTCAAACTCAAAATCAAATTATCATAAATTTTGAATCACCAAAATTCCAACAACTCCTCCTTGATTCAAAATCTTTCTAGGAAGCTTTACCAAGATCCATCCACTCCAATGCTCTATCATCCACCGTTAACATTAGCTAAGTATTTATCCTAACTTAACTCTTTTTGGGCTTGTGATTTTGGTCTCCAAAGATATGAATGCATCTTCCCTTAGATACCCTTCCATTATGATTTCCAGTGCCACTCTTGACACCATCACAATAGTTAATAGTATCTTTCCCATGCATTTTCGTTCGACTTCTATCACTATAGTGAGTAAATCCCCAATAATGCTCCTTGGTAAGCATCCCCTAACAACTCTATGTTTAGACCCTACAGCATTGCCAACAAGCATATGTAGCCTCTTGTGCTTCTTACCTCTCATAACTATAGATCATTTTCTTACATCCAGTATTCTTTTTTCTACCTTAAATGAATACCCTCTTGATCTAGCATTTCTAGGGATATCAAATTCCTTCTACCTCCAGGAACATGCCTAACCCCATGTAATTTTCTAGGCCCCCATCATGCATCTTCATCCTAACACTACTAATTTTTATGACTCTACAAGTCATATCATTCCCCATTAGTATTTTATTTCCCTTAATAGTTTTTTAATTGGTAAATAAAGACTCCTTAATTTCCAAGTTTTCACCATAGATTATTATAGCCCCTCATTTACTCTTTACGTTTCTTGCTAAGTAATCTAACCTCAAGTGCCTTTTCTTATTACAATTATAGCAACTCTTGGATCTGCTCCATTGGTTCTTCTTACCATCTCCCTCTCTTACAAAAATCTCGTTGTACTTTTAGATTATAATCTTTTCTCTATTTTTTTTAGAGTTTAACGAGACTTTAACATCCGTTAAAGTCTCCCTACAATACATGAGTGTGTCTACGAAATGCTTATAACTTAGAGGAAGAGAACATAACAAGATACTAACCTTGTCTTCATCATCGATCTTGATGTCTATATTCTCAAGATCAATGAGAATCTTGTTAAGGGCGTTAATGTGGTCGCTCATAGAAGTTCCCTCAATCATAGCTAACTAATATAACTTCTTCTTCACATATAGATAATTCACTAAGGACTTCATTATGTATAGTGCATCAACATTCTTCTAAAGACCAATTGGCATCTTCTCTCTAACCACCTCCCTTGGAACTCTATCACTCAAGGATAATACTATTATACTATAGGCTATTTTTATGAATGGTATTTTCATCTAAATCACCAGATTTTACTGGCTTTTCTTCATCACTGGTTGTTGTTTAAGAAACTTAGGGGCTGAATCCAACCATTGACTGAAGTTAATCAAGATAAATATGAACTAACGATGGAGCCTAAAGCTCAAATAAGTGTGATATCTATAACACTCTCTCTTTATAAGTCTGAAAAGATATTGAAGGTTACATAATAGGTATGCTTGATATCTATATGTGCCCTTAGAGTTTTCTTATTTGAGGACAAGCATTCTTTAACTTATAAAGAGACGATGTTGAACATTAATTCGAGAAAAAAGGCAAAATGCCATAAAATCTAAATTTGACTTTATTCATGATAATCAAGTCTAGGACTTAGTTGCGCTTTTATAAAATTATTTCTATTTGCTATAAATAAGTTTACGCAACAAAAGTGTGGGTTTAATTTGAAGGTAGAGACCTTTAAAACCCGATTAGTGATAAAAGATTACACTCATAGATCTAAGATCAGTAATGAGGAAATATTTTCACTAGTAATCATGCGTAAGTCAATTCAAATTTTGTTGCCTATTGTAGCTTGATGGAATCTTTGTCTTAACAAAGAAATCAAAGAGTTTGGTTTTATCTAGAACGAAGAAAAAACGTATGTGTTTAGAAAGGATAATGAGAGCATAATTATCTTTCTAGTTCTCTATGTGGTTGACATACTTAATGTCAGAAATGACATTAATACGTTACGAGTAAGTCAGTTAAGAGTTATTTGAATAAGAACTTCTATATGAAAGATTTGGAAGAGATTTTCTATATAATAGCTATAAAGTGTTATAGTGATAGAGTTAGAAAATAGATAGGACTATCCCAATTCTCGTACATAGATTATGTCCTAAAAAGTATAACTTTAATAACTATAAGATAGTTAATTTACCTTTCAGATATAGCATTCATCTTTCCGAGAGGATTTGTCTTCAGTAAGAAGATAAAAATGTTAGAATGTCTAACATACCATGTTCATCAGCTAGAGGTAGTTTGATATATGCCATATTATGTACGAAACACAGATTTGAATGGTTGTAAGTGTTACGAGCTAGTATTGGTCTCATCTGGGTAATGACCATTAATTGGGCATGAAACATATCTATAATACATTAGAGGTATATAGATAAGTTTCTAACTCATGGAGAAAATTACTTACATATAAGAAGATACACAGATTTGGACTTCTAGTCTAGTCCAAATGATAGAATGTCTACAACTAGTTATGTAATTTCTTCTCGTCGGTACCATAGTTAGTTGAAGTGAAATATAAATATCCACAGTTGATTCTACTTTAGAGACAGAATATGTTGTCACTTGAGAAGCTTGTAAAAGAAGTTCTGTAGATATATATAAGTTAGTTACAGAGCTTAGAAAAGTTCCAAACTCAATGGATCTTATTCTACTAAATGCAATAATAACATAGTAATTGCTCAAGCTAAGAAGCCATAAAGCACACCAGAATTCTGATCATGTGGACTCTAAATACCATATAATTAAAAAGTTCTTGACTATTAGAGATGTAATAGTATCTAGAATTTATTCCATAAATAATATAACATACCACGTAGGATTTAACTCCTAATGTGTTTGAGAAACATATGGAGATGATAGGTATTATATATTATCGTGAATGGCACTAGAGTAAATGGATGTTGTTGGACCTAGTGCTTACGTGTCATTCCAAATTATATGAATATTAATTGTTTAATATTTATATCATAAGCATTTTGAATAAAATTATTAATATTATATATATGATAAGATGCTTATAACACTTTATATATTATATGATCTGAAGGAGTTCAGATCTGGTCTAAATCAGCTTGGACTAGTACTAAGAGTTACCTACACTGAGAGTTATAAGTGTTAAAAGTTAGCAAGCTATAAGAGTTGGCAAACTCTAAAGACTTAGAGCCTTGTCTATGATGGAAAAAAGACTCGATGGTATACTAGCAATGACATAGTTGCAAAGAGTTACAAACAGTGCTAAGAAATATCATTGTGTAAGTATATTTTCAAACGTTATATTCTTAATTTATTTCATTGATGCAGGACCGTCAGTAGGAACCTTATTTAATATAGATCAATGTATGTCTATATCTATATGGTCTAGATGGTTAGTCTTAGCAAACCGTGAGCTTAGTGGAAGCTCGTATAGACATGCGAGTATTCAGTGAGGTTTGAGTACTGAACAGGCTCAATTAGGATCTCCAATAGACATCCTATAAAGCTATCAATGGATTATCTTTTCTAGTTGAGTAGTATTCGTGGTGCTTTGACCTGAGCACCACGGTAGACTTGTAAGTGATCCATCGTACTTAGGTTCCACACATGTCAGAGACTTTTCATAGTCTGACCGCTGGGTGTCACTGAGTATGGTTTGATGCTCATGGAGTCTGGTGTGTATATATATGGATCCATCAGCTCATATGAATGAGTTGTATTTCCTGATGCTCTAATGTTGTATTTCAAAAAGTCTTATGGTCATAAGCAATAAACCCAATAATAGATTTTCCCGAGGGATAAACAAGCAAAAGTATTTTTTGATATTGTTTATGAAAATACAAATCTGGAGATAAGTACAGGGTTGATCATGTGGAGATTTGACAGTGATGATCTCTGTCTCCGCTCTTCCAAGATATAAATGACGGAGGGATTATACTTATGTATTAACCTTAACTTATATAGTTCAACATGCTGTTTTATTATTTTTATAACATGTGTATGGGGCAATGTTTATGGACTTATGGAAGAGTTTTGTAAGACAAAACGAGTGTGAACCTAGAGAGTCTCATTAGATGAAGTGTACTAGTTATGTACTGGGGTAGCTCACCAGATTGAATAGTTTCAATCTGGGAAGTTCTCAAAACATTGAAATAATTTTAGGGTCTCTCAGAGAGATCGTAGGATTTAAGTGTTAAGCCTGGGATCTCGGCAAGTGGGACTTACTACTTTAACTTTTCTATTGGATGCCACATATCATGCCATTAATTTGTTAAGGCATGACATATGGCATAATTCTATTGGTCAATTTATTAAGTATTAATATTTAATTGGCAAAGAGTTGTCAATGATATTTTACTTATAAAATATTTGGAAAGCTAAATGAATTTGATTGCTTACATTTAAGAGGTGGCATTATTATAAATATTAAATTGACACTAAATTGCTTCTCAGTTGACCACCAAAGTAACTAATAAGACATTTGTTAGTCAAGCTTAAATGTTAAGCATTTGATGGCTTAATGAGAAGTTTAATTTGCCACCAATTGAGATAACATTTGACCAGCTCTTTTTACTTGCTATCAAGCTTCCATTTGTAAGCATGAAGTGGCATTTTCCTTATGTTGTCATGCTTACAAATAGTAAGCCATTAATTCCTATTTTATTGGCTTCTAAAGTGATGGCTTGGGCTATATAAATAGAAATTCTTTGCCATAATGTAGTATAGAATTAGAAGAAGAATTATTATTTATATACTAATAGTTAGTATAGTAAAAGTTCGAGAGAAAGTTTAGAGGCAAGTGTTGCCTCTACTAAAATACTCCGTTGAGTATAAAAAGCTACCGTTCTAACTTGAAGGATCCTACCAAGTCTTAGACTAAAACTGCGTAAAGTACGCTTCGAGAGTGAGTTCTCTAATATCTCATTCGCGTAATAGGATGTTTGTTTATTTTGCATGGCGCGTATTTATGCATGTGCTGTGTAAATTAAAAAATTAAAATGTACACACTCACCCAATACATAGCGCACTTTTAGAATATTTGAGCCATATAGATTTGTCATTACCTACACGAAGAGAAGACTATTTGACTTTAGGATAATACTCTATGCCATGTCTTTTTATGCTCAAGGCTAGGTTCTAGCCTTCCTTACTCTTTCTCTATATTTAATTTTTATTTTGCTTGTTAATAATTTATATCTTAGAAATATTTAACAATATATATTCTAATTTATGATTGAATAATATTTTAAAATAAAATTTACCCACTAATGCTATGATTGGGAACCAATAAGGAGAAATTATGATAGTGATTACAAATTAGGAAGTTCTTTTTAAAGAATATTAATATAGGCTCGTTTGGTTGAGCTTTTCAAATAGAGTTTTTAGAAGTAGAGCCTTTAGAAGTAGAGCTTTAAGAAAAAGTCATTGATCATTTGGTTATCAATTAAAACAATTCTTTTGAAGTATTAGAGCGTTTGGTTATACATTGTTAAAAGTATTTATTTATTATTAAATGACCAAAAATGACACTTAATAAAATTTATATTCAAATTCTAAACAATTTAATAATTTTTATATTTAAATTTATCACGTATTTTCTCAAATTCAATTTCTTAAAACACAATAATCAAGTAAAATTAATACATAGTAATAAAAAAATCAATATAAATTATTATATTTGGTATAAAAATTAAAAATAAAATGGTACTTCTTTTTGTTTAAAAAATAAAATAATCAACAAAAGATCTTGGTAGATTTTTATAAAAATATGATGGTTGTAGAGATATGGAGAATTAGAGATATGATGAGTTTTAAAAAATATTGAAACTATGTTAGTTGAATTTTATTTTTATTGAGGATACACTATAAAAATATGAAAATATTATTAAGGTATATGTGACATTATAAACATATTAAAAAAAACTCAAAAAACGCTACTTTTAAAATTGCTTTTTTAATCTCTAAAAACTCTTCTCTAATTGTAACTAAACACTATAAAAAATTTTAAAAAGAGCTTTTAGTATTAAAAAAAAAAACTCTTTTAACTAGTAAAAAAGTCAAACCAAACAAGCTAAATATGTTGAAGTTTTGATTTTTAAGCTAGACTTCGTCTAGCAAGGTATTTGGAGTATGACCTATTAAGGTTGAATCAAATGCATAATTGTTGTGATTTTGCCTACTCATAAGCAAAACTATTAGTTGTAATAAAATTGCTTATATTATTTACCAATTAACTTGGAGGTAGGAATGACAAAACATCTTGTGGGGATGAGGGCTCGCTTTGTTAAGGCCGAAGAACGGTTACAAGTATTGTGTTTTTATCACAACCTGTTTTCATTTATCCATTATTTTAACTCTAGATTTTGTATTTTGTTTTACATTATTTTTGTATAAACTAGTTTTACATACATTGTAATATATTCATTATTTGCGAGCTTCCAAAAATATTAATAGAATTGATTGTGAAGCGAAATATCATATTTTATTTGAATAAGCTAATTTAAGAAAAGTGTGTATATTGCCTTGTATAACTTAACTGTAGAATTTACATAGTTCTATATAATGATTAATTTAAAATCCTAATTCAAAATAGAAGTTGATATAGAGTTATTGAATGTTATTGTTTTTGTCATCATTTGCATAGAATGTTACTTAAAAGTAAGTTAAAAGAAAATATAGATAATTGAAAATAATGAAAATCCTATTACCAACCTAAAAGGAAATGAGAATGATGGTCCTTTATTAGTCTCTACCCCGTTGTCAATTCTACTTATGGCTTTTATATTATACTCTTTTTGTTATTATTGACCCCAAAACTTAGTAACCCAGAGATCAATGAGTTGAATTTATTTTTTAAGGAAGCTTGGTCTTGATGTCTTGGATGGAACGGTATTTAAATTGAATTGGATGGTTCTTTGCTCATAGATATCACCTCTTATGAGAATCCTCCAACCAAATAAAAAGTGAGACTGTACCAGAATATTTTTCAGTGTAAGCACTTCGATGTTTATGTTAGCAATAATTTGAAAAGAAATAATAATAATAAGGCAAGAGAGTAGAAAATGAGAAAATAATAAAAAGCTCGATATGTATATTTTGTATGTATTTTTCGTGATCTTGAAGATGATAATTCTAAAAATTCAAAATTCGAAAAATATTATGAAGCTTATAGTAATGATGATTATAATTAACTCATGATGATCCCTTATATAGAATTTCTTGAAAAATATTAGAATCCTTTTAGGATTTGGAAGTCTCATGGAGATTTCCTTTTAGGATTTTGCTATTTGAGTTTCTCCAAAATTGTACAGGATCTTTCTTGCTCTAGTGGGACTTGTATTATGCTTTTTGGGAATATCTCTCTGATTTGGGATTTTTTCTTGATAAAGTTGATATTATTTATAACTCTCATAAGTTAAGTCCTTTTAGAAACTATTTTTTATTTCTAGGGTGGTCAAGTTTTGACTTGTGCTATTGTTCTGTTGCATGGAGTCTAACCAAACAGGGTAGTCAAGCTATGACTAATGTTCTGACGCTCTATAAGTTTGAGTTTAATCGAACAAGATAGCCAGGTTATGACCAATGTTCTTATCAACTCGATGAGAGTATAGGTTATTTTTCTCCTTTAGAATCTAATCGAATAGGGTACTGAAGTTACGACCAGTGTTTTGACCTGCTCGGAGAGGGTGCCCATAATTCGAAGACTTTTTCTAGGCTAATGTTTGTCTTTGGGTCTGATGGACCGAGATTTTTTTAGACTTGTAAGCCTAAATCCAGGGGGTAACAAGGGTTCTTTAGTTTCTATTGTTAACTAGAAAGTTTATAACTGGTGCTCTTAGATTGAGGTGTTCTTAAAAGTGCCTTAATTATGTTTGGCCAATGTCCTTATTCTAATTTTTAGGGTCTTCATGTTATGAATACTCTTTTGTCTAGTGGGATTTTCTCGAGCTTATTATTTTAAGCCCACATGTTTTGAATGTGTGATTTATAGTGGTGATTGGACTTCTATTTTGAGTCAGCACCTTTATTACATTAAGTATCGCTTATCTCTTGAGAAAATTTTCACTATTTAATAGTTTTAATGAATGATTACTCCTTTTGTTTGAATCTTTTATGATGTGTCATTATCTTGGGGAGCTAATTATTGATTATACCATCGTGGAGCATTTATTAAAGAGATATGTCTTTATTTAAAGAGACGTTTTGGTCTATAACAGTATTTTAATCTTTGAAATTTTGAATTAATGGCAGATATCTCTTCCCATGATCGTATATAGATTTTTGGACCTTTTAAATCTCCACTTATAATTTTTTATTGTCGATTTTCTTTTGAAGAGAGAGTAGCCTTGTGATTCAAAATTCTTGTTCTTCACGACTTGGTTTGTTGAAGATCTTACTTCTAAAACCTTTATGCTAGTAAATGCCTTCTTCTTAGAGCTATCATTTCTTTATTTGTTTTCTTGCATATTTCTTGGATATTTGTTATGAGTCTTCATCCATTCAGTATCTGTTAGCAGGTTCTTCTAGGAAATTCTTGATAGAGTGAACCTTACACTTTATCTAGGTATAAAAATTATGTCTTCAATTGATGACTCCTAGAATGCATCAGGTCCAGAGTTAGGGTGACTTAGGGAAAACCTCGAGTGTTAGGAGTAGCTCAGCCTGAGGTGTAGATGATGTGAGTGCTTAAGGGGTTCAAGGACTCAAGTTACAAGTAGGGAGCCTTGCTCGAGGAGATGTTGTGGTAGTAGATGATCTCGATGATGTTTAGCGAACTTTTAGCCACTAGGTGATATCTTTGGTTCCTCAAGGGTGTGAGGAGGTGTTCAAAAAATCTAGTAAGCCACAGGAGATGAAGAAAAAGGTTATGGATCAATGTAGTGAAGATGCTCTATTTTAGTTAGACTATCATCTTTACCATCTTTTGGGTATACGTGAGGAGGAGATTGAGATTCTTGATTCTATTTCTTTATAAGTTCCTTAGGATGATGAGTACACTACTACATTGGCGGAATGAGAAGTGGCTTTAAATTTATGGTTTTTGGAGTTAAGGTTAAGGTTGTCTCTTCAACCTTATTTTGTAGATATTTTATCCCATATGAATTTGGATTTGTCCCAATTGTATTTAAATTCTTGAAGGGTGTTGGTGGGCCTTTATGTTATGTGGATTAAGGCCAACCTTGAGGGTTCTTCTTTCCTCAAGATTAAAAAGTGGTAGCAAATTAGGGAGAGCATTGGTCAACAAAATGGTTTTTATTATTATACTATGTATGATAAGGATAAGGGTATTGTCCTTGTGAGGGGTTGTCTTCAAATAATTTTAAGTGAAAACACTTCTGGGTTTTTGCTAGAGGAGAATAGGTGGTAAGTTTATGAAGGTCCATATAGTCTTCAATCGTGCCCTCGTATATTCACTAGCAGAGGTTATCCATTTTTTCTTTTTTTTTTGAGATAGTAGAGTTTCTACTTCTTTTTATATTGCCTAAATGACTCCTTTTTTTTTAGCTTCATTTTGGTCTTTAAAACTCTATTTTCCTAAAGATGAGAACAATTGAGTTAAGGCAGCTCGTGTTCACAGTGCTCCTTATAGAAAGTTACTTTCTTGGGACAATTTGGTACTGTCTGGGTTGATTAAAGATCTTCTCTTCTAATTCTTCAACTAAAGGTAGTTCTTATTCTCATCTCTTTTAAATAATATTTCTTCATCCAAGTGAATGATGTTTTTCATTTTGTCTTTGTAGCAATATGAGGAGAAAAGATACGTCCTCACTCTGATGTTGTCCCTAATTTTTGGGAGTTAAAAAAGCAACGATTTTTGATGAACTTGTTTTGCCAGGGAAAGTGGTCAAGTAGAGGTTTTGTGTGGAAGTCTTTAAAGAGTTTCCCTATTATTAAGAAGAGGTTGGACAAGGCTTTTAAGACTTCTCAGAGGAATGAGTCAGCTGAAGATTAAACCCCTACACATGATAGTCTATTTTTTACTAGCACGAACATTTATCCTACTAATACTAATACTCATCCTCTTCCCTCTCCTCCTCCTCCTCAGATAGGTAAAGGAAGTACTAACGTAGACATCCCCAAGTAGGCCTTTAATTTTGAAACCTTAGTCGAGGCATGGATTAAGGTTGCTTCATCCATCTGAACTTTCATTCGCAAAGAGGGGATGGTACAAGCACTTGGTGCCTCTGATGAAGGAGACAAAACGGGTAATGCTTAAGGAACTAGTTATTCCATTGTTGATGTTAAGCATGTCTTAAGCCCTTACCGATGAGTTTGGGTGTTTCTTGGAGGTAATCTTTTGACTTTTTGGGTCTTTCTTGTTATATGTTTCTTTTTTGTTGAGTTTGTACTTGTTGATCTCTTGGCTTTTCTTTTTATAGGAGATGATCACCTTCGTTAGTAACCACGATGCCATTTACAAGGTTGTAACTAATATTCAGAGATGGACAGCTGTTAAGGCTAAGGCTATAGCTGCTGAGTTGAAAAAAACCTTAAAGAAGACCAAGAAGAGTATAAGAGCCTTTGAGCATGAGCTTAATGTTGTTTGGCCAAAATCAAGCATGTTAAGGAGAAGGAAATTGTTAAAGTGGAGGCAGTTAAGGATAAGGCTGCCATAGCTGAGATAGGGATGGAAAATATACCTGCTAACCAGCTAAAACCTAATTATATTATGAAGGATTTTGTAAGACTAAAAGTGGGTTTAGTATAAAAGATTAAAATCCACAGTAGATTTCATAGCTGAGATAGGGATGGAAAATATACCTGCTAACCAGCTAAAACCTAATTATATTATGAAGGATTTTGTAAGACTAAAAGTGGGTTTAGTATAAAAGATTAAAATCCACAGTAGTTAAGGATAAGGCTGCCATAGCTGAGATAGGGATGGAAAATATACTTGCTAACCAGCTAAAACCTAATTATATTATGAAGGATTTTGTAAGACTAAAAGTTGGTTTAGTATAAAAGATTAAAATCCACAGTAGATTTCATATGGGTAAAGGTTAGGTAAAAAATCTACGAATACCCGATGCAAGTATCGCAACCCGCAAATATTACTTTTTTATAGTTTTGCTTTAGAGATAATCACTTATAAAATTAATTGCTTATAGATTTACATTATGATTTATAAGCACGTTTTATTTAGACACTATTTTTGCATTATGAATTTATAAGTATGTTTTTATTCAAACTCTATTTTTACATTATGAATTTATAAGCACATTTGTATTCAAACACTATTTATAAGTACTAAAATTTATTACATGTTAGAATACAACAATGCAAATTTCAATTATATTTTTCAATATTATAATGCAAAATAAGTCGTAATATAAAACAAATTATAAATTATTTATTACAAAATTAAAAAATGATTCATTGACATTAAAAAATTGTCATATAATTATCGATTTCAAATACTAAACTTACATCATTATAGTCTAGTTAAATAGAGTCAATATTATGTTGATTTCATATTAATAGAAAACACTAACACAACTAATTAAAACATAGCATTATTTTGTTAATTGCATCTGTAAAAATGAGTTTATTTTTATTATATTATTTTAAAACTCACTTAAAATCTGCGGATAACCCGTTGCAAGTTTAGTGATAAGTACAAACTCGCTAGAGCGGATTTGGCAATGAAACTTCAAACTCCGCAACGAATTTGGGAAGGATTTAGTATTTTATTTTTTTTAAGTAGATACGGATATGGATTTAGGGTATCCATTATAAACCCATCTGCTGCCATCCTTAAGCTGGGAGTCATGCCTTTAAGCTTGAGTTGCTAAGTAAAGTTTGTTAAGACAAGATTGCTAGAGATGTAGCATCTATTGAGAGCAAGGTTTTTAAGTTGATAAGGCAGAACAAGCATCTAGAAGATCAAACGCAATCATTAAAGGAGCTAGTTGATGCCCTTGAGGAAGAATCTAGTTGAATGCGTGCTCGGGTTGAGGAAGCCAAAGCGCGCATTAATAAAGCTATTTACATTAAAGAACGTTCTTTTACTTCAGGGATCATGTAAGGATTCAAGAGGAGTATTTGTCTTTTCGAGGATCACTACCCTAATATTCACCTCCAATGGCTAGATGACGTTTTACATGTTACGGATGATTATAAAGGTGACTCTGAGGCTATCACTCTTTGTATGCCCACGATAAGCAAGCTCTTCCTCCTTTTTAGTTTTTTTATATTCTTCTCCTTTGTAAATTTTTCCTAAAAATTAAATGAGATTTGTTTTTGTGTACTATTTTGTTTGGCTTCTTTGTTCTTTTCTTTCTTGAAGGCATTGAGGCATTTTATGACCGTTTTAATACAAGTACTTAAAAGAAAAATGGAACTTTTATTGATAAATTATCTCTAAACAATAAAATAATATGATATAGGTAATATTTGTTTTCAAGAGTTTAGCATTCGATGGTTTTCTTATAATTCATCCATTTGCGTGCTTAAGCTCAGATACTCATTGTCGAATTCTTCTGTGTAATTTATAGAGACCTTCCTAATATTGTTCGATGACTCTGTCTATTGGGTCCTTTATGTTTGGCAAAACTTTTCTTAAGACTAGGTTCCATTTTTAAAATTCTCGAGCTCAAATTCACTTGTTGTAATGCCGAGCAATCTTTTTTTGGTAGGCAACAGTTCAAATTTTAGTTGTATCCCTCTTATGATCGATGAGGTTTGGACTTTTTTCATGAACTCCTTGTTTTTCTCCTTGTCAAATATTTTCACTCTGTGGGTGGACATTCCTATTTCTGTAGGGATAGCTTTACAACCAAAGGCTAGAGAAAAAAGTGTTTCTCTAGTTGCTATTTTTTTGGTGGTTCAAAGAGACTACAAGATTTTGGTTCACTCAACAACCCAAGCTTCATTCTTTTCGATCAGTATATTTTGAGCAATTTTTTGATGAGTTTATTGGAAGATTCGACTTGTCTGTTTGTCTTTAGATAGGCAAGTGAGGCAAACAATAACTAAATTTTGAGCTGTTTGCATAAGTCTTTAAAGTTTTCTTTGTCGAAGTGCTTATCATGGTTTGTGATGATGGTGTAGGGTATCCTAAATTTGCAAAGTAAATTCTTCCACAAGAAATCTTAAGTTCTTTATGTTATGATATTTGCTAAGAGATCGGTCTCTATCCATTCGGTGAAGCAATCTATAATGGCTATTATGTATTTGGCTCTTCTTTCACGGGATAGCAAACTGATTTAGTCAAGCCCCTATTATGTGAAATGCTAAAGGATATTTATTGTTCTTAGTTTTTCTAGTGGAGCATGGATGTTATTAGCATACTTCTAGCTTGTGTTGTATTTTTGAACTAACTCCTCAGCGTCGTTAAATGTGGTAGGCCTATAATACCCTATCTGAAGGTTTTATAGGCTAAAGCTTCTACTGCGAAATAATTTTTGTAAATTTCTTTATATATTTCTTAGAGCACGTATTCGGCTTTATCAGGTGTTAGGCATCCCGGGTAGAGGAGGGAGCACCCTCGTTAATAGAGGATGCCATTAATGAGGGTATAATGAGCCACATTATACCTTTGTTATCGTGCCTCTTACTTGTTTCATGGCAAGGTCCCTTTTTCTATGAAGTCTCGAATTGGGTGTATTGATGAGTGAATTTTATATCTATTATTTTGAACTCTTAGACTTAGTAATTGCTCAATATGAATAAGAATACATGGCTTTTATATATGTTAATGTCATTTTGTTAGTTTAAAGTTAAGAGAGCTATTTGTGATGAATATCTGAGGAAAACGCTCAAAATTGTTAAAAGATAAATAAAATACTCAATTGAATAATGCCTAAATAGTACCTAGTGGTAAAACTTATGGGTTAGGGCACCAGAATTTGACACTGCAGTGCCAAAACCTAAAAAAGAAATTGATTATCTAAACCAAGGTCTTGGCACTATAGCGCCAAAAATTCATGTTGCAGCCTGGGAATAATAAATGTGAAAAGTAACGATAAACAGTGTCATGAACAATACCAAGCCTTGGCATCTCGGTATCTTTTTGCTTAGGCCATGGTCCCAGCTCTTCCAAAAGCTCCAAGTCGGGGCCTCAAGCTCCCCAAGCCTATTGCCACCAAATAAAGTTTTTCTAATTGAATATTATTAATTAAAACCCTTAAGCCATTACCCATTTTATAAAAATAGGGCACGAAAAACACACAAAAAAGGAAGAAAAAAAGAGTACAAAACTAAGGTTTTGAAACATAATTTCTAAGGAAGATTGAGCACATTTCTAGGAAGAAAATTTAAAGGTTGAAGATTTTGAAAGGATCTAAGCTTAAAGATCTTCTCCATAAGATTTCTTCTTCCTTTTCTTGTTTCCCTTATTTAATTGAAGTTTGTATTTATGAATATTATTGTTTAAACATGTTTGCAACTATGAATTTCTTGACAATTTTAGTTATGGTTGTATCCATGTGTAGCTAAACTTTTATTCTAAGGCTTGATGTAGCTCTATTAATACTATATTTGGATTTTTTAGTTAATTATTAACATGGTTAAGTTCAATTTATTTGTATTTCTCTTTGCTTAATGCTTTTAATTTATTAGAAAATAAATTAGTTTACTTAGATGTGTAGATTTAATGCATAGGAGAGATTGATTCACTAATCAGAATTGAGAAACACAACCTTAATTGTTATTAACCTTGGAGGCCATTAGCACTTTGGTAATTACGTTAAGGTTTGCTTGATGAATGTATAGATAGACAAGTTAGATGGGATATCAACATGTGTAATATCCAATCCCTATTAGTAGTATTGGCGCCTAAATTTCGGTATAGAGTAATGAAGATACTGTGGGGTTGTCGGACTCTAACCCTATTAGAAATTTTTTTTATGATGCGTGAGAGATATTAGACCTAATTTAGTAATTTCACACTCGGTCGGAGCATCGGACGACCCTAGAAAATTTTTGAAATTTTTCTCTATTGGTTTGGAAAAGGAAATTTTAATTTACTACATGAATTTTCATTTAAGGGTTATATATGGAACAAGCCTTTGTTGAGAAACACAATCCATATATTAGAGAATGGACTAATTAGAAATAATCTCATGGATTGCCAAGTTGGGAATTCTAGTTAGTTCATTTGACTATTCTAACTAAATAGTTACAAAGGAACTAATTACATACTTAGTTTCTAACTAATGGCAATTTAAAAATTTAGAGTTAGTTGATGGGCAAATTGGTCTTTTGAGGGAGCACTATATATATGGTAGAAGTGTGTAGAAATTTCAAGTGATCAAAAGTACAACAATTAGAGCAAAAGAGAGCAAAATTCGTGCAAAAGAAGAGTGGTGTTACTATAGTGAAATTTCAAATTTTTTTTCATGCTTAATCAAGCTATAATAAGGACAAGTATAAGTTCCTAAGCTCAATTGAAGCCTTCATTAGTGAAAATCCAAGAAAAAGAGGTAAGAAAAGCATTGTTTTGTGAGATTGATATGTGAACTTTCAAGATTGCTTCACTTGATATTCTTATGTGTATTCTTGGTTTAGATTGAGTTGAATTCTAGTACCGAGCTTGAAGGAGTCATCAAAGTGAAGAAATTGGCAAGGTAAAAATTAGGATTTTTGGTGATTTTGATATAGAGATTTCAATTGGTTGTAATTAGAGCTTTAGAATGAAATTGGCATAATTTTGTTGTAATTGGAACAAGAAATTGAGAAAAGGAATGTGTTGAAACCTATGGCGGAATTCTGCTACTTTAGGGAAGTTAGGGATTGAGTGGTGTTTTGAATGAATTGTTGTGTGTAAATGATGCATATTGTAAATTGAATATATATGATTGATGCAAAAATAAAAAATGAAGAAAATGGGACATAATTGTCCATTTTAAAAAGGTGAAGGGCAATTATGTCCAACCAAGTTATAAGGCATTTAATAATTTTCAGGGCGCCAGATGGTGAGTTAGATTAGATTAAATAACTCCGTAAGTGAAAATTAAAAAGTAGTATTGATGCGATATTTCTATATCATAAAATAAGTGCAAGTATACACTATCGTATGCAAGTAATAAAGAGACTAATTAGTCGGATGTCGAACCCACAGGGATAATTTCTTCTTATTAACCAATTACTAAAATTATGTCTTCCTAATAATTATTCAGATAAATAAAAACCTAAGAATGAATGTAGAAAATATAAAAGTAAAAACACAATGAAAAGAGAATAGGAAGATAGCAATGTAGAGAAAACCTAGGATTAATATTATCCCTCAATATGTTTCTAATGATTAATCCTCTAATATTTAACTCACTTAGTCTTTATTATTGATCAAGACACTAATGTATTCACAAGCCTCTTCCAAGGTCATGCAAGTATACCCTAATTTACCAAATACCTATATTCCTATGGTACTTGTAATAAATTAAGATTCATTAAGATTAGGTCTTATTGATCATACATGCCAATTAGGTATATTCCTATCCTAAATTGAAACTTGCATATGCAACATTGAATGTTACTCTACAATCATGCATCAAATTACCTAGGTCTAAATATTATGATTCCTCTTCCGAGTTTATCAATAATATTACCAATTCATTCACCATATATTGGCCAGATAAATGACTAAGTTTATTAAATACTAAAGGATATGGCAATTCAAGCGCACATATTGAGTTCAAATATTAACCCTAGAAAATAAGTTAGCTCATGGCTACAAGAGAACAGCAGTAAAAATAATTATAAATCATGATACAATTATTAGCAAACTGATATAGACGTCGAATTGCTCTTAATTGCGCTGCCTAGGAACTCTTGATGCCGAAGAACGTCTTGTATCTCTCTCTAAAGTTGCTTCAATTAAGCTCCTATTGCTCTTCAAGACTTGTGCTCTGTATTCTTGGTGCTCTTGGGTCGTCTTGGATTCTTTCTTGAAGGTTGGGAACTAGTGGCTTCTTATAGGGATTGATATGAGCTTGAAAATCTTAATTCTCGTCGGACTAGGACTCGCACTACCGCTGGCGCGCTATGCCTCTGTCGCTGGGGCGACGCGTGAAAAAGCTATTACCGCTGGAGCGGTGTGATGTTGGCGCTGGGGCGCTGCATGAAAACGGCTTCACCGCTGGCGCGGTATGTTGATAGCGCTGGGGCGATGGATCGTCGCTGGCGCGGGGACTCTTCGGCGCTGGGGCGCTAGACGCGACTTAAACAGGTCGTTTTTTCTAATTTCGATCACTATTTCCGCGCTGGGGCGAAAATCATTGCGGCGCTGGGGCGATGGACACATACTTTGAAAACTTTGCATTTTAGTCCCTGTTTTCGCTCCTTTTGCGTTCTTTCTTTAAATTTCGTTCAAGTCCCTATAAATAACAATAATGCACATAAATAGCCATCTATTCTCATAAAATCATAAAATATCAATAGTAAAAACATGAGAAAATATATGACAAATTTGCCCTTATCAAGTATCCATCCAGGCTTTGTATACCGATTAGAGCGTTTAGTAGTTAAATGGGATTCTACTGTTTGAAGTAGTTCTAAATGTCATTTATGGCGCGTAGGTGAAGAAAACCAAGACCGATAACAGGAGCAGAAATTCGGAGCGAAATTGAGCTTGGAACGGTTGTGAGTGAAAATTTATCATTTCTTTTATCTTTCGTTTATTATGTTTTCGCATAATGAAAATGTATATTTTATGTGCTTTTAATGTATAAACATGATTTATGATCTTGATATATATTCATAGATATGCTTTTACTTGTTCGGTTTAAGAAACAACTTTAAAATTATTGCATCCGTTTCAAAGGCCATTGGTACCTTCAGATTATAGTGGTGATTATATTAGACCTGGCCGGATATCCTGTACACATGGGCAGGTTATAGGGGGTGTGTCACTAACTTCGAGAAGTCGGGATGTTAAGTCATGTGAGTCGCTCTATGTGTACGGGGTATTATCTCGCTATATGTATGCGATGTAGGATTCTACTGCATAGCCAGTGAGATGTTGTGAGATGTCACTGTGGGTGCTGCTAGTTGAGGCGCCCCGTGACTTACTCACGTGTGTGGCGTTAGTTGAATCATTGCGTGAGTATAGAGCTTTACGGTTACCATTGGTACAGTTTAGAAAGAAAATGGCTGAGCGAGGACTTTACTAGTTTTTGATCTACTGATAGCATATTATGCATCTATATGCACATGCTAGTTATTATGTTGTACAGATTTTAGATATTGTTTTCCAAAGATGTAAATAAAATCCGCTCGGTAAGATTTCATCGGCATATGATGTTAGAAACCATTTTACAGCTTTATATCAATTTTAGAAGCATGATTTATACATGTATTTTAGAATATAATATTTATGCGGAATTTTATTTTATTTGAAATCTTAAATGCACTCACTGAGCTCCTTTAGCTCACTCATTTTGTGTTTTATGTTTTCTAAACCTCCTTTTTAGGTGCAAGTTTCGGTATGCAAGCTGTTGATTCTCCTATTGCTGATTAGTGGGCCAAATCTGAAGATCATATTGTGCATGTAAATGTGCTAAATAGCACTCCTTTTACTTTTAGCATAGTAATTCTAGATTTATGCATTGTACGTATATTTCAGATAACCAATAAGAGATTTTGATATTTTGATGATCGTTTCAATTTTTTTATCAGTATTCTAGTTTTATGATCATAATGAAATCATTAAGTTGAGGTTGATTTGTTTTGTAAATGACTGGAGGTCCTATTTGGCAGTATTGAGAAGTGGTTTGGAAATAAAAGTGTAATTCTTTGTAGGTTTTGTACTGGATTTTTAGAAAAATAAGGGAAATTCTGCCCATTTTTTTTGAAATTAAGATGTCATTTTCATGTATATTCTAAAATTTTCTCAGTAATAATAAGAACTAAAAAGGAGTTTGCCTCGTGGAATTTCTCAACTTACACAGTTATATTCTAAGGAACTTCCATCGGGGTGCCCGGCAGGGCCGTTGGGATCTACTGTAGAGGGTCTCGGGTCGGGTCTTGTCAACATGAATATGTATGCTTAAAATCTCATTTGACGCTTAGGAAAGGTAATGAGATTAATCTTAATCTCTTTATTAATGAATTGAATGAAATTAAATAATAATTGCTAAATAAGAAGAACATAGGAAGCATAGAGTGAAATCAAGACCCTAGGATCCCATTTATTATAGATTCCCCATCTCATAATATTGTTAATTTCTTAGCTTAGATTCTTTTATTTTTCATAATTAATCTAGAATTAAGGCGGCCTAGATAAAATTAATTTGTGAACATCTATAGTAATTAGCATTAATTTGAAAGAACAATTCTCGTAGGACAATACTCACTCATCACTTTATTACTTGCTCACGACCCGTGTACTTGCAGTTTTGTATATGCATGTAATGCACGAACATCCATCCAACTGGGTTGTGGGTGGACCTATATGATATTTTTAGACTCTTCTATTTCTATACTTGGTCTAAGGATGTATTCGGTGGAAACAAACAATGGTATTCAAGCTTTTTCATTTAAAGCTATACATGCGATTAAGGTTTGTGCTATGTGCCATTCCAATACTTATATAAATATTTAATTTTAATATTTATACCATGTATTTTTTATTAAATTGCTAATTACATTAATTATATGGTACAATGCTTGCAGCGCTATAAATATTGTATGTTCTGAAGAACTTCAAATTTGATCTAAAGAAGTTTAGATCAGGGTTAAGAGTTAGCAATACTGAGAATTATGACTACAAAGAGTTAGTAGGTTATAATAATCAATGAAATCTAATGAGTTGGAGCCTTGTCTGTAACGGGACAAAAACATGAGGGTATACTACTATGACATAGTTGCAAGAGTTACAATAGGGGCTAAAAAATATCATTATGCAAATATGTTCTCAAATATTATATTCCTAATCTATTTTCACCAATGCAGTCTGTTGGTGAATTCTTTTTATATAGTCAATGTATGTCTGTATCTATAGGGTATAAATGGTTATTCCTAGCTGACCATGAGTTTGGAGCTCATATGGGCATATAGGTATTCAGTAAGGACTGAGTACCGAATAGACTCACGAGGACCCCAATAGACATCTTATGTAAGCTGTCAATAGAAGGTCCTTTCGAGTTGAGTAGTATTCGTAGTCCTTTGACCTGAGCGCCACAATATGCTTGTAAGTGATCCATAATACTTAGGTTCCACGGATGTCAGAGAACTTTAATGGTCTGACCACTATGTGTCGGTGGGTATGGTTTGATGCTTATGGAGTTCGGTGTACGTAGATATGGGATCCGTCAGTTTATATAGAGATTTAATATATCCAATGCTTCAAAATTGTATCTTAAAAAGTCTTATGGCCATAAGCAATAAGGAGTTTCCTCAGGATTGAATAATATAACAAAAGTGTTTGCGTATATTGTTCATTGAGATACAATTTTGGAGATAAGCTCATGGATGAGCTTATGTGAATTTGACGGTGTTGATCTATGTCCCTACACATCTAGGATATAAATGACAAAAAGACAATGCGTATGCGCTATTACTTCAACTTATATAGTCTAATGATCTTATTTGTAATATTCATGACGTGTGCGTAGGGCATTGATCACGGACTCATGGAATTGTTCTATTTGACGAATTGGTCATGAACCTATAGAGTCTTACAATATGAAGTGTACTCGTTGTGCACTGGGTAGCGTACCGTATTAAATAGTTAAATCTAGAAGAATCCACAAGAATCGAGCAATTATTTCAGGAGCCTTCAGGATGCACGTGTCAATACTTAAAAGTTAAGTCTATTGATTAGTTAACAATTGTTGTTGACCAATTAAATAATTACACGTGGCGCATAATGAGCCTTTGATTTAGTTTACTTAAGTGTGTGGTTAGGTAGGACCCACTTTAGGTTAACTTGGCAGCCAAGTAAGAAATTAAAAGATAAATTCACATGTTTGGTTATTTAATTATTACATATTCAAGATTTTTATTATTTTAATAATTAAATAATTTATAACTTAACCTAGGTTAAATAGTTAATTAAGATTAAGCTAATAAAATATTTAAATATTATTTACTTGTTGGACAAGTAAAGTAACCTAATTATGGTTAATAGTTAACTTGAGTTAGGTTAATTAAATATTTAAATATTAGCTACTTGTTGGACAAGTTATTTAACCTAACTAGAGTTAAGAGTTAACTTAAGTTAGGTTAGACTAAACCTAAGTTAAGAGTTAATTATGGTTTAGTTATTTTAAAAGTTAATTTGGTTTTGTTATATATGTAAAAATGAAACAAAAATATGTATGGATGAATGCTTAAAGTGGCCGGCCATATTGAGAAAGAAAAGAAAAAGAAATTGTTTCTTTTGCTTTGAATTCAAGAGTTGAGTTTACTATTCATCATATTCTCTAATATAATTTGACTATTAAAAGCATTATAAATTTTGTTTTATTGATCAAGAGTTGATCAATGGAAAAACAAACAAATTGGAGTTTAAATGCTAAGCCTCTGCTAGATTTAGACTTGTTGTTCTAAACAACCAAGCCCACCTAGTTGGTTAATAGAATTTTAAACGAGTTATACCTCAGGGGGACTCCAGTAACTTTTGTTCAAAAGTTACATAGGTGAAAATTCTCAATCCAATATATATTAATATGATAAATATATTTTATATGTATATTATCTATTTTTATGCTTGCGTAGCCTTTGAATATGTATGTGATGCGTATTTTTTTATAATGAATACACAAAGCACATGCATACACCCTGAATTTAATCGACACTAATAAATGGTATCATAGCCCATTTTTTGTTGATATAGGTGTGACTTGAGTGTTTGGGATGTTATTGGTGAAGTCCTAGTGTTAAATAGTGCTTTTCAAGTGTTGAAATGGATATACTAAGGTAGAAAACACTGAGATGCTATGGCTCTGAATTCTGGCATCGCTGCGCTAGGGCCTTCCATGCTGCAGTGCTAATGGGCTAGCATCGCGACACTGGAAGCTTAGCGCCGCGGCGTTGATACTGTTCACTCAAATTTAATTTTTGAAATTGTTTAAATAATTAAATATCCATATGTAAGTTTATGAGGTGTAGTGATAAGAGTTATTAATCTCTATTTTAAATAAGGATCATTTTTCTGTGTTGGTAACCAAAATTAGAGCCCTACTAGTTGGGGTTAGTTGTATTTACATAGAAATAAATGATTGATTGAGATTCACCTTCTTATTGATTAAGATTTACCTTCTTATTGATTGAGATAGTATTTTATTATGATCCACATTGTCAATACGGTGTTAGACGGGTCATGTCGGATTTTTTCTAATATTTCTACAGCATGAAGGATTTGGTCTGTATAACCTAGACTATGCTAATTAAACATAGGATAAGGTAAATATATGTGAACATATTACACAATATTGCAACAGCATGAGGGTAAAATCTGTAACATATATTTGACTATTAACAAGATAATCTGGAATACACTTACATAATATTGCTAGAGCATAAGGATATAATGTATTTAAGATTAGTGTTAAGAGTTACATAAGATGCAATTGACAAGAGTTGTCTACCTATTGAGTTTACAATGGCCAATATTGCTACAACGTGAAGCTGGAGTAAAATGCCAATAAGATCTACTTTCCACTATATAGTTTAAAAAGTTTAAATTATCATTATCCTATTTAAGAGTTTAAAGAGATTATATAACGCAGTAGAAGGGCGTTATACCTATGATTTAAAATATTTTTATTAACGATTTAATGATTCCGCTGACATGTTCTATTTATTTTGTCTTGTGAAGATCCGATGACCTCCACTAACCTTTTGGTGCGCATACTTGATGCACACCAACTCAAAAGCGTTGAAAACTACTTAAATTGGCTCATGAATCTTAGAATTATTCTAGATTCAGAGAAACTTAGATATGTTATTGATCAGAGATTACGCATAGGTGTTTCTGATAGTATTACCCCAGAGAAAAGAGAAACATATCAGAAATGATTGGATGATGATTTAAAAGTTAAATTATACATCCTCACCTTTATGTCTATATAGCTATAGCAGGAGCACATTCATATGGACAATGCTAGCAGTATAATGCTCTATCTAAAAGAGATTTTTGACAACAGACCTCAGCTAGAGTTATATCAGGTCGCTATGGCACACTTTCAGGCTAGAGGTTTTGAGGGTAGTCTAATGAGTCTCCATGTCCTTAAGATGATTAAATACAGGAGACGATGGACATATCTATAAAAAAATAACTTTGGGAATAGTTTTATTCTCCAGTCACTTTTGAGGTCATATGTACAGTTCATCGTGAACTTCAATATCCAGGGACATGACAACTGCCTAAAATATTGAAGACAACAGAGAAGGACATGACAAAATGGGGCTTGGCTCTCTTCGTTCAAGGTGCTTCATCTTATATTACAAAGGCTTTTAGGAAGTCCAATGGGAAAAAAATGAAGGTGAAGAACATACCCCGAATGGGTCCTCAGAGGCAACAGATATCCAAGCCTCAAGAAAAGAGCAAGAAAAAATAAAAGTGTTTCTTTTACGGCGAGGATGGGCATTGGAATCGCAATTGCCTAAAATACCTTGCCACTACGAATAAGACGCCCTCAGGTATATGCTTTACTATTATTGACATTCTTTGGCATTTGATGCCTGTTCTAACTGGGTATTAGATACCAAAATATATTATAGGGTCTGAGGGAAGTTAGAATGCTACACAGCCTAGAGAAGTACAACTTCAAGTTGAAAATGGTAATTTTCTATAGGTCCAAGCTATTGGACATTTTGATTTACTTCTCCCATGTAATAGAATAGTTGTATTATATAATTGTTATTATATACCCAACATCATCAGATAAATTGTATCCTTTCTGTACTTGATAGTGAAGGATATCGTATAAATATTTATAACTATTTCTTATGTTTATATGATGTGCTTAATATTTTATTAGCTGAGTGTCAGTTAATTAATGGTCATTATATATTGGATACAACTAGAAATGTCAAGAATGTGAAAGCTAGCACCAAAGGTAGCTCGGAAACTTTAAATAAAACTGAATTGTGGTATATGAGATTAGGTCATATAAGTTTGAAATGCTTAACTCATCTAGTTAAATATGGTTAGATATCTCATCTGACCATAGAACATTATCCAGTTTTTGAATCTTGTATTCAAGGAAAAAAATGACCAAATCTCTATTTTCTGGTGTTGGACACTATGCCTTTGATTTATTGAAACTAATACATAGAGATGTATGCGGTTCAATGATACATACTGCAATGGGTGGGTTTCAATATTTTATTACCTTTTTCGATGATTTGTCACGATATGGGTATGTTTTTCTTATGAAATACAAGTTTGAACCTTTGAAAAGTTCAAAAGTTTTGACTTGAAGTAGAGAAATAAACTGGAATATACATCAAGTGCCTTCGATTAGAATGAGGCAGTGATTTTTTGGATTATTTAATGGAGAATGGAATTCTTGCTCAATGTAATCCACCAGGTACTCCACAACACAATGGTGTTTTGAAGATGAGGAATCAAACTTTATTAGATATGGCCCGATCGATGATAAGCTTTCTGATCTCCCAAAATACCTGTAAGGTTATGCTCTAAAAACTGCTGCTCATATTTTGAACAAAGTTTCATCCAAAGCTGTTCTAACCACTCTATATGAGATGCTGAAGGGTAGGAAACCGAGTCTTAAATATTTTAAGATTTGGGGCTATCCTACTTACATAAGAGTTGCGCAACAGGATAAACTTGCAACCAGGGGGTATAAGTATCGGTTCATTATGTATTCCAATAATTCAATGGGATACAAGTTCTATTATCCAGAGGAACGAAATCTGTTTGTTATTTGCAATACCACTATCTTAGAGAAATAGTTTCTTATAGATTGTGAAAATTGTAGAAAGATTAAACTTGATGAAGTCAATTAGGAATCAAATAAACCACAGATGAAAACTCAAGTTCAAATGAGCAGTATACCTTTAACACACCCTCCATATAGGTCAAAAAAGATGTCAAGGCAACATATTAGGTATAGTCAGATGCTTAAAGGTGCCCTTGAAATTTTTTTAATTGAAGAAAATGATCCTTTGACCTATAGAGAGGCGATGTTGGACATTGACTCGGGAAAATGGAAAGATGCTAAGAAATCTAAAATTGACTCAATACATTAGAATCAAGTTTTGGACTTGGTTGAGCTTCCTAAAGGAATAGTTTATATTAGTTGTAAATGGATTTAAAAGCGAAAGTAAGACCTAATGGAAAAGTAGAGACCTTTAAGGCCCGACTGGTTATAAAATGTTATGCTTAGTGATCTGACATCGATTATGAGGGGACCTTTGCACTAGTAGTAATGTTAAAGTCAATTTGAATTTAATGGGTAATTTTTGTATATTATGACTTTGAGATATGGTAGATGGATGTAAAGACAATGTTCCTGAATAGATCTCTTGAGGAAGAAATATTCATGAAACAGCCTGAAGGTTTTGTGTCTAGCTAAATCTCTGGTATAATGTATAGACTTAAGCAGATATCCCAAAGCTAGAATCATCATTTTGATGAGGTAACCAGAGGATCTGGTTTTATCAAAAATAAAAAGGAAGCTTGTGTGTATAAAAAAGTCAGTAAGAGCATGATAGTCTTCTTAATGCTCTATGTTAATGACATACTAATTATTAGGAATGATATCGGTATGTTATAATCTGTTAAGAGCTATCTGAGTAAGAGTTTATCCATGAAATATTTGGCAGAGGCTTTCTATATATTAGGTATAAAACATTTTAGAGATAGAGTTAGAAAGTTGATATAACTCTCTCAATCATCGTACATTGATAGTGTCTTAGAAATATACTATTTCACTAACTGTAAGACAGTTAACGTACATTTTCAATTATGGTGTTCATCTTTTAAGGAGAATGTCTCCTCAAATAAAAGATAAAAGAGTTAGAATGTCTAACGTGACATATGCATCAGTTATTAGAAGCTTGATGAATGCTATGATGTGCATGAGACCTAACATCGGTATGGTTATAAGTGTTATAAGTCGGTATCATTCTGATCCAGGTGACAGCCATTAGATGGCAGTCAAACATATCCTAAAATACCTTAAGGGTACAAAGGATAAGTTTCTCATTTATGGAGATAGTGATTTATAGGTGAGAGAATACACAGATTCAAACTTTTAGTCTAATTTAGATGATAGAAAGTATATATCTTAGTATATGTTTACTCTCAACAGTACCACAATGAGTTGGAAAAGCACTAAGCAAGGGTCTACAGCTGACTCTACCACTAAGGTAGAGTATATAGCTGCCTCAGAAGTAGCAAAAGAAGCAATGTGGATTCGTAAGCTTGTCGCTAAGCTCAAAATAGTTTCAAGTTCTATGGATCCTATCCTATTATTTTGCGACAATAATAGGGCCACAGTACAAGCCAAAGAGCTAAGAGCATACCACAGATCTAAATATGTGAAGAAAAAAAAATCACATAATTATAGAGATCTTGGCTAGAGGAGATGTAATTATTTATAGAATAGATTATGTAAATAATGTA
This sequence comes from Ailanthus altissimus, assembly GCA_946807835.1. Taxonomy (NCBI): domain Eukaryota; kingdom Viridiplantae; phylum Streptophyta; class Magnoliopsida; order Sapindales; family Simaroubaceae; genus Ailanthus; species Ailanthus altissimus. The sequence continues at coordinate 15,966,993 of OX327697.1, read as the reverse complement.
GCGGACCCACTTACTAAGGCCTTAAATCCAAAGGTGTTTGAAAAACACGTGGAATCTATAGGTATTAGATACTACTGTGAATAGCACTAGAACAAGTGAAAGATTGTTATGGTTTTTGCTTACGTGCCAACCCAAAACTTTTATGAATATTTAATTTTAATATTTATACAATGTATATTTTATTAAATCTCTAATTACATTAATTATATGGTACAGGACTTGTAATGCTACAGATAGTGTACGATCTAAAGGATTTCAGTTATGATCTAAAGAAGTTTAGATCAGGGCTAATAATTAGCAACACTAAGAATTATGACTGCTAAGAGTTCGCAGGTTATAAGAATTAGTGAAATCTAATGCGTTGGAGCCCTATTTATAATAGGACAAAGATATGAGGGTATACTAGTAATGACATAGTTGCAAGAGTTACAATAGGTGCTAAGAAATGTCATTATGCAAATATGTTCTCAAATATTATGTTCCTGATCTATTTTCACGATTGGGTTCCAGTCAGTGAATCCATTTTATATAGTCAATGTATGTTTATACCTGTATTGTACAGATGGTTATTCCTAGTACCATAAGCTTGGAGCTCGTGTAGGCATACAGGTATTCAGTAAAGACTGGGTACCAAATGGACTCACGAGGACCCCAAGAGACATCCTATGTAATTCGTTAATGGACGATCCTTTTGAGTTGAGTAGTATTCGTGGTCTTTTGACCTGAGCGCCACGATGGGCTTGTGAGTGATCTACCGTACTTAGGTTCTACAAATGTCAGAGACCTTTCATGGTCTAACTACTGCGTGTCATTGGGTATCGTCTAATGCTTATAGAGTCCAGTGTGCATAGATATAGGATTTGTCAGCTCATATAGGGAGTTAATATATTCAATACTTTGAGATTGTATCTCGAAAAGTCTTATGACAATAAGCAATAAATCCAGAAAATGAAGTTTCCCTTAGGATTGAACTATATAGCAAAAGTGTTTGCATATATTGTTCATCAAGATACTAATCTAGAAATAAGTTCATAGATGAGCTTATGAGGATTTGATGGTATTGATATATGTCCTCGTATATTTAGGATATAAATGACCTCAACTTGTATGGTATAACGCACTAATTTGTAATATCTGTGACGTGTGCGTAGGACATTGATCACAGACTTATGGAATTATTCCATTTAACGAATCGGGCATGCACCTAGAGAGTCTTGCAATATGAAGTGTACTCGTTATGCACTTGGGAAGCGTAGCAGATTGAATAGTTTAATCCAGTAGAATCTAGCATAAACAAATAATTGTTTGAGGAACCCTCGGGATACACGCGTGTCAATACTTAAGAGTTAAGTACATTGATTAGTTAGCAACTGTTGTTGACAAATTAAATAATGACCCGTGATGCATAGTGAGCCTTTTGTTAAGTTACTCAAGTATGTGGTTAGATAGGACCCACTTTAGGTTAACTTGACAACCAAGTAAGGGCTTAAGGATAATTTCACAAATTTAATTATTTAATTATTAAATATTCATGATTTTTATTAATTTAACAATTAAGTAATCCATAACTTAACCTAGGTTAAAAGGTTAACTAAGGTTAAGTTAATTAAATATTTAAATATTGTGTACTTGTTGGACAAGTAAAGTAACCTAACTATGGTTAATAGTTAACTTAAGTTTGGTTAATTAAAATTTAAAATGTTAGCTATTTGTTGGACAAGTTATTTAACCTAACTAGAGTTAACAGTTAACTTAAGTTAAGTCAAACTAAACCTAAGTTAGGAGTTAACTATGGTTTAGTTATTTTAAAAGTAAATTTGGTTTTGTTATATATGTGAAAATGAAACAAAAATATGTATGAAAGAATGCTTAAAGTGGTCGGCCATATTGAGAAAAACATGAAAAAGAAATTGTTTCTTTTATTTTGAATTCAAGAGTTGAGTTTACTATTCATCATCTTCTCTAATATATTTTGACTATTAGAAGCATTACAATTTTTTTTTTTTATTGATCAAGAGTTGATCAAGGGAAAAATAAAAAAAATAGGGTTTAAGTGTTAAGCCTCTACTGGATTTAGAGTTGTTGTTGTAGACAACCAAGCTCACCCAGTTGGTTATTAGAATTGTAAATGAGTTACACCTCAAGCAGAATTTAGTAGCTCTTTTTCAAAAGTTACGTAGGTGAAATTTCTCAATCCAATATATATTAATGTAATTAATATATTTTATGTGTTTATTATCTATTTATTTGCTTCTATTGCTCTTGAATATGTATGTTATGCATATTTTGGGTAATGAATACACAAAACACATGCTTACACCCTCAAATTAATCGACATCAACAGTGCTAAGATATTTGCCTTGCGATTCTCTTTCTTTGGTATTTGTTAGAGGACTACCTCCTCAAATTTCTTTTTTTTTTTTGTCCCAACCATTTTGAGGTATATAGCCATATGATCATCTTGAGCCCTACATCCTTTGTTCACTTGATTGACTATGAGCGGTGAGTCACTTTTAATGAGAACTTTCTTGGCAATGAATGATCTAGCAACCCATAGTCTGATGAGGAGAGCTTCATATTTAGCTTCATTATTAGTGATTGGGAAGCTAAATCTGACTACATAGTTAAGTTCATCTCTTTTTAAATTGATAAGAATTATACCAGCCCTACATCTTTTTTAGTTTGAGGCATTATCAATGAAAAGTTTCTAGGTTGGAGTATGAGAAGATTATTTTTCTTATGTGTTTAGTGATTCTTCCTAAAGGGTCTCTTCTTTAACCCGATCTCCTTATGCATATTCCACAATGAAGGTAGCAAAGGCTTATGCCTTAATGGCTAATCTCGATTTGTACTATTCATTAAACTTACTGAGCTCGATTATCTATTTAACAAGACATTCAAAAAGGTTAGGATTGTGAATATCTTAGGGGCTAGTTTGTGAGGGCGATTATGGTATGGACTTGAAAGTAAGGTCGTAATTTTCGTCCAGCTGAAGATAGCTTTTTCTATTGGTGAATAGTAGGTCTCAAGATTTGCAAATGCTTTGCTAGTGAAATAGACTGGTACCTGAATGTTCTTTTCTTCTTTGACCAGTGTTGTGCTTATTTCTCAAGCCTAAACTCCCAAGTATAAGATAAATTGGTATACTATCTTTGCACAGCAAGGTGAAGTGGTTGAGCTAAATATTCTCATAATTTCTGGAAATCTTCCTTGTATTATAGGGTCCATCTTGTTTTGTCTTTGCTCTTAATATCTTGAAAAAATTTCAAGCATTTGTTAGTAGCTTTTGAAATGAAATAACTAAGAGTAATTATCCATCCTATGAGTCTTTGTATTTTTTCTTTACTGTGCTTAGAGACTTTATCTCAAAGACTGCTCAGATTTTTTTGGGATATGCGTTTATCCCTCTTTGGCTTACTAGAAGCCCTTACACTTTCCTGATTCAATGACAAAAGTTTATTTTTTAGGATTTAACTTTATGTTGTGTTCTCTTAAGCCCTTACGTATGCTTTTATGCTTTTCCTGATCAAGGGTTTGAAAAACTTATTAACAAGTTTCTGGAAGGTGGCGCTTGTGTTTTTAAGTCCAAATGGCATAATGTTATAGTAGAAAGTTCCTTGATGAATGATAAAGAAAGTCTTCTATTAATCTAGTAAAGCATCCTGAGAATACATCTATAGCCTCATTTCTTTCTTCTTTGAAGATTTATCTCTTTTGCTTGACTGGCCTGAAAGATGGATCAATAGGTAGTGTGTGTGATATAAGAGCAGGCTCTAGTTGTGAGCCTATTTTTACGATCTTTTTAAGGGAGTTCTTTTTTTTATGTATCGAGAACAAATATCCTTCTAGTTCTAAAGTTATCTTCTCCAGGACCTATGGTAGTAATGCAAAAAGTTTTCTTGGATGTTGTCGTATAACAGCTTTTTGTTGTCTTTTGATCACCCTTAAGAATTTATACTCCATCTCTAGTAGGGAATTTAAGCTTTAGGAAATGGATGGACATAGAGGCTTTAGAGTTTATCATAAAAGGCCTTCCCAATATTACTTTGTAAGGTATTGGCTAGTCAACCATTACGTTAATCATCATTATTTTATTGTAGGGTTTCTCTTTTATGGATATCTGTACGCTTACAACTCCTAATAACACTACACAGATATCTCCAACCCATGGAAAAGAGCCTGTATGCATTTAATATTGAGATCTTCAATATCGAGCTCATCGAGTGTTTATTTGAATATTATGCCTACTATTTCCATCTCAGTTATCTGAATAGTTATAACTAATGCATTATTATAGGGGTGACTAATGTCTTTGGCATCCTCCTCAGTAAACATGATTGTTATTGAATGTACGGGCTGGGAATTCTTCAAGCTTTAGCAGATGGGACAATACGTTGTTGTATTGCTGCAGATATTTCTCTTTCTAACCACACAATTACTAGTACACCTATTGTGATTCCCAATACAGGAGTAAAAATAGGGACAAGCATCCATATGATCCCATAGACCTCTTGTAAGGATTCCAATCTGGAAAAAGAATTGATATCTTGTACTTCTGGTGTATCAATTATCATTTCAACGATCAACTTCCCCCATAATGATATCTATACTACCTAATATCGTCATAATATCAGCCAATTTCATTCTTTTAACTAACTGAGAAAGAATTTGCAAATTGATAAAACCCGGTGGGCGAATTTTCCATCTCCAAGGAAAACCACTTTGATCTCCTATCAGAAAAATTCCCCAAAAGGAGCAATTTCTCAATAGTTGGAGTGTTACACCTCATTTGCTGTCTTACTATTGAGTATTGAGAATAATTTTTTTCTCTATCAAACAATTTTTTCCTCTATCTATTCAAGTCTCCTGCTAACTTCTTGCCCCCTAAGATGATTATGGTTATTTTTCCTATTAGAGAGTGCTTGAGTTCTCAGTTTTTCTAGTATGAGGTTTCTTTGGTCCCATGTCGACTCTAAACTCATTCAAGTACTTATTCTTCATTAACTAATCTATCTGGACCTGTAAGTTTGTGCAATCATTGTTGATGTAGTCATGGTCTTGATAGAACTCGCATATTTTATTCTTGTTTCTATATTGCGGTATTGTTAAGAGAGGTCTTAGCTTTTCAAGCATATCGTTTTCTTTGATGGCCTCGAATATCACTGCCAACGGAAATGTTGTATAAATATAATTATCTTTTTGTATCTTGGCTACTCTAGTAGGATATTTTCTTGTTTGTTTCCTCTTATTACCTTCTCAAGGTGGATCCCCTCATAGGTACTTTGTTGTTCTTTGTTAGGTTTCATCACTTTGTTCTCGTGTTGTTCTTCTCTCAGTGAATTTTTTAAGCTCTTATCCTTTTGGCTTTCCTTAGGCATTTGCTTTAGTTGCTCTTTTTGTTGCTTCTTTTTCTTCAATTTTTATGTATCAAGGAGCTTACACATAAGTAATTGCATAAGATGCAGATGAACTCTCTGATATAAAGTACCAGAACTGACTTATCTGATGTCTTTTTTCAATGCTTCTAGTGCAATAAGTAGGTCAAATGCCCTAAGCTGGATCACCTCCTTATGAAATCATTGTATAAATTCTCTTAGACTCTCGTTATGACCTTGTTTGAGTCATCCTAGCTGTTAAGGGCCTTTAGCATTCTCACAGGCTCCTTGAAAATACTGAAAAACAATTCTTAGTTAATTCACTAAAAACGAAAATACCCATTTGCCTCAAGCTTCTATACCGAATGAGGCTTATCTATCTAGATTGATGTGGAATAGTTGCATATAAAATTTTGTCTAAGTCTGAAAATTGATAATATATTAGTTACCTGATCGACGTAGTGATAAAGATTTGTTGTGCCCTTGTAAGTTGAGAGATTTGACAACTTGAATCCCCCTGGCATCTCAATATCTTAAGGTCGTCAATAAGAGGAGATTTTCTTTCTCATTCTGTTGTTTTTGGTGTGGGAAGCTTTTGTCTCACCCCCATTTTGGAGGAGCTAAGTAGTCATTCTTTTAGGATTTGCACCATCTCGACTAATGGGTCATTGTTTCTAAATGCCAAGCTATGATGTTCATTGTACTTATATCTTTTAATTCCCTAGAGAACCTTCTCATATCCTCTTTGATTCTACTATTACTTTTCTTCTTATTCAATATATCTCTAGTGCCTTCTTTGATCTGGCTACTTTCTTTTTTCTTGTTCAAGATTTCTTTCCATCTTGTGTATGCCTATTTTCTCATCTAAGCTTATCTATGATTCTCCAATCATCATTTATTTCTAGGTCATGATTGATGTTAATTCACCTAAAAAAATCATTCTCTAACCTCTTCTTGGTTAGGGGAGTAGTTATAATCTATTTGACGTGATCTCTAACTTGATGGATGACTCTCTCTTTCAGAGCGTTCTGGCAAAACCCTTTTTTGTCTTTTGTTCTTGGGTGAATCAATGAGGATTTTTTGGCTTCTTTTACTATTAGGAGAATGCTTCTTAAAGGCATGAAATGTCGTTGTGACTCAAGAATTAGATGAGACACTTGTTACCTTCTAGGCCTTTACACTTTTCCAAAATGTTTGCCATTATCTTTTTTAGTTACAATTAAAGATGAGCTTTTAGAGATAAAAAAAAGCTATTTTTCCTTTACTTGTAAAAGTTAAAATTTTGGGCTTTTACGAGTAGAGCTTTTAAAACTTTTTTATTTATTTATGTAATGTCATACACACTTTAATAATATTTTTTTATTTCTATAGCGTACTTTTAATAAAAATAAACCGATTCAACTCAAATATTTTTATTATGTTTTTATAAGTCATCATATTTTTATATCTCTACAGCCATCATATTTTTACAAGAATATATCAAAATCTTTTGTTGATTATTTATATTTTAAATAAAAAGAATTATTATTATTTTTTTAATTTTTGTACCAAACACAATAATTTATATTAATTTGTTGATTACTATGTATTAATTTTACTTGATTCTTGTGTTTTAAGAAACTGAATTTGAGAAAATATATAATAAATTTAAACTTATATATAAAAAATATTGAAATTATTTTGAATTTAAATATAAGTTTTATTAAGTCTTTTTTAGTAGTTTAATAACAAATAAGCACTTTTAACAATGTATAACTAAACGATCTAATACATAAAATGAGTTTTTTTTTAATTGGCAACCAAACGATCAATGATTTTTTTTTCCTTATTAACTCTACTTTTAAAAGCTCTAATTTGAAAAGCTTTACTTTCAAAAGCTCTATTTGAAAAGCTCAACCAAACTAGCCCAAAATTAATGAATGGAAATATCTAGGACTATAGTTATCCTTCAATATGTTCTCCTAATGATATTATCCTCAATGCTACTTTCTTAGTTTGATTATTGGTCACAACACAAAACCCATCGCAAGCCTCTTCCGATGGTCAAACGACTATATCTTAATTTCCCAATTATCTATATTACTATAGTAATAAAATTGAACCAAGATTCATTAAGTATAAGTTGTGTTGACCATGCATGCTATATAGGTATATTTTGTCTTATATTGAAACTCACAACTACTACATTGTAATTATGCATCAATTTGTCTTAAGCTTTACACTAAAATGCCTTTTTCAAGTTTATCTTATTGAACCAAAATCATTCAACAATTGGCTAGGTTAATTAAAAGTATTAAGAATAGACAAATTGAATATTTTAAGAATAGATAAATTGAATAATAAACTAAGTTTATAATATTCAAGGATAAAAATATTTATATCAACATGTTGAGTTAAAAAATATAATCCTACACAAGAAAATTAGTTCAAAATAATGAAAGAGTAATGACTAAATACAATAAAATTCATTATACAACCAATCCCAAACCAAATGAATTGAAGATGGTGAGAATCTCAATCAGCTCTTAGTCTTGGTTAAACCTTCCTCTTTGTAGTAACCCACTCTTTGATTGTGTTGTCCTTGTATGATTCTTCTCTCCAAGTTGATTACAACTATTATTTGCTTTGTTTGCACTAGAAATGATGATTTTTGGAGCTTTGAAATAGGGAACGCTGGGGCATTCATCCTTCATCATGAATGCTGGAGTGTTCATCCTTTTTCTTTACTTGTTGGCTATAGTTTTTGATGTTTTTGCTCCAATTTCTTTAGCTTCATTCTTTCCATGACTACTCCTACGAAATTAACACTTGAATGCGTAAAATAGCCTAAAAGTATTCAAATATAGGCAATTCCTAAGTTAGCATATAGATGACATATATAACTAAATTACGCTTATAAGTGAATTCAATGAAAAATCAACCAATCACTTATGATTTTTATGGTGACAACTATCTAAATGAACATTGCATGAAGATGACAAAGTATGTTGGAAATTAAAACTAGTAATAGAATAACTACAACTTCAATTTTTACAATCCAAAATAAAAGGATCATCCAAATTTTCCTTGGAATAACAGCCAAGGGTTTACAAACTTCAAGGCAAATGAATCCTCCTAGATTTCTAGCACAGATTTAGTAGCAGTATGAAAAGAAACTAGCCCTGGAAGAAATGTTGATACAGTATATGAAGTAGATTGATACCATCATTCAAAGTTAAGCATATCTAAAAGTCAAGCAACTTTAGTAAAGATATTAGTGACTTAAGTGGGCTAATTGGCCATATCTATTAGCAACCACCTAAAACGATCCTTGCCATGCAATACTAAAGTCAATTCTAAAAGAAAGATAAAACATTTTAAAGCAATACCTTGAAGAATGGGAAGAAACTGTCGACTGATAGTAAAACATCTTAACCAAAGGAGAACCTCTCTAATGATTATGAGCATATTATTGATGCAAAAGATTAAGAGAAGAGAAAAGTAGCAGCATTGAACAGCAACATAAGCCCATACAACCCACTACCACCTTTCCCTTAACATCTCCAAAAGAAAAACTTGGATAAGCAGTTTTCCAAATTTCTAAAAGCATTTAAGGAAATACATATCAACATCCTTTTTACATAAGATTATAGCAAATGTTCAATTATGTTAAGTTCATGAGATCATCTTATCAAAGAAAAGATAACTAGAAGATTTTGAGACAGTGGCTTTAACAGAGAACTATAGTATGATCCTATCGAAGAAATTACAGCCAAAGCTTAAGGATCTAGGGAATTTTACTATACCATGTACAATCAAAAATAAATTCTTTATAAAGCCCTCTGTAACTTTAGAGCTAGTATTAATTTGATGCCACTATTGAAGTTGATGAATGAAATTTAGTTCCACACTAATTAAAGGGCAATATTGCATTGAAGAAAGAGAACGAAGAGGCATGACATGAACATCATAGAGAAACTAGAAGATACCAGCCAACAAAGTTCATTCTTCTAGTAAAAATTAAAACTCTTGTCAAGAAAGCATAAATCAAGATGGTCAATAATACTTTTTAAAAACTTCAATATAGAGTTTGGAAGTTTAAGAAAAGGAATATCAATAATCACAAGCACCAACTGAAGTTCCATCAACAACATGCCTTCAACATACAATTTGATCCGCTATAAGAGCCTGAGCATTACGTCAATCTAAAATATTAAATCAAGCACTTATTGAAAAGCCAACCTAAGTGATGCATTTTTATTTCTTGTGTTTGTAAAAAGAAATCCAATGTCATGGTGCCCAATAGCTGATGTCGTAGCTCTAAAGTTAAAGTCTTAAGCGTTACGACACCCCCAAGCCAAGGTTGTGATGCCCAAGCCTGAAAATATTTACCACCCCCCTAATCCCAAGTCTCAATGATGTAGACAACGATGATAGTAAGAGGGAAGTGTTCTATTCTCATTTTTCTCTTGCCATTGAGGACACTTTCTATCTTAAGTTTGAGTAAGGGAAACACTTTTTGAGTAAACTTTTAGCTTTTTATCTTATCGCTCAATTATGCCTATTATTTTCTTCTATTTTATGCTTTGCATGTTAATTATTATTTTTTACTTCTTGTTATTTTTTGGGTTTAGAATAATGTTTAATAGTCTATAATAAGAACTAGACTGTGATAGATATAATTCTTAGAAAATGATAGATATTGCAAGTACTCTTATGTTTAATCTTTGTATCAAGGTTTTGCCTTATTTGGGATTCCTTCAACACACTGAGCACATAAGTTAGGATCATTTAGTTTATTTGCTACTTACAGAGCATTTATGCATGACAAGGATATATAAGAGTCACAAACATTCTAAAACTTATTTGATTATCACTCAATGCGATATTATAGGTCATACTTGGTTGAGGAAATGATTATAAGTTATGTGTGGATACTTTAAGCCTTTCAAGCCTACCTATTATATTATTTTATCCATATTTACCCACTTTGAGTGTAATGACTATTTTTCTTTGTTAACCATAACTATATCCTAACCTTTAAATAAAATTTCCTTCATAATGGCTTTCATACCATAATCATAATGATCTTGTTAAAAAAGTTAAATTTGGGAGTATATGCAATTGTTGATTATTCTAGGGTGTAGACATATGAGTAGTGTGTTCATCATTACAAATATATGTATCTCATACAATATTTATAGCAGTGAAAGCTGAAAATCTAATTTCTAGATTGATAAACACAATAAAATCTTTATTTAATCACATAAATAAAATAATAAAGATTGATAGAGTAATCACCTTAACAAGCCTTTTGAATGTTTAGCCAAAGTTCTCACATTGAAGTGGACTTGTTTCTAATTCTAGCATCGAACTTGGTGGGTTTCGGTAGGCTAGAATGACAGCTTGATTCTAGCAAGGGTTTAACTCTTTAAACTCTAGTTTAACACTTAAACTATTTGCTTAACACCTTAAGCTATTGGATTACTACAAAACAATGAATGATATTTATTCTAGTTTAACATTTAAATAACAAGATCATTTCATTCTTACTTGTAGAATGGCCGGCCAACAAGAAGAATTTGAAGAAGAAGAAAATATTCTCAACGATTAACTTTTTCCAACACTTTGAAAATGAATGGCTTCTCTTTCTCTCTTTTAGTAGCCGAATCCTTTCTACTCACCGAATGAGTAAAATTGCTCTTTTTTTGGTTTATTTGCTTTACCCTCCAATAAGCAACAAATGGCCCACAAAGTATGGCAACACTTTCTACTCCTATTTGCCTTTGTTTTTGTTTCATTTGTTTACAATAAATAAATGAAATAAAACATATGCAATTTGTATTTATGTGATGGCCGGATATTACTTGTCTAATTGGTGAAATAATTTCATCAATTAAGATAATTACTTGGTTCATCTCAAGACACTTGGCAATTTTTTATTCATGCATTATATGTTTAATCAAATTAAACACATGCAATATGTATTGGCCTAACCAAAGTAAGAGAAGAAACAATTTCCAATTCTTACAAATTTCACCCCCCACCATTTGCCATGCCCATGCTTTAGTGTTTTTTTTATTTTTGGTGCAATTATTTAACAATTTAAATAATCATACACATGCATAAATCAATTCTTAAGTCACAAAAATTGTAAGCTACTCATTTAATAAATAAATATTATTTGACTTGTAAAATATTATTATAATTATTTTATTCAAAACAATAATTTTATGAATAAATAATGATATTACTTGCTCAACAAATAAGGTCATTTTAGTAATTTTTAAGTCAAACAATAAGTGGCCTACAATGTGCCATGTGTCATTATTTTATTGGTCAACAACTATTGTTAACTAATTGATGTACTTAACACTTAAGTCTTTACATGTGCACATCTCGAGAGATACTGAAGCAAATGTTCGGTAACTAAAATTTACTAGATTGAACTATTTAATTTGGTACGCTGCCTCTGTATCCAACGAGTACACTTTATATTATAGAACTTCCTAGTCCACGCCTGATTTTTTAAACGAAACTATTTTGTGAGTTCGTGATCGATGCCTCAGGTACACGTCACTGATATTATAAACCAAGGCATTAAACCTTACAAGTTGAAGTCATAGCACATACATATAATCCTTCTGCCATTTAAATCCTAGAAGAGTGGAAATATAGATCATCACTGTCAAATTCTTATGCGCACATTCGTGAACTTATCTCCAGACATGTATCTTGATAAATAATATACACAAACTCTTTTGTGACATTATTTGACCCTGTGGGATACTCTTTTCCTGGGTTGATTGCGTATGGCCATAAAATTTTCTGATATACAGCCTCAGAGCATCTGGATATACAACTCACCTATGTGAATTGATGGATCCCATATTTGCGCATACCAAACTCTATGAGCATCGAACCATACCTAGTGACACATAATGGTTAGACCATGAAAGGTCTCTGACATACATGGAACCAAAGTATGAAAGATCACTCACAAGCCCATCATGGCACTCAGGTCAAAGGACCATGAATACTACTCAACGCGAGAGGATCTGCCATTGACGACTTCATAGAATGTCTATTGAGGTCTTCATTGAGTCTGTTCAATATTCAGTTCTCACTGAATTTTCATATACTATACGAGCTTCTGTTAAGCCCAAGAGCAACTAAGAACAACCATCTAAACCATCCAGATATAGTTATACACTGATCTATAAAAATGGGTTCCAGTACTAGACCCACATTAGTGAATTAGACCAGAAATATTATGTTTGGGAATAGACTTGTGTAATAACATAAGGACTCACTGGACTGCCCTTAGAGAGTTTGGCCTAAAAAAGTGCTTTGACAACCTTATAAATCTGGACTTGGGGTTTATCACCAAAGAGCTCTTTCAAATATAGCATAATTTTGCTAGCACTGTCCATCCAGACATGCTCCTACTACAACTCAATAAATATAAAGGTAAGGATGTATAATTTAACCTTTAAATTATCATCAAATCATTTCTGATAAGTCAATTTTTCCTCTGGGGTGGCATCCTTAGAAACACTTCTGGCATTTCCTGATCAATAACGTATCTGAGCTTTTCTGAATCCAGAACGATTCTGAGATTCATATACCATTCAAAATTTTTTTTTGCACCTTTGAGTCAGTGTACATCTAGTATGCACACCAAGGAATTGCTAGAGGCCATTATATCTTCACAAAATAAAAAAAATAAAAGATGTTAACGAAATTATAAAATTTATTAAATCGCTAATAAAAATGTTTTAAATCATGAGTAAACAATTATACATTTTTTTAAATTTAAAACGCCCATCATATTGCTTTACTTAATCCCTTTAATCTCTCGAACAGAAGAATGACAGTTTAAACTCTTTAAACTGTACAGTGGAAAGTGAACCCCATTGGAATTTTACTCTAGCCTCACGTTGTAGCAATGTTGGCTTTTATAAACCCAACAGGTAGACAACATTTGTCCATTACATCTCATGCAACTTTTACCACTGATCCTAAATACACCTTATCCTCATGCTATAGCAATATTAGGTAAGTGTATTCTAGTTTAACTTGTCAATAATCAAATATATGTTACTGATATTACCCTCACGCTGTAGCAATATTGGGCAAGACATTCGCATATTTACCTTTTCTCATGTTTAACCAATATAGTTCAAATCATATCGACCAAATCCCTCACACTGTAGCAATATTGAAAGAGATCGACGTGACTCGTCTAATACCGTATTGACAAGACGGATCATCGTGTAACATTATCTCAAAATAAAACACTGTCAATACGATTAAGAGAGATTTTAAAGACTTAGTCCCTATCTCATGAGGTGATGATTCTCAATCAGATATTTATTTCTGTGCAAACACAACTAACCTCTTCCAGTAAGGCTCCTATTATGGTTAGCAACACAAAAAATGATCATGGTCTATAATGTAGACTGATAACTCTATCACTGCATCTCATAAACCCCTACAAGCTTAAGCCAACATTTTAAACAATGTCAGCGTCGCAGCGTTGAGCTCTAAGCGTTGTAGCACTAGGGGACAGTGATCCCCCAGCGCTGCGGCGCTCAACCTACATCACTCGGCATTGGGGCTTGGAAACCCCAGCATCCAGGCGATTATCTTCTGCAATGCCAAAATCAAGGCCATGGCGTCCCGATGTTCCCCACTTTGGTATGCCAATTTCAACACTTTGAAAAACACCATTTGAACACTGGGACCTCACCAACAACAAATTAAACAGTCAAATACACCTAAATCAACACAACATTGCTTTGATATTATTTAAAAGTGATGATTATTCTAGGTTACAAGCATATGAGTAATGTGTTCATGATTACAAATATCTATATCTCATACAATATTCATAACAGCGAAAGCCAAAAATTTAATTTCCTAGATTGATAAACACAATAAATTTTTTATTTAATCACATAAATGAAATAATAAAGATTGATAGAGTAATCACCTTAACAAGCCTTTTGAATGTTTAGCCTGAGTTTCCGCTTTGAAGTGAACTTGTTTCCAATTCTAGCATCGAACTTGGTAGGTTTGGGTAAGCTAGAATGACAACTTGATTCCTGCAAGAGTTTAACTCTTTAAACCCTAGTTTAACACTGAAACTAATTGCTTAAAACCTTAAGCTATTGGACTACTACAATACAATGAATGATATTTATTCTAGTTTAACATTTAAACAATAAAATCATTTCATTCTTACTTGTAGAGTGGCCGGCCAACAAGAAGAATTTGAAGAAGAAGAAAATATTCTCAACACTTAACTTTTTCCTGCACTTTGAAAATAAATGGCTTCTCTTTCTCTCTCTTAGTGGCTGAATCCTTCCTACTTACCAAATGAGCAAAGTTGTTTTTTTTTTTTGGTTTATTTGCTTTACCCTCCAATAAGCAACAAATGGCCCACAAAGTATGGCAACACTTACTACTTTTAATTGCCTTTGTTTTTGCTTCATTTGTTTTTAATAATTAAGTGAAATAAAATACATGCAATTTGTGTTTATGTGATGGCCAGATATTGCTTGTCTAATTGGTGAAACAATTTCATCAATTAAGATAGTTACTTGGTTCATCTCATGACACTTGGCAATTCTTTATTCATGCATTATATGTTTAATCAAATTAAACACATGAAAGATGTGTTGGCCAAACCAAAGTAAAAGAGTGAAGAAATAATTTCCAATTCTTATAAATTTTGGCCCCTGCCATTTATCACGCCCATGCTTTAGTTTTTTTTTTTTTTGTTTTTGTAATTATTTAAATAATTTAAATAATCAAACATATGCATAAATGAATTCTTAATTCACAAAAATTGACACCCATTTAATAAATAAATATTGTTTGACTTGTAAAATAATATCAAATCTTTTTATTATTATTTTAGTCAAAACAACAATTTTATGAATAAAATAATGATATTACTTGTCCAACAAGTAAGGACATTTTGGTAATTTTAAATCAAACAATAAGTTTCCTACCATATGCCACGTGTCATCATTTTATTAGTCAGTAACTATTGTTAATTAATTGATGTACTTAATACTTAAATCTTGACATATGCACAACCCGAGGGATACTGAAGCAAATGTTCGATTTGCTAAAATTTACTAGATTGAACTATTTATTTCGATACGCTGCCCTAGTGCTAACAAGTATACGTCATATTGTGAGACTCCCAAGGACCACGCCCGATTTATCAAATGAAACTATTTCGTGAGTCCATGATCGATGCCCCACGCATACATTACAGATATTACAAACCAGCGCATTAGAACATACAAGTTGAAATCATAACGCATACGTATAATTCTTCTATCATTTATATCCTAGAAAAGTAAGGATATAGATTATCACCGTCAAATTCCCAATGCTTTCATCTATGAACTTATCTTTAGACACGTATCTCGATAAATAATCTAGGCAAACTCTTTTACGACATTGTTTGACTTTATGGGAAAATCTTTTCCTAGGTTAATTGCTTATGGCCATAAGACTTTCTGAGATACAGCCTCATAACATTCGAAAATACAACTCACCTATATAATCTGACGGATCCAATATCTGCACACATTGGACTCTATGAGCATCGAACTATACCCAATGATACGTAACGGTCAAACCATAAAATATCTTTGTCATTCATGGAACCAAAGTATGATGGATCACTTACAAGCCCATTGTGGCGCTTAGGTCAAAAGCCTATGAATACTAATCAATTCGAGAGGACCTGCCATTAACGACTTCATGGGATGTCTGTTGAGGTACTCGTTGAGTCTGTTCAATATTCAGTCCTCACTGAATACCTGTATGCTTTACGAGCTTTCGTTAAGCCCATAGTCAGCTAAGAATAACCATCTAGATATAGTCATACACTAATCTATAAAAAAAACGGTTCTAACGATAGACCCGCATCGGTAAATTAGACCAGGAACATTATGTTTGAGAATAAACTTATGTAATAACATTTCTTAGCTCTTATTGTAACTCTTTGCAACTATGTTATTACTAGTATACTCTTAGTTTTTTATCCCATTACAAATAAGGTTCTAACTCTTTAGATTTCGCTGATTATTATAACTTGCTATCTCTTTTGTATTTATAATTCTCAGCGATGCTAACTCTTAGCATTGATCTAAATTGTTTTATACCAGATCTAAATTCCTTCAGATCGTACAATGCCTGTAGCATTACAAGCATTGTACCATTTAATTAATGTAATTAGCAATTTAATAAAATATGCATTGTACAAATATTACAAAAATAAATATTCATATAATTTGGAATAGCACATGAGTACAAATCCCAATAGTATAGTCGCTTGAAGTATTCACTAAAAAAAAGTAAATAAAGTTTTCTTTACTCTAAGTTAGAAAGAAAAAAAATAAGAAAAACGATTGAGCAACAAAGTGAATAAAGAAAGTATGAAATAAGTTTGGGGATCTTTGAAAAAATTGATTAAAGGTAGGAATGATCCAAGAACCAATATACGTGTTTATGGTGTGAATTAAGCAAAGTTTTATCCATTTTATCCTACCTTCATCCTAGCAATATGTTACAAGCTATATAAAGACCTATTTGATCCATGATTATGTATACATCTATATTAGTAGAGAGTGGTATGAAAAGCAGGCATATAAAATGTGAATAAGAATTCTTTTCAAGATAAAAATTTTGCATCCTTATGTGCATAAATAAATCAGAATGTGAAAGACTAATGAAAATAATTTACACACACACACATATATACACACCAAGTGAATTATATAAGAGGTGACGCTAGTGCATGGATTGACATTCTAACTTTTATAGTGTCTAGTGTTTCTCATGAATTGTAAACTGTATGCAATCTTTGAGACAAAGTTTTTAATCATGATCCATCCCATCTTTTTTTTCTAGTCTTTACTTTTAGTTTTATTTTAATTTATTAGGTCTTAATTATCTTATAAAACATATATATATTTTTACAAAAAATGCAAGCAAAATGTGACTACTTATAAAATTAACAAAGTTAGATTTTTTATTTAAAAAGAAAGTTATTTTTTTAGTTATAGATAAAATTGGATGATGATTCTTTTTTTTTTTAGTATGTATGTGTTGAGGGAAAAAAATTAGGTGACACTTGGTTCACTCACAAGAGCCTAACCTGGCCCTCAGACCCAATTTTCTTTATGGGAATCCGTTTCAAAATGAACTACTTCAACAAACTGAATATAAATCTAAATACATATACCTCCATAACTCAATAAGATAGGCCATCTAGTGGAACCTATATAAAAAAATATGTCACCACTCAATATTGCCGCCAGATGACACGTCGTTACGGGCAAGTCACCTATCACCTCATCATCAAACCTACCAACAGGTATACACGTCACTAGAGTTTAGGCTCTGCCATGTCACCACCGGTCCTCTTAGTGGTCCAGTTAGAGCCACATTAATCGATGACTAAACCTGAGGATAAGATGTGATAAGAAAATTCTCTAAAGATCCAATGGTAAGCCTCCACGTCAGCAAGTAATAGGCCTTTATCCCCTGCTGACACACGAATCAATCATGTCTAGAGTTGTTGGGGTGATGCAGCATTGAATCCTCTGAGCTCAGGGGAATAAATTCTACTAACCACTTAGTACTTCTAATCCACCTAACAAAGTTGACTACTCCAAAAAGCACCCAACCAAGAAGATATCAAGTACTATAAATGTTAGAAGGGCATAATTACTCACATGCCTCATCTAAGTTAGTTCTCCAAAATGCTTCTTATGATAGGGACAGTTCTCCAATTGTGTATTGCCACATGTTGCCCTTAAGGGATAATCTCCAAGCTAGCTTCCTCTATGCTCAAAACTATCTTCAATATTGACTGAGGGTAAGAGAAGGATTGGAACTAAGACAACCATTCTAGTAAGAAAAACTCATTGCCTTCTCTCTACTCTCTCTCTCTCCCCCTCTTTCTCTCTCTCTATGGGCATAAACCCTAGGGAAGATTTACCATGAAGCTGCCCCTAACTTGAGCATCAGAGGGCTATCGCTGGCTACCCTATTGGCGTCTACCACTAACATCGTGTTTCTTGTGTTCCTCATATCCCCTGAATCAGCATAGCTTGTAAGTCATCCTCAACTCAATTTTCACTTAGTCCTGATTTCAGTATTGTCAAATCAGAGGTCCAACCCAGCCCTTGGTGCAAGCAAACCCATTATTTTTATGCTATTTATCCTTAGCTTGTATTAATTGTGTGTAATTTAATTAATGTTTTAAGATTAGTTATTTACGTTAATTATCCTTAGATTATATTGATTGTGTATAATTTTATTAATGTTTTCAGATTTCGTCTTTAATGACAGGATCCGTCCGGAGACCCTCTACTGCAAATCTCAGCGACCTTACCGAATACCCCAATAAAAGTTCTTCAAAGTCTAACTATCAACGCTAGAAACTTTTTACGAGGCGAAACCCTAGATAAATCTTGCTATTTATGATAAAATCCTGAAATATTTTTGAAACTAATTTACCAAAAATTTTAAAAGAAAGGAAAAAGTTTCCTTTATTTTTTCTGAAAATCCAAATACAAAACCTGTAAGAAAAATCACACTTCTAATTCAAACAGCTTGCTCAACATCCAAATAGGACCTCAAGTCATTTCCAAGTCCAAACTAACTCAACTCAAAACAGTTTCATTCTAATCACATAAAATTAACATATAAATGAAAAGTGAAAACTATCATCAAAATGCTTAAACCACTTCTTGATTGTTCAAACATATTTACAATATGCACAGATATTATATCTACTATATAGAAAACCAAAATGTGTTACTCAACACATTTACATTTACAAAATGTTCTTCAGATTTGACTAACTAATCAGCAGTATGAGAATCAGCAGCTTACGTATCAAGGCTTGCACCTAGAAATGGGGTTTAAAAAATATAAAACACAAAACGAGTGAGCTAAAGGAGCTCAGTGAGTGCATATAAAACTATAAAACTGCTTTTAAACATCATATACTAATAAAATTATGCCGAGCAGTTTTTATCAATAATTTATGTAAACAATTGCAAGAATCTTTAAAACATAGTAGCTAATATGCATATATAATATATAAAACACTGATATGTGCTCTGTAACTCAAAATCGGCTAAAACTCTCGATCGGCCATTTTCTTTCTAATCTGCGCCACATGATAACCCTAAAACTCAATGCTGTCACAACGACCCGACTAGCACAACACACCTGAATAGGTCACAGTGGGTCTCAACTAGCAACACCCACTGTGATATCTAAAAATATGAGTAGGTCATGGGACATCTCAACTAGCAACATCCTTTGTGACATCTAAAGACATCTCACTAGCTATGCGGATAAATCCTACATCGCCTACATATAACGAGACAATACCTCATATAAATAAAGTGACTCAAATGACTCGACATCCCAACTCTTTGTAGTTAGTGACACACCTCCCAATACTTGCCCATGCGTACGGGATATACCGATCGGGTCTTAAACTATCACCACCGCTGTAATCTGAGGGTATCAATGGCCTTTGAAACTAATTTAATAACTTTTAAACTGTTTTTCAAACTGAAAATAGAAATTAATGATTATAACAATAGATAAAAACTTTAATTCATATTTAAACATTTAAGATTGTATAAATCATAAAATTCAATATGCTAAACATTTTAAACAAATGATACACAAATCGATTTTTACTCACCAAATGCTTCAAGCTCGATTTTTCTCCGAATTTTTTTTTTACTTTTACTACTCTCGGTTCTCTTCACGTACATGCCAAAAATGACATTTAAAACCTTTATAAATGTTGGAATTCTACTTATATTAATAAGCGCCCTAATCGACTTTCAAAGTCCAGATGATTTCGCTTTTTGATTTTCATTACGAAGCCATTCAATTTTGTTTAATCTAGTTTAATTCACCATACGAAGCCACAAAAATTTTTTTAACACCTTATAAATTTGGTTGGACATAATTGCCCTTCACCTTAACAAAATGGACAATTATGTTTCATTTTCTTCATTTTTGATTTTCCATCAACAATATACATTCAATTTACATAAGGCACCATTTATACACAACAATTCAACCAAAACACAACTCAAGCCCTATAATCCCCTAAGTGGCCGAATTCACCTTCTCCACCAAACACACTTCTTTTCTCAATTTCACACTCTAATAGCATCTCAATCAAGCCAATTTAATTCTAATGCCCTAATTACATCCAATTGAAGTTTCTACATCAAAGTCACCTAAGACCTTAATTCTTACCTAACTAATTTCTTCAATTTGATGACTCCTTTAAGCTTCACACTTAAATTCAACTCAAAATCAAGAATTCATACAAGAACATTAATTAAAGCCATCATGGAAAATTCATCCTTCACCATTATCAAATAGTGATTTTCTTACCTCTTTTCTTTGAATTCTTACTATTGGAAGCTTCAATTGACCTTAAGAACTTGTATTTGGCTTTATTTTAGCTTGATCAAGCATGGCAAAGTCATGAAATAGCTTGGTCTTACTGTAGTAGTGTCTTCCTCACCATGGCCAAAAATCCCTCTCTTTTTCTCTAAGATGTTTTCTTTTTAATCTCTCCAAAAATCTACACAATTCCACCTTATATAGTCCTATCTCAAGTGTCCAATTTGCCCTTCAAATTACTTTAAATTTTTAATTTGCCATTGGTTAGAAAGTAAGTATTTAATTGGTTCCTTTGTAACTATTTGGTTAGAATGGTAAAAGGAACTAACTAGACTTCCAACTTAGTAGTTTATGAACTTGTCTCTAATTGGTCCATTTTATAAGACATGAATTGTGTTTTTTAATAAAGGCTTGTTCCATGCATAACACTTATATGAAAATTTATGTATTAAATTAAAAATTTTATTTCCAAGCCAATAGAAGAAAATTCTAAAATAATCCATAACCGTCCAACCCTCCAACCGAGTGTGCAATTACCAAATTAAGTCTAATACCTCTCACGCGTACCATAAAACAAATATTTCTAATAGGGTTAAAATTGGGTAACCCTACGGTGTCTTTATCGCTATAAACCGAAATCTATGTATCTATACTATTAATAGAGATTGGATATTATAATTTCACCCCTCCTAAAAGAAAATTTCGGCCTCGAAATTAAATCATACCCGCCTCAAAGAGGTGAGGATGTTGTACTCGCATCTGATCTTCACGTTCCCACGTGGCTTCTTTTACTCCATGGTTTATCCATAATACCTTCACCAAAGGAATGCTTTTATTACGAAGTGCTTATTCTTTCCGATCTAGAATTTGCACAGGCATTTCTTCGTAAGTCAGATTCTCGTTCAACTTTATTGATTGTTCCCTTAGGATGTGCGAAGGATCTACTAAGTACTTGCGAAGCATGGAAACGTGTATGCCACATCCCCAACTCTTTCAACTATCTCGTACGGCCCAATGTATCGAGGACTTAACTTTTCTCGCTTCCCAAATCTTAACACTCATTTTCATTGTGATATCTTCAGGAATAAGTTATCACCAACCTAGAACTCTAAGTCTCTTCTCCGATTGTCTGCGTAACTCTTCTGTCTATCATTAGCTATTTTCAATCTCTTCCTGATAACTTGAATATTTTATGAAGTAATCTGGACAATTTTTAGGCGGACCAACTTCCTTTCACCTACCTTATCCCAACAAACTGGAGTTCTGTACTTCATTCTATACAATGCTTCATATGGTGCCATCCCGATACTAGTCTGGTAGTTATTATTGTAAACGAATGCCATAAATAAAAAATGAGTATCCTAGCTCCCCTTAAACTCCATTACACATGCTCTAAGCATATCTTTAAGTATTTGAATTGTTTGCTCAGATTGGCCATCCATCTGTGGATGAAAGGCCGTACTGAAATTCAATTTAGTGCCTAGAGCTTTCTGTAAGCTAGGCCAAAATAGGGAAGTGAACCGCAGATCCCTATTTGACGCAATGGATACTGGAATGCCATGAAGTTATACCACCTCATCTACGTATAACTGGGCCAATTTATCTAAAGAATAATTGCTTTTGATGGGTAGAAAATGGGAAAATTTCATTAGTCTATCAACAATTACCCATATTGTGTCATTGGCTCTTTGGCTACATGGAAGTCCTACTATGAAATCCATTGTTATTCTCTTCCATTTCCACTCAGGAATCAGAAGAGGTTGCAAAAGCCCTACAAGTTTCTGATGCTCGACTTTTACTTGCTGGTAAGTCATGCATCTGGAAACAAATTTGGTTATATCTTTCTTCATGCCCTTCCACCTAATGCTCTTCTAGGGTACGGTACATTTTTGTGCTCCTCGAATGTATAGCATATGCAGAAGAATGAGCTTCTTCCATAATCTCTCTTCTTAACCCATTCATATCTAGTACACATAACCTCCGACCCAAGGTTACTGTACCATCCCTAGTCATTGAAAAGTCCTTGTGCTGCCCATATTCGATTTCACCCTTTAATTTAACTACTTGTGGATCTTGAGTTTGTAATTCTCTGATCCGATCAACTAGTATCGGATGGACCTGAAATGTGGCTAATAGTACTCTCAAATTCGATAACTCTAATTTCACACCCAGAGACCCAATTCTACCAGCATCAATAGAAATGCAACCTTCAACTAAGCTACTGAACTGACAGGCTTCCTGTTAAGAGCATCTGCTACCACATTAGCTTTTCCCGGATGGTACTTAAGTGTACACTCATAATCCTTGATAAGCTCCAGCCACATTCTCTTCCTCATATTCAATTCTTTCTAGGTGAACAAGTACTATAGGCTCTTGTGGTCTGTAAAAATTTTCCAAGGAACCATATACAAAAAATGCCTCCAAATTCTTAGAGCAAAAACTACTGCTGCCAGTTCTAGGTTATGTGTAGGATAATTCTGTTCATGCTTTTTTAATTGTCTGGAAGCATAAGCTGTTACTTTTTCCTTCTGCATCAGTACACAACCTAGACCTTGCCTGAAAGCATCACAATATATAGTAAATTCATCTTTCCCTGACGGAAGTGTAAGTATTGGGGCTGAGGTTAAACTTTTCTTCAACCCATCAAAACTCTGTTGGCATTCTTTTGATTATACAAACTTTTCTTCTTTCTAGGTTAGTTTAATCAAAGGAGCGGCAATCTTTGAAAATCCTTCTACAAATTTTCTATAATACCCAACTAAACCCAAGAAACTATGGATCTCCGTTACATTCATGAGCTGTCTCCAATTCACTATGGCTTCAATGTTCTGGGAATCTACTGTTACCCCTTTTGCAGAGATTACATGTCTTAAAAATGTAACTCTATTTAGCCAGAACTGACATTTACTGAGTTTGGTATATAGTCGATGCTCTCTTAAGGTTTGCAAAATAATCCTCAGATGTTTTGCGTGCTCTTCCTCATTGCTTGAATAAATCAATATATCATTAATAAATACTATCACAAACCGATCTAAATAGGATAGAAAAACTTTGTTCATAAGATCTATAAAAGCAGTTGGGACATTACTCAGCCCAAAAGGCATGATCAAAAATTTATAATGCCCATATCGTGTCTTAAAGGTCGTCTTGGGAACATCTTCCTCCCGAATTTTCAATTGATGATATCTTGACCTCAGATCTATCTTGAAAAATACTTTGGCCCCCTATAGCTGATTAAATAAATCATCAATTATCAAAAGTGGATATTGATTAGGCACTGTTACTTTATTCAGTTCCCTGTAATCAATGCATAATCTCATACTTCCATCTTTCTTCTTTACAAACAAAACTGATGAAACCCTTATTCACAAATTCTTTTATCTGAACCTTTAGTTCTTTCAATTCTAAAGGAGTCATTCTGTAGGGTTTTTTAGAAATTGGTTTCGTTCTAGGGGCTAATTCTATTTGAAACTCTATTTCTCTATCTTGAGGCAACCCGGGAAGATCATCTGAGAACACATCCAAAAAAACTGTTTAACCACTAGAATATCCTCTAATTTCATTCCACCATCTCTTACTTCTATTGCATAAACTAAATACCCCTGACACAACTTTCGAAGCATCTTTCTTGCCCTCATTACAAACATCATACTGACGGGAAGAAATTTTTGCACCCCACAGAAAATGACTTTCGTTCCTCCTAGACTACATAATTTGACTTCTTTCTAAAAATAATCCACTGTGGCTCGATATCTGGACAACCAATCTATCCTTAAAATCACATCAAAATCACTAATGGCCAGCAAAATCAAATCCGCCATGAATTCTTGGCTTTCAATACTAATTTTACTACCCTTATACACCCTTTCTGCTACAATGGAGTCTCCGGTAGGAAGAGACACTACTACCGCACAATCTAATAATTATGGTACTATGCTAGCCTTTGCAGCAGACCATAGAAATAAAAGAATAAGTCGCTCTAAGGTCTATCAGTACATAAGCATCTCGATCAAAAACTAACATAATACCTGTGACAACTTCTGTGGCCGCATCTGCCTCCTGTTGGATCACTGTAAATACCCTAGCCTAGGTACGTGGCCTGCCTTACTACGCTCCAGATGCTCCACCGCGACTGACTCCCCCATTAGGCTGGCCTAAACCGACGGGCCTTCTGAATTGGGAACCACCTCTACTTTTCCCTCGGCCACCACTTGTCTATCCTGGAGCTGGTGGTTTATTTTCTGGGTTACTACTAGCTCCAACATTTGGGAAATCTCTCATATAGTGGCCCTCGTGACTATAATTATAAGAATCTGTAGTCCCATTCCTACAATCTCCTAGATGGGCCTTGCCACATTTGTTACACACTGAAAAACCCTTCAAACTCTCTTTAGTGCTTTGGGATTCGGTTGATGGTTATGACGAAAGCTTAACTTGATTGAGCTCCCTAGCTTTATTTCTGACTGCTGGACCATATAGATCTCTCATCTGCTCATGTGAATTTACTAGGTCCTCCTTGAGAACTACTTGACCAACCTTTTTTTTAGCCCTGCTATTTCGGCTTAGGAATAGCTGTCATGCTTATTTCAACTCATGTTGTGGCTTTCATCAATGCTCTGTATTGAGTGTGAGCTGCTGATACCACGTAGGCCCTGATCCGATGATTAAGGCCTACTGCAAACCAATTAGCCTTCTGCTCTTTATTATTAGCTACAAAGGGAACGGCACGGGGGAGCTCTGAAAACTACTTTTCATACTCTACCACAGAGAGAGAACCCTGTTCTAGCTTAAAGAACTCTTCTATCTTCGCATCTTTATAACTCTTAGGGTAGAACTTATCTAGAAATTCTCTTCTGAAATGGGCCCAAGACACCCTCTATAGATTTCACCTTTGCAAAGCCTTCACCAATCTTTTGCCCTTTCTTTTAAAAGAAATGTTGAGTATGGAACTATCTGTTCTTCAGTACATCCCATAACTTGAAAATTTTCTTCATTATTCTCTAACCAAGATAGGGCTCTCTCAGGGTCTTCGATACCATCATACAGTTTAGCGTCTAATTTTTTGCCGCGCTCAATGAATACTCTTACCTCTCTTAGCTGTTGATTCGCTGCAGTTAGCATTTAAGCCATCTGAACTACATTTATGTTTCCACCCTCTGGCTCAACAATCTGAGATGACTCAGAAGTGTTCTGATGTGTAGGAACATTTATCGACTCGTTCATATGTTCCTCTTCAGATGTAATAACCTCCGCAGTTGCTCTCCTAGTACGTGAACCCCTTCGATAATGCATATTTCTGTATATTTAATAATAATAAATTGTTATCTAATGCCTAAAATTCAATTTAACAAAATTATAAAATACATGCAATTTTGAGGATCTCATTATTAAAATAAACCCTTTTGTAACGAAAACCTCAAAACCGGGCTTTGATACCACTCTAACAGGACCCGTCTCGAGACCCCTTACTGTATATCTCAGCAGCCCTGTCGAGCACCCAAACAGAAGTTTCTCGAATCTAACTATCAAGCTAAGAAATTTCTGCGAGGCGAAACCCTAGCTAAATCTAGTTATTTTTGATAAAATCTTGAAATATTTATGAAAATAATTTACCAAAAATTTAAAAAAAAAGGACAGTTTTCTCTGTTTTTCTGAAAATTCAAATACAAAACCTGCAAGTAAAATCACACTTCTAGTTCAAACAGCTTGCTCAACTACCAAATAGGACCTCCAGTCCTTTCCAAGTCCAAACCAACTCAACTCAAAACAGTTTCATTCTAATCACATAAAATTAATATATTAATAAAAAGTGAAAACTATCATCAAAATGCTTAAACCACTTCTTGATTGTTTAAACATATTTACAATATGCACAAATATTATATCTACTATGCAGAAAACCAAAAAGTACTACACAACACATTTACATATACAAAATATTCTTCAGAATTGGCTCATTAATCAACAGTAGGAGAATCAACAGCTTGTGTATCGAGGATTACACCTGGAAATGGGGTTTAGAAAACATAAAATACAAAACCAGTGAGCTAAAGGAGCTCAGTGAGTGCATTTAAAATGTTTGATAAAAAATAAATTCTGCATAAATAGTACATACTGAAAAACTGCATAAAACATGCTTCACAAGCTATTATAAAACTATAAAACTACTTTTAAACATCATATGCTAATAAAATCATGCTGAGTGGTTTTTATCTATAATTTCTGTAAACAATTGCTGAAATCTGTAAAACATGGTAGCTAACATGCATATATAATATATAAAACACTGATATGTGTTCTGTAACTCAAAAATCTACTAAAACTCTCGCTCGGCCATTTTCTTTCTAATCTGCGCCACATGGTAACCCTAAAGCTCAATGCTCACGCAGCAACTCGACTAGCACCATACACGTGAGTAGGTCACAGGGCGTCTCAACTAGCAACACCCACTGTGACATCTAAAAATATGAGTAGGTCACGGGACATCTCAACTAGCAACATCCTTTGTGACATCTAAAGACATCTCACTAGCTATGCGACAAAATCTTACATCGTCTATATATAGGAGACAATACCTCGTACGAATAAAGCGACTCAAATGACTCGATATCCCAACTCTCTGGAGTTCGTGACACACCCTCCAATATATGCCCATGTGTACGGGATATACTGACCGGGTCTTAAACCATCACCACCACTGTAATCCGAGGGTACTAATGGCCTTTGAAAATTAATTTAATAACTTTAAAACTATTTTTCAAACTGAAAATAAAAATTCATGATTATAACAGTAGATAAAAACTGTAATTCATATTTAAACATTTAAGATCATATAAAACATAAAATTCAATATGCTAAACATTTTAAACAAATGATACATAAACCGAATTTTACTCACCGAATACTTCGAGCTTGATTTTTCTCCCAAAATGTTTCTGCTTTTACTACTCTTGGTTCTCTTCACCTACATGCCAAAAATGGCATTTAAAACCTTTATAAATGTTGGAATTCTACTTATATTAATAAGCGCCCTAATCGACTTTCAAAGTCCAGATGATTTCGCTTTTCGATTTTCATTACGAAGCCATTCAATTTTGTTTAATCTAGTTTAATTCACCATACGAAACCATAAAAAAAATTTTTAACACCTTATAAATTTGGTTGGACATAATTGCCCTTCACCTTAACAAAATGAACAATTATGTTTCATTTTCTTCATTTTTGATTTTCCATCAACAATATACATTCAATTTACATAAGACACCATTTATACACAACAATTCAACCAAAACACAACTCAAGCCCTATAATCCCCCTAAGTGGCCGAATTCACCTTCTCCACCAAATACACTTCTTTTCTCAATTTCTCACTCCAATAGCATCCCAATCAAGCCAATTTAATTCTAATACCCTAATTACATCCAATTGAAGTTTTTACATCAAAGTCACCCAAAACCCTAATTCTTACCTAACTAATTTCTTTAATTTGATAACTCCTTTAAGCTCCACACATGAATTTAACTCAAAATCAAGAATTCATACAAGAACATTAATTAAAGCCATCATGGAAAATTCATCCTTCACCATTATCAAATAGTGATTTTCTTACCTCTTTTCCTTGAATTCTTACTATTGGAAGCTTCAATTGACCTTAGGAACTTGTATTTGGCTTTATTTTAGCTTGATCAAGCATGGAAAAGTCATGAAATAATTTGGTTTTACTGTAGTAATGTCTTCCTCAACATGGCCAAAAATCCCTCTCTTTTGCTTTAAGATGTTTTGCTTTTAATCTCTCCAAAATTCTACACACTTTCACCTTTATATAGTCCCTTCTCAAGTGTCTAATTTTCCCCTCAATTTACTCTAAATTGCTAATTTGCCATTGGTTAGAAAGTAAGTATTTAATTGGTTCCTTTGTAACTATTTGGTTAGAATAGTCAAAGGAACTAACTAGACTTCCAACTTGGTAATCCATAAACTTATCTCTAATTAGTCCATTTTATAAGACATGAATTGTGTTTTTTAACAAAGGCTTGTTACATGCATAACACTTATATGGAAATTTATGTATTAAATTAAAATTTTCATTTCCAAGCTAATAGAAAAAATATCCAAAATATTCCATAACCGTCCAACCGTCCAACCGAGTGTGAAATTACAAAATTAGGTCGAATATCTTTTACGCGCACTATAAAAAAATATTTCTAATAGGATTAAAATTGGGTAACTCTACGGTGTCTTTATCGCTATAAACCGAAATCTATGTATCTATACTATTAATAGGGATTGGATATTCACCCCTCCTAAAAGAAAATTTCTCCAGGCTAGTGACTTTGGTCTTCAAAGGCATTTATGCACCTTGTATAGGGTATGGATGCATTGCACTCCTTTCCGACCCTCATCACCTTGATGAGTATAGTTTGGATGTTGCCTAGTAGTCTGTATTACCCCAACACTCCGTGTTGAACCACTCATGGCCATCCTCTTAAGCACATAGAGCCCCCCATTGTGCTTCTCATCCTTAAACCTTATAGATCCTTTCTCTACCTTCAGTTTTAACTTTTTCGCTTTAACCAAATATCCCTATTCATCGAGCTTGCCTAGGGATATCAAGTTCCTCCTTAGATTAGGAACATGCCTTACACCATATAAGTCCCTAGTTTCTCCACCTTGAATCCTCAGCCTTATGTCACCAACTTCCATTATCTCACAAGTCATGTCATTCCCTATTAGAGTTTTACCTCTCTTGGCTTTGTAGTTAGTAAACATCGATCTGTCAGGACACATATAGACGATACACCCCGAATCTAGTATCCATTTTTTAGCATACTTTTTCTTTAAGGCTACCAACTTGTTTACAACTTTGGTACCTTCCCCAAGAGTACCGATTATAGCATACCCTCCTTGGCCTTTTGATCTAGGATAATCCTTTATAAAGTGGCCTTCCTTATTATAAAGAAAACACTTCTTGAATCTCCTCCTCAATTGTTTGCTCTTTTTTTCTTGTGCAAGCAATACTGCTCCACTCTCATACTCGGATCTCTTTGTCAATTCTTTTGAATTTAATGATGCCTTGATGTCGTTCATCATTAAAGACTCCTTACCATACAGCAGTGTATCCATAAAACTCTCATAACTCTTCAGCAATGAACTTAACAAGATTATGATATTTTCTTTATCCTCAGCCTTGATTCCCAATTACTCAAGATTTATGATAATCTTGTTGAACTCGTCAATGTGAGCTCTCAATGAAGATCCCTCAAGCATAGTTAATTGATGCAGTTTCTTCTTCACAAGAAGTCTATTTGCAAGAGACTTCTTTATGTATAATACATCGAGTCTCTTCTATAGCCTCAAAGCGGTTTCTTCATCACCAACTTCGCTTAATACTTCATCACTCAACACTAAAATTAAGGTGTTGTGAGCCTTTTTCTGAATCATGTGCCAATATTTCTACCTGGACTTTGAGGTTGTAGTCCTTTCACTAGTTAAGAAATTGACTTCCTTCAAGGCTGAGTCTAGCCCTTCCTTCACTAGTAGAGCCCTAACCTTCTTCTTCAAAAACTTAAAGTCATTTATCCTATTGAACTTCTCTATTTCTTGCTTGATTGTAGCCATTGTTTAAATATCCCTGATGTGTATTATCGAGCCTTAACTTTGATACCAGTTTGTCAGAGGAATTATCCTTCTCCCAGTAAGATTAGGTTAAAGCGAAGAACCCTAACCAAGCTCAACCTTGAACCATAATCTCTTTGCGCAGTGGAATAAACTGGATATCAAGCAAAAATAGCAAGAATTCAAAGTAGATAATAAAATGCACAGCATAATCACTTATGTGATTCGGCCAATTGCCTACATTCATGATGGATCCAAGATTCCTAACCTCTCTTATTAACTCCCTAGAGAATTTATAAGGAAAACTCAATGAAGAACTCTAAAAAAGATCTAATGTTTAGTGTACCCTTACTCACCCACGAACAATGAACACCCAAACAATGGTTCCACCTTAGTGCACACAAGCACTTAGTGTCTACCTAGTTCTTCCCTCTCTTAGAGTCTCTCTTAATACTTAATCTCAAATTAAAGGGTTCACAAGAGTTTATATAAGGGTTATTGTTGACGTATTTTAGGGTGTATGCATGTGATTGTGTACATATTGAAAAAATAAAATTATGCATCATATACATGAATTTGGCAACGGAATTTATCAAGTAATCAATATATACACATGTAGTTCAATTCTTAACAATTTAAGAATACAAAAACATACCTTTGAAGACCTCCGATGAAGATTTCCAATTCTGGATATCCTTACTCCAAGTTTGAGCTCACCTTGAATGCACTCTTGTCCAATTCTAGTTCACAACAATCCGGTGGGATTGTGAAGCTAGAATAGCAGCAGTATGATCTCTAGCAACAAGGTTTTGATTCTAGAAAGAAAAATATAAAATATTTATTTTCTTTCTCCTTTGGTTTTTCTCACAAGTCTTTGTACTTTGAAAAACTCTCTCAAAACCAACTCTTCTTTTTTTCTCTCAACCCTTGCACAAATTTTCATTTACTCTCATGTTAACACAATTGAAACTCAACTATTTTAGTGGTTACAAGAACTTCACAAGTGCTCCACCAAAATTAGATTAAGTGGCCAACTACCAAAATCATTTTTGGTGGCCATTTTAATGGTCTAATAAAATTAACCATTAATTACAAAATAGTGCTCCACTAAATTTAGTTTATGTTTCTCAAATTAGGTATGTCTTCCATTTAGAAATAAAATAATAAATAAATAAAATCATATTTTATTTATTTAAATAACATTTATTTAATTATTCAAAAACTATTTGAATAATTAATATTTACCTTATTTGATTTTACTAACATGGTAAATGGTTGAATTCATGGTAAAACAATTCATACAATAAAATTGTGACACTTGTTAATATCTAATTAGTTAACAACTCTTGTCAACTAATTAAATAATATACTTAACATTTAAGTTTAAACAAGTGCACAACCCGAGGAACCCCGAAACATATTTTCGGTTTACTAGAATTTCTAGGATGGAACTGTTCAATCCATTATGCTGCCCCAGTGCACAACGAGTACACTTAATATTGTGAGACTTTCTAGGTTCACGCCCGAATTGTCATAGAGAACTCCTCCATATGTCCGTGAACGATGCCCCACACACACGTTACGGATATTACAAAGCGGCGCGTTAGACCATACAAGTTGAGGTTATAACATATTCATATAATCCCTCCATCATTTATATCCGAGTAGAGCAGATGTTGGGTTTGGTTGGCGAATTTACTATAGTGTGCTCTTGCATGTGGGTTTGTGTTCATCATACAAACAATATACATATCTCATACATACATGTGCACAGCGGAAGATTAAATACAATGAACACATAAAATAACATTTGATTTAACTGAAATTCGAGATTGAGAAAATCACCAATGAAGCCTTTGGATTAATTTTCTTTGAAGTCCACCATGAAATGAATCTTTGATCAATTCTAGCAATCAACAAGGGTGGGTTTGATTGTCTAGAATGGCAACATCTTAATCCAGCATATGTGTTTAACTCTTAAACATTTTACAAAGTTAAACCATTTAACTTAATTAAATTTGTTTTTCCTTTTATTCAACTCTTGAATAAATAAAACAAATCTTGTTTTTAGTTATTACATTTAGTAGCCATTAATTCAATTTGTTTTGTTGTTCTAACACTTAAAACACAAAACAAATAATTTCAATTTCTCAAATTGAATTGGCTCCCAAAATGCAAAACCTAAAATCTAAAACATTTTTCAATTTCATTTCACTTTATATACAAATGCATTAATTCCAAACTAATTTGAATTTCATTTGCATTTCATTTAGCTTAACCTAACCTTAGTTAACATTTAACCTTAGTTAGATTATTTTAACTTAACCTTTAAGTTAATAAATATTTAATTAATTTAACCATAGTTAACTAACTTAACTATGGTTAGGTTAACCTTTACTTAACCTTTAAGTAAGGTTAACTTAATTAACTATATGATTAACCTTTAATCATAGTTAAATTAAATTATTTATTTAACAATTAAATAAATAAATATTTATTCTTATTATTTAACAATTAAATAATCATAAAGTGAAATTACAATTATATCCTTACTCGGTTACCAAGTTAACCTAAAGTGGGTCCCACCAATTTAACCACATACTTTAGTTAACGTAACCTTAGTAATTGCTGAATTATACTGTATTGAACAATTCAATACGGTACACTGCCCAAGTGCTCAAAGAGTACATTTCATATTGGGACTCACTAGGTCCACACCCGATTTGTCAAATGGAACTGTTCCATTAATCCGTAATCGATGCCCCACGCACACGTTACGAATATTACAAATCAGCGTGTCAGACCATACAAGTTGAGGTCATAACGTATACGTATAATCCTTCCATTATTTATATCCTGGATGTGCGGGGATATAGATCAGCACCGTCAAATCCCCATTTGCTCATCCATAAACATATCTCCAGATTCGTATCTCGATAAACAATATACGCAAACACTTTTGCTATATTGTTTAACCCTATGGGAAACTCTTTTCCCGGGTTTATGCTTGTGGCCACAAGACTTTATGAAATACAATCTCGGAGCATCGGATATACAACTTACCTACGTAAGCTGACGGATCCCGTATCTACGCACACCGGACTCCATGAGCATCGGATCATACCCAGCGACACATAGCGGTCAGACCATGAAAGGTCTCTGACATATGTGGAACCAAAGCATGATGGATCACTCACAAGACCACCGTGGCGCTCAGGTCAAAGGACCACGAATACTACTCAACTCGAGAGGACCTTCCTTTGACGGTGTCATAGGATATCTATTGGGGTTCTCATAAGTCTGTTCAGTATCCAGTCCTGACTGGATACCCGCATGCCTATACAAGCTCTAAGCTCATGGTCAGCTAAGAACAACCATCTGAACCAGTCAGATATAGACATACACTAATCTATGTAAAGTGAATCACCGATAGACCCGCATTAGTGATTATAGATCAGGAACATTATCTTTGAGACATACTTACATAATGATATTTCTTAACACCTATTGCAACTCTTTGCAACTATATCATTACAAGTATACTCTCAGGTCTTTGTCCCATTATAGACAAGGTTCTAACTCTTTAGACCTCGCTGACTCTTATAACCTGCTAACTCTTAACAGTGCTAACTTTTAGCATTTATAACTCTCAGCTTTGCTAACTATTAGTTCTGATCTAAACTCCTTTAGACCAGATCTGAACTCTTTCAGATCAAACAATGTCTCTAATGTTACAAGCATTATACCATATTAATATGATATTAACAATCTTTATTCGAAATGTTTATTATATAAATATTAACAATTAATATTCATACAATATTGGAATGGCACGTGAGCACCAGCTCCAACAGCAGAGATATAGATCAACACCATCAAATCTCCATATGCCCGACTGAAAGCTTATCTCTTGAATTGTATTTCAATAAATAATATTCCCAAACACTTTTGTAATATTATTTATCCCTAGGGTTAAACTCTTTTCCCGGGAATTATTGCTTATGGCAATAAGACTTTCTGAAATACAATCTATAGAGTATTAGGATATAATACTCACCCAAATGAGCTGATGAATCTCATATCTATGCACACCAGACTCCATGAGCATTGGACCATACCCAGCGACACCCAGCGGTCAGACCATGAAAGGTTTCTGACATGTGTGGAACCAAAGTATGGTGGATCACTCACAAGCCCACCGTGGCACTCAGGTCAAAGGACCACGAATACTACTCAACTCGAAAGATCCTCCATTGACGACTTTATGGGATGTCTATTGGAGATCTTTATGAGTCTGTTCAGTATTCAGTCCTTACTGAATACCTATATCTCTATACGAGCTTCCACTAAACTCATGGTTTGCTAAGACTAACCATCTGGACCATCCAGATATAGACATACACCAATCTATATATTTGTTAAGGTATTCACTGACAGACCTGCATCAGTGAAGATAGATCAAGAACATAATATTTGAGAACATATTTGCATAATGACATTTCCTAGCACTATTTACAACTCTTTGCAATTATGTCATTATTAATACATTCTTAAGTCTTTGTCCCATTTTAGACAAGGCTCTAACTCTTTAGATATCGCTGACTCTTATAACCTGGTAACTCTTATCAGTGCCAACTCTTAACATTTATAACTCTCACCGTTTCTAATTCTTAACATTGATCTAAACTCATTTAGATCAGATCTGAACTCTTTCAGATCGTACAATGTCTGAAATGTTACAAGCATCTTACCATATATAAATATAATTAGCAATTTATTGAAATAACAACACTAGTATAAATATTAAATAAATATTCATACATAATGGGATGACACGTAAGCACAAATCCCAACAGTTATTTCGTTCTTACTAACTCTAATCCTTATTGGAGTAAGAGTCCACGTGTTTTGAAAGTCCAAAACTTCTCAAAACTCAGAAATCCTAAATTGAAACTGATTCTGCCCCTTTCTAGAGCCGCAGCGCGGAGTATGTCAAGGCCGGTGCCGTGGCGCTAGATGCTTGACGCCGCGGTGCTGACTTACTGATCTGGGTGCCGTGGCGCTTACCCTGTTATTAGCCTCCGCATTTTTCTTGCTTCTTTCGCGTCTTTAAATCTCATTTTACTTCCTCCTTTATATCTCACACGTCTTAAACTTCCTCATGCGTGTTCTATACATTCTAGATTTCTTATGACTCTCCTATTTAATATTCTTCATAGTTCTTGTCCAAACAAAATTGTTGAATTATCAAAACTCTAATATGCTCTCTTAACTCTCTCTTTATATTAGTAGCTTCATTTTAAGCTATTTACTTAATTTATTGCCTTATTATCGCATAAATTATTCATAATTTCATATTATATTACCTAGACTCAATCACCCTCTTAGATTGGTTAAACTAGAATTTTAATTAATGATGTGCTACTGACTTGATTAATGCTGCTTGTCGATATAAAAGTATTACGGCATTGTTTTCGCTTATCTACAAGCGCTCGTGCATCACATGTAGGAGTTTTATGATCCAAAGTAATAAATATATGAGTACAATCTTTTTTATTTAACCTTTAGAAAAAAAAATTGTTTTCAATTTAAACATTACTATCTTCATCAAAAATATCATATACATATTGTAATCAACAAAATTTACTTCAACTACACCGAACACAATATCAAACAGCTGTTGTAATTGACATCCTACTGAACCCACATTTTAGTACATAATATATTTCCTTTTATTATTATTAAAATTCTCCCACCTTTTTACAAAACAAATAACGAGCGGAAATCTGTCCATATAATATATGTAACGACGAAAATTACGTAGTAACAAGGACATCATTATCTTAACACTATTTAAACGAAACAAAAAATTACTATAAAAAATGATTCTAAAACACCTCACAAAGTTGCATGAGATTGATTATTGTGCAACTTCGCGAAAGACCGCATCACGCACACATTACACTTGTTAACACTTATTCGTAGATCTCATCTACATGGTTGTCCTACAACTTGTGTTACACCCCAATCTATGTTTCTATAGTCATACATTGACTAACAGAAACAAGAAACTCCATACATATGCTATCTAGATTCCCAAAATATCATCATATAATTTTAATAAAGATAAACAAAGTAATGGAGGAAAATAATTTTACCTTCGCTTGTATCATTTAATTAAGATTCAATTACTTGCTTTTGAGGCATTAAATTCGAATATCTCTCTTCACCAAAAACTAAGTGGGAGTTTTATGTTCTATATTTTTTCTCATGAGAATCTAATAAAAAGAAACAAGAGATCACAGAGATGACATTTTTGTCCATTTAAGAGATTCTTAGACAAATAGCTACAAATTGACAATTTGACTAAATTAAAAAGTTTCCTAAATTTGTGGTTATTACCAGAATTTTATTTTATTTTTTAAAGATCCTCAATTTAATCTAGAATCTAGATAAATTTTTACTAGTTAATTTTTATAAGGGACTATGTTCGTCTTTGCATTAAATATTTTTAACAAATTTTGGCCTTCTTTTTTTTGTTGTGATACTTTTAAATTTAAAAAAATTAAGAACTTTTATATCAATAAACTTTATCCATAGTTTAATAAAGTGTTCCTCAATAAACTATTTCTTTTCACTAGAAGATTGAATTTTCTTTTTCTACATTGATTGAGACTTTAATATTGGCAATAAAAGTTCTCATTTTCTAAGGTTATTCATGTTGGATTTAAAAAAATAATTTTTTTAATAAAATAAATTTGCATAAAAGTTACTTCATATTGTTCATAATTACATGTATAAGATGGGAGAATTATCTTAATTCTTTTTTTTGATAAACTTTGAATTGAATGGTTGTAATATTCTTTATTATTCTCAATCTTCAAACTCACATGTGTGAACACATAGACCACTCTTAATTTTTAAACTCACACGTACCTAAGACAATATTATAGACTGAGAGAAGAGTAATCAATTCTCTTTTCTGCATAAAAATATGTAAAATAATTATAGTTCTTATGATTATTTTACTACTCTCTACCTCCACTATATATAGGTATCTCCCTTGGTGATTTAGAGTTTGATTAGAATTTGAACAAGTAAAAGGATTGTCAGACCCATGAGTATACTAATTCTCCTAAGTTAAAAGACTTAGTCCAAATCATTTTATGATTCACTAATTCTCTTAAGTTAACCCCAAACTATTCACTAAAAGCTAAATATTGCACTATAGTAACCCATGTTGAATAAATAATAGCCCATTTTAATTAAAAACCTTTTTAATTAAATTAATCTTGGCCTTACACTAATAATAACTACTTAATTGACTATCTAACTGATGTCCATAATTAAAACTAGACCATAGAAAATATTTTCTCTCTTTAATTACTTATTTATCCCTAAGTCACCGAATGCTCTAATGATCATTTTTTAATATATCTATATTTGTAAATGAATTTACAAATAAATATTATTATTCAATAAATAATTTATTGAATAAAATTCAATCATAGATTTAAATGATAAAGTACTGCAAACTGCTTAGGTGAACTTCACAAAGTATATTTTATCTTACAAATATACGTTCCTACGACTGAAAATATTATATCTCTAAGCTATTGATGATGGGGAACAGTAGTACAACAATCCATATGAGTAGTCCATATGATTAGAAACTTCTGAGAGCCTACAACTATATTTATTGCTGTGATTAAAAGTTTGACAATCAGTTTTGAAGTAAAACCTCAGTATTGATAGTTGTTGGTAGTTTTCATTAATTGTGTTATAATAAGTGTTGACATTCTAAGTGCCTTAGTTAATGGTAGTAGTTGGTAGTTAATAGTTATAAATTGTCACTAATTACTATAATAAATTATAGACATCTCAAGAGTTCTCTATAAATACATGTGAGATAAAGGGGAAAGCATTCAAACTTTGTAATTTCAGAGATTAAGAAACCAGAAACTTTTCTTTTGAATTGGTATTCTACCATTCTTACTTTTTATTTTTGTTGAACTATATCAACAACCTCATCTTCGTAAACAAAATCGTGACCTATCAATGCTTATTCTGCGTTAGGTGGTATCAAATCCTCATCTTGATATGATAGGCCCTAGTGACTTTAACAGAGATTGTTTGAATGCATTTAAGCAAAGAATGGAAACACGTATAATAGAATTGTAGGAACATATGGCTGCTTTAATCGAACTGGTTAAGAATTCAAGGGTTAATGATCTAGTACAACAAGAATCCATGGCGATAAAGAGAATACCACACAAGCAACCACATTTTGCACTAATTAATGTTAATTTGGTAAAAGAAGCCGGAGATGAGCTTGAAGTCAGTCAGCGAACAAGAGGAGTAGCCATGGGTGCACGAAAAAGACCTAATCGATTTGCCCATCTAGTTGATAATTTAGGAGAAGAGGAAGTCAAGAGAGAATTTGATGGTGAGTTTCTGCCTAGAGGGAGACAACAACTCCAACATAATAATTCTTACAAGGTAAAAGCTGATTTGCCTATTTTTAATGGTACTATTAATATAGAACAATTTCTGAATTGGGAGTATGAGGTAGAAATTTTCTTTGAAATTATAAATGTAAGTCCAAAACGTAAATTAATTTTAGTGGCTTATATGCTATGTGGGAATGCGGGTGCTTGGTGGCAACGCCATCAAGAATATATCAGATTAAAATGACTACCACTTATTCGTCATTGGCACCAAATCAAAACACTTTTAAGGGGGAGATTTCTATCTTTGGATTATGAACAAACTCTTTTCCAACAATTTTAAAATTGCATCCAAGGAACTCGTTCTGTGTCAGCTTATATAGAAGAGTTTCTAAAATTACAAGTTAGATGCAACTTAACAAAAATTGAGGATCAGCAAGTGGCTAGGTATATCAACAGATTGAGTAATGGGATCCAAGATAGGTTGGCCATGCAACAAATATGGTCAATACATCAGGCATAAAACTTAGTATTAAAGGCTGAAAGACTAGCTAAAACTAGGAGGTATCCGAGAGCACCATCTTATTTTTGAATTGAACCAAACACCAAACCTACCCATATTACATCTGAGAGCAAGTCTATAGAGTCTAAGGGTAGAGAGATCAGCCAAAGGAAACCTAAGACAAAGAGGAAAGAAAAGGTAGATAGTTCAAAAGGTATTAAATATTTTAAGTGTAATAAGATTACGCACAAATCTAGTGATTGTCCTAGATGCAAATTTGCCAATGTCACTCAACTGAGCCAGATGAGGAATATAACGAATAAGAAACAACATATGAGGATGGTGATTTTAAAGTGGCCCAAGAAGACAATGAGAAAGTTTATATATTGTAAGGAGGATATTATACACTCTAAAATAACTAGATGGGACACAACGCAAATGCATCTTTGAAGGTAAATGCTCTATTGCTAACAAAACATGTACACTAGTGATTAATAGTTGTAGTTGTGAGAACCTGATTTCACAAAGTCTTGTTGAGCATCTTAAACTTAAAACACAACCACATCCAGTCTCATATGGCATTGGTTGGATAAAGAATGAACCTAGTATGAAAATTACACAACAATGCTACTCATTATCTTTAGGAAAAACTTGCAAGTTTGAAGTTTTTTGTGATGTCATAGAGATAAATGTATGCCATATGTTACTAGGCAGACTGTGGCAGTTTGATATTGATGCAACTCACAAAAGGAGAAATAACACATATAGCTTCACTTGGGATCACAAACGGATAGTTGTACTAATGAGAGAATACTTTGCCAAAAGTATAGAAGAATGCATTGTTATTCGTGGCTTTTAGAGAGAAAGTGTTTGTAGAGGACATGAAAAGTACCAAATCTTGTGTTGTTCTAATAGTGAATGGAGTGGAGCAACCAATACAAGTTACACCTAAAGAGGTTCAAGGATTATTGGCAGAATTTGTTAATGTAATGATAGAACTAACACAATTGCCTCCAATGAGAGATATTCAACATCGCATTGATTTTGTTCCTAGAGTTAGCTTTCCAAATCTACCTCATTATCATATGAGTCCAAAGGAGCATGAAATCATGAAGGAGAAGATAAAGGAGCTATTATAAAATGGGCATATATGAGAGAGAATTAGTCTTTGTGCCATTCCTACCTTGCTTACTCCAAAAAAAGATGAGAGTTTGAGGATGTGCATTAATAGTTGTTTATCAACAAAATAACTATAAGGTACCAATTTCTCATTCTTAGATTTAAACACTTGCTTGATCAGTTGATTGGTGCTAAAGTATTCACCAAGATAAATCTGCGGAGTGAATATCACCAAATCAAAATTCGTGTAAGAGATGAATGGAAGACAACTTTCAAGATAACAGATGGGCTATATGAGTAGCTAGTTATGCCATTTGGGATGTCTAATACGCCAAGTACATTCATGTACTTTATAACCTAGGTACTCAAACCCTTTTTGTCTCATTTTGTTGTTGTTTATTTTTATGATATTTTGATCTATAGTAAGAATGTAAAGGAGCACCTTGATTATATTAGGCAAGTTCTAGTTGTGTTGAGAAAGAATAAGTTATTTGTAAACTTAAAGAAATGTGTATTTTTAACAAATAACTAGTATTCTTTAGATTTGTTATAAATAGTGAGGGAATTCATGTAGATGAAGGAAAGGCAAAAACTATTAGAGAATGGCCAAAACTGAAACCATAACGGATGTAAGGAGTTTTCATGGCCTAACAACTTTCTATCAAAGGTTTATAAAAAATTTCAATACCATTGTAGCACCCATTACTAATTACTTGAAAAAAAAATAGAATAGGTACTGAAGTTATAACTTTGTCTCCAGTACCTATTCTATTTTTGCTTGACTTTGTTAAAACTTTCAAAATAAAATGTGACATAAGCAGGATTGGCATAGGAGTTATTCTTTCTCAAGAAAGGAAACCGATTGCATTCTTTAATGAGATTTTGAGTGAAGCAAGACAGAAATAGTCAACTTATCAATAAGAACTTTATGCTATGTTTTGTGCTTTTAAGACGTGGGAGGCATATCTTTTGCCTAAAGAATTCATTATCTATTCCGACCACCAATCTCTCAAGCACTTTCATAGGCAAAAGCATATTGATCGTATGTTATTTAGGTGAGCAACTTATCTTGAAAGATTCAATTATGTTATTGTTCATAAATCTAAAATTATTAACCGAGAAGCAGATGCTTTAAGTCATCTCTCAATTCTACTTGTTACCATTTCTACTGAAGTTTCAGGTTTTGAATAACATAAGGATATATATGAGAATGAGGAAGACTTTTGTTATGTATGTACTAAGTACCTAATGAAATAAGCCTTGGTTGAATATTTGGTCCAAGATGGGTATTTATTCAAGAGGTGCAAATTGTGCATTCCAATGAGCTCATCATGTGACAAGTTACTAAGGGAGATGTATTCTAACAGATTGAGTGTCTACGTGGGTAGAGACAAGACCATAACTGGTTTGAAGGAATATTACTACTAGCATCAACTTAAAAAAGATGCTGAAAAGTTTATGCAAAGGTGTCTAACTTGTCAAATGAGCAAAGGGCGGGCGCAAAATACAAGTTTGTACATGCCTTTACTTATTTCTAATGCACCTTAGGATGACATCTCTATAGACTTTGTACTTGGTTTAACAAGAACCTGTAGGGGAAGCGATGCCGTATTTGTGGTGGTTAATCAATTTTTCAAAATGTCACACTTCATTTCATGTCGTAAAATAACAAATACGCATTATATAGCCAAACTATTCTTTAAAGAAATTGTTCATTTGTATGGTGTACCCCTTTTCATCACTTCAGATAGGGAAAACAAATTCTTAGCAACCTTTTGGCCAACTTTATAGAAAATGTTTGGGACTACATTGAAGTTTTCTAGCATAACACATCTCCCAAACTGATGGCTAAATAGAAGTAGTTAACCATTCTTTAAGAAATCTGATTAGGTGCATATATAAAAATAAGAAGGGTAAATGGGACTATGCTTTAGCACAAGTTGTGTTTGATTATAATAATTCAGTCAACCGTTTTACCGAAAAGAGTTCTTTCTTTATTGTTTATACTAAAATTTCAAGGCATGTTGTGGACCTAGTCAAATTTCCTTCTACTGCAGGTTCTAATGCAGCTGCGTTTGCTTTAGCGGATAATAACCTTAAATACAAGACAGTTGTAAATAAGCATCAGAAGCATTAAGTATTTGAGGTGGGTAATAAAGTGATGGTTTATTTACGTAAGGAGAGGTTGCCTACAGACGTTCATGACGAACTAAAGCAAAAATGTTATGGTTCTTTTAAAGTTCTAAAGAGGATCAACGATAATGCATATGTGATAGACCTACCTGATGACATGGGCATATCAAAAACTTTCAACGTAGCAGATATCTCCACCTATAATCCTGAAGGCAACATATATGATCACTCGATTAT
Source organism: Ailanthus altissimus (assembly GCA_946807835.1). Classification (NCBI taxonomy): domain Eukaryota; kingdom Viridiplantae; phylum Streptophyta; class Magnoliopsida; order Sapindales; family Simaroubaceae; genus Ailanthus; species Ailanthus altissimus. The sequence continues at coordinate 15,924,106 of OX327697.1, read as the reverse complement.
GAGCTTTTTCCAAGTAGATGAGAATGATGGGGAATAGCAACATAGCAGCCCATGTGAGTAACCAATGTGATGAGAAACTTTTGAGAGCATATAACTACATTTATTGTTGTGGTTAAAAGTTTAACAGTCAGCTTTGAAATAAAACCTCAATATTGATAGTTGTTGATAGTTTTCATTAATTGTATTATAATAAGTGCTGGCATTCTAAATGCCTAAGTTATTAGTAGTGGTTGGTAGTTAATAGTTGTAAGTTATCATTAATTACTGTAATAAATGACAGACATCTCAAGAGATCTTTATAAATACATGAGAGATGAGGGAAACATTCAGACTTTATAATTTTACAGATGAATAAATCAAAAAAATTTCTTTTAATTGGTATTCTACCATTTTCAATTTTTATTTTTGTTGAATGATATCAACAACATTCGTCTTTCTGAACAAAATTATGACCTATCAACGTTTACCCTGCGTTAATTAAGATTTTGACCATTTATATGAATTTCACTTTATGATAACCTAAAAGATATAATTTATGATTGTAATTGTAAGCTCATTACTTGCTTAAGATTAAGGTTAATCAAACTTATTAAAGCTTTTGCAAATTAAATTCAATGACATTTAGTTAACTAGATCAAAAGGCATAGTATTCTCATTCAATGTATCATATACACTAATTTTTCTTCTCAAAGTATCTACTTCAATAATCAATGTAAATCATACACTATAAGAAGTAAAAAAACTACAGCCTTATATAATGAATTACCCTTTTCATTTATGATTATAAACAAAATTTAATTTATAAGGAACTTATGATCTATACCTTTTGTATTAGTACCATATGCCTAATTTGTAAATCATAAACTTTATAAATATAGGCTCACTAATGTATGCTCAACCATATATTTGAAAAAACTTTATTAATCAAAAAATATTTATTATACATGTTTTAAGGACCCAAAATAACATAAATATGTCTAAGAATCTCCTACTTGCCTTAAAGCATGTTAGGTATCTGTCTAACTCTCATATCATATATATGAGTTTCAAAACTTTATACTGGCAATGACTTGATAAATAGATCGACTAGATTTTATACTAATGCAATCTTAGATATCATAACCTCACTTTTTTGCATAAACTCCTTTACCAAATGATATTTCATCTCAATTTATTTTTCTTTCTTGTGGTATCATCATTCTTTGGACTGTATTATAGCTCAACTATTATTATAATAAATAACAATAAGCATCTTTGCACTGGGTACCACTTGAATAAATTTGAAAACATTATGGCCAAAATAAAATTACCCAAAATTAGGAGAGGCATTTATGAGAATTTTCAAATAAAACCCTAATTCCATCTTATTCTCACATGATCACCACCTTCGTATTCTTACAAACACTGTCGGCACCATTGAACCAACCGTTGCTTGCAGTCAACAACATAGAGGAACCCTCTCTTGTGTTCGCTTGACATCCCTAGCCATTCATCTCTTCGTTGCTGTGTGGACCAGTCAATTAAACCAAAGGACAGTAACTCCTTTGTGTGTTGCCAATAGCATGTGATTATGTCATACCGCCAACAAATTGTGACTTTTTATCGCTTGCTAAACAACGGTCGCACACGTCATTGCCACGCATACGCAACAACATAATCCCCTATAATCTGCTTCTAGCCAATACTTTATTGTTATTATTCTTTTTCTTCTTTTAAAAAAAATATATATTTTTCAATTCCCTGATTTACATATTAAAACTTTATGTCAAATAATTAGCATACAATAAATCTAAGAATATAGTGAAAGTAATTAAGAGGAGAAATTGTGATATTATTTTATCATCTCCTCTTTTTATAATTTCTAAAAAAAATTACAAATAAATATCTAACCATGAATTATTATTATGGGCATAACCATTCATTGATTTTTATTGGTTGATCAATTGACCATATTTATTGCTTGGTCGATTTGTCTTGGATCCCATCATTTAACCCATTTATATACCTAACCATTTACTGGTTCTCTATTTCTATCAAGTTGCACTTAACTTGCAACCTTAAGCAATCTTCCATATAAGATGAAACAGAGCGGGGTCATTGGCTGTTAACAAGCTAGGTTTATACTTGGTTTATCAGCAAACAAGGTTTATCGCTAAACTTACGTTGGAGAATAGTAAGCGAACTATAGAGTTTGGGTTCTTTTCGGAGAATGATGAGTAAAACTTTTGCAGCAAAGCTATGAGTTTTTCAACAAGTAAGAACACGAGTTCTGAGTTGAATGATAAAAATGAGAGAAAAAAATAAAAAGTTAAGAAACTTGTGTATTATGTGAATGAATAGTTGATGATTCTAATACAATGAAAAATCAAATCTATTTATAAGCAAAAAATTCTATACAAAACCTAATTTTATATGAAAAATAATTTCAATATATCAAAACTTTCTATTATGTACAATCTTTTAAATAAGATACAACACACAATTAAGCCTAAACTCTAAAATGAAAAAGCCCACCGAACACTTTTTGTGCTGGTGTCAAAATTATCTTATACATTATTGCACTACAAATTTCACAATACACAATGTAGGAAGAATGAAAGGAGAAACAGCCTTCCAATAATATGTTATGTGCACTGCCACTTTAAACCCAACAAATCACTAATCAACTATTTGAGATATGGTGGTGATATACTGTAATGCACTGCTTTTCTTTAGCTATTTCTCTTTTCTCTGTCTCCAACAAAGTCAAATGTAAGTCACAAAATTTAGAGTTTCAAATTATCTTCGTTGAATAGACTGGGTATTGGCGGCGACCTAACAATGACAGTTTGTTTTTTTAATTTTATTTAGTAATATTACGAGTATTTAATTTAAAGTTTAATTAATCATTTTACTCTTTCTACCATCCAAACAAACAAAATGTTATCTATAAGAGTTCATATTCTCTAAATCTTTGGAGATTTATGTGTCTTTTTTTAAAAATTATTATTTACAATGATAATAATAATTAAAAAAAATTTCTCCTAAATTATTACTATTACTATTATTTGTTAAGATATGAAACTACGTCATTAGTTTCATTATTATTAGAAGTATGTTTAAAAAGGGTTTGTAAAAATAAACTTTAAGAAAGAAAAAGAGAAATTTTTTAAAATGATCCAAATTTAAGTCTATTATTTTTTAACCACAAATCAATCCATTTTTTTTTCATAAGCCAAAAACTCACAAAATGGATAAAAAAGAAATTACCCTCAATTATTTAATTATATATTTTTCATTTCTTAATTCTCTTCGTAACAAAAAAATCCACACCAAATCACAAGCCGATTGGTGATGGGTGGCAACAACAAGTCATAATCTTATTTCACGTGGTCATGCTTATACAAATTTAAATTTTAAATTATGAATAATAATATTATAGATATATATTATCTAATTTAAAAGTGATTGTGAAAATTTTGATTTATAAATAAAGTTATGGTTTTAAAGAAGAAAATTATAAATTTTAGGTTAAAATAAATTATTTGAGTGTTTATTATATAATAATATATATAATTTAAGTGTTAGAGTGAGAAAAATGAGTAAAAAAATATAAAGAAGACTGATATTTCACAATAGCGCAAGCAATTGCAAAAATGTTTTTGTGCAACACTTGATTGATGCATTAATTTTATCTGAATCATGTCCTTTTTCCAGTTGTTGTGCCACTGTAAAATACTAGCTACCCACCGATCTATAAGCCATCATCGATCAATGCGGGTCAGTTAAAGTTTTTAAGTTTAAGATTTTTGTTTGTTTTTCTTGAAGTGTTGGGGCACTTTTTTATTAGAGAGAAATTGAAACATGAGAGTAATTGTGTTCATTCTAAATGTTTTAATAAGAAAATGATTAGATTATTAATTTATGACTAAAAATGAAAATAAATCTCAAATTTGGGCATTTCTGAAAATTTCCGAAAGAAAAATTGTTGAGAAAAGTTAAAAGAAAATAACATTTGATATCTTATCCAAAATTTTGGTCCTTTTTTGAATAAGTTTTTTTTTTTGGAAGGCTTGAACAGCCTGAAGTGATAAAAGAAGATTAAACAAAGAAGCGAGTAGTTGTCAAATCCCAAAAGCTGCGACAGTGGATCGTTCCTTTCCTTCGTTTTCTGGTAGAGAGACTGAGGCGGGTAGTGTAGTGTAGTGTAGTGGTAGAGCAAGAGGAAAATAAAATGCTGAAACGCACACTTTTAAACCTGAGGAGAGTGGCAACAACCACCGCCACAAATGTTGCAAAGGAGAAAATGGATTGCGTGGTGATCGGAGCCGGCGTTGTTGGCATCGCAATTGCAAGAGAGCTGGCCTTCAAGGGCAGAGAGGTCTTGGTCCTTGATTCGGGCCCCACCTTCGGCACCGGCACCAGTTCTCGCAACAGCGAAGTCATTCACGCTGGCATTTACTATCCTCTCAATTCCCTCAAGGTTGTTTCACTATTACATTCATTGTAGCTTAATTAATTACTTTTAGATTTCTATTTACGCTCAGCTGGATGGAATTCTAGTGCTTTCAAAGCACAACAACTAAATGTTTTTTTTTTCTTTTGTTCACAATTAAGCTTATTTAAACCTACAGTTACTTTATAATTTTTTTTAATAAAAAAACTATATAAAAGCATTTGAAGTCATATCCATTTGTTTTCAAGTTACTTTCACTTGATAAATTGTGTTTTCAATTTTCACTTGAGTTGTTGCTTCAAAGTTACAACACCGTAATTCCGTACAGACCCTTCGTTTCTAATTTTATTGCTTAGGATATGATCGTCTTGTATATCTCTTGGGCTGTCGAAATTATATTATAGTGATTAAGGGAAAGAGGAAAATAAAAAAAGGAAAACTGTATATTTTGGTGAAATCTAAAGTGAACAACTTTATTGCAGGCAATTTTCTGTGTTAGAGGAAGAGAATTGCTGTACAAGTACTGCTCTGAACACGAGATCCCACATAAACAGATTGGTAAACTCATAGTTGCTACTAGACCATTGGAGATTCCAAAACTGAATGATCTGATGAAGCATGGCACTGAAAATGGTGTTGATGGCCTCAGGATGTTGGAGGGTCCCGAAGCTATGAACATGGAACCTGAATTGCATTGCGTGAAAGCCTTACTATCACCTGCTTCGGGAGTTGTTGACAGCCATTCCCTGATGCTATCTTTGTTGGTATCCATTTTCATCTTTTCTGTGATAATTAGGATGGTTAATTACATGCTTACATACTATTTTAATATAATTATCACCATCCTATGTTTTCTGCACAAGTTATGATTGCATATTGACAGGGATACCAACCAAATGTTGGTCCAGGGTGAAGCTGAAAATCATAGAACAACTTTCTCTTACAATACTACTGTCATTGGTGGCCATCTTGAAGGAAATTGTATGCAGCTTTATATATCTGAAAGCAAAAATCTTGGAAACTGGGATCGAAGATCTCCATTGCAGCCAGAGCTCATAATTATTCCTAAGTTTGTAGTGAACTCAGCAGGCTTAAGTGCACTGCCCCTTGCAAATAGATTCGTTGGTCAAGATAGTGGTTTTATTCCTCCTACATATTATGCTCGTGGTTGCTATTTTACTCTTGCAAATACTAAAGTTGCTCCTTTCAAACATTTGATATACCCTATACCTGAGGATGGTGGTCTTGGAGTGCATGTTACTCTGGATATGGATAGGCAGGTCAAGTTTGGCCCTGATGTTGAGTGGATGAATAGCATAGACGACTCATCAAGCTTCTTGAATAAGTACTCTTTCTTTCGGCCCCTTGTTCCTTCTTTGCCACTTAAAGCTTATCATACATGATGTTAACATGCTATTTGGAAAATATTTACTGCAGAAATCTTAAGGTTTGAATTTGTGTCAAAAAGATGGTGATGAAATTCTCAACACTTATCTTTGCTAATTCTTTCGAACATTTAACAATTCCTCACTTGTAGATCTTATGTCTGGTCTGGTCTGGTCTGTGCCAACCGGCCACATTTGTTGTTCCTCTTTCGAGAATGCCTGTAATATATACATGTAACATGTGTTGAGGGTCTCATGTAGTTCATGTGCAATTGTGCTGACTTACTGCATTAGGAAAACGCCTGCTAATGTAAGTAGTAATGTCAAGCACCTTTGCAATATTAAAAGGCATTCCCTTCAGCATTCACACTAGGTGCTCATGATAGGTGGTGGTCGTAGATTAAGGTCGTATAAGATAATCTTTATCAAATCTAAATTCAATAAGTTGGCAGTGGAGATCTCATTGGTAGGACCTACTCCAGTATAAAATGAGAATTCTTCTCTATCATGTTTGTTTGATGGTATTGTTTGGGCACATTTGGTGCACTGGACTGGATTCAATTGGATGTTCTAGGAATCTGGGTTTTGCCTCTGGAACTCCATATAGGTTATATGTCCTTACACTTCTGTCTCTGAACTTTGTAAATACACGGTTATGCTGTTGCTTTTCTTTTTTGGTTTTCTGTCAATTATTCTTGGAACTTTTCCATTATCACTTTCTTAAGTTTTGTCCTCAAATTGACTAGCTCTGTTTCTTACTTGCTATGTTATTTCTAGATCATGAAAATCTTCTGTCTCCTCATGCTCTCACCTTCTATCTTCTATTGAGTTGTCCAGAGTTCTTTGAGAAGTTTCCAGCCTATGGAGTCACCCCAATACCGCATACACTTGGTAGTAACCAAATAAATCCTTGTTGATGGCCCTGAGGTATTGGTGGTATTATCAATCTTTTGTTTACCCAATCTTTTAGGATATTGTGTCGCTAAGCTTGCCAATCCATTCAAATTAAATGTTACCGTTAACTGAAGACCTTGGCCCTTGAGGATGAGGCTATTATTTCATTTATTTATTTTGTAGACTCTTTTAAGGCGTTTTAAATTCATTGCGATGGCATAGAGGTCTAAAAGAAAGTGCTTCTTATTGAAATAATGATATTATGGATGACCTGATGGATAATATAGATTCTGTCTGGGATCAATTTTATGACATTAATGTAGATGATTATACCAAGGCATCATTGCAATTTTACAACCTTACTATATAGGATACTGCTTGTGCAGAAATGAAATGTAATCCACACATGGTTCTCACCAAAATAGTAAGGTTTTAAAGGACTCGGCTACCTGAAGTTGATGAAAATATTTAATTCAATTATGACTGGAAGGACATAAATTGACTGATAGATGAACCCTAAAGCTTGAGTTGATTTATTTATCCGCTGCCATGATTTTATCTTAAGAACACTGTTGACTTTTTAGATTTCTTTTTAGTTATATGGATTGGAGATTTAATTGTGCCATTGTCATGATGTTAGACCCACACCACTGCCACCCCTAACCCTACCCACAAACAACTCCACTTTATGTCTTATTTAATTGGTCTCTCTTGCCAACCCCAAGCTTTTGAGGAAGAAACCCATATGTTAGATTAAAGAATGGACTTACAGTTGCTGCATTGGTGACATTAAAGGAATTTAATGTGTACTGTGTACAAAAAAAATCCTGAAATGCATCGCAAAGATGTGATACTTATACTCTACCATGTAATAGAATTTGGTTCAACTTGTAACTTGCAGTTTTAAAAGATGTTCTTTTCTCTCTCACTCCTGTTTGGCACTTGTTTAATAACTCACTAAGGCCTTTATTCCAGATTTGACTACTCTGTAGATGTAAGTCGTGCTGAAAGATTTTATCCAGAGATAAGAAAGTACTACCCGAGACTGCGAGATGGATCTTTAGAGCCCGGTTATGCTGGGATTAGACCAAAACTTTCAGGACCTGGGCAGTCTCCTGCTGATTTTGTAATACAGGTTATTTCTTTCATATTTCCTCATACACCAACTGTTTAACTAACTTGAGTAGCCATATATCCGTGATTATATTGTTATGATGTAAAGTGAACTTGATTTATTCACTAGCTCAAAACTTATATTCATGGTTTCTTGCATATTTTTCTTCTTGAACTTTTCTGTTTCGTTGTACTGGAAAATTTGTGAACTATGAAACCTTAGTGCTTGTTCTAGATCTTAAACTCATTATACCAGATATATATGTTTCTCTTTTTGTTATTCTAAGATAGAATTATATTAAAGAAACTAATACATCGATGAATCATTCTTCTGCATATATTCTGTGGTGAAAGCAAAATGGGTGGCCTAGCACACACTTGCTGTCTGTGTTTCAACAAATTTATAAGATGACCGTAGAACCAACTGCAATAACAATCTACGAAAAATCCACAATGAGAGTTAATATGTTAGTCTCTTTTGGCTAAAGTTTAAACTGCTCATTCTGTTATATGTACGTGTTATAGAGTTTTCCGCAAATTTGCCTTTTGATAAACACTATGCAGTCTATCTTCATTATTTATTTGTGTTGACTTTAGATTTTGGGCTGTCCCGGGCCAACAAGTTGAATTTGTAGATTCTGGGAAACAACTACGAGATCTTCTAACGGTTTGGGCTGAAGTCGAGTTGGATAGACCACTTCTAATGCTTTTTGGGTAACTGAGCTCCACAAGCTTCCTACAACCACAATCAACATTAAGCTATGCAGAGTTTTTTTGGTGAAGACCCTCCGATGCTTAAGTCAGTGAATGGTCAAGGGAAAAACAAGAGAGGATAGAATGAATATAAGGAAGTGTCTATGGGTGTTGTGTGTGTTTTTAGGTTAGAAAAAGGCGTTGATTCCTAAAAGCAAGAACTTTGAAGAAAAAACCTAGAAATAAAATATGTTTTTAAAGTGTTTAATGCATAACCCCATTTTTATCCTTCGATTTCCTTTTTATATATGTACGCTACATAGTCCTATTAAGATTAGGGAAAATTTGTACCTTCCTTATCTTTTAACTCGTTTAAATTTGAATTGTGCCAAAAATTATGGCTTTTGAGATTTTTGAGAATAGAGTTGATTGGCGAACCCTATGATTGTAGGGATTGGACTAATCAAGGGTCTAGCTCCGAATTCTTTGGGGGTGCTAATAAGTCTTCGGTCCATGGTGAGGATATATGTAATTTATGCCTCAAGAGTCTTGCGTGGTCAGCTTGGCTGCTACTAATTGCTGAAGTTTGCTTTCTGATACCGATGTCTTCTAGGTCGAGAGGCATAAGTGGACCCCCAAGGACATCTCTCCATTCACATTTAAGGCCCTTCCTTGGTGATGGACCAGTGCTTAGGAGGTCTGCAATGGGCTTGACTGTGGGCTTGAGGTGAGACATTCTCGGGTCATTCAAAGAATAGGGCTTAGGCTAGAATCCTAAGGGTGAACAACTTGTATAAGAATTGCTAGTACCATCTTCATCGTCCTCGTTTGATTTCATTTTGGTGACATAAGAATTCCAGGAGACAATGAATTTCCTCCAAAGAATATATACAAAACAATGCATTCAGCAAGATAGATAATTATTTTTGGTACTTGATCTTTTCGATCTTATTGGGTTTTCAAGAACACAGCTTAGATTAAGAGTTGGTTATCAGAAAGCATCATTCATGCTTGATTTCAAAAAAAATTAGGCGCACTCATATAAGCTGTATGACAAAATGACATACTAACTTTGCTTAGTGTTGCTTGAGCTGGGAATGCATTTTGACACATAAGCTCATTACAAATTTTCTAAAATAGAATACTGTGAGGTTGATCCACAATATTGTTTGCTCTAGTGAAGATTCGACTGACATATTGAATGTGCAAATTGGCGAGGTTATTTTAGGTTTGTGTACGAGCTCAGCTTAACCAAACACATGAACCAAATCTGCTAAGTCTGGTTAATCTAGATCAAGCTTGAGTATAGCACAATACTGAGTTTTAGATTTTTGCTCAGATGATTAAACTGCTTGCCTGGTTCAACTTTTTCCCTCAAAAGCTCTTGAGATCACTTAAGTGAAAGTTACTTGGTTTCGTAGACCAATATTTTTTTTATATAATAGTGGAAACTCGTACCATCATACTGCAGAAGAATGTTGATAATTTGCTGTTAACACTCCAAACTTCATGATGCAATCAAATGGCTCTCATATTGTAACATTTTAAATATTACATAATCAGTGGGCAAGATGAAGTCTCACTTTCTCTCGATTCCATCATTTCTTGCTAAAACTTATGTAGTCCTGGATTATTGATGTAGTCCTTGATTTTCAAATCTCTACAGCGATGTTCTTTTGCATTCTTGGCAAATTTTAGAGAGCAAGAGGGAGGTAGGAGAGAGAGACAAAGAGAATAAAAGATATGAAGGAGATATTATAATTTCATTCTTTCTGCCTTCAGAGTGACATAAATGCCCCTAAAATAATTGTTCACTTTCACCATATAGGTCTGAATAAGTGCACTATTGTCTATGCTTTAGAAATGCAATATCGAGAATATTAATAAATATGATAGTGTTGTAAATTTCTTCAACTATTTATTTACCTTTCCATTAAGAGACTTGTTCTTTAGCTATTAACAACTCTTCTGGCAACTTCAATCAAGCAGGGAGAGGACACTCACGGGGTGCCTGGTCTTGTAAACCTTTTCGGAATTGAGTCGCCAGGTCTAACTTCAAGCATGGCAATTGCAGAATATGTAGCTGCTAAATTCTTGAGATAATGTAGGACCACTATATATTAGTTATTTGGTATGAAAGTTAAAGATGAAGTTCTTCAAGGTTGATGAAAATCTATATTTCCTTTGATGTCAAGACATACAGTAAAACTGGATAAAGATCATCCTTGATGTCTCCGTGTCTGCTTTAGATGAAGAATATTTGATGATGTATAATGGCATGATAATACATGATGATGATGGTTGTTTAGTACAGCTTGAAAATACAAACTAGTGGCTGCTTCTTTTTCGGTCTTCTCTCTCTCTGTTTTTTGCTCCCCTCGTGTATTAGTACTGTTACTCTCATTAGCAATAGGAGAATTACATTTAACTATGTGATTCAATCTATTGGTATGTTAAGTTGGAGCAATTTATGTTACTCAAAATACTTCGACCTAAACTTTTGAGAAGCCTTAGCATGTCTAGGCCTTTTTGCCTTCCTCTTGGAGGTGTATCATTAATCTCAATAGTGATGATGTTTTTTTTTTAAAGAAGTATTCACGAATTTTCTTAGTTTGGTTTAAGTGTTTAAAAATTTTATTATTTTTAAAAATGTTTTGGAAACTCTTGTTTATTAGTATTTATTAATTTTTTTATTAGAATTATTTTTTAATAACTAAAAATTACAATTTTACTTTTATAATATTACACGTGCATTTAAAAAAATATTTAATTAATTAAAAAAATTCATTTTATCTTTATTTATTTATAAAAAAACTAAAAATACTCTCACCTCCTTTAATTTCTATTCTTCTTTTTCTGAACAAAATTGTTCTTCTCTCTCCAAAAACTAAAAATTAAAAGCTCCATAAAAAAAAAACTATTTTAATTAATTAATCTTTTAAGACATATCCCTAAAATTTGGTTTGTAACTTTTTTTCAGGCTTACGTTTAGATAATTTCAAATCTCCTCTGTTTTAAGCCTAAACTGGGAAAGAGTTCTCGGATAATATGGCAAATTTTTGATTGCTTTCGGTTTTCGAGAGTTTTTCTGATAAGGACAACCTTATTTTGGGGTAGATTCCAGATTTGGAATCGGTCAGTAAATTTTGACAAGGTTCCATTATTTTTCTCTGCACAGCTGCAAAAAACATATACCGTAAGAAAAAAAAAAAAACACAATTTCTACCCTTGATTACTGTTGAACACCAATTCAATTGAATGCTCATATTTTCGAAACTTTCGACCCTTTTCAAAAATATACATCGTATAATTTCTGCCTTTAGTCTCTACTTGCTTAGATTTAAAATATGCGATGAAAATTACTTTTCAAATTCTTTTTGGGAATGTAAAATCTAATTTTCAATTAATATATTGCCCTGAACACGTTGAACTCCTTTCTTCCCCATATTGCCCAGATGTATTTGAAGCAAGAGAGACCTATAACGGAAAACCTGCAATTTGTATGGTTGAGGCCCTTGAACAATCACATGGTGCAGCTTGATTTCCGATCTCCAAAAGAATTTTACATTGTTGTGAAGCCATTTTTGAATTATTTAGTTAGTGGAGTCCCAGTTTCAACTTTCCATTAATGAAATTCTTGTCCGAGTCTCTGTTTGTCCTGTTCTAATTAGTTAAAACAATACCATTAACTAAAAGTTGGAAAAAGCATTGTGGTTTTTGTGTTGCCATGGTGGCAACGGATTATCCCTTTGGATTAAGAAATAGCTTAACTCTTGTTGGCTTTATTATTCAGTTCAACATTTTGTTTTCAAGAGTAACAGATTTTTGGAAAGAGAAGAATAAAGATTAAAGAAAGAGGTGGGGGTATTTTTAGTTTTTCATAAATAAATATGGATAAAATAATTTTTTTTAATTAATTAAGTATTTTATTAAATACACGTGTAATGATGTAGAGGCAAAATTGTAATTTTAGGTTATTAAAAAAAGATAAATACTAATAGACAAAAGTTTTTAAAGTATTTTTAAAAAATAATAGAATATTTTAAACACTTAAATTAAATTAAAGAGATCCATCAATATTTTTTTTCATATTTATTATTATAATGTAAACTCGATTTGCATTTCTTGCCTTAAGCTTGTCTCCTCTGGTAATTTGTCTCAAGAACATTTTTATCTTCCACTTGTGCATAAAGTTATTAAAACTCGTGTGCAGTTTCACATACGTCTAGTTATTTGCATGCTTCTTGTTCATCTCAAGGAAGCTCACCTGGATATCATGTCTGAAGAATGAAGAATTCTCCTTGAGAAAATGAATATGGCCACCAGGATAATATTCCTTTTGCAGAGTTGCTGCAGTTCTGCTCTACGGCCAAGGCCAACACCCACTTTTTCTTTGAGTTTGTAGGACTTTCCACCATTAACCAGGATGCTATGGTCTATAGCAGCAGTGACTATTTAGATATCGATGTTTGAAGATAATTAATATGGGCATGTCAGCCAACTCATTTAGAGATGCATGTAACTTGCCCTATTTAATATTTTGCAAAACTAGATAAACTAAATTAAGAATTGAATAGTGTTAAGCTTAAAAAGTTAAATTCGATCAATGTTAAAACTTTCAGAATTCAAATACTAGTTTGTATATTTCAAATAAATAATGCAACATTTAATTTAATGTGTCATTTCTTACATTCATGTTTCATAATTATTATATGAATAAAAATATAAAATATTAACTATTTAAAGTAGCAATGTCAAATGAGTCAAGTTGGGTAACCCAGCCCAATGGTATGCTACAGTGTCATACTTGCACGACACGATTTATGTCATGTTGGATTGTATATTGCGATTTAACATGTTGACACAAATCTACAATGAGTTGTATCTTGGTGTGAATTAGTCCACAAGGCCATGCCAATTTACAAACTAATTTTAAATATTTTAAGATAATTTTTTTATAATTTTTTAATTATAATTATAAATATTATAATAATAATTAAAATTATTAATGATAAGTTAATTATATTAGATTAAAATTATGTTATAATTATAATTATAATTATAATTTTTTTATAAAATTTATTAATATTATTCTAAATTTAGAATATATTGATATTAATACTAAGATAAATAATAAATTTACATCACTATGTTAGAATATATCATAATTAGATTAATACCTATTAATTTATTTATCATTTATAAATTTAATTATTTTTTAATAAAATAAAATATCAAGTTTTGTGGTTGGAAATGACACCATAATGTCATTTCATAAGCTATAAGCTAAAAGATGGCCCATTAATAAACAGTCTTTTAATTTCTTTTTGAAAAGAAATTGACTATTGTTCAATGGTTCACATTTTAAAAATAAATTGTTATTATAACAATTCTTTTTTTTAATTAAAATTTTTTAAAGTTCTTTTGTTAAAAAAAAAAAATTTTATGTTCAACCTAATGATATAATCTATTGCGCTAACTGTTGGGTTTGGTTGGGTGAATTTACTATAGTGTGCTTGCATGTGGGTTTGTGTTCATCATACAAACAATATACATATCTCATACATACATGTGCACAGTGGAAGATTATGTACAATGAACACTGAAAATAACATTTGATTTAAACTGAAATTCGAGATTGAGAATATCACCAATGAAGCCTTTGGATTAATTTTCTTTGAAGTCCACCATGAAATGAATCTTTGATAAATTCTAGCAATCAACAAGGGTGAGTTTGATTGTCTAGAATGGCAGCATCTTAATCCAGCTTTTGTGTTTAACACTTAAACATTTTTCAAAGTTAAACCATTTAACTTAATTAAATTTGTTTTTCTTTTTATTCAACTCTTGAATAAATAAAACAAATCTTGTTTTTAGTTATTACATTTAGTAGCCATTAATTCAATTTGTTTTATTGTTCTAACACTTAAAACACAAAACAAACAATTTCAATTTCTTAAATTGAATTGGCTCCCAAAATGCAAAACCTAAAATCTAAAACAATTTTTCAAATTATGAATTTTGAATTTCATTTCACTTTATATACAAATGCATTAATTCCAAACTAATTTGAATTTCATTTGCATTTCATTTGGCTTAACCTAACCTTAGTTAACATTTAACCATAGTTAGATTATTTTAACTTAACCTTTAAGTTAATAAATATTTAATTAATTTAACCATAGTTAACTAACTTAACCATGGTTAGGTTAACCTTTACTTAACCTTTAAGTAAGGTTAACTTAATTAACTATATGATTAACCTTTAATCATAGTTAATTAAATCATTTATTTAACAATTAAATAAATAAATATTTATTCTTATTATTTAACAATTAAATAATCATAAAGTGAAATTACTATTATATCCTTACTCGGTTACCAAGTTAACCTAAAGTGGGTCCCACCAATTTAACCACATACTTTAGTTAACGTAACCTTAGTAATTGCTGAATTATACTGTATTGAACAATTCAATACGGTACACTGCCCAAGTGCTCAAAAAGTACATTTCATATTGGGACTCTCTAGGTCTACACCCGATTTGTCAAATGGAACTGTTCCATTAATCCGTAATCGATGCCCCACGCACACGTTACGAATATTACAAATCAGCGTGTCAGACCATACAAGTTGAGGTCATAACGTATACGTATAATCCCTCCATCATTTATATCCTGGATGTGCAGGGATATAGATCAGCACCGTCAAATCCCTATTTGCTCATCCATAATCTTATCTCCAGATTCGTATCTCGATAAACAATATACGCAAACACTTTTGCTATATTGTTTAACCCTATGGGAAACTCTTTTCCCGGGTTTATGCTTGTGGCCACAAGACTTTATGAAATACAACCTCGGAGCATCGGATATACAACTTACCTACGTAAGCTGACGGATCCCTTATCTACGCACACCGGACTCCATGAGCATCGGACCATACCCAGCGACACATAGCGGTCAGACCATGAAAGGTCTCTGACATATGTGGAACCAAAGCATGATGGATCACTCACAAGACCACCGTGGCGCTCAGGTCAAAGGACCACGAATACTACTCAACTCGAGAGGACCTTCCTTTGACGGTGTCATAGGATATCTATTGGGGTCCTCATAAGTCTGTTCAGTATCCAGTCTTGACTGGATACCCGCATGCCTATACAAGCTCTAAGCTCATAGTCAGCTAAGAACAACCATCTGAACCAGTCAGATATAAACATACACTAATCTATATAAAGTGAATCACCGATAGACCCGCATTGGTGATTATAGATTAGGAACATTATCTTTGAGACATACTTACATAATGATATTTCTTAACTCCTATTGCAACTCTTTACAATTATATCATTACAAGTATACTCTCAGGTCTTTGTCCCATTATAGACAAGGTTCTAACTCTTTAGACCTCGCTGACTCTTATAACCTGCTAACTCTTAACAGTGCTAACTTTTAGCATTTATAATTCTCAGCGTTGCTAACTATTAGTTCTGATCTAAACTCCTTTAGACCAGATCTGAACTCTTTCAGATCAAACAATGTCTCTAATGTTACAAGCATTATACCATATTAATATGATATTAACAATCTTTATTCGAAATGTTTATTGTATAAATATTAACAATTAATATTCATACAATATTGGAATGGCACGTGAGCACCAGCTCCAACAAACTCCCACTTGCTTCAGTGCCATACGTACTGGTATCTCATACCAATACACTCCACGCGTTTCTCAAACACTATAGGAATTTAGGCTTAGGGGCTTCGCTACATCCAAGGATTATTCCCTAGATTTTATTACAACTCTTGTTGCCAAGAAATTTCTAATTATGTGATTTTCAGAGTTCACATGATTAAAATACTGGTGTGCCTTATGGCTTCTCGGCTTAAGCAATTACCGTAATTTTGCAATATAGTGGGATAAGATCCACTGAGCTTGGAACTATTCAAAGCTCTGCAATTAATTTTGAATATCCATAGTACTTTCTTTGCTGACTTCTCAAGCCGCAACATATTCTACCTCCAAGGCAGAATTACCTGTGGACATTTACTAACACTCATTTATCTAGCTCCGGTACTGATAAAGAGAAACACATAACTAAATGTAGACTTTCTACCATTCAGATCAGACGTAAGTCTGAATATGTGTATCCCTTCTTTTGTAAGAAACTTTCTCCATATTTTATAAACTTATCCTCTATACTTCTCAAGTATTTTCAGATATGTTTCACAACCATTTAATGATCATGATCTGGATTAATTAGATACCAGCTTGTAACACTTACAACCATCTAAATCCAGATTTCGTACATTGGACGGTATGCATTAATTTATTTCTAGCTAATGCATCTGAGATGTTAGACACTCTAACTCTCTCATCTTCTTCCCGAGGACACTTCCTCTAAGAAAGATGAATGCCACTTCTAAAAGGGACTTTAACTGTCTCACAGTCAATGAAGTTGTACCTTTTCTTGGACTTATTCTATGTACGAGGTTTGAGAGAGTCTTATTAGTTTCCTAGCTATATCTCCATAAAGCTTTATACCTAGTATATAGGAAGTCTCTCTCAAATCTTTTATGAAGAAGTTCTTTACACAGATAACACTTATCTGATTTACTTGCTATACTCCAATCATCGTTTCCAATATTGAGTATATACTTTCCACTTTAGAGAACTAAAAAGATAATTATACTCCCACTGCCCTTTCTGAACACACACGCTTCCTCTTTATTCCTGATAAAACCAGACTTTCTGATTTCATCATATAAACTAAGATTCCACATTTGGAAAAATCTACTTAAGTCCATAAATGGACTTCCTCAGTTTGCACATTATATTAGAAGTTAGGCTTGGATGCTAAAACATCAAGTTATTCTCTGCATATCTCTTACTCGAGATATACTTCTCAGAACAGCCTATTTACATCCATTAGCCAGTCCCATAATCATAATATACAACAATAGCCAACAAAATCCAAATTGACTTTAGTATGGTTACTGATGAAAAAGGTTTCCTCATTATTGATCCTAGATCTCTGAGTGTAACCTTTCAACATCAGTCAGGCCATGAAGGACCATTCCTTCAGATAGGGCCCACACTGCTTCCGCTGCGTAAACTGATTTACTGCAAATAGAAACAGTTTCTACAGGAAGCACAACTAAGTCCTAGACTTAATTGTCATACTTAGAGTCAAATTCAAATTTTATGGTATCTTATCATCAACAAAATCTAAATTGACTTTGGCATGGTTATTGATGAAAAAGGTTTCCTCATTATTGATCCTAGATCTCTGAGTGTAACCTTTCAACATCAATCAGGCCATGAAGGACCATTCCTTCAGATAGGGCCCACACTGCTTCCGCTGCGTAAACTAATTTACTGCTGATAGAAACAATTTCTATAGGAAGCTCAACTAAGTCCTAGACTTAATTGTCATGCGTTGAGTCAATTTCAAATTTTATGATATCATTTTATTTTCCCAAATCGATGTCAAACATCGTCTCTCCATAAGTTAAAGGATCCATTTCTTCAACTAAGAAAATATCAAGGGTACATTCAAGTATCAAACATACCTAAATGATGGCCTTGATATCCTTTTCAACTTATGAACTTAGTGTGTTAAAGGTATTTCACTTAATTGAAATTAAAACTCCATCGTTGGTTCATCTAATTTTTGGATTGACTTCATCAAGTTCAATCTTTCTATAATCTCCACAATCCATGAGAAACTCTTTCTCTAGGAATGTGACATTATGAGAAACGAACATATTTCGTTCATCTGTATTATAGAAGTGGTATCCCATTATACACTTGAGATACTAAATGAACCGATACTTGTACCGTTGGATACAAGTTTATTCTGTTGCATAACTCTTATGAAAACAGAATAACACCAAGTCTTAACATACTTAAGACTCGTTTCCTATTTAGTCTATATCTCATATAAAGTAGTAGGAACGATTATGGAATTATTTAATAAGTGAGTAGCATATGTTAAAATATAACCTCATAGATATTTTTTTTTTTTTTAGAAGATCAGCGATTCTCAATATCAATCAGACTGTATCTAATATAGTCCAATTCCTCATTTCCTAAACATCTTTATGTTGAGGAGTATCTGGAGGACTATACTGAGAGAGAATCATATTCTCTTTAAATAATTTGTGAATTTACTGATTATGTATAAATTACTTCGATCTAATCGAAAGCACTCAATATACATAAGGGTTTGTTTCTTTACTTTCATTGTCAGAACATTTTGAACACTTCGAAATTATTCTAACCTACGTTTCCTAGAAACACATGTCTATATAGTGACACTCACTATAAAGACAATGAAGTATGGAAATCATTTATAACAGTAAGATTTATTGGACTAAATATATCTATATGTACCAGATCCAATAAACCAGTGGCATGGCGTCTTACACCTACATAAAGATTCGGCCATATTCTTTTGAATTCATAATTCATAAACTAGTCAATGTACTATAGTCAGATCAAATATCTGACCATCCTTAACCAGTTAGGATAGTCGTCTCACGACTACATGACCTAATCTTATATATACCACTATTCATTATTATTTAAGTTGCTGAAATACTATTTATTCTATTCACCTCTACACTTATAACATTTCCTGTTATATATAAGATATAACGACCATTCATTAACTGACATTCAGTTAGTAAATCATTATCATTATCACAAGAAACTATTTCCATATTTTTATGATAACCCTCTCTGTCAACTACAGGGAGTGATATGATTTACCTAATAATGTTTGGCACGTAATAGTAATTATACAATATTAATGCTGTTACTAGAAATAAGAAGTAACTGTGAAGTCTTAACGGCTACCACGTATAGGAAATCTCTATTACCTATGTGAAGCTGAACTTCTCATTTCTTAGTCATCAAGCATTTCTCAAATCATGCAACATCTTGCAGATATGATAATAACAAGCGGTAACTCATACCCTTGCAGAGTTAACATCAAATGCTAATGAAATGTTAATTTTTGGTCAAACAGATATCTAATGAGTCAATCTTTCTTAAGTCAAGGTGTGATGAATAGTAACATTTACTATTTCAAACCTTATAACGGTGGAAACACTTTCCATTATGACTTTTCTCTATCTGTGGTTTAGTAATATCAAATATTATTGAATATAGAACTATTCTTAGATTCATAAGCAAGTCTTACATATTTTATTCAGTACCCTATAGTTATTGGTATTTGTTCAAGATTAGTAACGGATTGCTCGTACTCATCTTATCTCTATAAGACAATCTTATCTCTATAAGACAAGTATCTTATCTCTATAAGATAATCATCTTATCTCTATAAGACAAAATAGGATATGCGTAGCAGAATATTTCTTATTGTTAATAAATTACGTTTTAGATCATGGGTATAACTGTTATACATTTTTTAATCTAAAAACGCCCTCCCACTGCTTTACTTAATCCCTTTAATCTCTCAAACGGGATAAGATAGTTTAATATTTTAAACTATACAGCGGGAAGTGGATCCCATTGGGGTTTTACTCCAGCCTCACGCTAAAGCAATATTGGCCTTTATAAATCCAACAGGTAGACAACTCTTGTCAATTGTATCTCATACAACTCTTACTACTGATCCTAAATACACATTACCCTCACGCTAAAGCAATATTGGGTAACTGTATTTCAGATTAACTCATCAATACTCAAATATATGTTACTGACACTATCCTCACGCTAAAGCAATATTGGATAATATGTTCGCATATATTTGATTCATCTCATGTTTTACCGGCATTAGACCAAGTCACACCGACCAAATCCCTCACGCTAAAGCAATATTGGGAAAGACCATAGTGACCCATCTCACACCGTATTGACAAGACGGACCATTTAAAATATTATCACATAATATAATAAATTTCAATCTAATTAAGAGAGATTTTAATTACAGGCTTTCATATTATATGCTCTCATCACATGAGAGGTTATTCTCAATCAATTATTCATTTTTGAACAAGCACAACTAACCCCCACCAGTGGGGCCCCCATTGTGGTTACAAAAATAAATAAAATAATAAAAATATTATTTTCTTGGTTTATCATGTAAACTAATAACCCTTATTATTACATCTCATAAACCCCCACATGCGGAAAAATAAAAAGATTTTACCCTTTTTTTTTTTTTTTTTTTTTTTTAGTGTAAGAACGCCGCAGCGCTGGTCTTATAGCGCTGCCGCGCTAGGGCTTCACAAGCCTCAGCGCTGCGGCGACGACTGACCAGCACGGGCGCGCTGGAAGCAGTGCTTCCCGCGCTGGGGCGCCAGAAACCAGCGCCCTTGCCCTCGTCCAGCGCTGGGGCGCAAGACAATCAGCGCCCCTGCGGTACTTCAGCGCTGGGGCGTCATACACCCAGCGCTCCCGCGTTCATATGAACGCTGCCGCGCTGGACCTTAGCGCTGCAGCGTTCCAGGTGCTGTTTTTCACTGGTTTGCATTTTTAACACTTAAAATGCACCCCAACAGCCCCGGAACTTGTCCTACAACTTAGCCAACACTTAGCTAACACTAAAAAATCACCCATAACAACACAAATTGCTCTGATACCAATTGTTGGGTTTGGTTGGGCGAATTTACTATAGTGTGCTTGCATGTGGGTTTGTGTTCATCATACAAACAATATACATATCTCATACATACATGTGCACAGCGGAAGATTATGTACAATGAACACTGAAAATAACATTTGATTTAAACTGAAATTCGAGATTGAGAATATCACCAATGAAGCCTTTGGATTAATTTTCTTTGAAGTCCACCATGAAATGAATCTTTGATCAATTCTAGCAATCAACAAGGGTGGGTTTGATTGTCTAGAATGGCAGCATCTTAATCCAGCTTTTGTGTTTAACACTTAAACATTTTTCAAAGTTAAACCATTTAACTTAATTAAATTTGTTTTTCTTTTTATTCAACTCTTGAATAAATAAAACAAATCTTGTTTTTAGTTATTACATTTAGTAGCCATTAATTCAATTTGTTTTGTTGTTCTAACACTTAAAACACAAAACAAACAATTTCAATTTCTTAAATTGAATTGGCTCCCAAAATGCAAAACCTAAAATCTAAAACAATTTTTCAAATTATGAATTTTGAATTTCATTTCACTTTATATACAAATGCATTAATTCCAAACTAATTTGAATTTCATTTGCATTTCATTTGGCTTAACCTAACCTTAGTTAACATTTAACCATAGTTAGATTATTTTAACTTAACCTTTAAGTTAATAAATATTTAATTAATTTAACCATAGTTAACTAACTTAACCATGGTTAGGTTAACCTTTACTTAACCTTTAAGTAAGGTTAACTTAATTAACTATATGATTAACCTTTAATCATAGTTAATTAAATCATTTATTTAACAATTAAATAAATAAATATTTATTCTTATTATTTAACAATTAAATAATCATAAAGTGAAATTACTATTATATCCTTACTCGGTTACCAAGTTAACCTAAAGTGGGTCCCACCAATTTAACCACATACTTTAGTTAACGTAACCTTAGTAATTGCTGAATTATACTGTATTGAACAATTCAATACGGTACACTGCCCAAGTGCTCAAAGAGTACATTTCATATTGGGACTCTCTAGGTCTACACCCGATTTGTCAAATGGAACTGTTCCATTAATCCGTAATCGATGCCCCACGCACACGTTACGAATATTACAAATCAGCGTGTCAGACCATACAAGTTGAGGTCATAACGTATACGTATAATCCCTCCATCATTTATATCCTGGATGTGCAGGGATATAGATCAGCACCGTCAAATCCCTATTTGCTCATCCATAATCTTATCTCCAGATTCGTATCTCGATAAACAATATACGCAAACACTTTTGCTATATTGTTTAACCCTATGGGAAACTCTTTTCCCGGGTTTATGCTTGTGGCCACAAGACTTTATGAAATACAACCTCGGAGCATCGGATATACAACTTACCTACGTAAGCTGACGGATCCCTTATCTACGCACACCGGACTCCATGAGCATCGGACCATACCCAGCGACACATAGCGGTCAGACCATGAAAGGTCTCTGACATATGTGGAACCAAAGCATGATGGATCACTCACAAGACCACCGTGGCGCTCAGGTCAAAGGACCACGAATACTACTCAACTCGAGAGGACCTTCCTTTGACGGTGTCATAGGATATCTATTGGGGTCCTCATAAGTCTGTTCAGTATCCAGTCTTGACTGGATACCCGCATGCCTATACAAGCTCTAAGCTCATGGTCAGCTAAGAACAACCATCTGAACCAGTCAGATATAAACATACACTAATCTATATAAAGTGAATCACCGATAGACCCGCATTGGTGATTATAGATTAGGAACATTATCTTTGAGACATACTTACATAATGATATTTCTTAACTCCTATTGCAACTCTTTACAATTATATCATTACAAGTATACTCTCAGGTCTTTGTCCCATTATAGACAAGGTCCTAACTCTTTAGACCTCGCTGACTCTTATAACCTGCTAACTCTTAACAGTGCTAACTTTTAGCATTTATAACTCTCAGCGTTGCTAACTATTAGTTCTGATCTAAACTCCTTTAGACCAGATCTGAACTCTTTCAGATCAAACAATGTCTCTAATGTTACAAGTATTATACCATATTAATATGATATTAACAATCTTTATTCGAAATGTTTATTGTATAAATATTAACAATTAATATTCATACAATATTGGAATGGCACGTGAGCACCAGCTCCAACACTAACATGCCAGCACAACGTGTTGGGCCAAAATTTTTTTTTTCATTTTACTTGAGTCACAATATAAATTATTTTTAGTGTCACGCTTCAAGTACTTTTAAGTATTTTTTTGAGTACTTAGTGTGCGATTAGGTCTGCTGAAAATTTTTTAGACCATGAAGCGTTACATAGATCGAAGCTTCTAGAAGGCTCGTTGTTTGGATGGAGAACCGAGCTTGGCCTGTGACTTATTAGAGTAGTTCACCTTAATTAGAATTCCATAAAAGGTAGAATGACTTCTAGAAATATTCTAGAACATAATTCTCCATCTTGTATGTACACCGTTAGATCATTTAGATCTCAGCCGTCGATTGTATAGGGCTGCTACTATATAAAGTGGAGACCCTCACTTGTATAATTCATTTCATAACTTTGTTTTCTCTTCAGCAATATAGAGAGCATTCGTGCAAACACTTGGTGTGTTTGTTTTTCTTCTCTGTGTGTGGTTTTCTCGACTGCTTAGCACGTAACGCGTCTAAGGCCGCACGGTTTGAAAATAGTCTGTGACAGTTGGTATCAAAGCAGATTTAAAGATGGAGAAAGACGGCGAACCATCAGAATTGACTGAAGAGAAGGGTCGGAACCCCAAAGCTAAGAAGCACGGCACTGCCTCTCGCGATAAGTCAGCCGATCCAGGTCAGGATGTGGGGAGTATGGTGAGAGCACTTAGCGGCGCTGTTGGGAAGACAGCAGATCGTCTTAGAGAGTTGAAGCAGCAAGTAGAGAAGATCGAGATGGGCCTCGACACTCAAGGAGACGAGCTACGCTCCCTCATCAGTACATCCATCAAGGCTTACGCCGATAAGCAGCGAGACTGGATTAAGGCTTTTCAGGAGAAGGTCCTCACCACAATGGACAACATTCAAACCCAAGTAGAGGAGCTATGCCAAGGGTTTGAAACTATCAAGGAGGATGTGGTGCTGTGCAAACGGGTGGTGGCAAACGGATCTATCGCCGCGCAAGTTACGGTGTCTGCATTGAGAGTCGATGCTCCTAAGCCCAAGGAGTTCAACGGAAAGCGGAACGCCAAGGAGCTCGACAATTACTTCTGACAGATGGAGAGATACTTCGACGCCCTAGGTGTACGGGATGAGGATAAGGTAAACACCGCGACCCTATATCTCTCTAATCATGAAATTCTGTGGTGGCGTAGGAAGAGCGAGGAGATTCGCAAGGGTACCTGTACCATCAACACCTGGACAGAGTTGCAACAAGAGCTGAAGCATCAATTCTATTCGAAGCATATAGCGCACGACGCTAGGAAGCGTCTAAAGGAGTTAAAACAGACCAAGTCTATTGGCGAGTACATAGAGGAGTACTCACTACTGATGCTGCAAATCCCCAATATAAGTGAAGAAGACTTGCTGTTCAATTTCCTCGACGGATTACAGACATGGGCGTTCAATGAGCTGAGGCGGTGTGGAGTACAGAACATATCTGACGCCCTCACATTGGCAGAAACGCTCACTGATTACCGCAAGGGTGATACGGGAAAGTCCAAAAATTTGAAGCCCAATCACAGCAAAGGTGGGGGAACCAGAGAGTCTCAACCTCTGCAGGATAAGGAGGGGAAAGCTAAACTGCCCACAGGGAGAGAGCAGAAGCGCAACGGTAAGAGAAAGCTGAGATCTAGATGCTTCCTTTGCGATGGGTATCATTAGGTGAAGGACTGTTCAAAGAAAAAGACTATCAACGCGATGTTGGAGACTCAACAAGCGGGCAAACAGGGACAATTGGGATGTTTGCAGTTGCTCAATGCCCTCAATGCCAAGCGGGCAGTCCGCGCGCCAATAGAAAAGGCGCTGATGTACATTGAAGCCTACATTAATGGGAGAAAGACTCAAGCACTAGTGGATACTAGAGCTATGCACAACTTTATTAAGTATGTGGAAGCAGTACGCTTGGGTCTCAAGGTGGAGAAAGGGATTGGCTACCTCAAGACCGTGAACGCCACAATCAAGCCACTGGACGGGGTCATTCGTGGAGTCGAAATGCGCCTCGAAAAATGGAGTGGTAAGGTAAACTTTTCGGTAGCCCCTCTCGATGATTTTGAGGCTGTTCTTGCTATGGATTTTCTACGGCAGTTTAATGTGGTACCACTTTCCCGACACAACTACGTATGCATCCTGGAGGGAGGACCATGCATGGTGCCGACAGTAAACAAGCTAACAGGTGGGCAATCCAAGCCCAACGCCCACACCACTCTCCTGTCCGCTATGCAACTGAAGAAGAGAGTTAAGCGGGGAAAAGAGACATACCTCGCCACAATATAGGAGGCAGATTATGAGGCGTACAGGGGCGAAGAGGAGCTGCTAGCAGAGATCACGAAAGTGCTCCAGTAGCACCAAGACGTGATGCCAGCAGCACTACCACAGAAATTACCACCAAGACGGGCCATTGATCACGAGATTGAGCTAGAGCCAGGAGCTAAACCTCCAGCCAAAGCGCCTTACCGAATGTCTCCACCAGAGTTAGCAGAGTTGCGGAAGCAGCTCAAAGAGCTACTGGATGCAGGGTTTATCCAACCATCTAAGGCGCCCTACGACGCGCCCGTGCTTTTCCAACGCAAGCATGATGAATAATTGCGATTATACATAGACTATCGGGCACTGAACAAGGTCACTGTCAAAAATAGGTATCCCATTCATTTAATTGCTGAGTTGTTTGATCAATTGAGACAGGCGAAGTACTTTTCGAAGCTGGACTTGCGATCAAGATACCATCAAGTGCGGATAGCCAAGGGTGATGAGCTGAAAACAACCTGTGTAATGCGTTATGGGGCCTTTGAATTGCTTGTCATGCCGTTTGGCCTCACAAATGTGCCAGCCACTTTTTGCACATTGATGAACAACATACTCCAGCCCTTCTTCTACAAATTCGTCACCGTGTACTTAGACGACATCATCATCTACAGCAACACTCTCGAAGAGCATGTGGAACACTTGAAATCTGTCTTGAAGGTGCTCCGCGAGAATGAGCTATATGTGAAGAGGGAGAAATGTTCATTCGCCAAGCCAAAGGTAGACTTTTTGGGTCACAAGATCAAAGAAGGCAAGTTGATGATGGACAGGGCGAAGATTCGCGCCATAATGGATTGTGAGGTACCCATGAAAGTTACCGAGCTGTGGTCTTTCCTTGGGTTAGTCAACTATTATCGAAGATTTATCAAGAGCTACTCCACCATTGTTGCACCCCTTACTGACCTGCTAAAGAAGACTAAAGCATGGGAGTGGACTAAAGAATGTCAATGGGCTTTTGATCGACTGAAGACATGAGTGATTGAGGAACCAGTCTTAGCATTGCCGAACCACTTGTTACCGTATGAGGTACATACTGGTGCGTCTGACTTTGCCATTGGCGGTTTATTGATTCAGCAGGACCATCCGATCGCGTATGAGAGCCGAAAACTCAACGAGATAGAGAGGCACTATACGGTGCAAGAGAAAGAGATGACAAGGGTCATCCATTGCCTGCCCACTTGGCGACACTATCTACTTGGGGCGAAGTTCATAGTGATGATGGACAACATTGTTAGGATTTGTGCTTACGTGCCATCCCATAATGTATAAATATATAGTGATTGTATTTATACAATTATTATTTCTAATAAAATCGTTAATATTATTTTATTAAATGGTAAGATGTTTGTAACGTTTTAGACATTATATGATCTGAAGGAGTTCAGATTTAGTCTAAAAGAGTTTAGACCAGGGCTAAGAGTTAGCAACGCTAATAGTTATAAACACTAAGAGTTAGTGGTACTAAGAGTTAGCAAAATCTAATGAGTTAGAGCCTTGTCTGAAATGGGACAATGACCTGAGAATATATTAGTAATGATATAGCTGCAATGAGTTGCAGATGGTGCTAAGAAATGTCATTATGCAAGTATGTTCTCAAACATAATGTTCTTGATCTAATTTCATCGATGCGGGTCTATCGGTGAAACCTATTATTATAGATTAGTGTATGTCTATATCTGGATGGTCCAGATGGTTAGTCTTAGCAAACCATGAGCTTAGTAGGAAGCTCGTATAGAGATGCAGGTATTCAGTAAGGACTGGATATTGAACAGACTCACGAAGACATCCAATAGACATCTCATAAAGCCGTCAATGGAAGGTCTTCCGAGTTGAGTAGTATTTGTGGTCCTTTGACCTGAGCGCCACGGTGGGCTTGTGAGTGATCCACCATGCTTTGGTTCCACACATGTCAGAAACCTTTCATGGTCTGACCGCTGGGTGTCGTGGGTATGGTCCGATGCTCATGGAGTTCGGTGTGCGTAGATATGGGATCCATCAGCTCATATGAGTGGGTTGTATATCCTAATGCTCTGAGATTGTATTTCAGAAAGTCTTGTGGCCGCAAGCATAAACCTCGGAAAAGATATTCCGGAGGAATAAACAATATCACAAAAGTGTTTGTGGATATTATTTTATGAAATATAAATCTGGAGATAAGTTCGTGGTTGAGCAAATAGAGATTTGACGGTGATGATCTATATCTCTGCTCTTCAAGGATATAAATGGTGGAAGGATTATACGAATATGTAATAACCTCAACTTGTATGGTCTAACATGCTAATTTGTAATATCCGTAACGTGTGTGTGGGACATTGTTCACGGACGTATGGAGGAGCTCTATATGACAAATTAGGTGTGGACCTAGAGATAGGCTAACGGTAAGCGAAAACATGTTGAGTATAGCGTAGGGGATTTAGTGATGGTGAAAATCTTCTCGATGCAGCACAAGTCTACGCACCCACTTCACAAGGGCCTTGTTCGAAAATATAAGGGGCCATTTTTCATTGTCAAGAGGGTTGACAATGTCTCGTATAAGATGGAGCTGCCTTCGAGACTTCAGCTACATCCGGTGTTTTACACAAGCTGCCTAAAGCCATACCATGGTGATGCGGAGGACACGGAGCGGGGGCCACAAACCAGGGCACCATTAGGAGTTTCCACATCTTACAACAAAGAGGTTGAACTTATCCTTAATGTGAGGACAGTACGTAAGAAGAACTGCCATCCGAGTCGTGAGTATTTCGTCAAGTGGAAGGGATTGCCCGATAGTGATGCAAGCTAGGAACTCGAGAACGCACTGTGGCAGTTTGAGAATAAGGTGCGCGAGTTCCAGCAAGGACGCGACGAGGGCGTCGCGTGAATTTGGTGGGGGAGAATGTCACGCCCCTAGTGCTCTCAAGCATTTTCTCGAGCACTTAGTGCGCGACTAGACCTGCTGGAGGCCTCTTAGATCATAGAGCGCTACATGGACCGGAGCTTCTAGAAGGCCCACTATTTGGATGGAGAACCGGGCTTGGCCCGTGACTTATTAGAGTAGTTCACCTTAATTAAAATTTCATAAAATGTAGAATGACATCTAAGAATATTATAGAGCATAATTCTCCATCTTATATGTACACCGTTAGATCATTTAAATCTCAACCGTCGATTGTATAGGACTGCTACTTTATAAAGGAGAGACCCTTACTTGTATAATTCATCTCATAACTTTATTTTCTCTTCAGCAATATAGAGAGCATTCGTACATACACTTGATAACTTATTTTTCTCCCCTTTGTGTGATTTTCTCAACTGCTTAACACGCAACGCATCTAAAATCACACAGTCTGTGACACTAGGCTAGCTAAACACGTAAACCAACCTAAATTAATATTTTGAGCCGTATTAATACGACAAAGCCTACTTGCCACCTATACTTTAAAACATTAACTAAAAACACCTTACTTAAGATAGACTCGTTATACACTAATGTTGTAAATCTAACAATATTGCTAAAATTTTCCTGCTGAATTTTAAGGGTCAAATGGAAATGTGATTTTATTAAAAACAAAAAAGAATAGAAATGTGATTAATTTACTCTATGGACAATGGACAATAGAAGTCACAAGGAGACTTCCAGCAAATTTATGGCTACCAGTAAGGAGACTGAGTGCCACCATTCTGGGCTTGATTACTTAGAAAACTGCAGGTTCCATTCGCATAGGACTTGTTTCTTTATCATCATCGTATTCTTCTCTAGTTTGTTTCTTCCCACTCCCTTCTGTACGACAATTCTGAGCTTAAAATAGCTGCCAGCATACAAGAAATACCAAGCCAAAGCATAGCACGTAATTATACATAACCCTCAAGTTTAATAGAACCCCAAATTTAATTAAAATTTAGTGCTAAAAGTAAAGATCCTGCATAAATTCCAAAACAAATTACATTGCAAGTCAAAACATATGACAAAATATTACTTCCAGAACATCGACAAAAATAATTTCTCAGAAATTACATGGGTAAATTTGCCAGTGTCAAAAAATCATTCCAACCCCCATCAACTTGAACCTTTCATACAAACTGACCACTGCTTCTTATGCTACAATGCGACTTTCACCCTGACAATTCCTTCTGTAACATAACAAGTGAATTTCAACCTAATTGACAAAATCTCTTTGAAATGATCACCTCTTCACCGCTTTCGCTCTGACCGCCACTTATATACTGGTCTGGAGGTTGGGCAGACAATCTCTTCTTCATGGAGTTTACGTTTCCGACCCTTTTTCTGACCGTATAAAAGCATTTATTCTCATTATTGCAACGTTGAAGGCAACAGCCAGATTTTTACAGGGAGTAAATGATCATTCATACCTGTAATTCCTTCTGCAATGCCATATCCAAATATAATTTTTCCAACTCCTGTACTCTCTTTTGCCTCACCTCTAGTTCTCTGTAGGAAGCTGCAGTCTTCCTGCACTCGCAAAATATAAAGGATGATAATTATGGCATAAAGATGGGGCGGGGGGGGGGGGGGGGGGGGGGGAAGGGAAAGCAGCTAAATCTTGTATTAAGGATAATCAAGAAAAGCCCAGAGGAAGATGGTTCCACTCATTAAAAATGAGAATTTTAGTATATTTGTCACTGGAAGAAACTATAATCATTTTGATGCAGAGATACTACTTTGTTAGACTTTTAGAATAAATTGCCACTAAACTTCCAAAAGTGTCAATCCAACCTAGCAAAGCTTCAAATTGCCCCAACAAGGAAGAAGTATAAATTGCCATCTGACAAATGAAGGCAACTACAAAAATATATTACCAACAAAGAACCATTTACATTGACCATGCTATCTGAGTGGTCACCATATACATGCCCAATTCTAACACAAACTTACATTACCAATTTTATAAATGGAAATTAGAAGACAAGGTTTAAATCATATTTGTCTTATGCTCCCACACTTGGATTCCTAGTTAATTTGATACTCAGGCGTTGCCTATCCAATAATTTGGTTGTCCAGTATGTTTGTTACTGCCTATTCTAGGGAAACAAGCAGAAAGAAATCAGATGGAAGGTCACATCTGATAGTTTACCTCTTGAGACCTTTATGCCAACATGATATACTTATACATAAGTGCGTAACATCCAAAGATTCATTTTTCCTTTTTCTTTTTTAACTTTTTTCTCACACAGAGGCTGAAATTGTGATTTCAACTTTAATGTAGGAACCATTTTGCTAAATTACTTCTTACAATCTTGCTAAGGAAACAACCCAACCCCAAGCTCTTGCCTTTGTTTCTGAATCTTCCTATTCAGACAACCAAAAGAAAACCTATCTTCATATTATCCCGGCAAGGAAAGGCACAATATAACAACCAAGTGCAAACAAATGAAGACATGTTCTTGGGTCCCTAAATCGAGCCAAATTAGCATGTTGCTATTTAAATTTTCTTCCACACTTAAAAGAATGCAAAATGGTTGTCTGAACTTTAAGGAGATACTATAATTAAATTTTCTGTTCCATCTTGATTGCTCTCAGAATAACCCAACCCTAACTCTGGCCTTTGTTTCTAGTAGAGATCATGAGCACCTAAAACTCCATCAATAAACTGAATTATATAATTCCCCAATAGTGGTTCAGCTATATCTTCTTCACGTTTAGAAAATTTGAGATGCATTAAGAATTGGAAATAGCTGTATGAAGTTTAACAGCATCTGACAGGAAAAAGTTCAGGTGGTCGGAAGTACTTCTGTACCATAATGCATTGAACATGCAACAATTACCTCTTAATGTGATCGGGAATGTCCTTATGAGTAGTCACTATATCCTTTTCCCCAGATTTAAACTTTATCTGTTTAGCCTCTTCCCTGCAAGAAATACAATAAGAAAAGGATAAAAACAATCCAAAAATGCATAACAAATCCAAATCAACTATGTAAGAATCAATAAATTACTTCACATATTATAGCAAATTCTGCCTGCAGGCAAAAAAGGTGGGCTTTGGGGGGTGAAAATAATGAAGAGCAGACAATATACTAACAATACCAGACCCCTTAAAACATTGAGAAATAGTCCAGATATAGAACATTTTAAGAAAAGACTAAAGTATCCTAATAATATTTATACATGACATAAAGGAGCCTAATGGAAGAATATTTCCAAAAAGCTAATATAGCCACTTGTCACTTTATTAAACTAAAATATTTAGTAAAATTTAATAACTTATTCTGTTAATTTTATTAATACTGCCAAGTAATTACAAGTTATGAAAATTACATAGCCACTACCCATTTGCTACCATTTCATTCCTACATTAATTGGAATTCTAGCTGATATAATAAACAATCTAGCAAGCATCTGTCAACGTATTAGTAATGAAGATTTGACCACAAAACCAAACACACTAACAATGAAACTGTCCTAATACTCCACTTCATCAAAAGGGGCTGTGTTCTCTATGTTATGTATACACCATATTGTACTTCAAATTAATTGTTCTAACAGATTCTTATATTCTAGAATTAGAAGGAGAGGTTACACAAAACTTGAAAGTCTTTACATGTTCAAAATAACACATCCAAAGGTTCATTGCATTGATTACAGTAGTACTAACATATGAGAAGACTCTTCCTTCATTTTAATTAATAGCTCCACCATCAGCAAATAGGTATAAATTCATATTATAACTGAAAGGAATTTTCATGCAAACATAAAATGTATCAGAGAAACTGATTTGGGCTAAAGAATAAATGTTAAGACTTGACTTGCTCGAAGTTTGCAACTGCACTTGTGCAGCTGAGTTGATCATGTACATATATATTTATACACACAGAAATACACATTATAAGAGTTGACCATCAGTAATATTGATCTCAGAGCCACTTAGACTGAGATGTAACCATCACATGATGAAAGGAGATATCTATACTATGTTGCTGAACATTAATGGATATCTAAAAATAAATATAAATTAAAGAAAATGAAAAAAAAAAATCAATGAGAGTATTAATAACTCTATAATTTGGCAATGACTAAGGTATTCCAACTTAGCATTGAAATTAAAACCAAAAATGAGGAGGGCAAACACAAAATAATTGTAATAAAGTCATAAGTCAAAATGTGACCATCATTCAAGCACTCTATCTTTGATTTAAGAATCTATAACTACTAAGCATACCTCATCGCCAACATAAGCACACATTATTATTGCCTCAAAAACAAATATTAGCAAACACAAACCTGTCTTCAGCATAGTAAACATGTCTATTTGATGGATTATTATCGAGAGAGTGCAGCATGGTGGTTAACTTTTCAATTTTCTGCAGCAAGAAAATAAATTTTCAATAACCACAACAACCATTAAAAGAAAAAGAAATGCTTATATATGCACACACACTACATAGAAGTGACCATTTACATTTTTCTCACTTTGCAGCTTCTGAAGGATGTATCCGATATCTTGGGTCTTCATCAGCATGAGTTCTTCTTGAGTGTACTTGTTTGCCTCACTCCTAAAAGAATATGACGGAACAGTCAATTATGGTTTGTAAGTAAGAAAAAATGGTTAAGGAGCAAAGGAATGTAATGATTGAGTTACTCTGGTCTATGCACTCCACCAACAGTTTTTGTTTTTATCATTTTGAAGTAAAATTCATCTGGGTTCCTAAATGCTGCCTTCTCTTTGAGCCTCTGTAAAACAACCACAGAAAAAAAAAACATAGCCATGTGTAAGCACACAAATTATTTGAGAGTTACAAGCAGAAACAGTGAAGAATGAATGATTATGCAGGAATTGGAAACAATAATGAGAGGAATCAGAAATGTCACCCGTAAAGTCTCCTCCTTCTTGTGATATGCTTGTGCACGAACAACATAGTCCTTATGCTTTTCAAGAATCCCAAATTTCTTCCTCGATGACCTACCATCAGGATCAAAGATAGCTCATCTGAAAGTGTTTTCAAATAATTGTCCAAAAAAGAAAAAGAATTGCAAAAGGGACTTAGAGTAACTCACGGTTGAGCTCGCTCCTTATGAGCCCTTCTAGGAATTGCGTTCCTTAGGGATGACATTTTTCTTCAAGGAAAGGAAAGTAACAAGGGAAGTAATCACTCTGTCAAGTTATTCAACAAATTGATATGCCAATTAAAGAGTTGCTGCAAGAATACAAACCTAACGGAACGAAACTATTAACAGGGTCTAAACAAGACTGCAATGAGTTAGGTTTAATGCATAATCAACCACAAAGATATAGCAAGCAAACCCTGTTTTATTATTATTATTCTTTTAGGTATTTGAGCACTTTAAAAAAAAATTTGAGTCGGACTGAGCCAGGCCAGTTTCCAATGAGCCAATGGCCCAGACCCCTTAATAAGCCCTTTTAACCAATAACATGAAAATACACACGGACCAAGCATCTCTATCTTACGGCATCTTTTTCACCAACTTTTGACTTTTCAGGGCAATAGACGAGATTTGAGATGAATAATCAAACAATTACATCTAGCTCCCCTAATTTTAGTAAAATTCTTAACATTTTTTATTTATTAAATATATGTAAATATATATTTTGAGTAAATTTTTTAATATTGTTAATGTATAATATATATTTTATTGACTTTTAATAAGTAATTATGTGATATCAATATATCATATTACTCTTAAAAAACATATCCAATATTTAAATAAAATTATTTATATGCTATATATATAATTATTCAACATAATATAATTAATATAGACAAAAATTGGGATGGCACAATAGTTAAAGAGTAATGCTACATTTTTTAAATAGTATTTTAAATTTTTTATTTCAAATAATGTGTCAAATAATCATTAAATGATAAAATGATGTAACTTTTAAAATTACCTATTACACCATTTTATTATCTATTGATTACTTGACACATCATTTAAAATACTATTTAAAAAGTGTAGTATTATACGTAGTTAAAACCCCTTTACACACTTATACTTATAGGTTATATGTTCAAGTTATAATATACATGAGCGTATGGTTGAGTATTATAAACGGGATAATTATGAAATTGTTTGCGGATAAAAATTGAAAGGTTGGATTTGTGTATATTCAGTGTCCTGCTAAAATGATGGATTACCTTGAATTTGTAAGGAACTAAGGTTAGGGTTTAACCAAACAATGCAAAGTCGAATTTGGCCTTTAGCGAGTAAAGTTTACGATAACTTGAACTGTGAGATAGTAAGCGAATTGTAGAACTCATGTACTACGCAATGAAGGACATGCGAAGTTCAATAGTAAAGCTATGAAAAACAACAAGCAAGGATTGGATTCCTAAGTTAAAAATGAGAAGAGAGAATAAAGCTAAGTTGAGAGAAAATTATAATTCTTGTATTATTGAATTGAATAATCCTCTTTACAAGAAAATAACAAGCTTTTATATAGGCTTCTCAAAATCCTACTCTAATCCTAATTTTAAAGGAAAAAAAAATTATAATCAAATAAGACTTCCTATGTTAACAGACGTCTAATATAGGCCTAATACTCAACAAGGTCTATACTAATAAGCATATAAGAAGAAAGAACCCAAATGGACCCATTATGTACATTTTTAGGCCAATGCCAACAATTGCCTCTTGTAAGTTGATTACAAAAGAATTATTTTGTTAAAGCCGGCATCTTAATAAAGTTGGCCTTCCACTCTTCTTGTTCAAAGTCAATATAAGACCACTTTCCTTAAAGTCGATCACCATATGGATTCGTAAAGAAAAAGTCAGCTTCATTGCACTTTCCTTGGATTATATAAAAAATCAATTTTGTGTAATAATATTGAGAATTCATTGACAAAAATTAGCTTTTTGTGAAATGCTTATAAGAAAAAATTAGCCTACAAAGATAATCATAGGAGAACATCGCTAAGTAGTTTACACTTTCCATAAGCAGTGTGACAAAATCGGCTTTATATAATATCTTGGGATCTCAAATAATGATATCGCCTTTACATTATTTTCATAGATAATGAAATGATCGATCTTGTCTAACTGTTATAACCGATGCTCTTAAACAAAAAAAACCATCTTTACTAAGGAATTCTATGAATTAGTCGACTTTAGCTAAGATTAAGATTATCTATCAATCTCAGACACTTAAAATATTGTCTTATACTTATTAAGTCATAGTTAATTTTTACCTAACTATTTGACTTCGAAGTTTTAGTCGATATATTTCTAAAAATCGGTTAGGCAAGTTTTGGATTTTAATTTTCGAGTTAATGAAATTTTTTCTACTATCAGCTTTAGATAAATATTGTTGTTTATGTCAATATCCTTTTCTTTTAAAGCCATTTTGAACTTGAAAATGTTAAAATTAATGCCTGATCTTATAAAAGTTGACCCTTTATTAGCTAAATTAATTATCATTAATGAGCCATTAATAATCATCCCATCATCACCTTCATTAAATGCCCAACTTTTTGTTTAAAAACTTTTCATTTAACCGTCATGGGATCTTTTATAAAAGGAATTTTAATTTTCCATTTTTACCTTCACTTCCTTAGAGCAATCTCTTACTCTCTATAACTTTCTCAGTCATTCAAGGCAAATTTCAAGGAACTTATCTTGTCCTTCGGTAATCTTCAAATCTTCTTTGGTAATTTTCCTGAATTTTTTAACATTTTAATCTTGAATTACTTTTGCTTTTTTTAAAAAAAAATTATTTTGTTTAAATCTTGATCTTTAATTTTACCTCTTAATATATTAATTTGTTTACAAATGACATTAAAATCATCTTCCTTTCATTCCAAAAAAACCAAGATGATTGAAGTTGAGGACACCCTATTTTCCTTATGCACTAAATCTCAAAACATCAATGAAGGTGACTAAGTCGCCTTTAAGGTACTTTCCTATATAGCCGACTCTTCTAATCATATATTAGGCCCTTATAATACTTATGTCATTCTTAAATACCTTAGATTCTTCATTTCTTATCAAAAAGATCCTATGCACTTTAGTCATAAACATAATATATTTGTCTGGTCGACCTTGAAGTCCCTTAGATCATTATCAAAATTGACTAGTGAGTTTAGGGGATGGCTTAATCGTCTAAAGCCACACTTTTCTCCAATTTGGAAGTTAATTGATGTTTATGACCTCATCTAGCTCTTTGGGAATTAAATTCCCCTTCATAACAAACATGTATTGGCCATGTTACTCATTTAGTCGAAAGCCTGTAATGCTTTTTGCTTTAGGTTTAGCTACATATCACCTACTCTTTATGACTTAATTGTTCTTTTTAACCTTTTAGTCTATGGTATTGAAATCAATGCTGAACTATCAGTAGAAGAGGTTGACATATGTAATCCAAAGCCGAATCTAGTTTTTGAAATTTCATGAACAAGTTCAAGGAACAATTAACTACCC
This sequence comes from Ailanthus altissimus, assembly GCA_946807835.1. Lineage (NCBI taxonomy): Eukaryota > Viridiplantae > Streptophyta > Magnoliopsida > Sapindales > Simaroubaceae > Ailanthus > Ailanthus altissimus. Next base: position 15,887,062 of record OX327697.1, on the reverse strand, counting down.
CTTCCAAAGCTGAATATATTGTCTTTCTATTGTATTGGCCTTTTAAATACGGCTTATGTATTCTTTCCCACAAAATAACTAAGGAGTACCTTAAAATAACAGTCGCCTTTGTAAATGGCTCAAATTTAGTCTTGGGCCTTTTCTTTCTTTCACACCTATATAAGAGTTTTTTTTCGAAATTCTTCCTTCTAAAAGTGAGTTGTCTTTCCCTAATGCTGGTGGACCTCTTTGGATCCTCTACTTTTGGGTATTAGCTTACTTTCCTTCCTTTATTAAGGTTATGTTACTATTAGAGCTAGTGCTCACGTGCCATTCTAATATTGTATGAATATTAATTGTTAATATTTAAACAATAAACATTTCGAATAAAAATTATTAATATCATATTTATATGGTATAATGCTTGTAACATTACAGACACAGTTTGATCTGAAATAGTTCATATTTGGTCTAAAAGAGTTTAGATCAGAACTAATAGTTAGCAAAGCTAAGAGTTAGCACTGTTAAGAGTTATCAGTTTATAACAGTCAGCGAGCTCTAAAGAGTTAGAACCTTGTCTATAATGGGACAAAGACCTGATAGTATACTTGTAATGATATAGTTACAAAGAGTTGCAATAGGTGCTAAGAAATATAATTATGTAAGTATGTCTCAAATATAATGTTCTTGATCTATGATCACCAATGCGGGTCTATCGGTGAATTCACATTATATAGATTAGTATATGTCTATATCTGACTGGTTCAAATGGTTGTTCTTAACTGACCATAAACTTAGAGCTTGTATAGGCATGCGGGTATCCAGTCAGGACTGGATACTAAACAGACTCACGAGAACCCTAATAGATATCCTATGAAGCCGTCAAATGAAGGTCCTCTCGAGTTGAGTAGTATTCGTGGTCCTTTGACCTGAACGCCATGGTGGTCTTGTGAATGATCCACCATACTTTGGTTCTACATATGTCAGAGACCTTTAATGGTCTAACTACTATGTGTCGCTAGGTATGGTCCAATGCTCATGGAGTCCGGTGTGCGTAGATACGGGATCCGTTAGCTTACATAGATAAGTTGTATATCCGATGCTCTGAGATTGTATTTCATGAAGTCTTGTGGCCACAAGCATAAACCCAGGAAAAGAGTTTTCCACAGGGTTAAACAATATAGCAAAAGTGTTTGCATATATTGTTTATCAAGATACGAATCTGGAGATAAGATAATGGATGAGCAAATGGGGATTTAACGGTGCTGATCTATATCCCCGCACATCCAGGGTATAAATGATGAAAGGATTATACGTATGCGTTGTGACCTCAACTTGTATGGTCTGATGCTTTGATTTGTAAAATTCCTAACGTGTGTGTGGGGCATCGATTACAGATTTATGGAATAGTTCCATTTGACAAATCGGGTGTAGACCTAAAGAGTCCCAATATGAAATATACTCTTTGAGCACTTGGGCAGTTTACCGTATTGAATGGTTCAATACAGTATAATTCAGCAATTTATTAAGGTTAAGTTAACTAAAGTATATGGTTAAATGGTAGGACCCACTTTAGGTTAACTTGGTAACCTAGTAAGGATATAAAAGTAATTTTACTTTATGATTATTTAATTGTTAAATAATTAAAATAAATATTTATTTATTTAATTGTTAAATAAATAATTTAACTTAACTATGGTTAAAGGTTAACCATATAGTTAAGTTAAGTTAAGTTAACCTTACTTAATGGTTAAGTAAAGGTTAACCTAATCATGGTTAAGTTAGTTAATTATGGTTAGAATATTTAAATATTTATTAACTTAAGGGATAAGTTAAACTAACCTAACTAAGATTAAATGTTAACTAAGGTTAGGTTAAGTTAAATTAAATGCAAAAAAAATTCAAATTAGTTTGAAATTTATGCATTAGTATATAAAAAGAAATAAAATTCAAAATTCATAAGTTTTAAGATTTTAGATTTTGCAATTTTAGTGGCCATTTCAATTTGAGAAATTAGAATTCTTTGTTTTGTGTTTTAAGTGTTAGAATAACAAAATAAATAGATAAATGGTTACTAAATGTAATAACTAAAATAGATTTGTTTTAATTGTTCAAGAGTTGAACAAAAGATAAAACAAATTTAACTAAGTTAAAGAGTTTAACTTTGAATCAAGTTTAAGAGTTAAACTAAATGCTGGATTAACATACTGTCATTCTAGACATTCAAACCCACCTTTGTTGATTGCTAGGATTGATTAAAGTTTCATTTCATGATGGACTTCAAGTAAATTAATCTAAAGGCTTTATGGGTTAAATTTCTCAATCTCGTTTTTCATTTGATAAATATGTACTACATGTGTTCATTGTATTAATTTTAATCTTCCGCTGTGCACATATATGTATGATATATATATATTTATTGTATGATGAACACATCCCACATGAAAGCACCCTAAAATAATCAACACCCAACAGTTACAACCTCGCAAAAATCAACTTAGTTGTTATGGCTACTTCAATGGTAGTTTAAAGAAGAATATAAATTTGAAGATTTCTTTAAGTTCTTCTACATTACATCTCATCTAGAGGATAGTGCTTTTTGTCAACTTAGGCTATCTCCTTTTGGTCCTGAATGAAAAAGATGGTCTTATAAAGGCATTATTTTAGTATTGAAGAAGACGATCATGATGTTGAATGGCACCATTCCTAAGTAAGTTATTTGACGACTCGAGATTTACATTATGAGGCGGTCATTACTGCTACCAATAATAATAAATATGGGATGGAGACCTACACCCTTAGTGGGTTAGTCACGAGTGTATCTAAGCCGTTCCTCTCCCTAATCTTTTCTAGCCAATTAAAAGTTCAGTACCAGGGTTGTCTTCAAGGAGTTATTTTTTGTTGATGAAACTTCCAAGGTCTTAGCCTTACTTAATAAGTCTCTCCAGTTGGCCGTCTCCTTATATCACTTAGTCGTCTTGAACTATTCGATAGATATTGGGAGGAGATAGTCGCCTAACATTTTAGTCTTTTTTTAATGACGCACTTGCATGTCATAAATTTGAAGTCACTAGCACTGGTGGTTAAAAAATGATAATAATGAGCAACAAATGAAGTTTCAAATTAAGTTTGGGGGTATTCTTTGGAAATAAGATGAAGGGTTTGATGATTAAAAGTAATGTATATTTATGGTGTGATTTGTACCCAAAATAAATTCATATTATCCTACCTTCACCCTAGCTATACCTTACAAATTTAATTAAGTCTTATTTGATTCTTAATCATATTCATTCCTACATTAGTGAAGAGTGATATGAAAAGCAAGCCTATGGAGTGTATGTTCAATAAAAATATTCTACAGAGACAACATCTCTTCTTGTAGGCATAAACTATTCTGGGTACATTTAATTGACAATAACGACTACACACACACACACACACACACTAACTAATCACTTGTAAGGTAAAATAAGCATGATGATTAGGCATATTGGACACTCATGATATTTAAAGAATTTGTTTAGAGTTATAGACAATACAATCTTTGAGAATAACTAGTAATCATCTGTTGACCCATAAATTTATTTTTTGAATTTTATTTTATTTATTTTTATCTTATCTTTGCTCAAGGACGAGCAAGCTCTTAAGTTTGAGGGTATTTGATAGGATGTAATTATATGAAATATTTTATCATCCTAAACTTAATGTTTGCTAAAATTATTCTAATAATTTGGTTATTTATGCATGTTAATGATGTTTTATAGGTTTAAAAGCTATCAGCACAAGAATACTGGAAACCGAATGCGAGCTAAGCTGTTTAGGATAAAAATTTGAGAAGGGACCAAAATGCTCAAAATGTAAACAATGATTATGAATAATGTATATATACAGTACACGTAAATAGTACTTTGGGTATTGTTAATCCAGAAACCCAAGTCCCAGTGCCTTAGCATTAGAATCCAATGCCGCAGTGCCCAACTCTAAAAAATTTTCATTTTTGATGAATGGTGCCAAACAATATATATGAACAGTCTCAATGAACAATATTTATGAATAAAGACTATGAACAATATATTTAAACAACATTATAAACAGTCGCCGTTGGTCACTATTTATCCAGAATATAAATTTTTGAAAAATATTGCAACAAATGCTGATTTTTTAAGGCAAAGTTTGCCTTATTTTAGTGCCCTAATCTTATAAAATGATGGCTATTAAGCCAAAACAAGAGTAGCAACAAGAGGAAAGATCAAAATCACCAATAAACAAGTCTTGGATCAAATTAAATATCAAGGAAGAGAGGATTCAACAACAAAGATCAAAATAGAGCAATAGAATAGGGAACTTTTTTTTCTTTTTCTTTGTATTTATTGTATAATGATTTCCTTTGATTTGTTGATTGATTTTGGTTCTAGAACTCTTTTTATTATCATGGATTGATTTCATATAACTAGGATTATGAACTCAATATATAGTTTGGATTCATTGTTTATCCTTATTAATTATGTCAATATTGAATTGTTCAATCTATTGAGTGTTTAATTCTTCTAATTACATGACAATGTATTAGATTGATTTGGGAACCTTAATGAACGTGGAAAAGGTAATTTTGTATTATACATTAATAGATTGATGTATGATCATTATGTAAAAACATGAGTTCTATATGAGATTAGAATATACTCATATGGCATATATAACCATTTATGAAACCTACTCCTAATAAATCTCAATTCAGTATAATTATCATAGGTATATAGATAATTGATTAATTGAGGTATAATCACTTGACCATCGGAAGAGGCTTATGAATGCATTTGAGTTTCTAGTTAATTATTCATATTAATAGATTAAGGCTAACAAGTGAATTCAAGTGTAGTATTGAGTGATAATTGTCATCTTAGACATTTGATAATTAGAATATTTAATATCATTTCCTTGTTGTTTCTATCATTAGTTTAATTATTTAGTTAATTTAGATATTAACACATTGAATTACCACTAGTTTAAAAAAGAGTAAGAGGACCTAATTTTAGCAGTTAGCAAGAAGTAATAATAATTCCTCATGGGAACGATACTCTGCTTATCGTATATTACTTGTTACGATAATGTGCACTTGCGTTAAAAGTATATACATACAAAATACACAACACTGTCTGCTAGAAAGAATGATGAAATGATGGCTCCTTTAAATAAGAGAGTCAAGTATTGTATATATTGACTTATGGTTGTCTTTAACTTATGAAAATCGTCTACTTATTTTCCTTTTCTTTTCAGAGTGTGGCCAAGAGGCCCTTCATAATAAATATTATCCACAACTTTTAGAAATCGGCTTCGAAGGAATCAAACAGCTCACTACCCTCGAAATAGCCTTTATTAGCTCATACTCCAGTGCATAAGTTTCCCTTGAAGTCTATAGAGCTAGCGGATAAGTATAAATAAATTGGAATTGACCACGAGAAAGTAGAGACTCTACTCAATCATCTTCTCTTATTCGGCCAGTCAAGCAGGTGAAGCCTACTCTAAAGCTTTATCAGAAGATTGTAGGGGTTACTTCAACAGTTGATATATTCAGTATGCTTATTCAAGAACCAGCTTCTGAAAGCGATTCTTCATAGGACTCTTATGATGAGTCTTTTTCTCCTCCTCCCCCTGTTGACCATAAAGAAGTATGACTGTAATCGACCAGCTAAAGAGTCTAGAGTCTCAGGTGGCCGATATTCTATTGGACGATCAGTTTGTGCTAGAGCTAAACAAAATCCTCAAGTTTATTTTAAACAATGCTACAACTGCTATAATGTCGATTAGCCTGAAAACAAAGATCAATGACTTTGCTGCTTCTTTCACTAGCCTTGCAAAAAAGAAATAGTCGGCCAGGGAAGTTATCTAAAAGGCTGAAAAAAAGCCTCAAAGAAAAAGAGTCTAGATCAGCTTAAGACCAAATAGATGTCTGAAGTCTGAGAATTGGGTATCTAGAGCACAAGCACAAAAAAAGGATTACTACTTTAGAGGATGAACTGGAGAAGTTAAAGACGACTAAGACTGAGAGGACATAAATCTCAAAGTCTGGCTTAGTAGATTTTGAACAACTGTCCCAAAAAGACAGCTTTAAAGAATAGTCTCAAGCAAAAGAAGGACAAGGTACCTCAGGCTGAGCAGAAGATGAAGGTTGTGGACGCAAAAATAGCCGATTTCTTTTCAAGTTTGAAACAAATATCAGTGTAAATAAAATCGGCTTTGAAAGCCTTATAAACTTTTTTATGAATGAAATATAGTGTTTTTTTATTGTCTTCATGGATTATTCTTGAATTGAAATCTTAATTGATTGAAGCCTTATTTATATGTTAAACCAAAATAATCGACTTTACTTAATGCAACAATCATATATTCTACCAAAATAATTGGCTTTATCATATTTTAAAGTAATTAGCCAATCAAAATATCTTCATATAGATGTATAAAACCGAAGTAAATCGGCTTTTTATTAATGATGAAAAATAACTTTAATTGACTTATTATACTTTGAAACAATTAATCGGCTTAACTTTATTTGGATCTTCAAGATTGGAATATCGTTTTATCAGTTTCTTCCCAAATAGTTGGCCAATAAGGCTTGAGACATTTTCCATTAATCAACCTAGGATGTTTGGTCCTTCTAAATCAGCTAGTTGATATGCCTCGTTGCGAATAATTTTAGCAATTTTGAATGGACTTTTCCAATTTGGATTGAATTTTCTTAAAGTTTGCTCATTTGAGCTGATTGGTAAGATGACTTTCTTGGTCAATTTTATTAATCTCTTTTGATATAGCATCTTGATTTGTTCGGCACTTAATTTTCCTTAGAGACATCTTCTGATTAAGCCAGCTATGAGTTCCATTAGGACCATAGCTTTATGGTCGTATACCAGTTAGTAAGGTAATATTTCAATAGCATTTTTGGGTTGACTTTGTTAACCCAAAGAACTTTTTGTATTTTTTCGTGCTAGGCTCTAGGATTATTTTTAATGTTTTTTAGCCCAAGGTGATCGACTTAATTGGTTGATTTGGCTTGTTCATTGAATTGAGCATAATATAGAGTGCTATAGACTATTTTGATGCTAAATTCTCTTGCAGTGGCCATATCCTCTCTTGTAAATACTGTCCCCTGATCGGTCGTTATCAACTCTAGAAGGCCATGTCAATATATGATATTTTCCTTGATGAACTGGATTACTATCTACTGAGTAACTGATTTCAACTGGACATCTTCCACCTATTTTGTAAAGTAATCAGTTGCCACAAGGATAAAAGTGTGTAGTTTTAAGGAAGAGTGGTAAATCTTGCATATGATATCCATCGCTCATCCTCTAAACGACCATAGTTTAATAACTGTATGCATCTCTTTAACTGGGATGATCTAAATAAGGTTGTACTTTTATCACGCCCCAGACCCCAAAGATCTGAAACATAACATAACTTACACTCATTCAATAATGTGCACTCATAATTAATATTGCATAAAATTTCAAACTTGAATTCAACATAGGAATCTTTATCAAGTTGCTAGTAAGTTTAATGCAAAATCAACCCATGACCATACTTGGTGAAACATAAGCCAAATACAACCACACCTAATAAAATAACACATAAGTATTTATTCAATAGGGACAAATCAAATATCTTAAACTATGTGTCCACAAATGAAACACTTAGCAACCTAGCAACTTAGGGAACCCAAGGGACAGCAGAAGCCTTGTCAAATCCGCTAAGCACACATGTGCCTTATTTACCTGAAATCACCATAAACTATAATGAGTATAAAACTCAGTAAGCATACTAGTTTTTCATATATCAAAATACAAATACATATAAGTACACAATGCATGTGTATGATATGTTGTGATAAATTAAAATCATAATCTTATCAAATCATATATCAGGTAAGCGCTTACACATTCTTTCAAAACATATTATAGGAATACCATCACTCAACTACTACTTAGTAGGACTTTCATATCACATATCACATAATGAGCCAAATGCCACTCATAAGTATATACCGTAGAGAGGAATAGTACAAATGAGGTTTAAATTACACATATATAATGCTCATGCCCGAAGGTAAAAGCTAAACCCTCACCCTGATCATCGGTAATTTCTCTCACATGCACCAATATGCCACCACACGAATATGATGACTCACTCTTCCTTTAGGTACCAATAGAATCCTCCCTACTTACAGAACACATAACATATACCAATCCCGAAGGAAAGACCACATATAAAGGCTCCACAAATCACATAAGATGTCTACTAAGTCAACAGTGAGTTCAAGCATCCTTAAAACACAAAATGTTTCTTATGGATATATTACACTTCAAAAGCTTTCTTTGTCAAACACATTTCATTTTGAAAGTTCACTTTCAAAAAACACGTATATGTCATGTATGTCCATGCTCACATTCATAAACACATGTGTTTCATATTTCATATCAAAATATACTTTGACATAACATAAACATATTGCTAAGCACATTTACAAAATCATACATAACAATTACTATGTTTATTGTGATTTCAGTAAAAAGTCTAGTATACTTACCTCTGAGCACTTTCGGGTACAAGGCTTAATTCTCCTTAACCTATCAATGGAGATTAATCCTTTCATAAGCCTCAAAATTCACACAAAACACTTTAAATAGCTTACAAAATTACACATATTGCACTTATCACATTGAATTGGTCTAATTACTTGGTTTCTCAAAACCTGTCATTCTGACCATTTACACTTAACAAAATTTTCTTATATATCAAATGATGTCCAATTACTCCAAAATTAGAATATATCATTCTTAACTCATATATACTTCTTATATATGAATATTATATCATAATTCCTACATATTCCATTTCATAAACACCATTAAATCCAAACTATTATCCTAACAGGATCAAGATATTTACTGAACAGTATTCAATCTCCTAAGTTTATAAAATCATATACTAACTCAAATTATAAAAATACTATATAATTAATCTTCACACATATCTCAATCCATGATAAATATTTCACTTCACAATCCCTACCAAAAGTATTTTTAAAACTATTGTATTCCATAGCTTTAAAAATCTGTTAATTAAATACTGAAATGAGCTGATACACTTTAGAAAATCATAACAATTTAATAACATTGATATAAATCTCAATTCTGAGTATATCATATTAGACATATAAATTTATCATATTCTAAAAATTAATAATTTTTAAAGATCATTCAGTAGATCAAAAATTATTTGTCACTGTATCATACTGTTAACACAGACAATTTTCAGAATTTCAGGGTCATTTTGATAAATTTATTAAAAATTCAATTTCTTAAATTTTCAATAAATGCAAAGTCTCAAATGATCCTATATATGTCTAGTTTCATATTCTTAAAGACCAAAACCAGAATCGAAGTACAACAATTTATAAAATTCTCGGATCAAGAGACTATCAAGTAAAATTTTTGTAATTCATCATAATTTATCAAGTTATCTACAGAATCATCATCAATTCTCTTACAAAATTCACATCAAATCCCCAATTTTTCATATTTCCAGAAATTAAAATTTAAAGAAATTAACTTAATTAACACCAATAAATTGAGAAATAGTTATGGTATACCTCTTAAAACTCAAATTTTCAATTTCTTCTTCTTCTCTTTCTCTCCCCTCTATTTCTCTCTCTAAAGTGGTGGCTCAACCCAAAAATGAGTAAATTAGGGTTTAAAATGTGTGTTTTTATACTAAGAGGATAACTTTTAGTAGTTTCAAATTAACCCCCAAAACTTTTAAAATATTATAATTTGATCCCTAAAATAAATCTAAAGTCTTGCAAATAAACCTAATACTAATAGTATGTCCTTAATCTATACAAACAATACTAATAACAATACATAAATTAAGTATCATTCATATACAAATAAAATATAAAAATTATACATATATGTAAATATTTATTCTTTTCGGTGTTGGATAAGTGGTTACTACAACTTTTGACATTGTTCATAACTTTTAGCATAATCATAATAGTCTTGCCCTATAGTTAGCCACCAAAATTCATTTTTTGAAATTATTTTCTTCATTAATCTGCCAATTAGATAAGCTCATACCAATCCTTCATGAGATTCGACCATGATTAACATGTATTCTTTTGGGTCGATACATTTCAGTAATTCTCCCACCAATCATCTTCTAAATAATTCTCCTGTGGAGAAGGAAAAATTTAGCGCCATGATCTTTATTCATTGATCGGCATTGTCATCAAGACACTTTATGTATTTGACTAAGTCATCGCTCCAATCCAAGCTTAAATCGATTTGCAGGATCGACCATTGCTTTTTTGTTTTGAGTAATTCACTACTAGGGAGGCATGAATGAGGCTGATGGATTAATTGGATCTTTTCTATCATCTTTTTGAAGCCTTATGCCCCCTAAGCTAAGTCGTTGGCTTTTGAATTGTATGTCTTTTTCTAAAATTCGATGAGGGTAGAATAGAACCCTTGAAAAAGATGCCAAGTTGTATTACAATATGGTATTAATAGTCAGCTTCGTAACTATATTCACCAATGATATGCTTGATGACCAATAATGAATTGCCCATAATTTTTATATCTTTTACCCCCATCTTTACAAGTATTTCGAGGTCGATAATGAGTACTTTATATTCGGCTTGATTATTGGTGCACAAAAAGTCTAATATGAATGATATTTTTGTCTTTAGTTTGTATGAGGAAACGAAGATAATTCTGGTTCCAGCTGCTTTTGTCATTTTTGAGCCATCAAACCACATCTACCATTTTTAGTTGTTAACACATATAATTTTTAGATTAGCATTAGTTGAATAAGGTGATTGGTAAGCTAGTAGAAAGTCGGCCAGAGCTTGCTCTTTGATTATCTTCTAAGGAATGTATTTTAATGAAAATTTTGATAAGTCGATCGCCCATTTGCCAAGTCAATTTCTTAAAAATAGTTTTGATAAAATATAATGATATTATTGGCTAGACTTACCACATGTACGATAGTTAGCAGTAGATAATATTTTAATTTAATGCATGAAAAGTATAGAGTCAAGCATAACTTTTCAATAGTAATGTATCTAGTTTCGGCATCATTTAGAACTCGGCTAAGATAAAAAATGGTTTTCTCTACCCCTTGGTGTTCTTAGGCCAACATACTACCAATTGATTCCTTGGCCGTTGATATATAGAGGTTAAGGGATTGGCCACTTTTTGGTGTAACTATAATGAGTGGATTTGTGAGATACTTCTTGATTTCATCAAAGCTTTGCTAATGACATAAAATCCACCTAATTTCCTAACTGTCTTTTAATTAAAATAAAGGTGTCTAAGAATGAAGATGGCATGTAGAATTTGAAATGAATTATCTTCATAATTTTATTTTATCGATCATTTGTTGATGTTCTTTCTTAGTTCTTGGTGCAAACGCTTCTAATATAGCTTTAGCTTTGTTTTAGTCTACTTTCAGCCCTTGTTAATGTATCAAGAATCTAAGAATGTTCCCGATCGATACTCAAAGGCACACTTTAATGGGTTCATTTTGAGCTGATGAAATCGCATTTTATCAAATACTGATTTTAAATCAGCCAGATATGGTTCATTTGAATTAGACTTGATAACTACGTCTTTAATATAAAATCCAAAAATTAGCCTATCATATCATGAAAGATGGCATTCATCACTCTTTAATATGTTACCCATGTATTCTTTAATCCGAATGACATTACGACCCATTCATATATCCCAATGGCTCTTGGGCATCTGAATGCCATTTTACTGACATCTGAATTTTTAATGAATATCTAGTTATATCGAAAATGACCGTTAAGAAAACTCATGATTTTGTGACAGACAACCAAATTGATCTAATTATCAGTTACAGGCATAAAACATTCATCTTTGGGGGTTACTATGTTCAAATTTTCGAAGTCGGTGCAGAATCGAAGTTTGCCGTTCATTTTTATAATTTGGACTACATTTAATAGCCATTCTACGTAGTTTACTAGCCTAATAAAATCAGCTTGAAGAAGCCTCTTGATCTCATATGCTTTCTTTTCTTCGACCTCTCTAGACATTCTTCGCATGTATTGTTTATAAAGTAAAAAAAATTTCTTTAATCGGGAGGTTATGCTCAACCAAGTCTCAACTTAGACTAGGCATCTCTATTTAGTCCCATGCAAAGTAATCTTTGTATTCCCTCAAGATTGCCTCTGATTTATTCTCAAATGCTGGGTCCAAGTGCCTACTTATGAAAATCGGCATAGAATTATCTTTGGTACCCAAATTGATCTTATTAAGTCAGCTTTGATTTTAAGGGTTGTGGTTATCCAGTTTGTCAGGGGCCAGCTTCATTTCTTTTAATTCATGGCCAATTTAAGGATCTTGTTTTTCATCCTTGTATATGCATTCAGCTGAAGCATTTATGGATATTCCTTTTTGTCTATTCATCTAATAAATAGACTAAAAGTTGGCATGTTTTAACTATCATTGGCTGAGTGAGTTCCTCTTTCAAGATTGTAGTTTTGACTAATGGGTCATATAGGGATGCCAGCGCCACTTATTCATCACTTGTAAAAGGTTTTAGATTGGCATGACTTATTTCTACAGACCTACTTATTTGTCATTTAAAAATCATGTTGTGTATGCTTAATGAAAAAATCTTGTTGGAGTGAATCCAATCTCTTCCCAACAAGACATTGTAGTTGCTCAACATATTTATTATATGAAATGGTTCATTCAATTCTAAATGATTGATTTTGACTCTAAGTAATGTGAATTCTTTCATTTGTGTTTTGCATCTAGAAAAATCGGTCATAACTACCTTTAATGGTTCTAAGTTGGCATTGGCAATTTCAAGCATCTTGAGTATTTGTAAAAGTAAGATATTCTCCTGATCCTCTTGAGAATTCATAAAGGTAAGATAAAGTGGCTGAATATACCGAGTTATTGCCTGAATATACTCTCTCTATACCGAGTCTAGAGAGAGTTAGCATTGCTGACTCTTGATGTTCTTTTTTAACTTTTAGCATTGCATACCTCTACCTCTCCCCATCTAGAGTTAAAGCCTGACTAGGTTTGGGTTGAAAGGACTCTTGTAATAGGATGACCATATTAACAGCTTCATTCTGAATTTCTCCTTAGTCGGTTGCCTACCGATCAACTTGATTCCTCTTAATAGGTACTTATATATTTTTTTGATTGAGATGCTTACTTGTCATTTGTTGTCAGCTTAAGTGGTTGCCAACTTTCCAGAGCTTTATTTATATAGAGCTTTTTATTTAGGTTATTGATCATGGCAAAAGTTTCTTTATTTTGGCCTTCGGTTTAGATAACTTTTTCCAATCTTTGAAGCTGAAAACTCATCTATACACTTTTTTGAGTCTTGGTCAGCTTAGGGTTATACTTATAATCCTAATGATCTCATAGCCAATTAAACATGAATCTTCTTAAAATTTTATGTTCTTATTTATCAACTTTATTAGCTTTAGGCTTAAATTTTCTTCTTAGTTGGCACTGCAAAATCGACATTGAGTCTAATGGCATTTGTTCTTTAGTAACTTTAGCCAAAGTTGTTTGGCATTGAGGGCAGATGAAATATGCCTTCTTTGTAGTTGGGTTTTTATAAGTGGTTAGCTCTTTTGTGACTATCCTCTCATTCTTAGAGGTATCTTCAGCAGTATTACCTACTAAAATTTTTATCCTTAGCTTATTAGGGGTCCAAACTTGAGCCAAGTATCATTTTCTTAAGTTAACCATGTTTTCAGTTGAATCATAGCTAAAAACTTATCCAGACTGATCTTGTTGGGCCTATAAGTTCATAGATTCAACCCTCTCAGGTTGCATTAGGATGCTAACTAAACTATGTTGTAAGTCAGCTTGGCCATGGTTTGGGCGTCTTTAAGGCTTTTGAAGTTCAGGATTAAGCCAGCCTTGTAAAAAGGTCGTAAGCTTGGTATGGTTTTTTCTTATGGACTCTGTATTCTTCAAAATACTTATGCTAATATTTTGATTATCTTTTATTAGTGGTTGAAATATTGTGACCATCTGATTGGTGAGTATTGTATTGAGTTGTTGGATTTCCAAAGAAATTTGGGAGACTAATTCTTAAATGTTAGTCATGAAGTACGACCTTAGAGATGGGAGAGAATCTCTCTAGATCTTTTCTAACTTCCAATTTAGTAGATCATCTTCGATGTTGGCTGGACTTACTTCTTCAAGTGCAGAATTTAATGGGTTTCTAATAGGAGGTAGGGTCATGGTAGATTCCTCCTCATTTTTTGCCTCGTTGGATGATTTAGCAGAATTCTTTCCAGTTTTAGTACAAGTCTTAGAATTGTTTTTCCATCAATCTAATTGTTACTGGCATACAAAAATAGAGGTCCTACTGAGTGTGCCAAAATGATGTTCCCAAATAAAAATTGAATGGCTAAATTTGTGTATGTCCAATGTCCTACTAAAATGATAGATCACCTCGAATTCACAAGGAACTGAGGTTAGGGTTTCACCAAACAAGGTAAAGTTGAATTTGTCTTATAGCAAGCAAGGCTTAAGAAAACCTAGGCCGTGAGATAAAAAATGAACTGTAAAATTTGGGTACTTCGCGGGGAAGGACAGGAAAAATTCTATAGTAAGGCCATGAAAAACAACAAGGATTGAAATCCTAGGTTGAAAATGAGAAAAGAGAATAAAGCTAAATTAAGAGAAAATTGTGATTCTTGTAATATTGAATTTAATGAAGCACTTTATAATAAAACATCAAGCCTTTATATAGGCTTTTCAAAACCTTACTCTAATCCTAATATGAAAAGAAAAGGAATTCTAACTAAATAAGACTTCTTATGCTAATAGGTGTCTAATATAGGCTTAATACCCAACTGGACATGTGCTAATATGTATATAAGAAAAAATAACCCAAATTGGCCTACTATATACATGTTTGAGCCAGCATTAATAGAAATATAATCAATGTGTATTCATTAATCATAATCAAAGTGTAATTTGCTAGAATATATAGTGCAAGAAATGAAGCTAAGTGCAAATCACCTTAAAATGTGAGTTTATAGTGTAAAAAGTAATACGACTTGAGAGTTCTAAAACATAAATGAAAATGGATTGTTCCTCATGGGAAAGGCCAGAATAACTAGAACCTCTTTCATAAAATATTAATGAGAAACATTTATCTTTCAACGTTTTAAAAAACAAAATAACAAGTTGCTAACCACCTTATTCGTTCAATGTTTAGTGGCAACATTTTTAATATCATAGCAGTGATTCCAATATGGGTCACACTTTTCCATTGCATGGATAGCAAGTTTAGTTTCAATACCTTAAAATGCTATGTATGAGTCCCTTTACTTATGTCGAGGATAAATATTATACAAAGGAATCTTATGACTAACTATTATACTATTACAATATTTTATACCATTTTATTTTACGAGCACATCATATTTTACTTTACATCTTAAGGCTATTATGACTCTTGTTTGATTTATTCTTCATTTTGAGTCTCATATATACACCATTACTTATGCATCAATGTTCTTAAAATTTTTTTTTTGAAGAAATCTAATCATATAAACATATTTTTCTTTCATAAATGGCCTGAAACTTTAGGCGATTTATTTTGAGGCACAAAATAATAAGGTAATCTTTATTAGCTAAAACAATAAAAAAAAATTGGCATTATTATTCTTATTGATAAAATATAATGATAAATAAAATATTTAGAAACAAAAATAAAAAAGTGGCTGATTTTAAAGGTAATCAATATCAAGTAACACATTTTAACATTCAAAATAAATAAATTTTAAGTTTGAAATTGAGGAAAAAAAAGATAAGATTATTTCTATTATCATGTATTGTATTTATTTCGTATATATAAGTTGAGTTACTAATGTATTATTTTTAAAGTTGTACTTATTTTATAAATATATTAGCATCGAAATATAGTCATAGTGTAATGCGGTGAATTTGTAAAGAAAAATAAGGTGAATGGAATAAAATCTGGAAAACTAGAAAGATCTTAAAAAATCTAGATTTAATTCATTGTGCGGCTAATCCTACGCGTAGGAAAGGTCATGTAAAAATCAATTATAGGGCAGGTGCACCTTTTACACGAGAGAAGAGGTATACGCTAGCATGGCGCAAGACGCCTCCATTTGTTATGCATATCGCGCTATTATTACTTGCTTCTTTTCTCACTATATTCCCAAATTATTTTTTTCTAATTTAATTGATTTTTTCTAATTTTTTCATTACAAGTGTCATAGAATATGAGTCACTCGTTGTATGTTTCAAGAGAAAGTAGGAGAGCTCTAGTGACGGTGATGAGAGATATATTGGATATAGAAACTTCTATTTTTCGATTCTGAAGGATATGAATTTTGAATATCTTTTAAATACTGTGTGTAATGTAATTATAATTGAAAATATAGATTATAAGGCGACTTTAAAAATTTCTATTAATGTAATAGGGCTTAAGTTGAGACTAATTGAGATTGAAAATGATAATAATTTTGAGTTCTTTATAGGGATCAATAGAAGATCGTTATATCCTTTTTATATAACAGTGGATCCTAAAACTCCTATATATGAAGAGGATGCATAAGTGCCCATTCAAAATCAACCACCTTATCATAATCACTTCATGTCGCTAATCAATAGCAACAAGTAAGTTACATAACTCTAACAATACCCACTGTTATACTGCCCAAATACTATGTTTAACTATCATTATTCCCCTTAATATTTAATGAAGGCCCAACTTATATGCACTATGATAAGGGGGTAGCCAGAGATGTCAAATGTCTTAGAAATATTGATGATGTAGAAGAATGTGATAGTTTGGATGTTTTTCCAAAAAGCAGATATTGTTATATTTCTAATAGAAGGCGCGTGATGGTATCGATTCACATAGAAAAAGAGATGATGTTGAAGTTGAAAACCCTTTTTAGATTCTTCCTTCAATACCATCATCAAACTTGGTCGTATCCGATTACATATTATGTTATAAAATTTGAGATGTATTTGTGGGGAAGCAAGAGATCATTTTGAGGCAAAAAGTGATGATAAGATATACAAGTAACAATTATTATGGTGTTGACGGATGAAATGAAGCATTTAATCATACGTAGACTAAATGCAGATCACACATGTTAGTTGGACTAGTTATATAATGGTCACTGAGAAGCCAAGAGTTAGATTATTAAAAAATTCATAAAAATTAAGTTTGCTTAGTTGGTCAACTTTACAAATCGAAGGAGATCCGAGCGGATATACGTGAAGAATTTAGTGTGAAGATAACATATTCCCACTATTTTTTGAGCTAAAGAGCATGCATATAGGTTAATAGTTAATACTCTAGAAGATTATTTTAGATTACTTCTTACATACTACTATATGATAGAACAATAGAACTTGGGTATGGTTACTCATTTAGAAATTGACGACTACAAGCACTTTAAGTATTTCTTTATGGCACTTAGACCATGCATTAGAGTTTTTCAATCATCAATTTAACTGGTTATTGTAGTTGATTGAATATTTTTGAAAGTAACGTACGTGGGTGCATATTTATGGTTATATGTAAAGATGAAAATAATTAAAATTTTTCATTGGCATGAGGTAATTGTTGATCCTAAAAATGATACTTTCTGGGCATAGTTTATAGCTAAATTCCAAGGAATCCTTGGTGATCTTGAAGATATTGTATTTGTATCCAATTGACACACTAGTATTAAGAAGGCCAATATTTCTTAATGACTATCATGGGGTATACATCTACCACTTGAAAAAAAAAATTGGTCACAAGATATAAGATGCCATTAGAATTAAAAAAAGAAAGGGAGATTTCTAGCTCCTTATTTTGTTACTGTGAATACATATTGACTTTCTAACTTTCAACAGTAAATTAAGAAAATAAAAAAAATGAAACTTAAGGCAACAAAATACTTGGAGAAGGACATTGATTTTTCCAAATGGGCTTGATCAGTGGGAGCTTTTAAAAGATATGATTTCATAACCACTAATGTTGTAGAGAGTATTAATGTTGTTGCAAAGGATGTATGATGTCTGTTGGGTGTCGATAAATACTATAGGGAGCATGCATGTGGTGTGTGTCCATTATTTCCTATACATGTAATCGATACGTATCATATATAAACATGTGCAATGAAAGACGAAAATCTAATTTCCTAAAATAATGAAAATAATAAATTTTTTGTCTCATTACAATAATGAACAAATTAAGGATTGAAAATTCACCTTGCAAGTCTTTGGAACGGATAAAGTTGGAGTTCTGCCTAAAATGTACCCAATGCCAATTCTAACAATTAACGGTGTTGGCTTGATTGGCTAGAATAATAGCTTTAATTCCGTCACTAGTTTAACATTTAAACTATTTATATTAACTCTTAATCTAATACTTAACACTTAAGAAATGAATTTGTTTTTGACTTATTCAATATTTGAATTCATCAAAAACAAACTCTAATGCAACAATGGTAGTGAGCCAATTAATTTGGTTTGTAATTCGTAAGATTAGATAGTTTCAGAGAAGTTAAAAGATGTTGACATCTAACCTTTTATAGCATACCATCAATTAAAAGGTGTTAGAAGAAGCGGATTTCATCACAAGGTGAACCAACGATGAATGTGTGTAGTCATTGTAAGCAGCATAAACATAATCGCTAGACATGTCAGAACTTTGTTGCTTTGCATAACAGTTGATATAGTCTGCTATTATTATTATTTTTTACTATTTAATGTTGTATTTGTATAACTTAAATTTAAATTTAATGTGACTTTTCCTTAAGTTTGTCATTTTGTAATTCATAACACTTGATATCATATGTTGTTATATTTTGTTATTATTTGATATTATTTGTATTTGTATAACTTAACTTAAATTTAACAATAATATATATGAAATTCACATTTATTTTATTAACTACTTTAAAACTACTCTATTGCAAAGTCATGAACATCCATAATTATATAACCATCTTCTCTCTGGGAGACAATCCAGTCAAACTAAGTATGGTTACATAGAAACAATGAGTTATAATAAGAAATATAATCATAAAAGGAATTGCCATCATATGTCATGTATGTTCAACCTTGTAGGCATAGAATATCAATTAGTTGTATTGCAATATCTTGGAAGAGAGAGATAACTTATACTATATTACTTGATGTCACTTCCAGTTCCATCTGATTTGTTTGGTTCTTATAGACAGTTAAACCTAGACATTAGCATATAGTAGCAAAAAGAATTCATATAAATGTTTGATGTAGTTGTTGATATGATTGGATGTGAAAATTTTCTATTCCTAAAAATTATACTTCCTCTAAAAATAAATAACAAATCAAATTAAAACAAACAAACAAAGTAATAGCAAATTCAAATAATTAAATTAAAATTAAATAATAATTAAACATAATATTAAATTAAAATCAAATACATTATTAGACATAATAATAATTAATTAATTAATTGTTTGAAAAAATAATACAAAAATAAATTTTCCATTAATTGTGCATAATAAATTATATAAAATATTTAATAATTAAATAAAAAATAAAAAACTATTTTCACATGCCATGTGCTGTGCACAAAATGCAGAGATGATAAGCAGCAATCAAGATGTCATGCGATTGGCATCTGGCTTTGTATTTTTCATAAAATTGCATTTTTGTCCCTTTTTAGCTGGATTTTTTTTTTCATCTCTACCTATTTTTATTACAACACAATCTAATCATTTTCATCCATATGCAACACAAACTATAAATTTTATCTAAAATTCAAAAACCTTACCAATTATCGGCCATTTTGAATTTGAAGTCAACTACTAGTGTAAGAAAATGTTGATCTCTACAATGCCACCTCCGAAATTGTTGACTTAGACAATACCAAATTTGGAGTGTTTTTTAGAGAGAGTGTGTTGGGTTTGATTGTTTGATGGAAAGGGAATATATAATAAAGGCAACTGTGTCTATTTTGCTTTGTTTTGGCTAATAAAGATTAGAATATTGTTTTGTGGCAAAACAAAACACCTAAACAGTTGAGCCATTTTTGAAAAAATTTCAAAAAAGTTCATCATTTTTCTAATTTTTTTCAATATTTTTATAGATTGAGGCTTTGAAATTTATGTTGAGATTTTAAGTTAAAAGCATCCTCACCTAATAAATAACATAAAATTATTACTAAAATAATAAAGCTAGTATACATGGTGCAAGAAATAAAGCTCTATTGCAATCGCCTTAAAAATGAGTTTATAGTGTAAATAGTAATGCGATTTGAGTCTTAAAAATGTAAATGATTTGAGATTTTAAACATAAATAAAATTGGTTTATGCCTTATGAAATCGACCAGTATATTATTAAAACTTTTTCATAAAATATTAATTAGCAAAATATATTTTTCAGCATTTTAAAAGGTAAACCAAAAAGTTGGTAACCACTTTATTCGTCCAGTGTTTAGTTGGAGCCTTTTCAATATCAAAGTATTGATTTGAGTCTAAAATGAGTTGTCTTGTAGTTGTTAATACTGTTACTAAGTAGTTGCTATTGTTCTAATGTGTTCGAGTTAGTCAATACTGCTACTGACATGTCAACTGATGAGGCTAATCATGCTGATGTGTCAAGTGATATGAGCTACATAGTTAATGTGTCAAATGTGATAGCATAAAGTTTTCTCATTCAACAATGATAAACCTAAGATCTGATATTTCTATCAACAATACATGAGTTTTTAAAATTTAGAATGCATACTTAAGATTGAAGCCATAAAAAATGGCCTTGGATCAGTATAAAATTAGGTATCCTTTTCTTTAGTCTTTTTTAAGTGTAGTCTAGAAGGAAAAATAAGAAAGAGAGAGAAAAGACTACCCTCTATCATATTCACTAAAGTGTGGTCTCAATGGGCTAGCCCCATAATATATAAGATGAATGTAGGGACCTCTTCCCTAAAAAAGATTATAATACCTATCCCATTATGGGTACCAATAATGTTTATAAAATATTTGTCCAAAATATACTACTAGATATGGGTGTACTAAAACGAATTATTGACAATATAGTGATCACTAACCAAATAAATCTAACAAATATGCTATAAATAATTTAACATTAGTTACGTAATAATTTGGCTTGGTTAAACAAGAATATGAATGATTATGTCAGTCTATCAAAATAGTGAGAATCATCTTACAATCTCCTACTTGGAGGATATAAGTCATTCTGATGAAACATAGTCCATATCCAAATTAGTTCCATATATGACTTCATCAAAAGATGTCAAATGTGACCATTACACCAAAACATAATAATATCCAAAATGTTCTCATAAGCATCAAGTTAGGGGTGGCAAAATGGGTCACAACACGATTATTCGACATGAATTTGACACGCTTTAAGCGAGATGGGTAGAAAAAATTGACACGGATAATAAACGGGTCGAATTTGTGTTACCCGTTCATTAATCGTGTCGAATACATGTTTAAGGCCTACGATTCGCTAATTCGTTTAAGTCACGTTTAATAAATGAATCGTATTCATGTCTATTCGGGTCTATTCGTATATTTATTTGTTTAAGTTACATTTAATTAAGTTATAAAATTATAAAAATAAAAATAATGATAATTATAAAATTCATTTTGGCCCTAAAGGCTAAAAGCCTAAAAGGCTAAAACTTTAACTTTTCAATTTCAACCTAACTTTATATCTTTAGCCACACTCCACTTAGGGTTTTCAATTATCCTTTGCCAATCTTTGTGTATCATCTTCTTCTTCCTTGGCATAACATTTTCTTCTTCCTCACGAATCATGACACAATTATTCTTGTTAGGTTCATTACACTTCAAGCCTATTTTTAATAAAAGGTATTTCTCTTTCTGTTATTATTTTTTTTAATCAGTTAAAAATTTGAAATTTTTTTATATTGATAGAATCTTTTGTCAACTCACTACTGAAGAACATTACCCAGAAAAATTTCTAAAATCTCAGTTAAAAATCTAAGCCAAAATATTTTTTAATCAGTTAAAAATTTGAAATTTCACTCGAGTCCAATTTCATACCAACCTACTCCTAATAAACATTACCCATAATTTTTTTTTATACTGATTGTAATATATATTGAATTGATTATATGTGTTAAAAAGTGAAGAAAATATGTCTTGATCTAGCTAATTTGGTATTTAACTTTGGTTCTATATTTTGGCTCAATAGATTGTAGTAATGATGAAATTTTGTTCTTTGTGATGTGATATTGAGTTCTTTGAACTTAATAAACTTGAATTCTAGCCCTTATCTGTTTCAAAAAATTTGATTAAGAAATATAATGTCACTTTCAAGTTGCAGAGAGAAAAAGGAATATATAAATATAAGTTTACAAAAAGAAAAGAGGAGAAAGATAATATAAAGTCGTTGTAAAAAATTTTGATTAAGAAATATAATGTCACTTTCATCTTTAGTCTTATCTCCCTCTCTTTTAATCAATATATGATGCAAAATCACTATTACAAAATGAGGATTTGGTACTGTAGGGACAACGCGTGAATTGAAACTTTAAAATGTGAGAAAATAAAATGAGATAGATAAAAACTATCATAAAATAAATTTTGTGCAAAGCTTTTTAGGAAAAATAATATTTACCTTCACTTGAGAGATAAGTAGTTATGAAAACTTGAACTCTAGATCTCATGTGACCCTAAACAATAGGCTTGACTATTTTGTGTGAACTTATTGAAGTCAAACAAATTGATTCAATTTGAAAACAAATAATATTATCTAATGTTAATATTCTGCTGGTAGTTAGGCAGTAATTAGAATAGAAAAGTTTTGTCTTTTCTTTTTTAATATTAACATATTATTGATAAGTGTTTGACATAGTATTTGCAATGTAATTATATCATTTGAATTTGTTTTCAATATTTCATTTTGGATTGATACATTTTTTTTTCTATAATTCAGTACATAGTATATGGATTCAATAGAGACTTCATATGATAGACTTAAGGGTACTACTGTTGATAGCGACACAGATGATGATAAAGGAGATAGGGTTGAAGTAGAAGAGATAAAGAAAAATTCATTGCAGAATATAGTTGGTGAAAAATGGAAAATGAGACTTACTTCAAAAGTTTGGACATTATTCTATAAGTTGCCATTGGATCAATTTCCTGATGGAGAACCAAGATGCAAGTGTCGAAAGTGTAGAATTGTCTACAAATGTCCAAGCAAGTCTAGCATAGGTAATATGCAAAAAAATATGGATAGTTGTCCAAAGTTATTAATGCCTATTGATCCTCAACAAATGCTTTTAGAACACAATGAAAGGTCTTTGGGCATATGTGTTCCAAAATTTGAGCTTGATGTTTTTCACGAGTTAGTCTCTACTGCCCTTGTTATGCATGATTTACCATTTCAATTTATTGCGTATGAGGGTATTCGAAGACTATTTTAACATTTATGTGATAAAGTCCAAGTAATATCTAGAAATACTACAAAAGTAGATGTCTTGAAGATGTACAAAAAGGGAAACGAAAACAAAATGAGTATTTTAGATGCAACTCTTGGTAAGATTTCTTTAACTTCTGATTTGTGGACTTCCATAACTACTGATGGTTACCTTAGCTTAACTACCTATTTCATTGATAAAGATTGGATTTTACAAAAAAGACTTTTAAACTTCTCACACATGTTACCTCCACATAATGGAATTTCATTGGCTGATAAAATATTTTCTTTGCTATGTGATTGGGGTATCGAGAAAAAGATCTTTTCTTTGACTTTAGATAATGCTTCTAGTAATAATCTTTGTGTTGATTTTTTGAAAAATCAACTAAGACTTATGAGAGTACTTTTGTGTAATGGAAATTTTATGCATATTAGTTGTTGTGCTCACGTTATTAATTTGATAGTTCAAGAGGATTTAAAGGAAATTGAAAATGAAGTTCACAAGATTTGTGAGAGTGTGAAATATCTCAAAGGATCCCAAGTGAGGAAACAAATTTTTTTAGAATGTGTTAAGTAAGCGTCTCTTAATTCTAAAAAAGGATTGAGACAAGATGTTCCCACAAGATGGAATTCAACTTACATTATGCTTAAAAGTGTTCTTTACTTTAAAGATGCTTTTTGTTACTTATAATTAAGTGACTCTAATTACAAGTATTTCCCTAATGAAGATGAGTGGAAAAAATAGAAAAAATCAGTAAAGTTTTTAGAGTTTTCAATGATATTACTTGTACATTTTCTAGAACAAAGTACTCTACTTCAAATTTATATATTTCCTAAAGTGTTTGTGGCTAACTGGGCTTTGAAACAATTATTAGAAAGTGATGATGATTATATGAGAAATAGGGCACAAAGAATATTGACTAAATTTGAGAAGTATTGGCATGACTTTTGCATGATCTTGGCAATATCTGTTGTGTTGGATCCCTGGTACAAAGTGCAATTTATCGAGTTTTGCTATAAAAAAATTTATGGCCATAATTCAATGGAGGTAAAGAGAGTTAAAGATAAGCTAGATTCTTTGTTTGATGAGTACATAGTGAAAACATTGTTGGAGCTGGTGCTCACGTGCTATTCCAATATTATATGAATATTAATTGTTAATATTTATACAATAAACATTTTGAATAAAGATTGTTAATATCATATTAATATGGTAGAATGCTTGTAACATTATAGACATTGTTTGATCTGAAAGAGTTCAGATCTGGTCTAAAGGAGTTTAGATCATAACTAATAGTTATCAAAGCTGAGAGTTATAAATGCTAAGAGTTAGCACTGTTAAGAGTTAACAGGTTATAAGAGTCAGCGAGGTCTAAAGAGTTAGAACCTTGTCTATAATGGGACAAAGACCCGAGAGTATACTTGTAATGATATACATCCATTTGGCAATTCAACCAAATTCTAAACATAATAATGATACATAAATGTCATTTTATCATGCATAACATGTATCCAAAATGAGGATTTAAAACTATTGATTGCCTCCTAAAATGTATTAGGATCTGAGAACATGTCAATACCAAAATCACATTCCTGTAAGTAGACAACATAATCATTAGAAATTATAGGCCTTTTGATCATATTAGATCTTCTTAATGATATATCATCAATTTTATTCTCTATAGCCATGTCCTCTTAAGCATAATAAAATTCTAACTGTAGAGGAATAATTTCATGATCAACATATAGTGATCCTATTATAGGAGTAAAAAATAATAGGATAAGCAAAACTACACAATCTTCTCTCAAAGTAATATCGCAAGACCTAAAACTTTCACCGTCATAGTCATCTTTAAAATAAATAGCACAATCAAACTAAATGATTCTAGTAGTATGTGAGGGATAATAAAACCTAAAACCCCTTGAACCTATACAATAGCCAAAAAAATGACCACTAATAGTTTTCGAATCAAGTTTCCTTAATTATAAATCATAAGGTCTCACTTCTACTCTACATCCCTAGAAATGAAACTGATGCAAACTGGGTTTCTTGCTTGGCCATAATTCATAAAGATTTTTGGGCATTAATTTGCTAAGAACTTGATATAGAATGTAGGCTGCAGTTCTTAAAGCTTCACCTCATAAAAAGTCAAGTAAAGTGAAGTTACTAAATATACACAGCATTATGTCTAAAAGGGCATGGTTGTTGCATTCTGTAACCCCATTCTCTCAGGTGTCTTAGGCGTAGTATACTTAGCTATTATACTATATTCTTGGAAAAATCTAGCAAAAGGTTCGGGATTATGCCCAGTTTCATTATATCACTTATAATACTAACTACTGTCTTAATCTTCTTCCCTTTTTGAAGCTCTACCACAGCCTTAAAAACTTTAAAAGCATTCAAGGAATTAGATTTTTCATTAAGAAGCTCAGTATGATCATAACGGGAAAGTCCTCTATGAAGGTGATAAAGTATTTATAATCCCTCATAGCATTAGGAGTAAATGGTTCACAAATATCCTTATGTATTAACTCCAAAACTCTTGACTTCTATTAGCTTTATCTTTCCTAGTTTTAATAGTAAACTTACCTTTGGCACAATCAAAACAAGTGCCAAAGTCAGTGAAGTCCAAGTTATGGAGAATACTGTCTCTAATGAGCCTTTTCATCCTCTGTCTTGAAATATGGCCTAGACACTTATGCCATAACATAGAGGAATTCTCATTTATTCTCTCATGTTTGAAGCAAAAAACATTCATAACATGAGCTTTGAAAGAAGATTAAACTACATCAGGATATAAATCAATTATGTATAAGCCATCACGTAGAGTGTCAGAGCCAACAAGCATGGAATCATAAAATAAATATACTTTTTTGTCCGAAAATGAAAAGTATAGCCACACTTATCCAAAATAGATACAAATATCAAGTTTCTCCTAATAAGGGGAATATAAGCTATATCTAATAAGTTAATAAAGTGTCTTGATGCCAAATATAATTTTACAACTTTATAAGTTCAACTCTGGCTTTCACTCTATTGCACATGTTCATAATCAGCTCTCCATCATTGAGTTTTTCCTGCTGATTCTGAATTTCTATAAGGAATTTGTAATATTAATGGTCGCATCAATATCCAACCACCAAGTATTAGAGGGAACAACAATAAGGTTGGACTAATATATTTTAAAGGCAAAAGAAATACCTTTCTTTTACAACCATGCCTTAAATTTATAGGAGTCCACATTCTTGTGCCCACACTTGTGACAAAATAGGCATTTTCCCTTGAATCCCTCTAATTTGATCAAGAAGTGGTGGTAACATCAAATTATAGAGCATTCTTTTTAAATTTTATCCTCTTAAAAGACTTACTACTAACCCTTGAGAGATTCTTTTTTATACACCTAATGTCTTGGGTAACCACTATGGCAGTGTGAGACTGATCTTTACTCAAAGTTTCCTCATCTTGAATTATATAGGCTGTTATTTCATCAATATTTCATTCATCCTTTTTGGTATTATAGTTGCTTTTCAAATTGGCAAATTGTGGCTGAAGTGACTCAAGAATCCTATAAACAAGGAACTTATTTGCCAATTCAACACCTATATCCTCAATATTTATGATAGGTAGTCATTATTAAAATATGTTCTTTGACCTTAGAAATGCCATTATGTTCAATATAAGAGAGCAACCTCATGTAGTTGGCCTTTTAGCCTTATTAATTTTCTCAAACCTTCTCCCAACATCATCCAGAAAATCCTTGGCATATTCACAAAAAAGAATACTATTTCGAATAGATCTATTAATGGTATATTGCATTACATTAAGATACACCCAATTCGAATGATCCTATGCCTCCCAGTATGCTTGCCCAGTAGTATTACTTTCATCTGTGATCTTAGGCAAAGAATCCTTTCTTAATGCCAAGTCTTTTATCCATGAGTGATAGATAAATAATAACGAACTCATGTTAATCCTCATAATTAATCCCAATCAAAGTCTTAAAAGAGGCGAGTTACAAAAACGATAAAGCATCAACAACTAAGGAATAAAATCATGCAATTAATATGATTCATGTGCTTTTCAAGATACCTCTTTAGCAATAGCAATATATTGGAGCTTGTTAAAATATGAAAAAACTCCAATCTTCGATAAAGCAAACTAGTTGAATATAAGACTAACAATGATCTTTCACCGATAGAGTAACTAAATATTTAGTACTAAATATTGAACTAATCTCTTTGCCAACCCAAACATCCTACCAAGCATTAATTTACCAACAGGGTAATACCATCACCCATAGGGATCTCAGTAAAAGTCATAATCTATGATGCAAAATTAAGCATTTATCATAAGTGGGCATAACATTACAAAAGTCTAAAATATTTATCATGATTGGTTCGACGATAAGTTGGTACACAACCTTTAAATCATAGCTTTTGTCAATCAATAATATTATGTACATTAATCCCATAATGTTTAGAGTAATGGATAATGGAGCAGTAACATAGGCATGTCAAAATACCAATAAAATAGAAAAGTTTGGCTAAACAACAATGTTGGCTACTCAAAATACCAATAAAGCAGAAAAGTTTAGCCAAACAACAATATTGGCGAGTTAAATGCCAACAAAATAGAAAATTTATAATTATAATTAAAATATTTGAGCTATAATATAAACATAAAAGATTTTGAGGATAAATTATAATTAAATAAAAGTATTTGGTTAATTTATAATTATAACAAATCATAGGGTTAAAACGTATAAATAGAAGGGGCTTATTTGATATTTTAAAGATTTTAATGAAATTATGGTCATCTCCCTCACCCATACGATTAATATACGAGTTCTAAAACGGGTTTGACTCGAAATTTACCCAAAACATATTTTAGCCTCCAAATTGAGAAAAAAAAAATCAAATATATAGCTTATATCAATAGATCATGAAAAATATATAATAAATCAAGCCATATATTTAGCGTAAACCTTTATTACAAAATTTAGCCAAAAAATTTATTCCATCAAAAATGGAGTTTTAAGCTACCCAACACAATATGGCAGCATTCTAGCCCATGATTGCTAAATAAAAATGATGGTCCAGCTTTAATACTAATTGATAGCATAAAACTTTCTCTTTCAACAACAATAAACTTAAGATCTAGAATTTCTATCCATAACACATGAGTTTTTAAAGTTTAAAATGTATACTTGAGCTTGAAGTTGGATCAGTACAAAATCGGGTAGCCTTTTATTTAGTCTTCCTACACCTGTATTCTAGAATGAGGAAGAAGAAAGAGAGAGGAGAGAATACCCTCTACCCTATTGGCCAAAAGTGTAGTCTTGATGGGTTAGGCCCACAACATATAGGATGAGGGTAAGGACCTCCTCCTAGTAAAAGATAATAATACCCATCTATGATGGGTACTAATAATGTCTGTAAATGGTCATATTTATTCAAAATATACTATTAGATATGGGTGTACCAAAATAACTTATTAATAATATGATAATTACTAACCAAATAAGTCTAACAAATATGCTCGAAATAATTTAACATCACTCATGTAATAATCTAGTTTTGTTAAACAAGAATAGAAATAATTGTGTCAATCTACCAAAATAGTGAGAATAGTCCAACAAAATGGAGTTGCTGAAGTAGACATTATAGGTTGCAGAGTTTAAGTCCTAATGTGTCAAGTGATATGAGCTGCATAGTTAATGTATCAAATGCAGTTGCTGAAGTAGACATCATAGGTTCCATAGTCTATGTTCAGTTGTGGCAGCTTGTTCCAGTCTTCATAAAAAACTTTCAATCTGTTCCACCAAATTTACCAAACTCTCAATAACACTTAACAAATTCATCCACTTGCAGAGACACTTGCAAAAGTTTCAGAACTTTCCTTATAACATTAGGATAATCTTACTATCAATATAAAATTTATTTATCATTCAAAAATTATTCATAAAGAATCTATTACAAAGCTTTTTTTAGCACTGTGACACGTCCAGAATATAGAAGTTATTCCCAAGTGCAGGATTGTCGAAGTAATAAATAACCCGATGAGAACGGGGTCGATCCACAGGGAAGTAGAATTAAAATTACAAATTATAAACACTTTAAAGATAATTAATGAAGTATAAGATGTTTGTAAATATTATTTCAATTAACCAATTCAAATAAAAAGCTAAGGTTACGGGGATTCACTCTTGGCATAAGAAGTAAGAATATATTTAACTTTTTATTTTTTTATAACTCAATTGGAATCCTCACACAAAGGAGGTTCCAACCGGAAAATATAGCAATTAAAGTTCATTATCATTTATATATTGATTAGTATTTATTTCTTTCAATTATTATACACAAAATCTTATAAATGGGTTCAAGTATTTATTATGCCAATCTTTATATTTGTCTACAATAAAATAAGACTCCCACTTTACAAGAAATGTTATATAAACCAAATCTTGTAAATGGTTTCAAGAATTTATTGTGCCAAGTATTAAGTTTGTCAATAATAAATCAAGAATCACCACTTTAGAAGAAATGGTATTAATTCTACAAACAAAATAAATACATCATATATAAATTTGCATAACTTAAAAATGAAGCATTAAATTCATGAATAAATATTAAACATATCTTATTACCTTGCCAAGAGCTTCACCCTTTCACCTTAGCTTAAAAAAAATTATTTGGACATAATAAAACTAAATGAAAAGAAAAGAAATGGAAGAAGAAATAACATGACTTAATAGTAAACAAGAGAAATAATAGTACAAGGAAATGGATACAAAGGAAAAGTATTTTGAACTAAATTCTAACTTTCTAATTACCTTCTTCAGGCATAAACAAGCCACCTATTTATAGAAAAATATGGATAAATCGAGACAAATTTGGAGGGAACCACTTGGTTGATGAAAGTCAAGAATGGTGGCAAAATAATTTGCATTCATTATCACTTGGGCACCCACTTAATTATCCAATTTGGAATTGATGTGATCCGAATTAGCTATCACTCAAAACATAAAAGTTGTAGATAAGTCTCTTATCTTTCCAAATTGAGTAATCTCATATGTATTAGATACATATTTCTATAGTTATGGGCCAAATACTGATAACTGTTCAAACTGGGCCTGTACTGCAGATCAATTCTGTTCTAGGCCAATTTTCACCCTCTAAACACTCGAATTTCCAATGCTTTGTGAAATACAATATGTTATCCCATTGAGTCAGCTCTGCACAGGATTAAGAATCACTTCAATTGGATCTTTAGGTAGAAAGTTATGCCTATTTTACCGAACCTGCCACAAAACAGTTATAAGATAATTAAGTACAATATTGTAAACATACTTAAGTTAAGAAAATTAAATACACTAGTAATACAAAACAATCATGTAAAACTCTTATTAAATGTGTAATTTCAAGTGTTCATCACACTGTTATTTTCCTGGAAACGTTTCTTTGCTCAGAAAATTCAATCCCAAATTCTCTGTTTTCTCACTTAGTATCAAGGTTATTGCTCATGCTTCTTCTTCTTCTATGCAACCTATCACTCATTAAACATTCAAACACAAAATATGTCTTATATTGTTGATCACAATAGCAGCTTCAGTTTCTCGAATTCCCTAAAGCTTGATTATCACAATTATCTGTTGTGAAAATAAAAAATGGTTGTTGGAGTTAGTGCTCAAGTGCTATTGAATTTCTATATGAATTTTGTTGATTTATAAATTGAACATTTTTATAAATTGTTATTTATTTTAATATGATATTAATCTTGTTCTTTTTTATACATTATAGATCTAAGGTATATAGATTAAAATTAAGAGTTATTATTTCTAAAGGGTTAGAACTTTATAAGAAATTAAGGAAAAGACTCGAGAATAATTATTATAGTGACGTAATTGTAAAAAGTTGCAAATAGCACTAGAAAACGTCACTATATAGTGTATTTTGGAAAGTTATTCCAGATCGTTGGTTTATCGACATGAGTCGATTGGTAAATTATAAAGATCGGTGTATATCTATATTTGAATTATCCAGGTGATTAGTTTTAGTGAATCGTGAGCATAGTGGATACTCGTATAGGTAAGCGAGTGTTAAGTAAGTACTTTACATTGAACAAACTTATAAAGACATCAAATAGACATTCCATATAGCCTTTAATTAATGCTTATATCGAGTTGAGTAGTATTTGTAGTCCTTAAACCTAAGCGCCATAGTGGTTTTGTAAGTGATCCATCATACTTAAATTTTACGTATGTTAAAAATATTTTTTGGTTTAACCTCTAGATGTCGTTGGGTATGGTCCGATGCTTATAAACCTGGTGTGTGTAGAGATGAGATTCGTCAACTTATATGGTTTGGCCTTATATCTTGATACTTTGAGATTGTATTTTTAGAAAGTCTTTTGGCTAAAAGTATAAGCCTTGGAAAGAGTTTTTTTTAAGGTGAAACAATATTGTAAAGGAGTTAATGGATATTTTTTGTCAAAATATAGTGGAGATAAGTTTATGGTTGAGTGGATAGGGACTTGACAATATAAATCTATATCTCTACTCTTCCAGGATACAAGTGAAAGAGGAATTATACAAACATGCACGACCTTAACTTGTATGATTCAACTCATTGTCTTGTATAGGTTGTGATGTGTAGTGGGTAGAGTTCATGGACTTAAGGAAATGTTCTATTTGATAAACGAGTTTGAACTTAAAGAGTCTTACAATATAAGTGTACTGGTAGAGCACTAGGATAGTGAGTAGTCATGTAATGACTAGTTGGATTGGTGTGAATAATAATTATAAGATAATTATTATTTTTATTAAAAGGTTTCTAGGTTAAAGAGTTCGATTCAGAATATTTTTTTGGAATAACAGGATTCAAATTTACCACATGATGGGAATGATACTTGTCAAATTCTAAGCGTTAGAACTTGAACGTGTCATGGCTAAGTAAAGTACTTGGTTTAGTACTTAATCTAGTGGTATTATATGTTGACTTTTCATGCTTAATTGTTAATCAATGTATGGTATAATGAAAACACGTAAAATAGTTGGTGGCTTAAGGAAGTAGAGAAACATGTCCCAATATCTTGGCCAAAGAGGACTCGAATGCATGCTTAATTGTTAACCAATGCTTAAATAAAAACAATACTTAAGAGTTACGCATGAATTGAACCGAGAACACAAGTTAGAGATGACTACCATTTCAAAGTTAGAGCAAACTCTACCAACTTGTAATTGTACTAAAAAATACTTCATTGAAAGGTTGATTGGCTGAAGAATTCAACTATACAATAGTATATACAAATTAAAAAGCTACCTTTACTTGGTAAGTTTTCAATTATTATGTCTATATAATTATTATACATTTTCTTGTATGAGATATATGGGATTAAAGAAAATGTATGGGAAGTTCTAAAGAGTGCCATGCAAAATTTTTTTAAATATTTCACTTTTACAGCATGGCACGGAAAGCTTTATGTACACATTTCATTTTAATTCTATTCCTTTATTTCAAAATAGTAGTAGAATGATGGGTTTAATTCATTAATATGCATATTTGTTTTAGCTTGCGCTAATTTTTTACATTTTCATGTGCATTAAAATGTATTAACATGCATTGAGTCCGTAAAGACTGTTAGTGCCACTGTGTCAAAGAGTTGATGCTGTAGCGCCACATAAACCAGCTTGATTCTGTAATGCCAAGAAGTTCACGCGGTGGCATCAGACTTGCTATTTTAGGTCACCGCAACATGCAAATATTACTAGCCAAGGTGCCAGCCTTTTTGGGTAAATCATGGTTTGGTGACACGGTTTCAATGGTTGAAACTGAGATGCTAAACTTGCTAGATTTATATATTTTATATAGTTTTTTTGGGTTATTAGTTTATTTATGTTGGTAATCACAATATGAGCCCTATTGGTGGGGGATAGTTGTGCTTATGTAAAAAAAATGAATATTTGAAAAACTTATCCTCATGAGATATGAATGTATTTTTGTAAAATCTCTCAAAAACTGATTCCAATATTTTTCTTTCTTGGAGAATGTTATACATGGTGGTCCGTCTTATCAATACAATGTTAGACGATTCACCTTTGCCATTCCCAATATTGCTGAAGTGTAAGGGATTGGTCAGAGTGATTAGACTATGCTGGTTAATCATGATATGGGACAATTATAAGCGAATGTATTGCCCAATATTACTAAACGTGAGAGTAGTATAATGTTAGACGATTCACCTCAGTTATTCCCATATTGCTAAAATGTAAGGGATTGATCAAAGTGATTTGGACTATACTAGTTAATCATGAGATTGGGCAAGTATAAGTAAATGTATTGCCCAATATCGCTAAAATGTGAGGATAGTATAAGTAACTTATATTTGATGATTAGCTAGATGATCTAAAACATGACTTGTCTAATTTTTCTAAAGTGTGAGCATAAAAAATAGTTTAGGATTGAATTTAAGAGTTTTGAAGAGATGCAATTAGCAAGTATTGCTTGCCATTGGGATTTACAATGATGAATAATGCTAAAGTATAAGGTTGAAGTAAATTTGATTGGGTATGCTTCCCCCTATAAAGTTTAAAGAATTAAACTTTTGTATTCCCATTTGAGAGATTAAAAGAATTACATAAAGCAGTGGGAGGATACTTTTAGATTAAACAAATATATCTTTGATCTAAATAACATTTTAATGATATAGAAATATTCCAATAACATCTCCTATTTTTTGTATGCCTTATGAAGATATAATGAATTCAAGCAACCCGTTGGCATGCATACTAGATGCACACTGACTAAAAGATGCTGAAATTTATTCAGACTAGTTGATGAATCTTAGAATTTTCCAGATTCAGAGAAACTTGGATACGTAATTGATCAAATCATGCCAGAGGTTTTTCTGATGATGCTTCTCTGAAAGAGGTTGATACTTATTAAAAATGAATAAATTATGACTTAAGAGTTAAGTCATATATTCTAGCTTTGATGTCTACTAGACTTTAGAGGAAGCATATACATATGGATAGTATAAGCAGTATCATGCTTCATTTGAAGGTATTATTTGGCGATCGACCATAAGTGGATATACATCAGGTCTCTAAAAGTTTTTCAGGTTAGGCTTTCAGAAGGCATCTCATTTAGCCTGCATGTATTGCAAATGATTTCCTGTATTGAGAGGCTCAAAACTACGTACATAGTTCTAACTAATTCTTTAGGAAATAGTTTCATTCTCCAATCAATCTTAGGGTCATTTGTACAATTCATCATAAATTTTAATATGTAAGGCATAACCTCAACCTATGTAAAGCTTCATAATCTGCTAAAGACTACAAGAAGACGTGAACAAAGAAGGTTCTACTCTATTAGTTCCGAGTGCTTCATCTTCTACACTGAGGCTTTTAGAAGATTTAACAGTAAGAAAAAGATGAAGAAGACACTATTTCTTGGTGTTAAAGTAAGTGGCGTTTCCAAGTCATAGAGCAAAAGCTAGAGTAAAAGAAAACGTTTTTATTGTAATAAGATCAAGCCTTGAAAGCATAACTATCTGAAATATCTTGCTACTACAAAGAAGAACCTTCAAGTATATGTTTTTCTATCATTGACATTTCGTTATCTTTTAATACTAGTATTATTTAGGTATTGGACACCACATGTCCTTCTCATATCTGTAATGCATTAATAGATTAGTTTTTAATGAGTCTTATCTTTATCTGATTACCATAAACATATAGGTAATTGCTAAGGTAAGATATAATTATTCAACCATAAATAAAGGCTTATGATGAGATTAGGGATCTAGCCAACAATTCATAATTAAAAGATAGGATAAAAGAGTAATTGGTTCAATAAAGTATTGGAGGATAAAATTGTACCATAGGTTCTTTATTTATTTGTGATTCAACTTGTTTACTTAGTCTTTTGTCTTGATTAATTAGGTTATATTAATATAGTTTTAAAATCAATTTTAATTTTATTTGGATAAAAGTAAGAAATTCTAATTTTAGTACTTAGAGAAGAATAAATTAAACAAAGTCTCTTTGGGAACAATACTTGGACTAAAATTTTATATTACTTGTTACGATAGTATGCACTTATGTTTAAGTAGGAATTACGCAACAATCCTCACGAAAGGTCTTCTGAAAATATATTTCTCTTTAGGGAAGCCCCCAGGATAAGGTCTTCAATTACCTTAAGGGTTGATCCTTACACAAGGTCTTTTGGAAATAGATTTCCCTGTAGGAAACCCTCTCCAGACAGGGTCTTTAATTGCCTTATGGACATTGATCCCCCACATAAAGTCTTCTAGAGATAGATTTCCCTATGGGAAGGCCTCTTAAACAAGGTTTTTAATTGCCTTATGGGGGTCAATCCCTACACAAGGTCTTTTGAAAATAGATTTTCCTGTGAGAAGGCCTCCCTGGACAGGGTCTTCAATTACCTTGGAGGTCGATCCCCCACATAAGGTTATTTGAATATAGATTTTCCTGTGCGGAGGCGTCCCGAACAAGGTCTTTAATTCTTTAAAGGTCGATCCCTATACAAAGTCTTTTAGAAATAGGTTTTCCTGTAGGGAGGCATTCTTGGACAGGGTCTTCAATTACCTTAGGGGTCGATCCTCTCACAAGGTCTTTTAGAAATAGATTTCTCTATAGGGAGGCCTTCGTACAGGGTCTTCAATTACTTTGGGGGTCGATCTCCGTATAAGGTCATCTAGAAATAGATTTTCCTGTGAGGAAGCCCTCGAACAGGGTCTTTAATTACTTTATGGAGGTCAATCCCTACACAAGGTCTTTTAGAAATAGATTTCCCTTAAGGAGGCCACCAGGACAAGGTCTTTAATTACCTTATGGGGTTGTGAAAGTGTGCTAATTTCTTAAGGTGCATATAGGTGCAATGTGTTCATTAGAAAGTAAATCATGTATCTCATACATTAATTGTGCATAGCGAAACTAGAAATCTAATTTCCTAGAGCAACAAACACATTAAATTAAGTTCATTACACTAATGAAAATTAAAGATTGAGAATTCACCTTGTCAAGCCTTTGGATTAAAACTGGAGTCCGCCTTGAAACATACTTGTGAGCAATTCTAGGAGTCAATAATGGTTGGCTTGAGTCTCTAGAATGATAGCTTCAATTCCAATAAATTG
Organism: Ailanthus altissimus; assembly: GCA_946807835.1. Classification (NCBI taxonomy): domain Eukaryota; kingdom Viridiplantae; phylum Streptophyta; class Magnoliopsida; order Sapindales; family Simaroubaceae; genus Ailanthus; species Ailanthus altissimus. The sequence continues at coordinate 15,850,429 of OX327697.1, read as the reverse complement.
TGTTTAACACTTAAACATAATTAACATAGTTAACTCTTAACCATAATATGTTTAAACTCTTTAAACTCGGGATATTATTTCAAAGCTAAGAAATTGTTTTCTCTTGTTCAACTTTTGAACAACAAAAACAATCTTCTTTGCTTTCTATAAAGGCTGGCCAACTTAGAAAAAATGAAGAAGATGAACATTTTACAACTCTTGCAAAATGCTTTCTTTTCTCTCATATAGCTAAACTCCTCCCTTGCAAAATGAAAAGAGACATTTTCATTTGATAGCCAATTTGTTTCTCACTTTTGCCAAGCCAACACATTTGTAAAATTGAACACAATTATTTTTCTTTCATTTGTTAATATCCATCTCACACTTTGTTAACATTAGACCCCCACCACGCAAGCCTTGACATACAATGGCTATACCAACATGCTTATCCTTTATTATATTATTTGTTGACTTGTTTTCTTCAAAGAAATACAAAACACTTTTGCATTCTTTTTCATATGTGTGGCCGAACTAAAAGTGTGTAAAATAAAAACATATTTTTTATTTTATTAACAATTCCCTCTTTATTACCAACACATGTGCCCCACCACGCAATGTCAACAATTGCCCTTTATTTTCTTGTCGCATTAACTAAATATTAATAATTAAAGCAAAAACCATTTTTGCATTAATTTATTGCTTTTACTTGTCACACAAGCAAAGAAAATTTAGTCATTTCAAAGTCAAATAATTAAAGGGCTCATATTGTGCCACTTGCCATGATCCCATTTGCCAACTACTATTATTAACTAATTAATAATGTACTTAATGCTTAAGTCTTGACAAGTGCACAACTTGACAGATCTTGAAACAAATATCTGGTTTGTTGAAATTTATTGAATTGAACTATTCAATTCAATACATTGTCCCTGTGCACAATGAGTACACTCAATATTACGGGACTTTCTAGGTCTATGCCTAGTTTGTCTAATAGAACTCTTCCATAAGTGTGTGAACTATAGCCCACGTACACATTGCGGATATTACAAATCAGTGCGTTAGACTATACAAGTTGAGGTCATAACGTATTCGTATAATCCCTCCATCACTTATATCCTGAAAGAGCAGAGATATAGATCATCACTATTAAATCTCTATATGCTTTACTATGAACTTATCTCCAGATTCGTATTTCGATAAATAATATATGCAAACACTTTTACGATATTATTTAACTCTACAAAAAACTCTTTTCTAGGGTTTATACTTATGGCCACAAGAATTTATAAAATATAATCTTGAAACATCGGCATATACAACTCACTTATGTGAGTTGACGGATCTCATATCTACCCATACCAAACTCTATGAGCTTCAGACCATATTCAGTGACATGCAACAGTCAGACTATGAAAGGTTTCTGACATCTATGGAATCAAAGTATGGTGGATCACTCATGAGCTCGCCGTAGCACTCAGGTCAGAGGATCATGAATACTACTTAACTCGAGAAAACCTTCCACTGACAACTTTATAGGATATCTATTAAAGGTTCTCGTGAGTCTGTTCAATACCTAATCCTTATTGAATACCTATATGCCTATACGAGCTTCCACTAAGCTCATAATCTGCTAAGACTAACCATCTAGATATAGACATACACTGATTTATATAAAAGGTTTCATCGATAGACCCACATCGGTAAAATAGATCATGAACAAAGTGTTTGAGAACATACTGCATAATGATATATCCTAGTACTATTTACAACTCCATGTAACTATATCATTACTAATATATTCACAGGTCTTTGTCCCATTTCAGATAAGGCTTTAACTTTTAGATTTCGTTAACTCTTATAATGTGTTAACTCTTAATACTGCTAACATTTAGCATTACTAACTTTTAGCACTAATCTAAACTCCTTTAGATCATACAATGTTTAAAATGTTACAAGCATCTCACATTTTATTATAATATTAACGAGTTTATTCAAAATATTTATTATATAAATATTAAATAATCAATATTCATACAATATTGGAATGGCACGTAAGCACCATCTGCAACAAGTTAATCCCTCACATAAGGTCTTTTGGTGATTTTTTATAGAAGAGCTCGGGTCCTTCATTGCTTTGCTTTTTCATTTGGATGAGGGCCCATTTTCTATGACAAAAAAAGAGAAGTTATGTAGACAAAAACAAATAATAAGCAAAACAAAATATTTTACGTGGTTAGCCTTGTATTTGGCTTTAGTGAGGACTTATAATCAGCTTTAGGGCGAAGTCATATGATCAGCCTTGAGGTGGAGTCATGTGGTTGGCCTCAGGGTAGACTAATATGATTGACCTTAAGGTACTTAGTAATAATTCAGGTAGTTGGGCTTCTTGAGAGCCTAAGTGACTGGCTCGGGATCCTTAGTAAGAATTTAGGTAGTTTGGCTCTTTGAGATCCTAAGTGACCGGCTTGGGATTGATGAGTGTATTTTGTCATATATTTTGACACCATTATAACTTAGAAAATTGCCCATTTTCAAGTAATTTTATGCTATTTATACATTTAAGTGCTTATTTTGTAGGATAAATCATGTAAATATTTTGTAGGATAAATCATGTAAAGGATGAATGCTAAAGGAATTGGACTGGAAACATAAAAAACTAGAGCTAAAGAGTAAAAATTCAAAAATGAAGAGCAAAAAAGTGATGAACAACTCAGTGTTCTCCTCTTTAATGCGCCAATATTCATGATAAAGGATGAATGTCCCAGTGTTCTAAATCACAATGCCTTAGCGTTTATTTAAGAAGCTAACATTGGGGCATGAAATCTAAGGCAGACAATTTAGAATCCCTTGGAGAGAAGAATCACCCAAAGACAACACAATATAAAAGTTGGTGGCTACAAGGATGATCATTCAACCAAGCCTAAGAGTTGATTGGGATTCTCATCATCTGTACTTTATGTGGTTGAGGATTTATTGTACTATAATTTTTATTGTTTTTAGTCATTTCTCATTTATTATATAGAACTAAACTTATTGTGTAGGATTATAGTTTTGAACCCAATATATGGTTTTGAATATTATTACCCTTGAATGTCATGAACTTAGTTTGTTATTCAATTTATCTGTTCTTAATGCTTTCAATTAACCTGGTTAATTGTTGAATGATTTTTGGTAAGGCATTTTAGTGTAAAGCCTAGGATAAATTGATGCATGATTACAACATAATAGATATGAGTTTTAAATTAGGGTAGGAATATATCTAATTAGTATGCATGGTTAATACAACTTGTGCTTAATGAATCTTGGCTTAAACACATTATCATAAGATTATAGGTAGTGAATGAGTTAAGGTATAATCACTCAACCATCGAAAGAGATTTATGATGAGTATTATTTTGTGACCAATAATTAAACTAAAGGATTAGTATTCGAGGATAACATCATTAGTAGAAAATATTAGGGGATAAATATAGTCGTAGATATTCTCATCAATTGATTTTATAGTCTTTTTGCTTGTCCATTTAACATTGATTAGTTAGTATTAATTTTAGTTTTATTTATAATTTAATGAATTAATTGTCTAGATAAGAACAAGAGGATCCATTTTAGTAATTGGTTTAATAATACATATAAATTTCTCATAGGATGATATTCTACTCATCATATATTACTTGCTATGATAGTGTGCACTTACGCTTAGTAATCTCATGATAGGGGTCCATGGTAAGAAATTAGATAATTGGTCTCATTGCAAGCCTAAGTGACTGACTCAGGGTCTTTAGCAAGAATTTAGATAGTTGGCTCTTTGAGAGCCTAACTAACTAACTTAGGGTCTTTTGGGGAAAGCTTAAGTGGCCGTGCTCGAGGTTTTTGGTAAAACTTTTAAGTAATTGAGCTACTTAAGAGCCTAAATGGTTGGTTCGAGGGCTTAGATTTTCTAGTGTTCCATCTCAAGGGTCTAGGTTTTTAAGTGTTCCACCATAGAGGTCTAAGTTTTCAAGTATTCTATCTTGGGGAGAGCTTAAGTGGTCAAGCTCTTAATTTTTGGCCTCGGTTCTCGAGTCTTTGGTTCTAGATTACACAGAAGGTCATTATCAATCATATATACTATAGAGCCTATTTGTAAATATTTTAAAATAGTCCTAGTAAGAATTTAATTTTTGAAAATCGAAAGGGAGCTGAATGATAAAACCAAATAAGCATAAATCCTTTTTCTTTTTCTTCTTAGTCGCATCATCCCTCGGTGGCCGATCATCGTCAGGTCGTCGGTCACCATGAGAAGTCTATTGGCTGCTACAGAAGGTGTTAGCCACCATGATGAAGCTATCGGCCGATGATGATGGCATCCAAAATGGTGGATATGAAGTGGTGGCAGCTGAACTTTGGCGTCCTTAATATAGGAATTCTCTAGCGATGGCAGACACCGGTATAGCTTGGGTTTAGGTTTCCAAAGGCTGCTGAGTTGATCGGTGGGTTCAGCGACAACTAACGGCGTCTGGCATGACAGTGGTAAGTGATGGAAATGGTGGTTGGCATAGCAACATCATTTATATTTATTGTTTTTCTTTTTTTCTACACTAGAAAGCACCTGCTATAGAGGTTACATTGTCACACGCTGAAAAACCAAGTCCTTGGTTTAATTCCCACCTCTAGCGTTCTCCTACTCGACCTTCCTTTCTCTTTTTTTTTTAATTATTATTTTTAGCTTTCACAATGAGTCTTTTATAGCATCCTTGTGTCTAATGGAACCCAAGAAGCCATCCCCTCCACCCAATTTTTTAAAGAAGATCTTGAGGCAACTTTACATTTTTCTTCCTTTTGGCAACTTTTTTTTCCTCCTCCTCTTTCTGAGGAGGTTAGCTAGGTTAGCTTGTTTGTTTGTTTGTTTTTTTTTTTAATTTTTACTTGAGCAGCTTTTTGTCTTCTCTTAAGTATGGGTAACAAATAACAGCCTCTTAACAGTAGCCTCTTCTTTTCTTTTTTTTTTTTGTGGCAAAAATTATTTTTCCACAGATTCAATTTAAAAGAAAAAATTTGGAGAGTTAACACTAAAATCTTTTAATTGAGATAAATTGATTTTACATCACGCAAAGGAATTTGAATAAAATTAAGTTAAATCAAATATTAGCATAAAAATTTAACATCAATCAAAATCAAGAACTTATTTTTGGATCTTTAATATCCATAGTTAATCTCTATGACTTTTTGTTACGTTTCCCACAGACGGCACAAATTGTTGATCCAAAAATTTGGACGACTCCCAAGTTAATGAATTAAATTTATTTTGTTTGTTGGGAATGATTTGGTAGAGACAAAATAAAAATAGAGAGAAAAAAGACACCATATATGTAATGATTCAACTTAATTCGGACTTACGTTCATTTTACCAAACTTTATGGTTCACTCATATGTATTATTTAAGAATTATTTTATAATAGTAGTATAGAACATCATGACCATTATAGAAAAAATAATAGGACATCAAAAAATACAAAGAAGTTACATAGTTAGAAGTCTCGTTCTCCATTATTGAGCCTCCTTTTTATAGATATGGTGGAGTTGAGTCCTATTAAGTATACCATTTAGTTTTCATTAATCTCATAATTTAATTCCTAAATTTAAGGGATAATATTTTGTAATTTTAGAGATATTAATTCTCTACTTAAATTAACTTCATAATTTAAAGGATGTGATTGAGCCTTAATTAATTTGATTTTCTTAAAAAGATAAGGATTCCATTTTTAGGCTTAAGTTTGACCCTCAATTTAGAGAGAAATAGAAACAATTTCTATGTTAAGCAAAACTTTGTTGAAATTGCAAGGCTCCATCAACACCAGTCTTTTTCGGTCTTCCTCCTTCTGAAACTTAGCTAAAAAAAATAATTCCGCAACCATCTGAAACTTAATTGTTCTTTTGGTTTCCATAATGATCGCATTGAATTTAGAAAAGTGTCTTGTTGATAATTTTTTCCTTGTTAATGCTTTGGCAAAAAGCTCAAACAATGCTTGTTCACACTACTGTTGAACGAATCTTTCATTTACCGGCAGGACCTTTTCATTATGCAAATTACTTATTCAAAAAAATTGTTATCTTGACTCAACTCTATACATGGCAAGAGCTCACAAGTTGAAATTGAAATAAGAGCCCACAAATGAGCGAGAGAACGATTTCTAGGAACCCAAGAACCTAAAGAGAAATTTTTTTTTCTATTTTTTATTTTACAAAAATTAAAATTCTTGGAATTAAGAATGGTATAAGGGCTTTTTTCTATAAAAAAAATTATTCAAGCATAATCATGCAATTTTGAGTTAAGAGGCATATTGTTGGATTATCGAGGTATACTTGAACAAATTTCTGAAAAAATCTATAACAGAAAATAGGGGGCACGAAGAGAGGAAAATTTCTTTTTAAGAGAGAATAAAGAAAAGGAAATTTTAGCCAAAGACAGTCACACTAGTATTCTTTACAATGTACGAGGAGAAACCTAGGCGAATTTGTGAGGGCATTTTAAATAATTAAAATAAACACGTCTAAAAAAGAAAATATATAAAGAGAGAAAAAAAGTTGGTGAGGGAAAGAATGTAGATTGTTTGGAAGTGGGGACACTTCCAAAATAAATTATACTTTTTCAGATTCAGATCAGATCCTGCGGCGTGTAAGCAAAATACTTGATACTTACTACCCACTTCTTAGATTTTGTTTCTTTTAATTCCCCTCGACTCAGATACTCATCTGTTGGCTTTACATATATATATATATATTTTCCGATAATAGTATCTTTTCTTTACTTGTGATAGATCATGTAGCTCCAGTTTTCTATCCCATAGATTCAGGTTTAGCATTTTTCTTAAGCCTGCTTTCCAGGTCCTTTGTTTTTTCCTCCTTTATTTCTATTTTTAGTTAAGTTGAGAATTCTTTTTTTCTTAATAAAAAAGTACAAATATTTGATGGTGTATTCATAGAGTGCTGCAACTATTTCTTGAAGAGATTGTTTGGTGTTTTATTCCTTTGATTTCTTGTTTCTTGTTGTTTTGTGGGCATTCAAGGTTTTTTTATATGAATTGTTTGATGTGATGAGTAACTTTTAATCTTGGTGTTGATTTTGGAAAGAAAAATGAAAAGAAAAGAAAAATTAGTTGTCCTTCACTACCTTTGATAACCAATATTGGGTCTTTTCAGGTTATTGTTGTTTTTCGAGTTGCCTCTTAATGGCAAAGTTAGTATGAGTTCTTGCTTAAGAATACATCAAGACTAATTTCTGGAATGATAGATATTTAAATAGGATAATAGGCTGGTGAATGGGAGCACAAGCAATGGGATCTCAAGGTGGTGGTGCAGCTCAAGAGCAACCAAAGTTAACCCGAGAAGGATCATTGTATAACCTTACCCTTGATGAGATTCAAACCCAGTTGGCTAATACTGAGAAACCACTGGGAAGCATGAATCTTGATGAGCTTCTCAAGAGCGTGTGGACTGCTGAAGCCAATCAAGTCACAGAAATGGCCATTGACAATGGACGAGCGGCTGCCTTGTCTCTTCATAGGCAGGGGAGTTTAGCAGTGTCCCAGGATCTGAGCAAAAAGACTGTTGATGAGGTGTGGAAGGATATCCAACAGAAGAAGAGTGGCGATAATCAAGAGAGGAAAGCTCAGGAAAGGCAGACTACTCTCGGTGAGATGACACTTGAGGACTTCTTGATAAAAGCAGGGGTGGTTAATGAATCTAGTACTGCCCCAGGAAAAAGTCATATTGGTCCCGTTTTGGAGGTTAATTCAATTGCAGCCGCCCAACAAAATGTTTCACAACATGCTCAATGGATTCAATACCAGCTCCCTTCAGTGCAGCCACAGCCACAACAACATCAGCACAATATGATGGCTGTTTACATGCCAGCCCACCCTATTCAACAAGCTCTTCCTGTCAGTGCTAATCCAATTTTAGATGCTCAGTACACTGAAAACCAAATGACCATGTCACCATCCTCTTTGATGGGTACACTATCAGATACACAAACACCAGCAAAAAAAAGGGTTGCCCTAGGAGATGTGGCTGAAAAGACAGTGGAAAGAAGGCAGAAAAGAATGATTAAGAACCGGGAATCTGCAGCACGGTCACGAGCAAGGAAGCAGGTGGAACTTAGATGTCACTTTCTTTTATTTGATCTTGTTCATCTTTCTTTTTTCTTTTGTCTTTAAGAGTGCATTGATGATCAGGCTTATACACATGAGTTGGAGAACAAGGTGTTGCGCCTAGAGGAGGAGAATGAAAGACTCAGAAGACAAAGGGTATGCTTTATTTTCTTTTCCCTTGCTGTTATGCTAATATTTGTTATTTGCAGTCTGATGTCATGCCAATAAAGATAGTATTGGCAGTCTGACATTGTTGAATTTTTGGGTTGAGCTAGAAAGGAAAATAGGAATAAACTTCTGTTGCATTATAGCTCAATGTAGGATTATCCTTTAGTTAGGAACAGGAGAAAGTGCTCATGCCATTTTTGCTGGAACCTTTGTTGTTACTTTCTGGGATGTGGGGACATTAGTTTGAATTTGCTTGTCACCATTTTTTGGTTTGTCCTTGTGCTAGGATATCCGGTCCATGAGATGGTCCTCTTGATCGGTGTCAAAAATAGCAGGTGTATGCCTATGTTGTTTAAATCAAAAGTATGCTTGCTATGAACAATAACATAACTTGGGCTAGCCAACTTCAAAGGTACGTGTGTCTGTGTGTGCTTGGACATCCTATCATTAATCTCCAAGAAGTAATTTAAGAATCAAAAGATTATTGACGTGGGGGATATTAAAATGAAAATATTTTGTATAGTGGAAGTATAATTTTTTCAACTGTGTGCATTACTTTTGCTTTTGGGCTGTCAAATCAAAGGTGCAATATGTGACAAGCATAGCCATGCCAAAATGGAATGTTAAGGTTCTGTGGACAGATGCGTTGACTATCTCTTGTTAGTGTGGGGGTTGAAATGACTATTGTTGACAGTTGGAAGTGATTCCCATAAACAAATAAGGGTGCTAACATAGTGAAGAAAGTTGGGCATTAGAAAATGTCTATACGGTCAAATAGTAGATTCATTTCCACATTTTTTTGCAAAATTTATGAAGTGGTGGATAAGATGAATACCTGCGTCAGAGATTGTAATGATGGCACTTCCAGCATGGTAATGACTAAAGTCATTTGCATGTCTTCATGTATTTCTATTGGGGAAGTTAGCCTCATGAAGACTGACTTCATTAAAACAAACATTGAAAGTTCAACTTCAGCCTCATTCTAATTGATTTGGCAAAGCACATGCATTCCCAAGATACATACGGGTACCAATTCTTTGGGTATTCACTACATAAGGTGTACTGTTCTGAATTAAGCAGGATGTAATGAGAAAAATATTAATATAGTTATGTTTCCACCTTAATGTAATATATATTCATCTTTGTGGTCAAAGAAAAATCTTTTGCATCTTAAGCTTTTGGTTTTGTTCTTGGTGGTGGAATAATAAATTTTGCTTGGTCCTTGTGGCCTCCTATTGTGTAAAAAGTACTAGAATGCCTGAAGTTTCCTCAGAACATTTGATCAAGTTCAATAGTTTTGAGGATTGCATTAGTCACCATGGACAAGCAGATCCTTTGTTTTAGATTCTGTTAATTCAACTAATAGAGAAATCAGTTGTGTAAATCTTCTATCCTCTCTCTTGACACATTTTTTTCTCTAAAGCTATTCCCATCTTTAATCAACCTTTTACCCCAACTTAATCTACCCAATTTTGTTCCCAGAATAACCCCAATATCACCAGCTCCAGTTTAAACCTCAATTCCTGAATGCAAGATCCTCTTATTTGAAGTTAATGAGTTCATTATCAACAAGAGTTGGCTTTTGTCAGTGGTGTTGGCAATGGTAGCATTGTCATTTATGAAGATGATATGAGATAGAGAAGAAAGCAAGCGTAAAGAATTGTGAAATGTATATTTCTTTGTTTTTGGTAGTGTTAGAGTTTAAAGACTAATGTCAGATCTATTGGCTTAAGCATTTGAGATGAATGGTTACCCAATATGGCATCAGGGTTAGGATGATCAGGAGTTCATGTGTTCTAGTCCCCTGCATTCTATTAATCAACTGTAACAAAGAGCAAGTTGGACCCTTGTTTAACCAGATATCAGTTTGTGTTTGGATCCATGTGAAAAGTTCATTAATAAATTCATTTATACATGTGAGAAGGCATGTTAAGCCTAAATTTTAATGTTCCTCTTTTATCAGTTTAAGCTTTCAGGATTAATGCTGTTTCAACAAGTATTCTTGTCATTAGAAAGAAAGTGAGTATTACTTAATCACACAAAAACAATATGGAGATGATTTCAGTTGTATAACTTTTAGGATGACATCTTAGTGACAGTCGTTAGAGAATAGGCGATTAAGGACTTTTGGCGTTGGAGAGGTGGAGGGATGTCTTGCAATAGAAGATTACGGTCATCTGCAGTTCAATTGATTACTGGTCTGAACAGAAAGTTTATTGTAATAAATTTGTATATTATGGGGTGTAATTGACAAAATTTAAACATGGAGTGATTTAACTTGATTTGGATCATAGTTACAAGGGTGTTGGTGCATAAAGTTTTATATTATTATTTTGATGGTCTACATATGGTTCTGACAGAGCAGAGAGTGAATAAGACATTAAAGGTCTGCTGAAATAAAATGAACTTACTCCTCGAAAGAAAATAAAAATAAAAGAAATGAATTGAACACCCACTCCCTGCACACCCTAACCATCCTTGACCCTTCTCTCTCCATTCAAGGATAATTAACATTCTAATAAGACATTTGTACTTCAATATCCAAACTTTTCAATTTGTATTTCATGAAAATGCATGTATTTTTAAGATTTGTGCATCACTTTATGTTTTATGCCTTCAATGTAACATTGATGTTCATTTTAGCTTCAACTAACAAGCACTGGCATTTTAGCTCTCTTTTGTGCTTGTGTTTTATGCCTTCGCTTTGTGCTGTTTTTTCTGCCAAAGGTTGTCTTAAAGTTCAGCATATAGATGGTTATCTTACATGTTCGATAACACTATAAATTTTGTCTGCAGGCTGTGGAGATCTTACCAAGTGCACCGCCTCCGGAGCCTAGGCATCAGCTTTGCAGAACAAGATCAGCACCTCTTTGACATCTAATTTCACATATCATTGAACTGCTGTTGTATTCTCTTACCAACTAACTTTACTTCTGTAGTTTCCCAAACTAGTGAAAGACTTGCCCAGGTAGTTGCATTTGGGAACTTCCCTTACAAAGCTGATGATTCTCCTTGGCTTTAGCCACATGACATATGCTTGTATGTACATTTTCTTTTAACTTAAGAACATGGGATTTATGCAATGCCTAAGATTAAGTTCTTTTCTTTAGCGGTTTTTTTTCCCCCAGATACAGCTTGCGGTAACTTTTCCCCCTGATGCCATCATATTTTTCATTATGTAGGAACTTGGGATAATGTTATTGAAGAAGAATGATCCATGCGTAATAAATTGTTGTAAAATAGCTTGTTTGGGACAAGTAGCAAGTTAATCAGATTCTCTTTGTGAATTATATAAATTACAGCATTGGGGTGTCAACTTATAACGGGAAATTCTGAATTGATAATTATAGGATCATCATGATACCATTGCAAGAAATGAATGTGAAGCAGATTTATCTGTGTTGTGCAGTAAAACCCCTTTCATCATGCACAGAACATCCTTTCCAAATCAAGATCCTACCCAGAAACACTTTAATGTCTAATCCTATTACTCGTGCTATTGTGGTTATCGCCTGATTTGGTTAATTGCAACTTCTCAATAAATGTTCACTTTTACCCTTTTCCTCCCCAATTTAACACATCCTTTTCACAATGCACATAAAAGTTCAGCGAGTATCTGCCCACTGTGCAAGTACTAGGAGTCATCAAACATCACGTGGCCTTGTCACCGTAAAAAATGACTAGCTTTACAAATGTTCTTTGACATCCATCCACTGAACACCGGAAACAGGATGCACATTTTCTAACCATGAAGTCATTTTTACTGATAGACTTGACCGTCGACTATCTATTGCCATCCCAGCATATGCATAATGCATGTTCAAAAGACCACGGCCGAGGACAGGTCTTAAAAAAGCATTTAGTTTGTCCAAGTTTTATTCAAACTGATGTAGATTGCTTAGGAGTATTGCTAATTTCAGCAGTAAAACATACAACTGTACACACGTTAGTGCAACTCAGGTACAGGGGCATGTTCAGAAGAAATCGGACCTCCTTGGCTTGAAGAAGCCTCTGACAAGTCATCAAACTTAATGAATTATGAAATCTGAGATGCTGCCAAGTGAGCATAGCGGACGGGAGCAACTGCAACAACAATTAAAGAAAAACTAATTGAAGTTTGAATATTTGTCAGAAAGTGAAATGTTTAAAAATTCTATCAGTTTTCTAAGTCGTTTGCAAACTCGTTGCCCAGGATCTGAAAGGCCGACAAACAACATTGTTGAATGTTGAAGGGAGGCGCTCTTTCGATTAAATATTAAATTAAGCGAAGAATTTTAAATTGAGTTCAACCCTAATTTTAATATCTTTTGTGCAGTTGAAATAATAAATATTAAACAAATATAACAAAAAAATTAAAATTAATTAAAAAATATTACACAACTAATTTATATGGTTTGACTAATCGTTTACGTATATGGTAGATCAAAGGATTTTAATCTTTTTTATTAACTCTCAAAAGAACTTACAAAGAAAAATAAAAGAAGAACTCTCAAATGATCTATAGTTTGGTGTTTCTTTATTCCCACAAGAACAAATTCCACCTAAATAGTGATTCCACCCTAGCACACACAGTATTTAGTGTCTCTCTTGTTATACTTAATGATTAGTAAATAATATACAATGGTTTATATAGTGCATAAGACGTCTCTAGAAACCCTAAACATGGTTGGAATAAGAGTCTACATACTTTAGAGTTCAAAACTCCCTTAAAGAAGTCAAAATCAAGGCAAAATAAGACTTTTTTATTTTTGGGCACCTAGGCACCGCAGAGCCAACTGTGACTCGCACCAGCGCTGCAGTGTTGAACTTTCTGTTCCCAATGCCATGGTGCTGCGACCTAGGCAATTGATCTTCATTTTTCTTCGCCTTTTCGCGCTCCGACATTCCGTCTTGCTCTTCCCTCATACGTCCCACGTGTCTTTGTCTTCAACATAACTCTTCCTTTGATATTCTTCACAATTCTTGTCCATATAAGATTGTTGAATCACCATTCCAATATATCATTCCTTAATTCAAATTCTCCTAATAAGCAGGCTTCTGAATCCATCCATACAATTGCTCTATCACTTAGAGCTGAGTCCAGTTAAGTCTTTACCAAGACTTAACTTTTCCTGAACAAGTGACTTCGGTATCCAAAGACATTTGTGCTCCTTGCATAGGGTATGGATACAATGCACTCCATTCCGACTCTTATCACTTCGATAAGTATTATTTGGATGTCACCTCGTGGTCTGCATTACCTTAACACCCTGTCTTGGCCCGCCCTTAGCCATCCTCCTAAGTATATAGAACCCTTCATTGTGCTTTTCACATTCCAACCGAATAGATCATTTTACTACCCTTAGTTTTTCATTTTTTGCTCTAATAAACAATTCTTCTTGGTCGAGTTTTCCTAGGGATAATAAGTTCTTCTTCAGTCCAAGAATATGTCTTATACCACGTAAGTGTTGGAATTTGTGCTTACACGCCATCCTATTATACATAAATATTTAATGATAGTATTTATACAATTATTATTTCTAATAAAATCGTTAATGTTATTTATAATAAATGGTAAGATGCTTGTAACGTTTCAGATATTGTATGATTTGAAAGAGTTCAGATATGGTCTAAATGAGTTTAGATCAGTGCTAAGAGTTAGCACATTAATAGAGTTAGCGAAATCTAAACAATTAGAGCCTTGTCTGAAATGGGACAATGACTTGAGAATACATTTATAATGACATAGCTGTAAAGAGTTGCAGATGGTGCTAAGAAATGTCATTATGCAAATATGTTCTCAAACATGATGTTTCTGATCTAATTTCATCGATGCGGGTCTATCGGTGGAACCCATTTATATAGATTAGTGAATTTCTATATCTAAATGGTCTAGATGATTAGTCTTGGCAAACTATTAGCTTAGTGGAAGCTCGTATAGACATACAGGTATTCAGTGAGAACTGAATATTGAATAGACTTATAAAGACCTCTAATAGACATCTCATAAAATCGTCAAATGAAGGTCTTCCAAGTTGAGTAGTATTTATGGTCCTTTGACCTGAGTGCCACGGTGGGCTTGTGAGTGATCTACCCTACTTTGGTTCCATACATGTCAGAGACCTTTTATGGTCTGATCGCTGTATGTCACTGGGTATAGTCCGATGCTCACAGAGTCCGGTGTGCGTAGATATAGGATCCATCAGCTTATATAAGTAGGTTGTATATCCTGATGCTTTAAAATTGTATTTCAGAAAGTCTTGTGGCCACAAGTATAAACCTCAAAAAATATATTCCGAAGGGATAAACAATATCACAAAAGTGTTTGTGGATATTGTTTAAGAAAATATAAATATGGAGACAAGTTAATGGTTAAGCAAATAAAGATTTGACGGTGATGGTCTATATCTCTGCTCTTCCAGGATATAAATGATGGAGGGATTATACAAATATGTAATAACCTTAACTTGCACGGTCTATCACGCTGATTTATAATATCTATAACGTGTGTGGGGGGCATCGTTCACGGACGTACAAAAAAACTCCATATGACAAATCAAGTGTGAACCTAAAGAGTTTCACTATATGAAATGTACTCGTTGGGCACTAAGGTAGCGGACTAGATTGAATAATTCGATCCAATAAATTTCAGCAAAATAGAATAATTATTTCGGGATCTCTCAAGATATGCATTTGTCAAAACTTAATTATTAAGTACATCATTGAATTAATTAACAAGAGTTGTTAATTAACAAGATGATTGACAAATAGCACAATTTGGTCTATAATTTAATTTTACCTTAATTTTATCATTTAACCTTAGTAGTAAAAACTAATAAGGTAAAAAGTAATTATTCAAAATTATTTTGAATAATTAAATTAGATATTATTATTATATTATTAGATAATATGATAATGTATATTAATCATGGTCATTGTATTTTAATATAATGAGGGGCCTAAATGTTGGCTATTTATTTACCTAATATGATTAAAATAATTATATTTATTAAGTAATAATTTATTTAGGTGGCTATTATTCTAGTGCTTAATAAATTAATTCTAAGTGGGAGACTAATAATTAAATTGGTAGAGCACTTGTTTTTGTTTTATCAAAAAGTGTTGAATAACAAAAATAAATTTTGGCTAACAAATAAATATATTATTGTAACAAATTGATACAAAAGAATTGAATGAAATTTTCAATTTAGAAGTACAAGAATCAGTTAAGGCATGGAGAGGTAAGAGAAAAAAATTAGTTTTTGTTCTTTCAAGTGTTAAAAAACATGAAAAACTTCTCTTTTTCTTCTTCTCTCAATGAAGGCTAAAAATGAATGAAAAAAAAATGAAGAAAAGATAATTATTTTAAACAAGAGTTGTTCAAAATAATTATCCTATGAAAATTGTTTCTAAGAATTAATACAAGAGTTGTATGTAAAATATTTATCATCTCCATTTAAGAAACAAAATTGTATTCAAAGAGTTTGAATACATGTTGCTGGAAATTCTAAAAACTAAGTTACCATTCTAGCTCCATAATCCCACCAAACCGTTATGGACTAGAATTGTTCAACAATTCACTTCAAGGTGAGCTTTTCAATTGGATTGTTGAAGGACTTGAAGATTTTGTAAAGCTACCTTCTTTACATTTTAATTTTATGTACACAATTGTTCATCATATATAAGTTGTTGTATAATAGTTATACTTGAGCATATATGTGATATATGTGGTTAAATTTGTTAAATTGAGTGTATTTATTTCCACTACGTGTAGTAATTTTTGAAATTACGTATACACTCATATGTCACACACTCAATTTCCAACAGTCAGTTCCTAGTTACTCTACCTTGCATCCTTAGCCTTATGTCACCAATCCCTATGACCTTACAGGTTAAATCATTCTCCATTAGAACTTTACCTTTTATGGTTCTATAGTTGGTGAACATTAATCTGTCTAGACATAAATGGATGCTACACCTCGAATATAGGATCCGTTTTCCACATACTTTTTCTCTGAGGCTATCAATGTCTCTCTAACTTTGATATCTTCTTCAAGACTACCAATCGCAGCACTCTCATCCTTTCCTTTTGATTTAGGAAAATCTCTCATATAGTGGCCTTTTATGTGACAATAGAAGCACTTCTGGGATCTCCTCTTTGCTTGGTTGCTCTACGTCCCTTGCGCAAGCAACACAGCTTCACTCTCGAATTCCAATCTCTTTGTTAAATCTTTCGAATTCAATGAGGCCTTGACGTCATTCATCATAAGAGTCTCTTTCCAATAAAGTAGCGTGTCTATAAAGATCTCATAGCTCTTCAATAACGAACTTAACTAGATGATGGCATTGTCTTTATCCTCTATCTTGATCCCCAAGGTCTCAAGACTTATGATGACTTTGTTTAACTCATCAGTATGGTCTCTCAATGGAGATCCCTCAAACATCGATAGTTGGTCTAGTATCTTTTTTACAAGAAGTCTATTTGCCAAAGACTTCCTCGTGTATAAAGTCTCGAGTTTCTTTCGCATACCCAAATCTATTTTTTGTCATCCACCTCTCTTAATACTTCATCACTTAATGCTAGCATTATGATGCTGTGAGTCCTCTTCTAAATCGTGTCCCAATCCATCTCCCTCAGTTTCAAGGTTTTCTTCTCTTTGTTAGTTGATGAACGGGCTTCCTCCAAAGCTGAGTCTAACCCTTCATTGACTATTAGAGCCATAACCTATTTCTTCTACAAATTAAAGTTATTCCTTCCATTAAATTTCTCAATATCTTGCTTGATTGTAGTCATGATTTAAATACCATCTGATGTGCATTATCAAACCTGCCTCTGATACTAATTTATTGAAGGGAGACACATTTTCTCTTAGATATTATGTTAAGAAAAAAACCCTAGATTGAGTTCAACCTTAACCCTAATACCCTTTACTCAGAGTAAATAACAAATATCAAGCAAACCAAAGAGCACAACACAACTAATTTGCATGGTTTGGCTAATTGCCTACGTCCATGGTGGATTAAAAGATCCTAGTCTCTTTGCTAGTTGATGAATGGACTTCCTCCAAAGTTGAGTCTAACCCTTCCTTGACTAGTAGAGCCTTAACCTATTTCTTTTATAAATTGAAGTCATTCATTGAATTTCTTAATATCTTACTTGATTGTAGCTATGGTTTAAATACCACCTGATGTGTATTATCGAACCTACCTCAGATACTAGATTGTTGAAGGGAGACGCCTTTCCTCTTAGATATTATGTTATACAAAAAATCCTAGATCAGTTTAACCTTAACCCTAATACCCTTTGCACAGAGGAAATAACAAATATGAAGCAAATATAACAAGAAAACCAAAGCAAATCAAAGAGCACAACACAACTAATTTACATTGTTTGACCAATCACCTATGTCCATGGTGGATCAAAGGATCCTAACCTCTCTTATTAACTCTCAAGAGAACTTACAAAGAAAAAAAACAAGAACTCTCAAAGGATCTATAGTTTTGTGTCTCTTTGTTTCCACAAGAATAATTTTCACCCAAACAGTGACTCCGCCATAGCACACATAGTCCTTAGTGTCAATCTAATTCTTCACCTCTTATAGAGTCTCCCTTATAATCTTTAATTATCAATAAAGAGTATACAAGGGTTTATAATGCTTAAGACATCCCTAGAAACTCTAAACTTAGTTGGAATAAGAGTTCAAGTGCTTTAAATTTCAAAACCCCCTCAAAGAAGTCAGAATCAAGCCAAAATAGGGCTTTCCAACTTTTGGGTGCCTAGTAGCTGCGATGCCCAAAGGTTGGTGTCGCAGCGCTAACTGCGACTTGTTCTAGTGCTGAGGCACTAATTGTCCAATGCTACAGTGTTGAACTTTTTATTCCTAGTACCGTGGCGCTGCGGCCTAAGCAACAGATAATCATTTTTCTTCTGCTTTTCTTGCTCCCACATCCCGTCTTGCTCCTCCCTTATGCATCCCATGCATCTTTGACTTCAACGTGACTCTCCCTCTGGTATTATTCATAATTCTGGCCCCATATAAGATTATTAAATCACCATTATAACAACTAATGTTATAGTTTAACTTAACAATATCTTAGGCTCAGTTGAACAATTGCTTTTCAAGAATTCAGTACTTACAAAAAGGAATGAAGAAACTCCAAACATTAATAACAATTTCTTTCCGTTAAACTAATTCTTATATTTTAGTTTCAAGTGTAATTACAAAAACTATGCCTTTAAATAAGAAAATACGATAGCAATTAGAAACAAAAAATTTATTAAATTCAAAAGCAACACTAAGCCATTTTGGAAAGGTAAACCCAAGTGAACTTTAAACTTTGACCTTGTAGAAGGGTACCTTATTCTACAATCCTAGAAATGGAAACCATAAAACGACTTGCT
The DNA here is from genome assembly GCA_946807835.1 of Ailanthus altissimus. Taxonomy (NCBI): domain Eukaryota; kingdom Viridiplantae; phylum Streptophyta; class Magnoliopsida; order Sapindales; family Simaroubaceae; genus Ailanthus; species Ailanthus altissimus. Next base: position 15,831,772 of record OX327697.1, on the reverse strand, counting down.
AAGATATGTAAGAGAAAAGGAAAGTACTTTTGCACATGTATATCAACACCTAGAAGTTCCTTTCACGTATTAAGTATGCTAGACATATTTATGTTATTTTATGTATTAAGTATGCTAGACATATTTATGCTATTTTATTTTTATAAAATATGTGAAATAACATTTTATAATATCGAAGTTTATTCTTACATATGTTTGAACATATATTAATGAGCTCATATTTGTAAAATATGTGATCTATGTATTAGGCACATAATACTAACACAAAAGGTATTAGGGGTGGACGTAGTACAGTTTTGTTCGATTATTTTGAGAATCAAATTGTACTAAAATAATTTAGTTTTTTATTTTTTAAAATCGAATCATACTGAATTATGTATGAGAATCGAATTGGACCGAATTGATCCAGCCCAATTAAGTTTGGTTCGATCTCTTAAATATTTTCTAAAATACGAAAATTATACAACGTAAAAATAATATTCACATAAAAAATAAAAATTAAAGCAAAATATTCAAATAAACTAATAATTTAGTAAACTGTTAAAAACAAATCCACGAAAACTAATAAACAACTTAACTAAACAAGTAATAAAACTATTAAAATAAAAATTCATCCACACAAATAAAGTATCTATCAAAATAAAATAAGATCCATTAAAAAAAATAAGTTCCATGTCCACTAAACAATTCTAAACTAAAAACGTATTTACCAAAATAAAATAAGGTCCATTAAATAAAATAAAATTCTATGTCCACTAAACTAAATAAGTTTTAACTTCAATGATCCAATCTCTAAATCTAATTTTCAGAACCAATCAATAACCATAACCTTTACAATTTTGAAAAGAAATTTATAAGAATATGTAAGAATGAAAATTATTTCTTAGAATATAACGTATAAACTAATACTAACTAAGATAAACTTCAGTATATGACAACATGTTACTCTATAATTTTTATTGGTTGTAGAATCTCTAAATTATAATAATAAAAAAAATCAAGTGTACTTAATAAGGAAAAATTACATAAATAAACAACCTTTCGATTCTTTGGTTTGGTTCTTTTTTTTTTTAATTGAAACTAAACTAAATTGAATGCACAAAATATGCATTAAAATACCAAACCGAATTGACTGGTTCAATTTGGTGTGATTCAGTTTTATCAATATGATTCAGTTTTTTCCTACCCCTAAAAGGTATTTACAAATTAAAATCTTGTTGATGACCATTTATAAAAAGGTATTTTATTATGCAACATTATAGCTTTTCTAATTCTTTTAATGGATGATTTACCTTGATCATCCAAGTAGAAACTTCGAGTAGAAAAATTAGTATATATGATATATTGAATGGGATTACTATGAATTTTGATTTAATTAACTAAATGTCATTAATCTTTATTCATAAAAATTTTAATAAGTTAGATTGACCTTAATATTGAGCAAGTAATAAACTTACATTTATGTATTGTATTTTTGAGTTATTACAGAGTGAAATTCATATGAATAATCAAAATCTCGATAACTTGGAGTTATAAATGGTCGTAGTATGCAATATATATTTGTAAGATGAAATACACTTAATGATGATCACACAATCTATTTCCAGTACTTGATTATTTAAATTCTTATTGAATAATAATATTTATTTGTAAATTTAGTTACACATATGGACATGTTGAAAAATAATCATTAGAGCATTTAGTGACCTAAGAGTAAATAGGTAATTAAAGAAACATTTTTTCATGGCTAACTTTAATTATAGACATTAATTATAGAGGGTAAAATAAGTGGATGTTTTTGGTCTAAGACTAAGAATAATTTAATTAAGAAGTTTTAATTAAAATGAGCTTTTATTTATTTTACATGGGTTACTAAAGTGCAGCCTTTGATTTTTAATGGAATATCTTAGGGTTAATTTAGAAAAACAAGTGGGTAATGAAATAACTTGAACTGGGTCTTTTAAGTTAGAGTTAGGAAGGCCATGGCTTTTGCAGTCCCTGAAAGTGTCGATATAGCATACATACACATCAAATACATACATATACGCATCAAATACACAGCAGAAATGTTATTTATAATATTATGAACACAATTTATACTTTTAAACATATTAAAAGATTGATTGAGAAATGTTTACCTTTGAAGCCTTTGGATGATATTTTTAGGGAATCCGCCCGAAGTGCAACTCATAGGTAGTTCTACTAATCAACAATGTGGGTTTGATCAGCTAGACAGAAGCTTGAATCCAATAATTTGGTCTAATTCTTTAAATTACTTGATTAACACTTAATCAATGAGTTCAACTCTTGAACTATTTAAAAGACTACAAAGCAATTGATATATTTATTCTAGGTCTAACACTTTGAACAACAAATATTCCATCAATTGCTTATGATTTGGTTGGCCGAAAATGAAGAAATAAAAAAGAGATGAGCTTTTTTTTTGTATTCTTTGGTTTTTAACTCCTAAGGACCAAAACAAATGCTTCTCACCGTTTCATCCATTCATCGTAGCGACACATTTTGATTATATTTCAAATGAATTGCTTTTGTATTAATTTAATATTTGTTTCTTTAACCTTAGTTAAGTTTAACTAAACTAAAGTTAATAATTAACTTAAAACTTAGTTAGGTAAATTAACACTTAAGTTTAGTTAGATATTTAGGTTAATTAACTCTAGTTAACTTTTAACCTAGGTTAAGTTTAGAATTATTTAAATATTAAATAATCTAAATATCCAATTAACCTAACCTAAAGGTTAACTATTAACCATTGTTAAGTTAATAATTTACTTTACAATTAAATAAATTATTTTGATAATTTATTTAACAATTAAATAAATAAACATTTTAACTATTTGACAATTAAATAATTAACTAAGAAATATTACCCTTAAGCCCTTATTTAACACAAGTAGGTCCCACCAAACTCATATTTAAGTTAACTTAACTGGGAACTAACTATGCGCCATGTGTCATTATTTAATTGATCAACAATAATTGTTATTCAATTAATTATACTTAACACTTAAGTATTGGCACACATGCATCATGAGGGTTCTTGAAACAAATATTAAGTTTTATTGAATTTTACTGGATTGAACTATTCAATTCGATACGCTGCTTCAGTGCACTACGAGTACACTATATATTGCAGGACTCCCTAAGTTCATGTCCGATTTGTCAAATAGAACTATTCTATGAGTCCGTGATTGATGCCCCCCACACGTCATGGATATTACAAATCAATGCGTTAGACCATACAAGTTGAGGTCACAATATATACGTATAATCATTCCGTCACTTATACCCTGGTTAAGCAAGGATATAGATTAGCACCGTCAAATTCCCATGTGCTCATCCATAATCTTATCTCCAAATTCGTATCTTGATAAACAATATAAACAAACACTTTTGCTATATTGTTCAACCTTGTTAGAAACTCCTTTCTTGAGTTTATTGCTCACGGTGATAAGACCTTTTGAGATACAATCTCGAAGCATCGGATATACAACCCACCTATGTGAGCTGATGGATCTCATATCTACACACATCGGACTCCAAGTTCATCAGACCATACCAACAACACGTAATGGTCAGACCATGAAAGATCTTTGATATCTATAGAACCAAAGTATGGTGGATCACCTACAAATCCACATTGGCGCTCAAGTCAAAGGACCACATATACTTCTTAACTTGAAAGGACTTATTATTAATGGTTTCATAGGATATCTATTGGGGTCCTCATGAGTCTGTCCACTATTTAATCCTAACTGAATACCCGTATATCTATACAAGCTCTAAGCTCATGGTCAGCTAAAAACAACCATCTGTACCTTGCAGATATAGACATACACTGATTTATATGAAATGAGATTCACCGATAAACTTGCATTAGTAAAAATAGATCAGGAACATAGTATTTAAGAACATACTTGCATAATGACATTTCCTAGCATTTATAGTAACTATTTACAACTATATCATTACTAGTGTACCCTCAGGTCTTTGTCCCAATATAGATAAGGTTTTAACGCTTTGGATCTCGCTAACTCTTTTAACTAGCTAACTCTTAGCAGTCCTCACTGTTAGTGTAATATCCAATCCCTATTAGTAGTATTGGTGCCTAGATTTTGGTATAGAGTAATGAAGGCACCGTAGGGTTACCCGATTTTAACCCTATTAGACATATTTTTGTTATGGTGCACGTGAGAGATATTAGACCCAATTTTATAATTTCACATGCGGTCCGAGCGTCGGATGACCCTAGAATATTTTTAGAATTTTTCTCTATTGGCTTGGAAAAGGAAATTCTAATTTACTACATGAATTTCTATTTAAGGGTTATGTATGGAACAAGCCTTTGTTGAGAAATACTATCCATATGTTAAGGAATGGACTAATTAGAAGCAATCACATGGATTGCGGAGTTAGAAATTCTAGTTAGTTCCTTTGACTATTCTAACTAGATAGTTACAAAGGAACCAATTAAATCCTTCCATTTGGACTAATGGAAAATTAGAAATTTTGAGTAAGTTTTCATGTGTAATCAAGCTAAAATAAGGTTACATATGAATCCCTAAGCTCAATTAAAGCCTCCATTAGTGAAAATTCAAGAAAAAGAGGTAAGAAAAGCATTGTTTTATGACTTTGATAAGTGAGCTTTCAAGAATGTTTCAATTGATATTCTTGTGTGTATTCTTTGCTTAGATTGAGTTGAATTCTAGTGTGGAGCTTGAAGGAGTCATCAATTTGAAAAAATTGACAAGGTAAGAATTAGGGTTTTTGGTGATTTTGATGTAGAGATTTCAATTGGTTGTAATTAGGGCTTTAGAATGAAATTGGATTGATTTTGTTGTAATTGGAACAAGAAATTAAGAAAATGAATGTGTGGGAACCTAGGGTGAAATTCTGCCACTTTAGGGAAGTTAGGGATTAAGTGGTGTTTTGATTGAGTTGTTGTGTGTAAATGGTGTATATTGTAAATTGAATGTATATGGTTGATGGAAAAACCAAAAATGAAGAAAATGGGACATAATTGTCCATTTTAGAAAGGTGAAGGGCAATTATTTTTAACCAAGTTATACGGCGTTCAATAATTTTCAGGGTGCCAGATGGTGAGTTAGATTAGATTAAATGGCTCCGTAAATAAAAATCGGAAAGTAGTATCCGTCCGAGCTTTGTGTGCCGATTAGGGCGTTTAGTAGTTAAATGAGATTCTAGCATTCGATTTGATTCTAAATGTCATTTATGGTGCGTAGGTGAAGATAACCGAGAGCGGTAACGGGAGCAGATATCGGGAGTGAAATTGAGCGCAGAGCGGTTGTAAGTGAAAATCTGCCTTTTTCTATTATCTTTCGTTTATTATGTTTCTGCATAACAAAAATGTATATTTTATGATTTTTCAATGCATAAACATGATTACGATCTTGATATGTACCCATAGATATGCATTTACACGTTCGGTTTAAGAAACAGTTTTAAAATTTTTGTATTTGTTTTAAAGGCCATTGGTACCCTCAGATTATAATGATGGTGATTGTATTAGACCCGGCCGGTATATCCCGTACACATAGGCAGGTCATAGGGTGCGTGTCACTAACTCCAGGAAGTTGGAGTGTCGAGTCATGTGAGTCGCTCTATGTGTACGGGGTATTGTCTCGCTATATGTATGCGATGTAGGATTCCGCTGCATAGCCAGTGAGATGTCTTGAGATGTCACTGTGGGTGCTGCTAGTTGAGGTGCCCCGTGACCTACTCATGTGTGCGATGCTAGTTGAGTCGTCGCATGAGTATAGAGCTTTAGGGTTACCATTGGTACAGTTCAGAAAGAAAATGGCCGAGCGAGGACTTTACTAGTTTTCTATCTACCGATAGCATTTTATGCATTTATATGCACATGGTAGTTATTGTGTTACATAGATTTTGGATATTGTTTTTCAAAGATGTAGATAAAACCCGCTCGGCAAGATTTCATCAACACATGATGTTAGAAACCATTTTACAGCTTTACATCGGTTTTGGAAGCACGATTTATGCATGTACTTAGAATTTACTATCTATACATAATGTTATTTTACTTGAAATCATAATTGCACTCACTGAGCTCCTTTAGCTCACTCGTTTTGTGTTTTATATTTTCTAAACCCCTTCCCAGGTACAGGTCTCGGTACGCAAGCTATTGATTCTCCTATTGCCAAGTAGTGGGCCAAATTCGAAGATCATTTTTGCATATGTAAATGTGCTAAATAGCACCCTTTGCTTTCTACATAATAGTTGTAGGCATGTATATTTGTGTGTATGCTTTGAACCTACCAGAAGAGATTTCGATATTATGATGATCATTTTTGCCTTTTTATGAGTATGCTCATTTTGTGATTTAAATGAAACTATTGAGTTGTGTTGGATTTGATTTGGAAAGGACTGGAGGTCCGAATTGTTAGTATTGAGAAGTGTTTTAAATAGAAGTGAAACTTCTTTGCAGGTTTTATATGAATTTTCCAAAAAACAGGGAAAACTTTGTCCCTTTTTTTAAAAAATTAAGATGTCATTTTCATGTATATTACAAGACTTTCTCAGTAGTAGCAAGAACTAAAAAGGGGTTTGCCTCGCGGAAATTCTCAACTTACCCAGTGGTCTTAGAACCTCATATGGCCCTGAGTTCGAGCCTCGAAAAGGCGAAAGAAAGGAGGGGGGACTCCGATATCCTTTAAGTGGGCCCACTGAGAGGGGTGGACCCCACCCTGCTAGTAGAGGGGTGGGGGCCCACAGTTAGCATTTATAACCTTTAGCTTTGTAACTCTTAGCCTCAGTTTAAACTCATTTAGACTGGATTTAAACCATTTCAGATCATAAATTGTTCGTAATATGAAAAGCATCATTACCATTTAATAAAAAAATATTAGCAATTTAATAAAATATATATTGTATTAATATTATCAAATAAATATTCATACAAATAAGGATGGCAAGTAAGCACATACCTTAACAAACTGTCACATGCTCTAGTGCCATTCATATTGGTATTTAATACCTATATACTCTACGTGTTTCTCAAACAGCTTTGGAGTTAAGGTCTTAGTCAGTGGGTCCGCTACATTATTTATAGAATCTACTCTACAAATTATTACATCTCTTCTAGCCAAGATCTCTTTAATGATGTTGTATTTTCTCTCTACATGTTTAGATCTCTGGTGTGTTCTTGGCTTTTTTTACTTGTGCTATGGCTCTATTATTATAACAGAATAATGAGATGGGATCCATTGAACTTGAAAAAATTTTGAGCTCGACGACAAACTTCCATATCCATACTACTTCTTTTGTTGCCTCTAAGGTGGTGATATATTCCACTTCTATTGCAGAATCAGCTGTAAACTCTTATTTGGTGCTCTTCCAACTCACTGCGGCACTGTTGAGAATAAACATATAACCAGATATAGAATTTCTATCATCCAGATCAAACTAAAAGTCTGAATCTCTATATCCTCTAACCTGTAAGTCTTTATCTCCATAAATAAGAAACTTTTTCTTTGTACCCTTATTTCATTATATATTTGACTGCCATCCAATTACTGTCACCTGGATCAGACTTGTACCGGGTAGTAACATTTACATCCATATTGATGTCAGGTCTCATACACATCATAACATACATCAAGCTTCCAACAAGTGATACTTATGGTATGTTAGACATTCTAACTCTTTCATCTTTCATCAGAGGAGACATTCTCCTCGAAAAATGAACACTATGTCTTAAAGGTACACTAGCTGTCTTGCAGTTAGAGAAATTATACATTTCTAAGACACTATTAATGTACGATGATTGGGAGAGTCCTATTAGCTTTCTAGCTTTATCTTTATAAAGCTTTATACCCGGTACATAGGAAGTCTTTCACAAATCATTCATAGAGAAGTTCTTACTCAGATAAATCTTCACTAATTGTAACATACCAATATTATTCCTAATAATAAGTATGTCATCAATATAGAGAACTAAGAAGACTATCATGCTTTCACTAACCTTTTTGTACACACAAGTTTTCTCGTTATTTTTTATGAAACCAAACCCTCTGATTACCTCATCAAAATAAAGATTTCAGCTTCGGGAGGCCTACTTAAGTCCATAAATGGACTTCTTTAATTTGCACACTATACCAGCTATTTGGCTAGATACAAAACCTTCAAATTGTTTCATGTATATCTCTTCCTCTAGATATCCATTCAGGAATGTCGTATTTACATCTATCTGCCTAATTTTAAAGTTATAATATGCAGCAATAACCAATAAAATTCTAATTGATTTTAACATCGCTACTGATACAAAGGTTTTCTCATAATTGATCCTAAACCCCTGAGCTTAACCTTCACCAACCATTCAAGCTTTGAAGGTCTCTACCTCCCTATCTTACCCATGCTTCATTTTGTAAATCTATTTACAACCGATATAAACTATTCTTTCAAGAAGCTCAACCAAGTCCTAGACTTGATTGTGATGTATTGAGTTAATTTCATATTTCATGGCATCTTACCATTTTCCCGAGTCGATATCTAACATCACCTCTCTAAAGGTTAAAGAATCATTTTCTTCAAGGAAAAAAACTCCAAGGGCACCTTCAGGCATCTGACCGTACCTAACGGATGGCTTGGACATCCTTTCTGATCTACGTGGAGGATATGTTAAAGGTGTTTTGCTCGATTGAACTTGAGGTTCCATCACTGGTTCAATTTGGTTCTGATTGACTTCATCAAGTTTAATCTTTCTACAATCTCCATGATCCATAAGAAACTGTTTCTCTAGAAAGGTGACATTGCAAGCAATTAACACATTTTGTTCCTCTGAATCATAGAACTGGTATCCCATAGATTCTTTGGGATACCTAATGAACCGATACTTGTACATCTTGGGTGTAAGTTTATCCTGTTACGCAACTCTTACATAAGCAGGATAGCCCCAAATCTTAAAATATTTAAGACTCGATTTTCTTTCTTTTAACATTTCATGTGAGTGGTTGGAACATATTTAGATAGAACTCTGTTCAAAATATGAGCAGCAATTTTCAAAGTATAACTTTACAGGTATTCTGAAAGATCGGTAAAAATCATCATTGATTAAACCATATCCAATAAAGTTTGATTTTTCCTCTCTGAGATACTATTATATTGTAGAGTATCTGAAGGACTGTATTAAGCGAGAATCCCTTTCTCATTTAAATAGTCAGTAAATTCACTACTCATGTACTTACTACCTTGATTTGATCGAATGCATTTGATGTATATGTCGATTTGGTTCTCTATTTCAAATTAGAACTCTTTGAACTTTTCAAAGGTTTCTTACTTTTGTCTTATAAGAAACACGTACTCATGTCATGATAAATCATCAATAAAGAGTACAAAGTATCGAAAATCACCCATTATGACGTAATTTATTTGACTGCATACATCACATTGTACCAGTTCCAATAAATCAAAGGCATGATGTCCAACACCCAAAAATAGATATTTAGTCATATTTCTTTGAATACAAGATTTACAAATTGGATAAGGTTCTATGGTCAGATCATGTGTCCAACTATTCTTAACCAGATGGGATAGATGTCTCACACCTATATGTCATAATCTCATATGCCATAATTTCGTTTCATTTAAAGTTTCTAAACTACTACTAGTACCAGCTTACACATTCATGACATTTTCAGTTGTATTCAATATATAGTGCTCATTCACTAACTAACACTCAACTAATAATACATCATTCGCATCACATAAATATATGGAATAATTTTAAATATACACATGGTACCTTTCATTATCAAGTATAGGAAGGGAAATAATCTTTCTAATGATGTTAGGTATAATATAACAATTATTTAATACAATAATTCTATTACATGAAAGAAGTAAATTAAAAAGTCCAACTACCTCGATCTGTAGGAAATCTTCATTTCCAACTCGAAGCAATACTTATCTTAGCTGAAACAATCTAAATTTCCTCAGGCCCTGCAATATATTATAGATATGAAAGGAGATGCGGTATTTAATACCTAGCCCGAACTAGCATTAAATGCAATAGAAATGTCAATGATAGGAAAATAAATACTCTAGGGAATCTTCTTTAAATGGGCAAGGTATCTGGGGCAATTACGTTTCCACTCCCCATCCTCGTCGCAAAAGGACGCAAAAGAAATACTTTTCTTTTGCCTTGTTCTTTTTCTCTTGAGGCTTGTATATCTGTCGCCTCTGAACACCTATTCGGGGTGTCTGCTTCACCTTCATTTTCTTGTTCTCCTTAGACTTCTTAGAAGCCCTCGAAGCAAAAGATGAAGGACTATGAACTAAGAAGGCGGAGCCCCATTTACACATGTCTTCATCCGCTGTCTTAAATATATTATGAAGATCAGCATAAGTAGGGGTCAATCCCTGCATTTTGAAGTTTATGATGAACTGTGTATATGGCCCCAGCAATGACTGGAGAATCAACTTATTCCCCAGGTTATTATTAAGAGAAATATCCATAGTCTTCAGTTTTTCGATGAATCCAATCATCTTGAGCACATGGGGACTCACTAGACTACCCCCGGATAGCCTAGCCTAAAAAAGCGATTTGGCAACCCTATAAATCTCAACCTAGGGTTGGTCACTAAGAGCTCATTTGAAGCATAATATTGCTAGCACTGTCCATATAGACATACTCCTACTGCAGCTCAGTGAACAACGAGGCGAGGATATAAGATTTAACTTTTAAATTATCATCTCACCATTTCTGATACGTCACCCTTCCTTTGGGCTGGCAGTATCAAAAACACATCTGGGCAGTTTATGACAATAACGTATCCGAGCTTCTCTAAATCTAAAACGATTCATAGATTCATGTCCAATCTAAATAATTTTCTGCACCCTTGAGTTGGTGTGCATCAAGTATGCGCACCAAAAGGTTGGTGGATGCCATTATATCTTCAAAAAAATAAAACAAAATAGAAGATATCAGCAGACATAAAATTATCAAATTGCTAATAAAAAGTTTTAAATCATTGATATAACAATTATACATTTATAATTTAAAACGCCCTCTCATTGCTTTACATAATCCTTTTAATCTCTCGAATATGATAACGACAGCTTAAACTCTTTTAAACTATACAATGGGAAGTTGACCCCATTGGCATTTTACTTCAGCCTCATGTTGTAGTAATATTGGCCTTTATAAACTCAATAGGTTGACAACTATTGTCAATTGCATCTTATCTCACGCTATATCAATATTTGCCTTTGTAAACCTAACAAGTAGACAACTATTGTTAATTGCATCTCATCTCATATTGTAGCAATATTGGCCTTTGTAAACCCAACAGGTAGATAACTCTTGTCAATTTCATCTCATGCAACGTTTACCACTGATCTTAAATACACCTTATCCTTACGCTGTAGCAATATTAGATAAGTGTATTCTAGATTAACTTATCAATAATTAAATATATGTTAGTAATACTACCCTCATCCTGGAGTAATATTGGGAAACACACTCACATATATTTTTCTCATCTCATGTTTAATCGGCATAGTCTAAGTCATACCGATCAAATCCTTCACACTGTAACAATATTAAAAAAAATACCGACATGACTCATCTAACACCATATTGACAAGATGGGCCTTTTAAAAACACTATCATATAATGTAATAAAATTCAATATGATTAAGAGATATTTTTATACACTGGCTCCCATCACATGGGAAGGTGATTTCGCAATCATTCATTTACTTCTATGTAACCACAACTAGACCCTACCAGTAAGATTTCTATTGTAGTTACCAACACAAAGAAAAATGATCACAGTTTATAATACAGACTAATAACTCTTATCATAATATCTCATAAACCCCACATGTTTATTTAATTTTTCAAACAATTTAAAAAATTAGTTTTGAGTGTACAGTATCAACACCGCGCTGATTCCAACACTGCAGTACTGAGGGCAATACCCCTAGCGTCAAGGCGCCGGCCCTTCAAAGCTGTGGCTGGGCTACCAACGTTGCAGCGCTGGAGGTCAGAACTTCTAGGACTACAGCACCAAGTATAAACGTTGTGATGCTAGGGCCTGGAAACCCTAGTGCCATAGCGTTTAACATCTAACACTATGGCATTGAGGCCTTGAAGGAACCAGCGCCGCGGCGCTGAACATGAATGTTGTGGTATTTCAGTAGCTCATTACAACTAATCTTGCATTTCAACACTTAAGATGCACCATATGAGCTTCGGAACAAATATAAACATATATCCAACACTCAAAAACACAAAAAATTAACATAAAGATACACTCTGATACCAATTAAAAGTGCTGATAAATCTACAGTGTATACATATGATATTAGTGTTCATATAGCATAGATACGTATCAAATACATACATACACGCATCAAATTCGCAGTGGAAGTATTAAAACAATAGTATAAACACAATTTATGCTCTTAATCATATTGAAAAATTGATTACGAAGTATTTACCTTTGAAGCCTTTGGAATATATTTTTAGGGAATCAGCTAGAAGTGCAACTCGTAGGCAGTTCTAGAGATCAACAAGATGGGTTTGATTATCTAGATAACAGCTTGAATCCAATCATTTGGTTTAACTCTTTAAACCAATTGATTAAAACTTAATCAATAAGTTCAACTCTTGAACTATTTAAAAGACTACAAAGCAATTGATATATTTATTCTAGTTCAACACTTTGAACAACAAATATTCCATCAATTATTTGTGATTTGGTTGGACGAAAATGAAGAATTGAGCTTTCTTTTGTTTTATTTGGTTTTTAACTCTTAAGGGCCTCTTTCTTATCATTTCATCCATCCATCGCTAACCACACATTTTGATTATATTTCAAATGAATTGCTTTTGCATAATTTAATATTTATTTCTTTAAACTTAGTTAATTTTAACCATACCAAAGTTAACAATTAACTTAAGCTTAGTTAAGTAAACTTAACACTTAAGTTTAGTTAGATATTTAGGTTAACCTAATCCTAATTAACTTTAACCTAGGTTAGGTTTAAGATTATTTAACTATTAAATAATAATCTAAATATCCAACTAACCTAACCTAATAGTTAACTATTAACCATTATTAAGTTAATAATTTACTTAACGATTAAATAAATTATTTTGATTATTTATTTAATAATTAAATAAATAAATATTTTAATTATTTATCAATTAAATAATTAATTGAGAAATATTACCCTTAAGTCATAATTTAACCTAAAGTGGGTTCCACTAAATCCACTTTTAAGTTAACTTAACCGGAGACTCACTATTTACCAAGTGTCACCATTTAATTGGTCAACAATAATTGTTATCCAATTAATTATACTTAACACTTAAGTATTGGCACGCATGCATCCTGAAGGTTCCTAAAACAAATATTAGGTTTTGTTGGATTTTGTTGAATTGAACTATTCAATCTGGTATGCTATCTCAGTGCACAATGAGTACACTTCATATTACGAGATTTCCTAGCTCCATGCCTGATTTGTCAAATGAAACTATTCCACGAGTTCGTGATTGACGCCCTATGCACACGTCATAGATATTACAAATCAGCGTGTTAGATAATGTCAGAACGCATACATATAATCCTTCCGTTACTTATACCCTGGATAAGCATAGATTTAGATCAGCACCATTAAAATCCCATATGCTCATCCATATCTTATCTCCAGATTTGTATCTCGATAAATAATATAAACAAACACTTTTGTTATATTATTCAACCTTATGGGAAACCCTTTTTTTTTTCAGGTTTATTGCTTACAGTCGTAAGACTTTCTGAGATACAATGCGTTGGATATACAACTCACCTATGTGAGCTGACGGATCTCGTATCTACATACACTGGACTCTATAAGTATCAGACTTCACCTAGTGATACGTAACAATTAAACTATGAATGGTCTCTGAAATCCGTTAAACCAAAGTATGGTGGATCACCAACAAATCCACTGTAGCACTTAGGTCAAAGGACCATATATACTACTTTACTCGAGAAGACCTATCATTGATAGCTTCATAGGATATTTATTGGGGTCCTCGTGAGTCTGTCCAGTATTCAGTCCTAACTGAATACGCGTATGTCTATACGACCTCTAAGCTCGTGGTCAGTTAAGAATAATTATCTGCACCCTGTAGATATAGACATACACTGAATCTATATGAAAGAGAATTCACCGATAGACCTGCATTAGTGAAATAGATCAAGAATATAGTGTTTGAGAACACACTTGCATGATGACATTTTCTAGTACCTATTATAATTATTTGCAACTATGTCATTACTAATGTACCCTCAGGTCTTTATCCCATTATAGACAAGGTTCTAACTTCTTAGATCTCGTTGACTCTTATAACCTGCTAACTCTTAGCAGTATTAACTAATGGAAATTATAACCCTCAGTTTTGCTAATTGATGAACACATGAAAATTCATATTTATTAAGAGATTCAGTGACTATTTAATGTCACTAATTTTAACATTTTTGTACTTTTAGCTTGAAATAAAGTGTTCTCCTTAAATTGTGATTAATGAATGTTATTTACACAAGTTTATGTAAAATAGATATAACTCTCAATGTAGAAATCAAAATGAAGAAATTATTGAATCTGGAGTAACATGAATCAATCTTACACAAACTTGAAGAACAGTGGAAAAGCCAAATCTAACATGTTATGGGCCAAAAATTGAGATACAATAGAATCGGGCTACAACTTTCGCTTAGCTTGACCCAACTAACGTATTTTGACCATATCTCACAAAGTACATACCCAATTGGTATAATTCTTAAAGATGTGAAATAATAACTTAATTATCAATAACTCTTATGTTTATGGTAAAGTCCAAATCAGCCGTTAGCAGGGATCAAATTATCTTGTAAGTGGGTAAAAGGGTTGTTGGGCTAATTCTGACGTATCTTTGGAAGTTTGCCCATATCTCATAGAATACACATCCAATTGACATGAACCTGGTACCTATACAAAGAAGAGACCAAATGATACAACTTTCATGTTGGCCAAAAAAGCTATATCACTCATTTACATTATCAAAAAAAAGTGCTGTAAGTGGGTGAACGAGTTATTGGCCTAAATTATTGAAGATTGATGTCACACTTAACACATTTCCATTCATTGCATATATAAGGACACTCTTAGGACTTTTTCAACATTAGATAATTCTCTCTTATTTTCTTCTCATTAACATGCACTGTAATCTAAACTAGGGTTCTTGGCAAGGCTAAGAGATAAACTTTTATGTGTAATAAATCTACTTCTATGCTTTGATTCATTGTCAAGAGCTACAATGTTTATAAATTTGGTTGTGCTTAAACTCTTATCTATTTTATTTTCTATAATTCAAAGGTTATAATTTTCATGTCTCATATATTTTCAGTGGCTTGTAAAAGATGTGAAATTGTTTCATCAATTTAGTCACAATTTTTGGCCAAATGCATCATTTATTTATTGTAAGCAAGTGATAAAATAATACTCTATGAATGAGTGGTGTGTGCCATGTATGGTAGGCTATGTTTTGTCTACTAAGAAGAAAAATGAAGCAACAAATATAAGGAGCAAAAGTTACTCATTTTGTAGAGAGAGCAAGACACGGCAAGAAAGAAAAAGAGAGACTTTTGTTCAAGTGTTGAAAATGTTAAACTTGAACAAAAACAATTAATAACTTGTAGTAGTCCAAAAGCCTAAGAGTTAAGCATATCTTTAAGAGTTAAACTAGGGTTCAAGTGTTGAATCCATTGCTAGAAAAAGAGGCTGCCATTATAGACTTTCCAAGCCCACCGTGTTGTAAAACTAAAATTATGAACGGGTAACTTAATCGTGGTTCTCCAGTTTGACACAAATCCAAAGGCTTGCCAAGGTAATGCATTCTTAGTCCCTTTATAATTTATATTTATGAGATACATGTAAAACTTAATTGTATTTATCATTAGAAAATTAGTATTCCACTCATCCGTTGTGCTTATAAATATGTGATATATATGTGAATTTGAATGATAAACCTAAACCCACATGAATGCAGCCTAGGTTTATTAACACTCACATATATCACCTCATTTGTGTAGTATGACTTGAAGTCCCTTTATAAAGCTTAGAAAAGATTCAAAGATATACTAAGAAAGTATCCACGGCATGAAGTATCAAAGTGGAAGTTCGTTCAAACCTTTACAATAAATTGATGGGACATTTATGAACAATTGTTGATGATGCAGTAAGAGGTGGTTTGATGAGAAAATCTACTTATGAGGCTTATGACCTATTAGAGAAGATAGCCAACAGCTATCAATGGCTATCTGATATAGTAGCCCCAAGGAAAGTCGCATGTATTCATAATGTAGAGGAACTTACTTTGTTAGCTATATAAGTTAAATTACTATAAAAAAAATTTGACGCGATCAAAGTAAATACTTTGAAGAGATAAATTATTACTTGTGAATTCTGTGTAGACAACCATGTAAATGGCTAATGCCTAAAACCAACTTAATATAAGGAAAATCTTAACAAGCATTAGAATAACCCCAACTCAAAACTCTACAATCAGGATGGAGGAATCATCCTAACTTCACATGGGCAATAATCAAGGTCAATCATTACAGTATATAAATCCTGTTGAATTTCCTTCCTAACTATAGCCTCAAGAAAGAAAGGAAGTCAACTTTAGAAGAGATGTTCATCCAATAAATGTGATAGACAAATGTTTTATCACAATGTTAAGACGCTTTTCTATAGAGTTAAGCAACTCTCCTACAAAGGCAAGATGCTTATCTATAAATTTTATGGACTCAAGTGGGACAACTAGCAAATACTATTTACAGTCATCCTTGTTGTTGCCGGATCTAAGACACGTGGGTGTATACATGTGATGTTGTGTCCATTACC
Source organism: Ailanthus altissimus (assembly GCA_946807835.1). Lineage (NCBI taxonomy): Eukaryota > Viridiplantae > Streptophyta > Magnoliopsida > Sapindales > Simaroubaceae > Ailanthus > Ailanthus altissimus. The sequence goes on along the minus strand of OX327697.1, from coordinate 15,814,834 downwards.
CAAATATATATCATATACGAATTTTAATGTGACGAAAGCGTGAAAACAGCAATAAATACAATAAATAAAATATATTAATCGCACTAATATATTAATAGGGTAGAGAACACACCTCAACGTGTAACGTTATACATGTATTTCCTCAGAATCTGCATGGAGACCAACTCGCTGGTAGTTTTAGTCACCAACACCGTAGGCTTGGTGAGCTAGAATAGCAGCCCCATATCTAGCATGGGATTAACTCTTAATTCCCAAAATAGCAGCCCATGTCGTAGTCTACCCCTAGTGGGTCCCACCAAACCCACACTTGAGTAAAATCAACCGAGGGTCCACAATGCGCCACATGTCATTATACAATTAGTACATAATAATTATTGACTAATTGCTGTATTTAACACTTAAATGCAAATACGCACGCATTCCTATAGTAGTGCTGAATATTGTTGGATTAAACACTTTAATCTGCCCCACTGCCCCAATGCACAAAGAGTACACTCTATATCGCGGGACTCCCTAGATCTTATACCCGATTCGTCAAATAAAACTATTCTATGAGTCCGTGAGTAATGCCCTATGCACACGTCATGCATATACAAATCAACGCGTTGAACCATGCAAGCTGAGGTTACAACGTATATGTATAGTCCTTCCGTCATGATATCCTGGATATGCAAAAATATAGATCATCGCCGTCAAATCTCCTAGTGCTCATCTATATCTTATCTCCAGACTAGTATCTCAATAAACAATGTGTGCAAACTCTTTTGCCATATTGTTCCACCCTGACGGAACTCTTTCCTAGGATTAATGCTTGTGGCCACAAGACTTTTTGAGATACAGTCTCGAAGTGTCTGGTTATCAAACTCATTATGTGAGCTAACGGATCCTATATCTATATATACCAAACTCCATAAGCATCGGACCATACCCAGCGACACCTAGCAGTCACACCATGAAAGGTCTGTAACACGTATGGAACCAAAGTATGGTGGATTACTTACAAGCCCACCGTGGCAATCAGGTCAAAGGATCACGTATACTACTCAACTGGAGAGGACCCTGATAAGGGCAAATTTGTCATATATTTTCTCATGTTTTTATTATTGATATTTTATAATTTTATGAGAATAGATGGCTATTTATGTGCATTATTGTTATTTATAGGGACTTGAACGAAATTTATGTGCATTATTGGAGCAAAAACAGGGACTAAAATGCAAAGTTTCCAAAATTTGAGTCCAGCGCCCCCGCGCCATAATAATATCGCCCCAGCGTTGAAATAGTGATCGAAATAAGAAAAGCGACCTGCTTAAGTCGCGTCTAGCGCCCCAGCGCCGAAGAGTCACCGCGCCAGCGACGCTCCATAGCCCCAGCGCTATCAACATACCGCGCCAGCGGTGAAGCCGTTTCCATACAGCGCCCCAGCGCCAAAATACCATCGCTCCAGCGGTAATAGCTTTTTCACGCGTCGCCCCAGCGACAGATGCATAGCGCGCCAGCGGTAGTGCGAGTCCTAGTTCGACGAGAATTGAGATTTTCAAGCTCATATCAATCCCTATATAAAAGCCACTCGTTCCCAGCCTTCAAGAATCAATCCAAGACGACCCAAGAGCACCAAGAATACAGAGCACGAGTCTTGGAGAGCAATAGGAGCTTAATTGAAGCAACTTTAGAGAGAGATACAAGACGTTCTTCGGCATCAAGAGTTCTTAGGCAGCGCAATTAAGAGCAATTCGACGTCTATATCGGTTTGCTAATAATTGTATCATGTTTTATTTTTATTTTTATTGTTGTTCTCTTGTAGCCATGAGCTAACTTATTCTCTAGGGTTAATATTTGAACTCAATATGTGCACTTAAATTGCCATATTTTTTAGTATTTAATAAACTTAGTCATTTATTATTTAAATTACTTGTGTTTAATGCTTCAATATATCTGGCCAATATATGGTGAATGAATTGGTAATATTATTGATAAACTCGGAAGAGGAATCAATATATTTAGACCTAGGTAATTTGATGCATGATTGTAGAGTAACATTCAATGTTGCATATGCAAGTTTCAATTTAGGATAGGAATATACCTAATTGGCATGTATGATCAATAAGACCTAATCTTAATGAATCTTAATTTATTACAAGTACCATAGGAATATAGGTATTTGGTAAATTAAGGTATACTTGCATGACCTTGGAAGAGACTTGTGAATACATTAGTGTCTTGATCAATAATAAAGACTAAGTGAGTTAAATATTAGATGATTAATCATTAGAAATATATTGAGGGATAATATTAATCCTAGGTTTTCTCTACGTTGCTATCTTTAAATATCATTGCTTTGTGTTTTTACTTTTATATTTTCTACATTCATTCTTGGATTTTTATTTTTCTGAATAATTATTAGGAAGATATAATTTTAGTAATTGGTTAAAAAAGAAGAAATTATCCCTGTGGGTTCGACATCCGACTTATTTAGTCTCTTTATTACTTGCATACGATAGTGTATACTTGCACTTAATTTATGATATAGAAATATCGCATCAGACCCTCCGTTGATGGCTTATATAGGGTGTCTATCGTAGGCCTCGTGAGTCTATCCTATATCCAGTCCTAACTTGACAGGCCAAACTAACTGGAGATGTAAGCAGAATGGTCATTAAATCACTAATAGAACGTTTTAAATCATGTGTATACTAATTATATATTTTTTATTTAAAACGCCCTCCCACTACTTTACATAATCCCGGTAATCTCTCAAATAGGTAGACGATAGTTTAATCTTTTTAAACTATACAGTGGGAAGTAGATCCTATTGAAATTTACTCGGGTCTTACACTGTAGCAATATTGGCCTTTGTAAACCAAACAGATAGACAACATTTGTCAATTGCATCTCATGCAACTCTTACCACTTGATCCTAAATACACCTTATCCTCATGCTGTAGTAATATTGGGTAAGTGTATTCCAGATTAACTTGTCAATGATCAAATATATGCTACCGATACTACCCTCACGCTGTAGCAATATTGGGCAATACTTTCGCTTATATTTGCCTCATCTCATGTTTAACTAGTATAGTCCAAGCCCAACTGACCAAGTCCCTCACGCTATAGTAATATTGGGAAAAGGCCGACGTGACTCATCTAACACCGTATTGATAAGACAGATCATAATAAAATATTATCTCATAATATAATATTCTTCAATCTGATTAAGAGAAATTTTTGTTTCTAGGTCTTCATTCTCCTAGGAAGGATGATTCTCAATTAATTAATTTTTCTATATAAGTACAACTAACCCCTACCAGTAAGGCTCCCATTGTAGTTACCAACATAGAAAAATTAATTATGGTTTATAATGCAGACCGATAACTCTTTATCACACCATCTTATAAACCCCAGTTTAAAATATAGATTGATAACTTTTATCACTACATCTCATAAATCTACATATACAAAATTAATTTTGAAATACTGTTCAAAAATACTGTAACTGTGAACAGTAAAAAATTGTTCATGTTCTACTGTTTAAGTGAATAGTACACCGCCATGGTGCCAAATGTCATCATTATAGCACTGGGAGGTCAACCCCTAGCCCACTGGCACTGCAGCGCCCCGTGCTTCCTTTTGGTATACTAGTTTCAACACTTGAAATGCGTCATTTACACTAGGCCTTTTCATCCATTCATTCAAAAAATACTCAAATATATCCTAAATAGCTCTCATACCATTGTTGTCGCCGGATCTAAGATATGTGAGTATATACATGTGGTATTGTGTCTATTGCCTAAATATGTATCATATACAAATTTTAATGCAACGGAAGCGTGAAAACAGCAATAAATACAATATATTAATCGCATTAATATATTAATAGGGTAGAGAACACACATCAACGTGTAACGTTATACATGTATTTCCTCAGAATTCGCATGGAAACCAACTCGCTAGTAGTTTTAGTCACCAACACGGTGGGCTTGGTGAGCTAGAATAATAACCCCATATCCAGTATGGGATTAACTCTTAATCCCCAAAATGGTTGGTGTGTGTATTTTCTTCCTTTTCTCTAAAAGGATAGGAAATGAAATTTGAAGCAATTCACAATTACTTCAATTAGAACCTTAGAGAAAAATAAAACAATTTCATTCTTTCCTTTCTTCCTTTTTTTTTCTTCTTCTCCTTCTTGGCTCACTATTTCTCTTCTTTCTTTTCTATTTCCATTTTTCTTCTCTTGGTTAACAAATACATACACTTAACACTTTTTCAAATCTCTCTCTCTTTATATATATATAATATAATATTACAAAATAATATAATATAAAAATATATTATATAATATAATAAGAGAGATATTTTGATTATTTAACAATTAAATAATTAAAATATAAAATGACTATTTTGCCCCTCATGAATAGTTACCAAGTCTACCTCTAGTGGGTCTCACCAAACCCACACTTGGGTAAACTCAACCGATAGTCCACAATACGCCACGTGTTATTATATAATTAGTACATAATAATTATTGACTAATTATTGTATTTAACACTTAAATACCGATACGCACGCATTCTCGTAGTAGTGCTGAATATTACTAGAATAAACAATTTAATTCAGCACGCTGCCCTAGTGCACAATGAGTACACTCCATATCGCGGGACTCCTTAGGTCCTACGCCCGATTCTTCAAATGGAACTATTCTATGAGTCCGTGAGTAATGCCTCATGCACACATCACAGATATATAAATTAGCACATTGAACCATGAAAGCTAAGGTTATAACGCATATGTATAGTCCTTCTGTCATGATCTCCTGGATGTGCGGGAATATAGATCATCACCGTCAAATCTCCTAGTGCTCATCCATATCTTATCTCCAGACTAGTATCTCAATGAATAATATGTGCAAACTCTTTTGCCATATTATTTCACCCTGACTGAACTCTTTCTCGGGATTAATACTTGTGGCTACAAGACTTTTCGAGATACAGTCTCGAAGCATCTGGATATCAAACTCTCTATGCGAGCTAACGAATCCCATATCTGTACATACCGGACTCCATAAGTATCAGACCATACCCGGAGACACCCAACGGTCACACCATGAAAGGTTTGTAACACGTGTGGAACCAAAGTATGGTGGATTACTTACAAGCCCACCGTGGCACTCAAGTCAAAGGACCACGTATACTACTCAACTCAAGAGGAGCCTCCGTTGACGGCTTACATAGAGTGTATATCAGAGGCCCTCGTGAGTTTGTTCCATATCCAGTCCGAACTGGATAACCATATGCCAATATGAGCTCCAAGCTCACAGTCAGCTAAGAACGACCATCTATACCTTATAGATATGACATATGTTGATCTATATAAAAAGGTATCCACCGACAGACCTGCATCGGTAGAAATAGATCAGGAACAATAATTTGAGAACATACTTGCGTAACTAGCATTTCCTAGCACCCGATTGCAACTCTTGTAACTATGGAGTTACTAGTATATTCTCAGGTTTATGTCCCATTACCGACAAGGTTTAAACTCTTGGATCTTCGTCGAGTATTATAACCAGCTAATACTTAACTGTGCTAACATTTAGCATTTATATCTCTCAATGTGGATAACTATAGGCCCTTATCTAAACTTCTTTAGATCTGATATGAACTCCATCAGATCGTACAATGTCTGTACGTTACATTGCATGGTACTATATTAATGGGCATTAGCGATTTAATGAGAATGTACACTTGTATAAATACACAAGTATATATACTTTCAGGGATGACACATAAGCACCGACCCTAACAGTCCTCAAGGAATATTTCCCAGTAGCACAGAAGTCAATTCGTTGAAAAATATTGAACACTACAAGGCAATCAATATGAGGAGTAGAAAAGAGCTACCTACAGTTGTTGAAAAATTCTAATCAAAAGAGAATCCTCATAAAGATGAATTAAAGATAGATGAGAAAGAGAAAACTCAAGATGAGAAAGAATAAGCATGATAGAAAAGCAACTTGAGCCCTTACAATGCATGCTACCATTTTTCCAGAGACTTTAAAAGAAGAACCTTAATCAGCAATAATTTTTTAATAATTTTTCCTAGTGTTTCAGAATTAAAATGATGAACACAATTGGAGATACACGCCTCTTACAGACACATGTAATGAATAAATTGCATTCTAAGGCTTATGAGAATGCAAAGTTGTACTCAAAGAAGTTGAAGAAGATGCATGATGAGAAAAGTATAAAGTAACCATTCAATCCAAGCCAATGAGGTTTATTCTTTTAGTTAAAATTAAAAAAAATTCTGAGAAAGAAAAATCAAGATGGTCAAGGCCTCCTCTTATTGAATTCCTTATAGAGCTGTGGAAGTCAATAATAAGAACTCTGAGAACAAGCAAAGGTTGAAACACTATTGGGAATAAGTTGTTGTGAAGAAAGAAGAAGTCAAGCTGATAACATTACATTAAAAGCTTTTGGGGAGGCAACCCAAGTAAATATTGTTTTATTTTTTTGGTTATTTAGTAATTTTGTTTCAAAAAAAATGCAAGTCAACATCGTAGCACCCACAAAAGTAAAACCTCAACACCGCATCGCCCCCAAGCTAGACCTAAAGTGCCAAAAGTTAGAAAAAGAGCCTTAATTTCTAGGTCTCAGCATCATAGCATTGAGATCTCAGTGCCGCAGTGCTAAGTCAGACCAACTTATCTAACCCTTCACCACAGACTGCAAACAAAGATGACAACGAGGATTACAATCTGACATGCTGAACAAGTGAGCACACATCTACTTTCAGGAAAGTGTTCTACTCATATTTTCTCTTTTCAATGGGGACAATGTCAATCTTAAGTTTGGTGGGGGTGGGGGGGACTTCTCTTTGTTAAATTACTGTTTTCTATCAACTTTGCTTATTGTTTTTCTATTTTTTGTTTTTTATATTGATTTTTTTTTAGTTTTTGTTAGTTTTGAGTTTGATATGATGTTGAATACTCAATAATAAGAACTTAATTGTGATTGATATAATTTTTAAAAAATGATAAATATTATAATTATTGTAATCTTTGATCCTTAGATTAAGTTTTTGCATTATTTGTGATTCCTTCAACACATTGAGCACTTAAGTTAGGATCATATAATTTGTTTGCTACTTAGAGAAAGTTTATGCATAACAATGACACATAAAGTCTCACATGTTTTAGAACTTATTTGATTACCACTGAAAGTGAAATCTTAGGTCATACGTGATTAAAGAAATAAATTTAGGCCGTGTTTGGATCATTTGAACCTTTTAAACTTACCTTTATATATTTTATCCCTAAACACCCTCTTTGAACTTAATGACTATTTTTCTTTATTAACAACATCTATACCTTAACCTTTGAATATATTTTCCTTCATTACCCCCTTAACATCATAAGCATAATGATCTATTAGAGAGTTATAGGGAAAATTGAGCTTATGTGAAGAAACAGTAGAATGAATAGTGGTTGTAGGTTTTGATTAATTATAAGAAGTTGTAAAAACTTAAGTTTGAATGTATAATGACTTATTCAAAAAAATGAATTAAAAAAATGGAAAAATGGATAAAGTTTACTATACTCCTAGCTTAAATACAAAATAAAAAAAGAGAAGAAATAGAAATAAAAGATAGGGCAGCAAAATGAACATAAAAGGTTAAGAATTAAGTTTGGAAGGATCTTTGAAAAAATTGATAAAAGGTAAGGATGATATAAAAACAAGAATATGTTTATAGTGTGAAATGAGCCTAAATATATCTATTTTTTTCTACCTTCACCTTAGCCATACATTACAAATAAAATAAAAACCTATATAACCTTTGATAATGTATGCATCTACATTAGTGGAGAGTGGTATGAAAGCAAGCATATGAATGTGAATAAAAATTCTTTTCGAGATAAATTTTTCGCATCATTATATGTATAAACTGATTTAAGTGTGAATGACTCATACACTTACCAAGTAAATCACATATATACGGTAAGCTAGTGTATGGATTAGTATTCAACTTTTTTAGTATTTAAAGTTTTTCATGAGTCGTAGACTATATGTAATCTTTAGACAAATGTTAAACATCAACTAACCTCTTTTTTTTTTTAAGGTTTTAGATTTCTCTCTTTGCTGGAGGATGAGCAAATTGTTATAGACACAATTATGTTTAAAGTTTTAATAAGCTTGGAAATTTCTTAAAAATTTGATATACTTATTATGGATGTAGTGATAGCTTACTATAGAGATCACTTAAAATAGATATTTATATGAAAATCCTTTGAGGATTTAAAATGCATAAAGTATGTGACCTTAGCTAGAATTCAATCATGATATATAGGCCTTTGTATGGACTAAAATAATCAGAGAATATGTAGTACAATTAACCGAATACTTGACAAAAGAATAATATCTTAATGACTTATTATGTCATGTGTGTTTATAAAGCAATCAAATTCTAGATTTGTCATTGTAGTTGTATATATAGATAACGCAAATCTAATTGAGTTTACTGAAGAGCTCTTAAAGGTTATATAGTACTTAAAAAGTGAATTTGAAATAATATATTTAAGGAAGACAAAATATTATCTTAACTTATAGATCGAGCATAAATTAAATAGGATCTTTATCCATCAATCTAGCTATGTTGAAAAGATGAAATATGAATAAAGCTCATTTTAGGTTACCATATGATTGTTCAGTCTTTTAATCCTAAAAATGATCCATTTCATCTAAACGAAGATGATGCAAAAAGGCTTGGTCCAGAAGTACCACATATCAATGTAATTGATGTTTTACTTTATGTAGAAAAATTTACCAAACAAGACATAGCGTTTGTAGTAAATTTATTGACAAGATTTAGCTATTTAGAATGGTATTAAAAATATATTTTGTTATTGGTTAACACAGCGGAACTAAATATAGCATCGATAGATATACATACCTTTTGATGTTTTCACAATGAATTTGATGAATTGAAGCAAGGCCAAGTATAATTCATTAGGAATTATATTAATGTTCCCAACTCAATTTACTGATGTTTTTTTCTATGTTTGTAAAGAATCTTTTTTCTATGAAATCTCTCTGTAATCTTGAAACACCCCCCTCTATTTATAAAGTTTAGGTGTCTCCCTAGACAGACACCATACATCTTGATTAAAGGCATGCCCTTTACGATGGTAACATATCCATTAGGAGGGGTATTTGATAAATGGATTCTGGTAAACCTGTTATGGGCAACCCGACCCAAATTCTAACATCTCTCACTCACACATGATGGGTCCGACCCCCATTGTGAGATTCTCTACAATCAAGATATAAATATTATTTTCATACTAGTAAATGGGTCGTATGACCTAGCAAGTGAACCTACATTGTAGGAGCTTTACTGTGCGTTTGTTAAAAATAATATTGTAGATCCAACCCTTAAAATAACATTATTAAATGTTAATCAATAATACTTACAGTACCCTAAACTTGTCCTTTTAAGACATAATTACATTTTCAATCCCTTAAAAATTTATATCAAATTATATCATCTTATTGTGTATCCATAATCAAGTCAAACTACTCTCAGGTGACATAATTGGCCGGTCAATAGACACATCGAACAAAAGTCTTCCTTTTTCACTCAAAATTTATAATTCATGCTTAGCTGCTTTTCCAAATATGCTCCATAAACCAAATCATCCGTAACCATAGGTTACATTCCAAGATAGCAAACACCAAGCATAAACCATAAATAGCAGGAAAAAGTTCTAAGGGTACTATTATAAGGATAAATTATATCTTGGAGATCTCACATAGTGGAGAAGCAAGAATCCATTCCCCACTATCTCTTGCATTCAGCAGATCATAATTGAGAACTCACATCTGGCTTTCACAGGTCATTTGGATTTGAGTAATCCAAATCAGTTGTATACTTATATACAACCTAATCTCATTTCATCTGAGGTGATAAACCTAACATTATGTCTCATCTTTACTCGTTATCTCAATGTTAAAGGAAATTGCTCGTGTGTGAGAGTCAATCTCTGACCTGAGTGACATCCTTAGTTGAGTTTTAAACAGTAATATATGATGCGTATATCTTATGAACATGGTGATAAAAATATGATAATATATAACATTTATTTGCATTCATTCAAATCGTATAATATACAAGCTCAACTATTTTCCAGAATAAATAGACTAAACAGTACGCAATCCAAGGGAATTTACACGTCCAAGAAAAACATCTCTTGGAATTGGCTTAGTAAGGGGATTAGTTACCATTTGATGTGTAAATATGTATTGTATTGACACTTCACGCTTAGTAATGTTGTCTCTAACATAGTTATATCTAGTATCTATGTGTGTTGGTTCTTTTATGGTGTTTGGGATCTTTTGTAAAGGTAATGATTGCCTGATTATCACAATAAACAATAATGGCTTCGTTACAGTTATTTTGGAATCCCAAATTTCTCAAAAATCTCCTCAACCAAATAGCTTCTTGCATAGCTGCTGAACAAACTATAAATTCAGCTCCATTATTGACTATGCTATGCAAGTCTGCTTCTTACTATTTTATGAAATAGCCTCTTTGTTGAGTAAGAAAGCAAAACCCGTGTAGATTTTCTTTGATCAAGGTCACCTCCCTAATTAGCATCTGAGTAACCCAGTAAGATGCAAGTCCGATCTTTGATAACATAAACAATAATCTATAGTTTTTTTAAGATACCTCAGAATCCTTTTCATAACTCGTGAACAGTATTTTGAAGACAAAAACCTATAAATAGAAGGCTAAAAACCCTAAGAGGAAAGGAAAGAAAAAAAGAGGCAAAAACTTAGAGAGATAATTCACAACACAAAATCAAATATCAAAGCCAAAGATTGAATAACCGAGATCAAGATTCAAGCTTCAAGTCAAGATTGAGGGAGAAGCACATCAAGGAGTCGCTTTGATTAGTTTGTCTTCTCTTTCTTTATCATTATGCTCTTGTTTTTGTTGATCTTTATGAATTGATTTGATACTTTTGATTTTGTAATGGGCTAAATTGTTCATCTATGGTTAGACTATGTGAACCTAGTATGGATTTGGATTGTGTTAATTTTTAGTTTGTTAACTTGATACATTTAATTGATTCATTCTATCTTGTGTTTTAATGCTTTCATTATACCTGATCAATATTTTGAATGAATAAGAAACCATGATGAACTCGACGGAGGGATTCATGTGTTTAGCCTATGGTAGTTTGATACATGATCATAGGGTAACAATTATGAGTTCCATCTAAGATAGACATATACTTAGGTGGCATGTATGGTATAATTTAGATTTGATCTTAATGAATTACATTCTGATTTGATTACCATAGACATATAGGTGATTGTTAGAATGCATAATATAGTCACTTAACCATCGATAGAGGCTTGTGATGAGATTAGTGTCTAAGCCAATCAATTGGTATTAAAAGATTAACTAAGTGGTTAATGAGTCCAATGAAATACTATGGGACGAGTCAAAATTCTAGATTATCTTTATTTGTGAATTCTACTCTTTGTTTTTGTTTAGTTAATTGAGATAATTAGATTAGTTAAATAAATTCCAGATTTTAGTTTTTTGAATAAAAGTTAAGTAGGTACAATTTTAGTACTTGATTTATAAAATTAGATCGCATAGTCCCTGTGGGATCGATACTTGGACTTAAAATCCTATATTACTTGATACAATAATGTGCGCTTGCGCTTAGCTAGTATAACACCAATCACCTATAACTATTGAATTTATAATGGTGCACTCCAATTATAAATTCTGTAGGACTACGAGATGACTTTTATGAGAGTTGATAGATTGAGAGAATATAAGAAAAGGATGACAGATTTTTATCTGTATCATAAGAGTGAGGTGTGCTTCTCTATTTATAGAGGCATTTATGTCTCTCTAAAAAGGCACAATATCTCTTCAAATCAATACATCTTTAGAAGTGGACACATGCCTTTCTAAAGGGTCATAACCTTAGGAAGAGTTGTATTCCTTTTGAAAAGGTCACAACCTTTGGTTTAAATTATTGTCTTTCCAAAGGAACACAACTTATTAAAGAGTTAAATGACTCTTTCAATAAGTCACACCTTCAACTTCGACACCATGACCCTTAAATTTAATGTGATAGAGCTCAAAACAAAATAAGAGTGGCATTCCTGTCAGGGTGCCATAGCACCCTACCTTGGGCGTTGCGCCCTACTTTCTACTCTAGACACTGCAGCTCCCATGCTTAGTCACTCATTTCTTCTTCTTTTTTTCCCCTTCTTTTCACTTTGAAATCCTCCTTCTCTATCATGTCTTTAACATACATGTTTTATTTGAAGTACTCTCATAATATACAACAATAATCCACATACTTCAAATAGATCATGTCCTTACATCAACTCTATATAAAGTAAAATTTAACTTATATGAATTAAAGCTCTTCTAAGCTATGAACCAACCACTGATCAAGTAATCGTACTTTACAGGAACTAGATGAAACCATGTTTCTATGAACTTATGTTCCTTTATTGTAAAATAGAGGATTAAATGATCAAGTTAAATTCTCAATCTTGTTTTTGTCCTGCAATTTGGCACTTTAACAGCCATGTGCCTTCCTGGCTTCATGAGTGCTCTTAAAATGCATGCCTAGCTCTTATAAAAATTGACCAAATTCCACACTCACATAGGTCACACTTCATCAAGTGTGTTCTACAAGTAGACACACTAGCCATCTATAAAGTGCTATGGAGTTTATTAAAAGACTAATTCATCATTTTACCATTGCAGATGTACTACCTTGCTCTAGAAAAGACTAACAAAAATATAATTTGTAGTACAGCTAGACAACAAGTAACTTGTTCTTACCTTTATAAACCTACTTGATGAGATCGCCAATCACATAGGTAGGGTTACCATCACTCTTCTCTACTGCTCTAGACAGAAGTCTCATCGTCCTCGACATCTATATCACTAATCTCCTATTTAGTAGTTTTGTCAGAAGATCAGCCAAATTTAACTTTGACCTCACATAATCTAGGCTCACCACCCCAAATTCTAGCAGTTGTTTAATAATTTCATGTCGTAGATGAATATATCTACTCTTCCCATTATATATCTTATTCTTTGCTCTAGCTACAGCATCTAAACAATCACAATTGATTGTAATAGAATTAGGAGAGTGAGAATTAAAGGGAAGATCATATATGAGTGTTCTCAACTACTCTGCTTCGAAACAAACCTTTTCCAAAACTATTAATTCGAATTCCATAGTAGATTGTGTACGCAAGTCTGCTTAGTGGATTTTTAATATATAGCACCTCCACTTAAGGTGAACATATATCCATTTGTAGACTGTACTTCATTGGATTTTGAGATCTAATTTGCATCACTATAACCTTCTATCACATGTTATGATCTACCACATATAAGTATATAATCTTTAGTGCCTTTTAAATATTTAGAAACTCTATTCAAGGCACTTCAATGCTCTCTACTAGGGTTATGAATGTATCTACTCAGTCTCATATATTATATCAAGCCTATTACTATTCATTAAATACATGAGACTACCAATAATTTGAGCATAACGGGCTTAATTTTTACTATGTGCTTTATTCTTACAAAGTTTGGTATAAGCATCAAAATGTGTTGCCATTGGTTTACATTCCAAGTATACAAACTTCTTCAAGAATTTCTTAACATAGTATTTTTGAGATAAAGATAGACCATTAAAGGGATTTCATTATCTTAATCCCAAGAATAACATCAGCCTCTTCCATATTTTTCATATTAAACTTAGTCGATAGAAATTTCTTAGTCTCATTAATTACTTCTATACCAAGACTAAATATTAGCATATCATCCATATAACATAATTCTTAGTATCAAAGATTTTACAATACACACATTTATCACAATTATTAATCATAAAACTATTTGATACTAGAGCATTGTCAAACTTCTCATGACATCGTTTTAGTGCTTGTTTCAAATCATATAATGACTTCACAAGCTTACATAATTTATGCCCTGAACCAACACCAATACAAACTTTCGGTTGTTCAATATAAATCTCTTCTTGTAAATCACTATTTAGAAAAGCAGTCTTAACAAACATTTAATTTATATACCAATCATGGATTGCAACTAAGACAACCAAGACTCTAATGGATGTGATTTTAGTTACAAAAGCATAAGTATCAAAGTAATCTAAGTCTTTCTTTTGAGTAAACCCTTTGGCAACTAATCTTGCTTTATATTTTTCAATTGTTCCATCAGCCCTATCTTCCTTTTGAAGATCCATTTACAACCAATGGGCTTGGATCTGGGTGGAAAATAACTATTTCCCATATATGATTACTCATAATGGAGTTTGATTTTATCATAAATGACCTTTCTCCATAAATGAGCATCAAGAGAGGATATTGCTTCACTATATGTCTTGGGAACCTCTTCTATAAGAAAGACATAGAAGTCATCAATAAAATTAGTAGCTTTTCTTATTCTCTTACTTCTTCTAAGTTCATTGTTGGAGCCCTCGAGAGGATCATCATTTATATTCTTATGAGTCAAAAACTTTTCTAGTTTGACTTTCTTAGTAAAAATAGTTTCAAAGAACTCTGTATTTTTAGATTCTATGATATAGTTTATATCAAACAAATTAATGGTATCTTCTAATACCAAGAATCTATATACAACATAATTATGGGTATATCTTATGAATATATAATCAATCATCTAAGGTCTCATCATTTTCCTTTTAGGATCTGGAATTAAGATCTTAGTAAGACACCCCCACACTTTAAGATATGAAAGGTTAGGTGTATAACCTTTCCATAACTCATAGAGTGTTATTCTAGTTTTCTTGTATGGAACACAATTTTGTATATGGCAAGTGTTGTGTGAATTCTACAACACAAACTAACGCAAGTGCACGTTGTCGCAACAAGTAATACATGATGAGAAAAGTGTCAATCCCACAGAGAATGAGTTATCTTTTCTAGTTTAAATGCTGAAATGGTGTCTTTCTACTCTTATCCAAAAAATGATTTAATGTATGAGATTAAACTACTTAAGTAAAAGAACAACTTAATTATGATAAGTAATAAACTAAATTCCCACAAGTTAAATTCAATATGAGACATCCTAGGATTACAAACTATCCTTCATTATGCAAATCAATTCAGCAAAATCTCTTTTAATTTTATTGTACTCAACTTGATATATTGATCAAAACACTTAACACATCACAAGCCTCCTTCGATGGTCAAGTGAATATATTCTATCCAATCAAATATCTATATTCTTATGATAAATAAATTGAACCAAATCTATTAAGCACAAATTTTATGAGTTATACATGCCGTATGAGTATATGTCTATCTCATATGAAACTCATATGTGTTACACTATGATCATGCATCAATATACTTAAGACTTAATACGTAAATGCCTTTTCCAAGTTTATTTAAGTATTTCTAGATCAATTTAACTACTGGCCAAGTAATAAAAGTGCATTAAACACAAGCATAATGAATATATCAAAAGCTGAATCAATACCATAAAATAGATAGCTATAGTCAATCACATAATGAGTTCAAGGATGTAATCCTAGATTAATAAAATTAGCTCATCATTAAACTACACATTCATGAAGTTAATTCCATCAATACATACAAAATAAACATCTTACAACAAGTAAAAGATCAAAGCAAAGAAGAAGTCCCTGTCAAATGTCTTTGATGTTGAATCTTTCTTTCCTCCTCTTTGATTTCTCCAAACTTGAAAGTTATGTGTTTTTCTTTCTTATATCCAGCTGCCTCCTCAAAATGTAAGTTTTTGGCAAATATATAGGTAAGAGCACAAAATTAGGGCGGACTTAAGGTTTCTTTTTAGATTTCCTGATTTTAAGCATCCTGTCAACTTTTACTGCCCAGGCCTCAATATGTCGCCATTGGGATTCAATGTCGCGGCATTGAGGTGTTTGGTAGCTACTGCATGTAGCACCCTACCTAATGCCCCAGCACTCAACTGAATGCCCGGGTATTGCACTGTAGCAAACAGTAGCATCCCTTTGTATTTTTATCTCTAATGCTCCAATTTGCGTCCGATTTCTCGCGTGATGTTCTAATTGTCTTTGAACCTAAAATTCATAAAACAAATGTTCACAAATACAAATTATTTGAGGTTAAATAAGCAAATATTAATCTTAGGAGTACCAAAATATTATATTAAAATATGTATTATCAAACTCCCCTAAACTTAAAAGTTTTGCTTGCCCTCAAGTAAAGACAAATCAAAAGCATTGCATGAAAACCAAGAGTACACTATGGGTTTAATAATGATCATCACTTGGTCTCAGAGTTTGCATTAATTCTATAAATCCCAAAACCTTTAAATACCATGATTAAACAACTTTTAGCCATCATGCCTTTCTTACCCTACAAGTGATAACTTTGTGCGTGTGTGTAGTTGCTATTATCAGTTAAATGCATCCGGAATGGTTTATGCCTACAAGACAAGATGTGGTTCTCAATGGATTTTTGAATATACACTCCATAGGCATGCCTTTCATATCACTCTCCACTAATGTACGAACAAACATGATTAAGAATCAAATATGACTTTATTAAGCTTGTAATATATGGTTAAGGTAAAGGTAGGATAATGTGGATTCATTTTTGGCTCAAATCACACCATAAACATACATTGCCATTGAATCATCAAAACCTTCATCTCATTCCAAAGAACACAGCCAAACTTAATTTAAAACCTCTTTTATTGCTTCAATTTTTTTTTTATCAAGCATTCCAAATCACTATGCCCCCAAACTTAGAATTTTCAACATTGTGGAACAAATACAAATATAACTTCTATGCCTATGGTGTGAGGGATGATATTGATGGAATATGTATTTGTTTTAAGGTATTATTATAGTTAACAAATAAATATGGTCATTAGGCTCAAAATAGGTGACTATGGATAAATATATATCGGTAGGCTCGAAAGGCTCAAACGATCTAAACATGGCCTAAAATCACTTCCTTAATCATGTATGTCCTAGGATTTTACCTCAAGAAATAATCAAACAAGTTCTGGAGTGTGTTTAAGACCGTTTTGCGTTCTTGTTAGGCATAAACATTTTCTAGGTCAACAACTCACTTAACAATCTAACTATGTGCTCAATGTGTTTCAAGTAATCACAAGTAAAATAAGACTATCACGTTAGATTATACAATTGCTAATGATGATATTTATTAATTTCTAGGGCTTTATAGTTTATGCAACAGTTTTATCATTGACCTATACCCATATGTACTTTTGTTTTAATCAACATAAACACACAAAATCAAAACAGAACTATACAAACGCAGAGAAATAATGGGAAAGTGTTTCCCTACCCCCAAACTTACTATCAGACATGACTTCATGGCAGAAAGAAACAAAAAACAAAAAGCTTAGAAATACTCCCCTGAAATAGAATCCAGGCTTTAGTCGTCATTTGTTGCTGTTGCATCCTCATCTTCGCTATTTCTGTCAGCATCTGCTTCTTTAGTGTCGATACCTTCATTAGCATCATCATTCAACTCAGTTGGTGGTGGCGTAGCGAAAACTGGATGCTGTGAGAGTGAAGAAATATCTATTCCAAAATGGGTTGCCTGTATAGCAACCCACTGAGCACGCCATTGTTGATGAGCAATGAACTGCTGCTGATGTGCCTCTATCTTCCGCTCAATTTCATCCAACTGAGATTGAGCTGCCTCCAGATTAGAAGAGGAAGATGATTGCTTGGGTGCCCAAGATCTATGTCTACCCTGGCCAAAATGTGTAGACATAGATTAGAGAAGGGCAGTATAACCCGGATCTATGTCATGGTGGTAATCGTTCTGGAGGTGATAGCTTGGCCATAATGTAATATCTCTTTCGAATGACTCTACTTGACTCCAACATGAGCATATAACGCTGTGATTAAAGAAGGGCAATATAACCCGAGCTTGCTGCTTTCGCTGCAATGAAGAATACTATTCTTGATAACACGTCCAACATCAATGGATTGTCCTATCATTATGGCATATAACAAGACGACACGTTGCTTGTTTACACTGCTGAAATGTGTGACAGGCATTAGTCGTACTCTAATAAAATAATGCCATATTTTCTCATCCTTGCCCATGTATTTTGTTAAGAAAGATATCGGAAGAGAACCACCCATTTTTCACTCTGCCTCTGCGGAGCATAACTATCTAATGATTTCCTCATAATTCGGCTTCCGCAACATCTTATGAAAATCATCATCCCTGATTAATGGCGTTTTAAGGAATTTGTTGATACTTTCACTGTCTATAGCAACCTGCTTACCTCTCACATATACTAGCAAATTTGAATGTTCCTGAATATTTGCATAAAATTCTCGCACAATTGACAATACAGCCACTCCCGGCTGAGTGCACAATATTTGCCATCCCCTAGATTCAATGACTCTTGCTACACTGGGATAACTTCCCTCAGGAAGGTTAAAGCCTCTCTCAAGAATAGTCGACCGCTTCACAATCTATTAAGCATAACGTTCAAATGCTTCTATGGAAACAAACTTGCTGCTGTCAAAACTAGGTGAGGCCATTTTGGTTCTTTTCATTTTCTTAGGAGCCATCTTGCTATGAACACTAATTTGCCAACTAAAACCCCTCCACCAATCTTCTTAATTTACACAAGTCCATACTTCAACCAATCGGCTAAATATTTCTACACTCATAGAATCACGAATTAAGTTTTCACAATTTCAATCAAGCATTCAAGGTTATACACAAAACTTTCATTTCAGTATTCACATATTGATCCAACAATTGCATAATGGAAGTAAAATAATGAAAGAATATATGTGAAATAAAGGATTAGAGACAAGATTACTTACCTTGTGAGATGAATCCACCGAAATTTGAGATTGGGGTGATTTTGTCAATTTGTGTGGAAGATGCAATTTGATGGAATTTGTGGTGATGAAGTGTGTGAAATGATGTTTAAAGTGTGTTTTGATGTTATTTTTAAGTTGAAAATTGAATGGGTAAGGTGGGATTGGAGAGTGCGAATTGGGGTGGGCTGAGAGGGTTGAGAGAGTCTAGGGTTAGCAAGAGAGAGGGAACGTGAGAAAATAGGGAAGAAATTGGGGTAAATGCCCCTTTGTTGCTGTCCTCGTTGGCACACCACAGCGGTGGAGTTCAGCGCTGCGACGTTGGCGCCTGGGCATTTCCCAGGCGCCAGCAATGTAGCACTAGGATTCCAGTGCTGCGGTGCTCACTCTCTAGAAAGTGGCACTCCAGCGCTCAATTTGGGCGCCGCAGCGCCCGTTTCTTGCCCAAATTGTTTTTTATAAAAAAAGAAAAACTGAAAATAATAAATACCAAAATTAATGCAACACATAATTACCTTGGGTTGCCTCCTAAACAGCGCCTGCTTTGTCGTCTCTAGCTAAACGTTCTGCTTGTAAATTACTCCAATTCCACCAACCTAATTGAGGTCTTTTGACGATTGAAATCTCCTCCATAGTAATGTTTGAGCCATTGGCCATTCACCTTAAATGTTTCTCCTTGTTCTTCATCTTCAATATCAACTACTCTGTGTTGGTATATTTTGGCTACTTTAAATTGACCAAACCATCTAGATTTGAGTTTCCTAGGGAATAGTTTAAGTCAGGAATTAAACAATAGTACCTGCTGATTGGTTTCAAATGAACATTGTGCTATCCTTTTGTCATACCATCTTTTCACCTTTTCTTAGAGCTTGGCGTTCTCATATGCTTGTAGCCGAAACTCATCTAATTCATTCAGTTGCAACATTCTTTTCTCTCTAATTTCTTGCAAGGAAAAATTTAATGACTTGATTGCCCAATAGGCCTTATGTTCTAACTCCACAGGCAAATGATATGATTTGCCAAATATCAGCCGATATGGTGAAGTACTAATAGGCGTTTTGTATGCTGTACGATATGCCCAGATTGCATCATCTAGCCTTATTGCCCAATCTTTGCGATTTGGCTTGACTATCTTCTCAAGGATTCTCTTCACTTCTCGATTGGATACCTCAGCTTGTCTATTCATTTGTGGATGATAGGCAGTGGCGATCTTGTGTTTAACTCCATATTTCTGAAGCAATACGGAGAATGATTTGTTACAAAAATGCAATCCTTCATCACTAATAATTGCACGTGGTGTACCGAAGCGGGTGAGTATGTTCTTTCTCAGAAATCACAACACCACCCTTATATCATTAGTCAGCAAGGCAACTGCTTCGACCCACTTGGACACATAGTCTATAGCCAATAGAATGTATTTCTGACCATTTGATGGAATAAATGGTCCTATGAAGTCAATCCCTCAAACATCAAAAATTTCAACTTCTAACATGCTTTATAGAGGCATTTCCTGCTTTTTTGATATGTTTCCTACTCTTTGGCACCTATCACATCTTAAAACAAAAACAATGTGCATCTTTAAATAAAGAAGGCCAATAAAAACCTTATTGTAATACCTTTGAAGCTGTTTTGTCTCCTCGAAAATGTCCACCATAATCGGACGAATGACAATGCACCAGTATGTCTTCAGTTTCTTCCTTTGGCACACATCTTCGAATCATTTGGTCTGCACATTGCTTAAATAAAAGGGGTTCATCCCAGAAGTATGATTTGACACCATGTAAGAACTTCTTCTTCTGCTGGTAACTCAAGTCCAGAGGAAGGATTTCGTTGGCCAAGTAATTGACATAGTCTGCATACCATGGTAGATTGAGGTTTTCTATTAACAAGAGTTGCTCATCAGGAAAGAAATCATTAATCATTGTCTCATCATCAATTTGTTGTCCACCCTCCAAGCGAGATAAATGCTCTGCAACCTGATTTTCTGAACCTTTCTTGTCCTTGATTTCCAAGTCAAATTCTTGAAGCAATAGCACCCATCTGATCAGTCTTGGTTTTGCCTCTTTCTTACTAATCAAATACTTGATAGCAGAATGATCTGTAAAGACTGTCACTTTAACACTAATTAGATATGCTCTGAACTTGTCAAAGGTAAACACAACAGCCAACAACTCTTTCTCAGTAGTGGTATAATAAATGGTGTGAAAAACTTTGTTTTTGCGTTGTCCTAATACTGCACCTACTGCAATATCACTGGCGTCACACATTAGTTCAAAGGGCATGGTTCAATCTAGTACGACAATGACATTCATCTGCTTGATGCATCGTTACATGCTTGATCAAAGATGAATTTTACATCCTTCTCCAACAAGTTACACAAAGGCGTAGAAATTTCTGAAAAGCCTTTTATGAATCTTCTATAAAAGCCTGTATGACTAAGGAAACTTCTCACTCCCTTAACATTTGCTGGTGGTGGTAACTTCTCAATGGCTTCAATTTTCGCTCTGTCAACTTCTATTCCTCTTGAAGAAATTTTATGTCCCAAGACAATCCCCTCATTCATTATAAAGTGGCACTTTTCCCAATTCAATACCGAGTTGGTTTCTTCACATCTCTGTAGCACAAATGCTAAGTTCTCCAGACATACATCAAACAAATCCCCGAAAATTGAGAAATCATCCATAAACACTTCCAAGAACTGTTCCATAACATCATAAAAGATTGCTATCATGCATCGTTGGAACATTGTGGGTGCATTGCATAATCTAAAAGGCATTCTTCGGAATGAAAATGTACCATAAAGACAAGTAAAGGTAGTCTTTTCTTGATCTTCTAGGGCTATGGCTATTTGATTGTAGCCAGAATATTCATCCAAGAAGCAATAAAATTCATGCCCTGAAAGTCTATCTAGAATTTGATCAATGAAAGGCAATGGAAAATGATCCTTTCTTGTGCTTTTGTTTAACTTTCTGTAATCCATACACACTCTCCACCCAATTACTGTATGTATTAGAAGTAGTTCATTTCTTGCATTAGTTATGACAGTGACTCCTCTTTTCTTTGGTACACATTGAACTGAACTTACCCATGAGCTGTTAGAAATTGGGCAAATAATTCCTGCATCAAACCACTTAATAATCTCTTTCTTTACTACTTCCTTCATCACTGGGTTTAGCTTTCTTTAGTGTTCAATCGAAGACTTTTGTCCATCTTCTAACAATATCTTATGCATGCAAAATGAATTACTGATTCCTTTGATGTCTATGATTGTCCATCCCAATGCCTTCTTGTACTTTCGCAGTATTCTAAGCAACTTCTCTTCTTGTGTTTCATTCAATGTAGTGGATATTATTGTAAAAAGTGTTGAGGATAGACCAAGAAATACATACCGTAAATAGTTAGGCAAGGGTTTAAGTTCTAGTGTTGGCAGTTTTTCTGTTGAGGGTTTGGTTCTTACCTCCATATTTTTTAATCTTTCGAGCACTTCAAATCTGAACCTCCTGTGCTCTTGGTGACGTGTAGAATTCAAAGCATTGAGATACTTCAGTGCTCCCTGATCTTCCTCTTCATTCTCATTGATGATTGCATTTTCTAAAGAGTCTTGGCTATAGTGGTTGTTGAATATCCTTTGAATTTCTCTGTCAATAATGTTGATGCAGTAACATTCATCTGCTTCTTTGGGAAATTTCATGGCTTTAAACACATTAAACGTCACCTCTTTATCTTGCACTCTCATAGTAAGTTCTCCCTTTTGGACATCAATCAAGGTTCTACCGGTAGCTAATAAAGGTCTTCCTAAAATGATTGAAATTTCAAGATCCTTTTCCATATCCAACACAATAAAGTCGACTGGGAATATAACTTTATCTACCTTAACTAACACATCTTTAATCACACCCTTAAGATATGTGAGTGAACGATCTGCAAGTTGTAAAGTGACATTCGTAGGCTTGGCTACCCCCAATCCTAGCTTGTTGTAGATAGACAAAGGCATCAAATTTATGCTGGCCCCTATATCACATAAAGCTTTACCAAAATACCGATTTCCTATTGTGCATAAAATGGTAAAACTCCTTGGATCCTTAAGCTTTGAAGGCAATTTTTCTGTCAATGCTACAATCTCATACTCGTCCAGCTTCTTTTTTCTCGAAAGAATGTCCTTCATGAATTTAATATAACTGGGCATTTGCTCTATTACATCTGCGAAGGGTATGTTAATGTGCAGTTTCATAAAAATTTCCAGAAACTTTGTAAACTGCTTCTCTTGCTTTTGCTTCTGTAATCGCTGACGAAATAGTGGCGGTTTGTAGGGCTGCATCTTCTCCTTCTGTATAGCCTTTTCTTTTGCTACACCATCTTCTTATTTTTCATTCCCATTTTCAGAATTTTTTGCACTTTCTGCATTTGCAGAATTTTTTGCATTTTCTGATGGTTTAAGTCTTCCCACAATGTTTTGCATTTCTTTATCGCTTTTCAACGTTGCTGTTTTGCATTGTTCTCTATCACCTTTTGGATAACTTCTGTGTTGCTCAGTAAAGAGCCTTGAGGACGGTTGTTCATTGCAGAAGCCAATTGTCTAACTTGGTTTTCTAAGGTGCGAAGAGATGCTGATTGGCTTTGCAAAAGTTGGTTAATTTGTTTCATGTATTGAATTAACAATTCCTCAACACCAGATTTCTTTTCTTGCTGAAATTGTTGCTGCTGCTGCTGCATTTGAAATCCGGGTGGATTCATGGATTTTGAGGATTGCCCTTGGTTATTATTATTCCAAGAAAAATTTAGATGATTCCTCCACCCTGAATTGTAAAAATTTGAGTTATGATTATACTACTGTCGATTGTAACTCCCTACATATTGTGTTGTCTCCATGCATAAACAATTTTGGTGATTATCTCCACAAAAATCACAAGTTGGTGGTTGGCTTTTTACTGCATTGACTCCAAGTGTATCCATCATCTTAGCCAACAAACTAACTTGTACTGTCAAAAAAGTGAGTGCATTAATTTCATGCATACCAGTAACGTTTCTTGGATTCACTCTTTCTGATGGCCATTGATAGCTGTTGGAGGCCATTTCTTCCAACAAGCCATATGCCTCATCTGTGGACTTACTCATTAAAGCCTCTCCAGCTGCTGCATCTATAATCGTTCTTAAATGTCCCACCAATCCATTATAAAATGTTTGCACCAACAACCATTTGGGAACTCCATGATGTGGACACTTTCTCAGCATATCCTTAAATCTCTCCCATGATTCATACAATGATTCTGACTTATGTTGTATAAAAGAAGTAATATCATTACGCATCTTGACAGTTTTGGCCGGTGGGAAGAACTTGGCTAAGAACTTTTGTGCCAAATCATCCCATATTGTTATCGAACCGAATGGTGATGATATTAACCAACTTTTTACTTTATCTCTCAGGGAGAACAAAAACAATCTGAGTCTTATGGCATCATCTGACATGCCATTGTATTTGAATATGTCACAAATTTCTAAGAAATTTGTGATATGCTCGTTGGGATCATCATTTGAGAAGCCGCTGAACTGCACTAATTCTTTAAGCATTTGAATAGTTCCAGGCTTGATTTCAAAATTATTGGCATTGATATTTGGCCTGCGAATCATTGAGTGTATACCATTCACCAAAGGAACAGCATAATCTCTTAAGGCTCTTGGCTCTTCAACAACATTCTAAGTTTGCTCTTCCATGTTAGTCACTTGGTTCTGGTCTCGCGCGTAATCTTCTCAGTGTCCTCTCAATTTCAGGATCAAAGTATGTTAGATCAACGCTTTTGGAACGTCTCATACACACACACTGAATTTTCTACAAACAAAAATAGAATTTTGAATTAACAGGAAAAAAGATTTATATCAGTATTAAATACTAAAAAAACTTTCATTCCCCGACAACGGCGCCAAAAACTTGTTGTGTGAATTCTACAACACAAACTAACGCAAGTGCACGTTGTCGTAACAAGTAATATATGATAAGAAAAGTGTCAATCCCACGGAGAATGAGTTATCTTTTCTAGTTTAAGTGTTGAAATGGTGTCTTTCTACTCTTATCTAGAAAATGATTTAATGTATGAGATTAAACTACTTAAGTAAAAGAATAACTTAATTATAATAAGTAATAAACTAAATTCCCACAAGTTAAATTCAATATGAGATATCCTAGGATTACAAACTATCCCTCATTATGCAAATCAATTCAGCAGAATCTCTTTTAAGTTTATTGTACTCAACTTGATATATTGACCAAAACACTTAACACATCACAAGCCTCTTTCGATGGTCAAGTGAATATATTCTATCCAATCAAATATCTATATTCCTATGATAAATAAATTGAACAAAATCTATTAAGCACAAGTTTTATGAGTCATACATGCCTTATGAATATATGTCTATCTCATATGAAACTCATATGTGTTACACTATGATCATGCATCAATATGCTTAAAACTTAATACGTAAATGCCTTTTTTCAAGTTTATTTAAGTATTTCTAGATCAATTTAACTACTGGCCAAGTAATAAAATTGCATTAAACACAAGCATAATAAATATATCAAAAGCTAAATCAATACCATAAAAGAGATAGCTATAGTCAATCACATAATAAGTTCAAGGATGTAATCCTAGATTAATTAAATTAGCTCATCATTAAACTACACATTCTTGAAGTTAATTACATCAATACATACAAAATAAACATCTTACAACAAGTAAAAGATCAAAGTAAAGAAGAAATCCCTGTCAAATGTCTTTGATGTTGAATCTTCCTTTCCTCCTCTTTGATTTCTCCAAACTTGAAAGTTAGGTGTTTTTCTTTCTTATCTCTAACTGCCTCCTCAAAATGTAAGTTTTTAGAAAATATATAGGTAAGAGCACGAAATTAGGGCGGACTTAGGGTTGCTTTTTGGACTTCCTGATTTTAAGCATCTTGTCAACTTTTGCTGCCCAGGCCTCAATACCGCGCCATTAGGATTCAATGTCGTGGCATTGAAGTATTTGGTAGCTACTGCATGTAGCACCCCACCTAAGTCTCCATCGCCGAATACCCCAATGCTCAACTGAATGCCCCACATTACACTGTAGCAAACAATAGCATCCCTCTGTATTTTTATCTCTAATGCTCCTATTTGCGTCTGATTTCTCGTGTGATGTTCCAATTGTCTTTGAACTTAAAATTCATAAAGAACGTGCACAAATACAAATTATTTGAGGTTAAATGAGTGAATATTAATCTTAGGAGTATCAAAATATTATATTAAAATATGTATTATCAGCAAGCAGTCAAAATTGCTTCCTCCTCCCTCTAAGTTCAGAAGTGCCCCAAAATTTATTAACATGCAATTCATCATATCTTTTAAAGTTTTATTTTTCCTTTCAGCCACCCTATTAGATTTAAGAGAATATGGAGGTGTCACTTCATGTATAATTCCATTGTTCTCATAATAGGAACTAAACATGTTTGATATGTCAGACTGTTTAGGGCCCACCAACTCATTGGTCCACCAACTAGATGACACCTCAGAGCCACCGGCGTACCCACACAACCAGCTCAGGTTACCTACACCCTTAACCTTGTCGCACCTAGGATCTCATCCCTTATAAGCCTTTAAGGTTCGATAGTTGTACCCATCAGGATAGCCAGTCTGATGGTATAAGGATGAACCTCTAAAGGCTTATAAGGACTCCATGGAGATGGGGGCGGGGGTTCGATTCCTTGGGGCACAGGTAACCTGAGCTGGTTATATAAGTGCACCGATGACTCTATTGTGTCATCCAACCGGTGGACCAAAAGGTTGGTAGGCCCCACACAGTTTGACATGACATATATTCTTAACCTCTATCAGTTTTTGATCTCTTAATTTTCTTTCCAAATTGATTCTTAACTTCTTGTTTATAAATTAAAAATTTATCATATGACTCATCTTTAAATTCTCAAAAGATATAACTTTGTGTACCTTAAGAAGTCATCTATAAAGGTAATATAATACATTTTTTCTCCTTTAGTCATGATATCCTTTAGTTTACCTAGGTTACTATGAATTAAACTAACTCGTTTTCTCTAAGAGTAATTAGTTTACAATACTTTTTTGTGGACTTTCCTTCTACACATACATCACATTTATATATGTCTTTTAAGTCAAGATTATAAAGTAAACTAATTCTTTCCATCTTTCTTATATACCAAAAAAGTTCAAGTTACCTAGTCTATCATGCCACAAATTATATGGCTCAACAATGTAAACAGAAGTAGAACTTTTATTAATAGAGGTCTCTATTACATTGAGCTTGAACAAATCATTGAAGTAATACCTTTTTCTAATGAATGTTTCATTCTTGGTCAATACAACTTTATCTCCTTCAAAGAATACCTTTACTTTAGCCTTACCAAGCATAAATACATAAACTAAATTGTATCTAATGTTTGGAACATGTAATAAATTATTCAGTACAAGAGATCTTCCAGAATTTAATTTGAGAAGAACTTTTTCTTTTTTCATCACAAGTGCAGGATGAGAATCTCCAAGATATATATACTCTTCACATTCTCTTATCTGAACATAGTCATGAAAGGCACTCTTGTCACCACAAATATGTCTTGTGGCTTCAGAGTTTATGTCCCACTCTTTGTTGCTATTTACAACTATAATTACCTAGGAAACAATTACTATAGTAATAACATCTTCTCTTTCAACCAAGTTGGCTTTGAGAGTTTTATTATTTCCCTTTTTGTCTTTCTTATATTTGTATTGATAGGCTAAATGACCACTCTTGCTATAAATATAACACTTACCTTTCTCCTTCTTAAATAAGGGCTTTGTGTTCTTAAGGTGAGTATTGTTTGTGGTCTTACCATTCTTCTTATTATCACGATTTTTATTTTCCACCAAACTTTCCTTAGAAACAAGTTCCTTAGCCTTATCATTGTTCTCTCACTGGTTATTCTTTCTTCATTTCTAATATGAATAATAAAATCCTCCAATTTTAAATATTTATTTTTGTGCTTGTTGCTTTTCTTATAAGCATTCCAAGAATTTGGTAATTTTTCAACCAAACAACCAGCCATAAAAGGCTTAGGAAGAACAATGCCCTCATTTTTCAAATCATCAATTAACAAATGAAATTCATGAATTAGAGAAGTAACCTTTTTATCCTCAAACATTTTAAAATCTAGAAAAATTGTAATAACATACTTTTGGGCACCGACATTCTCTATAAGATATTTCTTCTTAAGTTGTACCCAAATTTCATGTGCATCTTTATAGGAGGAATATACATCATATAATTCATTTGATAATGTATATAAGATTATGTTACGACATACCTTATTCGTCATATTCCATTTGGAGATCTTATCGTTGTAATTTTTAATATTTGCATCCGGATGAGGTTTTGTGAGACATTCTGCTATACCCATCACATCCAAAGTGTTATACATCTAATCTTGCCACCACTTGAAAATTTTTCCATTGAATGGTAGAATTTTTGTGGTCTCTAAAAGCAACTTGGCTACTGGGAGAATAGATGTATCACTACTAGTATCTATTAAAAATAGTATAAGATTATTAGAATTTGGACTTGTGTGAACTGTGTTAATAGACATTAATAGTTTGTATAGTCAAGGCGTGCTAGGCATTATCCTTAAACTATTTTTGCCCCTATAATATTGATCAATGTGCAAAATGAGTTGTGTGGTAGTATAGTTCCCAATGCACTCCAATTATAAATTCTGCAGAACTACAAGATGACTTTTATGAGAATCGATAGATAAAAAGAATATAAGAAGAAGGGGATAAATTTTCATCTGTATCACAAAAGTGGGGTCTGCTTCTCTATTTGTAGAGGCATTTATGTCTCCCTAGAAGGGCACAATACCTCTTTAGATCAATACATCCTTTAGAGTAGACATACGTTTTTCCAATGGTTCATAACCTTAGGAAGAGATGTGTTCCTTTCTAAAAGGTCACAACCTTTGATTTAAATTAGTATCTTTTCAAATGAACACAACTTATTGGAGAGTTAAATGACTCTTCCAATAAGTCACATCTTCAACTCTAGCACAATGGCCCTCAAATTTAGTATCATAGAGCTTAAAATAAAAGAAGAGTGGCAACCCTGTTTGAGCGCTGCAGCGCCCCATTTTCTGTTCTAGGCTGGGCAGGCCTCGGCACTCATTTCTTCTTCTTTTCTTTTTTTCACTTTGAAAACCTCTCTCTTCATTGTTTCTTCAATATACATTGTTTATTTGAAATACTCTTATAATATACAACATATCTAAAGTTAATTAGCTCAATTGTAAGGACAGAAGTACAAAACAATGTCCATGCTAAGGCTTTAAAGAGAAAGAGAAGAAACTTTATTTATGGAGTTTTAAATTAGGAAGGAATCTAAGTAGAAGAGGAAGACCAAGTTGAGAGAGTTTTTGTTAGATATTTTAGTGACCTTTTTTGTACTTTCAATACTATTACCACCAATATTGAGTTAGCACTTC
Source organism: Ailanthus altissimus (assembly GCA_946807835.1). Lineage (NCBI taxonomy): Eukaryota > Viridiplantae > Streptophyta > Magnoliopsida > Sapindales > Simaroubaceae > Ailanthus > Ailanthus altissimus. The sequence continues at coordinate 15,785,406 of OX327697.1, read as the reverse complement.
ATAACGTTCAACCAAAAATTACAAAAGAAATAAATTCTTTCTTGAATAAAGATTTCACAAAGAAAGAGATTAAAGAAGCTCTATTTCAACTACATCATCTGAAAACACCTAATGCAGATGGCTTTCTAGTAGTTTTTTTATTAGAAGCACTGGTAACCTCTCCAAGATGTAGTATTCAAAGTGGGATTTAATCTTCTAAATGAAGGATGAGAATTTTCTTATCCAAACACTATCTATATTGCTTCATTCTTAAAGTAAAAAATCTGAGAAAAGTATCTTACCGCGTATTGATTAACATTTTCAACATAATATACAAAATCATAACCAAAAAGAAATTGCAAACAAGGTTAAAACTTTAATGGATCACATAATATCCTCATTCTAAAGTGCTTTCAAAATGTGCAAAGGTAGATCATTGATATTATAGTGATAGGATATGACTACTTACATCAAGTAAAAAGAAAAAAAACAAGAAGATAATGGGATGATTCTCTAAAAGTATACATCAGTAAAGCCTATGATAAAGTGAAGTATGACTTTTTTGGGGTGACAGAGGGATCATACAATTTAAGCCTTTTTTTCATACTTTTATCGAAAGTCTGGAGAAAGCTGCAATCAATAAGATTTTCTTAATCCTCCCTTCCTAAAAGGAAGAACGTGAAATTATTTTTCCTTTTCCTTTTTACAAGAACCAAGAGATTAGATCTAGCAGTAAGAAGAATGCTTGACTGACAAATAACTCACTTCTTGGTCTTCGACCTCCTTAATCACTACAAATGCCCCCCGATTGATGCAATAGGATGTGTCTATTTATCTATCTCTTGACTCAATATAGGAGCAAGTTTGAAAAAAGATCTTAGAATGTCTAGGGTTGGGTCAGGAGGGTTTCTTAACGACCAACAAAAGACAACACTCAAAATCCTTTATACTACTTGGCTGGTATAACTGGCCCCTTCGTTTAGCCAACAAAACAAAGAAGTCATCCTTAGCGATTTCTCATTCCTTCCTTGTCGAGCCGCCTCTCTTCGCCATTCAAAGTACTACCTCTGTCTTCCCTTTCTATAACATACCTAAGCACTCTCCTTTTCAATCACTAAGAAAAAAATCAATACCAATAGATGTTAAGCTTTTTATCATCCTAGCGTCGAGCTATTTTTCAACAAGACCTCCCTTACAAAGAGTGGGGGGGAAAGGGGAAAGCTCTCCATTCCTAGTTCTTCTGTAACTGGATCCTCTAGAACCACAAGAATACTTAGTTAGATTAGGATTCCCTAAGAAGCATCAAACATTTCTAATGAGATCCATAGAGCAATTCTTATATAGCAAGCACTAGCGCCCGTTGTGACTTTATAAAAAGCAATCAAAGATAAATGCCTGGGAGGAGCGAGAGAAAAAAGGATAGTTGGCCCCGTCTGGTTTTTCTTCCTATGGGTAGAAGGTTCCATCAATTGGTCTAGACCTCAAGAAAGATCAATTGGCCATATAATAATATTCATTAGTCATAAGACAGCCAAAGCAATGATCAAGCTGGGCTTTTCTCATAAATGGGTGGTTTTTTTTATCTTAGGTGCATTTTTTTAACTTTTTTGTCCTTCTCATCCTGGTGAAGTTATATGTTCACTTTAGCCAAATAGAGATTTGAGACAAGGATGTCCAATATCTCCATATCTTTTTTTAATTTGTGTTAAAGTTTTTTCAATTTTGCTTAATGATTTTGTGAATATGAAATTAATTCATTGAGTGTGTTTTCACTATATTCAAATAATTGTTTCTCAGTTACTATTTGTAAATGACAGTATAATTTTCTTAAAGGTGTCAACAAAAGAATACAGGGTGTTAAAATCAATTCTAGACAAGTATACTAACATTTTAGAGCAATTGTTCAATCTTAAAATGTCCAATATGTTTTTTAACCCAAATGTCCATCAGTAATCTATACATGAGATCTTTAATGCAATGTTGTATCTCATCATGAGAAGTACATTGGTCTTTCAGTTATGCTTGGGTGAAACAAAAAAAAGGTTCTTACCAATGATTAAATTAATAGTCTTACAAAAGATAAAATAAAAAAAAATTAAAAAGGCAATATTTTCTCAAGAGTGGGAAAAGAGATCTTATTAAAAGTTATCGTGCAAGCTATTCCAACTTACTTGATTGATGAGTGTTTTCAAAATTCTCAAAAGGCTTAGCAATGAGATTCAAAATATAGTGGAAAATTTATGGTGGGTAATAAAGACCAAAGTAAGGGCATACATTGGATCTCTTGGAGATTTTTAAGCCTAAAAAAGATGGTGAAATAGGGTTTCATGACCTACCATGCTTCAATTAAGCTCTTCTAAAAAACAAATGCTGAAAAAGTCTACAAAATACCAATTATATACTTTTAAGACTTCTTAACATAAGTTATTTCCCAAATAGGGAGTTCATGAATTATAAACCCCTAAATAATTCTTCTTTTCTGTGGAAGATTATATTTTGGGGATGAAGGTTATTATTAAGGCAAGTCTAGATGGGGAATTACTGATGATACTCAAATCTTGATCCACTGTAATATTTGGCTTCCTAAGCTCCTAACATTCAAGCTTATCACTCCAAAGTGTTTGCAACCTAAGATAACGGCAACATTGATCAATGGAAATCAAACCTAGAATGAGTCATTGAAAAATCTTGTTTATAGACTGTTTGGTTTTAAAAAAAATGATAAAAAATAAAGGAATATGTAAATGAAGTTTATTGAATTAGATGAATTTATTCATACCCATTGAAAAAAAGATTACAAAGTCATATTTATTCATCTTAAGAAACAAAGAAATACTCAACTACTTGTAACAAATTTTTAATGGGAAATAACTAATTACAAGGACTCTTAAAAACTTAATTACACGTTAACAAATAACACCCCAATTGCCACATCAACTTCTGCCATTACACTTTAGCATTAAAGTACTATTAATTCTTCCTTAGAAAAGCTTTGAAAGTACTTAAAAATCAGTAGCTCTTTCATCGGCAACTAAGATGAACAAATTGATCAAACGTTAATAGTTTAGTCAGGATATCAGCAATTTAATCTGTTCTTAGTACAAACCTAACATCTAACTGTTAGTTACAATTTTTCTCTAATAAAGTGCACATCAATCTCAATGTGCTTTATTCTTACATGAAAAACAGGTTAATAGCCAAAACTTGAGCACTTTGATTATTCCACCAAAGCATAGGAGTTTTCTAAATAGGCAAATAAAGCTCTTGAAGAAAGGATTTGATCCAAAGAAGTTTAGAACAAATAGCTATAAGGGCTTTGTATTCAGCTTCTGTCATGGATCTAGCCACTATAATTGTTTTCTTAGAAGACCCAAAAGCTAAATTCTGACCCAAAAATACAATACCCTTTAATGAATTTTCAGTCATTGGGATCACATTCCCAATCAGTATCTAAATATACAGTTTTGAAAATAATTCAAGACCACAATAAGAAGTATGCTATAAATACCTTAGAATTCTTTTGCAGGCCAGCCAATGTTTTATAGTTAGTGCAACCATGAATTGACTTAGTTTGTGCATTGCAAAAGACATCTCAGTTCCTGTGAGAATGGCATATTGAAGAGCCCAGACTAAACTTCTGTAAAGAGAGGGATTGTCAAATAGTTTGTCATCATTTTTAAGCAATTTCTGACTAGTACTCATTGGTGTGGCATACCATTTACAGTTCTGTATATTAGCCTTCTTTAACAAGTCTAATACATACTTGGTTTAAGAGAGATGCAAACTAGTGGGAGTAGGAGTAGGAGTAACCTCAATGCCTAGAAAGTAATTAAAATCACCAATATCTTTCAAGGAAAATATGGAACCAAGTTGACCAATAAAGTTTTCTAGTTGATTTAAAACATGCCCTATGATGAGTTATCATCCACATAAATCAAAACCAAAATCAGATGACCATTGCAATGCTTAATAAACAAAGAAGATTCTGATCTTGAGTTGTAAAATCCCTTTTGTAATAATGCTTTTCTATGTGTGTTATACCATGCCTTAAGGGCCTACTTAAGACCATTGAGAGCTTTCCTCAATTTACAGACATAATTTGGTTTGGTAGCATTAACAAACTCTTCAGGTTATGACATATATACTGCCTTTATTAAATCACCATTTAGGAAGGCATTATTGATGTTTATTTGCCTTATTGCCCATTTGCTCATGACAACTAGGCTTAAAACAATATTCATAATGGATTCCTTTATGACTAGACTTAATATCTTAGAAATATTAACTCCAATGGGGGTTTGTAAAAATTCCTTAGCAACCAATCTAGCCTTATACTTGGTTATAGTTCCATGAGGGTTGTGTTTGATTCTAAAAATCTACTTATTACTGACCACTTTAGGAGCTTCTGTACTAGGTACCAAGGACCAGGTTTGGTTTCTTATGAGAGCCTAACACTCTTTAATATTGCTTGTCTCCATTTAGGATTGTTTAGTGCTTTAGTGACTATTTTGGGTTTAGTGTTGAAGTCATGACTTTGGCTTAGGTAAACTTTTGGTTTAAAGATGCCATTCTTAAATCTTATAACCATCTTATGAGTAAATGTTGGTCTAGTGTGTGTGTGATTTTTGGTGAATTTGATTTGATAGAATTTGAATTTTATATAAGGATGTTAGGAACTTTATTGGTTAATGGTGTGAATTGGTGATCTAAAGACTGACCTAATGCTAAAGAATGTAAGTCTATTGTATGACTTATACTACCACTACAAATTAGATTATGTGAAGTGTTTGAAAATACAGGAAGTTGTAAAGGTGGATTGGAGTAAGGGATAGGAACAATATGTAAAGGTGGATTTAATTGAGAAATGGTAGCATTATTAAGAGAAGATTGGGATGGAGGAAATAATTCATCATAGGGAAAAGGATTTTCATTAAAAGTATTTTTCCAGATGAATGCAGGTATCTATAACCCTTATAAGCTGGGTTGTACCCTATAAAAATGCATTTGTTAGTATAAAACTAAACTTGTGTCTGGTGTAAGGCTTAATAAAGAAAAGCAAGCATACCCAAAAGGTTTTAAAAACTCATAATCAAGAATTTGGTTGTATATTTTCTGATATGGTGAGCAGTAGTTTAGTGTTGGTATTAGTAATCTATTAATAAGGTAAGTGGCAGTGTGAAAGGCTTCCCATCAAAAATAAAAAGGAATTTTGGCTTGAAGACCAGTTTCAACAATATGTTTGTGTTTTCTCTTTATCACTCCATTTTAACGGTGTGTGTAAGGGCAAATCAATCTATATTAAATACCATTTTATTTTAAGTAGTCAATAAAAGGTCTAAACTCTCCTCCCTAATCTAATTAAAGGGCTAAAATGTGAGTTTTGAACAATTTTTCAACTTGTTTTGGAATAAAATAAATGTATTGAGATAACATTCTTGTATCTCGCACACTCGTATTAAAGGTCTCTGAAACGACCTTTAATCAACTGACAGAAAAAAAGAGTTGGAACATTCAACTAAAAGGCTTGTGTTGTCTTTTAACTTAAGAAAAGGTTTCAAATAATTAGCTGGATTTCCACGTTAGAACCAATGTCGTTGCCAAAATATTGATCAACTGGAGCTCAATAATAATACAAATTTAAGGCAGCCTTGAACTATCTTCAAGCTAACAACAATGCAGTTCATGACTTTCTTGTTATATATATATATAGGTCTTGTTTTGTTTGCCCTCAACATGTTAAGTTATCCATGATAGCTGTGCTATAAACACCATAAACATGCGGAGTACTTTTTCCAAAAAAAAAGATTAGAAACAAATGCAACAATTTTCATACACAGTGAATCCAAGTCAATATACTAATCCAAATAATCACAGTGCAATGCAAATGCAGGGGTACAAATCCTTAACTCACCGCTTACAAGCAAAGCATTTTCTTAAAGCCCTATACTTGACAAGGTATCTTAGTTGCCAAATATTAGTGTAGGTAAGGATACCCACATAGCCAAAGTATTATTTACGACAAAAGCATTCTGCCTCAAGATTGTTCAGCTCAAGCTCTATCAGGTTTGAAGCACGCTTTAAAAAATTGTAAAGTGAAAAAGTATTAATGCAAAACAAGAGAAAAAGGGGAAAAAATTTCAAATTGAAAAACTGACTCACAGTTAAAACATTTGTGCTAGAATATGTCAGGATCTGGAAACTCATGAATATGCACTTCTCTATCATTTGTTTTGGTTTGTTGTTTTTTACATACAAAACACAAGAAAACATGTCGATGCATAGACTTCTTTATCAATTGAGTAACAAATAAATAATTTATAAGCTTCCAATCTCCCTTGCCCTGTCCAAACATAACAGGCTACCGGCTCTTTAAACACCCACCACATGATCCTTGAATTAATTGCATAGGAGCACCTACGTCATAGACCAAATAAGAAAAATTCAAATAGAGAAAACCAATTTGTTTAAGGCATGCTTGCGTATCTTGATATTTTGGCCAAAAGAGCCTTTGATGTTATGCCTGCCTCAAAAAAAAAAAAGCTAGGATCCATACAAAGTGGGCAGACCAATAAGAAAAAAGGCATTCAAACTCCTAGATCAACATTGGGAACCTTCAAAGCTTTTAGGACTACCTAAATGCAAGTTTCATAAGCTTGTAAGTTCAATTTCTTACCTTCCACTCCATGGAAGTAAACAAGTTACCCATATCAACAGCAGCGAGCAACTCCATCTCAGGCAATCCCCTTTAGTTAGAAAAATTAAAACAGGTTTATGGAAAAGATTTGAAACATATTGAACTCTGTTGCCCCTATAACACGAATCACTTTTAAATTCCATTACAGTGACAAGTTTTAAAAGAATGCCAAGGGCCTCCTCCTGTCTTTTGTTTTGGTGGAGAGGGACTTTTTTTTTTTTATGAGTGGAGAGGAACTTCAAACCATGTCTCCTTTAGAAATATTTAAATAAGGATACTAGTTGAAGCTCAACATATAAGAGATAAAGATAAGTACTTAAAACCATAACACCTTAGTCTCTAAGTAAAACAGTTATGAATCTAATTTTTGATATCATATAAAAGAAGATTTTCACCCTTTAAGCATCAAAATCCTAGATAAATACTCATTTGTAGTATGATATAACTGTCAAAGCTTGTTTCTGATCATCACATATTTTTGTAAGTTCCATAAAACTAGAAAAATTACCAACAAAACAACATAAAAATAAACGTGAATTAAAAGTTTTTTTTTAAAAAAAAAATATCTGCCTTAATAATTAAACCTCATTGCAAAAGCAATTATGCAGGCAAGGGATAACTAAGACAAATCAACCTGCACCAAAACTAACCTGCATAAAAATTGGTAAGCAACCTAAGCATAAATAATTAAACCACAACATAATGATTCCCTATTCATAGAAAACAACTCTAATAAATCAACTAGAAAAAGTCTCATAGCATGTTCTGCAAAACCAAGAAATAAACTAGAAAGGAAAACAAAGTTATAAACCATTTCATGGCAAATAACAAAATCAACTAAAACGTATGGAGTTTAATAAAGGACCTCAAGAAAGAACATGTCAAAAACACATCTTAAGATCAAGTGTAAGCATTATTAATCCCACTGACTGAAATTATGGAATGGATTTTTTGTTCAACCTCACAGGCCATAAAGTACATAGATTTATACTTTAAAAGTGCTTTAAGCTGTTCGCAAAGATTTGAAACCAAATAAGAATCTCAAAAACTACAACATTTCAAAAGACGGACAAAAAGAAAAGAGAAAAGATAAACTACATTTGATAGTTTTAAGATTCTGGTCTTTGTAGTCACCAAATAGTAACATTAATCATAAATATAAATACTTCAGTTGCATCAGCTCCTTAAACTTCAGAAGTATCACCAGGCCAGTACTAAAACACTGACGGAATTATGTGGGATCTGCACAATGAATAAAAAACATAAAGAGAATTTTAAAACAAAAGGTTTCAGAACCCAAATCCTTTATGAAAGGGTTTAACTCTAAAACTAAAATTAACAAACTGAAATTCAGAGAAAGATAAAATGAAGAAATTTTTGACATTATTAAGCAACCGTGGTTTTGATATAGTTTTTCACGAAAATATTATATGACATAGAACAATTAAAGATAACAAGGAACAGAAGCTATCCTTGACAGAATTTTGTGGAGCTCAGTAATTAAAGATGAGAAAGCCTTTAAGCAGAAAATAATTTGGATGGAGTGTTCAAATACAGTTCAAGATACAAGGAATAGCTCACATTAATAAAGAAAGAAATATCATAAGTAAAAGTGAAATGTTAGTTTTTAAAAAGGTATAATAATGAATGAAAAGAGACAGTAATATTTATGTTGAATTAAATTGAATAATTCCTGATGCTATAAAAAGAAAATGACTGACTAAAAATAATATGATAGTTCCTAAATGAACACATGCAATGCATCTTCTTTCCAAAAGCATAAAAGAGCTGCAAACACTACGACCATATTTGCCAATACAGAGCATTAATCAGCAACAGATTCTTCTAGAAATTTCAATTAGACAGGTCTAGAAATTTCAACTTATTACCAATGTAAAACCCATCTAAAGTAAAATGGATAAGAACAAGGTCTAGGGACTACTTCAGAAAAGTCTTTAAATTAGACAGGTTGGTAAAACTATTACAATGTCAGGGCCGGAGGGTCCATGGCACCCATGCTCCTCTTTATAGAAAAGAATATTTACATAAAAATGCTACCCTTTGACCACTTCTATTTTGTGTTTTACATTCTAGCACCCAACTTTGAAGATCTGGTTTCACCCAACAATAACCTCAACCAGAATTTCTGCTCATGGCACAGAAGACATGACAATGATGTAGAAAACAACATAACATTGTGTGCACAACAGAGGCAGGATACCATTCTGAGTAACAGCACCTCATTGGTGGCTCCAAAAGATGCACAACTTCTCAAACACTTCTCACAGATTTAGTTTGTTTGTCAAATTTTATAAATATTTGTGCATTATCTTAGCGAATATTACTTAGAATGTTTTAAGATTAGAGTAAATGATCATTAATACAATAAAAGAAGTTTATTACTCTATATACAGGGCTGATGTCAAAGCCACAAATTGTATTACTTAAGACAAACTATCGCTTCAAACAACTTACAAAAAGATTTTCATACAGATATTTGTAGGCCAATTGTTCATTATATACATTATTAACTTCCTATTGTTCTTTATATCCATTGTTAACTTCCTTTGTAAAATGCAAGGGATATGCACCATGTTCAAAACCAAGGAACTATTGCCAAACTTTACAACCCTATCACTTTTAGCAGTCAAGAAACATCAAGGGGAATAAGCTACCACAGACAGGTACTCAAGGAGGATCTAATCCTCTAACCTTTCATTGGAAACAATTGGACAAGTCCATGGATTGGCCAATTTGTTACTATTTAACCACATTAATAGTAGATTCTTCTAAGTCACATATGCGGTTAGTCTAAATTTCAATCAACAAAACTAGAAATTCAGCATTCACTTAATACCTGCAGGGCACCTAGTGGCCCATGTATGGGGTAACACCACCATACTGACCAGCACCATGCTGCCCTCTTCCAGCCCCACCTTGCCCCATTTGCTGATTTGGATAGCCACCCTGATTCCCATACCCTCCAATCACACCAGGGCTTACACTTGCCTGAGTTCCATACGCACCTTGTATTGGAGCTGCTGCACCAGTTGCCGAGCCCAGTGTCCCCAGCAATGCCTGCCCAAGCGCTGGGTTGAACCCCAGCCCAGCACCTTGAGTTGCAAGTAAAGCTGTCAATGCTTGCCCAAGAGCCGGGTTCAATGGCTGTGCTGCTGCAGCAGGGACAATCGCAGGCCCTGAAGGCGCCATCAAGTGGCCAGGTCCTGCTGCAGCAGCGGCAGCATTAGCGTTCCTCTGTAAATGTGGGTTCTGCACATTGTGGTGATGAGATTTCCCTGGTTTAGGTCCATCAATAGCCTGCTGGCAATTCAAAATATGACCTTCAAAGTTCTTGTGTGGTTCTTCCAATGCCTTCTTTGCGGCATCAATTGTCCTGTAAACAAACAAACAAAACCCTTTCGGCTTTCCAGTGGCCTTATCAAGTCCCAACGGACCTTCCTCAATCTCTCCGTATTTCGAGAAAAACGTAAACAGCTTCTGTGGATCCAAGTCCGCCCCAACATTGCTCACAAAAATCTTCCTTTGGGTATATTCGGACATAGTCTGCTGGTGCTGCTGGTACTGCTGCGGCTGCTGCTGGTACTGCTGCGGCTGCTGCTGATGCGTCGTTGTACTACCAGCAATAGAACCGGCGACAGGTCCAACAGACGCCAGCTGGCAGGCAGTCATGCGGTTACCAATCTTCTTCTGCGGCTGCTTAAGTGCCTTACGCGCTCCCGAACGCGTCTTGAACAAAATAAAACCGTAACCCTTGGATTTCCCCGAGATCTTATCAGTAACAGCTTTGCAATCCTCGATTTCGCCGTACTGCTTGAAGGCATCGATTAGAGTCTCGGCTTTCGTGTCCCAACCGAGACCGTGAACGAATATCTTCCGATGCACGGGATCCTCGTCCGCCACTTGTCGAATATGATTGGCTACGTCAAGGTGCTTATCCGCTGCTTCGCGGAGAAGATCAATAAGCTGATCCTTACTGAAGGGTTCTAGAAGCTTCTGTATGGGCTCATCGTCCTCGTCGTCCTGTTGATCTGCTGACGTGGATGAGGTATTTGCTGTATTCTGATTATCTTCCTCTTCTTCTTCTTCTTCTTCCTCTTCTTCTTCGTCCTCTTCCTCCTCTTCTTCTTCTTCCTCTTCTTCTTCTACTTCTTCGTATTCTTCCTCTTCAATTGGTGGCTCCTCTACGGGTTGTGGTGGTTCTTGCTGTAGCTGTTTCTGAGGGGGTTCGGTTGGTTCGGTGAATTTGGAGTCGTGCTTTCGCTTTCTAGCCATTGAGGGAGACTCGGAGTCGAATAAGTGAGAAGATGAGTAAGTAGGAAGGTTTGGGTTAGAACTTTGAAGGAGGAGAGATCTCTTCTCTCTCCTGGCTTCTGGGGGCTAATTCTAGGGTTAGGGTTTGAACTTTGAAAAGATAATGAAACGAGGGATTTATAAAATTATTATATATTTTATTATTTTACATCATAAAACCCCAATTAATTATTTTCGATTTTAGATTATTTATAAATAAGATGACCGGTCTACATTCGACGTCTACGTGGCCATGAATTTTGTGAGGAATTCAATTTCTTCTTAGAAACCAATTAAATAAATATTCTCCCGACTCAACCATACTAGTCAACGTCAGTATTCAGTAATCACTCGGTGTGCGTATCAGCGTTTGTACATATATAATGACAAAAAATCAAGCCTCTAAACCAATTAATAAATAAAAATAAATGGTGAGGTTATTTTAGACTAATCAAATTGATACCTCTATCCACTTACTGACTTGAGTGGTAAGCTTCTATTCATTACTGTATATAAGGGTAAGTTCTCCTGTTTTTGACAGTTTGATTTTTTTTCTTAAAAACAAATAGCATTCGAGTTAGATTATAAGTAAATTTAACTTAGGTAGATTCTTGAGAAACACGTTTTGTATTACTTAGATTAAATCATCCGGTACAAGAGGAATAATATGGTGTGGCACATGACCAAAACAAATACAAACACACTTTTTAAGTAAAATAAACTTAATAAGGTTATGCACAACCTTATTAGTATCTTTAAGGTTATAAATGAGATTACAAAAAGTAAAAATTGTAAGAAGTAATAGATATTCTTAAAAATAATCCTTAACTCAGAACAAAGATGAGGTTGAGTTTGTAAATCATTAATAATAGCCAAAGTATCAGAGACTAAGTCAATAGAAGTAGATGATGATCCCTTACAAGCTGTAAACTAAGTCTAATGGCCATGGCTTTTGCCTCTAAAGCACGATGAAAAGTTGGGATCGGCATAGCAACAAAAAGAATCACTTATCCAAGATAGTCTCGTATAACAATACCAAGCCCTATCTTACTAGAGTTAGAGCAAGTGGCTACATCAGTGTTAATTTTAATGTATCCCAATATTGGCGGTATCCATTGTTGTAAAGGTTGCTTCATAGGATGTTGATCAACTTTCAAATGTGCAGACTGGTATTCATTTAAGAAATCGATAGCCCATCTAAGAGTTATGTCCAAGGGAATTTGAATATAGTGGTGCAGCCACTAGCTTCTAATGAACCAAACACGCCAGAGCACAGTGAAAAATAGCTCTATCTGTGGTGCCAAAAACTGATGTATATAGGAAATAAAGAAGCTTTGTGTGGAGTCTTTGTCGGAGTATACAACAATATTAGCAAAGATATAAGAAGTCCGGTGTAGTAACCAGTATCCATAACCGGTAAGAATATGTATATTTATATATATAAATATACGTATTTTATTTGTATGTGGGTGATCCTTGATTTATATATTGTTATTAGTAGTGTTTTTATAGGTTAAGAATATACTATTAGTATTGGGTTTATTTGCAAGACTTTGGAATTATTTTAGGGACCAAATTGTTATACTTTGAAAGTTTTGGGGGTGAATTCGTAAATACCAAAAATTAGCCTCTTAGTATAAAAATACATTTTTAAACCCTAATTTACCATTTTTAGGTCGAGCTACCCATTTTAAGAGAGAGAAGAGAGAAATAGAGGAGAGAGAAAGAGGAGAAGAAGAAGAAAAAGAAGAAGAAATTGGAAATTTGAATTTCAAGAGGTATATCATACGTATTTCTCAATTTATTGGTATTAATTAAGTTAATTCCTTTAAGTTTTGATTTCTGAAAATATGTATAATTGAGGATTTGTTGTGTATTTCGTAAGATCATATGAGAATTGATGATGATCTATAAGATAGTTTGATAAATCATGATGAATTATGGAATTTCTGCTGGATAACCTCTTGATCTAGAAATTTTATAAATTGTTGTGATTCGATTCTGGTTTTGAATTTTGAGTATATGAAATTAAACATGTTAAGGATCATCTGAGACTTTGAATCGATTCAAAATTCCAGAAATTGAATTTGTTGTGAATTTACCAAAATGACCCTGAAATTCTGGAAATTTCCTATGTAAACAGTATAATACAGTGACGAACAATGTTTGTCCTACTGAATGATCTTCAAAAATTACGAATTTGTGGAATATGATAAGTTTATATGTCTAATATGATATACTCAGAATTGAGAATTTAGATCAATGTGGTTGAAGTGTTATGAATTTCTAAAGTGTATCAGCTCATTGCAATATTTGATTAACAGATTTTTAAAGTTATAGAATAAAATAGTTTTAAAATACTTTCGGCAGTGATTTGGAAGTGAAATATTTATCATAGACTGATATATGTGTTAAGAGTAATTATGTGGTAGTTTTATAATTTTTGAGTTAGTATATGATTTTATAAAATTGGGAGATTGAATACTGTTCAGTAAGTATCTTGATCCTGTCAGGTTTGTAGTTTGGATTCGATGGTGTGTATGGAATGGATTGTGTAGGAAATTCGATATAATATTCATATATAAGAAGGATATATGAGTCAAGAATGGTATATTCTGATTTTGGAGTAATTGGACATCATTTGATGTATTAGAAATTTTTGTTAAGTATAAGTGGTCAGAATGACAAGTTTTGAGAAATCAAGTATTTAGACCAATTTGATGTGTTAAATGCATTGTGTATAATTTTGTAAGCTATTTAAGTATTTGTGTGAATTGTGAGGCTTATGAAAGGATTGATCTCCATTGATAGGTTAAGGAGATTTAAGCCTTGTAGCTGTAAGTGCTAAGAGGTAAGTATACTAGACTTACTACTGGAATCACAATAAACATAATTATTGTTTTGTATGATTTTGTAAATGGGGTTAAGAATATGTTTATGATATGTCAAAGTATATTTTGATATGAAATGTGAATATATGTTTATGAATGTGAGCATTGACATTGAGCATGGACATACATGTGTTTTTGAAAGTGAGCTTTCCAAAATAAGATGCGTTTAACAAAGAAAGCTTTTGAAGTGTAATATGTCCATGAGAAATATTTTGTGATTTGAGGGTACTTGAACTCACTGTTAACTTAGTAGGCATTTTATGTGATTTGTGGAGCCTTTATGTGTGGCCTTTCCTTCGGGATTGGTATATGTTATGTGTTCCGTATGTAGGGAGGATCCTAGTGGTACCTAAAGGAAGTGTGAGTCATCACATTCGTGTGGTGGCGTATTGGTACACGTGAGAGGACTCACCGATGATCAGGGTGAGGGTTTGGCTTTTACCTTCGGGCATAAGCGTTATATATGTGTGATTTAAAGACCTCACTTGTACTATTCCTCTCATACGGTATGTCACCTACGAGTGACATTTGGCTCATTATGTGATATGTGATATGTAAGTCCTACTAAGTAGTAGTTGAGTGATGGTATTCCTATTATGTGTTTTGAAAGAATGTGTAAGCGCTTACATGATATGTGATTTGATAAGATTATGATTTTGATTGATAACAACATATCATACATATGCATTGTGTACATATATATATTTGTATTTGATATATGAAAAACTAGTATGCTTACTGAGTTTTATACTCATTATAGTTTATGGTGATTTCAGGTAAATAAGGTACATGTGTGCTTAGCGGATTTGGCAAGGCTTCTGCTGTTCCTTGGGTTCCCTAAGTTGTTAGGTTGCTAAGTGTTTCATTTGGGGACACGTGGGATAAAATATTTGATTTGTCCCTGTTGAATAAATACTTATGTATTATTTTATTGTGTGTGGTTGGATTTAGTTTAAGTTTCACCAAGTGTAGTAATGGATTGATTTTAAGTAAGAATTTGCAATGAATATATTCTGGGCTTCCGGTAACAAAGTTGCTACTGGTGACGTAGTAGAGTGTTAATCTCTGAGAAAACTCTGCGTATCTCCGGTTTAGTAATTGTCCCAGTCATAATTCAATTGCTATAATTCTGAAAGAAATTAAAATGAATGTTTAAGTATTATTGAATGAATGTAAGTGATGTCGTGTGTCAGATCTGTTGGGTCTAGGGCGTGACAGCTTTTATTGGTATCAGAGCTAAGATATGATTCTGTAGACTTTTAAGTGTCAAGTCAAGGGAACCGAGCAGATGCCAAATCCTTAGGATTGTATTTGTAGCTTTGTTGTGTAAAAGTTTGACATATTCCTTAAATTTTGTATGATTTTGTGAAGATGACACAGTATCTAAGAGCTGCTAAGATTGTTGTTGTTGTGGATAATGGTACCTTGTGGATCTTAATGTTACTATTTAGATTTTTTTTTTTTTTTTAAGTTATGACTCATATGCTTAGTAAGAGTGATGTTGAATATCTTATAATGATAATTTGCATGTCATAGAGTAAATTGAGATAATTTTCTCAATGACAAAATATAGAGAAGTAGAGTATTGAAGACATCAATTGAAACAGCTTTTATTGAAAAGGAAAACAACAACAATAGCAGCAACAAAAATACAGTAGAGGCTACGGAGTGAGATTTAAGTCTATTTTGCGCTTCTTCTGACTGTCATGAGTAGACCAATCTAACTGATGCAATGTTGGATTAGACAGAGGAATAAAAGACTGTAATTGATCAATTAGTTGATCAACAGTTGGAGCTGAAATAAGAATCCGTCGTGCTAGAAGTGGGATGAATTGTGTTCCCGCTGCATAGTCAAGAAAAGATATCAACCCGTCGTAAAAGCCATTAACATTTAACAAACCAATGGGTTTTTGGTGGATTTGTAATTGTGCCCATGAGACAATTTGAAAAATTTCCTCCAAGGTCCCGAAACCTCCTGGTAGAGCTATGAAAGCATCTGCATGCCTAAGCATTTGAGCCATTCGCTCGTGCATAGATGAGACTTGTAACTCATCCCCAACTGTTTTTCCTACAATATTTTCAATAGCTAGAGGTTTTGGAATGATACCCAAAACTCGACTACCTTTATTGTATGCAGCTTTTGCCACAGACCCCATTAACCCTCGGTTACCTCCTCCATATACTAAATGTATATTTCGCTCAGCTAATACCTTACCAAGATTTTCTGCAACTTTTGTAAACTCTTCAGTATTCCCAGGGTTGGATCCACAAAAGACACAAATTTTTGTGAATCGACGAGCTGAGGTTTCCTCCATTGTTATGCTCACCCTAATCTTTGAATATTTTTGAGTTTGTATAAGGATGCAATAATAATGTATTTATAGAGAAACAAATTGATAATAGCTGTGGAGCATATGTGTAAGTATGTTCTCAAGTATATATTTTTCTCGATTCTTGTGAGGTAAAACAAAAAAAAGAGAATGAGTTTTACTTTATCATTTTATAAGGGACAATAGGTCGCAAAATCTTGAATAAATATATGTTGATATGTAAGTGTGATAAAAATTGTGTCGGAAGTGTGATAAGTTAGGTAAGATAATTAAGAAAAGTCAATAAAGGCCTATTTCATGGATTTAGGGACTTAGCCATTTTGGCACTAATGGTCGACAATACATCAATGACTTGAAGACTTTTTGAGCTAACAATTGGACTTTGGACATGAGGCCAAATTAACTTTATTAATTACAAAGATTTTGTGGTCTTAACATTAATTTTTGGCCGATAGATTAAAAGCAGATATGAAGAAAGATAAAGCACACTTGACATAAATATAAAGCAGTAATCAGTCTCTCTTTGATGTGATAGAGCAACACGGATCTAGTTTCTGTGAAAATAGAAACAGCAATGTAGGTCAAAATGAGTCTCCTTGGTCGCTTTCATCTGTGTCGTATCCGTGAGAGAGAAACTTATGGAGTTGTTGTTCCCATACATTGAATGAGGGCTCTGGCGGAGTGGAATGTGGGTCTACCATATCTTGATCTTCTCCAGGTGAGCTGGTCTGGATGAGGGATGTGCTGGCTTCCTCTTGGATTTGGGTGTCGGTTGGATAAGGTTGGGAGTCTTGAAAGAGGGATAAGTCAAGATTGGGTTGGTGTTGGTCAAGTTCTGTCGGGACAACTGGCTGAGATTGAGTAGGTTCTGTCGGGACAACTGGCTGAGATTGGGTAGGTTCTGTCGGGACAGTTAGCTGAGGCCATTGGTGAAGGTTATCCATTGCTTGTCTGTATCTGGCATAATAAGTCATGTTTGGGATATGGTGATGATGAGTAGAGTAATCTGTATTTCTGAGATGTGAAAGATGATATTTTTGTCTTTGTTGGAATTTGAGTATATTGGCAAAATTCAGGTCTTCTGTAAAGTCAGCTTCAACTTGTTCCCAAGGTGCAGCATCTTCTGGGGAGATCCAAACAGACGGAGGAATTATTTGATTTTCCTGAGCAAGAATTCTTTCAAGTTCTCTCTTTTGCTGAATTACTTCTTCAGGCCAGAGCTTAATTGATCCCTTTAGTGAAAGGGTAAATGTGAAGTAATCCTTAACAGTGGGGTAATAATGAATCTCGTGATCTGAAATAATCATACCCTTCCGTTGGAGAAGTAAGACTGACCAAAGATGTTGTCTGGGGACTGCAGCATTTGTGTTGTTTGCAATCATGTATTGAAATTTAGTTATCCACCATGTCTTTGGGTAAAACCATTGGAGAAAAATCAGGGCTGGATGATCTTCATCACATTTTTCTAATTTTTGGAGGGTTCTAAGTAATGGGAATTCTATGGCGATTGTATACAGATCCAACAGGTACCATAACAAGTAAATGACAGGTTTGGACCATTGGGAAAATGGGAAAAAAGAGTGCAGGTGAAAGAAAGGGTATTCTAAGTTGAACAAAGGGCCACCAAGAACTGTGAGGCCGTGTTCTTGGACTGCTAAGATGGCGTAGTGTCTGATGAATTCTTTGGCACGGGAATGGAGTGTTCTGGTTTTGATTAGGTCTGGAAATTGTGGTGGAGAAAAAGGAACAGGAGGAGTTATGATAATGGGATTCATTATGAAGATGGTAAGAAGGTTGGTTTTATTTATTGCTAGAAAAGTGATTATGAGGTTTAGGCTATTTATAGAGTTTTATGAAAGAAAATCAATAATCGTTTTGTCCTTTCCTTTTACGTGGATGACGTTAAAGGAATAGTTAAAAGAATCATATTTGCCATCGCAGTAATTGTGCTAGTAGAATCTTTTCTATTTGAAATCGAGCATATTAGAAAAAGCAGACATGTCAATCTCAATGAGAAAATGATGTCCAATAAGGTGGACTATTTTTTTTAAGAGTTAAAGTAAGAGATATAATGTTAAGATCTATAGTTTAAGAATCAGTTGAACTAAAGGTCTTTTTATTGAAGTTGATTTTTGATCGTTTAAGATAATGCTTTCAATATTCTGATTTGAATGACAACTTAGTTGCGTAGAAATACTACATTTTTTTTTGAATGATATCAAGGTAGTGAATGATATTATGACGTATCAGTATATGTTGAAGGGATTAAAATTTTTAAAGGAGTTAAGAATTTTATGTAAGAGATTAGTATGGGTATTCTACATCTATGTTATTCTTTAATGAATGAAAGGTGAAGTGTATAGATACCCATTAAATATTGAACGAATGGGAAAAAAGAATAAAAATATGTGTGTATAATTTTATAAGTCCATAATGTGTGTCATATGTTTATTTTATGGATATATGTTTCGTACTCCTCTCGTATACTCAGCTATGAGCCAACTTAGAGATAATCTAACATATGAATGAGTATTTATTAGGATTTTGGACCACAATGAGCAAATCCTATATACAAGGAAGATTGCTTTGTAAATGTTTTATGAATAAACTATACAGTTGAAAAGGAAAATTGAGAATGAGAAGAAGAAATGAGATCTAAGTATCCTCATCTATGTGCTTAAGTTATGAATTTCGAGGACGAAATTCTTATAAGGAGGGGAGAATTGTAGTAACCAGTATCCATAACCGGTAAGAATATGTATATTTATATATATAAATATACGTATTTTATTTGTATGTGGGTGATCCTTGATTTATATATTGTTATTAGTAGTGTTTTTATAGGTTAAGAATATACTATTAGTATTGGGTTTATTTGCAAGACTTTGGAATTATTTTAGGGACCAAATTGTTATACTTTGAAAGTTTTGGGGGTGAATTCGTAAATACCAAAAATTAGCCTCTTAGTATAAAAATACACTTTTAAACCCTACCACATAATACAGTGACGAACAATGTTTGTCCTACTGAATGATCTTCAAAAATTACGAATTTGTGGAATATGATAAGTTTATATGTCTAATATGATATACTCAGAATTGAGAATTTAGATCAATGTGGTTGAAGTGTTATGAATTTCTAAAGTGTATCAGCTCATTGCAATATTTGATTAACAGATTTTTAAAGTTATAGAATAAAATAGTTTTAAAATACTTTCGGCAGTGATTTGGAAGTGAAATATTTATCATAGACTGAGATATGTGTTAAGAGTAATTATGTGGTAGTTTTATAATTTTTGAGTTAGTATATGATTTTATAAAATTGGGAGATTGAATACTGTTCAGTAAGTATCTTGATCCTGTCAGGTTTGTAGTTTGGATTCGATGGTGTGTATGGAATGGATTGTGTAGGAAATTCGATATAATATTCATATATAAGAAGGATATATGAGTCAAGAATGGTATATTCTGATTTTGGAGTAATTGGACATCATTTGATGTATTAGAAATTTTTGTTAAGTGTAAGTGGTCAGAATGACAAGTTTTGAGAAATCAAGTATTTAGACCAATTTGATGTGTTAAATGCATTGTGTATAATTTTATAAGCTATTTAAGTATTTGTGTGAATTGTGAGGCTTATGAAAGGATTGATCTCCATTGATAGGTTAAGGAGATTTAAGCCTTGTAGCTGTAAGTGCTAAGAGGTAAGTATACTAGACTTACTACTGGAATCACAATAAACATAATTATTGTTTTGTATGATTTTGTAAATGGGGTTAAGAATATGTTTATGATATGTCAAAGTATATTTTGATATGAAATGTGAATATATGTTTATGAATGTGAGCATTGACATTGAGCATGGACATACATGTGTTTTTGAAAGTGAGCTTTCCAAAATAAGATGCGTTTAACAAAGAAAGCTTTTGAAGTGTAATATGTCCATGAGAAATATTTTGTGATTTGAGGGTACTTGAACTCACTGTTAACTTAGTAGGCATTTTATGTGATTTGTGGAGCCTTTATGTGTGGCCTTTCCTTCGGGATTGGTATATGTTATGTGTTCCGTATGTAGGGAGGATCCTAGTGGTACCTAAAGGAAGTGTGAGTCATCACATTCGTGTGGTGGCGTATTGGTACACGTGAGAGGACTCACCGATGATCAGGGTGAGGGTTTGGCTTTTACCTTCGGGCATAAGCGTTATATATGTGTGATTTAAAGACCTCACTTGTACTATTCCTCTCATACGGTATGTCACCTACGAGTGACATTTGGCTCATTATGTGATATGTGATATGTAAGTCCTACTAAGTAGTAGTTGAGTGATGGTATTCCTATTATGTGTTTTGAAAGAATGTGTAAGCGCTTACATGATATGTGATTTGATAAGATTATGATTTTGATTGATAACAACATATCATACATATGCATTGTGTACATATATATATTTGTATTTGATATATGAAAAACTAGTATGCTTACTGAGTTTTATACTCATTATAGTTTATGGTGATTTCAGGTAAATAAGGTACATGTGTGCTTAGCGGATTTGGCAAGGCTTCTGCTGTTCCTTGGGTTCCCTAAGTTGTTAGGTTGCTAAGTGTTTCATTTGGGGACACGTGGGATAAAATATTTGATTTGTCCCTGTTGAATAAATACTTATGTATTATTTTATTGTGTGTGGTTGGATTTAGTTTAAGTTTCACCAAGTGTAGTAATGGATTGATTTTAAGTAAGAATTTGCAATGAATATATTCTGGGCTTCCGGTAACAAAGTTGCTACTGGTGACGTAGTAGAGTGTTAATCTCTGAGAAAACTCTGCGTATCTCCGGTTTAGTAATTGTCCCAGTCATAATTCAATTGCTATAATTCTGAAAGAAATTAAAATGAATGTTTAAGTATTATTGAATGAATGTAAGTGATGTCGTGTGTCAGATCTGTTGGGTCTGGGGCGTGACATCCGGAGCACTGTTAGTTTCTTACATAACCAAAGGGGGTGTAAGGTGCTTTCCCTAACCCTCTCACAACATGGAAAAATACCAACAATAGGAACATGATGCCTGATCAGATTAAGCTACGTAGGTAACCAATCATGTGTAGCCCGCTTTGCAAAATGCTTTGCCTTCGGTAGGATGTTAACTCGCCATAGAAATTTTCACCACTGAGGAACCTTAAATGTACTTAAGCAATTAGCATCACCCATGAGATAGCGACCCAATAGATAACAACTCCACACTGAAAACACACCCCGTTGATCAAAATGCCAAAGTAAAGAATTTTTGTGGACTTGTTGTTGAACCGAAATTGGTATGGAAAGAATGAGCTACCACTCTTCATGGGAAAAACATTGTTGAATGACAGCCACATTCCAATGATCAAATGCAGTCTTCAATGCAAAGACCCTTGACAGCTCAAGCATTTTGTGAGGGTAGAGTAGCTTAAAAAAGTAGGGTCGTGGTAACTAGGGATCATGATAAATGTGAATGGAAGATCCATCCTCAACTCTTCAGCGAAGGCCTTTGTATAAAAGATCTCATCCTTAAATAATGCTTTTCCAAACAAAAGAGGGCGAGGAACAGGAAGTAGCCTGCAAGAAATGAACATTAGAAAAATAATGGCTTTGTAGGGCACGTGCAACTAGCAAATCTAGATATTGTAACAACAGTTGGGATTACTTTGCCAAAAGATATTGATTAAAAGTAAACAAGTTGCGGAACCCTAGGTCTTCATCTTTCTTTCTAGTACAAAGTTTATCCCAACTGCACCAGTGCTTTTGCTTCTTATCATCATCACCACCCTACAAAAAATATACACATAACTTGTGTATCTCATTTAGAATAATTGCATAGAGTACGTGGGAATAAATTGAATCATCGCTTTAAGTAATACCTCTCGGCCACTTGCAAAAAATAGTTGGCATTTCCATCCTTTTAATTTATTCCAAATGTGATCCTTTATAGATGTAAACAAGGATCTTTTATCTCGCCTCCCACAACTTGGTAAACCAAGGTATTTCTGATAGTAAAGAACCTGATGAACACCGAAACACTGAACAATTTCTGCAGCAGAGGCTAATGGCATTTT
Organism: Ailanthus altissimus; assembly: GCA_946807835.1. Classification (NCBI taxonomy): domain Eukaryota; kingdom Viridiplantae; phylum Streptophyta; class Magnoliopsida; order Sapindales; family Simaroubaceae; genus Ailanthus; species Ailanthus altissimus. The sequence continues at coordinate 15,763,116 of OX327697.1, read as the reverse complement.
AGGCCAAAACATAAAGCCGATTTCTCCAAGTTTATAAGTTGACCCTAAGTTGTCTTATAGCATTGAAGAAAAGAAAAAATAGTTTGACAGTTGGAGAGTGAGGCTTGAGCAAAGATGAAGCTATCATCTACAAAGAATAAGTGGGAAATCGTTGAGCCACCCCTCTCACAGCATAAACTACAAATAGTTCATTTTCTTTCTGCATGATGAAGCAACATGGAGAAGCCTTCTGCGCAAATAAGGAATAAGTATGGAGATAAAGAATCACCCTCCCTGGTTGGTTTTAAAAGGCTTCTAATCTCCTTATTAATAAGAGAAGATGATACAGAAGACATACAACAGAAGATACGCTGACACCATATCTCTGAAAAACCCATTTGTCTTATAAGTTGACCCTAGATTGTCTTTGACACTTAATCAAATGCAAGCATTCATAACCAAGTATTGCAGTATCAGTAAGTAGCCTACCAGGAATGAATGCACTCTGAGTCTTAGAGATGATTCATGTAGCACCATTTAAAGTCAATTTACTAAAACCTTGGCAATGATTTTATAGGATACATTGCAGAGGCTAATAGGTTAGAAATCCCCCGATCATTGTGGAGTATAGACTTTGGAAATTAAGGTAATCAAAGTATCATTAACACAACTCAAATTCTTCATGTCATTCAAAAATTACAAATAAACATCAATAACTGTTGGAGTTTATGCTTACATATCATTCCAATATTCTATAAATATTAATTGTTAATATTTATACATTTACATTTCCAATATAATCATTAATATTATAATAAATGGTATATGTTTATTATGCTACAGATTTTGTATGATCTGAAGGAGTTCAGATCTGGCCTAAAAGAGTCTAGACCATGGCTAAAAGTTAGCAACGCTGAAAGTTGTAAATGCTAAGAGTTAGCACTGCTAAGAGTTAACAGGCTATAATAATCAGTGAAATCTAATGACTTGGAGCTTTGTCTATAATGGGACAAAAATCTAAAGGCATACTAGTAATGACATAGTTGTAAAGAGTTGTAATAGGTGTTAGAAAATATTATTATACAAGTATATTCTCAAACACTATGTTACTGATCTATGTTTATAGATGTGGATCTATCGGTGAATCTCTTTTATATAGATTAGTGTATGTTATATCTTATGATACATATGGTTATTCTTAGTTAACCATGAGCTTACTGAAAGCTCATATAAGCATACAGGTATTCAGTAAGGACTAAGTACTAAACAGACTCACGAGGACCCCAATAAATATCCTATGAAGCCATTAATGATGAGTCCTCTCGAGTTGAATAGTATTCGTGATCCTTTGACCTAAGCGCCACGATGGGTTTGTCTATGATCCACCATGCTTTGATTTCACGTATGTTAGAGACCTTTTATACTCTGACTGCTACATGTTACTAGGTATGGTCTAATGCTCATGGAGTCCGGTGTACATAGATAAGGGATTCATCAGCTTATATAGGTGAATTGTATATCCTGATGCTCTAAGATTGTATTTCAAAAAATCTTATGGCCACAAGTATAAACCTAAGAAAAGATTTTCTATAGGGTTAAACAATATCACAAAGGTATTTGTGTATATTGTTTATCGAGATACAAATCTGGAGATGAGTTCACGGATGAGCACGTGGAGATTTGACTGAGATGATCTATGTCTCTGCTCATCCAGGATATAGGTGATGAAAGGATTAAACAAATATGTTATGACCTTAACTTGTATGGTTTAACGCCCTGATTTGTAATATCTGTGACGTGTGCGTAGGGCATCAATCACAGACTCATAGAATAGTTCTATTTGAGGAATCGGGCGTGGAACTAGGGGTCCCACAATATAAAGTGTACTCTTTATGGACTGGGACAGCGTACTAGATTGAATAGTTCAATCTAATAAATTTTAGCAAAACGGGATATTTGTTTCAAGTTCTCTCATAATGTGCATGTGTCAAGACTTAAAAGTTAAGTACATTAATTGGTTAACAATAGTTGTTGACTAATGGGATGATGACACATCGCACATTGTAGACCATTTATCGTTTGACTTTGTAATTACTAAAATGACCTTACTTGTGAGACAAGTAAAGTCATTTATTTATTCAAAAATATTTTGAATAAATAAATGTATTAATAATGTTATTAATATTATTTATTAAGTCAAACGATTGTTATAAAAAGAAGTGTGGCATTTGAGACAAAGTGAAGGCAATATGTTTGATTAAGAGATAGAAATGAATTAAAAAAATAAAATTATTTTATTTTCCCAACTCATGAAATTCTGTCATTCTCATTTACTAACAATACAAAAAAAATTTGTATTAAAAAGTCAACAAATGTTATTTAAATAAAATTAAGCATGTGAAAATGGCCTAAGCCTATTTTCAAAGAAAGATCAAGACCAAAGCAATTTTTTATAAGCTTATTTTTCATAGCAATATCCACTAATGTAGAATAAGTATATAATAAGATGTCAAATAGGACTTTGATTAGCTTGTAATGAGAGGCTTGGGTTATAGTGTGAAAATGTGAAAAAAATTTAAGTTCAAATCGCACTATAACCATAACCCCATTTGTCTAAGAATCACTTTTGTTCTTTCTTACTTCAGTCCACTCCCCCAAACATATTTTCCTTGAACCCAACTTTTTAACATTTTTATTGTTCTTTATTGTATTTCTAGGATTTTTGTTTTTATTGATTCAAGCTTCTTCCATTCTTCTAACTGAATGAGAATAATTCCATAGATGCCTCTTCATTTTACCTAAAACTTTGAATCATTTTATGACCCTTACAACAAGATGTTATGTATTATAGTGCGAAGGGTATTTATGACGGATACAAGTATTAATTAGATATAGGCTTCGAAAGTGGGTTTGAAAAGAATATAGTCGATTAGGCTCAAAAAGGATAATTAAGGATAAAAATATTTAAGATTAGCTAGAAAGGTCCAATCGATCCAAACATGACCTATAATCATATCCCTTACTATATATGTCCTAGGATTTCACCTTGAAAACTAATCAAACAAGTTTTAGCTAGACGACCTTGATTACCTCATTTGTATGAATAAGTATATTCTACCTTACAACTGTTGAACATTAAATAGCTTTAGAGTGCAAGAGTGTTTAAAGTGAACAACTATAAGCTAAATATACTTAATCCGATTACAATATAGAATGAACACAGTAATAGATAAGTCTAGAGAGTTTATAGCTTTTTTTCAACTCTATTTTTCATCATCGACTACAAACTCTTTCGACCCAAGAAAATGATACTAAAAGAAAATAAACTACTTCTAAAGAAAATAAATAAAAATAGAGAATAGACAAACAAAGCATAGAAGAAAATTAAGAACTAAGAAGTGTTTCCCCTGCCCCCACACTTATAATAAGACATGTCCTTATAGCGGCAGTAAAATAACAAAATTGGAACACTTCCTTGTTTTTATGAAGCTTTAGTTGTCCCATTCGTCTTCATCTTCACTCGCTACTTCGTCTTCTGCTTCTTCATCATCTCCTAAGTCATCTGCAGCAGGAGGCTCTGGATAGGCCAGAATGTTTGGCAAGTTATGTGTATCCATGCCAAAGTGGGGTAGGGCAATGCGCAAAATCTGGTCTTGATATACTACATATGCACTACTAGTGTGCGGTGAAGGCATCTTCTAACCTTGTCATCCTTTAATGTATGGTCAGTTATGCTACTAGTCTTTGTGGTAGAGGTGGTAAGACCGTCAACTATTATAGTAATTTTGCTATTATTCAAGATATGTGCTGGAGGAAGTACTTCTTCTGATGATGTCCACTAGACTCCAGCTTTAGCGCAGAGTGCTATAATTAGCGAGGGACAGTAAATGCCTTGCTTTGGATGATCGAGGTCAAAAAGGATTGCATCTCTGATCACCTTGCCAATATCGATTATCCTCCCTGTAAGAATAGCATATAAAAGGAAAGGTCTATTTACTGTTATCGTGCTCATGTAACTGATTGGCATTAACTTGGCAGTTATGAAATAATGACATACTTTAAATTCTTTGCATATATAGCGTGTGAGTAAAGAGACCAATGTACTTTCAGACATCGTCCATTGAACATCTGGGGTGGCCAAGTAACGGATGATGGCTTCATAATCTGGATTTTGGTGGAGCTCCATATAGTCATCTCTTTGTATGTTGGGTATTGATAGAGGTGTAAAAGTACTAGTACGCAGTGCCCAGGTCAGTAGTTGAGCACCACGATGCCCACAACCTAGCGCCACAATGTCAGTACGATATATAAAAGCCCTCTCAACTTTCTTATTTCAACTTGAATTTAAATCCCCTCGCCTTTAGGGTTTCTCATACCAATAAAAACATTATTTTGAGGTTAAATACACAGACTTTAGAGAGGCAAAAACGAAGAGAAAGAATTTGCAACACAAAATCAAATACAAAAGCCAAGAAATTAATATTCAAGATCAAGATTCAAGCTTCAAGTCAAGATTGAGAGAGAAGCAACCCAAGACATATTCTTAATAGTTTTTCTTCTCTTTTCTTATTATTATGTTCTTGTTTTTGCTGTTCTTCATAGATTGGCTGAATACCTTTTGTTTTGTGATGAGCTAAACTTGTTATTCTATGGTTAAACTATGTGAACCTAGTATGTAGTTGGATTTTATTGATTCTTAGTTTATGAACTTAATTATTACAACTGATTCATTCTATTTTGTGTTTATTGCTTTCATTAAATATGGCCAATATTATGAATGATTGAGGAACCATGAAGAACTTGACAAAGGAATTCATGGTTGAGCCTAGGGTAGCTTAATGCATGATCATAAGGTAATAATTATGAGTTTCATCTAGAATAAACATATACCTAGGTGGTATGTATGGTATAATTTAGACTTGATCTTAATGAATTAAATTCTGATTTGATTACCGTAGACATATAAGTGATTGTTAGAATGTGTATATAGTCACTTGACCACGACAAAAACTTGTGATGAGATTAGTGTCTAAGCCAACAATTTATATTAAGGGATGAACTAAGTAGTTAATGAATCCAATGAAATACTAGTGGATGAGTCTATACCCTAGATTATTATCCTTTGGATGAGCCAACAATTCTTGTTTATTTGCTATTTAGGTTTAGTTTAATTTGATAGAATTAGGTTAATAAATTTAGTTTCAGATTTTGATTTTTCTAAATAAAAGTTAAGTAGATATAGTTTTAGTAATTGATTGAAGCATTAGATCACGTAATCCCTGTGGGATCAATACTTAGACTTAAATTCTATATTACTTAATACGATAGCGTGTACTTGCGCTTAAGTAGTATAGCACCCAATTAGGTACCCAATTGATGACCTCATTGTGGATGTGAACAATTCTGCCCCTGATTTGTACTTTCTCATAGTTGTGCTCTCTGCCATTAACATAGAATTCTCTGACTATTGGAATAACTGCAGGATTGGTTGTAAGCACAACCGTCCCCAACCCCTGTTTGCAATAATTCTTAAGATTTTTGGATAACCCCTTTCTTATTTTACCTCAAAAGAGTATTTTTATTAATATGAGAAACCCTAGGTGTGAGAAGCTTCGAATTTTTTTTTCAAATAGGAGAGTTGAGAGAAGTATTTAAACATCGCACGGGTGCCGCGGCGCTAGACAAAAGCAACAAAGGCTAAATAATCATCAACGGGCGTCGCGGCGCTGACTGCTAAGTCACTGATCTTGGCATTGCAATGCCTACCCACATGTTGTGCTGTTTTATCTTTTAAGCGTATCTTGCTCGTTTCTTGCCCGAATCGCCTCCAGTTTGATCTTATGTGTCACATTTTCTCTCATGCACCTATTTCAGACTAAAAATACAATTAAATAGCTAAATATTAATAGTTTAAAGTAAAATACCCAACTTAGAGTACTACAATACTATTGCCATTATGCTATTATCAAATACCCCAAAATTTAAGACTTTTGCTCGAGGACGAGCAAAACAAGAACAAACTAACAAGGAGCAAAACAACTATATAAAAGCAACCTCTTAACATCCCTTAAACTATGAGTTGCACGGGTCGATCAAAAATTTGTAAAATTGTCTCAAAAGGTGAAGTACACTTACAAAGCAGCACGGTTATTCACTTTATGGTTGGCCAATTGTTTTTGCCATTATTTGAAGCAAAGTGTGTTAACAAATAAAAGATGGAATTGATTCATTTTGGTGAAAAGAGATTCAGCCAAATGAATGAAAGGGTGGAGAGAGGCTTTTTTGCTTTATTTTTTAAAGGGTTGAAAAACTATTTCTTCATCTTTTTCATGGTTGTTTTGGCCATTAGTCGGGAAAGTGAGAGCAAAATTGTTTTGTTTGTTTTGTTTCAATAGGTTAAAAAAACACTATTCATTTTTTTTTTCATTAAGTTGGTTGGCTAATTTTAGAGCAAGGAAAAGTTATTTTGTTTATTTCAAGTGTTAAATAAATAAAAATAATTTATTTGCTTGGAAACAAATTAAAGTAGTTAAAATGTTTAACTACAATTAGTTAAAGAGTTTTACTAATAATCCATAACTTAAAGAATTTAAACAATTGTTAAGAGTTAACCAAGGTGATTAAAGAGTTAATCACTTACGGTGTTTAAGAGTTAATCACTTATGGTGTTTAAGAGTTAATCACTTATGGTGTTTAAGAGTTAAACACTATTGCTAAAAGCTATCCAAGCCCACCTTAGTTTAACTACAATTAGTTAAAGAGTTTTACTAATAATCCATAACTTAAAGAATTTAAGCAATGGTTAAGAGTTAACCAAGGTGATTAAGAGTTAATCACTTACGGTGTTTAAGAGTTAATCACTTACGGTGTTTAAGAATTAATCACTTACGGTGTTTAAGAGTTAAACACTATTGCTAGAAGCGATCCAAGCCCACCTTAGTTGGATTCTAAAATTGCTAATGAGTGTGCTTCGTGGTGGACTCCGGTTCAGTAATTTTTAAATGCCTGACAGATGATTTTCAATCCTTAAATTTCATTAATGTAATGAAACTTAAATTTTAAAGTGTTTGTTGCACTAGGAAATAAAGATTTATGTTTTTGCTGCTATTGATTTATGTATAAGATGCATAATTTTAATGTAATGAACAGGCACCAAATGCACGTACTCTAAAAAATTAGCACAGTTTCAGTAACATCTATACCTACCACATCCGAGTACTTTTGATAAAATAAAGCTAACATATCTATTGGGGATCTAATATACGTGGGTGTATACATGTACAATTGTGTCTATTGCCTAAAATATGTATCACATACATATTTAACGCTACAGAAGCATTTAAATATGCAATAAATATAATAAATAAAATATATTAATCACATTAAGATATTAGTAGTGTTGAAAAATCACCTGAACGTGTAACGTTATACATGTATTTTCTCGAAGTCTAGATGGAAACCAACTCGTGGGCAATTCTAATCACTTACTCGGTGGGCTTAATAAGCTAGAACAGCAACTCATAACCCAACACAATGTTTAACTCTTAAACCCATAAAATGGCTTATTGTGTGTATTTATCCTTTTTTCTAAAAGGAAAGGAAATGAAAATTAAAGAAATTCACAATTGCTTCAATGGGCACTATAAAAAAAAATGAAACAATTTTATTTTTCTTTTTTTTTCGCTTCTTCTTCTTCTCGGCACCATGAATGAAAATGAAACAATTCATTTTTATTCTCTCATCTCTCTCCCGTCACAAATACACACCCTCTTTTTCTAATTCATTTTCACACACATCTCTTATATATATATAATAAAATAATATATTATATAATATTAATAATAATATAATATATTATTAATGGATGCCAACTATTTCTCACCATTTAATAAAATATTATATAATAATATATTATAAATAGATATTTATGATTATTTAACAATTAAATAATTATTGTGTAAAATAATTATTTTGCCCCTCATGAATAGTTATCAAGTCTACCCTTAGTGGGTCCCACAAAATCTCACACTTGAGTAAACTCAACCAAGTGTCCACAATGCGTCACGTGTCATTATACAATTAGTAAATAATAATTATTGACTAATTATTGCATTTAACACTTAAATACAGACATGCACACATTTCTGTGGTAGTGTTAGATATTGTTGGATTAAACAATTTAATCCAATACGATGCCCCAGTGCACAACGAGTACACTTCATATAGCGGGACTCCCTAGGTCCATGCCCGATTCGTTAAATAGAACTATTCCATGAGTTCGTGAACAATGCCCCACGCACACGTCACGGATATACAAATCAGCATGTTGAATTATGCAAGCTGAGGTTACAACGCATATGTATAGTCCTTCCGTCATGATATCCTGGATGTGCGAGGATATAGATCATCACTGTCAAATCCTTTAGTACTCATCCATGTCTTATCTCCAGACTTGTATCTTACTGAACAATATGTGCAAACTCTTTTGCCATAGTGTTTTACCCTGACGGAAACTCTTTCCCGGGATTAATGTTTATGGCCATAAGATTTTCTAAGATACAATCTCAAAGCATCTGGATATCTAATTCCCTATGCAAGCTAACGGATCCGATATCTGTACACACCGAACTTTATAAGCATCGGACCATACTCAGCAATCACACCATGAAAGGTCTGTGACATGTGTGAAACCAAAGTATGGTGGATCACTTACAAGCCTACCGTGGCACTTAAGTCAAAGGACCACGTATACTACTCAACTTGAGAAGACCCTCTGTTGACGGCTTATATAGAGTGTCTATCAGAAGCCTTCATGAGTTTATCCCATATCCAGTCCTAACTGGATACCCATATGTCAATACGAGCTCCAAGCTCAAGTCGGCTAGGAACGACCATCTATACCCTATAAGTACGACATATGCTGATCTATATAAAATTTATCCATCGATAAACCCGCATTAGCAGAAATAGATCAGGGACAATTATTTGAGAACATACTTGTGCAACTATCATTTTCTGGCACCCGATTGCAACTCTTGCAACTATGCAGTTACTAGTATATTCCCAGGTCTATGTCCTATTACAGACAAAGTTCCAACTCTTGGATCTTCGCTGAGTATTATAACCAGTTAACACTTAACTATGTTAACATTTAGCAATTATATCTTTTAGCGTGCCTAACTGTGAGCTCTTATCTAAAATCCTTTAGATCTAATCTAAACTCCTTCAAATCATACAATATTTGTAATGTTACATTGCATAATATCATATTAATAGGTATTAGTAATTCAATAAAAATGTATACTTGTATAAATACACAAGTATATGTACATTTAAGGATGGCACGTAAGCACCAACCCTAACAATACCATCATAACCCAGTGACTTGGTAGGGTACATTTAAAAAATAGCCCTTTGAACATCAACCACAAGAAATAGTGCATTGAGGTGGTGAAGACTTTAGTCTAAGAGCCGGCCATTCACACAATCATAAATTGGTTGAAAATTAATATTCGAATGACCTGAAGAAGTTAAAATATGGGTGAAGTGGAAGGATAGAATTGTTTCAATCATATCAAGATCCTTTTGCCAAATGCCAAGGCTATCAAAGAGGCCTGAAATCCAATTTCTCTTCCACCGACTAGAGGCTTTGAAATAAAAATATCTAGTATTCTAATCACCACTCTTGAGCCAAGAGACCCTCGATCGTTGTCGCCAATACTTCTCTTTCTTGTAGTATAAAACATTAAGGTGGCCTTTAAAATGTCAAATATGCTGCCAATTATTAAAGAAGATATGAGTATTTAAAGCTAAGAGTTGCTACTAAGTAGTCTTAATATCTGAAGATAATCATAGAAAACAGGCACGGTTCCAAACTTTAAGAGAGATACCAAGAGGGGAAATATTATAATAAATGCCCTAAATAGAATCTATAAACATCTACCCTTCTGCGACTAACTAGTGATAATATGCCTCATCTACCTATACCTCCTCAAAATGGAATTTACTAACATACTGGTGATTTGGACAACCATCCATGACATCCCAAACTAGGATCAGTAAAGAACGATGATCAAACCCCCAAAAATCAAGATGTTTCATTGTCAAAAAAGAGAAGAGTTCACACCACTTAACATCATATGTCACTCGATCAAGCCATGCATGGATGAAACAACCGCTTATTTGACCATTACATCAAATGAATAGAGGACCATTAAACCACATATCCATTAAAGCGCAATCATCTAGAGCACAACAAAAATTATGCAGCAAATATCGGGGTTGAGCTTGACCACCCTTATTTTCCTCTTTAGTCAAAATTTCATTAAAATTATCTAAACATAATCAAGGCAGAGTAGACAAACTATAGAGATGCCGGAGCAAAGTTTAGGAATAAATGCGCTGAGAAGCCTCTAGATTGCCATAAAATCCAGTAAAACACCACAGTTTTCCAACATGCAAAGATATAGCAACATCAATGTGAAACCTAGAAAAGGAAATAAGAGTAACTTGAATTTTTATTATACGAAAGCAAAGCAAGGCCGTCACTTCTATCCATTTGTTCAACAACCAAGCCGCCAACAAAGCCAATTTTGATTCAAAGATTCTCAATTTGTTGCTTATAAGAAATGGTTTCTCTCGTTGCTTATAAGAAATGGTTTCTGAGAGAAAAACCAAATTCGGGCAATAATCCTGTATTAATTGACATATGACTTGGAATGCCCAGGTGTTGTCCAAGCCCCAAACATTCCAACATAGGCAACTCATTGGTATCGGGGACCTTGTACCAAAGCAGGAGCTGTCGTTTTAATAGTAGAAGTAGTATCACAATCCAAGGTATTTAGAATTACAAACTCAGCAGGAATAAGAGAAGCCAATAGTGTATTCTCATCATCAAAATCAAAGTTCAACTGCAATTGTTGTTTTTGAAAACCTTTCCCTGTCAAATTTGAAACAAATGAAAACAACATAAGATTTGACCGATGTTTCCCAAGCACCAGAGTGGAGGTAAACAATGATAAACAAGCACCAAATTCACCTGAGTAACTACGAGGGGTCTTCCGAATCTCTTTCAGAGTCTTAGGATAAGTACTAGATAACGTATGTTTCTTTCCCAAACCATGCCTCTTACTACCCATATATTGAGAAATGGTTTGAAAGCTAAAATCATCAATTATTAGAACATTATGAAGATGATTATCCACATCCCCAAACAGATTGATGGTACTGAGACAAGTAAATGGAGGCATAGCTTGAATAGAATGAAGCATATCAGAGACCCCAACAAAGGGATTTGGAGCCAAGTTAGCAGCATTATGAGGCAAAGATGAAGGAGGCGAAGAGTCACAAAAGTCATGCATAAAGGCATGATGCATGCAAAGTAGATAATTGGCAAAAACTTCCAAATGGCAAAGGACTATGTGATTTGTGTATAAGTAGCGATAAAACCTTATGATTGAATACCACAGAAGTTTTACCACTATCAGTCTTCCATTTAAACACATCATGTGGTTCATATGGATTTTTTGTAGGGATACAGTCATACTTGTTTACATAACTGGCAATAGATAAATTATGGCACATAATAGGATGAGGTACATGAATAGGGAAAAGAGATAAGGTAGTTTGAGAAACTTATATCCCTTTCTGTGTTTGACTAGTGGCAAAAAATTTTGAGGCAAAGCAGAAGAGATAATTGGTAAAGAGTAATTGGTACCATCTAGTGAAGTATCATCAAGAACTAGATTGGAGTCTGTCAACCCAGATACAGGATGTGCGGCTCTGGACTGCTTCCTAGAATAAAAAGTATCAATCCTGGTGGTAGAGTTGGCTCTTATCCAATAACTGTAAGAGGAGTGGTGTCATGGGTAAAATAAGTAGAATTTTAGATACATTCTCTCTTAATGTGACCAAAGTGGCCGCAAATAAAACACAGTGCAGACAATTATTTATAACAAAGAAAAAAGGTGATAACATCGAGTGCATTGGGCAAGGAGACTTTCAACGTCGCTATCAGTAGTTTATCAATATTAATAGAGACCCGTACATGAAAGTACTTTTCAAGACATTTTCCATTAGCACCCTGATTTATCTCTTCAACTTCATCCACTAAGGAGCCAATATATTTTTCGACCAATGCATGCATCAAAGAAAGAGGAAGGTCATACAATTGAATCCAAAATAGTACTCGATTAAACATTAGATCGGAGAAATGGCCAACACCCTGAGGAACCATAAAAACCAAAAGGCAATTATAAAAAAAACCAAGGGCCCTCATGAAACATATGGCAGTGATCCATATTTGATTGGAAGTAAAAGACAAAAGCGTTATATTGAGGGCTCACAACCTTTATAGTAAAAGAATCTGTTGTTCGCCACAAAGCATGTATACCTGAAATAAAAGCACTCATATTGACAGGTTTAAAGCTCAGAAGCTTGCTAATTAGAGAAAGAAAAACGCGCAAAGAACCAATGTCATAGATAGAATGGTCAATGCAAGATATTGTGATTTGATCATCATGAATATCAAGGGAGGCATATTGTGCCAGGATATTATCTAAATTCATTTCTAACCGTAACAGGCTAACGAAACTAGTAAACAAAACTAAAAAATAAAGGTTTTTGGGCAGCCAAAGTAGTTACTTGAGGAAAAAACTAAGCAGTTGGTAGACGTAAATGGCAGTTATGCAGGATAACCACCATAAACTACCTCACCATTTAAGAGAAAATGGAGGACTCTATATGGATTTTAATTTAGGTAGATTTTTAACTACTTATTTTATTGCCATAAAGTTATATTATTTTTTTTCTTTTAACCCTAAATAAATAAGATACGAGATATGAGACTTGAGGTAGCTAAGTATTTAAAGGAAGATGTTGGTATGAGAAAATAAGTTTCATCAATGAATGCATTCAAAAAATACAACATCATAACTAGTAATATCGCAGAGAGTATTAATACACTTGTAAAGAATGTAAGATACCTTTCTGTGACCATTTTAGTTAATGAATATATGAGATAACATAGCAGTGATTTTATCGTAGACAAGAGGCAGCAAAAGGCATGACATTCTTTTTTACAACTTAGGCAAATCATAAAGTGATGAACCATAATAAAAAATCTAGTTGAATGATAGTTCGCCTAGTAAATAACTCATAATTTCTAGTGAATAACGAAAGTAGAAATAGAATAGTGGATATTACTGTAAAGACATGCAGTTTTTAGAAGTTTGACTTTTGAAACTACCTTATCCTCATGTTATTGTCTATGCAAACATACAGTTGTCAGAAGTTAGTCCTTCTTGTTAGCCATTCATTAGATTGGATAGTTCCAAATGAAGTCAGGGATTTTGATGTTAGGGTTGTGCTTACGTGTCATCCTTGTTTGCGTGAATATTTATTTTGTAATATTTATACAATGAATACTTTATTAGATCACTAATAACCTTAATTAAATGGTACTAAAGCTTGTAACACTATAGATATTGTATAATCTGACGGAGTTCAGATCTAGTTTAAAGGAGTTTAGACTAGTGCTAAGAGTTAGCAATGCTAAGAGTTAACAATGCTGAGAGTTATAAATGCTAAGAGTTAGCACTGCTAAGAGTTAGCAAGATCTAAGGAGTTAGAACCTTGTCTATAATGGGACAAAGACCTGAGAGTTTACTTATAATGACATAGTTATAAAGAGTTAGAAAATGTGCTAGGAAATGTCATTATATAAGTATGTTCTCAAACATAGTGTTCCTGATCTATGTTCACCAATGTGGGTCTATCGTTGAATCTCTATAATATAGATCAGTGTATATTTATATCTGTATTGTACAGATAATTGTTCTTAGTTGGCCATGAGTTTAGTGGAAGCTCGTATAGACATGTAGGTATTCAGTCAGGACTAGATTCTGAACAGACTTACGAGGACCCCAATAGATATTCTATAAATTAGTCAAAAGAAGGTCCTCTCGAGTTGAGTAGTATTCGTAGTCCTTCGAACTGAGCACCGCAATGGACTTATGGGTAATCTACCATACTTTGGTTCCACGTATGTCAGAGACCTTTCATGGTCTGACCACTATATGTCACTGGGTATGGTCCGATGCTCATAGAGTTCAATATGCTTAGATACGGGATCCGCCAACTTATATAGGTGGGTTATATATCTGATGCATTGTATCTTATAAAGTCTTATGGCCACAAGCAATGAATTCAGGAAAAGAGTTTTCTACAGAGTTGAACAATATAGCAAAATTGTTTGTGTATATTGTTCATTAAGATACGAATCTGGAGATAAGTTCACAGGGATTTGATGGTGATGATTTATATCCCGCCTATCCAGGATATAATGACGGAAAGATTATACGTATATATAGTAACCTCAATATGTATGGTCTAACGCACTAATTTGTTATATCCGTGACGTGTGCATAAAGCATCGATCACAGACTTATGGAATAGTTTCATTTGACGAATTGAATATAAACCTAAAAAGTCCCAATATGAAATGTACTCTTTGACACTTGGGTAGCATACTATATTGAATAGTTTAATACAGTAAAATTCAACAATTTACTATAATTAAGTTAACTAAAGTATATGGTTAAATGGTGAGACTCACTTTATGTTAACTTGGTAACCTAGTAAGGACGTAAATATAATTTCACTTAACGATTATTTAATTGTTAAATAATTAAAATAAATATTTATTTATTTAATAGTTAAATAAATAATTTTTTTAACTATGGTTAAAAGTTAACCATAGAGTTAAGTTAAGTTAACCTTACTTAATGGTTAAGTAAAGGTTAACCTAACCATAGTTAAGTTAGTTAACTATGTTAGATTATTTAAATATTTATTTAACTTAAGGATTAAGTTAAACTAACTTAATTAGAGTTAAATATTAACTATAGTTAGGTTAAGTTAAATGCAAATTCAAATTAAGTGAAATAAAAATAAAATAAAATTCATTTGTATATATTTGTAAAATAAAATAAAATTTAAAGGTTAATTTTATTTTTGCTAAGTAATTTTGGCCGGCCATCAAAGAGAAAGAAAAAAGAAAAATTGTTCTCTTAATTTTGAATTCAAATGTTGAATTTATAATTAAATTTTCTTTTCATTAGACTTAAAGCCAATTAAGCAAAATTAAGAGTTTGATTTATTAATTATGTGTTAATTAAAGAAAAATAAAAAAAACTTAAGTTTAATTTGTTAAACTTATTACTATATTAAAATACTGTCATTCTAGATAATCAATCCCACCACTGTTAATTATTAGAATTAATCAAAGCTTGCATTTCAGGTGGACTTCAAGAATTTTGATCCAAAAGCTTCAAGGTTATTTCTTAATTTCGTTATTAATTTGATTAATATATAATAATTGTGTTTATTACAAAATTTTATACTTCCGTTGTGTATGTATATGTATGAGATATGTATATTTTGTTGTTAAATACATATACCACATGCTTGCACCCTAAATAAATCAACACTCAACAGTTGACATCCAACTTCCTATAATACGTCAACAAGTAGAAAGGCGTAGGACGAAGCGAATTCCATTGTAAGGGGAGGAACCATAAAAAAATTTGTTTTCATTATAAATAATATAGAAATAACCGTCAGACATATCGAAACCCTACTGCTTTACATAGTAATTGATGTTTGACTGTTTATTTTTGTTTACATTATTATAATAAAATTGTTTTTTTAAATAAAACTTACATTGATATTCAATCATCTTTTGTTTGGTTTACTTTATGCACCTTTCTTTTGCCTTATTTTAATATTTGTTATTTGATTTACCTTATTATCAGTTAAATATAGTCAACTATCATATACCAAAATTCTGACAAAATGTTTTCTTATTTTATGAACATTCCAATACTTATAATTTAAAAAATAACACTGTTATACATTTGCACATCTATATATCATTTCTGTACATATCCTTCAAACACAAGGACAACAGATAACTATATAATACAATTACACATCTATATAATATTTTTTACATTTGTATAACACAAAGCAGTCTTTCTTTATTTCTCAACATGGGTTTTTAAATCTATGACTATTTTTTCTGTTAAAAAAGTATTAGTCTCAATGTCAAAACCAAATTGTTGACTCAATATTAGATACTCAATAAACATATAAGTAAATACATAATAGTCCCCACTTGGAACCATTTATTAAGGCACAAATTCTTTTAAACATAGAACATCAAACAACAATAAATCTTCCACTACTTTTCTCCTAAAGGCATAAAATTTGCATGCACGAAAATAGTGTGGCATAAGAATACACAAAGAAAAACTTCTATCACTTTGTCAACATATCTATTAATGCTGGAATCATAGATAGTAATCTTCCTCTGCATCAAATTGACTTTCGTCATAATCGTATACTCTATTTTATAGTTCATATGAATATGTATCTACATAGACAATTGTAGTTTTATTATGAACTAAATGTATAATAAAAAAAATATATATTATTTTATGTCCATTATCTTATATACCTCAGCCTACAATTTAGCACAAAGTAAATTTTCCTTTTGTCCCAGTCCATAAAATAACAACGATGATTCCTATGTAATATCATCCAGTGCACAAGTATGTTATTGATGCACACATCTAATGGACTCTTAAAATTAAATACATTGCATTGAATTAAAATAATTATATTAATAAATTTATAATATAATGTGAACAACAAAAGGAAAAAAAAACTTACAAAAAAATATGCATTTGCAACTGTGCACCCTTATGAGTATGCTTGCATAAGTTGCATTGGACCCTTATGAGTACGCTTGCATAAGTTGTATTGGCGTTGATGGACCAACTAATTCACATTAAAACAAAAACAGGAATATCCTTAAAAAATCATCATGCTAGTCATTTAGGAGGTCATTAAACCATTTATGATTAGCATCAATCCCAAGTAAGCTAACACGCCATTAACCATCCCAAAGCCAAAGTCTGAAACTCTGCATGCATGGCCAAGTCTATCAGCCATTTAGATCCATGTCAATTTGAGAATTAGTAAACGAAGCCTCTACTTACAATTCTACCTTTCTTTTTCTAATCTTCTTTTGAATAAGATTAATATAAGGGGTGTGTTTAACCCATGTATCCTTGAACTAGCACTTAAACATACTTATCCCTTGTACAACATCATCAAGTATAAATTACACACTTATGAGGCTCTCTTGATCATACAATATGCCCGATTACATGTCCAACTACCATTGATGTTAATGCCAAGCTGTTAGAGTCTAAACATTATGGGTGTCATGCCCTCCACAACAAACTCAAATAAAACAACACGATTAATATATTGAGTTATAAATAATGTACAAAAATATTAAACAACACCAAAATATACCATTGTCTGATCAACATCCTCAAACATGTTAGATGATTAGAAGTACTAAATCACGATTCTCATTTGATGCAAGAGCTTTACTTTGTCCTTATCCATCTTGGTTATCAACTTTGTTTTGATAACTAACATCTAGTCCCGTAGATCATCAATCTTCTTGTCAAGAATGCTATATGGTAATAACTTATTTGACTTAAACTATACATAAGTAATTATACAATCAATCTTCACAATATAATACTCATCAAAATCAAATAGTAAATAAAAAGAAAAGGCATTGAATTATGACTTCCAAGGAGTACCCACACTGAACATCCATTTTATCCCTCAATATCAATGAATTACACGTTCAACTTCACAATATGGTTCAGTTTGAGATGCCTTCCAAAGATTTTTAATCGGTGTCACAACTTTGCTGCCATGTGAAAATCCTCATTCTTTTCATGTTGTCTTGTTACCAATTTTCCATGTTCCTCTAAAACCTACACAAAATTACAAACTTGTTAATCATTAACAGAAAATTTTATACACACACACACATATATACATATATACATATATATATATATATACATGTGTGTGTTTTAAAATGGTTATATGGTGTAAAAACTTACCAAATCTTCATCCTTTAAAGAGAATCTATTCAACGTCTTTGAATAATAAACTTACCAATTTAAGAGGTGCAAAAAATGGTTACCATCGAAACATGCAAACATTGAATTAGACCGAAATCACCTTATAAATCCAAACCTAAGATAATAAAAAACAATTCACATTAAGAAAAGGTAGTTTGAATACTTTCTCTTTATTTTAATATAATAATGAATCGATAGAATCACTCACCATGAATACATGAGCAAAACTATATACATTACACTTTTTATTCTTTTGACCATCCTCTTTTCTGATCTTTTTTATCTTTTGTTCCTGCCAATGTGCTTAAGATGTCATAGATTATAGACCACGCAATTATGCCTCATGGGTACTAATTGAACTCATCTAAGTCATCCATAAGCCTAAGCACAAAATATTGGATCTCTCTATGATGATCGCACGACATCAACATACGATAAAATAAAATAAAAAATACATAATTTTACTGCATTTACGTCATTAGCTTTACTTAAATCTATCCTATTGAACCAAACATCTAACTTCTTGTAGTTCAAAGAATTTTTATTTTTAAAATATTTATCCCCACAGTATAAATCTAAGTTTTCTGTTCAACTCTATAATCTCTCATCCTTAACCCCATAATCAAATAAAAGTCCAAATAGGAATAAACTAATATTCTTATTATGTATCAAAAACTACAATTCTTCATATAATTTTTTGTTTGAACTTATATTAACAATACCTCGTATACTAATATACCTGAGAATGAGATATTGTGTACATCTTAAATATTGCCCCAACATGTGGTTGATAAGCGATTTCTAGTTAAAGCATAAGTGCACTCTATCGTAAAGAAGTAATTTAAGATGAGTAGTGTATCATTCTCTTAAGGAATTATTGTTATTATTTATGTTAAGTAATAAAATTGTGTCTCCTTACTTTTATTCAAATTAAAGAAAATTAAAAGATAGTAATCTAAACTAAATAATAAAAAAATTAACAAGATAGAAAAGATGAAAATAATAAATAGAAGCACTAATAATAGATAAAATCTAGGATTATAACTATCTCTTGATATGTTGCTTGAACTAATTAATCTTTTCTTAAATTAATCCCTTAATATGAATTATAAGCTAAATTCCTAATATCATCACAAATCTCTATCAATGGTCAAGTGGCTATATCTTACCCTAACAATTATCCATATATCTATGGTAATCAGATGATAATAGGTTTTATTAAGAACTAATCTATTCATACCATATATGTCATGTAGATATATATCTATCCCACATAAAATTTATAGTTATTACCTTATGATCATATATCAAATTATTTTAGACCAACACAAAAATCTCTTTATCAAGTTCATTAGGGTTTTTATTATTAGAGTTGATGCTTACTTGCCATTTTAATATTGTATGAATATTAATTGTTAATATTTATGCAATAAACATTTCGTACTAATTGTTAATATTATAATAAATGGTATAATGCTTGTTACGCTACAGACATTGTATGATTTGAAGGAATTCAGATCTAGCCTAAAAAAGTTTAAACCATGGCTAAAAGTTAGCAACGCTGAGAGTTGTAAATGCTAAGGGTTAGCAGGTTATGAAAGTCAGCGATATCTAAGGAGTTAGAGCCTTATTTGTAATGAAAAAAAAATTCGAGGGCATACTAGTAATGATATAGTTGCAAAGAGTTGCAATAGGTGCTAAGAAATGCCATTATGCAAGTATGTTCTCAAATACTATATTCCTGATCTACTTTCATCGGTGCGGGTCTATCGATGAATTCTTTTTATATAGATCAATGTATGTTATATCTGTGTGATACAGATGGTTATTCTTAACTATCAATGTACTTACCAGAAGCTCATATAAGTAAACAGACATTCAGTAAGGACTGAATACTGAATAGACTCACGAGGATCCCAATAGACATCCTATGAAGCCGTCAATGGTGAGTCATCTCGATTTGAGTAGTATAGGTGATCATTTGACCTGAGCACCACGGTGGGCTTGTGAGTGATCCATCATACTTTAGCTCCATGTATGTCAGAGACCTTTCATGGTTTGACTACTACGTGTAATTGGGTATAGTCCGATACTCATAGAGTCCAATGTGTGTAGATATGGGATCTGTCAGCTCACATAGGTGAGTTGTGTATCCTAATGCTCCAAGATTGTATTTTAGAAAGTCTTGTGGCCACAAGCACAAACCCAAGAAAAAAGTTTTCTGTAGGGTTGAACACTATCGCAAAGGTGTTTGCATATATTATTTATCGAGATACAAATCTAGAAATGGGTTCACAAATAAGCATGTAAAGATTTGACGGTGGTGATCTATGTCTCCGCTCATCCACGATATAGAAGACGGAAGGATTATACGAATATGTTATGACATCAACTTGTATGGTCTAACGCACTGATTTGTAATATCTGTGACGTGTGCGTAGAGCATCGATCACAAACTCATCGAACAGTTTCATTTGACAAATCGGGCGTGAGCAATATAAAATGTACTCGTTGTGCACTAAGGCAGCGTACTGGTTTGAATAGTTCAATCTAGTAAATTCCAGCAAACTGGGATATTTGTTTCAGTTTCTCTTAGGATATACACGTGTCAAGACTTAAGAGTTAAGTGCATTAATTAGTTAACAATAGTTGTTGAATAATG
This sequence comes from Ailanthus altissimus, assembly GCA_946807835.1. Lineage (NCBI taxonomy): Eukaryota > Viridiplantae > Streptophyta > Magnoliopsida > Sapindales > Simaroubaceae > Ailanthus > Ailanthus altissimus. The sequence goes on along the minus strand of OX327697.1, from coordinate 15,742,461 downwards.
GAATGATAACACGTGGCACATTATAGGCCATTTATTGTTTAACTTTGTAATTACCAAAATAACCTTGCTTGTGAGACAAAAAAAAGTGATTTATTTATTCAAAAATATTTTGAATAAATAATTATATTAATAATTGTTATTAATATATTTTTAAGTCAAACAATTTTATAATACTAATTTTAAAGTGATTTGCAAGTAAATAATATAAAGGAGTTTACATTATTTAAATATATATAGTGGCCTTGTTATATTAAGATCATTACATGTTTCATTTTGGATGTTATTTGAATAGACAAATAAGGAAACACGTTGGTTTGGAAAGCATGGCTTAGTGAGACATGGCTTGACTTACCAAATGGAGGGAAATTATTGTAAAGTGAATTGAAGCAAAATTGCTTCAATTTTAAAGTGTGGCCGACCATGACATTTGTAAAATTATTTTGCAAATAAAAGTCAACAAATGTTATAATATTATATTAACACATGTTTATTTGCTTTATGAAAACAAAAGAGAAACATGTGAATGGCTTAAGGCATAGCCTCTTATACATGGTGGGCCATTCTTTGAAAGGAAATGAATTTACTTATATAATAAAATGAATTGGTTCATTTAGTGTGTGCTTCATTCTGTCATTTGGAGAAATGTGAAGAAGAGAGCAATTTTTCAAGTGTTGGAGAATTGTTCATCTTTTCTATAGATGGTGAATTTTTCCAAAATGAAGAGAAAGAGTGAATAGATGAAATAGATAAGCAAGATTTGGTTTTCCATCTTTATCTTCTTTATTTTCTCAAGCATAGTTGGCCAAGTAACAAGAGAATGGAGAAAGGAAATTTGATTTAGACATTTTTCATTAGAAATTGTTTCAAAATTTTGTGCAAGTGTTGCATGAATCAAAACATCATATTCTATGCTCTTGTGAAACAAAAAGGTTAAAGTGTTTAATCATGGAACATATATAAAATTAGTTACAGGGTTTAACAAATAATCCTTAGCTTAAAACTTAAGTAATGATTAAGAGTTAACTAAAGTGATTAAGAGTTAATCACTATTGGTATTTAAGAGCTAAATACCATTGCTGAAAATTGGAGCTGTTATTCTAGCGATCCAAGCCCAACCCAGTTGAATCCTAGAGTTGCCAATGAGTATGCTTCATGGTGGACTCCGGTTTGATAATTTTCAAAGGCTTGACAAGTGATTCTCGATCCTTAAGTTTATTACAGTAATGAAACTTAAATTTTTTATATATTTGTTGCACTAGAAAATAGAGATTTCTACTTCCGTTGCACTAATTTGTGTAAATGATGCATAAATTATATAATGATAAATATGCACCACATGCACGCACCCTATAAAATTAGCACACTTTTAATTGGTATCAGAGTATGATTATTGTGTTGATTTGTTGTATTTGAGAGTGAATTGGTGTTTAGAAGTGTTCTGAGGCTCAGTTTGAGTATTTTAAGTGTTAAAGTACGTAAGCAGAACTGACAAGCTGCTGGGCGCCGTAGCGCTGGGGCACTATTCACTTAAACAGTACTTTTGTACAATAATTTTGAACAGTGTTTCAAAACATTAAATATGCATGTGGGGGTTTATGAGATGCAAAGATAAAAGTTATTGGTTTGCATTATAAACTAGGGTTTATGAGATGCAATGATAAGAGTTATCAGTATGTATTATAAACTGGAATAATTTATTTGTGCTATAACCATAATGAGAGCTCTACTGGTAGGAGTTAGTTATGATTGCATAAAATAAATGTTTGATTGAGAATCACATCCTTATGAGATGAGGATATGAATTTTAATTTCTTTCAAAAATATCTCTTAATTAGATTGAATTGTATTTCATTATGAAATAATGTTATATATGATCCGTCTTATCAATATGGTGTTAGACAAGTCACATCGGTCTTTTTCCAAGATCAGTACAGTGTGAGAAATTTGGTCGGTTGGACTTGAACTATGTCAATTAAACATGAGATTAGGCAAATATATGCGAAAGTATTGCCCTAGGTCGCTACAGTATGTGGGCAGTATTGATAGCGTATATTTGATCATTGATAAGTTAATCTGAAATATACTTACCCTAGATCGCTACAGTATACGGATAAGGTGTATTCAGGGTTAGGAGCAAGAGTTTCATGAGATGCAATTGACAAGAGTTGTCTACCTTTTGGGTTTACAAATGCCAAGATCGCTACAGTGTGCAGCTAGAATAAAATGCAAATAGGGTCTACTTCCTGCTATACATTTTGAAAGAGTTTAAATTGTCGTTATCCCGTTTAAGAGATTATAGGGATTATATAAAATAGTGGGAGGGCGTCTTTAGATTAAAAATGTATAATTGTTATACCCATGATCTAAAACATTATCATTAACGATTAGAAATGTTCCACTTCACATCACTTGTTTGTATCTTATAGAGATAAGGCATTCATCTTATAGAGATAAGATACTTGTCTTATAGTGATAAGATAAGATACTTGTCTTATGGTGATAAGATAAGTATGAGTCATCCATTAGTATACTTGTATGACTTGCTTATGAATCTTAAAATAGTTTTAGATTTAGAAAAACTTGAATATACTATTAATCAGAAGATCTTAAAAGGTGTTTCTGATAATATCTTTTTAAAGAGGTGAAAAATTACCAAAATTAGATAAAGAATGATTTGAGAGTCAAATCATATATCTAAGCTTTAATGTCTTATAATCATCAGTAAAGACATGTGCACATGAGATGTGCAAGTAGTGCTCCTTCTAAAAAATTTATCCAAACCACAAATAGAGATTTGTCACATGTATTGTTCACATAATATTGAAAAATTTATCCATACCAAACCACAAGTTGTGCTCTTTCTGAAAAATTTATCCAAACCACAAATCCAACACATCAAATATAAGTTAACTTAAGATTTTTTTTTTAAATTTTCTGTATCGACATTGTTCATGCGTATTGTTCACATGATACTATTTATGTGTTACTGTTCATACAGCACTGTGGCGTTGGCTTCTCAGCATTGTGACGCTAAACACACTGTCTTGGACGCTACGGCGTTGGTTTTTGGGCGTTGAGCACTGTAGTTTATTGCTGTAGCAAATTTGATATTTTTACCTTATTTTTATTGGATTTTCATTTTTATTTGCTCTATCAACTCCAAACCTGTAAAATAATAATAAATTGTACAAAAATACAAATAATCTTAATTTAAACAAACAAATATTAAGTTTAGAAGATGAAAATATTATACTTAATTAACCCATATCAGTGGTCCTAAATGATGTCACCTGTCTGGCCTTCAACTTATGTCTAATAGCGTTTATGATGCACAACTTCAAATAAGAAGTCATTAATGCTCAATAAAACTTATTTTTTGAAGTTATAAATGATTTGGACACGTTTTGTCTTTTGAACAAAAAAATAAATTTATTAATACATGAGCAGATAATTTAATAAATTAAACTAATTAATAACAATTAATTAAATTCATAACAAATTAAATAAAGTATTAAATTAATTAATTAGATTAAATAATTATTAAACTAAAAATAAATTTATTATTAATTTAACAACTAATAAAATATATTAATTAAAATAAAATAAATAATTAAAATAAAGTAATAAGATAAAAATTAATTAATTAAATATTTATAATTCAAATAAATTTAATTAATAATATAATTGTATGCTCCACGATAATGGTGTTGCATGATGTGGCTTACACACGCCACGTGATGAGTATGCAGTTTAGTGCTGCATGAATGCCAAGTGGCATGCACTACATGCAGCCCATATATGCGCCAAGTCTAAGCTTGGGCCGCCGTAATCGATGCATAGAAACAATGATTTTTAGCCTTTTAAGATATTTTTTACCATCTGTATTAAAGAAAACTTTTAATCAAGGAGTCGTATCCTTAAACTAACAGCTCTCAAACCTTAGCAATCTAACCTCCGGAGATGGGCTTTGCGCTACTCTCATGTGGAACCTCTCTCTTTTCTTTCCATTTTTCTTCCATTCCCCCTATCTTTCTCTCAACTTTTATTTGCTTTTAATGTTTTAATTTTTCTTTTTTCTTTTAGCTGCTAGTTTTTCGGTGGTGGTTTTTTCCAATAGCAGTCAGGTTCTTTGGTTCAGTTGTGACCATCCAAACTCTAGCGTGCATCTTACAAGCAGCCGCTATCGATACCCAAACAGTCTTCATCCTTCTTTGGCTCCCTGGGTTGCCCTGAGTCCGGTCGATTTTATGTTAAACTCTGACTTATATGAACTCAGTGCTTCGATTTTCTTCAGCTTGGGTCAATCCGACTGGGATCCTGCTGATCTTTTTTTGGTTTGATCATCCGCTGCTATCTGTTCCTACCGTCGGGAGATCCAGCGTCAGGCTTTTATCAGCCAGTCACTGCTAACCCCATTTATCGATTTGTTAGATTCCGACCACCACTGACTCCCATCTACAGGTGTTATCAGTGGATAACCATATGTTTTGCTTGGTGGTTGTTTGGTTTGTTTAGGGTTGGTTGGTGTTCAAAGTTATATTTTGGGTAGGGGTATTTTTGTAATTTTTTCCTGCGAGAGGGCTTTTGTATTTTCCTCCTGTGTGAGGGCAGATATCCTCCTAGTGAGGTTGTAAAATCCCTCCTATTTAGAGTAAGAGTTCCCGTCTTAAATATGGGTAAAAGAATCCATCTATAGATAATCTCCAGAAATAAAGTTATTGTCTCCCTGTATAGGAAAATCTTCAGGTCTAAGCGCTCGTCAGTATGTTTATATTTGTATTATCTTGATAATTTTATATTTTCATAGCAATAATTATTGTAATATCTTAATTTTATCAATGATATTAAAAAAATTTCAAAAAAAAAAGATTTTTTACCCATTCTTTTACATTACTTACTTATTTTCACAATATTTATTAATTTTATACAATATCATAACATAAATTATTGTTAATCAGAAAAATTTATGAACTTACAAGTGTTCACTATTTTTTATGAGAATGTGTTAGTTTGTCAACTGATCTACAAAGTGCCAGCGAGTGATTTTTTTGGATGGTTGGATAAATGAAAAGTATTTTTGAGTGAGAAATAGAGGAGAATTCATAAATGAAGAGGGGCTACTTTATGGAGTAAAAAGGTTCAAATTTAATATTTTAACTATAAAAAATTAAAAATATAATAAAGAATTAAAAAATTAATCTATTAAAATAGGAACTATTTTCAAAATTTTCCCATAATAAAAATCAAAAGGAAAACCTATGAATAATGTGAATAATGGAGAGGGGAATTTGATAACTTTTCTTCGAAAATGGGCTCCAAAGTTGATGGCTTGGTAAATTTCAATGGAAGAAAATAAAGTTAGGTTGGGTTTTTCTTTCTTTTGTTTTAGAACTAAAATAATAACTTAATTTCAATCATTTTGCAGTTCTTTCTGACTCTATCTTAATAAAATTGGATATCAACCGAATCAACTAGTTTAGGTTAAAAGTGCCGACGTATTTGATGTCTATATACTTTTCTTTTATTTTTTTTCATTTATTTTTTTAATTCAACTAAAATAACAGTAATTACCACTATTAATATAAATAATGTTATATTTATATAATTAAAATACAAAATTTGATTTCAACTATATAAGTATAGTAATACTTATAAAATACTATTATAATTTTTAAATCGAAATTTTTTTAGAATAGCTCAAATATTTAGACCATTTTCTAATATAACTGCAAACCCGCTCTCTCAATTTTTGTAGCTAAATACTCTTCAAATGAACCAAAATTCCTTTGTGAATTAAAATCCCTAATTTTTCTCACTCTCCAACTCATAAACACCCATTCATAAAAAATCAGTTTTCTAAAAAATTTGTTGAAATTATCATATAGAGTTTTCTTTAATCATAAATACAAAAATTTGTATTTTATGGAAGAAGAAACAAATAGGGTGATCATGCTGATGCTGAAAATTTGGAGAAAAATCAAACTTAGAGGTGTTTGACAGTCGAATTCGCATTGCTCAAATTTTTTTTTAATATTTTGTTATCTGTCTTACAATATTGTGCATAAAGATCAATTTAAAAATAAAAATTCTTGGAGCTGTAAATTTTTTGGCCCTGCAGATAAACTAAACCATTGTGACATATGAATTTCAAACTTTTGTGTTATATGAAACTTAAATTATGTTGATCTGTCTCTAATTATCCTAGAAACTGCCCCATTGACTTGAAGGAAGCTATTTCTAATTTTATATTTGCATCTCTGAAATGTGCCGACAAATCTTAACTCATGGATGCAAGCAAGCTTTTTATAGCAAAATATGGAAAAGAGTTTGTCTCTGCTGTTGTTGAATTGCCCCTAGTTTTAGTCGCTTGGTAAGTTTTTACTTATAATTCAAATGGCCATTCACAGAAGTAATCTAGTTAGAAGCTTTTAAAGGCCATCCATTTAATTTTATTGATTGGTTTTATTTACTTAATTTCTTTTTAATGTGATAATTGGTTGAAAAGTTGTCTGTAAAAGCACCTGTGCTCCAACCAAAATTAAAATTCTGAGCGCGGTTTAGGGGTGGGCAAAAAACTGAAAAACCGAACCGGACCCGAAAAATCGAACCGAATTGATCGGTTCGGTTCGGTTTTTCTCTTGGTCGGTTCGGTTTTCGGTTTTTTATTTTAAAAACCGAAAAATTCGGTTCGGTTTTCGGTTCGGAAGGCCGAACCGAGAACCGAACCGAAAAAAACCGAATTTAAAAAAAAATTAAAAAATTTAAAAAAAAAATTTAAAAAAAAATTTAAAAAAATTAAAAAAAATTAAAAAAAATTAAAAAAAATTAAAAAAAATTAAAAAAAAATTAAAAAAATCATAAAACCGAACCAACCCAAACCGAACCGAAAAACCAAAACCCGAACCGAACCGGTTCGGTTCGGTTTTTAATTTTTCGGTTCGATTTTCGGTTTTATTTTTCAAAAACCGACCGGCTCGGTTCGGTTTTCGGTTCACACTAAAAACCGAACCGAACCGGATTTGCCCACCCCTAGCGCGGTTGGCAATTGCTGAGGAAGATAATATCAAGTGGGATTCTACGTCATTCGGAGAAAAAGATCCACAAATAGAAGATAATAGCAGTGTTGCTTGAATGCAGCAAAACCATTCGTGCAGTGCTTATGCTACGTGAATGCAACGCAACCTTATGTGTTGTTTCGCGTTGCGATTCACTGTGCGTACCTATGCGATTCACGCCGCGAATTCGATAGTTAACATCTTTAAATTTAATTTTTGAAACAAGGATAATTTCGTTGTTGAAGTGTTCGTTAATTTTATCTTGTAAATTTTAAAAATATCAATTTTAATTCAATCTGTTAACCTCTTATCACTTATTTTGATTATAAAATGGTAAATTTGAAATTTATAAAAAAATTTCAAATAGGCCAATAAAGTAAGATGTAAATTAATATATTATATGTAAAATTCACATGTCAATCATAGATTAATCATTAATAAAATGATAAAAAGAACACATGATATAATTAAATTTTAATATTTATTTTAAAAATATTTAATATTTATTTTTTTAAAAATATAATAGTGTAAAATAAAAAATGAGTAAGCGGTGGTGGCCGACTAGCATTTTTTAGCAGTGATGATGTTATGGATAATACTTTAAAAATATATACTTATACTATTTTTTGTACAATAGATAAAATTATCATTTAATTTATGTAATTATAATTTTAGTATATAATTATAATATACAAGATGATTAAAGTTATAAATAATAAACAAAAAAAATTCGTAATAAATTAATTAAAATTTGAAATCTTTAATTAAATATAATTAATGCATTTCACAAACACTGAGAGTGTGATAATTTTATCTGAATTATTAATATAATGACTTTATGGTGGAGACACTTTATATAATATAATTATATAGAACTGGATCAGATGTAATTTGAATTCTTATGAAAAATATTGATGTTAATTAAGAATTTAAATAATGTCAATAATGATCATATGCATATCAATCTTAATTCTGAGTAATTACAAACTCTTATTTATGTCATTGTGTCATTTGAAATACTCGTTACGGTTTATCACGGCATAGACAATGAGATAATTTGTAACACTTGAGATCTAAGATGTCCGAAGGTAAATAGTAAGGTCAAGATAAATAAGGTGAGGGTAAGATGTTAAATTCTCAATTCTTCTGGTTAAAAAAAGTTTCTAGACTATATATGTAGAACCCATTCTCAATCAATACAAGGCCTTTTGGGAAGACCAAAGAACAAAAGCGAACAATATCATACTATGGGAGAGCGGGTCCTTACAAATGGTATCAGAGTTGGACCTATCTCGCGATGTGGGCCAGTGAGCCTGCAGTTTAGGCTACAGATAGTGCACGCGTGCTGTGCACCCTTAGAGTTTAGCCTACACGGGTAAGCCATATGTTTCCATGGGCCTAGCGTACATAAGGTCGTATGTCCCGTAGGGGGGTACATTGTAACACTTAAGATCCAAGATGTCTGAGGTAATAGATAGTAAGGTCAAGATAAATGAGGTGAGGATAATGTTCAAAATTGTACATCGCCTGGTTAGAGAAAGTTTTTGAGTTATATATATAAAACATATTCTCAATCAATATAAGGCCTTTTGGGGAGATCCAAAAATAAAACCGTGTGGGTTTAAATTCAAAATAGATAATATCATACTATGTAAAAAAGAATTGTTACATGAGTAGTTAAGAATGTGATTTATAGATATACAATCCATTCATTTCTAATAAAAGTTAGAATGAAGGTTCCTTTAAATGTTAGTTCTAAAATTAAACAGTTAGAGCGCTCAATTATTAACAAGTTTATAAATTAATTATTCACTGATGAATTAATGTTACTTAAGGATAAATAAGTAATTAGATGAGTAAAATAATAATTTGACCTAACTCTAATTATGAATCATTTATAAATGATTGAATTGCATGTAGTGATTAAATCAATTGATTTTTCTAAGTTTTTTAAGTAAAATATATATTCAATTATAAGAGTGTAATTTCGAGTTTTTAGTAGAATAATATTGAAATAAATAAATTAAATTAATTAATTATTTAAAATTTATTAAAGCTTGAAATTATAGGTTCATAGGTCTCTAACACCACCTCTTAATTTATTACAGTAAAAAATATAAAAGAAATTATTTTTATTGCATAATATGTTATGTCCAGAAAATAATTTAATAAACACATATAAATGTTTTTGATAAGATTAATTAATTAACAATTAATTTATTTTAGAGATAATATCTTATTTAAATTATTTAATATTTAATTTAAGAAATTAAATAGATAAAATCTCAAAAATAATTTTTAAAATTATCAAAAAAAAATTATTATTTTTTAATATTTATTTTTATTAAAAGACTATAAGTCCATCTATTTTACACATTAACCATAAAGAGTGAAATTATTTATGGTTTACATTTATTAGATCTCTTTTTAAGGAGATAATAATTTAATTAATAAATATTATTATATTCAATTAAAATAATAATAATTTATTATTGTAAAGACATTATAAAAGGAGAACTAAATGCTAAAAATAAATACAACAAAAAAAAAACGTGAAATAACATGAAAGAAAAAAGAAAGTATTTTTTAGAATACATTTTAAAAAAAATATTAGAAAATTACTCTTTTGCTTATTGTAATAGAAGAGGTTTGATTTAAAACTTTTTGTTAAAAGAAAACTAAGTAAGGATTAGATATATTCTTAATTTATATTTATATTATGCACAAAACCCATATATTTATAAAGATTTGACAAAATAATTTTTTTTTTGTAAACAAAATAATTAAAAAATAATAAAGAGAGTGATGACCATCATCGTTTCTTAGTTAAATAATTGAGTGATGACTTGCACCATTATTATAAGTTTTTTCTTTTAAAATATTATTATAAATTTTTTTGTTTGAACTCATATAATATTTATTAGGTGGATGATGAATTTCAATAAATTTTAAAATAATTTATTGTATTATTTAATCGAGGAATAATATTATATATTATTTACGATGAAATTTTTTTGAGATATATTTATAAAATGTAGTATTTTATTAATACAAATGACATTAAGTATTTTGAACGGGGTTCTAAAAACAAAAAAAAGAAAAAGAAAATTAATTAGTTATGGACGTCCAGACTCAATCATGGGCTTCGAAATGGGCCTAAGGTCTATCCTGCCTTGGGCCCGGAATGGAGAAAAGCAGATAATCGTAAAATGAACCGCGGACAGAGCAAGCCCTGGTGGTAGCAGTAGCAGCAGTGATGAGCGACTCTGACACTCGGCAGATTAATAATAAATCAAGTGGTGGAACTCGTGCAGGTGCAGGTGCATTTGCAGGTAGCAGCCGACTTGCTGTGGTGACGGCTCATTTGAGTCCTACTGCCGTCAACGCTATGGCTTCGGAGAAAGAGGCTGCTCTTGCGGCCGTCCCCTCTGATTCTGATTCTCCAACAATGTAAAGCTTTTCTTTTCTTTTTCCCTATAATTGTTTTCTAATTTGTGTTTATGATCAGAATTTTATTGTATTAGTAAAGCTTTGATTTCCTGATGATCTGAATGTTTTCGACGATCTATTTTGGAAATTTGTTTAGAAGTTTGGTTATAAAGTGAGAATTTTAACCTTAAAACGCCAAATTTGGTTCTGTTCAGGCTTATTGACATTTCGAAGAATGAAACAGTTTAGATGTATGGAACATGATTGATTGGATTCTTTGATCTCACAAATTCTATTCAGCTTGTCCTATACGAGCATGCGTTCAAAAGAATCTCATTTTGAGTATACGAATCGTGAAGCACCGATTTAGGATTGGTTTCGTATGCCAACAATTCTTTATCTTTGAAACTCGGAATTCTTTCTACATAAACTAAGTTGTTTTAATGGTTAATAATGGTAATTTTATATATTTGACTTTTGACATTAATGGATGCTTTTAGAATTTATTATTATTGTCTTTTAAATTTCAGAATTTTATTAACAAGTTTTGCATGCTCATTTGCAGATTTGACAAAATAATTAACAAAGAAATCCCTTCTAAGGTCGTCTATGAGGATGATAAGGTATGCTTTTTCCCCATTTACTTAAGGCCAATATTTCATATTAAGAACATCCTAGTTTATATATACTGGTTTTTGTCTTTCAGTAAAGATGCCAATTTTCTAATTTATGGTATAACAGCTGCTATAAATTCTAAAAGAGATTATTCTTTTGAACTTTTACATGTCTAGAAATCTGAATTATTGTCAAAGATGTTAACATTATGGCTGCTATTCACTTTAGTAAACAGTGCCATTTTAGAGTTACTTTGGTTCATTTTTATTTTGTTGGCAAGTTCTTATCAATTAATGGGTATATGATTTCAACTGGTTCAGACCCTAGTAGAATATCTAAGGTTATCTTTTAGGATGTTCTACATCACTGTGCCACAGACTCTTGGAAACTCATCAATGAAGCTAAGTCCTATGCATATATTTGGCATATGTAGATAATGTTGGTAGTAATTAATTTTTTTTTTGTTTATCAAAATAAATGCAGTGAAAGTCAGATCGTTTTGTTCATAATTATATGTATAAATATAGAAGATTATCTTAATTCACCGTTATGGCAAATTTTGAATTGATTGGCTGCAATTTTCTCTATTATCCTCAACCTTCAAACTTAACGTGTGTGAGCACGTGGATCTTTCCTTAATTTCTAAAAATCACTAATACTCAAATCAAAGAAAAGGGTAATAACTAAATTCTTTTTTCTACGTAAGAATACGTAAAAAGAATTTTTCTGGTTATGGTTGTTTTTTTTTTACTACTCTATACCTCTCATATATATAAAAATCTCTCATAGGTATTTAGAATTAGAGTAGGATTAGAAAATTAGAGTTTGATTAGAATTTGAATTAGTAGAGAGACTGTAAGTCTCATGGGCTTCCTAACTCCAACTTAAAAGACACAGTCCTAATCATCTCATGATACACTAATTTTTTAAGTTAATCCCAAGCTATTCCACTAAAAGTCAATAGCTATACTCTAGTAACTCATGTTATTAAGTAAAAACCCATTTAATTAAAATTTCTTTTAATTAAATTGGGCTTAGTCTTTAGACCAATAATAATCACTTAATCAATCCTTTAATTGATGTCCATAATTAAAGGTAGGTCATAAAAAAAAAATGTCGTCTTTTTAATTACTTATTTGCCCATAAGTCATTGAATGCTCTAATGATCATTTTTAATATATCTATATTTGTAAGTAAATTTACAAATAAATATTATTATTCAATAAATAACTTATTGAATAAACTGTGGCCACAAATTCAAATGATCAAGTATTGCAAATAGTTTAGGTGGACATTATTTATTAGATTTCATCTTACAAGTATATGTTTCTACGACCCATGAAATTATATCTCTAAGACATTGAGGTTTTGACTGTTTATATGGATCTCACTCCATGATAACTCAAAAGATATAATGCATGAATATAAGTTTATTATTTGCTCAGGATTAAGATCAATCAAGTTTATTAAAGCTTTTGTGAATTAAGATTTATGACATTCAGTTAGCCAGATCGCAATTCACAGTAGTCTTTTTTCAATATAATATATGTACTAGTTTTTTTACTCGAAGTCTCTACTTCGATGATCAAGTTAAATCATTATTATAAGAAGCAGAAAAACTACAACCTTACATAATGAAATGCCATTTTCATTAATGATTGTAAACTAAATTTAATTTATATAGAACTTGTGATTTATACCCTCTGTATTAGTATCATATGCCTAATATATAGATCACTTACTTTATTAAATATGTGCTTATCAATGTATGCTTAAGCATATGTATATATGTATGATTGTTTTGTACTCTTTTAACTTATAACTTCACCACTTAACATATACTTTGAAGAAAATCCAGGTATCTTTATGTTCTTAAATATAAAACCCTCACTGGAATATACAAGTATATAATCTTTCATTCTTCGAAGGTACTTGAATATATGCTTTACTGTAGTCTAGTGTTCTAGTCATAGATTAGATTGATATCTACTGATCATTCAAACTACGTAACAAATATTTGGTCTAGTACATAGCATTGCATACATGAGACTTCTCACTGTTAATGCATAAAGAATACTTGTCATGTAATCTATCTCTTCAATTGTCTTAGGAAACTGATACTTGGATAGCTCAATTTCATATCTAAAGGGAAATAGTCTCTTTTGGAATTATGAGAGGCAAACTTGATCAGAATTTTGTTAATATACTCAATTTGGGATAAACCTAACATCTTTAACTTGAGAGATCCTTTAATACTTTGATCCCAAGAATGTTACTGGTCTCTTCTAGTCATTCATATCAAAATAGTTAGATAACCATATTTTATTTGATGATAACGCTCCTACATTATTCTCAATGAATAATATATCATCTAAATACAAAACTAGAAAAAAATCACCAATTGTATATCTATCTTCTTCTAAATATAAGGTTCATTAGGATTTTGATCAAAACCAAATGATTTGATTGCTTGATCAAATTTGATATTCCAAGATCTAGATAGATTTTTGCAGTTTACAAACCATATGCTTTTGGCTTGCAGCTATAAAACCATTTGGCTGCATCATATATATACTTTCTTTAATATTTTCATTAAGAAAGGTAGTTTTGACATCTATTTGCCAAATCTTATAATTAAGATTTGCAGTAATGGTAAGAGAATTCTAATAGACTTAAGTAAGGCTATTGGTGAAAAGGTTTTTTTATAATTGATACATTCTTTCTGAGTGTACCATTTAGCAACAAGACTAGCTTTAAAGGTTTTCACCTTTCATCATTCTCTTTTTCTTGTAGACCCATTTACATCCTATGGATTTTATCCCTTTAGGTTTCTCTACAAGTTTTTAGACTTTATTAGAGTACATGGAATTCATATTTGATTTCATAACTTTACGCTAATGGTTTGCATCTTTATCAACTATTACTTCATCATAGCTAATGAGATCTAGTTCATGTTCATTAGAAACTGCTTGTAAAGACTCTCCAATTAACATGCACTTTGTTAGATTCAAATAATCCTCCCACTATGATAAAGTACCAATGGTTGTCACTTAATTAGCTTTATAAACTATTGCTTTATCATAGTAAGTGAGATTTAGTTTATGTTTATTAGAAACTGCCTATAAAGACTCCAATTAACATTTACCTAACTGGATGTCTAATAATCTCCCCACTACGACAAATTACTGATGGTATTACTTTACAACTAACTCTGGTTGGTTATTATAATCTGGATTGGGATTAACTTATTGACTCTATCAGGCACAATGTTAAAGCTCACAGATAACTCAACAAGAATTATCTTATTCTTAGACTTGAAGTTTTTCATATAGTCTTCTTCAAGAAAGATTGTATTAGTGCTAACTAATACTTTTTTATCTGGAGAACTATAAAAAAGACTTCCTCTTATTCCTTTAGGATAGCTAATAAACACAAACTTTTGATTTAGATTCTAATTTATCTGTCTTCCATTTTAGCACATGAGTTGGACAACTATATATATATATATATATGTGACGTAAACTTGGTTTACTCAATATCCACATTTTCAGAGGTGTTTTAAAGACTAACTTAAATAGAATTAAATTAAGAAGATATATGACTATTTCTAAAGCATAACCCTAGAACGAGATGGGTAAAGTTGAGTAACTCATTATTGACCTCACTATTTCAAAAAGAGTTCTATTTCTCCTTTCTACTACACCATTTTGTTAGGGTGACCTTGGTGCAGTCAACTAGGATAATATTTCATTGTCTGACGAATAGGTATTGACCTCACTATTTCAAAAAGAGTTCTATTCACTACCTCGATCAAATTGAAGTGTCTTTATGTATTTTTTTAATAGTTTTTTCACTTTTGCCTGAAATTCATTGAATTTATCAAATGCCTCAAACTTGTGGCGTATTAGGTATACTTAACCGAATCTAGAATAATAATCAATGAAAGTGATGAAATATTTATAACCTCCTCTAACTTGTGTGCTTATGGGCCTACACACGTCAGAATGTACTAATTCTAACGTTTCAATGGCTCTATTAACTTTAGCATTAAAGGGGCTTCTGGTCATTTTGCCTTCTATACAGGATTTGTAGACTGGTAATGGTTTAATTTCTAATGAACTCAAAGGTTCATCTTTGACCAGTCTTTAGATTTTATCTAGACTAATATGATTAAAATGTAGATGCCATAGATACGTTTGATTAATAGGAGTCACTTTAATCCTCTTATGGTGATTAGATTTATTATTCAATTTTGTACTAAGCAATGAGTTGATTTTAAGAAATATGCAGTATAAACTGTTAACTAGTGTACTGGAACATATAAACGACTTATTTCTTTTGATTACCACAGTTTAGTCAAAGTTAACAGAATATACAAAGTTACTCAAATAACTAATTGAAATTAAATTGCATTTAAGTTTCAGTATCAAAAAATAGTCATCAAATACTAAAATCCTAAAATCATTAAAATGGAGACAAACTCCTATTACATTGGTTGTAACAATTGCACAATTTTTTAGTCTAAAACTAATCTCTCTTTCATTGAGTGATTTGGTTTTCTAGAATCCTTACAACAAATTGCAAATATGATTAGTGGCTCTATAATCTATTATCCAAGAATTTGTGGAGTCAACAACTAAACATGTCTCAATGAAAAAATATATTACTAGAAGATAAGTTGTCCTTTTAGCTACTAAAAATTTAACTAAAGGCCAGTTTCTCTTCTAATGCCCTTTAATACATTAGAAACACTTTCCTATAGGTCTTACTTCCTTTTATGAATTTGCATAGATTCTGAATTAGATGCTTTTTTTTTACTTGTTCTTCTTCTTCTTCTTACCACTCTTTCCTTTAAGATTGAGATCAAAAGATAAAGATGGACCCTTAGTTAAGTGATTATGGTAAGTATCTATTTCATCTTAGGATGCATTTTCATAAGGTATTTGTAGGTGTAAAAGAAGAGAATATAATTTTGTTGTATTATTTATTGTAAAGAAAGAGTACAATATATAGGAAAAAGGACAACCCTAGAAAGGAAGTCTTTTATACAAAAAAGAACCTCATTAGTGCTTTCCTATTTTACGCCTACCATATTTATACCTACTATATACATTTCAACACTCCCTCTCAAACTAGAGCATATAAGTTATATGTGCCAAGCTTGTTACAAATGAAATCAATTCGAGGATCCCTGAGAGATTTAGTAAGAATATCTGCTAGCTGGTTATTTGAACTAACATGATTAGTAGAGATATAACTAGACCATATTTTCCCTCGAATAAAGTGATAGTCAATTTCTATGTACTTAGTCCTTTTATGAAACACCGGGTTGGATGAAATATGAAGTGCAGCTTGATTATCACAAAATAACTTCATCTGTGAAATGTTTGTAAACTTTAATTCTTGGATTAATTGTTTTAACCATAGAGCTAAGGTTATGACATGATATTCTGCTTCTGCACTTGACCTAGCAACATCTTGTTTCTTACTTTTTCATGATACAAGATTATCCCCAACAAGAACACAATACTCGGTACTAGAATGATTGGTGTTATAGTCGCTAAACGCAAGTGCACGTTATCGTATCAAGTAATATAAGATTTTAAGTCTAGATATTGATCCTACAGGGATTATGCGATCTAATTCTATAAATTAAGTACTAAAATTGTACCTACTTAATTTTTATTTAGAAAATCACAATATGAAATTTAATTAGCTAATCTAACTTTATCAATTAAACTAAATAAAAGTAAGTGATAAAATTCACAAATGAAGATAATTTAGAGTTTTGACTTGTCTCCTAATATTTCATTGGATTCATTAACTATTTAGTTAATCCCTTAATACCAATTGATTGACTTAGACAATAATTTCATCACAAGCCTCTGTCAATGGTCAAATGACTATATTACACATTCTAACAATCACCTATATGTTTATGGTAATCAAATTAGAATGTAATTCATTAAGATCAAGTTTAAATTATATCATACATGCCACTTAGGTATATATCTATCCTAGATGGAATTCATAATTGTTACCCTATGATCATGCATCAAACTATCATAGGCTAAACATATGAATCCCTTCGTTGAGTTCATCATGGTTCCTCAATCATTCAAAATATTGATCAAGTATAATAAAAGCATTAAACACAAGATAGAATGAATCAATTGAATGTATTTAGTTCATAAACTAAGAATTAACAAAATTCATACTAGATTCACATAGTCTAACCCTAGATAAACAATTTAACTCATCACAAAACTAAAAGTATCTAACCAATTCATAAAGATCAACAAGAACACGAACATAATGATAAAAAAAGAGAAGAAAAACTAATTAAAGTGACTCATTGATGTGCTTCTTACTCAATCTTGACTTGAAGCTTGAATCTTGATCTTGGTTCTTCAATCTTTGGCTTTGATATTTGATTTTGTGTTGTGAACTATTTTTTTAAGTTTTTGCCTTCTTTTCTTTTTTTCCTCTCTCCTCCCCTTTTAATTAGGGTTTTTGGCTTTCTGTTTATAGGTTTTTGTCTTCAAATTAGGGTTAAATATCAAATATAAATCAAAGTATGATTACTGTTCACGAGTTACTGTATCAAAAACACTGTTCACATGTGATTGTTCACCGCCACTATTCGTCACAACTCTGAATCCTGGGCGATGCGGCGCTGAGATACTGTTTTGAGCGCCGTTGCGTTGGGTACTATAGCATATCACTGTGCCTCATACTGTAACAATTTGATGTTTTTTGCTTATTTTTATTAGAGTTTCGACCCTATTTACTCCATTGACTTCAAACCTACAAAAAAAATAATAAAATATATCAAAAGTCAAATAATCTTAATTTCTACGAACAAATATTAAGTTTAAAAGATCGAAATATTAGATTTAATTTTACCCTTATCATAAATTGTCTATTCGATGTAGATCCTACCCAATCTACATCTGAGTATCTCACAACTTGTGTGTAACCCTTATTCTTATACAACAATCATTTGTCTGGTGTGCCCTTGATATATCGTAAAATTCGGATAATTGCATCTCAATGAACATCATATGGAGACTGTAGAAACTGACTGACAACACTGATTGAGAAGAAAATATCAGGCCGTGTGATAGTAAGATAATTAAGTTTACCAACCAGTCTTCGATATCTCCAAATGTCTAAAAGTGGGATCCCTTGTCCAGGTAGAAGTTTAACATTAAAATCCATAGGAGAATTTATAGGTTTGCAATCTAACATTCCTGTTTCCTCTAAAATATCCAACGCATATTTTTTTTGAGAGATAACAATTCCAGACTTAGATTAGGCAACCTTTATACCAAGAAAATATCTAAGTAATCTCAAATCTTTAGTCTGAAAATGACGAAACAAGTGATTCTTTAATTACTTAATATCTTCCTGATTATCTCCTGTAATGGCAACATCATTAACGTAGACTACCAGATATATGCACCAACCTCGTGGTGTATGTTTATAGAAAACAGAGTGATCTGACTTACTTTAGATCATGCCAAACTCTTGGATAACAGTACTGAAGTGGCCAAACCAAAGAACGACGAAGCTTACATACCAAACCAAACTCATGAGAGACTGTAAGACTCATGGGCTTCATAACTCCAACTTAAAAGGCCTGGTCTTAATCATCTCATGATACGCCAGTTCTTCTAAGTTAACCTCAGGCTATTCTACTAAAAGCCAAGCGTTGTACTCTGGTAACCCATGTTATTAAGTAAAAACCTATTTAATTAAAACTCTTTTTAATTAAATTGAGCTTGGTCTTTAGACCAATAATAACCACTTAATTGACCCTCTAATTGATGTCCATAATTAAAATTAGGCTATAAAAAAAATATCTTATCTCTTTAATTACTTATTTGCCTGTAAGTCACTGAATGCTCTAATAATTATTTTTAATATTTTTATATTTGTAAATAAATTTACAAATAAATCTGCGGTCATAGATTCAAATGTTCAAGTACTGGAAACAGCTTAGGTGGACATTATTTATTAAATTCTATCTTGCAAATATATGTTTCTACGATCCACGAAATTATATCTTAAAGATATCGAGGTTTTGACTGTTTATATGGATCTCACTCCGTGATAACTAAAAAGATATAATGCATGAATATAACTTCATTATTTGTTCAGAATTAAGATCAATCAAACTTATTAAAACTTTTGTGAATTAAGATCTATGACATTCAATTAACCAAATTGCAATCCATAGTAGTCTCGTTCAATGTAATATATACATTAGTTTTTCTACTTGAAATCTTTACTTCGATGATCAAGGTAAATCATCCACTATAAGAAGCACAAAAATTACAACCTTACATAATGAAATGCCTTTTTCATTAATGATTGTGAATTAAATTTAATTTATAAAGAACTTGTGATTTATACTCTTTGTATTAATATAATATGCCTAATACATAGATCACTTACTTTATTAAATATGAACTTATTAATGTATGCTGAACCATATATATAAATAAACTTTTATTAATCAAATAAAAGATTATTTCACATGCTTTAAGAGCATAAAATAACATTATATGTCTAACTGATAGCTCGCTAGAATGTTCCACTTGGTTCCCTACAATTTTTGTCAACTATGTGGTTTTCTTAATATAAGTCTAATCAATGGAGGATTTCTTAATATATCTATAACAATCTTTAATGGTAAATTTATATATTAATTTTAGATAAAAGTTTACTACAAAAATAACGAAATAAGTTTGAAATCTGCCTTGTTGTAGTTGTAGTACTATTCGACTAGGTTGGTACATAGTAAACTATAAATAATATAATCTGACAGGTTACAAGTTGCAATACATATCAAGATAATGTGTTGGATTACTTGTGGCTTGGTTCGCTACCTATCTTTTTTTTGTCAATTAAGTAATAGTTAAAGTTCATGATATAAATCTGTTCGTTGGAGAAATTTTGTGCTAGATACACGTTGAGTTGTATAAGTTTTTGATGGTTTGGACTCCTTTCAAGAAGTATTTATGCTACATTAGTGATTTCACTTGAAGGGTTGGTAGAAAAGTAGGTTTACAAACTTTATTGGTTTCTGGAACTAATGAGTTCCATATATGCAAATTATTTTTGTTTCCTGATATTTTATTATTGTGCTTTCTTATCTTTGTTAATGAAGTGGTAGTAGTTCACTAACTAGAAAATATGATTCAGTAGTTCTGGCCTTGGTATTTATTATCCATTTTTTGTATTTGTCTCGACAGGTCTTGGCTTTTAGGGATATAAATCCCCAAGCTCCTACCCACATTCTAATTATTCCCAGAGTGAAGGATGGATTGATGGGGCTTTCTAAGGTATTTGTTCATTGCTTATTATCTGTTGCATCTTGAAGATAAATACTTGTTCATACTTGCTCGAAGTAAAATGATGGGAATACCCCTACAACATAGCTCACGTCTGATGTTGCAGCCTACTAAAAAAATAATCAAGCAAAAACCGTATAAGATCCAATCTATGTTATCAACCTTAAGATGAAATGTTGACTCGCCCATGTCTTCGTTTGCTCACACCAAGCAAAACCATATAAGATCCCGTTTCTGTTGTGAATCTAAAGTAACCAACTATATAAGGCCTCGAAAGCATTCTGTACATTTCAGATGGGGTAGAATCCTTTTGAACTTCCTTTCCTGAGGGGCCCAAATTGGCACATTGGCCCTTAGAAAAAAAACTAAATCAAATTTTTTTACATTCAAATTTGAAAATAGCCTAAATCTGTTCCAGGAATGGATTGTCGAATCTAGAAAATTTGCCACAAGCTTACCTTTGTACCTATGCAACACAAATTCCAAAAATAATCCTTTGGCATGTTATTCAAAACACAAAAAGTTGCTAGCTTTGGAAACGATATTCTTGTACAAGAACAAGTGAAACAGTTATTCAAGTTTATGACAACCCATTCGGCGAGGATGTGTTCCAAGTAATAAAGACTATATCCGAGGAAATACTAATAGAGTTCTGATTCTTCATGGGAGTACTCCCAAGTTTTCTCCCATATCAAATACCACACTGAGTTATCATCTTCTCTAAATAACTCAACAGATGAGGCTCATTCTTTGACAATCAATCCATGTTTCCCCACAACCAAGTAATACTATGGTTACTCATGTGCGTCAATTAACATAATCTCTCCTCACCAAGATTAAGCAAAAAATTCTTTTCCTGCTTCTTACTAAAACTATAGATTGTACTTTGTTAAAAGAAGATGCTTGCCAAAACCCCACTCCTGAACTTCGATATGCTTAGCTAGTCCTTAGTTGGTGACTTCTAGGGGGTGAGAAGAAATAGTGGTCACATATAACCTCCTGGGTAGATTCTAAATCAAGAACAAAAAATGTTTGTTTTTTATGTGCGGCATAAGGGCTCATTTTTGTTGACTTCTAATCGTTTGATTCGAGGATGATAACATTGTTGCCCCATTTTATTTCATTACTTGGTGATTCTGTAGCTATAGATTGCAAGAAAGAAAAAAGGAACATGCTAAACTTTTGCAATCCTGGCAAAGTCAGACATATGTTATTGGTCACATTGATCTTCTATATTGGGTATGGTGATGGCAAAAAAACCAGCATCCAGATTTAGACCCAAAAAATTCGGATTATTTTTTTCCAGGTGCGGGTTGCATATTAATTATATTATTTGGGTTTGGGCTGGGTCCAAGTTTTTTTAGACCTGGATTAGCTCGGCCCGGAACCCGGGTTAATAATTCAAACTGAATCACTCTCAAACACCGTTTCTGCTTTGTCTCGTTTCTATTAACATTTTGTTTTGGTAATAGAAATTGCAATGAAGACACTTCTACTCCAATTCCACATGAAAGAAAGAGTGCAAACTTGTTCACTAAACCTCAAATTAACCAATTCCAATCCCAAAACTCATAATAAGAATGAACATAACCAATTTCAAGCAAAAACTAAACCAGAAGAAGCAGAATCCATCAATGTTTTTTTTGATTATTTTTGGGTTCTCATCTATTTGTACTGTGGTTTCCTTTTCCCAGGCTGAGGAAAGGCATTGTGAAATCCTTGGCCGCCTTCTTTACACTGCTAAGCTAGTTGCCAAACTGGAAGGACTAGAAGATGGCTTCAGGATAGTGATTAATGATGGGCCAAATGGATGTCAGTATATTTCTCCATCTTAAAAGCATAAAATATAGAACATTAAGTTCTATCAACATACAGAATATGTTTTGAAATTGATAATGGCTTGTGCTGTTGCAGGTCAATCAGTTTATCACATTCATGTTCACCTCATAGGGGGGAGACAGATGAACTGGCCCCCGGGCTAAGATTGAGTGGTATGGATCGACAAATTCTCCATGGAAGTATGATTATGTCCTCTGTGCTACTTAATGGCAGCTATCAAAGTTTCAATAACAAACTATATTGGTAGTTACAATCTGTCATGCTATTTAAGATGATGTGAATGGACTTGTGCACCAGACCTTCATCAGGGTGAAAACAGTAACCCCAATGGAAAGTATCATATAATAATGGTGTGGTTTGTCTGCAAGTCTTGCATTTCCTTTTTCTACTTTTACCCATATTTTTAATTTGGTAGCCATTGCCTCTTGTTAACTGATGTCCTATGCATCACCATTCAAAAGATAGGGAGCTTAGTTTGATCATGTTAGCCATTGAATAAGCACAGATACAATTCAACTTCGCTGAGTTGTTGAAGAAGTTCGTTATGGTTGTCATCCGATTATAATAATGCAAAATAAATGTGAAATCGATTAAATGCACTAATCTAATTGAAACAGATTTTTTTTAATAATTATTTTAAGTTTTCAATTTGATCCGATTAGAAGGAATTTGATTGAACTTTTCTCTGATACTTGGTTTAGTTTGTAGGTCTGTGAAGGAAATTTGATCGCGAATAGATTAAATTTAGCAAAAATAATACATATTGATAATGTTGGTAGGCCAAATATATTGTTATTGAGAAATCCAAATATATGGATTGTATCTCTATTTTGCTTTATTTGGTACAATTGGGAATTCTACAATTTGAATTACTATTGGATAAGATTAGATTTAGTAATGAAATGTTTATGAAACTACTTAAGACATCCTCCCATTTCATTACTAAATACATACACACACACACGTATATATCTATATATCTATATATATATATATATATATATATATATATATATAGACACACATTACATCTTTCAAATTCAGTAAAATTTCAAGTAGCAAATTCTTGAATATTTTTCAACTAAATATTTGTTAAACTGTCTTTTAAACACTCCTTGGAGACATTTCACTCCTGTCCAAAGTCATTTCACCTTACAATTTAAGAACAGGAAATCTTTGGTTTAAGTATAGTCGCAAGAATGAACCAGGAATCCTAATGCTCCAGTTGATCTTATCCGTTCAGAAATCAACAATACTTTCTTCATCACAGTGATAACGAACAAATTTATCAAAAGCTAGCTATTTATGGGTAATACAATCACATGATAATGAATTTCATAGTCCCCAGTGCTCTATTCAATACTATCCCATTTCCATTTCTATCAATATATGGATGTATCCACCCTCTTTGGTCCAATGCACCAAGAAAAGCACAAGCAGTGAGTGCGCCCCACAATCCCAGCATGATTAGGCCTAATCCCATAGATCTGCATGATCTTAAAAAGCTCCAAAGCCTCCTTGAAAAGTTCAACTTACACATACCTGGTGATCATAGCGCTCCGAGGAACCGCATTCTTTTTTGGCATTTGTTCAAATAATTGCTTTGGAATTAAAATATGGCTGGACTTGTATAACGTCTTATATCGAATAAAATTTTAGTTAATTTTGAGTATATATGAGTAGACAAGTAGCATTATTTAATAGGTTATTTTTTTGGGTCAATAGTAAGGGTCTGGCTCGTGATAAATGATATCAGAGTAGACTCGAATTCTCATTTGTATGTAGGCTTTCAAAATTATCTCAATAAAAATTATCACGTGAGAAGTGGGTCTCTCATATCCCAAGGGAGATAGAAATTAGGAGTGAAGTGGGCTCCGAAAATCTTGTATCTTGAATCATAATAGTGATTACCACGTAAGTAATAGGTCCCCTAACTTCGGGGGAGGTGATGGGCAATACAGGCCATGTTGTCTCCTGAGTTTGGGTCAGACGAGAGTGTCACATGATTGAATTGGGAGATAATGTCACATCCCACATCGAATAACAATTAAGTGACTTTTAGGTATATATGGGTAGGTAAGCAGCATTACCTAATAGGTTAGTCTTAGATTAATGACAAAAGCCTACCTATGACACTTGGCATTCCTACTTATCAAATCACATTCTGGTTAACACTTATACCAAGCAATTTCCTAGTTGAGTCTGTGCAATTAGACGTGGCATACAAATGGATTAATCCATTTAAAATGAAATCCTACAACTTCCAGCCTAATTTAATAACTTGGGCATGACAAGTTTAAACCCATGAGAAAATCAGAGATGTCAACACAAGCTCTAAAAATAAAAGAAAAAGGTGTAATTATTAAGTAAGAAGGGACTTTCAAGCATTTTCTTGAAAAGAGTAATGGCTTTGATGGGTTTATTTTTCTCAGCAAAGCCTTTGATAATGGTGTTCTAAATGAAGGTAATTCGATATTGGAGAGAAAGGAAGAGTTTGTGGGCATGCAAGAGATCACCGAGGTTGAAGGCTACGCAGAAGTCGATGATTTTGCTAGTGGCGAAAGGGTCCAAAAAGGTGCCTGAAACTTTGAGCTGGAGTTGGATTTGATTGATTTGTTTCATATAGATGCATTAGTCCGAGAAAGATAATGCTCTCTTGCTTGCTTTGAAATATTTGGTTTTTGAAGTAAACATACATCAATAACAACCACCTACAAATATAATATTTCTCGTATTACAATAAGTTTAATCGGTCACTTGGATAAATTGAAAACTGATATAGGTTAGTATATAGCAAATATATAATAACAAGTTCTTATGAGAAAGATCTCTATTCATCATTATATTACTTGTTTACGATAATGTGTACTTGCCTTCTAAATCACACAACAAGGGTTAATGTACTAGCATAAATAACTTCAACTGAAGAAGATCGATTATCGTGACCTATTTTGCTCAAATACACCCTTGAACTGAGCATCAAAGAAATTGAGACCAAAGAGGTCATGCAAGTTGATAACACTCTAGCTAGATGGATATGATCCAAGATCATATAGAAATCGAAAAGTTGCCATAAGATAAGTTGGAAGCATGCAAACTAAGATATAGGGCAACTCGATACACCCTCATTCACGACGTCCTATATCAATGAGAACATATCCTCCTATATCTAAGATATCTAAGGCCCAATGAGGACAAATACGTATTTAAAGATATTTATGAGGCCCTGGCTCACAAAACCTTTAGGATGGGTTACCATTGACCTATCACACTCCAAGATGTAAATGAGTTAGTTAAAAAAATGTAATGTATGCCAGAGGTATGTCAATAGTATTATACTATTCCAAAGAACTTAAAAATAATTACCAGCCCCTGGCCTTTCACGCAGTGGGTGCTAGATCTAATCACCCTTATACCACAAGGAAGAAGCTCAACCAAATACATCAATGTCAATGTCGACTACTTCACTAAATATGTAGAGGTCGAGCCCTTGGCAAGCATTTCCAAAAAGAAGGCAAGTGGCTTTGTGTAGAGAAACATGGTTTGTAAGTTCAAGGTACCATACACTATTATTATAGATCACGACCAACAATTTGACAGTTAGAGATTCAGAGACTTCTACAAACAACTCAATATATGGCTCATATACTCTTTTTTGGCTCACCTAAAGACTAACAGATAGGTAGAGTCCTTTAACAAGCTCATTAAAAAGCTGATGAAGAAGAAGCTAACTAAGAAAAATAGGCTTAAGTTAACGAATTACTCAGTTTTATAGGCATTATGGACTATTAATAAAATAACCATTGGTGAGATCCCTTTTTCCTTAGCCTTTGGTTATGAAGCTGTAATCCCATTAGAAACGGGAATACACACCCACCAAATGCAATGCTTTGGCGAGAATAAGAATGGAGAGCTCATTTGAAAACGTTTGGATCTAGTTAAGTAAAATCGCAAACTGGCTAAGATTTGGACCGCTGCTCATCATCAAAATATTGCTGATATTACAACAAGATTCTGAGCCTAAGAATTTGCAGAAGGAGACTTGGTCCTAAGAAAAGAGTTTCCAAACATTAAGGACCTACTGAAGCAGTTCTTGGCCCAAACTAGAAAGGCCCTTATAAAATGCTTAAAAAGATATGACTAGGCACTTATAAGCTTAGGTATGCAGATGGAAATGGTTGTCAGAAAACCCTAAAATGTTGAACTTCTGAAGAAATACTACCCATAGTTATTCTTGTTGTACTTATTGAACACGTAAAAGTTAAGAGTCATAAATAAATATATCTTTTCTTAAGAATAATGAGTATACGAGCACATGAGTTTAGGACTACAAACTCAATAGAGTTCCTTATGAAAGGCGAACATATAAGGTTATCTTAAAAACCTGAGTAGAGATAAGATAAAAACTACACATATAGCTCTTAGAACTCTTGAAAAAATGCATTTTGGGTGAAGAACACTCATGTGGAGCCCAAAAGTGAAATCACAAGGATGTATCCTCAAAGAACTTAGCAGAAATATGCATTTTGGGTGAAGAACACTTATTTGAAGTCCAAAAGCAAATTTGTAATGATGTATCCTTTAAAAACTCCCCAGAAAGAAAGTTTTGGATGAAGAACACTCGTGTGAAGCCCAAAATAAAATTTACAAGGATGTATCACCAAAATCATTCCTTGAAAAAATGATTTTTTTAAAGAAGAACACTCTTGTTAACCTTAAAAGTAAAATTTCAAGGATGTATCCCTAAAGAACTCCAACTCCTCGAAAAAATGCATTTTAAGTGAAGAACACTCATGTAAAGCCTAAAAGCAAATTCACGAGGACATTCCTCTAAAGTACCCCTCAGGAAAAAAAAATGTGTTTTCGGTAAAAACATTAATGTGAAGCCCAAAAAAGAATTCATGACACATACCTGATCTCAAAATAAAAAGACAATCCTAAGAAAGGACTCATCGTCTAAAGCTAAGTACAAATGTGTAAAATAAGTTTTAGAGGTGGTTAAGTCTGAGGTTTGAGGCGATTGATAAAGGGCATTTAATACCTAGAAATACAAATTAATTTACGATATTATTAAAGATGATGTCTAAAAGACCAAGAATGAGCATTCATCATAATTTAAGAAATCTTGGGTAGAAAAAAGAAACTTTCATCAACGGATTAAATCTTTGCAAAAAGAGAAAACAAAGTCCAAAAAAAAAATACAAGTTTCATATATCAGTAGTAGGAGGGGTAGCCTGGTTATTAGCTGAGGTCAAGGTAGTTGCAACAACAAAAGTAGTCAAAGGTGTAGCCGAGGGGATTTCAATAGGACTGTCATCATTATCCTCCTATTTTGTTGATACATTAGGAGCATCATCAAGCCATTTAAGGTCGAGGTCAAGATAATGCTCCTTTAGCATCTCAATACTCTTGTCCCGTCTATTAATCTCTAAAGTAAACACTTCATTCTTGATCGATTTAGCCTTGTCGGCTCGTTCTTTTACTTTTTGTGCCTTATCTCATATCCTGTCAAACTCTTGCTTCAGAGACTCAATTAGTGCCTTCATAGTTTTCACTCATTCTTCCATGCATGTATTTTGCCTCGTCAACTCTAATATCTTTCTCTCGGCTGATGCTAGCTTGCCAACCACGCTGGCATGACTGGCATTCTTTTGTCGCTCAAGCTTAGAGACTTGGCTTTTAGTTTTGGCTGCCATTGTGGTCATCTCTTTTACCTTCTCGTTTAAGGCATTTATCTCTTCATTTTTGGATGAAATTTACATTTTGGCCTCAACCAACTCCCTCCTAAGGTCTTGAGCCTTTAGACCCTTGTAAAGGCCCTTGAGGATGGTATTTCGATAGAGAGACATACTATACACCACTTGAAAAAAACAATTAGAGTTAAGATAATTAACCGAGAGATGAGGAGAACCTTACCTAATATCTCACCTTGACAGCACTTACAAGCGACATGTGAAACGCAGTAAAGACATCCTAATTCTTCATTTGCTAAGCACAACCCGAGTCAATGGATCTCTCCCATTGCCTAATAAATAGGATCAAGTGTTTGAACCTACCTCGAGAACCAGCAGACAAATTATTTGAAGAAAACGTGGGAGGATTCCCTATCACTAACGTTACATGCATAATACCATATAATTGGGTATTAGCGATTTAATGAAAATGTACACTTGTATAAATACACAAGTATTTGTACATTCTGGGATGGCACGTAAGCACCGACCCTAACAAAGATATTATCTCTACAATTAATTTATTCTTAATTAATTAATTTTATCCAAATATAAGAAACATACGAATTTTAAAAACTATTTTCTGAACACAAATAATTTTTGTAATAACACAATTCCTTTTTAAGTATTCACTATAATAACTAAAGAGGCAATATTGGGGACTTATGGATCTACAACGTCAAGCTCTAATAAATTTTGAACAATTAATTAATCTAATTTATTAATTCTAGTGTTAATCTAATAAAAACATAGAATTGCATTATTGAAACTGCAGATATAATTTACTCAAAAAACTTATAGCAGTCTATTAATTTAATCACTATATGCAATTCAACCCTCCATAAATAGTTTATAATTAGAGATAAATCAATTATTGTTTTACCTCTATAATTAATTCTTTATCTTTGAATACTATTGATTCAACAATGAACAATTAATTTGTAAAGTTGTTACAAATTAAGCGCTCTAATTGTTCAGTTTCAAAATTAACACTTAACAGAACCTTATTTATAACTTCTGTTTTGAAGGAAATGGATTTTATATCCGTAAATCATATTCCTAGTCGCTTACCTCACTGTGTCACAAAATACAAGTTTTTAGCCTATTCTTCAGACAAATCATAACGAGTATTTCAAATGACACAGTGATCATAAACTCTACACAGTGACATAAACAAGAGTTTATGATCACTTAGAACTAAGGTTGATTTGCATATGATTATCAATTGACTTTATTTAAATTCTTAATTAACAACAATATTTTTATAAAAATTTAAACTACATCTGATCCAATCCTATATAATCATATTATATCAAGTGTCTCCATCATAATGTCATTATATTAGTGATTCATATGAAATTACTACATTTTCAATGTCTATGGATCGCACTAGTAATCTTTTAATTAAATATTTCAAATTTTAATTAATTTATTACTAACTTTTATTTTATATTTATTATCCATAACCTTAATCATATTGTATATAACAATTATATTTTAAGGTTATAGTCACATAAATAGACCCAGAATTTTCTTATATTTATGTCATAACATTATGAATATTTTTTCAGTATAAAATTACGACTTCATTTATTTTTATTAAATAGTATAAGTACATTCTTTTAGGACACTAACCCTAAGATGCTCAATATAAGTTCTGCATCATCACTGATGAAAGTTTACATAATTTTTTATTCATTCAACTTGGGACCATTCTATTGGCATAATTTTTTCTTTCTGTTTAATAAAATAAAATACAATGGAAGTTAGATTATCTTGTTCATAATTATATGTATAGGGATTGAAGATTACTTCAGTTGCTCGCTTTGATCGACTTGAATGGTTACAATCTTCTTAACTATCTTCAGTTTTCAAACTCACTCATGTGATCACGAAAATATTATGTTAATCTTTAAACTCACGTGTACCTAAGATTGAAAGAAGATAAGTAACCTAATTATTTTTTCATATAAAAATACATAAAAGAATTATTCTTATTATTTTTGTTTTTTTATTACTCCTTATATCCCATACATATTGGCATCTTTTTTCGGTATTTAAAGTTTGACTAACATTATGAATTTAGAATTTAATTATAATTTGAGCTTGTAAAGAGACAGCAAAACCAAAAGCTTCTTAGTTCTAATTTAAAAGGTCCAATCTAATCATCTATGACTCACTAATTTTTCTAAGTTAACCATAAGTTATTCCACTAAAAGTCAAATATTGAATTCTAGTAACACATGTTAAATAAAATAAAAGCCCATTATTATTGAAACCCTTTTAATTAAATTAGCTTTATTTAAAATCAATAATAAACACTTAATTAATCCCCTAATTGATGTTCATAATTGAAATTAAGCCATAAAAAATTATCTTACCTCTTTAATTATTAATTTAGCTTTAAGTTACTAAATGCTCTAATGATTATTTTTAATATGTTTAAATTTGTAACTAAATATATAAATAAATTTTATGATTTAATAAACATTATGTTGAATAAATTGTGACCATAAATTTAAATGATCAAGTACTGCAAACAGCTTAGGTGAACATTATTTGTTAAATTCCATCTTACAAATATATGTTCCTACGACCTATAAAATTATATCTCCAAACTATTAAAGTTTTGACCATTTATATGAACCTCACTATGTGATAATTGAAAAGATATAACTCATGAATGTAACTTCATTACTTGCTTAGGATTAAGGTCAATCAAATTTATTAAAACTTTTGTGAATTAAGATCAATGACATTAGTTAACTAGACCAAAATTCATAATAGTCCATTCAGTGAATCACATACATTAATTTTTCTATGAAGTCTCTATTTCGATAATCAAGGTAAATCATCCACTATAAGAAGTAGAAAAACTACAGCCTTTTATAATGAATTGCCCTTTTCATTAGTAGCTATGAATATAATTTAATTTATAAAAAACTTGTGATCTATACTTACCGTATAAGCATTATATGTGGATACATAGACCACATACTTTATAAATATGGATTTATCAATGTATGTTCAAATATATGTATGAATAAACTTATTAATCAAATAAAATATTATTATATATACTTTAAGGGCACAAAATAACATTACGTGTCTCTTACTTGCTCTAAAGCATATCTAGCATCTGTCAACCTTCATATCATTCATATTAGTTTCAAAATTTTTACTTGCAATGACTTGGTGAATAGATCAGCTAGGTTATCTGCTAATGCAATCTTGGATACTATGACCTACCATTTTGCACAAAAATTCCTTTACCAAATGATATTTCATCTTAATGTGTTTTTCTCTCTTATAGTATCTCGATTCTTTAGATTGTGCTATTACCATGTTATTATCACAATAAAGAACAATAAGCGTCTAAGAACAAGGTACCACCTTAAGCTTTATGAGGAACTTTCAAAGCTATACAACCTTTTTTGCAGTTTTAGATGTTATTATATATTTAGCTTCTATAGTATAGTTTAGAATACATGAATGTTTTGCACTTTTCAACTTATAGCCAAGCACCTAAAGTGAATACATATCCTGAGATTGATCTTCGGGTATCCTTATCTACTTGAAAATTTAAATCTATATTCCAATATGTATAAAATCCTTACTAGAATATATAAGCATATAATCTTTTGTTCACAGAAGGTACTTGAATATATGTTTTATCACAGTCTAATGTTCTATTCCTGGATTTAATTGATGTTTACTGACCATTCTAATTGAATAACAAATATCTAATCTAGTACATAACACACATACATAAGCTTTCCTATAGCCGATGCCTAAAGATTCTCTCTCATATCTATCTCTTCAGTTATCTTAGGACATTAATACTTAGATAGATTAATCTTATGTCTTAAAAGGAATCAATTAATCTCTTTTTAGGATTACACATTACAAACTTGACCAAAATTTTGTTAATGTACTCAACTTGGGATAAGCCTAACAACCTTCTCTTACGATCCCTTAATACTTTAATCCTAAGGATATTACTAGCTTCTCCTAGATCACTCATATCAAAATGGTTAGATAATCATATTTTATCCATTGATAACGCTCTTACATCATTCTCAATTAGTAGTATATCATCTTCATAGAGGATTAGAAAAATCACTAATCGCCAATTTATCTTCTTATAAACATAAGTTACATCAAAATTTTGATCTAAACCAAACAATGTGATTGTTTTATCAAATTTGATGTTTTAAGATCTAGAAGTATGTTTAAGCCCAAAGATACAATTTACAGTTTACAAACCAAATGCTTTGAGTCAAAAGCTATAAAATCGTCTTCTTGTTGTTGTGAGTACATCTATGGGTGCATGCATATGAATGTGTTCATTGAATTTTAAATTACATGTTATACATACAATGCGCAATGTAATGAAATCTAATTTTCTATTCAATAAACACACACAAAATTTAAGTTTTATTACACTAATAAGTTCAGTAAATTACCCTTAAAGACGATTCAGTG
This sequence comes from Ailanthus altissimus, assembly GCA_946807835.1. Classification (NCBI taxonomy): domain Eukaryota; kingdom Viridiplantae; phylum Streptophyta; class Magnoliopsida; order Sapindales; family Simaroubaceae; genus Ailanthus; species Ailanthus altissimus. Next base: position 15,709,947 of record OX327697.1, on the reverse strand, counting down.
TATAAGTTAATTTCGGAGCTCACACCGAAGCGTAATCATTGGCAATTCTAGTCCATAACTACTTGTTGGATTATGAATCTAAAATGGTAGCTTATCTTGAATTTTCAGCATGTTCAAATTTTTTAACACTTGAGCTCACTCTCAAAAGGAATAAGAGTAGCTTTAGGGACTAAAATGTAAGATTTCTAAATTTTTTACTTCCCATTGGCTGAATCACACACACATATACACAAAAAAAAATAACTTTAATTTTTTAATTCCTTTTTTAATTGCATGTTGACACTTGTCAACTTTAAACCATGCCAATCATTTGCATGGGTTACATTTGTCACATACTTTTTCATACATGATGTCATTTGTCACACAAATGGCCATGCATGAAGGCCATGTGTCAAATTCCCAATAGTTAACCACTTTAACCAATAAAATATATGTTTAACATTTAAACCTTACACAAATGGCATCATGCATGGATGCCACATGTCAAATTTCTAATAGTTAACCACTTTAACTAATAAAATATATGTTTAATACTTAAACCTTGACATGTGTATTTTTTTAGAGATCATGAAATAAATTCTATTTTTTTGAAATTCTCCCAGATCCAATTGTTCGACCAAGGCCGCTATCCTAATGCTCAACAAGTACACTTCATATTGTGAGATTCTCTAGGTTTACACTTATTTGTTTTACGAAACTCTTTCGTAAGTCCGTGAACGATGCTCTCATACACATGTTATGGATATTACAGAATGACACGTTGAACCATACAAGTTAAGGTTAACCATATCTATATAATCTTTCTATCACTTATATCCTAGAAGAGCAGAGATATAGCATCACCGTTAAATCTTTATATGCTTGACTGTGAACTTATCTCTAGATTTGTATTTTTGTAAATAATATTCGCAAACTCTTTTGCAATATTGTTTAGCCCTGTGAAAAACTCTTTTTCGAGATTTTCTCTGATGGTTATAAAACTTTCTCAAATACAATTTTGAAGCATCAGAATATACAACTCACCTATATGAGTTGACAAAGCATATATCTATGCACACCAGATTTAATGAGTATCGAACTATACTTGATGACACCTAGAGGTCAGACCATGAAAGATCATTGACATGCGTGGAATCAAAGCATGATGGATCACTCAACTTGAGAAGACTCTTCATTGACGGCTTTATGAGATGTCTATTAGAGGTCCTTATCAGTCTGTTCAGTACACAATCCTACCTATATGCCTATACGAGCTTCTGCTAAGCTCACAGTCTGCCAAGACTAATCGTCTAGGCAATCTAGATATAGACACACATTGATCTGGAAGGTATATTAATGGAGCCAAGTTAAAAACTATAAATCAGGAATGATGTTTTCAAAAATATACTGCATAATGACATTTCTTAACACCATTTGCAATTTCTTGTAACTATGTTATTACTAATATATTCTCAAGTCTTTGTCTCATTTCAGACAAGGTTCTTACTCTTAGAATGCTAGCTCTAAATGTTAATCTAAACTCATTTAGATTAAATTCAAACTCTTTTAAATCTATAATGTCTGAAAAGTAACAAGCATAATGCCATATAATTAAATACTAATGATTTATTTGAAATGTTTATTGTATAAATATTAAATAAATAAATATTCATATAAAATTAGAATTATATGTAAGCACCATCTCTAATAACTCCTACTTGCTTTAATGTCATTTACAATAATATCTACAACTTATCTACTCCAAGTGTTTCTCAAACACCTTAGGAGTTAAGGCTATAATGAGTGGGTTCGCTACATTATCCATAAATCTACTCTAAATACTATTACATCTCCTCTAGCCAAGATTTTTCTAATTATTTGGTATATTCTCTCCACATATTTTGACTTCTGGTGTACCCCTGGCTTAATAACTTGCCTTATTTTGTTGCAAAATAGTGAGATAGGATCTACTAAACTTAGGACTATTCTGAGCTCTGCGAAAAACTTGCATCCACACCACTTCTTTTATATCTTCTAAAGTCGCAATGTATTTTGCCTCCATAGTATAATTAGTTGTGGATGTATACTTGACACTTTTCTAATTAACTACGAGCACCATTGAGAAGAAACACATATCTAGATGTAGACTTTCTATCATCCAGATTAGACTGAAAGACTATGTCAGTGTATCCCCTCACTTATAAGTCATTATCTCCACAAATCAGAAACTTATCCTTTATACTCTTAAGGTATTTGAGGATATGTTTTACAACTATCCAATGGTCACTACTTGGATCAGACTGATACCAGCTTGTAACACTTATAACAATGCTAATGTTAGGTCTCTACATAACTGACGTACATCAAGCTATCTATAATTAATGTATATAGTATGTTAGACATTCTAACCTTTTCATCTTCTTTCTGAGAACACATCCTTTTAGAAAGATGAATGTCATGTTTGAAAGGTATCCATATTTAACATATAGGATAAAATGATATCGTCAACGATCAGCCTATTTGGCATAAGAACACTTTGGTTAGGAGATATAATTTGAAAGAAAACTTGCTTTAAATGATTCACTAATGTTTTAGAAATTAGTCTATAAATGACATTAAGTAAACTAATTGGTCTAAAAATAGTTTTGTATGGATCATGAGGATTGTAAAAAAATTGAACTTAATGAAGTCAATCAAGATGTTTATAAATCGACAATGGAACCTCGAACTCAATCAAGTGGGATGCTTTTAACACACCCTCTTGTAGGTCGAAAAGGATATCAAGGTCACTTGTTAGGTATAGTTTGATACCTGAAGAAGCCCTTGGTGTTTTCTTAGTTGAATAAAATGATCATTTGACTTATAGATATTCAATATTGGACATCGATTCAAAAAAATGGCCAGATTCCCTAAAATCTAAAATTGACTATATGCATGACAATCAAGTCAGGGACTTGGTTAAGCTTTCAAAAGTAATTGTTCGTATCAACTATAAATAGATTTACAAGTAGAATCATGGCCAGATGAGATGGTGGAGACCTTTAAAGCCTAACCAGTGGCAAAAAGTTATACTTAGAGATCTATGATCGATTATGAAGAAACTTTTTCATTAGTCAATTTGAATTTTAATGGCAATTGCAACATATTATGATTTTAAAATCTGGCAGATGGATGTAAAGATGACTTTCTTGAATGGGTATCTTAAAGAAGTGATATATATAAAATAGCCTAAAGGTTTTACATCCACCCTAACTTCTGATATAGTGTGCAAATTGAAGAAGTCCATTTATGGACTTAAGTAGGCCTCAAGAAGTTAAAATCTTCATTTTTATGAGGTAATCAGAGGTCTGGTTTTATAAAAAATGAAGAGAAATCATGTGTATACAGAAAGGTCAATGGGAGCATGATTGTCTTTCTAGTTCTCTATGTGGATAACCTACTTATTATTGGAAATGATATTGATATATTACAATTAGTCAAAAGTTATCTGAGTAAGAACGTTTTCATGAAGGATTTAGAGAGACTTCCTATATACTGGGTATAAAGCTTTATAGAGATAGAGTTAAGAGGTTGATAGGACTTTTTCAATCATCGAACATAGATAGTGTCTTGGAAAGGTACAATTTTAGTAACTAAAAGATAATTAATGTATTGATGCGATATTTCTATATCATAAATTAAGTGCAAGTATACATTATCGTATGTAAGTAATAAAGAGACTAAATAAGTCGGATGTCGAACCCACAGGGATAATTCTTTCTTTTTAACCAATTACTAAAATTATGTCTTCCTAATAATTATTCAGAAAAATAAAAATTCAAGAATGAATGTAGAAAATATAAAAGTAAAAACACAATGCAATGAGATGTAAAGATAGCAACGTAGAGAAAACCTAGGATTAATATTATCCCTCAATATGTTTTTAATGATTAATCCTCTAATATTTAACTCACTTAGTCTTTATTATTGATCAAGACACTAATGTATTCACAAGCCTCTTCCAAGGTCATGCAAGTATACCCTAATTTACCAAATACCTATATTCCTATGGTAAATGCAATAAATTAAGATTCATTAAGATTAGGTCTTATTGATCATACATGCCAATTAGGTATATTCCTATCCTAAATTGAAACTTGCATATGCAACATTGAATGTTACTCTACAACCATGCATCAAATTACCTAGGTCTAAATATTATGATTCCTCTTCCGAGTTTATCAATAATATTACCAACTCATTCACCATATATTGGCCAGATATATTGAAGCATTAAACACAAGTAATTTAAATAATAAATGACTAAGTTTATTAAATACTAAAAGATATGGCAATTTAAGCGCACATATTGAGTTCAAATATTAACCCTAGAAAACAAGTTAGCTCATGGCTACAAGAGAACAGCAGTAAAAATAATTATAAATCATGATACAATTATTAGCAAACCGATATAGACGTCGAATTGCTCTTAATTGCGCTGTCTAGGAACTCTTGATGCCGAAGAACGTCTTGTATCTCTCTCTAAAGATGCTTCAATTAAGCTCCTATTGCTCTCCAAGACTCGTGCTCTGTATTCTTGGTGCTCTTGGGTCGTCTTGGATTCTTTCTTGAAGGCTGGGGACGAGTGGCTTTATATAGGGATTGATTTGAGCTTGAAAATCTCAATTCTCGTCGGACTAGGACTCGCACTACCGCTGGCGCGCTATGCATCTGTCGCTGGGGTGACGCGTGAAAAAGCTATCACCGCTGGAGCGGTGGGATCTTGGCGCTGGGGCGCTGCATGAAAACGGCTTCACCGCTGGAGCGGTGAATTTCTGGCGCTGGGGCGCTATACGCGACTTAAGCAAATCGTTTTTCTAATTTTGATCACTATTTCAGCGCTGGGGCTAAAATCCTTGTGGCGCTGGGGCGATGGACACATACTTTGAAATCTTTACATTTTAGTCCCTGTTTTTGCTCCTTTTGCGTTCTTTCTTAAATTTCGTTCAAGTCCCTATAAATAACAATAATGCACATAAATAGCCATCTATTCTCATAAAATCATAGAATATCAATAATAAAAACATGAGAAAATATATGACAAATTTGCCCTTATCATGTATCTTTTAGATATGTCATTCATTTTTCTAAAAAGATGTGTCCTCAGAAGGAAGATGAAATGGTTAGAATGTCTAATATACTATATCCATCGCTATAGGAAGATTGATATATGTTATAGTGTGTATGAGACCTGACATCAGTGTGGCTGTAAGTGTTACGAGCATTATCAGTCTGATCCAAGTGACAACTATTGGATGACAGTGAAATATATCCTAAAATACCTTAAGGGTATAAAGGACAAATTTCTGATATATAGAGAGTGCGACTTATAAGTAAGAGGATACACAAATTCAGACTTTCAGTCTGATCTGGATGATAGAAAGTCTATATTTGATTACGTATTTATTCTTAACGATGCCGCTGTCAGTTGGAAAAGTACTAAACTGGCAACCATAACTAATTCTACCACAGAGGTAAAATATATTTTAGGTTTAAAAGCTGCAAAGGAAACGGTATGAATACGCAAATTTGTCACAGAGCTTAAACTAGTCCCAAGTTCAGTGAATCTTCTCCTATTATTTTACGACAACAACGAGGCAATCGCTCAAGCCAAGGAGCCAAGGGCACACTAAATGTCTAAAATGTATAGAGAAAATACTACATAATTATAGAGATCTTGATTAAAGGAGATGTAATAGTATCTAGAGTAGATTCTATGAATAATATAGCAAACCTACTAACAAATGCCTTAACTCTTAAGGTGTTTGAGAAACATATGGAGTCAACAAGTATTAAATACCATTGTGAATAGCACTAAAACAAGTAAGAGTTTTTGAAAATGGTGCTTAGATGCAATTTCATTTTGTATGAATATTTACTATTTAATATTTATATAATGAACATTTTATTAAAATGTTAAATATTTATTAAATAGTAACAAATTTATTACGCTTCAGATATTGTAGATCTAAACGAGTTTATATCTGATCTAAAAGAGTTTAAATCAATGTTAAGAGTTAGCAATAGTAAGAGTTAGTACTTTATCTGAAATAGGGTAAAAGGCTTGAGAATATATTAGTAATGACATAGTTAAAAGGAGATGTAAATGGTGCTAAGAAATATTATGTATTATGTTCTCAAAGACCTTGTTCTTTATTTGTCTTTATCAATACGGGTTAATCATTGAACCTATTAAATTAGTGTATGTCTATATATGGATTGCTCAAACGGTTAGTCTTAGTAAACTATGAGCTTAGTAGAAGCTTGTATAGACATACAGGTATTCAGTAAAGACTGGATACTGAACAGACTCATGAGACCTCTAATAGACATCTTATAGAGCTGTTAATGGAAGGTTGATTGATGCTATAATAGCTTAGTGCAAGTGCACGCTATCGTATCAAGTAATATAAGATTTCAGTCCAAGTATCGATCCTACAGGGACTACGCGATCTAATTTTTCAATCAATTACTAAAATTATATATACTTAACTTTTATTCAAAAAAATCAAAATCTGAAACTGAATTTATTAACCTAATTCTATCGAATTAAACTAAACCTAACTAGTAAACAAACAAGAGATATAAATTCACCAAAGGATAATAATCTAAGGTATAGACTCATCCCCTAGTATTTCATTGGATTCATTAATCACTTAGTTCATCCCTTAATATAAATTGTTTGCTTAGACACTAATCTCATCACAAGCCTCTGTCAATGGTCAAGTGATTATATTACACATTCTAACAATTACCTATATGTCTATAGTAATCAAATCAGAATTTAATTCATTAAGATCAAGTCTAAATTATGTCAAACATGCCACCTATGTATATGTCTATCCTAGATAGAACTCATAGTTGTTATCCTATGATCACACATCAAACTACCATTGGCTCAACCATGAGTCCTTTTGTCAAGTTCATCATGGTTCCTCAATCATTTGTAATATTGGCTAGATATAATAAAATCAATAAACATAAGATAGAATGAATCAATTATAATAATTAAATTCATAAACTAAGAATCAATGAAATCTAATTACATACTAGGTTTACATAGTCTAACCCTAGAATAACAAGTTTAGCTTATCACAAAAACCAAAAGTATCAAACCAATCCATGAAGAATAACAAGAACAATAATATAATAATAAGAAAAGAGAAGCAAAACTAATCAAGAAGACATCTTGGGTTGTTTCTTTCTTAATCCTAACTTAAAGCTTGAATCTTGATTTCTTGACTTTAATCTTTGATTTTATGTTATGAATTCTTTCTCTCCGTTTTTGCCTCTCCAAAGTCTGTGTATTTGACCTCAAAAGAGTGTTTTTATTAGTTTGAGAAACCCTAAAGGCGATGGGCTTCGAATCCAAGTTGAAATAAGAAAGTTGAGAGGGGCTCTTATATGTCGCACAAGCGCTGCGACGCTGAATTGTGGGCACCGAGGCGCTCTGCTACTGACCTGGGCGCCCCGACGCTTAGTCATGGGCACTGCGGCGTCTAACCCGGGCATCACTTTCGTATTTTGAGCGTAACTTCTTCATTTGATGTTCGATTCGTCACCCATTTATTCATATGTGTCACATTTTCCGTCATGCATCTATTTATGATCAAAAAATATAATTAAATAGCCAAATATTTATGATTTAAAAGAAAAGAAAAAAGTTGAGTGTAAATCATACTAGTGCTTTTATGCCCCTATCAAATACCCCCAAACTTAAGACTTTGCTAGTCCTCGAGCAAAATAAAGAAAAATATTCACAACTTATTCATGACTCAAAAATAAAAGTAAAAAGTAAAAATAAGCTTCAATTAATTAAACAATCATCATCGTAGTCTCAAATTAAGGCTGTTAAAAATAGCACAAGACTTTTTTAAAATTGACAAACAACTTTAAACAATTCTTATATCATTGATAAAGTACTTCATTCTCCCTTGTAAATAATCACTTGTGCGTGTGTGTAATAAGCAAGTAATTAGCTAAATAGAATATAGATTTACTCAATACTTAAGAAATACATGAATATGATATCTCGGCATATTTTCAATTATGACACTACCATAAGTTTGCTTTTCGTACTACTCTCCACTAATGTAGAAATATATATATATATATATATATCTATAGATCTATTTAGGACTTTAATTAGCTTGTAATGTAAGGGTAAGGTAAAAGTGGGTTATAAAAATATATATAAAGTATAAATCACACCATTAACACTTAGACTTTACTCAGAAACCTCATGATTCCCTCTCCTTCTTGATTATTCATCTCTTCCTCCAAACTTATGTTATTCCCATTTTTCTTTTAATCTATTTTACAAAGAATGTCTTCTTTTTCTTAAGCTGGGGGTTTTATGTATTTAAACATTTTTTTTACATACCTCTAAACTTATAATGATATGCACCTTCAAGATTTATTACTTTTTATTGCTGTACCCTTCTTTCATACATCCACAACCTTCTTCATTTTAAGAATATTTTTAAGTAAACTCAAGGTTTATGGTGCTACCAGTAAATTTTAGGATAAGTAAACTCAAATTTTTTAGGCTTGTAATATGGTTAAACAGAAAAAATAGGTAATTAGGCTCAAAGGGGTGATTAAGGATAAATATACATATAAGGTAGGCTCGAAAAGGCTCAAACGGTCCAAAGATGGCCTAATGTCATTTCTCTTAAGCATGTGAATTCTAAGATTTCACCTCAAGTAGTAATCAAGCAAGTTCTAGAGTATTGATCTTCGAGACTGTAGTGTACTACTTAAGCAAAAAGTATCTCTAAGCAAAAAATTCAACTAATACATGCTTCTTTTAATGTGCTCAAGAATAAGTGATAAAAAATAAGCTTGAATTCAGTCCAAGAATCATGATATAAGAGTTATCTCAAGCATCTATTATTTCTTAAAAACTTGTGAAAATAAATTTAGCAAATAAATTTAGTAAATAAAATTACTCCATAGGACAACCAACCAATATAAGTAGTAAAATAAACACAATAAAGTGTGTTTCCCACCCTTAAATAATTTGACATTGTTCTCAATGTCTAAAATTAAATTTAAAAGTAAGAGAAACTCCCCTGATAACTAAAGTTGAAGCAGTGCAACGTTGTGTTCTAATAAATATGACTGTAGTTTTCTTTGCTTTCAAAGCTTGCACTTGCTCATGCTGCTTCATTGAATGCTTGAATTGCTGATTTATTCCTACAAAGAAAAGAAACTAACATAATTAAAACTGAAAATAAACTAATAAAAATAAAATTTTACTTGGGTTGCCTCCCAATAAGCGCTTGATTTAATGCCGTTGGTTTAGCGGGCTCTTTATACTTTTATGGAGGATCAAATTCAATAGTGGAAGCATTTTTATATGTGAGCTTGTTAGGCTCCCTTTCTTTCGACTTTCATATCTTCTTTATTAGATCTTAGGCAGCAACTCGTTCCTCTTTCTCCTTATATTTTTTCTGAAAGACTTGAATCTTAGACCAGCGAAGTGTCTCTTTAGTGCCCTTCTCTTCGATCTTGTCATCGTACTGCTTCTTCTTCTTCTTTCTTTCTTTCTATGCCTTAATGCATTCTTTTTTATGTGAGAATTCAACATCTTTATGTCTTTGAGCTCTTCGGTGCTTGATGACATCATATTAATGCTACAATAGTCAAGTAAAATAGTGCGCATGGACTGATTCTACTGTTTGTTACTTGTATTTTCTATTGTATTGTCACTTTTTTGCACCTTAGAATGTTGCTGCACTTTAATACTAGTTTCTGCACGTTTCGTTGTTGAGAATTCTATACTTTTATGAAATTCTGCACTATTTTCTAAACTGGTATACTGCTGATTTTCTGTTTCAACACTTGTTTGACACCTCTGTAGCCTTGGAAGAAAAAGAATAGGCAGTCTAAATGGTTGCACTTTCTTCTTCATTATACTTGATTATGGTGGTACGAATGTGTTTTCTTATAAGATCTTACCACTCCCTAAGTTGGTGGCTTGATATTGCTCTACATTTTCTTTTGGATTTGTCTTAGTATCGCTTGCTAGAGTGCCTTAAAGTCTCCTATTAATTGCAGCAGCAAGTTGTCCCATTTGAACCTCTAAATTCTTTAAAGATGCTGAATGATTCTGTAGGATGGAATAATTGGACTTCATATATTGCATAAACATGTCTTCCAATGTCAGCTTCTTTTTTTGTGGTGGCCGGAATCCTGTGGGATTCATTGGTCTAGATGGCTCTTCTTAGTTGTAACTCCAAGTAAAGTTTGGATGATTTCTTTACCCCAAATTAAAGAAGTTAGATTGTGGGTTAGGTGGTTGTTGGTTAAAATTACCCACATAATTTATTGCTTCCATGCACTGCCTATTCATATGGTTATCATCACAAAAGTCGCATGTCACTTATCAGGTTTTGACGTCATTCAATGCATTAAACTTCTTAGATAAAATATTGATTTGAGCTATCAATGCATTGAATGCGTCAATTTCATATATACCGATAACTCTCTTGGGTTTAACTCTCTCTACTAGCCATAAGTAACTGTTTGATGCCATCTTTTCTAATAGATCATAAGCCACATCTGTAGACTTATTCATTAAAATTTCTTCAACAACAGAATCTATAATGGTCTTCAAATAGCCTATTAATCCATTGTAGAATATTTGGACTAATAGCCATCTAGGGACTCCATGATAAGAACACTTCCTTAATATGTCCTTAAAGCACTCTCATGCCTCATACAATGACTCTCCATCAATCTGACTGAATGAGGTGATGTTATTTCTCATCTTTGTTGTCTTTGCTAGTGAGAAGAACTTGACTAAGAACTTCTATGCTAAATTCTCCCACGTCAATATGGATCCCGACGGCAATGACATCAACTAACTCTTAGCTTTGTCCCTTAAAGAGAAAGGAAATAATCTCAATTTGATGGCATCATCGGAGACTCTGTTGTATTTGAAGGTATCACAAATTTCCAAGAAATTTATGATATGCATGTTAGGATCGTTATTGGGAGCTCCGCTGAACTGTACAGTTTCTTTCAGCATCTAAATAATATTCGGCTTAATCTAAAAGTTATTAGCGTTGATGATTGATCATCGAATACTAAACTGAACACCACTTGTAGTTGAGATAGGATATTCTTTTAAAGCTTTCTGTGGTATCATAGCCTCAAACACAGGATTGTTGATGTGATCGTTGTTTTCCTCTATGGTATGAACTGTCAAAGCAAAATAAAAAGAAGATCAAAGTAAAAAGAAGAAGATAAAACAAAAATAAAAATCTAAATTGAAAGTACATAGCTTGGTATTAGTATTGATCTAAAGAATAGATAAAACTAGTCCCCAGCAACGACGCCAAAAACTTGATTGATGCTATAATAGCTTAGCGCAAGTGCACGCTATTGTATCAAGTAATATAGGATTTAAGCCTAAATATCTATCACACAAGGACTACATGATCTAATTCTTCAACCAATTATTAAAATTATATCTACTTAATTTATTCAGAAAAATCAAAATCTGAAATTGAATTTATTAACCTAATTCTATTAAATTAAACTAAACCTAACTAGCAAACAAACAAGGGGTATAAATTCACCAAAGGAAAATAATATAGGGTATAGACTCATCGTCTAGTATTTCATTGGATTCATTAATCACTTAGTTCATCTCCTAATATAAATTGTTTGCTTAGACACTAATTTCATCACAAGCCTCTGTCGATAGTCAACTGACTATATTACACATTCTAACAATCGCCTATATGTCTATGGTAATCAAATCAGAATTTAATTCATTAAGATCAAGTTTAAATTATACCATACATGCCACCTAGGTATATATCTATCCTAGATAGAACTCATAGTTGTTACCCTATGATTATGCATCAAACTACCATTGGCTCAACCATGAATCCCTTTGTCAAGTTCATCATGGTTTTTCAATCATTTGTAATATTAGCTAGATATAATAAAAGTAATAAATACAAGATAGAATGAATCAATTATAATAATTAAATTCATAAACTAAGAATCAATGAAATCCAACTACATACTAGGTTCACATAGTCTAACCCTTAAATAACAAGTTTAGCTCATCACAAAACCAAAAGTATCAAACCAATCCATGAAGAATAGTAAGAACAAGAACATAATAATAAGAAAAAGAGAAGAAAAACTAATCCAGAAGACGTCTTGGGTTGTTTCTCTCTTAATCTTGACTTGAAGCTTGAATCTTTATTTCTTGGCTTTGATCTTTGATTTTATATTGTGCATTCTTTCTCTCTATTTTTGTCTCTTCAAAGTCTGTGTATTTAACCTCAAAAGAGTGTTTTTATTGGTATGAGAAACCCTAAAGGTGAGGGGTTTTGAATCCAAGTTGAAATAAGAGAGTTGAGATAGGCTCTTATATATCGTACGAGCGCCGCTGTGAGAACTTTGGGTATAAATCAAAGGTCTTATCGAGTTGAGTAGTATTTGCAGTCATTTAACTTGAGCGCCAAGGTGGGTTTGTGAGTGATCCACTATACTTTGATTCCACGCATGTTAAAAACCTTTCATGGTCTGACCTCTGGGTGTCGTTGGGTATGGTTCGATGCTCATGGAGTTCTATATGTGTAGATATGAGATTCGTCAACTCATATGGCAGGTTATATATCATGATGCTCCGAGATTGTATTTTAAAAAGTCTTATAACTATAAGCATTAAACCCAAAAAAGAGTTTTTCGTAAAGATAAATGATATCGCAAAGGTATTACGAAGTTGTTTGCAGATTTTGTTTATAAAAGTATAAATTTGGAGATAAGTTCATGGTTGAGCATATATTGAGATTTAAAAGTGATGATTTATATCTTTGATTTTCAAGGATATAAAAGGAAGGATTAAACATATATAGTTAACCTTAACTTGTATGGTTTCATATAATTTATATTTTTGCTTTGCAATATTCGTAACATGTGTAGGGGGTTTTGTTCACAGACATATAGAAGGTTTCATATGACAAACCAAGGGTGAATAACTTAGGGAGTCTCACAATATGATGTGTACTCATTGAGCACTGAGGTAGCAGGCTAGATTGAACAGTTCGATCTAAAAAGATTTAATAAGCTGAGAATTTATTTTAGGATTCTTTGGGATGCGCACTTGTCAAAACTTAAGTATTAAGTATATTATTTAATTAGTTAAAAAAAATTGTTAATAAATTAAATGGCGACGAATGATAAGATCATGGCCCTTGATTATTTGACTTTTGTTTCAAAAAGAGATTGCTTGTTTAACAAGAAATGGATATTTAAGAGACAATAGGGTGTAGCTTGTGGGGACCATTTATTTGACAAATGGAGTGAGTATAAAATGAAAGAGTTTTCCTCCTTCTCCAACGTGTGTGGTTGGCCAAGCAAAGAGAAATAAAGGAAATTTGATTTTTGCAAGAGTTGTTCAAAAACACATTTCCATCCTTTAAACAAAGAAAAGAGCTTAAAAGTGTTTAAGTACCAAAAATTTGTTAGAAATCAAATAGTAGGCTATCATTCTAGAGCTTCAATTCCATCGAAGTTAGTGTCTAGACTTTCCTAACAAATCATTTCAAGGTGATCTTTGGATTTGAGAACTTCACCAAATTGCTTCAAGGGCGAGTTTATTTAAACTTGTTAGTGTAATAAGATTTAAATTATGTGTTTATTGAATAAAAAATTAGATTTCTATTTCACTGCATTATTGTATATGTGACATGCAATTTTGTAAATTCAATGAACACATTCACATATATACACCCTGATTTAGCGCACACAACACTATTTTCCCTTGGCCAATCACACACACACATACAAAAAAAATCAATTTAATTTTGTTTAATTCCTTTTTTGTTACATGTTGACACTTGTCAACTTTAAGCCATGCAAACCATTTATATGGATGACATTTGTCATATCTTTTTTATTTTATACATGATGCCATATTTTACATAAATAGCCATACATGGGTAATTCAAAAGCACTATAAGTGATTCTTATGGGAAAACAAATTCTATAAGGTGCCTTTTTTTTTATTTATAAAGTATATGTTATAGTTTATTTTGAAATATATTTTAAACATATGAGAATTAAAAAATATTTTTATTTTGATATGTCATTTCTTCTAAAAAAGAGTATATAAAAATAAAAATATTTTTAAAAGAATTTTTTTAGCACAAAACATCTTTTTGTTAGAAACAATAAATTGTTTTAAAAGTAATTTTTAATAAAAGTAGGAGAATTTCATCGTTTTACTCATAATTAACATGTATAGAGTTAAAGATTTGTCCAATTTCTTGTTTGTTAAATTTAATTGATATGCTGAAATCTTTTCTATTATCCATAGTTTTCAAAATCAAGTTTTCAAACTTACAAGTATAAGCATATAGATCTTCTAGTGATATACATGAAATAAGAAATAGCAAATTTTCTTTTTCTTAAATTTGAAAGATATTACTACTAATTTATTTCTCTCCTTTGTATAGATGACACCTTCTAATATTAGAGTTTGACTAAGATTAAGCTAGCAAAGGGATTAACTAACTCGTGAGTTTTTTAAGCTCAACTTAAAAAACCTAAGTCAAGTTATCTCATCACCCATTAGTAATTCTAAGTTAATTTTAGTAGATTGTTCTAATAACACACGTAATGAAATAAAGCATAAGTTAATTAATTAATTTTTTTAAAAAAATTTGGCTTGGTCTTAAACCAATAATTATACTTAATCAACCCTTCTTATAATGCACAAAATTAAAGTTAGGTCTTAAAAAAATATTTTACCTCTTTAATTATTTATTTATCCTTAAGTTAAGTCAGTGAGTGTTTTAATGACCATTTTCATTATATTTATATTTGAAAATAAATTTCTAAATAAATATCATTATCTGATATATTTTTTTTTTGGCATAAACTACAATCCTAGATTCTAAGTAATCAAGCACTAAAATCAGCTTGAGTAAAAATGTTATAAGTATAGATTACATCTTACATGTTATGTTCTTACAACCTATGAAATTTCATCTCCATGTCAACGAAGTTTTAACTATTGAATAAATTTTACTTTGTAATAAATCAATAAAATATAACACATAAATACAAGTTCATTACTCATGACTAGATTAATTAAATATGTTGAAGCTAATGTGATTTAAGATAAATATATTTTATTAACTACATCTAAATCCTTATTGGTTTAATACAATTTATGTATCATATATACTTTTTCTTTACTCGAGGTCTCTAATTTAATTATTAAGATAAATAATTCATTATAGGTAGAAGAACTACAATGACATATAATTAAATGCTCATTTGAGTAATGAATATAAAAATTCTTTTATTTAAAAAGAACTTATTATTTACTTTGAAATTCTACTTTAGACAACCCATGAGAAAAATGAGAGGAGGGAGGGGGAGGATTGGGTCTTATGATCTAAAATACAATTATGAATAATTTATGCTATAATAAAGTAATAAACAGTGCCGCAACACTAGCCTTTTTCTTTAATTCTTTTTATTTTCGTTTGATTTCCAATATCTTTATGCCAAATAATTGAAAATCTTTTTTTTATCAATAAATTTTATAAATAGTCAAATAATCATCTAATTAAAGCAAATATTAAGATTTGAATGATGAAAGTATTAATCCTAATAAATTCTTATCAATTATCATTTTAGAGTTGAAATGAAAAATATGTCCATCGGGATCCCCAGTTTCATCAAACAAATGGAAGTTAGGTATATTGAAAATTTCTAGTCTTTTAGCCATCTTTATAGCATTAGTGAAAGGATCCCGATTGGTCTTTTTTGCTAGGACCAATGCATCTTCAAAAGTTTCTGATTTCTGCATCTTTGCATATATCTCGCATACTTCCTTGAAGATGTAGGCTTTCACATCATCTTCATATACCCTTTTAGCGACTTTTAGAGTATGGTGCCTTGTTTTGTCTAGTATAGTCTCTTTTTCAAGAGTTTTTTTAGGAATCCTTACTTCCGTGATATATTTATATCTGTTGAGGTGGATCATCTTCAAGATCGTTGAATTATTCTCCGTCCCCTTCCAATATCATGATCTTGTCTCATAGTTCATGACTTTCTCTTTTGGATTCTTCTATCTGTTTCATTAACTTTGCCAGCAGATTTATCATGCTGGCGATAACATCTCATCCCCTAGAGTAGTCAAATCAAAAGCGTTGGAGCCTCTGTTCTCAATGTTATCTAGATAGAAGAGTGAGCATTTTAGTGGTTTGTCGTGATTGTAAGTGTGAATTAAGATGGAAAACTCCTCTTTTTTTATTCACATAGATGTGAATTAAGGGTGAACGCTAGTAAACTTCTCAACTAAAACCTTACAAAAATTATTTCATTGCTCTCGATAATTCCTTAAAATTGTGGGGAAGTGCCGTCCTCTTGAAAAGAAAAATACTCTGACGCTCAAGTCATTATTTGATAAAAAAAGAATGGGTACTTATGTATGGGAAGTGTCTTTAAGGCAAGCAGGAGAGTTATCAATGCTCTAGGTTACGATGTAGTATAATGGAATGGAATTGAATGAATCCAAACTAATAAAATAATATGTATTTATAGTGATGGAACCAAATTCAAACTAGGATATGATGCTTAATTACTACATTAATCATACCTTCATCAAACATGGAAGTAAAGTAGGATTAATATTCATAATTTTAATAGAATTCATAAATAATAATGATGAAAGGAGAAGAAATCATAATATAATTCAACCTTCGCTTTCTCGTGTAATTTCTTACCTATTTATGAATATCCACAGGTGATCAGGTTGAACTTACTTATTCATATATTAGACAACTGGACTTTTTGGCCTTTTAACATTGTTAGGCCATCTAAGTGGATGTGTTAGGTCTTATCTTCTAGTTATATGGGTTTGTTTCCTTAGAATGGTTCAGTATTATTTATAAATGGCAAGGACTACTTGGGTCGTGTTAATAATTGGCCCAACAATCTTTATTGTAAGTTTAAAAGTTTTTAAAGGGCTATCCCTTGATTGAAATTTAAGAGGAGTAAATACTAGGTATAATTTTAAGATTTAATTTAAGAAATTACCATTAGAAAAGTGATTGATTCACAATCACCATTACCATTAAGGAACTAATAGGTTTATAATAGTCATATATCTGTTCTTGCTTTTTAATTCTCCTCCGCATCAAAGAAGTCTCACACATGTGCCCCACTGGCTCTAGAAAATGATTAGTTACTTATAGCCTTCCTTTCATTGACTGCTTATAGCCTTCTTGTGATTAGCTAAAATAAGTCGCTCGTATTGTTTCCCATTTGCTATTGAAGATTATGATTTGATAATTTTTTTCCCTTGGACTTTGACTTATAAATGCAAACCCAAATACTTTGAGGACATAGTTTAGGCCCATCATTCTTAACAAAGCCCAACACATGGCGTTCTCGAATTGACTTGTAAATTCTTAATTTTTTCAAAAGGAGTCCTCATTGTTAGGTTACCTTGGTTATATGCTAATGACTTGAAATAGACTTACCACTGAGAATCATGGGATTCAAGATTCTTTTTACAAATATAACCCTTATAATCTCGGTAGAAATTCAATAAAAATAAGAAAGATCAATCCTTATTTCGGTAAAACTCTAATAAATGAGCACAAGAAGGGGCAGTCTTGATGTTTTCAATTCTATTGACATTTTATGACTATAATTGAACTCACATTAGAACCCTATAAATGGGGTTTAAATTGCACTTTTAACTAAGCCTCTCTCTCTTATCGATTTTTATTGTTTTTTTTATTCTTTTTATCATTTTTCTGGCTCTTGTTGACTTAAGCATTAGAGCGTCATCGTCAGAAAATTTTTAACGTGGTCTAACCAATTTTTGGCTACATTATCCTTATCAAACCCCACATCTTTAGAGCGAACCAATTTAGCCCAGCTTTTGCAAGGCTCAATTGCTTTGCCAGTTATTATTCTAAAAAAAAATTAACTTATTAATTCAAAAATTATTCAAATTTTGGGATCAACAATAAAACATAAGTATAAAGTATCAAACCCTAATGTATAAAATAGGGATATCCATTCTAATGCGACCTAGTTGAGTTTTACTATAAATACGTCTTTGTTCTTGGAAAAAACATCTTCATGCTTTATCATTTTCCCATCTAGTTGCAAGTGCTTGGCATCATTTCAAGATACTCCTTATCAAGTGATTGTTCATCTAGTTAACTACCCTCCATGTTTATTCTCTTTACGGGCATTGCATTCTATCTTTTCCCACCATTAATATTGACAATTTCACATTTTCAGTGGACTTTTCCTTAGAAGAGACTTCATGATTTGAGCATTGGAAGGTTTTTCTGGACTAAGCCGGTGCCCCTTAGACCTTGTTTCTTCGGCTTCTAGGCACTCTCAACAATAACGTTTAATCTAACAGCGTCCATGGGATCTTGTCATAACTCCACTTCACAGCAATAAATTAAATCTTGAAAGCTCGTTCTTAATCCTTTTCTATTAGATTATAATAGATAAGGTGTGGTCTAGTGCGAGTGACCGCTCTTCTTTCCTCTGCTGCCCCTTGCACCCTCATTAAAAACTCGGTAGTAACATCTGCTCGTGGCTTAAATATCGTCTCCTATTCGACTTTTCTTTTAGCTCTGTTTATCTGCCTCTTCACTTTATCTTGACTTTTGTGACTTCAGCTACACCTTCGAGAAAGAAGTCAACATTAACTAAAGTTTCGTTGAACTTGAAAATACACGCATCCTACATTTGTGTGTGAAATTTTTTAACCCCACATCCCACTCTCTTTCACTTGAATTTTGTAACCCAAAAAACTGAATTATTTGAGAATTAAAACAATTCCAAACATACTCTAATTTTGTTGGATTTCTAAATTACTTTGGTCGTCTCTGAGACCTAACTGATCTATTAACATCTACCTTCATCTTTTAAACCTAGCTCACGATAACAGAGGCCGAGTCTCTAGATGCAAAAACATTGATAATTTTTCTTTTAAAAGTTGCATAAATGGCTATATGACCAATTTTGATTTTCATTGATTTTTAAATTTTTTACTTTTTAAAACTTCAAACAGTGAGACAATGCAATGACTCTGAGAATGTACATATATTTATTATGTGTTTGGCTTTGGCACGAACGTATTTTATTCAATACCCCTGTGTCACGACCCGATTTCTCGAAACCGTGCGGCCTTAGACACTTGCTAGTGCTAAGCAGCCTACAAGACCCCAATTAACCAAAGAAAGAGATGAAGAAGAAGCACACCAAGTGTTTGAGAGAATGCTCTCGTATTTTATTACTAAAGAGAGATTACAAAGCTATACACTTACAAGCTAAGAGTATTTCTACAATTTGGAGGATTGTTTCTCAAATGAGAACTCCACCTATTTATAGCTAAAGCTATATACAATGGACGGTTAGGATTAACTCTAATCCAAGGGTCCAAATCTAAAGTGGGGAATATGCTAAGGAATATTCCAAAGATGCCAACTACCAAAAGTATATCCAAAGGAATATGCCTTTTCTAGAAAACTCCCCCACCTACCACACACATGTGGCATTAACCCAAATCCATTGGGCCTTCTAGAATCTTCAACCCATGTAACACATCATGGGCCAAAACCCCTCTTGGTGGCCTTGTCGCGCGCCAAATACTCGAGTAATTGCTTGAGAATATTTGGGGCGTGACACTCCGCATAGCTAGTTAGCAGGCTGAGGTCTCGTCATGCACCAAATTCACGAGTAATTGCTTGAGAATATTTGGGGCGTGACATTCTCCCCCACCAAATTCACGCGACGCCCTCGTCGCGTCTTCGCTGGAACTTGCGCACCCCGTTCTGCAAACTCTGGCTGTGCGCTCTCGTGTCCCAAGCGTGCTCTCCCATCCGGCAACCCTTTCCACTCGACAAAGTACTCAGGACTCGTCCTAAGTTTCTCCCCTTTGTCATGGCATATGGAAATCCCCAAAGGTTCCCGGTTGTGTGGCTCAAATGCTGCATCTCCCGTACCTCCACGGTACTGCTTCCAACAGCTTGCGGACTGCACCTGATGTCGCCACTGCCGCTGTCTCGAAGGTAACTCCACCTTATGCGAGACGTTGCCAACTCTCTTGGCAATCAACCTTGGCCCCTCGTCCCCACGATCAAGGCCCTTGTGAAGTGGGCGTGCTGACTTGCGTTGTGGTGGAAGTATCGTCTCCATCACCAAGTCCCCCGCACTATGCTTGACACGCCGCTGCTTGTCTTCGACCCACTCTTTGTGCTGAAACTGCACATCATGTGACACCTTGGACTTTTGGATGACACCCGCATCCAACAACTCCTCAAGCTGCCCCTGCAGCTCTCCCATCTCCGATGGAGGCGTCGACCCCATAGTTGGAAGCATAATCTCAAGCTCCAACTTGCCCTCAATTATATCTCTTGAAGGTGGTTCTTCCGGTATGGCAGTAGGCTTGGCCCCATTGTGCTCCCCGAGCACTTCTGCAACAACCTTCGGTATTTCATCCTTGCCCCCACTTGCCGCATCATCCACCCCCATTGTTGAGGCTGAATGTAACCCTCCTTTGCGCCCAGCATCTACCCTTAGTTGCATTGCGGAAAGGACCCTGGCGTTTGGCTTGGATCGCCCACCCTTGGGCATGTCTACCGTCGGTATCATTCGAGGCCCTCCTTCCAAAATACACATATAGTTGTGTTGAGGAAGTAACACCACATTGTACTGCCGTAAGAACTCCATTCCTAACACCACATCAAAATCATCGAGAGGTGCTACCGAGAAGTTTACCTCACCGTGCCATTTGCCAATGTGAATTTCAGCTCCACGAACCACCCCATCTAGCGGCTTGGCTCTTGCATTCACGGACTTGAGGTATCCCTCTCCTTTCTCCACATAAAGGCCCAAGCGTTCCGCTTCCGCACGCTTAATGAAGTTGTGCGTAGCCCCCGTATCAACTAACACTTGAGTCTTGATGCAATTGACATAGGCTTCAATGTACATGAGCGCCGTCCCCGTTGGCGCATCTGCACGCCGCTTGGCTTTGAGGGAATTGAACAGCTGCATGCAACCCATACGGCTCTGTTCGCCCTCGTATTTTGCCTCGTACATTGCATTGAAAGCCTTCTTTTTCGGACAGTCCTTCACCCAATGATCCCCATCGCAGAGAAAACAGTTAGACTTCGGACCATTACCTCTATGGCCGTTGCGTTTCTGTTCTTTCCACTTGGGCGGTTTGCCTTTCTCCTCCTTGCTCTCCGGAGGATGAAACTCCTTGGCTCCCCCACCCTTACTGTGATTGGGTTTAAAATTCTTGGACTTTCCCGAATCCCCTTTGCGGTAATCCATGAGCGTCTCCGCCATTGTAAGGGCGTCGGATATATTCTGCACTCCACGCCGCTTCAACTCATTGGCTGCCCAGGATTGTAGCCCATCCAGGAAATTGAACAACAAGTCCTCCTCGGTCATGTTGCGGATTTGCAGCATCAACAAAGAGTACTCCTCTACGTACTCCCCAATGGACTTCGTTTGTTTCAACTCCTTCAACCGCTTGCGAGCGTCATGCGCCACATTCTCCGGATAGAATTGGCGTTTCAACTCCCGTTGCAATTCTTCCCATGTGTCTATGGTGCAGGTACCCTTGCGAATCTCCTCGCTTTTCCTACGCCACCACAGAATTGCATGATCGGAAAGGTATAAAGTTGCGGTACTTACCTTGTGTTCGTCCCGCACGCCCATAGCGCCGAAATACCTCTCCATTTGCCAAAAGAAGTTGTCAAGCTCCTTGGCATCCCGTCTGCCGCTAAACTCCTTCGGTTTAGGGGCCTCGACCCTTGGTGCAGCCACCGCAGTTTGAGTAGCTACGCCATTAGCGACCGCTCGCTTGCACAACACCACATCCTCCTTGACATCTTCAAACCCCTTTCGTAGCTCTTCTACTTGGGCTTGAACTTTGTCCATGGTGTTGTAGACCTTCTCCTGAAAAGCCTTGATCCAGTCCCGTTGCTTGTCAGCATGCTCGTCAATGGAGCTTTCGATGAGGGAGCGCAGCTCATCACCTTGAGTATCGAGGCCCACCTCGACATTCTGGACTTGCTCCTCCAACTCCCCAAGGCGATCTGTTGCCTTGCTCACAGCACCACCGAGCCTCATAACCATGTCCCCTAGATCATGGTTCGGATCAATGAACTTTTCTGGCGAAATACTCCCATGCCTCCTAGCTTTGGGGTCTCTACCCTTCCCTTGAGTAATCCCCGATGTTCCAGCAACTTCCTTCACCATCTTCTTTGAACCCGCTCTGATACCACTTGTCACGACCCGATTTCTCGAAACCGTGCGGCCTTAGACACTTACGAGTGCTAAGCAGCCTACAAGACCCCAATTAACCAAAGAAAGAGATGAAGAAGAAGCACACCGAGTGTTTGAGAGAATGCTCTCGTATTTTATTACTAAAGAGAGATTACAAAGCTATACACTTACAAGCTAAGAGTATTTCTACAATTTGGAGGATTGTTTCTCAAATGAGAACTCTACCTATTTATAGCTAAAGCTATATACAATGGACGGTTAGGATTAACTCTAATCCAAGGGTCCAAATCTAAAGTGGGGAATATGCTAAGGAATATTCCAAAGATGCCAACTACCAAAAGTATATCCAAAGGAATATGCCTTTTCTAGAAAACTCCCCCACCTACCACACACATGTGGCATTAACCCAAATCCATTGGGCCTTCTAGAATCTTCAACCCATGTAACACATCATGGGCCAAAACCCCTCTTGGTGGCCTTGTCGCGCGCCAAATACTCGAGTAATTGCTTGAGAATATTTGGGGCGTGACACTCCGCATAGCTAGTTAGCAGGCTGAGGTCTCGTCATGCACCAAATTCACGAGTAATTGCTTGAGAATATTTGGGGCGTGACACCTGGCTCTGCCCACCCAACGTCTATCAAACTTCATTTGATGTTCATCGCTGACGGATGCCAACGACAACTAACGGATGCTCGGGCGGACCCTCTCACCGTCACTGCGCCTCGCACGCTCTTGCTGCTCAGTTGCTTAGCTCTTGAAATTGATTTGAAAATATCGGTTTAGGCTTTGGCAAAAAAATATTTATTTATATATAAAATCTATAAAAAAACTTTTTATATCTGACATAATCCGTACTCTGACAATGACTATTGAAGAATGGTGGCACATGCCTGCTGTCAAATTAGTCCCAAAATGGACGGTCATCATTCTTTCGTACGGATCCCTCAACGGTTCGGATCCCCCTTTCCCAAAATCTCCCATCTCTCTCTTCTGCTCTCAGGTCCAGCTTGGTCGGCTTCTTTATAAGACTCTCTCTACTGACATCACTCTCTCTCTTGCTCTTTAGAGTTTCAAAAAGCCACAGCCATAAAGCTTTTCTCTCTCTTCTCTATTCTCTTCAGTGAAAAGTGAGAGACTGTGATGTGATAGGGGCCACTCAAGAAAAAAGCCACGCCGATCTCACTGAACGTGTACAGTTTTTGCTTCAATTTTGAGACGAAAATGCTGTTCAACTGAATCAGTTTACTTTTAGTTTCTGAGTGATAAAGATCTCCATGGATTTAGGTTTGTTTGATTTGATTTAAAAGAATGGTGTGAGTTAGAATTAGAATTAGAAATGGAGGCAATATGAACCAATTCATATTACAGTGTATGATTTTTAGCCTTCTAGTTGAAGATGATCTTTATAAAAGTTAGGTCTTAATATCTAGTTTAATATATGTTACTATAAAACCAAAAAAAAAAAAAAAATTGAAATAAAAGTGTGAATGAAGCTTTCAACATCAGGGTTGGATCAACAGGGTCATGAAGGTACCTTATCTGTGTCTTCCCTTTCAGTTTCACTTTATTACATGAATATAATTATTTCGTGCTGTTGTTCTTCTTTGTATTAGCCTCTGCATGTAGTCCTGGATAAATTTAAATTTTAGGTAAATTATATATAAAATAATGATGATGATGATGATAGGGGATAACAAGTGCTTGAATTCGGAGCTATGGCATGCCTGTGCCGGGCCTTTGGTGTCACTGCCAACGGTAGGCACCCGTGTGGTCTACTTCCCTCAGGGTCACAGCGAGCAGGTTTTTGTTTTTAATCGTATATGAGTAGTTTGTCTAAGCTTGTATCCATTCTTTTCTTATGAAATATTCTTGCAAATGTGATTCCAATTTCAAATGAAATGAATCCCTAGGTGTCTGCCACAACTAACAAAGAAGTTGAAAGCCAAATTCCCAATTACCCAAACTTGCTGCCGCAGCTGATATGCCAACTCCACAATGTCACTATGCATGTAGGTTCTTTCTTTATATTGTAATTTTTTTTCTACAATTCCTCGAGCTTCAATATTTTCTAGATGTGATTGATGGCATAGTGAAACTTTCAAATCTTGACTATGTGGAATTTCAGGCGGATGTTGAAACGGATGAAGTGTATGCACAGATGACACTGCAGCCTTTGTCGCTGGTAACTCTAAGTTCCTCTTGTGCTGAATTTTGATAACAGTGCTTGTGACTAATATGTAACTATTGTGAAATTTATAATTCTTTTTCTTTTTCTTAATTTTTTTTTTATCATTGTACATACAGCAAGAGCAGAAGGATACATTTGTTCCCATAGAATTGGGGATTCCAAGCAAGCAGCCCACCAATTATTTTTGCAAGACTTTGACTGCTAGTGATACTAGTACACATGGAGGGTTTTCTGTCCCTCGTCGTGCTGCTGAGAAAGTTTTCCCTTCACTGGTAGTCTCAATGGCTTCTGCTGCTGCTAATTGATCAATGTACATGATCAGTTTATTTCTTATTTGTTTTTCTTCTGGGAGCAGGATTTCTCCCAGCAGCCACCAGCCCAGGAACTCATTGCCAGGGATCTGCATGATGTTGAGTGGAAGTTTAGGCATATCTTTCGAGGTAGGGATTGAGGTATTAGTTCATTTCATTATTCCAATGGATTTGTAATTTGTTTTAGAGGACTTACTGGTAGAATACTGGTAAATTGTTATGTCATTGTGATTCTAAGATGGTCTTAGTTATGATTTTTAGTAATTATTGTTGCATAATCCACCAAAGCAAGTAGAGGATGATAGGCTTTTTGTTTTTATCCAACTATAATGTCATACAACTATATCGGTTATGTTTTTTCTGTTGTTGCTTTCTTCAATTCCAATAAAGAAGTGATTATATGGTGTCTTAACCCAATTATTAAATTAAACTCCCCAGAAACATGTTTAATAACTTTTGTACATCATTTGTGTTAGTGTCTCATTGGTTTTGGGAAAAATGCACCATTACTCATGTCTGTTTCTCTTTCTCATGTAATGGAAGATCAATGACATTCTCTTGTTTCTCCAAAATCCATGATTTATTGGGTCAAATGTGTTTTATATTGGAGTGATTTATTGAAATATACTTCTCATATGTGAGACAGTTGGGAGGCTTCATATTCTTTGGCTGAATCATGCCTGTTAAAGTTTTAGTTTACCAGACTTGTGTCTTCTATTTTTTATCCTTTTCTGATATATAAGAGTATGTTTATGTCTATTCTTGTAAGAATTGATTGCTATAGAGGTGTTTGCTTACAAGAATGTCTATTTTTGGAAGATCAATATTATCATGTTTTCTTCTTTCTAAAATTCATCCTTAACTGAAAGGAAAACATGTACCTTGTAAGAATGTGTATATTGGTGTCATATTGTGAGTGTTGCAAAATTAGGCCCTGGGAGCATCAAATTTACTTGAGAATAGTTGAAGTAGTTGTGTCAATTGGCATGTTAGTTTACGTTCGACACAATCAATATAGATGTACTCTCCAACCTTGAAGTAATGGAAATATTTGTCATAGATTGTATTCTGAAGATGTATAATTTTCTTATTCCGGAATATTTATGAATGGTATGAGCAAATTCACAAGTTCAACATAGACATACAATGATATTAGTTGCCTCTTTCTCTTTTTTCCTTTTATATTTTTTAGTTATAATTTATATCTAAGGTAGTAGGGTTGGGAAATATCAGGTCTGGTTTACCAAACTGAATTGAAAACCAACCAGTTCACAACTTGAACTGAATAAAACCAAACCTGAAAAATGAACCAACCAAAGCAACCTATTCAGTTTGTTTTGTTGGTTTTTAGCTTATTTTAGTCAGTTTTTAACTGTGAGTTTGATTTTACAATGAACTAAAACTTGAACTGAACAGATCGAGTTTTATAATATAAAACCAAAGTAAACTGAATTCATTAAAAGGATTGAATAGTACCGAATTGATAGAGTACCAAAAGAGAACAACAAGGGAAGAAAATAGAGGAAGAAGGGGAGGGACAATAGACTAGAAGGGGAGAAACCATAAATTTTATTCAATTAGTAAAATCAAGTCTGTCTTATGATCATCTAACTTAAATAAAATCACCTGAAAAAAAGCCTTTCTGATACTGGCTGTAACCATTTTGATTTGCCATGTCCAATGTGTTTAGTGATACTATTGAAATGGAACATAGTTTGTCTAGAAAGTATAGCAGCTTAGTCAACATTCTTCGTAGATGCATCATGGCATTCCAATTCTTGGGGTTGATTCCTAAGATCATAGCATTGATGCTTGGCAACTAGATCCCTTCTTTTTGTTTCTATTTATATAGCTGTATATCAGCTTCATGCTGGCATAACCTGCTAATGCATCATATTATTGATGGGTGTGTTTGGTACACAGAAGAAGACTTGGGATTGAACTATTATTCCATCTCATGTTTACATATCATAATCGGCTAACACATCATAACCCATATCTTATTCGTTTTCATATCTTATCTCATGTTTGGTGTTGCAGAAAGGGAACAACATAATTGGTTAGGCCAATTATAAATCTCATATGCATGAGATAACTAATTTCACAGGTTTAGCTTGTCCCATGTTTGTGACTTTTATTACATAATATAAGTCATATGTTTATAAATTAAATTACGTAGTAATGAATATCAGTATTGAAAATGATGTCAATGTCATTTATATTAAATAATTAATAAAATAAGATTTATATTACTAATTGTTCATTGTAACTAAAATATAAACACATGTATAGTTCATATGGACCGTCAATCTAATTGATTTTGATTTGTTAATAAAAATAATACAGTTTATTGTATTACACAATTGATAGTATAAATTGTATTTTTAAATTTTATTAATCATAAATGGAACCTTCATAAAATATTGAACTGTTAACTTCAAATTAATGTTTAAACATTTGGTTGAGTTTCATTTAAATTTGTTTTAAGTGGCTTAAGAGTGAAATTGTAGCTTATCCATTATACAACCTTACTTGATTCAACACTGTGCTAAGCACAAGACAATACTAAATATAATGCAATCCTATTGAATCTAATTCAGTTCAATCTAGTGCGACATGACAATTGCTTCCAATCAGTTTTTGTTTACTGTTTAAAACTAATTGCCATAGTTCTAATTTTTATGTCCTAACTTTGTGTTAGCCACCTTAACAAGTGGTCAGCTATTGTG
Organism: Ailanthus altissimus; assembly: GCA_946807835.1. Classification (NCBI taxonomy): domain Eukaryota; kingdom Viridiplantae; phylum Streptophyta; class Magnoliopsida; order Sapindales; family Simaroubaceae; genus Ailanthus; species Ailanthus altissimus. The sequence goes on along the minus strand of OX327697.1, from coordinate 15,682,382 downwards.
CTTTCACCTTAAATTTATTTATTTATTTTTACTTTCTTTTAATCAAATACTTCATCGACTTTTAAGGTACTTAGGAACTTGTGTTTGCATATTAATTTCAAGAGTTTTTTTTTGTCAATCATTCACTTTTATGTTTACTTTTTGTACTAAAAAAATCCAAGATTTAAGAAACATGCCTTAAATCATGTCAATTTTAGCCAAACCTCAGCGGAATTCAGTGAAATTTACTCAATGGTTTACACAGTTTTGTTGAGTCCTCATCAGCTTTGAGCTGTTTAATTGTCAGATTGTAAGCTGTTGAATGTTTTTTTGTACTAAAAAAATCCAAGATTTAAGGCACTTCTCAAGTTTAGCCACGCCTCAGCGGAATTCAGTGAAATTTACTCAATGGTTTACACAGTTTTGTTGAGTCCTCGTTATCTTTGAGCTGTTTAATTGTCAAATTGTAAGCTGTTAAATGATTTTCTGGTTTGTGGTTGAATGATTTCATTGTATAAGTTTTTTTCTTGCCTTTTCAAATTTGATTCTATCACATGGATGATATAGTGTTGTACCTATAAATTATGTTATGAGATGATGAAGTCAGTTTATGACTTGCTATTGTCTGTGCAAGCCAACATGTTATATTCTTCTTCTTGCAGGACAGCCCAAACGACATCTTCTTACCACAGGCTGGAGTGTGTTTGTTAGTGCCAAAAGACTTGTTGCTGGAGATTCTGTTCTTTTCATTTGGTATATATTCTTTTTTCTTTTCCTTCTTGTTTTTTAACCTTGAAAGTACATCTAAATTTAATTCGGTGACCACAAATCTGAAGGAATGAAAAGAATCAGCTCCTTTTGGGAATTCGCCGTGCTACTCGACCGCCAACTGTAATGCCATCATCTGTTTTATCTAGTGATAGTATGCATATTGGACTTTTAGCTGCTGCAGCTCATGCTGCTGCGACTAACAGCTGTTTTACAGTTTTCTATAATCCAAGGTGAGAACAATTACTTCCTTTCTATCATTTGTATGACTTTCTTACTGATATGTTTTAGTATCCAGGGCCAGTCCATCTGAGTTTGTAATACCCCTCTCAAAATACGTTAAAGCAGTGTTTCACACACGTGTTTCAGTGGGGATGCGTTTTCGGATGCTTTTTGAGACTGAAGAATCAAGCGTTCGTAGGTATTACTGTAGTAGATTGTTCAACATGTTTTTTTATTTTTGTGATTTCATGCTCTTCTAACTTTTATGAATATACTACATTAATGATAAGAAACAGACCGGTTTGTTGACTTGTAAAGGAGTACGGAGATGTATAAAAGAATGTACTGCATTAATGTGGCAGACTTATTTATATTCTGGTAGGATATATGTGGCTAAGCTTTGCTGTTGTATTTTGGCATTCTATTGTGTCCTGTGTTTAATTCCAACACTTTTTCTCTTGTTGAATCGTTCTTGCTGAGCTGAACTCATAGGATGGTAAAAGATATTCACGATGCTGAGTCAGTGTTGCCATATGATGTACATTCTGTAGTGTTAGTGGTATATGCATTTGTACCACCCTTATGGCGGGGAATTTATTTTATTTTTCTAAAATAATTTGGAAAATTAAGAATAACTTTAATAAATTAAGACATTGCTCAAAAACATCTTCCTACTTTTGGGATTAGTATTAGTATTGGAATTGTGAGTTGAATATTGCTAGATGTAAATTACTGGAAAGTTACCGTGCAAATGCATGCAACTGAGTGGTTAAAGTAATTGCCATGTTAAATTGCATCTTATACCCCCCATTGCATGTGGATAATATATTAAAGACTTGTTTTGTCCAGGTACATGGGTACAATAACGGGCATAAGTGATCTGGATCCTGTTCGTTGGCCAAATTCTCACTGGCGGTCTGTCAAGGTAATTTAGTTTAGTGCTTACTCTTCTTTATAGTCACCATTACATCCATACCCTCTATAAAATTACCATGGTGGTTCTCTGGCTTTGTTATTAGAGAGGAGAAGGCTTATCACTCCTTTCCAGGGCATTCGAATTGGTAAATGTAACATTTAAGAAACCGAGATCGATTCATCACCGTAAGCTAACATATTTCTATATGTAGGCTGTGATTCTATCAATGATGTAAAGTTCCAAAAACAATCAAATACTGTGTACTGGAGTTCTCATCTGCCTTATGCTTGCTCATTGATTCTAAAATCTACAACTGTTTTATTTGTTGATTGCAAGATGTAAATGATGTCAGCTAATGGAACAGGTGATTCTCTTTAATATCTGGATTCTGATTGCTGAAATTCTGATCCTGAGTCCACAATTTTCTGTATATGTTAAGCATTAAAGATTTGGAAAACAGCTGGATCCCGTTTCTTCTTGTTCTTGTTCTATTAGTTTTTCTTTTTTCTAATTTTTCCCCTTTCTTGGGTAGAAAGGCTTCAGATTGTGTGGAGAGAATCCTAGTTCTTGATATTCCTTTGATCACATAGCTATGTCATTAGCAATCTGTGTGCATTTTCTTTTAAGTGGTTCATGTGACTAGTATGGTCATTGAATGGACATGTATGTTTCCCAATTTTGCGAACTAAACCTGAAGGGTAGTTTGATGATATTAGCCTTTCGTTGCCTACTTTATATTGCACTTCTATTGAATTAAATTGGAAAATACTAAATCAGAGTTAACTCTGTACTTAGTTGTTGCACATAGCGTTTACTTGATAAAATGTCTCTGTAGATATCGAATCATGAATGACACAAGATACTATGAATTTTTGTTACTTTTTCTTTGCTGCTGTATTTAGTGTATTCTGTTGATGTTCATTCATGTTTTGCTATTCTGCTTGTGGAATTAATTCTGTGTATCCTGCTTTCACAATTTCAAGTAGTTTATTTTAATTCCTTACAAATCCATCATAAAGTGATCTATTCTGTTAGCTTGGAAATCGTGCTTGCTAACAAATTACAGGTTTACTTAGTATGTTACTGAATAATTCTTGCGATGACTAAAAAATCCTCTCTAATTGAATGACTGATGAGTACTTTTGACAGGTAGCATGATTTAGAATCCTAATTCTTAAGCCTAAAACTTGGTACTCAGAGACGTACTTTGGTTCTTTCCATCTCTAAATGCAGGTTGGTTGGGATGAGTCCACAGCAGGTGAGAAGCAGCCAAGGGTATCTTTATGGGAGATTGAGCCTTTAACAACTTTCCCAATGTATCCGTCTTTGTTTCCTCTCCGACTGAAACGACCTTGGCATCCTGGGCCCTCATCTTTTCCTGGTATATAATTTTCTTTAATGTTACTTGGTGACATTTCCATAAAAACCTGGCTGGACTGTATCATATTTTTCATTTTTCTTTCATATTTATTTATTATTGATTAAACAGTCGATTAAGATACAATATGATATTAAAGAAAATGAGAAAAAGAATAAAGAACCGAGACACAGAGGAAAGGGAAGCGAAAAAAATACCCTTCCATCTCCCAAAAATACTCCTACCTAGATCATAATGAAATTTCAGTTGGAAATCACAGTCCTGCCTGTGACGATATCTACAAAGCTGAAATTTCATAATGAAATTTTAGTTTATAATGCCACAAAACTGCAAACTTTACACTTGTGAAACGTATTGACGATATATACAAAGCTCAGATTCATAGTCCTGCCTCAATTCTGGAATCAAAGATTCAGCAGTGAACTAGAAATGAAGTCATTGCCAAGTTCAAGTAGGTTCCTCCATAGTTGTGAGGAGCATAGATGGTATTCATGGAAATTAACTGACTTGCTGGTAGAAACTTAAAATTGAAATTGATAAAATTCCGAGTGATCTTTTCTGAAATTTTAGTTTGCAGTTGGAAATGAAATGGAATGGGATAAAAATAACTGTGGATTCTTGGGTACTGTTTGGGTTGGCACGACTACTTGTAATCATATATACAGGTGAATTGGCACTTTGAACGATCAAGTTCATTTGATATGTAGCATGTATCAATGTTGTATGCTCTGCTGTGAATTTTGCATTCTAAATGTTGTTCTTAAAACATGTCTTTATCTGTGGATGCATTGGATGCATGGTCAAAATTTGTGCCCAAAGTAAAGGCATGTTTAATTCAGGTCATTCATGCCTTTTGGTGTTACAGGAGGTACTAGTATTGTCAAGCTAATAAATTGTTTATTCAGAGCATATTTCAGATACCTGGCTGTGGTTGTATTTTCTTAGGATTTATATAGTATAGTTCTGGATGAACAAGGGTATAATGTAATATATGCTTTCATCTTGTTTTAGGCGTTCGTTTCAGCAAAAATATTGGCACATTCATAAGGTTGCTTGCTTCATATACAAATTATATGTGAATTGCAGAAACATTTTGTACCTGTTTCTTTTCACCTACCTTGCTTGTTTGATGTCAGTCCATGGTTATTCTGTTAAAATTATGAATGGATGATATTCAAAATGCATGGATTATTAATTTATAAATTCGAGATCACTCAAAAGATACTTTATCTGGAACCTGATGACAAATCAAATGATTGTCAGTTAATATAGGAAGTGGATTTTGTTTTCACTATATCGTCTTGTTGCAGATAACAGAGATGAAACAGCTAATGGCTTAATGTGGCTAAGAGGGGCAACTGGAGAACCGGGTTTGCCCACTCTCAATTTTCAATCTGTTGGTATGCATCCTTGGATGCAGCAGAGATTGGACCCATCGGTGCTAGGAAATGATTACAATCAGCAGTACCAGGCAATGTTGGCAGCTGGTATGCAGAGTGTAGATACTGCAAGACAGCATTTTATGCAGCTGCAGCAACCTTTTCAATATCTTCAGCATTCTGGCAACCATAATCCATTGTTGCAGCTGAAGCAGCAGCAGCAGCATCAGCAAGCAATTCAGCAATCAAACCCTCATATGCTGCAGCCACAATCCCAAATTTTAGCAGAGAACATGCCCCAGCACCTTCTACAGCAGCTGAACAATCAGCCAGATGAGCAGGCACAGCAAGAGCAACATCAACATATGTATCATGATGTGCTTCAGATTCAAGGTGACCGGCTTTTGCAAAGGCAGCCATCAGATGTGCCTTCACCATCATATTCTAAAGCTAACTTCATGGACTCAAACACGGAGATTTCGGCTTCTATCACACCTATGCAGAACATGCTGGGTTCTTTACCTGAAGGGAGTGGTACTCTTTTGAACTTCTCTGGAAGTGGTCAGTCTCTGCTAAGGCAGCAATTACCCCAACAGTTCTTGGGTCCAAAGTATGCTCAGGTTCATACTTTTATGGACTCAATGTCACTCCCACCATCATATAATGGAAAAAATTCTGCTGTGGAACCTGAAAATAGTAACTCTGATGCCCAGAATTCCACTATATTTGGTGTTCATATTGATTCATCTGGGCTCCTACACCCCACGTCAGTGGCCAATTTTGCCTCTTCAGTTGATCCTGATGCATCCTCAACTCCATTAGGAGATTCTGGGTTTCATAATTCTCTGTATGGGTGCATGCAGGACTCTTCTGAGTTACTGCACAGCGCAGGGCAGATTGACCAACTGACCCTGAGCCGGACATTTGTCAAGGTGTGAGTTGGGATTAACTACCGTTTTGTCTTTGATTACCACATAACATGCTTAATGGTCTTGGCTGATGATAGTGTCTTATGTTTGGAAGGTTTATAAATCAGGCTCAGTTGGGCGCTCTCTAGATATATCCCGGTTCAGCAGCTATAATGAGCTGCGAGAAGAACTGGCACAGATGTTTGGAATTGAGGGGAAGTTAGAAGACCCTCTTAGATCAGGCTGGCAGCTTGTATTCGTTGACAGGGAGGATGATGTGCTTCTCCTTGGAGACGACCCATGGGAGTAAGTGATCCTCAAGAAATAGCCAGATTTTTATTTCCTTGTTTTTCTGTAAATTTCATTGCCTATTGCGTGTTATGTGTTTGGTATATGTACACAGGATCTATAGCACAAGTTGTTTTACATTATTACCCAAGTGTGGACAACTAGGCTAAAACACTTGAATGGGTTGAGTTGTTTTACATATTAATGCATGTATTTGACATGCATTAACCATACATGTCAAATACAATGGTGCTGTTGAAATTGCATTAATTTAGTGGCTTGTAAATTGTCACAATCTGTATAAAATATGAGATAGAACTCATTTTCTAAACAAATTGTGACAATTTTTATAAAGGGTCAATGCATTTGAGCAGTTAAAATTACATCTAGAATTTGTAATGTTTAACTGAATTGGCAAATCTAAGGCGTAGGACCTTGAGGGGACTGCTTGAACAATTTTTTTCTTTTCATTATATATTTTTGTCAGAATTATTGTTCCAATACTTGTTTAAAGTAGTGAACAAGTTCCGCTGCTGATTGAAATGGCTTGTTAAACTAAAATTTTGATACACCCTAACAATGTCAATGACCCATGCAGGGCTTTTGTGAATAATGTTTGGTATATCAAGATACTTTCACCTGAGGATGTTCAAAAAATGGGGGAAGGGGTTAAATCCTTCAACCCAAGCACAGGTCAACTGGCTAATAGAAGTGAAAATTGCATTTGAGTTCCTGTAGATTTGCTTGAATATTGAGGCTTGGAGAAATTGCATAATATAATCCCATGAACTTTTTAAGTTTAGACTGCTGGTTTCAGTATGTGTAATCCCCTCTGTAACCTTGGATTTTATCTCCAGATGTATCGGATATTACCTTTTTGGTAATACATTTGTCTCTGGACTCGTTTATGTTGGACACTTATATAGGATAAATATATATTGAAGTTGATCAGACAATTAAACTTTGTGGCAAATTGGAACCAATGCCTTGATGTTTGGTGATATTTTGGTGCTGTTTTCAGTGAGTTTTGCTTTCTTATTTATTCTTTTTGGATGCACTCTTACGAAAATATATTTTGAATATAAACATTCACGCCCACTTGTGAAAACTCATAAATCACATTGTATGTTTAGAAGGTTTTACGTAAACCCCAAAAAACAATTTCACTGGGAACCCCTTTTTTTTTTTTGGAAAGAAAAATATGCATTACTGAACAACTAGAGGATTGCAATCATCTGCATTGAAATGTTCAATATGAGGCGGAACAAACTCCTGCCAAATAAAATCTTGAGAGCATAATAAAGGGTACTGTTGTTGAATCTGACTCGACCTCTCCACCCTTGAGCACTCGAGGTCTTTTAGATGAAATAAACCATATCTCATGACATAAGCTTCAGCAATGTGAATAGAAAGCAAGTACGGCAACTTAGCCGTCCTAGGCAGAATGAAAGATCCGGCATCATTACGGCCGACAAAATCAAGACTTCTCTGCGGGACCAGAAAAACAAGTCCTAGTTCCTTCTTAATAGGTCAATCATTGCATTCCTTTCTTCTGTATTCACCTGCCTAATAGCAACTTCCTGCCTAGGATCTAATTGCACTTCCTCTTTGTGTGCTGATAGATGTACTTTTTGATTCGTTCTTCTTCTCGAGGTAGAGTGCTTTTGGCCAGACATCTAAATTGCTATTTTGGAGGCATGGCCTCCTGTGACGGTGCTGGAACTTTTGTGCCACTCGAGGTCCCTGTTTCATCTTCATTCTAAATTGCTATTAGGTAGTTTTAATGAGTTGGTGTAGCATTGTCTTTCATTGACTTACTCTCTCTTAATATTGACCATTCCATTTCCACTGGCTAATACGCATCATACTATCTGAAGCAAAGTGGATGGAATGACTTCCATGTAATGTGTCGAAAATCTTCCGACTATTGCATTATAGGCGAAAGGTGCATCCATTATCACATAACCCATATCTAATTTTTTTTCTTATTGCTACTATTGGTAACATGATGAATCTTGTTAACTTGAACTCATGACCCTCTGAATACAATTAGTTTGTGTTGTGTTCTTGGATATCTTTCTCCCGAAGTTTCATCTTTTTTAATGTGTCCCATAATAATATATTTTTGTTGCTTCCACCATTTACTAGCATACATCGAACAATATTCTTCCTAATGTTCAATGTGATTACTAGTGAATCAAAGTAAAGAAGCATGATATCTATAAGGTCTTGTGAAGGATAACTCTCCAAAATCTTGTTTGATTGTCATTATAGTAGGAGCGAAGGTCTCTTATACTTTTGTTCTTTGGATCTTGGTGGCTCTTCTAAATAAGGGTCTCTATCTATCTTCTCTTTCTTCCATCTTCGAAGGTCTTCCATGAACTACATATATGAAGTGTTGGTTGACAATCATCCTTACAACCAATGCTTCCATACTGGTTCACATTCTATGCGTAGTCCTTTAATGATCGACATGCCTTTTTCTACATCGAGTTCCTCTTTATTAGTTTTTTCTTTCTCTTGACACTAAAAGTCATATATAGTGACCTATGAATTGCATCTAATACTTTGATCTCTATTTCTTTTATTGTTGTGACTTCCACCTAAGTAGGCTTGCAATCTTTCATTGGTTTCTTTTGTTGTCGTTTGTCATAGTTCCATTATTAATCATAGCACTGGCAGGTATTAATTCCCCATTAGTGCTTGCATCTTCACTTTCAATTTGCATTCATGTAGAAAGATCATGTCCCTTCTCATAATGAAATGGGCAATGCTTGTTCATATCCTTTAGATGTTTAGGAATTACCACTAGTCTCAGTTTCATAAACATCTCAGAATCTTTGCATTTTCTGCCAAATTTTGTCTGGTGGTGTATTGATGGGGATCAAAGGCTCGTGTGGCCTCTCAAATTTGTCACTTCCTATTTTTTCATTATCGAAAGGTATCCCGAATCCCTTCTTCTGTGCAGGTTGACCTTCCTTCTGCAAGTGATCATTGAAGCTTCTTTTATTGTAACAACTTTATATTCTTCTTCATGTATCCATTGTTCCGACTTACTAGTTTGAAAGAAGTAAAGTCCTTTTTAATGAGGTATCGGTAGTAAAGAGTGGAAGTCTTTACTATATTCTGATATACATAGGCTGCAATCTTCATGTTATAGCTTCTAATTTCACTCAATTCCTTATTAAGTCTATTTAAGAGACTTTTAATTGATTCATTTTCTCCTTGCTTTAGGAGGAATAAATCCAACGCAGTCTTTTTTCATATTCCTATTTTGAATATACTACACAATGAATTGAGCAATCATTTCATCGAAAGATGAAATTGAGTTCACCTTCAAGTGTCGGAACCATTATTGAGCGAGTTCCTTAAGGTTGGAAGGGAAAGTAATACACTTTTAAACATTGTCTATCAAGTTCATTATCGTCTTATCATTAAAGTGGAAGATGTGTTCTTCAAAGTCACATATTGCATCATACATGTGGAAGTTTAACTTGACGAACTTCCTAGGCCTTTTCGCTCTTTTAGTCTCTTCCATTAATGAATCTTAATTTTTCTTTTGTGCCAAAGACATTGCTTCTTTAACGACTCTAGCTTTTCTGTTCCTTCCATATGAATCGTTGCTCTAAAGTCTTACCCATTATCTATCATTCTTATTTGAACTATAACTTATGTTCTTTCAGTTTGATTTATAGTTCCTTCATTCCTATGTTATTTGTGGATCTCTTCGGCTGATTATTTCTTTGTGCACTTTCTCAAGGTGAAAGATCTCTGAGATTGTCTCGGAAGTTTTCAACTCCTTCTAACATGGTCACTCTATCTCTTAAATTCTAGTTTTTCATCCTCGTTTCTTTTATCTCTTTAAGGATTTCTGCCAAGATTCTTGTCATTCCAATAGGGATGTTGCTTCCCTAAGTCGACAAATTAGAAGTAGTAGGGCTTCTATTTTTAATGTTGTCCACTTCTAAAGAATGAGAGTTAAGGAGGTTTGTCATGGTTGCTGATGTGCTTAGAGCTAGAAAAGTTTTCTTTTTCATTCAGAATTCCCCATATACGATGCCACTCAATGCTCTAAAGGTTAGAACTTCACAAATTTATCTCATTCTCCTCGAGAGCTCCTTGAATTCGTGGGTAAGCATCGTCCTTCTGCAAGAAAAAACTCCTTGATTTTCAAGTTAGTAATTTTCTAAGAAAAAGAATGCTAGGTGTGTGGAGTGCTTCAAAGACAAGTAGGATGATATGTTCGATTGCTTAGAACTCAATGATCAATATTGAATAAATTGACTATATTTATAAGGTATGAGCCCAAATCATACTCAAAATATGCATGAATACACATTATGCAAACTTTTTAAGCTTTGATCCATCACTCAGAGAGGGCCTTAATTATGAAAAGAGATAGTCTGTGGGATCCACCAATGCTTCTTAGCCTAGAAGACCTTTGTATCAGTAAGCACACCCGACAATTAGCATTAGTTAAGTTGACCATACAAGACTCTTGACACTTGAATATGTCCTCACTGAGGACTAAAGACTTATTAGCACCGTCGAAGAATTCAGAGCTAGACTCTTGATCAGCCCAGTCCCTATAATCACGGGATTTGCTAATCAACTCTATTCTGGAAAATCTTGGAAGCTATAATCTTCAGCATAATTTAAATTTAAACAAGCTACAAGATAAGGAAGGTATATATTTGCTTTAGTCTTAATAGGACTTTGCAGCGTATATCTATAAAAATAAGATTGAAGCACAAAAAAGAAGTTAAACATTACATAATAAAAATGCATTTTATTTTTAGATTCTTTCTTCAAATTTCTTGCTTTAAGGATTCAACACATTTTTCTAACATGAAAACACACACAACACCCTTAGACACTTCTTTACATTCATTCTAGCCATCCTTATTTTTTTTCTTAACCCTCATTGACTTAAGAATTAGAGGGTCTTTGCTGGAAAAGTTTTTGGTATAGTCTAACATTCATTATGGCTACAAGAAGCTCATAGAACTCATTTATTAGAGAATGCTTGAAGTGGTCCATCTAACTTGGCTTTGGCTTAGTCCATTAGAAGATCTTGTAGTTGTTCCCCAGAGTCTACAAATTAAACTCGTTAGCTTAGGACAGCTCAAACTTTAGGCTTAATAGTTTGGTATTGTTTGTTGGAACAAAACGAAAATCCATAAAGAGACAGGTATGAAAGATTAGTAAACGAAAATTAGCAAAATGACCATTTGATCCATGAATACCCAAAACCAACAATCCTAAAATTAGCAGTTAAGCAAGCCTTTTAACGAAAATAACTAAAGTCAACCATTAAAGGTACATGTTGACAAGTTCTAACACATGTCTAAACACAAAATTAAGTAGCGTAATTAAACATTTTAATCAATATATACACACCAAAACCGTGTCAAATATAGTATGAGATTACAGAAACTCACCCTTGAAGAACTTCGGTAAAGAAATCAATCTGAAGCTCACTCAAAGCGATCACATTGATCAATTCTAGTTCGCAACGTCTGATGGGATACAAATCTAGAATGGTAGCGTTTGTTTGAATTTTCAGCATCAAATTTGAATCCATGGCAGTTCAACATTTGAACTTTTGCTCTCATTTGAAAATAAGCAAGAAGGAACTTACTTGAAACAATTTCAGAGTTTACTTTATAGATAACTAGAATTGGGACCTAATTGTAACAATTGCAAAGTTTCTTAAACTTAGCTAATGAAAGCTTAACACTTGTCTTTCATGCATGAGAGCTTAACACTTGTCTTTCATACATCCCATGCATGAAGACAAGTGTCCCTCCACACTTGCCACTTGTCACCTATTCATTCCATACATATGAAATGTGTCACTCATGCACGAAACTATTATGCCATATGTCATTTTTCCATTTGTTAACTTATTAAACTAATAAATCATTGATTTAACACTTAAACCTTGACACATTAATTTTATAAGAGGTCTTAGAATAAATTCAGCCTTTTGAAATTCTCCTGGATTAAACTCTTCGACCTGGTTCGCTACTCCAATGCTCAATGAGTATACTTCATATTGTGAGACTCCCTATGTTGACACTCGTTTATTTTACGAAACACTTTTGCAAGTTCGTGAATGATGCTCACTACATATGTTACGAATATTATAGAATGAAGCGTTGAACTATACAAGTCCATCGTGTTGCTTAGGTCAAAGAACTATAAATATAACTCAACTTGAGAAGATCCTCCATTGACGGCTCTATGGGATGTCTATTGGAGGTCTTTGTGAGTCTATTCAATACCCTGTCCTCACTGAATACCTGTATACCTATACGAGCTTCAACTAAGTCCATGGTCTACTAAGACTAATAATTTGGACAATCTAAATATAGACACACACTAATACAAAAGGATTACCGATTGACCCGTGTTGGCAACCATGGATCAGGAATAATGTTTTCAAAAACATACTGCATAATGAAATTTCTTAGCACTATTTGTAACTCCTTGCAACTATGCATTACTAATATATTCTCAAGTCTTTGTCCTTATTTCAGACAAGGCTCCAACTCTTAGAAATATTAATCCCTTAATTTTGATCCAAACTCCTATGGATCAGATCTAAACTCCTTTAGATTTACAGTGTCTGAAAAGTTACAAGCTTATTACCATATCATTATGTATTAACAGTTATAATCAAAATAATTATTGTATATTAAAATAGCATGTAAGCATCATCTCCTATAAGAGGTACATGATGATAATGTTGCACACTAGAAAAGTAAAGTCCTCGGTTAACATGTTAGTTCTAAGAGGAGTTGAGATAAGCGAGACATGAGAGAAAAAAGATGAAAAGGCTATTAGTCGTAGTGTTGGAGAGAAATACAAGGTTCGAAGAGCAGCTCGAGTCCAATAGTCTACTAATCGATGAGTTGGCCAAACTAATCCAAGGGAATGCTTCCCACTGATTAGGCCTGGTAGGCATTCTATTTGACCTACCTACTTACAGAAAGGTAAGGGGGTATAAGTGTCATTAGAAGAGAGCCCATCCTTGAGTGAAAGTGTAATAACCGCATATTCACCATTATTAAGAATAATATTTACATGTATGTTATTCGTATTTTGTTTAGATATTAGGTGATGTTTAATTTATGTATTGTTATTAGTGTTGTTTATATAGAATAAGGTCCAAATATTAGCATTAGGTCTATTTGCCAAATTTGAATTTATTTTAGGGACTAATTGTAAGATTTTGAAAGGTTTATGGGCTAATTTACAAATAATGGAGATTAGCCTTTAAAAAAAGATTATAAATATTATATTAACCTAAAGCCAAAACCAAATTCGTCATATTCTTTTAATAATGTTAAATTGGGAACAAGATGTTGCAAATGTCAAGAATAGGTTGTAATATTAGACTTATGACAAATGGTGGGAGAAATATTATTATTAATATAATGATGTTATGTATTAATGAATTGAAGTGGTATTGTTTTGGTGGCTTTGCATGATGAATTGGTAAAAGCATGTGCTTAGACTTAAGAAGCAACAAGTCTCACATGACCTTTGAATTTTTATTATTTGAGTACACTTGACTTAATAAATTGATAAAAGAGTGTCAAGTGCTTAGTGGCCCTTTTATTTTTATTAGTAACCTAAACATCACTTATTAGTTTAAAATAAAAGAAGAGAGAGACAGAGAGAGAGAGAGAGAACTAGAGAAACGGAGAGGAAGAAGAAGGAAAGGAAAATAATGGAAATAGAAGAAGAAAAATGAAAAGAAGAAGAAGAAAAATAAAATATCTTAAAAGGTATATCAAAACCTCTTCTTTCAAATTTTTAATGTTACTTATGTAATTTTTATTAAGTATGAGATTCTAAAAATTTATAAAATTAAGGAATTGATGTTGATTTTGTGAGTTATAATTGGATTGGATGATGATCATATAGATAAAATAATGAATCATGATAGATTTACAAACTTTCTACATGATAGTATAATGATCCAAAAATTTTGTAAATTTTTGTACTCAGATTTTGATTTTGATATTTGGTAATATAAAACTAGATATGTTTATAATCATGGAAAACCTTTAATTAAGTATAAATTCCATAAACTGAATTTTTAGTAAATTTTTGAAAATGACTTTAAAATTCTAGAAATTCCCTGTTTTTGCAGTATCCTCAAGTATTGAATTGATTTTGATCTATCAAATGATCTTAAAAAGTTATAATTTTGAAGGATGTATTAGTTTTATATGTCTAGTATAAAATATCCAAATTTGAGTATCTATATAATTATATTACAATTATTATAATTTTCTAAAGTATGTCATCCACTATAGTATTTTGATTAATAGGATTTTAAAGTTATAGAGTAAAATAATTTTAAAATACTTTTGGCATTGATTTTAGAGTAAAACATTTATCATAGTCTGAAATATGTGTCAAGAGTGGTTCTGTTATAATTTCATAATTTGTGATTGGGTGTGTGATTTTATAAAATTGCGAGACCGCATACAGTTCAGTAAATGTCTTAATTCTGTCAGAATAATAGTTTGGATTTGATGATGTTTATAAAATGGATTCTGTAAAAATTATGATATAATATCCATCTATGAGAATGTAAATGAGTAAAAAAATGACACATTCTAATTTTGTGGTAATTGAACATCAATTGTTATATAAGAAATTTTTTATTAAGCGCATGCAATTAGAATTGATAGGTTTTGACAAACCAAGTCATTGGACTAATGTAATGTGTTAAGTATAATTGGTGTAACTTTATGATTTATTTTAAGTGTTTTTTTTTATGAATAGTAATGCTTATGAAAGAGGGTAATCTCTATAGATAGATTAAGGAGATTAAACTTTGTTATATATTCGATGAGAGGTAAATATACTAGATTTTTACTGAAATCATAATAAACATAGTAATTGTTTATGTATGATTTTGTAAATGTACTTAGAAATATGTTTATATTATGCCAAAATATATTTTGATATGAAATGTGAAAGACATATGTTTATGAATGTGAGCATTGACATTGAGCATGCACATATATGTGTTTATGAAAGTAAGCTTTTCAAAATGAAATGTATTTAATAAAAAAAGCTTTTGAAGTAGAATATGTCCATATGAGAAACTTTTTTGTGTTTTAAGAATGCTTGAACTCACTATTTACTTAGTAGACACCTTATGTATTTGTGGAGCCTTTATGTGTGACTTTTTCTTTGGGATTGGTATGCATTATGTGTTCCGTATGTAGGGAGGATCCTATGGATACCTAAAGGAAGAGTGATTCATCACATTTGTGTGGTGGCTTATTGGTGCATATGAGAGGACTCACCAATGATCAGGGTGAGGGTTTAGCTCTTACATTCAGACATGAGCGTTATATATATGTAATCTAAACCTCACTTGCACTGTTCCTCTCATACGGTATGTCACTGACGGGTGACATTTGGCTCATTTTGTTATATGTGATATGAGAAGTCCTACTAAGTATTAGTTGGGTGATGGTGTTCCTATTATATCTTTAGAAGAAATGTGTAAGCGCTTACTTGACATATGATTTTGATAAGATTTTTCGATTATGATCCATCATGGCATATCATGCTAGTACATTGTCTATATGTGAGTGTATATATATATATATATTTTGGTATATGAAAAAATAGTATGCTTATTGAGTTTTATATTAATTATAGTTTATGGTGATTTCAAGTAAATAAGGTACATGTGTGCTTAGCAGATTTAGTAAGGCTTTTACTGTACCTTGGGTTCTTTAGGTTGCTAGTGTTAGAATTTATGCTCACGTGCCATCCCATTGTTGTATGAATATTTTATTTGATAATATTTATACAGTATATTATTTGTTAAATCGCTAATTATTATTATTAAATAGTTCAATGCTTCTGACGCTACAGACATTATATGATCTGAAGGAGTTCAGATTTGGTTTAAAGAAGTTTAGATCAATCCAAGAGTTAGCATCACTAAAAATTATAAATGCTAAAGAGTTAGCATGTTATATTAATCAGTAAAGTCTAAAAGTTAGAATCTTATCTGTAACGGTACAAAGACTTGAGAATACATTAGTAATAACATAGTTGCGAGAGTTGCAATAGGTGAGAAGAAATGTTATTATGTAAGTTTATTCTCAAATTATATGTTCCTGGTCTTAATTCACCGATACAGGTCTATCGGTGGAATCTTTTTACATAGACCAGTGTATACTATACCTAGATGGTCTAGATGGTTGTTCTTAGTTAACCATGGGCTTACTGAAAGTTCGTATAGCATACAGGTGTTCAGTAAGGACTGAATACTGAAAAGACTCAATGAGGACCCAAATAGAAATCCCATGAAGCCGTCAATGGAAAGTCCTCTCGAGTTGAGTAGTATACATGGTCCTTTGACCTGAGTGCCATGGTGGACTTATAAGTGATCCATCATACTTTAGTTTTACGCATGTCACGGACATTTGATAGTGTGACCGCTGGGTGTTGTTGGGTATGGTTCGATGCTTATGAAGTCCGATGTGTACATATATGGCATCCGTCAGCTCACATGGACGAGTTATATATCCAGATGCTCAGAGACTGTATCTTAGAAAGTCAAATCCATAAGCAACAAACCCGAAAAAAGAGTTTCCTATATATTGTAAAAGTGTTTGCATATATTGTTTATTAAGATACGTATCTGGAGATAAGTTCACGGATGAGCACATAGAAATTTGACGGTAATGATCTATATCCTTGATCTTTCAAGATATGATTGGCAGAATGATTATATATATGCGCTATAACCTCAACTTGTATGGTCTACTGCACTAATTTGTAATATCTGTGACGTGTGCGTGGGGCATTGATATTGGACTCACAGATAATTCTGTTTAAAAAATCAAGAGTGGACCTAGAGAGTCCCGCAATATGAAGTGTACTCGTTATGCACTGGGGTAGCGTACCGGATTGAATCCTTTGCTGAAAAAGCTGCTATTCTAGCTTCATCAAGCTCACCGCATTGAAGAACTAGAATTATGAATGAATTGCTTTAAGGCGGGTACTCCAATTCGACCAAATATCAAAGACTTGACAAGGTACTATTTTTCAATTTTGATGTATTTTACATTTATGAGATAATATGTACAAGTTCATTTATGTTTATCATTGAGTAATTTATATTTTGCTCATCCGCTGCACATGTATGTATGTGATACATATGCTATATTTGAATGATAGACACAAACTCACATCCATGCACCCTAAGTTTAAAATCACTCACAACTAGGTTGCTAAATATTTAATTGGTAGACATGTAGTTTGAGATATTTGGTCTATCCCTAGTGGATAAGTAATTATGTATCATTACATTAAGTATGATTATATTCCACCAAGTATGTTCATGGTTTAATTTTTGTGATGAACCTGCTAGCAACTTGTTAAGGATTCTTATGTGAAAATTAAGTTTGAAAATTGTTATGCAATATTAATTATGAGTGTACATTATTGTATGAGTGTAAGTCATGTTGCGTGTCAGATCCTTCCGAATCTGGGGCGTGACAAAAAGTTTACATCGAGAGCCTAACAATCGAGTAACACACTCTTAAGTGGGAAATTAAGCATGAGGAAGGTGAAATATAGTGGCAAAGAAGCATGGTGTTGAGCTAATTGAGCACGATGCTTGGAGATCCCGTTGAGGATCTTGCTTAAAGCCATCAAAGAAAAATGCCTACTTGAAGAACCGACCACTATGAGAAGAGGAATGGGTAAATGTGATAGAGATAAGTGTTTTGAGTTCCATCAAGATTATGGACACAATACTAATGAATGTAAGCATTTGAGGAAGCAAGTAGATCAAATTTGTAGGAATAGGTACTTGAATGAGTTTAAAGTTTATCTAAAGAAGATTCAACTAGTGGATGCTTTAAGTCCCGAGTCCTCGCCTTATTAGGAATGACCATGGTAGTCCTCGCATCACTAGTAGTGGGTTGTGTTGATTTTGTGTTTTTTGGGTGATGATTTATTGTGTAAATGTGTTGTAACAAGCTATGATTAATGTGTAAGAGGTGCTTTTGATGTTGGTTTGGCATGGGTGTGAGTTTTTGGCAATTTGGTTATGGTGGTTAAGAGATATGAGAGTGAAAAGTGAAAAAAAAAAAGCCAAAGGCTCGTTTTAATCATGTTTTTGCAGTTTCACTAGAGCGATGGCACTATTTCATTGCAGCGTTCATCCAAAATTTAAATTCTAAATTTTGACCAATGGGCTATACAATGCTAGAGTGATTTTAGTTTGACTCTTCGATTTCTGCGATGTAAATTTTGCTAAGGTGATTTATGTTATTTCACTGCCGCGATTTTTCTTGTAACTGTTGGAATTTCAATTCAAATTTTCACCTAAGTGCTGGCTGGCTTTCACTGAGGTGTTGCTTTTTCATTGCAGCGAGGAATGATTTTCGTTGAGGCACTGAGCACCTTAGAATTTTCATTGCAACGACTCTGACTTGTTTTGTTGGATTAATTCCCTTGAATTCTTATTGGCTCGTTCTTAATGGTTGCATCACTTTTTGGTCACCGTTGCAGCACTGGCTCTTCAATTTTTTTATTTTTATGTATAACCTAAAAAATTGATTAAATATATTAAATAAAAAAAAACTAAAATTAAATACTTACCTTGGGTTACTTCCCAAGTAGCGGTTGATTTAACGTTGTCAACTTGACGTAGTGCTTTCTTGATTTATAGTCCATTTGAATAGAATGTTGAAAGCCTTCTTTTGATCGGTTAATCCCCTTCGGTTGTGCTTTAACTCATGCTTGATTCATCCATTCATCTTTCCTTTAAATGGAGTTAGAATGGTGTTTTTGGGGGATTTTGTTGGGTTGTTTTGTTTTCAATCTCCATAGAAATATCTTTAACTGAAACTTTAAATTTTTTTCTTACTGCCATGGGTGATGTGAAGTCTTTATATCCAACTGCTTAATGGTATTTTTCTTTGCCACATCTTGGATATGGATAAGCTTGATTTTTAGTGCAATCAATGGTGGTCCTTCATTTGTTGTTTTATCAAGTGGCTTTGTATTGGTTGGTTAATCTAAAATTTCAATCTTGAAGCATTCATCAGGATCGCCAATGATCTTTATCTCCTTGAAGACTTTAAATGTCAACTCTTTATTTTGGACTCTCATAGTGAGTTCTCCCTTTTAAACATCTATCAATGTCTTGTTGGTGGCTAAGAATGCTTGGCCCAAAATGATGGGGATCTCTTGATCTTCCTCCATGTCAAGAATTATGAAGTCAACGGGGAAGATGAGTTTATCTACCTTGATTGGAACATTCTCTATAACTCATTTAGGATATGTGAGAGATCGATCCATAAGTTAAAGTATGCCATTATTATAAATGGATAGTTGCATGAGGTTTAGCTTGGTATGAGGTTTGGCTTAGCTTCTCTCAAACCTAATTTATTGTAAATAGAGAGTGGCATGAGGTTTATACTTGCTACTAGAACATATAGTGCTTTTTCAAAGTCGTAGTTTCTAATGTTATATAGTATGGTAAAGCTACTAAGATCTTTAAGCTTAAAAGACAACTTTTTTTAAAGAATGACGCTACACTCCTCTATCAATGCTACTGTCTCGAAATCATCTTGTCTCCTATTTCTTGAAAGAATGTCTTTCATGAACTTCACATAGCTTGCATTTGTTTAAGTACATCTGCAAAAAGAAGATTAATATGTAATTTTTTAAAAATTTAGAAAATTACTTATCTAGCTTTTGCTTTTATAGTCTTTAAGGAAAAAGTGATGGTGAATGGCATGCTTATTCATTAAGTTGCTGCACTTGCTCTCTTTTCTTTTATTGCTTCTTTTCCTAATTTGTCTTCTTCCTGTCTTTTGATGCGATAATTCTATATCATAAATTAAGTGCAAGTATACACTATCGTATGCAAGTAATAAAGAGACTAATTAGTCGGATGTCGAACCCACAGGGATAATTTCTTCTTATTAACCAATTACTAAAATTATGTCTTCCTAATAATTATTCAGAAAAATAAAAATTCAAGAATGAATGTGAAAAATATAACAGGTAAAAACACAATGCAATGAGATGTGAAGATAGCAACGTAGAGAAAACCTAGGATTAATATTATCCCTCAATATGCTTTTTAATGATTAATCCTCTAATATTTAACTCACTTAGTCTTTATTATTGATCAAGACACTAATGTATTCACAAGCCTCTTCCAAGGTCATGCAAGTATACCTTAATTTACCAAATACCTATATTCCTATGGTACTTGTAATAAATTAAGATTCATTAAGATTAGGTCTTATTGATCATACATGCCAATTAGGTATATTCCTATCCTAAGTTGAAACTTGCATATGCAACATTGAATGTTACTCTACAATCATGCATCAAATTACCTAGGTCTAAATATTATGATTCCTCTTCCGAGTTTATCAATAATATTACTAACTCATTCACCATATATTGGCCAGATATATTGAAGCATTAAACACAAGTAATTTAAATAATAAAGGACTAAGTTTATTAAATACTAAAAGATATGGCAATTAAGCACACATATTGAGTTAAAATATTAACCCTAGAAAATAAGTTAGCTCATGGCTACAAGAGAACAGCAGTAGAAATAATTATAAAACATGATACAATTAATCGCAAACCGATATAGACGTCGAATTGCTCTTAATTGCGCTGCCTAGGAACTCTTGATGTCGAAGAACGTCTTGTATCTCTCTCTAAAGATGCTTCAATTAAGCTCCTATTGCTCTCCAAGACTCGTGCTCTATATTCTCGGTGCTCTTGGGTCGTCTTCGATTGATTCTTGAAGGCTGGGAACGAGTGGCTTTATATAGGGATTGATATGAGCTTGAAAATCTCAATTCTCGTCGGACTAGGACTCGCACTACCGCTGGCGCGCTATGCATCTGTCGCTGGGGCGACGCGTGAAAAAGCCTTCACCGCTGGAGCGGTGGGATCTTGGCGCTGGGGCGCTGCATGAAAACGGCTTCACCGCTGGCGCGGTGAATTTATGGCGCTGGGGCGATAGAGCGTCGCTGGCGCGGTGACTGTCTGCCGCTGGGGCGCTAGACGCGACTTAATCAGGTCGTTTTTCTTATTTCGATCACTATTCAGCGCTGGGGCGAAAATACTTGTGGCGCGGGGGCGCTGGACTCATAATTTGAAAACTTTGCATTTTAGTCCCTGTTTTCGCTCCTTTTGCGTTCTTTCTTTAAATTTCGTTCAAGTCCCTATAAATAACAATAATGCACATAAATAGCCATCTATTCTCATAAAATCAATAATAAAAACATGAGAAAATATATGACAAATTTGCCCTTATCATCTTTCTATATGTTCTTGTTGCTTATTCTCTTTATCTCCTTACCTTAGAGATTGTCTTTCATTATCATGTAATTCTTTGTCACTTTTCAATGTGATAGCTTTGCAATATTTTCTTTTTAGATTGATTTTGGTATTTCTCGGTAGGGTTCTTTGTGGGTAATTGTTCATGGTTGAATTGAGTTATCCCATTTGATTTTCCAAGGTTCTAAGGCATACTGATTGACTTTCAATGAGATTGGATCGACTTTGAAGCAATGCATTGGTTCTCTTTATATATTGCAAAGCATCTTTTCTAAATCGGGCTTTTTCTCTTATTGAGGTTGAGCTTGAAATCTAAGATGGTTTATCGGTCTAGAGTGCTGCCCTTAGTTATTGCCAATGCGAAATTAGGATGATTCCTTCATCCTAGATTGTAAAAGATAGAATTGAGGTTGTTACGATTGTAATTCCTCATATATTGTGTCGTCTCCATGCATTGACCATTAACATGATTTCCCCACAAAAATTGTAATTGATTATTTGGATCTTAGTTGCATTGACTCCTAAGGTATTAATTGCTTGGACAACATATTAACTTGGGCAGTTAATGTAGTAAATGCATCTATCTCATGTATTCCAATGATTTTTCTTGAGCTTGCTCTCTCTACAAGCCATTGATAACTATTAGAAGCCAGCTCTTCATGTAGATCATACTCTTAGCTAATTGATTTATTCATTAGAGCACCTTTAGCTGCAGCATCTACTATCATTCTTAAGTACCCTGCTAATCCATTGTAGAAGGTTTGAACAAGTACCCACTTTAGCATTCCATGATGTGGGCACTTCCTAAGTAAGTCTTTTGAAGTGCTCTCAATCCTCATATAGTTATTCAACATCAAATTGCACAAAAAACTTGATGTTATTCCTCATCTTTGCTGTTTTAGTAAATGAAAGTGACATCAACTAACATTTTCCCTTGTTTCTTAAGGAAAATAGAAATAATCTTAGATGGATTGCATCATCAAATAGTTCATTGTATTTGAAAGTGTCATATATCTCTAAGAAGTTGACTATGTGCATGTTTAGATCATTATTGGGCAATCCGTTGAATTGAATTGAGACTTTGAGCATTTGAATGGTGTTTGGCTTGATTTCAAAGTTGTTTGCTTGAATGGTTGGTCTTGGAATACTTGATTGAATTTCATTTGTTAAAAGGACAGCATATTCCCTTAGTGGTCTAGGCTCTCCAACGGGTGTGTTTGGTACTTGCTCTTCCATGGTATTGACTTTATTTTGTTCTTTTCTTATTCTCCTCAAAGTTCTCTCATTTTTGGGATCAAAGTCAGTCAAGTCTTTACTTTTAGATTGTTGCATGAATCGTTAAAGAATCTTATTAAAACAAAAAAAAAATAATATATGCAAGAAAGTAAACTAAAGCAATAATAATCAAATAAACTAAAAAATATTCTGAAGTAAAAAAATAATATTGGTATTAATATTGGAAAAAAATAAAATATTATCACCATCAACAGCGCCAAAAATTCGTTGTATTGTTTCTAAGTACAAAATTAAGTGCATATATACACTATTGTAACAAGTAATAAAGAGAACTATAAGTTAGATGTCAAATGTACAGAGATAATCTTTATTCTCAACCAAATACTAAAATTATATTTTTCTAATAATTATCCAAAAAATCAAATCTTTAGATTGAAAATAATTCAATAAATAATTTAGAATGAAACAAAAAAATAACACAACACAAATATTTAAAAGAAATAACAATATAGAGAAAGCCTAGGATTAATTATTATCGCTCAATATATATTTTTTTATATAAATTTAATCATTTGATATTTAAATCCTTCAATTCTTATTATTATTCAAGACACTGGTGTATTCACAAACCTCTCTCAAGGTCAAGTATGCATATCTCCAATTTACAAAGTACCTATATCTCTATAAAAATTATAATAAATTAAGATTCATTAAGAACAAGTCTTTATCATACATGCTAATTAGGTATATCTTTATCTTAAGTTAGAACTTGTAAATTTTTCAACAATCATGCATCAAATTATCATGGTCTAAATACAATGATTTCTCTCTCGAGTTTATCAAAGTATTACCATTTCAATCATAATATTAGCCAGATATAACAAAGCATTAAGAATAAATAATTTGAATAATAAATAATTGAGTTCAATAAATATTAAGAAGATTAAACAATTAAGCACACATATTGAGTTCAAATAGTAACCTTAGAAAATAAATTATTCATGATTACAAAAGCATTATGGCTGAAAAATAAAATAAATATGATATAACAAAAAGTAAACCAATATAGACATTGTATTGCAGTTGCTTGATCCACTAAATATTCGTCAATAATCTCTTACTTCCTTGAATCGTCTTTGCTTTTCTCTCTAAAATTGCTCTAATTATGCTCAAATTGCTTTCTAAACTTGTGTTGTGTGTTTTTTCAGGGTTGAAACGAATAGCTTTTATATAGGGATTAAATGCAGTCGTGGAGTAATATTTCTCTTTACTTCAGAAAATGTCAAACTATTGGGGCAAAATTTCTTTCACCACTACAGCACTAATGAGTTGTTCCTTCGCTGCAACGCTAACTCTTCATCATTGCAATGCCATGATATCGTCGTAGCGCTACCCCTTTATCGCCATGACGCTTTTGTGATTAAATTTGGTCTTTTGTGCACTCACATCACTATGGCAAAAACCATCTTTTGTTGCAACAATTTTGACTTAAAAATTACTGTTGCAGCGGTAGGTACTTCACTGCTGGGGCGGTGACTCAACAATTTTGATTTCTTTGCATTTTGATCCCTATTTTTACTGTTGTTCCCAAATCTTGTAGTTTTGCTTCAATTTCTTCAGTTTCCATCTATGTAGGTCTAATCCTTATAAATAAATAATAAAGCACAAAAATAGCCATGAATTCTCATCAAATAAATAAAACTTAAGTAAAATGAGGATAATATATATGACATTTATGCCTTTATCACAATGTCCTCAAGATCCATCTAAGCTTCTCAGTTTAGAGAACCTCGATATTAGTAAGCACACCTTAATAATTAGCATTAGCCGAGCTGACCACACGAGGATCCTAAGGCTTGCATATGTCTTCACTAAAGATCGAAGACTTATCAACACCCTCGAAGGATTAGAGCTACACTCTTGATCATAATCCCTACAACCACAAGATTCACCGATCGACTTTATTCCTGAAAATATCAGAAGCTATAATATTCGACACAATTCAAATTGAAACAAGCTAGAAAATAAGGAAGGTGTATACTTTCCATAGTCTTGATAGGACTTTATAGTGTATATCTAGAAAAGGAGAATAAAGGACCAAAAAATGGGTTATGCATTAGACACTAAAAACACATTGTTTCTAAGATCTTTCTTCAGATTTCTTTCTTTAAGAAATCAATGCCTTATTCTAAATTGAAAACACACACAACATCCTTAAGAAACTTTCTTATACTCATTCTAGCCATCATTATTTTTCTATTGACTCTAACTAACTTAAGCATCGAAGGATCTTCACTGAAAAAAACTCCAGTGTAGTCTAATGTTCATTGTGGTTGGAAAAAGCTTATGGAACTCAGCTAGCTAAAGAATGTTCAAAGTGGTCCATCAAACTTGGCTTTGGTGAAACCCATTAAAAGATCTTATAACTATTACTTAGAATATACAAAATTAACTCATTGGCCTAGGATAACCTGAAATTGAAGGTCAACAAAATAGTTAGCTTTTGGCAATAAATTATAAAAGTACTTTAAAGTACTTTTCTTATTTGGTAAAGTACTTGATTGTGTGATTGAAAAATACATTTTCTACTATAAATGTATTTAAATAAATATCATAAAAAATTTAAATAGATAATTATAAAAATATCTTTTATTGTAACTATTAAATAATATAAATTTTTTTTCTCAACACTCAATTTACTTTCTAGTTTTTGGGAGTTTTGTTTAGGAAAGGGCCTTCCTGATTTAAGATATTGCATAGGTCAAATCTTAAGTTCAAGTGCCAAGTTGAATGAATTATCTTAGGTTTCCAAGGGTAATAAGGGTTCAAGAGAGCAAGGCCCCCAAGTTACAATGTAGCTTCTTGGGTCTTAACACTAGGTCCTAAGTTTAAAAAATCAAGTTTTGAGTTCTCAAGATTAGGTGAAGATTCAAAAAGGCAGGTGCCCCCCAAGTTCTAATGTTGAGGTCTTGGGTCTTGTATGGGATTCTGAGCCTGAGCAATCACATTAGAATTTAGAAGGGGAAAGGGCCCCAAAATCCAGTGTTAGGGTCATAAATTTTAGCATTGGTGTTGGGGAAAATGTTTTAATTTTCTTCTGTTTCTTAAATTTAGTTTATAATTTTTAAATATATTAAGCAATACTATTAAATTAATTAATATTTGTACTTACTAAATATTAATTAATTAATTTTTTATAAAAAATTAATTACTTCTTTTTAATGAATGAAAAATTCAAATTAAGATTACAATGACATTGACCCTCACTCTCGATGTTATGTCGTGCTTAGAAGACAATAGACTCAAGCCTACACAACCCATCATAAGCTCAATATAACTAAGGCCCACAAACACAATTTGTGGACTTGGCGTAACTGGAGCCCATGGGCCTACCTACCTCACCCATTACAAAATTTAAAATTTTATGGCTTTAGGGTCTTGAACATAAGATCTCATAGCTAAAAGTTTAACTAATTAAGAGCTACCTCTATGCCAAACTAAATTATTATTTATACTTTCTAAATTTTAATATTTTTAAAAATGAAATATGATTAAAAAAATAACTATTTTTTTAAAATACTTTCATAAACATTAAAATTTTATCATAACCTAATACTATAATGTAATTGCAATTATAATATTGTAATAATAATTAAAATTATAATTGTAACTACATTGAAATTGTAATTTTATCATAATTAAAATTGTATCATAATTATTATTATAATTAGAATTACCGTTAATATAATTACATTGTGATTGCAATTATAATTATAAATATAATTAAAATTGTAGTTAAATTTATAATTATAATCCTAATTACAATTGTAAATTTAAACAATTTGGTAATATATGTTGAAATATAATCTTATTATGATAAAAAAAATTGAAACAAAAATTTAACAAATGAGTCACTGACATTGTATTTATTTATATTATTCTAAATTTAAAAATTATATACAAATACAAAATAAATTGTCAAATTATCATCATATTTATAGTACAACCCAACTAAGTTGGCATTACTAAACCATCTATTATTTGTAATTTCAACAACTTTTTAAGAAGTTATAATTTTTTATTTCAATTTTCAAAGTTCTCAAATTCTCTTCTTGTCAATTTTTCTTTTAATTCATTTCATCTTTCCAATCTTTTACACAAATTAAAGCCTCCAAAGTTTTTATGTTAATCTTGATCACTTTTCGTCTAATATCCTACTCCTTGCAATAAACGCAGATTCTGATGGTACAATGGACACCAAAAGAGTTAGAAGATCTTAAGTCATGATAAAAAAATAAAAAGTAAACTATTTCGTTTGATTTCTACTATAAAAAAATTAAATTCTCTTTGTTGTTGTGTTTTAATATCCAAATATTTTTTCTAATTCACATCTAGTAGCAATAGTATAATTAAAATCAATTTTTCTTTTACCTTTGAGTATAATATTTTATGCAGCCTAATCATAAATAGACTTCTTGTTTGTTTCTATAATAGATAAAGTTTTATCTAAATATATTTTCTTAAAAAAAGGAAGCAACTGTGTGATAAAATCATGAATTTGATTAAAATCATAATAAAGTCTAAATTTTAAATTTTATGAGATTTCAATAATTAAAAATTTTACACTAAACTAGTTGATTCTAGAATCCATTATCACTATATAAACAAATAAAATATGAATTTTTCTTTAATATTTTTGAATTTATTCTCCATAACAATATATATATATGCTAAAAAACATATGATGATCTTTATATTTAACAAAAATATCACTAATATTATATATATTAATCAAAGCAACAAAAGATGAAGACTGATATACATATAAAACATGTCAACATATCATTATTAAATACTTTCAAAAATATATATATAATAAAAATGAGCTGACAATTGGCTTGGGTTGGATATATTTCACCTTACCCAAACCTATAGCCAAACAGGTTGGATTACTTTTAATCCACCCCATTACTCAAATCTTAAGAATGAGTTTGAGTTGGATTACATCTAATCGAATTGGTTATAACCCATGGGGCTCGTTAATTAATTTTTATTATTGGGCTTTATTATTAAACTTATTTAAAATAAATTGATCTAATTTTGAAATAATTTTTAAATATTACTTTTAAAAATAATTGTCCAATTATTAAATATCAATTATACTATAACTAAACATAATATTATTAAATTATTTTTGAAATATACAAACCACTTAAATAAAATAATTTAATATCATTAATCATTGTACTAAAAAAATATATAAAAATCATTAATCATAACAAAGTAAACATATTAAACAATATACAATTGTCAAATATACCAAATTACATTAAATAAAAAATACAACATATAAAAAAATATTTCTCTTCAAGTTTCTCCACGACTCTATATTATAAAAAATAAAAAAATTATATCCAATAATATTAAACATGTTTCAATATAAGAAATTAATAATATCTAAAAAAATTCACCTCACGTTCGTCATAAGCAAGTTAGACTTTTCAATCTTCGTTAACAAATAACTCATCATACGATTATTTGTAGAACAATTATTAATAGTGACTAAAAATACCTTCATGCTCTATAGTGGATTAAAAAATCAAAAGATTATGTTCAATAATATTAAACATGTTTCAATATAAAAAATTAATAATATCTAAAAAAAATTCACCTCATGTTCTTCATGAACAAGTTAGACTTTTCAATCTTCGTTAACAAACAACTAATCATACGATCATTTGTAGACTAATTATCAATAGTGACTAAAGATACCTTCATGCTCTATAGTAGATTAAGGGATACTAATATCTCTCTAAACCCTTCATGCTCCACTATACTCAACGGGTATTCAAGTTTGATAATTGCACATGCAATTATTTTCTTGTAGCTTCTTGATCAAAACTCTAATTCTCTACTCTTGTATTTCTCTCATCATCTTGTACAATTTTTTATGCACCTCTGCACTTTGTCATTTCATTTTGAATTTTTATATGACATTTGTCCATATGAATCCGCAAATGATGAGTTCCATCAGTACTTCTCCCCACATGCTCTTTGCTACAATATTTGCATATGACTTTTTGCTCCTCGTCGACTTCTTTCTTATAAAAATTAAAATGGTTACAAGCTCAAACAATCTGAAAATTAAAATTTTGACACTCACAAAGGCAAAATAGGAGAGAAGCCAAGGATTTGGCATATTCCTACTAATAAAGTCATTGTATGAGAAATTTCTGCAAAGAACACTCATCTACCTGAATTGATCCTTAACAGTATAGCTTCAATCAGATACAGTATTATAACTAAAGCAATTATCTGCTCTCTTAGGTCCTCAAAACTTTGAACTATATATATATATATATATATATATATATATATGGCTACAAATCCCAGATATAATGTGACACCGGACTTTCAATGCCAGAGCCATTTCTTGTCAAAACACATGCCAGTTTGAGGCTTCATACAATCAACAATTTGAAATTATTTACATTGCTTTCGAAAGCAAAATTTCCCATTAATTGTGACCAGAAAGCGGGCAAACTTTAGCGCTTAAAATTCTAATAAGACAATTCCCAGGCTTTCCTGTGCTTTATGCTCCCAAGTACATCCACAAATCTATCTCCTCTTACCCATTTCTATTTGGTTATGTGATCCCATAAACCGGTTTCCTCTTCGTTTAACAATGACCATAGCAATACGCATACATGAGCAACAACATTAAAAGTTGTGATAATCATTCATAACATTGTTAATTCTACATATAACAGAATCAAAACATGGCTTACAGCTTGTATTATCACAAGATCCTAATCAAAATTAAAACTTTACCCCACAAAACAAATTCTGGCTCAACATGACAGTTCTTTCAAATCAATTTACACATGCAATTCCTCACATAGTGACATTAAAGAAGTAATATTTTTTTTCCGTTTTTACTCCTCAAATTTCCCACTTCTTGATTCCTACAATAAAGTATTTTCAGTCCAAAAGCAGCCAAAACAACTGGAACCCATTAACATACATCAATAAATAATATATATATATATAGCAATAAAAAAAATACGAAAATTATATTAAAGAGAGAGAGACAGACAGACAGAGAAGAGACCGAACCCAGAAGAAGTTTTGATAAGTTTTCGCTGAAACTATGAATTTGCAGAGTCAAAAGGAAGAAAGATGCAAACTTTTTAATGGTGGGTCTTTCACCGATTAATTAGTAAGCCTTCTCCCGTGGAACTAAAAATGAGGATTGTGTTCAAAGAGAAATGACGAGGTTTTGAAGATGGTTATGTGATGTTACTGTGCCCAAAACCTCCCGCGCCAACGCCTTCAACGTGCCTCAGCCCGTTGTTCTCCAACTCATCAGCAGCCAACTTCCTTAATATTTAACGAAGCTTTGACAGCGAAGGCCTTTCTTGAATGTGAGCCGTAGGTGAAGGAGACGCATTGGCGAAATCGGGACTGGAGGGGGTCGGAGATTTCATAAAAGGAGCTCGTTGCAGGGATGGGAAATTGGGATGAAATCGTTGCAGGGATGGGATTATTGGGTATTTGGGTTGGGTTAGGGAGTTATAATTGTAACCGAATTTTATCCGAATAATTTGGATAAATTTTTACTCAACTCAATATCAATTTTGTTTAAAAAACTATTTACTTGATTATCTAGGGTGGGACACGGTTCAGTTAGAATTTAATTTTTAAAAAACTGAATCCTGATCCGGTTTAATTTTTTTAATAATTAAAATTGAAATTTTTTTTTTTTTATTTTTTAAATTTTTTTAAATTGTGAATTTTTTAATTTATTTATTTAAATAATTTAATAACTTATTTTAAAATTTTTTTTTATTACATCTTATAAGTTACTAAATTTATTCTTAAAAATTATATAAATATTTAAAAAATTAAATTAATATATATTACACGTTATATTATATAATTAAAAAAATTCATTACATATTATATAAATTATAAAATTTATTTTTATATATTATATGTCCTTAAAAAATTAAATTAATTAAATTATTATATATTACACGTTATATTACATGTTATATTTTATATAATCAAAAATATTTTATTACATATTACATAAGCACTAAATTTATTCTTATTTATTATATAAGTTTTAAAAAATTAAATTAACTAAATTAATATATATTATATATTACATTACACGTTGAATATTATATAATCAAAAATATATATTATATAAACTATTAAATTTATTTTTATATATTATATAAATCTTTAAAAATTTGAGCTATTTTTTAAATTTTTTATTTTAAATTATAGACTTTTTTATTTATTTGTTTAAATAATATAGTAAATCATTTTGACCTAATTTTTGAGTCTATTACTGATTAATTAATATGCCTTCTCCCATGGAACTAAAAATGAGGATTATGTTCAAAGAGAAATGACAAGGTTTTGAAGATGGTTATGTGATGTTACTGTGCCTAAAACCTCCCGTGCTAATGCCTTCAACGTGCCTTAGCTTGTTGTTCTCCAACGCATTTATCATGTCCCAAACTCAAAAGATCTGATACACGACATCATTTACATTCATTCAATAATACTTAAGCATTCATTTTAATTTCTTTCAGAATTATAGCAATTGAATTATGACTGGGATAATTAGTAAACCGGAGATACGCAGAGTTTTCTCAGAGATTAACACTCTACTACGTCACCAGTAGTAACTTTGTTACCGGAAGCCTAGAATATATTCATTACAAATTCTTACTTAAAATCAATCCATTACTACACTTGGTGAAACTTAAACTAAATCCAACCACACACAATAAAATAATACATAAGTATTTATTCAATAGGGACAAATCAAATATCTTATCCCATGTGTCCCTAAATGAAACACTTAGCAACCTAACAACTTAGGGAACCCAAGGAATCACAGAAGCCTTACCAAATCCGCTAAGCACACATGTACCTTATTTACCTGAAATCACCATAAACTATAATGAGTATAAAACTCAGTAAGCATACTAGTTTTTCATATATCAAATACAAATACATATATGTACACAATGCATATGTATGATATGCCGTGATCAATCAAAATCATAATCTTATCAAATCACATATCATGTAAGCGCTTACACATTCTTTCAAAACACATAATAGGAATACCATCACTCAACTACTACTTAGTAGGACTTACATATCACATATCACATAATGAGCCAAATGTCACTCGTAGGTGACATACCGTATGAGAGGAATAGTACAAGTGAGGCCTTTAAATTACACATATATAATGCTCATGCCCGAAGGTAAAAGCCAAACCCTCACCCTGATCATCGGTGAGTCCTCTCACATGCACCAATACGCCACCACACGAATGTGATGACTCACTCTTCCTTTAGGTACCAATAGGATCCTCCCTACATACGGAACACATAACATATACAAATCCTGAAGGAAATACCACACATAAAAGCTCCACAAATCACATAAAATGCCTACTAAGTTAACAGTGAGTTCAAGTACCCTCAAAATACAAAATATTTCTCATTGACATATTACACTTCAAAAGCTTTCTTTATTAAACGCATCTTATTTTGAAAGCTCACTTTCAAAAATACATATATGTCCATGCTCAATGTCAATGCTCATATTCATAAACATATATTCACATTTCATATCAAAATATACTTTGATATAACATAAACATATTCTTAACTCCATTTGTAAAATCATACAAAACAATTACTATATTTATTATGATTTTAGTAAAAAGTCTAGTATACTTACCTCTTAACACTTTCAGCTACAAAGCTTAAATCTCCTTAATCTATCAATGTAAATTAGTCCTTTCATAAGCCTCACAATTCACATAAAATACTTTAAATAGCTTACAAAATTATACACAATGCATTTATCACATCAAATTGGTCTAAATACTTGGTTTCTCAAAACCTGTCATTTTGACCACTTACACTTAACAAAAATTTCTAATACATTAAATGATGTCCAATTACTCCAAAATCAGAATATATCATTCTTGACTTATATATCCTTCTTATATATGAATATTATATTAAAATTCCTACACAATCCATTCCATACATACTATTGAATCCAAACTACTAACCTGACAAGATCAAGATACTTACTGAACAGTATTTAATCTCCCAATTTTATAAAATCATATACTAATTCAAAAATTATAAAACTGCCACATAATTACTCTTCACACATATCTTAATCCATGATAAATATTTTACTTCCAAATCACTGCCAAAACTACTTTAAAACTATTTTATTCCATAACTTTAAAATTCTGTTAATCAAATACTGCAATGAGCTGATACACTTTAGAAAATCATAACACTTCAACCACATTGATCTAAATTCTCAATTCCGAGTATAT
Source organism: Ailanthus altissimus (assembly GCA_946807835.1). NCBI lineage: Eukaryota > Viridiplantae > Streptophyta > Magnoliopsida > Sapindales > Simaroubaceae > Ailanthus > Ailanthus altissimus. The sequence continues at coordinate 15,649,537 of OX327697.1, read as the reverse complement.
CATATTAGACATATAAAATTATCATATTCCACAAATTAGTAATTTTTGAAGATCATTCAGTAGGACAAAAATTATTTTTCACTGTATCATACTGTTTACATAGAAAATTTCTAGAATTTCAGGGTCATTTTGGTAAATTCACAAAAAATTCAATTTCTGGAATTTTGAATCGATTCAAAGTCTCAGATGATTCTAAACATGTCTAATTTCATATACTCAAAATTCAAAATCAGAATCGAATCACAACAATTTATAAAATTCTTGAATCAAGAGACTATTAAGCAGAAATTCTACAATCCATCATAATTTATCAAACTATCTTATAGATCATCATCAATTCTCAAAATATCATACGAAATACACATCAAATCCTCAATTATACGTATTTCTAGAAATCAAAACTTAAAGATATTAACATAATTAACACCAATAATTTGAGAAATAGTTGTGATATACCTCTTAAAATCCAAAATTCCAATTTCTTCTTTTTTTTCTTCTCCTTCTTCTCTTTCTCTCCCCTCTTTTTCTCTCTTCTCTCTCTCTAAAAGAGGTAGCTCGACCAAAATGAAAGAATTATAATTTTAAAAGTGTATTTTTATACTAAGTGACTAATTTTTAGTATTTATGAATTTACCCCCCAAAACTTTCAAAGTATTACAATTTGGTCTCTAAAATAAATCTAAAGTCTTGCAATTAAACCCAATGCTAATAGTATGACCTAACCTATACAAACACTACTAATAACAATATATAAATCAAGTATCACCAATATATAAATAAAATACGTATATTTATACATATATAAATACTTATTCTTACCAGTTGTGGATACTGGTTACTACAATTCTCCCCTCCTTATAAGAATTTCGTCCTCGAAATTCATGACTTGAGCAAACATATGAGGATACTTAAATCTCATTTCTTATTCTCATTCCCAAGTTTCTTTTTCAACAGTATGGTTTATTCATAAAATATTTACAAAGCAATCTTTTTGGTATATAGAATTTGCTCATTGTGGTCTAAAATTCTGACAAACACTCATTCATATGTTCGATCATCTCTAAGTTGGCTCATAGCTTAGTATATGAGAGGAGTACGAAACATATATCCATAAAATAAACACATGGCACACATTATGGACTTATAAAATTTATACACACATATTTTTATTCTTTTCTCTCATTCGTTCAATATTTAATGGGCATCTATACACTTCACCTTTCATTCATTAAAGAATAAAATAGATGTAGAATACCCATACTAATCTCTTACATAAAATTCTTAACTCCTCTAAAAATTTTAATCCCTTCAACATATACTCATACGTCATAATATCATTCATTACCTTGATATCATTCAAAAAAAAATGTAGCATTTCTACGCAACTAAGTTGTCATTCAAATCAGAATATTGAAGGTATTATCTTAAACGATCAAAAATCTACTTCAATAAAAAGACCTTTAGTTCAATTGATTCTTAAACTATAGATCTCAACATTATATCTCTTACTTTAACTCTTTAAAAAAAATAGTCCACCTTATTGGACATCATTTTCTCATTGAGATTGACATATCTGTTTTTTTTTTATTTTTAAATATGCTCAATTTTAAACAGAAAAGATTCCACTAGCACAATTACTGCGATGGCAAATATGATTTTTTTTAACTATTCTTTTAACGTCATCCACATAAAAGGAAAAGACAAAACAATTATTAATTTTCTTTCACAAAACTCTATAAATAGCCTAAACCTCATAATCACTTTTCTAGCAATAAAGAAAACCAACCCTCTTACCATCTTCATAATGAGTCCCATTATCATAACTCCTCCTGTTCCTTTTTCTCCACCACAATTTTCAGACCTAATCAGAACCAGAACACTCCATTCCCGCGCCAAAGAATTTATCAGATACTACGCCATCTTGGCAGTCCAAGAACACGGCCTCACAGTTCTTGGTGGCCTTTCGTTCAACTTGGAATACCCTTTCTTTCACCTGCACTATTTTTTCCTATTTTTCTAATGGTCCAAACCCGTCCTTTACTTGTTATGGTACCTGTTGGATCTGTATACAATCGCCATGGAATTTTCATTACTTAGAACCCTCCAAAAATTAGAAAAATGTGATGAAGATCATCCAGCCCTGATTTTTCTCCAATGGTTTTACCCAAAGACATGGTGGATAACTAAATTTCAACACATGATTGCAAACAACACAAATGATGCAGTCCCCAAACAACATCTTTGGTCTGTCTTACTTCTCCAACTTAAGGGTATGATTGTTTCAGATTATGAGATCCATTATTACCCCACTATTAAGGATTACTTCACCTTTACCCTTTCACTAAAGGGATCAATTAAGCTCTGGCCTGAAGAAGTAATCCAGCAAAAGAGAGAACTTGAAAGAATTCTTGCTCAAGAAAACTAGATAATTCCTCCATCCATTTGGATCTCCCCAGAAGATGCTGCACCTTGGGAATAGGTTGAAGATGACTTTGCAGAAGTACTGAATTTTGCCAATATACTCAAATTTCAACAAAGACAAAAAGATTATCTTTCACATCATAGAAATACAAATTACTCTACCCACCATCACTATATCCCAAACATGACTTATTATGTCAGATACAGACAAGAAATGGATAGCCTCAGCCACCTGTCCCGATAGAACCTACCCAATCTCAGCCAGTTGTCCCGGCAGAACCTGACCAACACCAACCCAATCTTGACTTATCCCTTTTTCAAGACTCCCAACCTTATCCAACCGACACCCAAATCCAAGAGGAAGCCAGCACATCCCTCATCCAGACCAACTCACCTGCAGAAGATCAAGATATAGTAGACCCACATTCCACTCAGCCAGAGCCCTCATTCAATGTATGGGAACAACAACTCCATAAGTTTCTCTCTCACGGATACGACACAGATGAAAGCGACCAAGGAGACTCATTTTGACCTACATTGCTGTTTTTATTTTCACAGAAACTAGATCCGTGTTGCTCTATCACATCAAAGAGAGACTGACTACTGCTTTATCTTTATGTCAAGTGTGCTTTATCTTTCTTCATATCTGCTTTTAATCTATCGGCCAAAAATCAATGTTAAGACCACAAAAATCTTTGTAATTAATAAAGTTAATTTGGCCTCATGTCCAAAGTCCAATTGTTAGCTCAAAAAGTCTTCAAGTCATAGATGTATTGTCGGTCATTAATGCCAAAATGGCAAAGTCCCTAAATTCATAAAATAGGCCTTTATTGACTTTTCTTAATTATCTTACCTAACTCATCACGCTTCCGACACAATTTTTATCACACTTACATATCAACATATATTTATTCAAGATTTTGCGGCCTATTGTCCCTTATAAAATAATAAAGTAAAACTCATTCTTTTCCTTTTTTTTTTTTACCTCACAAGAATCTAGAAAAATATATACTTGAACATACTTACACATATGCTCCACAGCTATTATCAATTTGTTTCTCTATAAATACATTATTTTTGCATCCTTATACAAACTCAAAAACATTCAAAGATTAGGGTGAGCATAACAATGGAGGAAACCTCAGCTCGTCGATTCACAAAAATTTGTGTCTTTTGTGGATCCAACCCTGGGAATACTGAAGAGTTTACAAAAGTTGTAGAAAATCTTGGTAAGGTATTAGCTGAGCGAAATATACATTTAGTATATGGAGGAGGTAACCGTGGGTTAATGGGATTTGTAGCAAAAGCTGCACATAATAAAGGTAGTCGAGTTTTGGGTATTATTCCAAAATCTCTAGCTATTGAAAATATTGTAGGAAAAACAATTGGGGATGAGTTACAAGTCTCATCTATGCACGAGCGAATGGCTCAAATGCTTAGACATGCGGATGCTTTTATAGATCTACCAGGAGGTTTCGAAACCTTGGAGGAAATTTTTTAAATTGTCTCATGGGCACAATTACAAATCCACCAAAAACCCATTGGTTTGTTAAATATTAATGGTTTTTACGACGGGTTGATATCTTTTCTTGACTATGCAGCGGGAACACAATTCATCCCACTTCTAGCACGACGAATTCTTATTTCTGCTCCAACTGTTGATCAACTGATTGATCAATTGTAGTCTTATATAAATACTTATTCTTACCAGTTGTGGATACTGGTTACTACAGCATTAGCAGCCAACTTCTTTAATATTTAACAAAGCTTTGACAGCGAATGCCTTTCTTGAATGTGAATCGTAAGTAAAGGAGACACATTGGCAAAATCGGGACTAAAGGAGGTTGGAGATTTCAAAAAAGAAGCTCGTTGCAAAGATGAAAAATTGGGATGAAATCGTTGTAGGGATGGGATTATTGGGTATTTGAGTTGGGTTAGGGATTTATAATTGTACCTGAATTTAACCCGAATAATTTGAGTAAATTTTTACTTAACTCAATTTCAATTTTTTTAAAAAAAAAACCATTTACCTAATTATTTAAGGTTGGGTACAGTCCAATTCAGTTTGATTTTTTTTCAAAACCGAATCGAACCAATCTGGTTCAATTTTTTCAATAATTAAAATCGAAATCGGTTTTTTTAATAGAAAAAATTGAACCAATTTTTTTGTTCGGTTTTTTCAAAAAATTTATTATTTTTTTAATTTTTTTAATTTTAAATTGCAGGTTTTTTAATTTATTTATTTAAATAATTAATAGCTTATTTTAATTTTTTTATTTTTTTATTACACATTATAAGTCACTAAATTTATTCTTAAAAATTATATAAGTATTTAAAAAATTAAATTGACTAAATTAATATATATTACACGTTATATATTATATAATTAAAAAAATTCATTACACATACTAAATTTATTTTTATATATTCTATAAGTCTTTAAAAAATTAAATTGACTAAATTGTTATATACTGTACGTTACATTACATGTAATATATTATATAATCAAAAACATTTTATTATACATTTCTTAAGCCACTAAATTTATTCTTATTTATTATATAAGTCTTAAAAAATTAAATTGATTAAATTAATATATATTATACATTGCATTACACGTTATATATTATATAATCAAAATTACACATTACATAAATCACTAAATTTATTCTTATATATTATATAAATCTTTAAAATTTTGAGCTATTTTTTGAAATTTTTTATTTTTTATTTTAAATTATAGGTTTTTTATTTATTTATCTAAATAATTTAATAAACCATTTTTGACCTAATATTTTGGTCTATTTCATATTAACATAATTATAATTTATTTAATTCGAGATAAATTTAATTTTTTTATTAAATAATTACAAAAAAACTAGTTTTTCTGTTTGGTTTTTTTTGGGGAAAACTGAATCAGACCCGTCAGTTTTTCTCAAAAATAACCAAATTGGACCGGTCGATTTTTTTCAAAAAAATCGCAGCGGATCGGTAGATTTTTTCAAAAAATTGAACCGAGTTTTTGTTAAAAAAAAGCGAACCAAGCCGGCCGGTTCGATTACCCGATTGTTTTGCCCACCCTTATGATTATTTGCCCCAAATGGGTCGGGTATTTGCAATTTTAAATACCTATAGGTCATTTTAGATACTCGTGGGTCATTTTACTAGGAATAATTATGAAATTTCCTAATCACCATTAGTATGTATAATATTTTTCATTTTGTCATTGTAATAATATCTAATATAATCTAAAAAACCAACATAAGATTTTCACATTATATCTGTAGAATTTTAACGAGTTTTAACATCAAGTTTAAATTTTCTATTATCCATTCCGTAATTCATAAACACAACTTTAAATTCATATTGTCTAGAAGATTATGAAGCAATAAATTTGATTAATTTTTTAATTTTTTTATATGATAATAAATTATATCCAAATTAAATTAATAATATGACAAAGATATTTTAAATAAAAAACTTAAATTATACACAAGTGTTAAATAATGAGAAAATAAAGTTATAATAATAATATTTACACTTACATTATTAAAAGTAATATTAATAGTGTTTTTCTTTTATTTGAAATTCTCTAAAATATTTATTAAAAAATTAAAAATAATAAGAGTTGTGTGTGGATGTTCTAACCTATAAAAAGTAATAATTCTTTTTTACAATAACTAATTATTATCAATATAATGCAAAGTAATATAAATATAACCTAAATCATTGATACATATTAAACAATTAGAAGTAACAGCAAACACTCCTCTATAATATGAGGTTTCATCAATTAGACTTTATTTGTTTTGATAAAATGCAATAAAAGATAACTTTTTAATATATTTCTAAAAAGACAAGAAAAGTTAGGTTAGACATATCTTTTCATAAATTTCTTAAACTATTCATCGGTGAATGTAAAAAGGTTGTTAATTAGTTACAACATATTTTTCAATCCACCACAAATATGTTGTTGATCATATTTGAATTCAATAAAAAAAAATTTCAATGGTATTTTGAACAATTTGAGTTTAAGTTAGAAATTTTTTTAGACTATGTGATTGAACACATTTATCTACATGTTGTTTCAAATAACCAATGCCACATAAAATTTTTCCTTCTAAGCTTTGGTACAAAATTTATAGATATTTTTTCTTCAATTTATCCAAAAATAAAAGTACAAGTCTCCAACATAAAATAATTCTAAATATTTAATGTTTGATCTCTTATATTTTCAACATTTTGAACTGCGGAAGCATATTAACTACTAATAAAGATGGAATATTTACATGTGAATGTGTTATTGGTATATTTATATTTATTTCTTTATCACCATTAAAATGAAGATTTTCTTCAAATTCATTACTTCCTATATCTTTAAGAGTGCTGAAATTTGACATTCTGTTGGTGAATAAAAAAATATTAAGAATTTGGATGCATGAAAAAAATGAGAATGGTGAAAATAAATTGTGTTTTTGTGTTTTGAATTTTAATATGGGAGAATGATCTGAAAGGAGAATTGAGTAAGAGGAGATTGGAGAGTAAAGATTCGAGGGAGAGGCTGAGAGTGTGAGATTACGAGGAAAGAAGTAAATGATACCCAATTTATATCCAAAACAAAAAAAGAGCCACGGGATTTATCCAGCAGCTCTTTTGATAGTTGATCAACGATCAAAACTGAAAATTTGAAATAGCCAACAAAAAAAAAGCATGCTTATTGCTTGAATGCAGGCTAGTTCTCCATGCTTGTTAGCTAGTTCTGCATGATTGTTAGTGCCCGACTAGCCTGCTTTTAATTTTTTAAAAATAATAAATAAAGTCAAATAAATTCTTAATACATTAATATTTTTTTTTTTATAAAATGTTAAATCGGTACCTCAGCACCCTCTAATTTATAAATACTGATTTGCCTCTCACTCTCATTTCTCCCGTCACTCAATTTCTCTTTAAATTTAAAATAAATTCTTAATTATTCTAAAATGATAATAATAATATTTATTTTCAATTTTATTAAAATAATGACGACGAAGACTTATTGCAATCACAATATCATAAGATAATAAAAATAATTTTAAATTATTATACAATCATAAGTTTAACACAAACAAATAATAGTTTTATTTTAACAATATTGTGTTGTAAATGTTCTATTCGAACTTTCACCTGCATGAACTTAAACGTATGATTTGTTGGGTAAATTTTATTGTGAGGTTTAATAATTAAATTATGTTGTTTTTACTTTTAAGTTTAAATTCTACTATGAGATTTAATAATTTATTTAGGATATGTTTCAAGAACTAAAATATGTTTGTTTTTTTTATTATTTTACTAATTTATTTAATATCGTATTTATATAACTTGTTATTTGTATAATTTATTGTCAGAGTTACTAACTTATTTGTTATGCCATTTTATTATTCCACACATTATTTTAGTAATTATAATTTATATAATTTTACATGATGCATAAAATGATTAAATTAAAAAAAAATCAAATATATATTTATTGCATCCGAAATTTGATCAATTTGGAGTCAACAAGTTAGATTTGTTAGTTTCAAGAAATAGCTAGTTCAAATAATAAGACAAACATAAAAGATGCAAATGAGAATTATAATGGTTCAACCCAATAAGAACCCACATCTACTTTATTGAGCATTTAGCTCAAAATTCCTATGGAGAATAAAAGTTCTTTAGTTTTCAGTATTGATTAGCTGATATTAAAAATTTTATAATAGTTATCGGCCCAAAGATATATCCTTGGTCTCAATTGTTGAGTGCTTTGTGATGAAGTATTTTTGATACGCATACCCTAGGTCCACATGACATAGGTTCTTACACGGTTATGAAATTATGTTGCTAACGAAAAGGTGAGTATTGAAATTGGCGCCAACACTGGCTTCATTTAATTATAGGCAACCCTTTGAAAGGTACACGTTAACAAGTAGTTAAAGGAAGAGTTGCACTCCTTCATTTTCTCATTGATGTGGTTAAATCTCAAACCACTTATGTTGATTGAGGTTGAGAAGAAAAATTTGAAGTACTATAGCCAAATGAAAAGACGTTCTTTTTATGAGAGTGTATCAACCATTAGATTAGGAATCAAAGACGCGATGTCGATTTCTCTATAAATAAGGGGCACCCTTCCATTCCTTTAGTTGTTGTTTTTTTATTTGGTGACTTTAGAAAGAGAGACTATTTGTAATTTTAAAGAGAGAGAAACGTTGTGACTCTAGATTTATGTAATCTTATTTTTAAAGAATTTTTGTTTAAGTAAGTAACTTTCTTCTTCTTAAGTTCTAACATTATTGACACTACAAATTTTTTATTGTAGGCATTTTTCCTTGCACCCAACGAGTCTTTTTATGTTTTTGCTACAAACCTTGAGTGTTTAGTTTGAGCAGTCAAAGTAAGTTATTGACCAAAATGATATATCTGATAGGTTATATATCTCTTTTTTGTCTGTGTGTGTAAACCATATCTCTCATTTTGGACTCTCATAACATATTTGATCATGAGCTCAGCAATGTTAGTGGGGACTCAGTTGCTAAGAGTAACTCAACCCGAAAAGTAGATAACATAGTACTTAGGAAGTCTAGGGACCTCATTTATTTGTTAGATAGCCGTATAAAGAGGGGAATCTTGTAGAACTCTTAGAGAGTCCCAGTGATTCTAAAAAGACTTTTAATGTTGCGATGTCGATCAAGGTACCTTAGGGGCAAGGTTAGACCTTAGGTAAGCCCAATAGGCCTAAAACCTCATTCTATGACTGATTAAAGAGATATCTTTTAAGTTAGATTGCCACATTTATCATCCTTTGCATATGTGAAAGGGCCATCTTATTTCCTTGAGGGAGATATAAGATACCAACCACTATTACTCTTAGGGTCCCTCAAAAGGATGAGTATGTGAGCAAGCCGTCCATAGGGAGGTGGCCTTCAACTTGGATTTCTTTAGTTTAGATTTGAAGTTACCACTTCATCCTTACTTCATTTATATGCTCACACATTTAAACCTGGTACCATGCCAGGTAGGTTTAAATGCATAGAGGGTGCTAGTTGGCTTAAGGGTTATGTGGATAAAAGCTGAATATAGTGTATCCACCTTCATCTAGCTTCAACTATTATTCTAGTGTAGGGTTAATGCTAATTGGAATAAAGGGTTCCACCATTTCTCTACTTATAATGGCGAGAAGAAGTATTTTTCCATTCAAGATTGCCATCAAGTAACCATAATTGAAATTTTTTATGGTTTCTAGTTGGTAGAGAATGGTGCTAAGAGTACGTATGAGTGTCTGGCCATTGTTTTGTCCTTGAGTCTTCTAAGATAAGGTTTTTGCTTCTTTTTGTCGTGTATACGCTCTTTAGGTTGTTTCAAGATAATTTTTAACTTTAATACTTGTGTGTTGGAGTAACATTTTGGACTTCACAGTCCGAGCTTTATTTTGAGGAAATATATCAAGTTAACTAATCTAGAAAACAAGGTAGACCTATCTAATAGCTTCTTTAGAAAGCACAAGAGTAATCACCAAATAGTCCAAGTTGCCAAACAAAAAAAGAAGAGGTATTCTCTTTTTACTTATGTGTTAGTCTGTTGATTTTTTTCAATTACTTTGATTTTCACATCATATTTCTCTCATTTTTGGATAAAAATGGACATGGGAAAAAGCAGCAGAAAACACCCATACTCTTCTGAAGTCTCTAGGTTGAACAAGAGGACCAATGAGCTTATTAAAGTTCTTCGATTGAGTGAGAAAGTTGGCTCAAGCAGTGGAATTGCAAGGGGTGATTTTAGGGCTTTTCAACTAATAAAAAAAGGAAGATCACTAACATCCTAATAGCTCATTCAAAGATCTTGATAGATCAAAAAGATCATTTGTCTCAAGTTTCTCATCCTCTTTCTTTCATAATTACCCCTCTTATTAGCAAGTGGGTTGGGGCAGTACAGTGGTTAGGGTGGTGACCTTTTCTTTTTCAGTCTTAAGTATTGCTACCTCAAATTCAAATAGTTCTCAATTAAAGTCAGGGTGCGCAACCTTCAAGCAGTCTAATATCCTTGCGGTGAAATATGATAGATATAGGAAAATTATGTCTATAGTAAGGGAGGTTGAGTAGATGGTCTTAGTTACTCGAGTTGGTGACTTATCCATATATAATTCCTTAAAATACTTAATATATGGCATGATGTGTTTGCTTAAGGTTTTTCCTTTATTTTTAATTCATCATTTTGTTTTTAAATGTGTTTTCATCAAGATATTTTTTATTTATTCATTTTGCTTCTTTTTTAAGTAGCTTTGTTTTCTCCTTGTATCGAAATGAGAAATTATGTGCTGCCAAGGAGAAGTGAGAGCTATAGTAGACTAAGGACGAGATATCTAGACTCAATAAGGCTTTGTTGGAGGCTAATAAGAAATTTGATGAGGAAATAAAAAAAATGCAAGGGTTTAGATGCCAAAGTAGAAGAGGATGAAGCCATAGAGCCAGTGCTATAAGAAAAGCTTTTGCAATGGAGAGTAAGGTTTTGGCCTTTTATTAAAAAAATTTCCAACTCAAAGAGGCAACTAGTAAGTCTCAATCTTTGATTGAGGTTATTCAAGAGAAGAATATTGTCCTTGATAAAAGAAGCGAGGGGCTATTTGAGTAGTTTGAGCCTTGAGGCTGCTCAAGCTATCTCTTTAGTGAGAGCTGAATGCAGCTTTGGTGATAGGGTGAACATGGGCTTTGACCAATGTGTCCATGTATTTAAATCTTATTATCCTAACTTACACTTTGCTTAGCTGAAAGAAGCAATAGCTGCTTAATTAGGGTATGAGGATACAGCTGAGGATTCTTCTTTACATCAAGTGACTCCCTGACTTAATCAAGTCATCCTGACCAAGGATGTTATGATTGCTACAGTCGAAGATCTACACCTCTCCATCTTGGTGGTCTTTAGACTTAAGGCTTTAATTTTTTTTAATTTAATTTTTTGTAACTTAGGTTAAGCCCCTATTGTAACATTTTATTTATTTAAAAAACTCATTTCTTATAGTTGTGTCTTCACCTGTCTAGTGGTATTAATTACTTATTATTAACTTTGCATACATACTTTTACCCTTGACTTTTTTAGAGGAAAGCATGTTCATGGTCTTTGTTATCAAATTTCTGTTTGGGGCTTGTTTGAAATCTTACTAAGCAGTTTTAGGAGATTAGCTTGGTGTCTTACTGAAAGGGTTTCTAATAGTCTTACCCTTTTATCCTCAAGATTTATTAAGGAATATTTTCAAGTTTAATGCCTGATGAGGTATTTAGTTAATGGTTTAAGGAGGTTGTAGGGGACCACCTTGTATTCCCTTTTGGTTTTTTAATCATTTAAGGTTTTATAGGCCTTACCCTTTACTTTGGTTTTTTGTCCAACTAAGGGGTCATAGGGGAATCGCTTCATACCCCTTAGTTTTTCTACTAACTAAATGGATTATTCTTCTAGCCAAAATGGTCATAGGGCCTTGTTTTGTACCATTTAGCCTTTTGTCCAAAAGAGTTTAGGGACCCTGCCCTGTACTCGATAATGTCATGAACAAATGAAATGGTTATAACTGCCTCGCCTCGTACCACTAAGCTTTTTTTTTCAATTTAAGGGATAATAAGAGCCTTGCACTATACTTTTTGACTTTTTTTGATCAAACGGGTCAGAGGGGCCATACTCCATGCCCTTTGGCTCTTCTGACCAAAAGGGTTATAAGAGCCTTACCTTGTACCCTTTGGTGTTTTTAGACAATTGAAGAGGTTATGAAGGTCTAGCCTTGTACCTTTAGCACTTCTGCTAATCAAAGGGTTCATAGGCCATATACCTTTCGATTTTTCAAACCGAAGGGATCATAAAGAGTCTTAACTTGTACTTTTTAGGTTTTTAGCCAACTTAGGGTGTCATATAAGACTTGCCTCGTACTCTGAACCATTTTGTTAATAAAAGAGGTCATAGAGGCTTTACACCATAGCCTTTGGCTCTTTTGACCAAATGTTTCAAAAGGGCTTCGTCCCTTACCTATCAGCTCTTCTATTAACTGAAGGTATCATAGAGGCCTTTCCCTATACCCTTCATTTCTTTTGACCAAAAAGGTCTTAAGGGCCTCATTTCGTACCCTTTTTTTTGGACAAGTGAAAAGGTTCTAGGGGTCTTGTCTTATACCCTTTAGTTTTTGTACTAATAGAATGTGACATAAAGGCCTTGTAATGTACACTTAGGTTTTTGGCCAACTTATGGGGTCGTCACTCAATACCCCTCAACTTTTTTGCTAACTAAAGGGGTTATAAGGGCTTTGCTTCATACCTTTTAACTCTTTTCACTAAAACGATCATAAGGGTTTTGCCTCATACGTTTTTGTTTTGGCTAACTAAAAGGGGTTATAGTGGCTTTGCCCTATACCTCTCAGCTTTTTTACTAATGGAAGGGGTCGTAGAGGCATTGCCTGATACCTTTCGACTCTTATAACTAAAAGAGGTTATAGGTGCCTTGCTTTATACTCTTTGGCTCTTCTAACCAAAGAGGTCATAAGGGATTTTACCTATACACCTTAGTTTTTTAGCCAATTAAATGGGTTATAAGGCCCTCACCTTGTACCCCTTAGTTTTTTGCTAACCAAATAAGTCATAAGGGCTTTACTGTATACCTTTCGGCTTAGAATAGGAGAATTGCCCTATATCTTATACCTCTTCTGTCCAAAGAGGTCATAGGAACCTTACCATGTACTCTTTGGCTATTTTACCCAAATGGGTCATAAGGGCCTTCCCTCGCACCCTTTTATTTTTTAGCAAGTTAAAGGGGTCACAGAGACTTCACTTTATTCCCTTCAACTATTTTACTAACTAAATGGTCATAAGGGCCTTTCAATTTATATATATATATATATTTGTTGACCCTAAAATTTTGTCAATTTAAAGCCAACAAGTTAAATTTGTTAGTTGTCAGGAAGCAACTAGTACAAATCAACAAGATAACTATAAAGATGGAAAGATGAGTTATCATAGTTTAGATCAATGTTAGCCTACATCCACCTCATCGAGCCTTTAGCTCAATAGCCATCCATTATCAAATAATATATGGATAAAAAATACAAAAGAGTAATTAAATAACAAATTTCTTTTCTGACTACCTAAATTTCTTATATATGTTGTCTTCAAAAGAATTATGCCAAAGCCTTCCCTTCTAGAGAATCTTCCAACCCTCTATTTATAGGCATTTATAGATGGTTGAGTCTCGATAAAATTTGAGCAAGCTATCTCCTTCTTCATTTAGGACACTTATTGAGATCATTAGAGATTTTTCTCAAGGTATCTTTGGAATATATGGATCCTTTAATTAAGAATAGTCCGTAAGTTTAGGGTGCCTAGCCAACTATCTTGGTCATCCTTTAGTCAAGTGCTCTTACTCAAAGGGGAGTGCTTAGCCTTTGATAGGAATGTCAATGCCCTACTTGGTGTAAGGTAACTATTAAGGATTCTATGTTATAATTTTGAAGTCATCACCTCATGTAGATCTAGAGCTTTCTAGAGAACAAGGCCTGGAATTTTCAATATCGGTTATAAAGAGTCCAGACATACTTAAGGACTTTGGATCATTTAGAGTTCGTAGGTCGAGTTGACCTACTAAAAAAGTGGGCGTTAAGCCAAAATTTATAAGGGAGAACTATATTAAAAATTATAAAACAATATAAAAATATTTAAGTTAGTTAAATAGTTAAGTTATATATTTTTAATGTTTCAAGCCCTTATAAACTCAATTATTAATTTATTACAACTCACAAAATAATAACAAATAAATTAACTAAAATAAAAATTAGTGGACAAGCTTATTTAACGTACACAGGCAATCCACTTACAATCTATAGGCATTATGTATTAGGTTTGTGAGCCTAGATACAACATACTCCATATGGGCTATACTTATGGATTATGCTGAGCCTTACTTTTCAGCTTTCTTACTTGGGCCAGCTAAGCACAAAAGTTTGGCTGGTAATTGTATGCTATAATATTTAAGTACAAGTGCATGCTATCGTATCAAGTAATATAGGATTTTAAATCCAAATATCGATCCCACAAGAACTATACAATCTAATTCTATAAATCAAGTACTAAAATTGTACTCACTTAACTTTTATTCAGAAAATCACAATCTGAAATTTATGTAATTAATCTACTTTATCAATTAAATTGAACAAAAGTAAAGGCTAGAATTCACAAATAAAGATAATCTAGGGTTTTGACTCGTCCCCTAATATCTCATTGGACTCATTAACCACTTAGTTAATTCTTTAATACCAATTGATTGGCTTGGATACTAATCTCATCACAAGCCTCTGTCGATGGTCAAGTGACTATATTACACGTTCTAACAATCACCTATATGTCTATGGTAATCAAATCATAATGTAATTCATTAAGATCAAGTATAAATCATATCATATATGCCACTTGGGTATATGTCTATCCTAGATGAAATTCATAGTTGTTACCCTATGATCATACATTAAACTATCATAGGCTAAACACATGAGTCATTTTGTCAAGTTCATCATGGTTCCTCAATCATTCATAATATTGGTCAGATATAATGAAATAAATAAACACAAGATAAAATGAATCAATTTAAATAATTAAGTTCATAAACTAAAAATCAATAAAATCCAACTACATACAAGGTTCACGTAGTCTAACCCTAGAATAACAAGTTTAACTCATCACAAAATCAAAAGTATCAAACCAATCTATAAAGAGTAGCAAGAACAAGAACATAATGATACGAAAAGAGAAGAAAAACTAATCAAGAAGACGTCTTGGGTTGCTTCTCTCTCAATCTTCTCTTGAAACTTGAATCTTGATTTCTTGGCTACGATATTTGATTTTATGTTGTGAATTCTTTCTCTAAGTTTTTGCCTCTCCAAAGTTTGTGTATTTGACCTCAAAAGAGTATTTTTATTGGTATATGAAACCCTAAAGGCGAGAGACTTTGAATTCAAGTTGAAATAGGAGAGTTGAAAAGGGCTCTTATATGTCGCACGGGCGCCGCGACGCTCAACTACTCACCTGGGCACCCTGACGCTCAGTCATGGGTGCTGCTGTGCCCAGCCCTGGTACGCATTTCATATTTTGAGCGTAACTTCTTCATTTGACGTCCGATTTGTCCCCCGTTTATTCCTATGCGTCATATTTTCCATCATGCATCTATTTATGATCAAAAAATACTATTAAATAGCCAAATATTTATTATTTAGAGTAAAATACAAAAGTTAAATATAAATCATACTAGTATTTTTACGCCCCTATCTAATGGTCTAATATTTTGTAACGGCACAACCTACTTTACAAGTTTAATTTGAAGAAGTTGTGGTGAGTTAACTCTTGTATTATTTTGGACTCAGAACAGATGATTTCAATGTTGTTTGCTCTATATAACAAGATAAAATGATATACAATTCTTGTTTCTTCCCTCATATTTCACAGCATATCAGATAAGTTCAAAAGTATGGAAAATATAACATACAGGTCCACTTTGTTTACTTGTGGTCATCCAAAAATATTGAAATCATTCTCATACCCTAACGAATTACGGATAAGTATAGCTTTGATTATCATTAGTTATGGATATTGTTAGAATTTTAGTGATTCAAAACTAAGGATAATTTAATGTTGAGTTAAAAATTAAGAGAGAGTCGGACACATGGTCAATGACGTAATAAAATGACAAAAGATGTGCAAAACAAGAAGTCAAAAAAAATGTATTATTCATGTGTTTACTATTCCATGGATACTGTTTAGATGACTCTTTCTTTTTTGGAAAAATTCTATTTTGGTTCTAATTGCGTATTTAAATTAGTTTTGGACTTCCTTTTTTATGTAGATTCTTATTTCAACAAGTAATATGGTTTTATAGGGACTTTATAAACACTATATAAACCGTTATAATTTATTAGAATTGTCAATGCATTAACAAGAGAAAGAATAGAGGGTTAAGATAGTTCTAGGGCACTAGGCGCAAGCGCAGAAGAGTACCATAAAATGTTTGAGTGCTGGGCATATAAGCACCAAAAAGCACTAAGTAGATCTTTTAGAAAATTTTCTATTGTTGTATTCCTTAGGTTTTTCTTATAAAGGGTTACGAAAAAACTAAATAAAAAAAGGTAGGTTTGTGATCCACCGTAGACAGTTATTGTCAAATTGCGTATATTCTTGTGACTTGTGTGATTGTTTTCTTTATTTTCTTGGTTGATATTTGTTTATTCTTATTTTTACTTGTGAGAGAAAGCTTCCACAAAGTGCATAGGATTCTAGAGTGCTAAATACTGAGTCAAAAGATATTAGAGTATGTAAGAATTTTTAACAAATTAATATCAGAGATATAGCTAAAGTAATACCTAATTAGTGTTAAATTAAAGAACATAGCTTGAATCCTCAATAGATATCATATTAGTCAGAACCTATTTTCTACGCATTATATGTTTGTTATTTACTTTTCCTACTACTGTATCTCCTCTTAATCACATCTAGCAAAATATTATTAATTAGAATGCGATCAACCTAATTAACTATTTTGAATTTTTTTTAACTCCTAAAGATAAAAATATTGTATCTGCAGAAATATTTTACATTTTATTATGGTTATTTTAATTTAGAAACAAAAGAAGTATAAAAATTATATTTTGATTGCGAATTTTCAATAACCGTTCCCTATCAAGATCGACAAATCTTTTACGATATATCTCCCACAAAAAGATTGTTCATATAGGCGAGTTAATTAATTATAGAGGATCTAACTTTTTGTGTTCTATTTTTCTCTTTAGAAATTTGTTTCTATAGATTAAAAAGAAATTCTCATAATCCATATTAATTTATACAGAGTTTCCTTTTAAAAAATACTTGTTTTACTTAAACTCTAATTTTTAATAGGATTAGCATAAAATAATATTTTATATTATTTTAATTGGATAACAAAAAGTTAAACCCATATTTATTAAGGATTAGGATAAAAAATAATATCCAATATTATTTTTAATTTAATTAAATAATTTAATATAAATTCATAATCATTCAAATTATCTAAATAATATACATAATCTAATTATTTATTTAATTTCATAATTATTATAGATTGGGCCAATAATTGATTGGGCTTAATGGGTTTAATTAAATTAAACTTAGGCCAACTTACAAAATTAATTAATTAGATCTAATAAGTTTAATCAAATTAAACTTAGTTCAATTAATATTTTAAATCTAACAATAAACATATAGTCGATTTTTGTATTTTATGGAGTTAATATGAGGACTTGATTAACTTATAAAATTAAAATCTAATAAATAAAATTATTTGAATAAAATTCTTTAATCAATATGATTTTATTTATTAACTTTATATTATTTTACTAAAAAATATAAAGTTGAATACTGAATTTTGTAGATAAATTATAAAATAAAAAATTATGTTTGCCTATTCAATAATCATTTCATATTGATCAATTCTCCATAAATATTTATAATTAGAGTTAGGTCAAGTGTCTATTAACCTTTCTAATTACATCTTTATCCTTAATTTACATTGATCTTTTTTTGAACATTTAATTTACGAAAATAATAAATTTTTTTTTTTACTCTTAAAGAAAACTTAGCTCATTATGTTTAGGACTAAAATCAATTATTAAGACAACAACTTATCTAACTTCAATTTCTTCTTAGAAGTAGTAGATTCTATTTCTATGAGAAATGTTCACAAGCATTCATTTTGTTATATTTATAAAATATTAGTAATTAACTGAAAATATTTTATAGTATTTCCTTGTAGATTATTAAATGTAACTCGACAAATAGGAGTTCATTAATCATTCAGGATTAAAATTAATTCATATCTAATTATATTGTAATAAAATAAATTCTCTTTATTAACGAAGATTAACAGAGAATTAATTTTATTATGATCTAGCTCTATATAATTAACATTATATAAAATACCTCTATTTTTTAAATCAACACATAAAATAATCCAGATGAGACAATTGCATACAATATGCTAATGGACTGCACTTATAGTCTATTAAACAAAGTTTCCGTCTTCATTCATACTAATGACTAGTTTATATTATTATGTTTAAACTTAATTCTCTCGTATATAATTATTATATATTAAGTTTAAAGTTATATATAATAATTAAGGAATTTTATGATATTTATATAAAATAATAATTTAGAATTATAAAAATCTAAATAAATAAATAATCTCTATTATTAATTTCAACAATATTTAAACATAAATAATTATACTTTAAGAGCACATTCTAACAATATCATTTATGAATTAAATAATTTTTCTCTTTATATAAGAATATCTTTTATATGTTTTAACAATTATTGTAATAAATTCATTAAACTTTTTTTTTTCAAATATCTTTTCTTTGTATCTTATACAAACATTAAAATCTTCAAACCATTTTCTTTTAACAGTAAAAGATTTAAGATTTCGTATATAGTTGGTTTGTATGAGAAAAAAATAAGGCCTGGATATAGGATAATATTTTGTGCCATTTAATATTTTCTTTTGGTTGGTATCTATTGTATTTTATTTTTTATTTATAATTTTTAAATATTTTATTGTTAATAAATTTATTTTTTTTATATTATAATAATATAAGATCGTACGAGGTTGGTTTTTATGAGATTGTGTCATTTACGGTGACACAATTATAAAAGGAAGAGATATTTCTCTTTGTAAAATCTAAAACTCTCAACTTCCTAATGAATGTGGAATTAACGGAACTTATACATAGTATTTATAAATAATTATAAAATAAAAATTGTATGAGGAACCACTGTTGGCTTTTGGTCACTGTAATTGAAGAACGTCATTGCTAATACCATCCACACGAGAGTGAGAATTGCGCCCAAAAAAAAAAAAAAAGAATCTACGCGGTAGAAAGTTATCTAACACATCGGGTCAAACTCAAACCACACCTTTTTTTTTTCTTTAAAAAAAAAAGTTATGTATTTTGTTAATAATGAACAGATTTGGGCATTTGACTTTTCTCATTTTTATGGTGCTAGTGGTGATAGATGTGGACACTAACCACTAAAATCCCTCGACAGCCTACCACTGTTTTGGCAAATTTCATTTTTTATTTATTATTAAATTATTAATTATATAATGGATATACTTATAAAAACTTAGATGATGGACTTAATATTAGTACATTTTTTAAATAATTATTTAATGTTAATTAAAATAACTATTTATCATGATTTATATTTGCTGGGCCATTATCACAACGAACCAATCAATCGCGCCACTATAGATGTTATAAGGTGTAGCTCATTTTAAAACAATCCTAATCTCATATTTAAATGGATTTTAGTTTAAAAACAAAATCATCATATAATTTGACCTGTCAAACTATGGACTCTAGATACAAAATGTGTGAGGCATGACGGGAACATATTAAATTATTATTTTATTCAAATTTATATTGATTTAATTATTATTCTTCATAAAAAAAATAATTTCTCACATAATGAATAATTTTTATTTAAGTCATTCTTTTTATTTTATGCATTATGAATTGAAATAAAATTTAATTTCTATTCAAACCAAAATAATCACTTTATGAATACTCATGCATATTTTTATATATGATTTGGATTCTTACACTATAAATAAAGTTAAACTAACTATTAATCATTCATTAAAAAAAATTCTCTATCCGATATTCATGGCATTGTACTTACCTTTAAAGTACTCACACATTAAATATTTTCTTTTTAAAAAAAAATATCTACTTGAACGTTAGAGTGTTTTTCTTTATAAGATGACGATATTTTTTCATAAATTGAAGGAGTTTTCAAGGGTGAGAAAATAATTTCGTGAAGTTCTAATTTTTAAAACTTTTAAGGGCATCGTCTATTGGGAGGCCTCGAAGAAAAAATAGACTTTTCTAACTTTAAGACAATAAAAACATGACGAATCAACTAAATTCTCGTTCCTCAGAATTGAACAATACTTTTTCTGACATGAGCGCTCTAGGGAATGATATTCTTGTTGGCATGGAAAACATCTTGGAAATTTTTTTAAAATAATTAGAAGTGACTAAGAAGGAGAATCAAGAGTTGAAGGAAAAACTAACTATGATAGAAGAAGTCGAAGACTTAGGAAGATTTCGACAAAATTCCACCCTACAAAAATAAACAAAACATAACTAGTGGGAAAGATCTGTGGACAATAGAGGAAGGAAGGAAATCATAGATCAAATAGGAAGGAAAGAAGCTATAAAACAAACAAGGAGACTAGATTATGAGCATGACATAAGAGTAGCAAGTCTAAATGGAGTCAATGAATTATACGAAGGTTCAGGAAAGCCAAACCTATTGAAGATGCAATGTCTTTAGCATGGAAGGTGAATTAAAACCCTTTTATAGAAGCAATTAAGAAAGCAGAAAAAGCCTCAAAAGTTTATCATAACAAACTTTAAGCTGTAAGATGGCATCAAATACTTTGAAGAGCACATTTTTCACTTTAACGTGAAGATGGTTATGCACTCGATAAACGACCCTTTAAAATACATTACCTTTCCTTCTAGCCTTAAAATACCTGCTCAAATGTGGTTTCAATGGTTGAAGAAGAATTCAATTTCATCTTTTGATAAATTGACTACTTAGTTTATCATAACATACATATGGAATAGGAAGAAAAAGAAGACACCATCAAGTTTGTTCTCCCTAAAGCAAGAGTAGTGTAAATTAATTAAAAGCTTCTTAAATATGTTCAATAATGAGTTTAGACAAAATAAAAACTATGATACAAAAATTGTAATGCAAGCAATTATAAAACAATAAGGACTACACTCATTTTTATTGATATTTGGGCTGAAAGAGTTTTACTTCCTTCAAATTAATTAGCTAAAATTAGAACATTGAATAAAAGAAGCAGAAGATGAAGTTGCAATGACAAAATTAACTTTCATGATTACCACATTAAATGAAGGTACGGCCTCTTAAAAGGAATAATTCTATAAAGGCACCCCTTTCAGTATAGTCGCCTGTCTCAGTCAATGGATTAATTCAATGGCTGAGATTTGATGATATAAACTTGCACAGCAGGTTATTTGAAAAATATCAAAAAAACCCCTTAATGTTTAGTTAAATATAAAATAAATCTTTTAAATTTAAATTATTAACAAAATACCCCTTTATAATATTAAAAAATTAAAAACAATATATTACATTGTATGTTATAATTTTAATTTTAATAATATTAAATTTTGATTCTAATTTTAATTTTAATTACATTAAATCTTATAATTCTAATTTTAATTTTAATTACGTTAAATATAATAAGTTCAATTTCAATTTTATTTTAATTAAGTTAAATAATTTTAATTTCAAATATAATTTCTATTTCTATTTTAATTACGTTAAATGTTATCATTTCAATTCTAAATTTAATTTCAATTACGTTAAATGATATAATTCTAATTTTAATTACGTTAAATATTATCATTTTAATTTCAATTTTAATTATGTTAAATGTTATAATTCTAATTATGTTAAAATTTTATAATTTCAATTTCAAATTCAATTTTAATTACATTAAATGTTATAATTTCAATTTCAATTTCAATTTCGATTTCAATTATGTTAAGAGTTATAATTTCAATTCTAATTCCGATTTCAATTTCAATTACATTAAATGTTATAATTCTAATTTCAATTACGTTAAATGTTATAATTCTAAATCCATTTCAATTTCATTCATATTAAATGTTATAATTTTAAATCCAATTTCAAATTCATTTACATTAAAAGTTACAATTCCAATTTCAATTATGTTAAATATTATAATTCTAATTTTAATTTCACTTACTTTAAATATTATAATTCTAATTTTAATTTTAATTACGTTAAAATTATAATTTTATTTCTAATTTAAATTAAATATTATAATTTCATTCCAATTCTAATTTTAATGACATAAAATAATATAATTTCAATTTCAGTTTTAAGTACATTAAATGTTATAATTCTAATTTTAAATTTAATTTTAATTACGTTAAATATTATAATTTCAATTTTAATTTTAGCTTCAATTACGTTAAATATTATAATTCAAATTCTAATTTTAAACTCAATTTCAATTACATTAAATATTATAATTAATAAATTTAATTTTAATTTTAATAACGTTAAATATTAATTTCATCAACGTTAAATATTGTAATTTTAATTTCAATTTCAATAACGTTAAATGCTATAATTATAATTTCAATTTCAAATTTAATTACGTGTTAAATCTTATAATTTCAATTTCAAATTTGTTAAATGTTATAATTCCAAATCTAATTTCAATTTGATATTATATAATTAGTTTATATTTTAAAAAATATTTTTTTAAATA
Organism: Ailanthus altissimus; assembly: GCA_946807835.1. Lineage (NCBI taxonomy): Eukaryota > Viridiplantae > Streptophyta > Magnoliopsida > Sapindales > Simaroubaceae > Ailanthus > Ailanthus altissimus. Next base: position 15,626,710 of record OX327697.1, on the reverse strand, counting down.
AATTAAATTAAATGATAAAAATTTAAAAATTTAATCTGTAACTGTCGTCAGAAACGGCGGCCAACTGGTGGCTAGACGCTATTTTTTGGCGATACTTCAGTGATAAAAAATATCAAATTTTATATCACTAAACTCTTTTTTCTTTAATTTACACAATTGTGGGTTATTTTTGACACCAAAAAAGATTAAAAAATGTCAAATATAGTGATGGCCACCACCTCCGTCAAATGGTAGGGCGGTGATTTGCACCACCCTTACTTATGGATAGATCACCGATCTATCTATAAATGGAGGTGATGCAAGTCACTGTCCCATCATTTAATAGTGAGTGACGAAGGCCGCGCTTCTCACCATCACATTTGGCCATTTTCTAGTATTTTTCTTCTAAAAATGTCCCAATTATTGTGTAAATAAAAAAAAGACTATAATGACTTAAAAATATGATCTTTTTTATGTTAGAGACTCGCAAAAAAATGACACTGACCGTCGTCTTCGATGATAGTTACATATATTTTTTTAATGATTTATCATTTAATTTATTTTTTTATAAAAATATTTTTAAAAATATTACCAACTATACAATTACACGTGTTATTTTGTGCTACGTTCCAATTTTTAATTTAATTCTATGGTTAAATTATTTTTTTATCTTTCCACCAATAAATTTGATTTTATCTTTAATTGAGATAAAGTTATATTTATGCCTAAAATATTGTGGAAAATTCATTGTTATCCTTTAAATCTTATAATTCAGATTTCAATTCTAATTTCAATTACATTAAATGTTAGAATTTTAATTTTAATTAGGTTAAAAAAATTTAATTCTAAATTTAATTTCAATTTTGATTTCAATTACATCAAATGTTATAATTGAATTCTAATTTTGATTTCAAATAAATTAAATGATATAATTTCAATTCCAATTTCAATTTCAATCTCAATTACGTTAAATATTATCATTCCAATTTTAATTTCAAATTCAATTTTAATTATGTTAAATGTTACAATTTTATTTTTAATTTTAATTAATTTAAATATTATAATTTTAATTTCAATTATGTTAATTATTATAATTCAAATTTTAATTTCAATTATGTTAATTATTATAATTCAAATTTTAATTTTAATTACATTAAATATTAATATTCAATTTCAATTTCAATTTCAAGTACATAAAAAATTATAATTATAATTACAATTTTCAATTTCAATTACATTAAATGTTATAATTTCAATTATAAGTTCAATTTCAATTTCAATTACATTAAATGTTATAATTCCAATTATAAGTTCAATTTCAATTTTAATTATGTTAAATATCATAATTCCAAATCTAATTTTGATTTCACTGACATTCAATATTATAATTGTAATTTCAATTTCGATTTCAATTATTTTAAAGTTATAATTCTAATTTTTATTTTTATTACATTAAATATTATAATTTCAAACCCACTTTCAATTTCAAGTATATAAATGTTACAATTCCAGTTCTATTTTTGATTCAAATTTCAATTACGTTAAATGTTATAATTTTAATAAAGTTAAATGTTATAATTAAAAGTCCAATTTAGATTTCAACAAATCTAAAATTGGAAGTTAGAAATATATTTTGGACTTGTTATATATGTTTTTACAATAAATCAGTAATTAGAAATTATAAATATATTCTTAAAAATTAGAAATTTGTTTGTGAATTATTTATTTTGGAAAATGAAAATTTGAATTTGTTATATATTTTTGAAATTAAGAGTTGGAATGTTAAGATAGTTTAATAAATACCTTGAAAATTAAATATATATATATATATCAAAAATATAAAAACACCCCAAAAAAAGTAAAGGTCAAAAATTGAAAACAACCCAAAAACTTTAATTTAGCTTAATTAAAATATTTTGTTATATATTTTTAAATTTAATTTAATTTAAATTTTATTTATAATTTTAATAAAAAGTGGCTAATTGAATATTAATTATTTATTAACTTAGAAAAATAATTACTATTTTAAGTATGAAGTTAAATAAAATTTAATAATAAATTAAAGATTAAATTTTAAATTTTAAATTTTAAATTTAAAAACCACATGATGTCCTGTGGTAGCGCTATGTGGTGAGACTTTTTATGTTAACCATGGTTATTTATGATAAATATAAAATATCATTCATTTGTTTATATTATATTTTTTGTGAAGTTAAATGCAAACTTACAATTTATAAATAAGTGAGGATACCCTCTTATATTTATGGGTGAAAGGTGCAAAAGTGAGAACACGTCCTACATTAAGTGGGATACAATATATAATAAGTTGTGAATGTAAAAAGTAAAAACATGTTACATGATATAAGGAGAAGTTATTTTATGGGTGTCCTAAATAAGGGATTAACTACAGTACAGTTAGTTGTACTATACAGCTAGCTGACGTTAGTTAATGTGACCGACAATCTTAGATATTACTTGTTATTTTGGATTTTATCATAAAGGCCCCTCTATTAATAAAATTATAATTATAAATTTTGACTCAATTAAGTCCAAAAAAATGTTAAAAAGAAAATAATATTATTATAATTTTTTTTATAAATCAAACATATTTTATATAAAAATTTGTAAATGTAAATTAAATATTATTCTGATGATAATGACCAATAAAAAATAAAGAAAATATACATACCAACAAATTTAATTTCAATTAAATTAAATGTTATAATTTCAAATTCAATTTATATTTCGATTATATTAAATGTTATAATTTTAATTCCAATTTCAATTTTAATTACGTAAAATATTATAATTTCAATTACGTTAAATGTTATAATTCAAATTTCAATTTCAATTTTAATTATATTAAATATTATAATTTCAATTTTAACATAACATAGTAACATAGTAAAGTGAAAAGCATGACGAGAAATCTCAACTCGAGATATTAGAACATGTAAAATCAATGTGTGTCGGAGCTGTACAATTATTTCAACAAATTGAAGAAAATGTTGGATCAAGAGAAGGGGTACTACGAGCCCTTTGCTCCACGCATCTAACCAGTTTGTGTAGTTCACTAGTTCCACCGACTAGACCTTTAGAGTGATTCAGTCGATATAGGAGTGCACTTGAAGCGAGGAGTGTGCTATCTCTATTGGGCTAGGCCCTCCCCTATAAGGCCCCACCGTTAGGGTTTAATGTAACTAAAATTAGAGTTAGAATTGGAATTATAAAATATAAGGTAATTGAAATTGTAATTATGAAATTTAATGTAATTAAATTAGAATTAGATTTAAAATTATAACATTTAACTTAAGTGAAATTGAATTTAAAATAACTTAAGTGAAATTGAATTTAAAAATAGAATTAAAATTATAACATTTAATGTAAGTGAAGTTGAATTTAAAATTGAAATAGAAATTATTACATTTAACGTAATTGAAATTGAAATGATAACATTTAACATAACTAAAATTGAAATTAGCTTTGAAATGATAAAACTTAATGTAATTAAAATTTAATTTAAAATTAGAATTAGAATTATAATATTTAACATAGTGAAATTGAATTTAAAAATGGAATTGGAATTATAACATTTAATGTAAGTGAAAATGAATTTAAAATTAGAATTTAAATTATAATATTTATTTAAATGAAATTAAAATTGAAATTAGAATTATAACATTTAACTTAATTAAATTTAAAATTATAAAATTTAATGTAATTGAAATAGAATTTAAAATTAGAATTAGAATTATAACATTTAGAATAAGTGAAATAGAATTTAAAATTACAATTGAAATTATAAAATTTAACGTAATTGAAATTAAATTTCACAATTATAATTATAATTATAATATTTGGCGTAATTGAAACTGAATTTAAAACTAGAATTAGAATTATAACATTTAACGAAATAAAAATTATAATTATAATTTTTAACCTAATTAAATTTAAAATTAGATTTAAAATTATAACATTTAGCTTATGTTCTCACTAACTGTTGCATGTTGCATTTCACTTAACATACAACAGGTAAATAGTAGGAACATGTAATATACTAAATGGGAACATGATGTTGTTTGTAAGTTATTTTTTTTAACATATATGAAAACCATACGTATGTAGAATACTCATAAAATTGGAACACCTGAAATTAAATTACATATTTTCAATGGTAATCGACAACGTGCTAATAAAGTAAAAGTTTGGATAATAGGAAATGACAAAAGTATAGTATATTAAGTAGGAACATTTAGTATGCCAAGTAAGAACGTTTAGTACATTAAGGGAGAACACTTAGTATATTAAGTGGGAACATTTAGTATGTTAAGTGGGAACAAGTAGTATATTAATTGGAACATTTAGTAAATTAAGTGAGAACAAAGTAGTATATTAAGTGAGAACAAAGTAGTATATTAAGTGAGAACACGTAGTATGTTAAGTGGGAACACATAATATATTAAGTGGGAACACATAGTATATTAAGTGGGAACATTTAGTATATTAAGTGAGAATATATTAAGTGAGAACACGTAGTATATTAAGTTGGAATACGTAGTATATTAAGTTGGAACAATTAGTATATTGAGTGGGAACACGTAGTATATTAAAATGGGAACAAGAAGTATATTAAATGGGAACATGTAGTATATTAAGTGGGAACACGCAGTATATTGAGTGAGAACACGTAGTATATTAAGTGAGAACATTTAGTATATTAAGTGGGAATACGTAATATATTAAGTTGGAACAATTATTATATTAAGTAGGAACATGTAGTATATTAAGTGGGAACAAGTAGTATGTTAAGTGGAAACACGTAGTATATTGAGTGGGAATATATAGTAAATTGAGTGGGAACGCGTAGTATATTGAGTGGGAATACGTAGTAGATTGAGTGGGAACACGTAGTATATTGAGTGAAAACTCGTAGTTTATTAAGTGGGAACATTTAGTATATTAAGTGGGAACACATAATATATTAACTGAGAACACATAATATATTAACTTGGAACATTTAGTATATTGAGTAGGAACACGTATGATATTAAATGGGAACAAGAAATATATTGAGTGGGAACACGTTGTATATTGAGTGGGAACATTTAGTATATTAAGTGGGAACATGTAGTGTATTGAGTGGGAACACGTAGTATATTGAGTGGGAACATGTAGTATATTGAGTTAGAACATGATGTATATTGAGTGGGAATGTTTAGTATGTTAAGTGAGAACATGTAGTATATTGAGTGGGAACACGTAGTAAATTGAGTGGGAACACATAATATATTGAGTGGGAACACATTATATATTGAGTGAGAACATTTAGTATGTTAAGTAGGAATACGTAGTATATTGAGTGGGAACACATTTGTATATTGAGTGGGAACACGTAATATGTTAAATGGGAACACGTAGTATATTGAGTGGGAACACATATTATATTAAGTGGGAAAACGTAGTATATTAAATATTTTCACTCAATATACTACGTGTTCCCACTCAACATACTAAATATTCCTACTCAATATACAATGTGTTCCCACTTAATATACTACGTATTCCCACTTAATACACTACATATTTTCATTTAACATACTAAATATTCTCACTCAATATACAACGTGTTCTCACTCAATATACTACGTGTTCCCACTTAACATAACATACTACATGTTCCCACTCAATATACAACGTGTTCTCACTCAATTTACTACGTGTTTCTAGTTAATATACTACATGTTCTCACTTAACATACTAATTGTTTCTATTCAATATATTACTTGTTCCCACTTAATATACTAATTGTTCTCACTTAATATATTAAATATTTCCACTTAATATACTACGTGTTCCTACTCAATTTATTAAATGTTTCCACTTAATATACTATGTATTCCCACTCAATATACTACGTGTTCCTACTTAATATACTACCTATTCACATTTAACATATTACGTGTTTTCACTAAATAAACTACGTGTTTCCACTTGTGTTTTCACTTAATATACTACGTGTTCCCACTTAATATATTACTTGTTTCCACTTAACATACTAAATATTTCCACTTAATATACTACGTGTTCCCACTCAATATATTAAATGTTCCCACTTAATATACTACGTATTCCCAGTGAATATACAACGTGTTCCCACTCAATATACTAAGTGTTTCTACTCAATATTCTAAATGTTCCCACTTAATATATTCCGTATTCTTATTTAATATACTACGGGTTCCCACTTAATATACTAAATGTTTCTATTTAATATACTAAATATTTTCACTCAATATACTACATTTTCTCACTTAATATACTATGTGTTCTCACTTAATATACTAAGTGTTCTTACTTAATATATTATGTGTTCCTACTCATAAAATTATCATTTTTATTGTCAGAGTGTCGTTAAAAAAATGTTTGCCAACCGATTGCCATTTTTTCAATGAAGGTTTTCTAATTATTAATTAATTATTTTTTAATATATTTATTATAATTATAGACTAATTGCAGGATGACATATGTAATTTATAATTAATCAGTGTTTGACACATATTACTTTGTTAAAAAATATTTATTTATTACTTTTTAACAATTATATTAAATTATATAAACGAATGAGATTGCGCCATGTATTTAATGACAATGGACAAGTGAAATTGTGCCGCGTGTCTAAGGTTAAATGACAAATAATGAAGGTAAAGTGGTAATTGTCTATTAAAGATAATATTTTCATCCAATTTAATGGCAAAGATTTACGGATATGGTAAACTTATGTATTTTATCTCTAACTAGGGCAAAGTTATAAATTAGCCTAAAACATTATGGTAAATTTGAACTTATTTCTTATAACATTTAAATGAAAAAAAATTAGAATTGAAATTATAATATTTAACGTAATTTAAATTAAAAGCGTATTTAAAACTGAAATTAGAATTATATTATTTTATGTAATTAAAATTAAAATTAAAATTAGAATTAAAATTAGAATTAAAATTATAACATTTAACATTTATTAAAATTGAAATTGAAATTGGAATTGAAATTATAACTTTAACATAATTAAAATTGAAATTAGAATTAGAATTATAACATTTAACGTAATAGAAATTGAAATTGAATTATAATATTTTATGTAATTAAAATTAGAATTAAAATTGAATTTGGAATTATAACATTTAACATAATTGAAATTATAATTTTATTTTTTAACGTAATTAAAATTAAAATTAATTTAAAATTATAACATGTAAATAAAATTAAAATTGGAATTAGAATTATAACATTTAACATAATTAAAATTAGAATTATAGCATTTAATGTAATTATAACATTTAACGTAATAGAAATAGAAATAGAAATTAGAATTATAACATTTAATGTAATTAAAATTAGAATTATAACATTTAACGTAATAGAAATAGAAATTGAAATATAGCATTTTATGTAATTAAAATTAGAATTAAAATTAAAATTATATCATTTAACGTAATGGAAATTGAAATTAAATTATAATATTTTATGTAATTAAAATTAGAATTATAACATTTAACATAATTGAAAATAGAAATTTATTTTTTAACGTAATTAAAATTGAAATTAATTTAAAATTATAACATGTAAATGAAATTGAAATTAGAATTAGAATTATAACATTCAACGTAATTAAAATTGAAATTATAACATTCAACATAATTAAAATTGAAATTATAACATTCAACGTAATTAAAATTAAAATTATAACATTTAATATAATTGAAATTTGAATTGTAATTATAACATTTAACGTAATTAAAATTGGAATTGAAATTAGAATTATAACACTTAAGTAATTGAGATCAAAATTATAACATTTAACGTAATTGTAATTGATATTGTAATTGTAATTATAATATTTAACGTAATTAAAATTGAAATTATAATATTTTAACATAATTGAAATTAGAATTGAAATTGTAACATTTAACATAATTTAAATTGAAATTAAAAATTAAAATTAAAAATTAAAATTGAAATTATAATATTTAACGTAATTGAATTTGAAATTAGAATTGTATTATTTAACATAATTGAAATTTAATTTAGAATTGAAATTATAACATTTAACATATTTTAAAATCAAAATAAAAATTATTTAACCTAATTAAAATTAGAATTTAAATTATAATATTTAACGTCCTTAGAATCGAAATTGATTTTGAAATTATAACATTTAACATAATAGGAATTGAATTTAAAATTAAAATTAGAATTATAACCTTTAACAAAATTAAAATTGAAATTATATTTGAAATTATAACATTTAAACTAACTGAAACTAAAATTAGATTGTAATTGCAACATTTAATAAAATTAAAATTGAATTTGGATTTCAAATGTAACATTTAATGTACTTAATGTAATTGAAATTGAATTTACAGTTAAAATTGTAATTATAACATTTAAAGTACTTAAAATTATAATTAGAATTGCATTTAGAATTACAACATTCAACGTATTTGGAATTAAAATTAAAATTATATTTAGAATTATAACATTTAATGTAATTAAAATTAAAAATTGATTTGAAATATAACATTTAACGTAAATGAGATTAAAATTATAATTTGAGTTATAATATTTAACGTTATTAAAATTAAAATTAGATTTGAAATTATAATTTTTACATAATTGAAATTGAAATTGGATTTGAATTATAACATTTAATGTAATTACAACTGAAATTAGATTTCAATAACATTTAACGTAGATGAAATTAAATTTAAAATTAGATTTGTAATTATAACATTTAATGTAGTTAAAATTAAATTTAAAATTATATTTTAGAACTATAATATTTAATATAATTGAAATTAATATTGAATTTTAAATTATAACATATAATGTAATTAAAATTAGAATTAAAATTAGAATTGAAATTATAATATTTTACGTAATTGAAATCGAAATTAGAATTGGATTTATAATATTTAACATAATTAAAATTAAAATTTGAATTTGAAATATAACATTTAACGTTATTGAAATTGTAATTAGAATTATAATATTTAACATAATTAAAATCAAAATTAGAATTGAAATTGTAATATCTTACGTAATTGAAATTGACATTGTAATTAAATATAACATTTAAAGTAATTAAAATTACAATTGTATTTGAAATTGTAATATTTAACATAATTAAAATTGATATTGAAATTATAACATTTAACATAATTGAAATTAAAATTAAAATTGTAATATTTAATGTAATTAAAATTAAAATTATAACATTTAACATAACTGAAATTGAATTTAAATTTAGAACTATAACATTTTATGTAATCAAAATTGAAATTACAATATTTAATGTAATTAAATTTGAATTTCAAATTAGAATTGAAATTATAAAATTTAATGTAATTGAAATTAAAATTAGATTTAGAATTATTAACATTTAACGTAATTAAATTTGAAATTAAAATTAATTTTAGAATTATAAAATTTAACTTAATTTAAATTAGAATTAGATTTATAATATTTAACACAATTAAAATTGAAATTGATTTTAGAATTATAATATTTAACCTAATTGAAATTAAAATTAAAATTAAAATTTAAACTATAGCATTTAACGTAATTGAAATTAGATTTAAAATTATAATATTTGACGTTATTAAAATTAAAATTGAAATTATAACATTTAATATAATTAAAATATAAATTAAATTTAAAATTATAACATTTATTATAATTGAAAGTAAAAGTTTGGTATGTATTTTGTCTTTATTTTTTTTATTGATTGTTATCATTGAAATAATATTTAATTTATGTTTATAAATTTTTATATAAAATATGTTTTATTTTTTCAAAATAAATATTATAATAAAATTATTTTCTTTTTATTAATTTATTTTTGGACTTAAATTATTTTAAATTTATAATATAATTATATATGTTAATTATATTAATATATAAGGGGTCTGTATGTAAAAACTAAAATAACTAACAATACCTTATATCCGGTCATTTTAACTACGTCAACCAATTGTACCGTAGCTTTGTTCCTTCTATAGAATGCCTTTTAACATCGAGGAAAGTGCAATAAATAAGTGTCAGAGGCCACTCGAGCCTATTATTCCCATTAACATGCCACAAAAAAGGATTTAGTAAAAATATAAAGATATTAGAGTATTTAAGACGCCAAGGCCAACACAACTTTCCGAACATCTGAAAGACATGACTAAACATTATTCCTCTTTACATGTAAGTTGTTAAGATACATGCCCTAATAAGGAATATATATTTGGCTGAGTACCGATTATGACAGAACCTTATAAAACTACAACAGATAAAGCTGCAAAATACTCTAAACCAACGGGATAGAAGTTATAATGACAGAGGAATTGGTATTAAAATTTTGGATGCAATTCATAAATCATTATATGACATCCAATATTAAGGGGAAGAAGAAATCTAGAAAGAAAATATGGATGAAGATAAAGGCCTAATAGTCATGGAAGGACCAAAAATAGTATGTAAACCTATACAAGATTCAATGGAAGTGCTGGTTGGAATAATAGTGGTAAACCAGCATTTCGTAGATATATTTTAAGTAAGACCTTCAGAAAGAGAGGGTAAAGACGAGATATGGAGGCCTTTGTTTAAATGAGCCACTAAAGTACAGAGAACTGAAGTGGAAAAGACCTTGCTCCTACTATTATGGCAATTGAACAGGAGTTAAGAGAAGGCTTATTCTTTTAGGAAGACCTGATTGACATAATGCTTTCACATCTCGACCCATTGGTAATTACGTTGAACATAGAAAAAAATATTGCTCGACATGTTTTAGTTGACGGTGGAAGCAATGTATATTTATTATTTTGGGATACCTTCAAGAGATAGAGCTTCAAGAGAAAGATATCCGAGGATGGAACACAAAGCTCATTGCATTCAGAGGAACAAGAGTTCAAGTCAATGGATACATCACCTACCAGTATTGGCAGCAAGGAAGAGATTATATATAGACTACTTGTTAGTCGATGTGCCTTTTACTTACAATGCGATAGTTGAGCAGTTTTAGATACATTACATAAAGGTTGTCCTTTCCATCTTGCATTAAGTAGTAAGATGTGTGTTCGTAAGTGAAAAAGAAACAGTGGATATTAAGGGAGAATAAATCCAAGAAAAATAATATTATGCTAACTTATTAAAACCAAAGAAAAAATGAAGAAAGCTTAAAAGAGAAAGGAAAAGAAGGAAAGATCAATAGGACCATTAAGCAATATAGAGTTCTCTACCTCATTACATGGGGCATCATCTCCCAAATAGCAATTACAGGACATATAGCCAAGGCTTTTCCTCGAGAGGAAGAATTGAGGGAGGAGTATATTCTGCGCTACACAAAAAAGACGGGAAATATAACTATATCTTTTGGCTACTAACAAAAAGATGTTATTAGGCATCAATTTGAATGAAGAAGAGAAAAAAAACGACAATAATCTTATTAAAAAGGAATTAGGAAATCTTTTCTTAGTCCTATAAAGAAATGTCAAGGATAGACCTTGAAATAATGAGCCATAAACCAAGCTTCAAAATAGGCTACCTCTTAGTTAAACAAAGACATATAAGATTTCATACAGAGTAGAATAAGATAATTAATGACAAGGTTAATAAGCTACTGGAAGTGGCTTTCAATTATGAAGTTCATTATCTAAATTGGTTAGCCAACATAATGATTGTGCCGAATAAAAGTTGGAAATGGCGAGCCTGTGTAGATTACATATATCACAATAAAGTAACTCTGAATGGTTCCTTCCCACTCCTCAAGATCGACTAGATGGTAGACACAACCATTGGATACGGAGGTTATCATTCTTGCATGCGTAGATGCAATCAAATCAAAATAAACCCAAAAGATGAAAGGAAAACTAGCTTCATGACTAAATGAAGAACCTACTCGTATAGTGTAATGTCATTAATCTTTGGAAAGCTAATTAGAAAGACTATGAAGGCTTACATCGATAATATAGTAGTCAAAAGCAAGAAAGCAAAAAAACTATATCGCAGATCTACAAAAAGTATTTAATGTCCTATAAGAATACTAAATGGACTTAAACCCAGCTAAATGCACCTTTGGGATTTCATTCGAAACCTTTCTAAGGCATATCATTAGCACGAGAGGGATTGAAGTAGAATCATCGTAAGTCTAAACCCTCAGAAACACCACCATTCTATAGAAACAAAAAGAATAGCATATAATAACTGAAAGGATCTCAACACTTAATAGGCTTATCTCTAAGATGTTCGATAAGTACAAACTCTTCTTCGAAGCCATTAAAGCCAAAAATAAACATCTATAAGGTCCAAAACAAACAAAAGTGCTTTAGCGCCTAAATGAGTAACTAGGGAAACCTCTTTTCCTTTCCCCTCCACTTCTTAATGAGACACTATTTCTTTATCTTGTAGTTTTCCAAGTAGCAATTAAAGCAGTATTATTCAAGGAAGAAGACAAATATATTATTGGATGCCAAGAGATGGTATATCACAGTTGAGAAGCTTGCCTTGCCCTCATCTATGCCAAGAACGAGCTCGGACACTACTTTGAAGCACATCTAATTATGGTATATACTTCCTATCCCTTAAAACGCATACTGTCTCGACCTGACATCATAAGAAGGATTATGAAGATGGTGATAAGGCTTATCAATCTGGATATAGAATACAGAACAAGAATTGCGATCAAAAGGCAAGTGATGGCTGACTTCCCCTTAGAATGCGAACTAGTCATAGAAGACTACAATTTGTCACTAGAACTTGTGTAAGTAATAGAACCATAGTAGATACATATAGATGGATCCTCCAACTAGAAAGGAGCAGGACTCGAAATCATAATCAAAAGTTTGAAAGGCCTCATCTTTAAACATGCAGTCAAACTCTTGTTAGCAATGTCCAACAACAAAGATGAATATGAGGCACTAATTGAAGGCTTGACCATGGCACACAAATTAATGATAAAGAAACTACAAACACATGCTGACTTCATATTAGTAACCTTCTAATGGAACGAAGACTGCACAACAATAGAAAAAAGGATGAAGGGTTATTTATCCAAAGAAAAAGAAATCGTTTAGAAGCTAAAGAAGTCACAATCACCTAAATACCAAGAAGCAAATATAAAAGTAGATAAACTTGCCAAGGAAGCAACAGTAGTTTTCATCCCAATGCAACAAAAAATCAGACGAAGAAATAACATCAAAAAATTAAGAAGCCAAACACATGGAAATATCATCCTCTACTAATTGGATGACACCTTATATTGAATTTTTATAGAATGGAAAGTATTAGTTACACTTCCTCATAAGCATATGATGAAAGAACAGTGATAAAACAAAAGGATCACACATCTCCAAAGTATCCTTCATAGAAACGTAGAATATTAAAAGCATTCAGGAAGAAGCAAAAACCTACAAACCAACCTTCATAAAAGGGAAGTAATTTAATTATTTCTCATATATTGGAAACAAGACTTAGCATAATTTTATGATTCACAATTACAAAAAGAGAATTTAGTTATAATGAAAAAACTATCACAAAATACGATTTGTGATAGATTTTATCTATCACCTTAAGTAGGCTTCATTTATCACTAAATACTAAAAGAGTTAAATTTATGATAGAATTACTATATCAAAAAGTTATGATATTTTTTTTTCCAAGTAGCAATTGAATATACACGTGAGATGATGTTATGAAGATGTCATGTGATTGATGTCGTGACATGCAAATCTATCACAATTTAGTGATAGTTTTGTATCATTTTTAAATTTATATTTATAATTAATAATTTATATTTTTTATAATTAATACACCTACACTTATATATTTGTTTATATATTAATTTATAAAGTAATTTAAAAAATATCTATAAAAGTAAAATAAATTGTCAACAAAATAAATAAAAATATAATATATTATACATCAACAGTTAGCAACAAATCCTTAATCCAACTGATATCCAACAGGTTTGTAATACATTAGCAAATTTCTAATGCATCAAGTAATAATCCATCTAACTTGTTATCCATCAAGTAATAAATCAATTAAAACTCTTGGTTAGCCCCATCAATCCTCTTGTCTTTTTGTTTTCAGTCATTTTTACTTATCCTCGAGAGTTTCCATGCATGCTCCAATATGATTACCAGTTCATATTCTGGAAAAAGAACAAGAAACATAATTTTCACAATCATTTAGACGAATTTTGATCACTGTATAATAAAAAGAGTGCAACAAGGCACTAAGGTCCTCCCCCATTCTAAGAAGCATAAATTCAATATGCATATAGTAAGCACATTCTTAAAAAATAATGATTGAAAGTATCATTTCCTTCAATTCTAATAGAGATAAATGTCGATCACATTCTATAGATATCAAACACTGGCACATTAAGACTTGATAAATAAATGGAAGTACTAAATCAAGATGAAATTTTAGCATTTAAGGTCTTCTTCACAAGCTAACACCCACACAACTAAAACCATCAGTGAAACAAAAAGAATAGACTAAAAAAAAGCAATAACTCTATATAAGAAACAAAGCAAACCAAAGCCTGCCTTCACAAGGCTTGCAACAAGATTAAGCATTTGCTTATTTTGTTGTATTCCCAAATATTTACCATCAATGGGAAGGCAAGTAATGGATCCAATATTTACTAAAATGGAATCACCAATTGAATTAATGGATAAAAAGTAATGCAAAAGAAGCTGGGAAACATATGTTTTGTAATCATAAACTTGATTGAACTTTAAAAGACTACAAATGTCTTCTAATGATACACTTGAGTAAGTAAACTTAACTATTCAACTTGAACAAAACATTAATATAAGAAGTCTTACTTACATTAACAAAGTGATTATGTTGCCAATTGGCATTATCTTGTCAACATTTTAGTTCATAATGAAAATATATACATATATTAGAGGAAACACACAGTGATCATCTATATGAGAAAGTCAAGACTAGTTAATAAATTAAAAAAAAAAGTTATGCAGGTCCAAAGAAACTTGCAGCATCAAATATGGAGAGCTGACTGTGTAGTTCTGTAATTCACAAAAACAAAGTCTTAAGGTCAAAACTAACTAGATATACTTAATCAACTAATAAACTGAGAAACCAAAATACAAACTACGCAATTTGAAGTGACAATAAATAAAGTCAATACCACCTGGATTTAACAACTAAAGAGTATTTAATATTTTAACTCCTCTTTTTGGAATATTTTTATTAATATAAGAGAATGTGTCAATAAACGTACCAATAATTGCGTTACCAAATTTTTAGTTATGCCTTCCTCATGATAAATTTTTTTATAAAAAAAAATACTTGTAAATTGTAATTTTTTTTTGAAGGGTATTGCAATATATTTTATTTTCTGTACCACTTGGGAAAGGGGATTTGAACCCAGGTGAAGATGTGAGTCTTGAAGGAACTCAGCCAATTAGGCTGAGCCCTCATGCTCTTGTAAATTGTAACTTATAAAGCGATAAAATAAATAATTTAAGGAAACAAAGAGGGTCATTCTCATACTTAAAGAGTTAAAAAAAAGTTTAATTTATATATTAAAAAATTGAGAGTTTATTGTTGTATCATGTAGTTCATGTATGGATACACATTGATCATGAAAGGTGATTTGGCATCATACAAGAACTAAAGCAGAGGAACTAAAAGCAGATTTAATATAAGGATCAAACATTCCGAAAGATAGCGGATATGAAGCTGAGAGGACTGATGTTCTTTGCGGGGAAGATAACTCGATAGAGTTGGGAAAGTTGAGGATTTGCATATCTTGGTAAGGATTTGACATGGCTGTTACTAGAGAGGGATGTAATATGGATCTTAAAGGACTTCATTGCTAACAGTAATGTAGTGGATTTTTGTAGGGGGAGGGGTGGAGAAAGTGAGAAAAGATGTTGGTTTGAAGCCATTAGATCGATAATACGAGGGTTCCGGTGGTAAGGGAAGGGAGGATTTCATTAGGGATGCTAATCATGAGGTTGATTTCGGTGTTTCAAAATAATTTTAAAGTAAAGGATCAGGATTGAAGATGTGTGTGTTTGAGATGTCACTGGAGGTGTACGTTGATGACATAATAAGTCAGTCCATAGCTCTGGAGAGCCACATAAAATATCTAAGGAAAACTTTAGAAATTTTAAGAGAAAACAAGATGAAGCTGAACTCCAAGAAGTATGTGTTTAGGGTGGAGTCAAGAAAATAATTAAGATTAATGGTTAGTTAGAGAAAACTAGAAGCCAACCAAAAAAATTCAAGGTCATAATAGAGATGAAGTCTGTAGGTTAACTAGTAAGGTCACCACCTCGAGCATATTTATATCCAAAGCTATTATAAAGTGCTTCGAATTTTTTCAAGCAATTAAGTGGCAAGAGAAGAGAAGGCAGACCCTTTAACGTGAAGAAGCTTTCCAACAACTAAAGGCTTACCTAGCTCAATTAGTAAACCTTACATTCATGAGAATAGGCGATAACCTATACATTTATTTAAGTGTTTTAGAACTTGTCGTGAGCTTGGTTCTCGTAAAAGAGGAGTAGGGAGCCTAGAGGCCTATCTACTTTACTAGTAAGGCTTTCACAAATCTGGAGACTAGTATCTCCAAGGGAGAACTAGCTCTCATACTAGTGATGTCGGGTAAAAAATTGAGACCTTACTTCTAAGATCATACAATAGTAGTCTTGAAAAACCAAGCCCGTAGAAAAATCCTCCACAAGCTAGAGTTGTTAGAGTGATTGGTTAGAAGGCTGGTAGAGCTCAACGAGTTTGATATGTAGTACAAGCTGCATACTGCAATCAAGGGCCAGACAATTGCAAACTTTTATGGCCAAGTGCACCTAAGAAGATGACGTTGTGCTAGCAAACAGTCCAATTGAGGACCCTAAAAAAAGTTAGCATTCAGAAGGCCTAGTTTCCCTGATGTTGACCTTATATATAAATGGAGCATCCAACTCTAAGGGATGCAAGGGAACAATCATGCTCATTAGCTCAGAAGGTGACGAGGTCAGGTATGCAATTAGATTTGGGTTTCACATATTGAACAATGAGGCTGAGTACAAAGCCTTTTGGCCAAACTCAATGTGACGAGAGTAGTAGGATCTAGAGGAGTTGTTATGAAGAGTGATTTCAAACTTGTAGTGAATCAAGTTATAAAGAACTTTAAGGCTCGAGGCGAGAATATAATAGCTTATCTGAGAAAAGCAAAGGGAGTTGTGGGCTCAATTCGAAGAGGTAGAGGTCCAGCAAATTTTGCAAAATGAAAATCATAGTGCTAACAATCCTGCTAGACTAGCATTAGTCGAGGACGCTAGAATTCCTTGGTCAGTTCCTTTGGAATTGATCTCAAAGCCTATAATTCAAAAGAAGCAGAGGAAGTCCTTAACACCAATAGCATTCCATGCTGGATTAGCCTAATTATAAAGTATACAAAAAGTATAGAATTATCCTCAGATAAGTAGAGGAAGTCCTTAGCATCAATATCATTCCATGCTGGATTGACCTGATTATAAAGTACATAGAAAGTGGAGAATTGCCTCAAACAAGTATAAAACTCGATATCTCAAATATGCCTTGACATACTACAAAGTGATAGACGGAATCCTCTATCATCGATGGCATTTCTGCCTATACTTGAGATGTTTGAGGCTAGAAGATTCTAATTATATACTTTGTGAAATCCATGAAGGCGTTTGTGGGAACTATTTAGGTGTAGAGTTCTTAGTATATAAGGTCCTCAAACAAGGTTTTTATTCGCCAACTATTCAACAAAACGCTAAGGATCTTGTCCAAAAATGTGATGCTTCTTAAATGAACCAGATTTTATTCATTTACCATCCAAGAATTTGAAGGCAATGTCTAGCCCATGGCCTTTTGCACAATGGAGACTTTACATATTGTTCATGGCCTTTTGCACAATAGGGACTTGCCTTAATTTGTCCTTTACCTCAAGGGGAGGATATTGTTCATTATTTCACATAACGGGTAGAAGTAGAGCCCTTAGCAAAGATTGTTGAGAAAAAGACTAAGGGTGGGCAATTTAAACTAGAAATTAGAAAATCAAACCAAATTAGTTCAGATCGTTCGATTCGGTTCGATTCGGTTCAGTTATTTTGTAACAAGAAAAATGTTCAAATTTTATTTAAGAAAAACCAACTTCGATTCCGATTCAATTTTTCCTAAATAAATACCAAATTGAAAAATTGAGTTTATTGAAAAAATTAAATTGAATTATCATGCGATCTTAAATAATTGGATGATTGAATTATAAATATACACTTAATCACACACAATCCTTCCTAAATTAAAACTATAAATTTAAAAAACAAAACAACCTATTTTCTAACCTAACTTTCCAATTTTCATAAGTTGCTGCCATCCCTAATACTCCCCAACTGTCTCTCTCAATTTGAAAATTGAACCACAGTTATAAAACACTATTGAGCCTCTTTCTTTGATAGCTTTGTGTTGGGTTATATGGGTTGGGCGATATTACTTAGGGTTCTTGCATGTGGGTTGTGTTCATCATACAAACAATATACATATCTCATACATACATGTGCACAGCGGAAGATTACATATAATGAACACAGAAAATAACATTTGATTAATCTGAAATTCGAGATTGAGAAATATCACCAATGAAGCCTTTGGATTAATTTTCTTTGAAGTCCACCATGAAATGAATCTTTGATCAATTCTAGCAATCAACAAGGGTGGGTTTGATTGTCTAGAATGGCAGCATCTTAATCCAGCATATGTGTTTAACTCTTAAACATTTTTCAAAGTTAAACCATTTAACTTAATTAAATTTGTTTTTCCTTTTATTCAACTCTTGAATAAATAAAACAAATCTTGTTTTTAGTTATTACATTTAGTAACCATTAATTCAATTTGTTTTGTTGTTCTAACACTTAAAACACAAAACAAACAATTTCAATTTCTCAAATTGAATTGGCTCCCAAAATGCAAAACCTAAAAAACTAAATCCATTTTGAATTTCAATTTCATTTCACTTTATATACAAATGAATTAATTCCAAACTAATTTGAATTTCATTTGCATTTCATTTGGCTTAACCTAACCTTAGTTAACATTTAACCTTAGTTAGATTATTTTAACTTAACCTTTAAGTTAATAAATATTTAATTAATTTAACCATAGTTAACTAACTTAACCATGGTTAGGTTAACCTTTACTTAACCTTTAAGTAAGGTTAACTTAACTTAACCACTTGGTTAACTTTTAACCTTAGTTATGTTAAATTAATTTATTTAACAATTAAATAAATAAATATTTATTTTAATTATTTAACAATTAAATAATCATAAAGTGAAATTACTATTATATCCTTACTCGGTTACCAAGTTAACCTAAAGTGGGTCCCACCAATTTAACCACATACTTTAGTTAACGTAACCTTAGTAATTGCTGAATTATACTGTATTGAACAATTCAATACGGTACACTGCCCAAGTGCTCAAAGAGTACATTTCATATTGGGACTCACTAGGTCTACACCCGATCTGTCAAATGGAACTGTTCCATTAATCCGTAATCGATGCCCCACGCACACGTTACGAATATTACAAATCAGCGTGTCAGACCATACAAGTTGAGGTCATAACGTACACGTATAATCCTTCCATCATTTATATCCTAGATGTGCGGGGATATAGATCAGCACCGTCAAATCCCCATTTGCTCATCCATAAACTTATCTCCAGATTCGTATCTCTATAAACAATATACGCAAACACTTTTGCTATATTGTTTAACCCTATGGGAAACTCTTTTCCCGGGTTTATGCTTGTGGCCACAAGACTTTATGAAATACAATCTCGGAGCATCGGATATACAACTTACCTACGTAAGCTGACGGATCCCGTATCTACGCACACCGGACTCCATGAGCATCGGACCATACCCAGCGACACATAGCGGTCAGACCATGAAAGGTCTCTGACATATGTGGAACCAAAGTATGATGGATCACTCACAAGACCACCGTGGCGCTCAGGTCAAAGGACCACAAATACTACTCAACTCGAGAGGACCTTCCTTTGACGGTGTCATAGGATATCTATTGGGGTCCTCATAAGTCTGTTCAGTATCCAGTCCTGACTGGATACCCGCATGCCTATACAAGCTCTAAGCTCATGGTCAGCTAAGAACAACCATCTGAACCAGTCAGATATAGACATACACTAATCTATATAAAGTGAATCACTGATAGACCCGCATTAGTGATTATAGATCAGGAACATTATGTTTGAGACATACTTACATAATGATATTTCTTAACTCCTATTGCAACTCTTTGCAACTATATCATTACAAGTATACTCTCAGGTCTTTGTCCCATTATAGACAAGGTTCTAACTCTTTAGACCTCGCTGATTCTTATAACCTGCTAACTCTTAACAGTGCTAACTTTTAGCATTTATAACTCTCAGCTTTGCTAACTATTAGTTCTGATCTAAACTCCTTTAGACCAGATCTGAACTCTTTCAGATCAAACAATGTCTGTAATGTTACAAGCATTATACCATATTAATATGATATTAACAATCTTTATTCGAAATGTTTATTGTATAAATATTAACAATTAATATTCATACAATATTGGAATGGCACGTGAGCACCAGCTCCAACACTTTGCGCATCACTGGCTGTCCGTCTGCTGCCTTCGTAGAGCTACTGCGCCATTCGTACTACTGCTGCACCGTCCATGGAGCTGCTGTGCCGTCTCTCTCTCAAGTGTCAAACTCAATCTTGGCTTTTGTTTATTCATTTGGTAAAGCCCTACAATTCCTTTCCTAGTTTCAATTCATTTTTTTTTATAATTTTCAATTAAACTTAAAAATGTAGTAAAAAAAATTAATTGCTGCTATCTATAGTCTTTTGCCTTTTACCCAAAAAACACATTTTTGTGGTGCACAGAGCAAACCTTTTGATTACTGTTGCTTGATGTTTAGAGGGGGAACTTGCCACAGGCAAGATTTGCTATTGGAAGTGTAAATGATGAAGTAGAGGAGTCTCTACTGGTATCTTTAGTTCTAAGTTGTAACAGCTACCAAATGTATCATACATTCAGAGTTTGCTTTTATTTAATTCATTGGAACATTAATAGTGTCTATAAGGCTCGAGAGCAAATTCTTAAGGTAGAAGTTTACTTTAGTGCAAATTATAGTAAATCTACAGATGGATCCAGATATTTAATTCATAAACAAACCAATTATTGATGACTTGTGTGATTAGGAGTAAAATTTTTATTCTCGAAAGCATATAAATTTTTCCACCCATTTTATTGTTGTATGTATATGAAAAAATATAAGAAAAAATAAAAAATAGCAAAAACCTAAAAAACTGAACTACCGGTTCATTTTTTCCCTTTTCAAATGGATACTTCAGTTTTACTTTTTAAAAAATTAAATCAAATCGGTTCGGTTTCAAAAAATATTAGACCGGTTCGGTTTGGTTCTGAAAAAATTAGACCGAACCGAACCGTGTCCAACCTTAAAGAAGACCATTGGATTTTTTTCTAGAGGAGTCATGTTTATCAATTCGAGCTCTACACACCATTATAATTGAAAATGCCAAGCAATATGACAATGACAAGTTCAAGGATTTCTATCAAAGCCTTTATATACAACTTTGATTTGGTTCGCTTACCCACCTAAAGTCTAATGAATAAGTTGAGTCCTTAAACAAAGACATCAAGAAGTTCTTCAAAAAAAAGCTAAGCGAAAAGAAGAGAGCTTAGGTTGAAAATTTGTTTGAGATTTTTTAGGCTCTTAAAACCACTAGCAAGACTGCAAACTAGGAGACTATTATCTCACTAGCCTTTGGGTACAAAGCTATTATTGTAGCTAACATTAGGGTGCCAACTCACTGCACTCTACTTTAATGAGACTAAAACTAAGAAGCTTCTGTGAGGACACCTAAACCTTTATTGTCTAAAGACAAGAACTAGCAAGGATTAGAGTGACTGTTAATCAACAAAGTTATTTGTCAATACTACAACTATAAGGTCTAAGCTTAAGAGCTCTCAATAAGAGATTTAGTTTGAGAAATATATTTTTGAACACTAATGACGGCCTTAATTTGGAGGAACTTTATAAAGTCCTTAATAGAATCAGGCCAGAAACCGATAGACTCAGTTACTTAGATGAGAGAATTGCCAGAAAGCCTTGGAATGTTGAGCTCTTAAAGTGCTACTATCCTTAGAGTTTTTTTTTCTAAGTCTTTATCTTTGTCCTTAAATGTAATTTATCAATTTCCTGTTATTTATTTTTTATTGTAATTTTTGAGCCCTGAATAATTTTTTAGGTTTATTTAAATTTAATGTCCATTCATGTTTCAAATTTAGTTTTTAGAAAATTATTTACACCTATATTGATTAAAGGCTTTTTTAAATATAGAGCTCGTCCAAATAGGACAACTCGACACCACCAAGAAAGATTAACATTCCTTGCTGAATAACTTGAGTAAAATTATAAGGATATTAGGCTACTCGATCGCAACATCCCTAAGATAGATCAACATTCTTTTCCTGAGAACTTGAGTATAGTTGAGGAATGGCTGGAAATCAATTATGATTCAAAAAATCTCTTAAGAAAAATTAGACAACTTATACTTATAAAGGGCAATGGTCTAACAATCATTGAATAAGATCGAAATTGATAAGGCATAACATTCCTCTGAGAGCTTATGACTTGCAGTTTGTTTGTGTCTTTCACCCTAAGATATTTCCTTATAATTTTCTAAGTATCGACAATTGTCAAGGAAGCACTTGAGGACACATTTCCAATACTTATAAAAATTATTATCCAAATCTTTTGGTACTTGGAAGAACCTTAAGTATTAATTACTTTTAAGTTCACATGTCAAGAATTATTTTTCTATAATTAGAAAAAAAATTCTTTATTTGGTTAAGGATTATTAGATATTTTTAACAATTCTGTTTATTATACCTCATACTTACCGAGAACTATATCCTATACTTAGAAAGTTTGTTCTCAATTAAGTTCTCATCCTTTATCTTGTTGCGGGGTTTCCTAATGTACACTCTAAGAACCCTTAGGGCTTTGCAAAATTTTTTTCTCACAAATAACCAAGAAGATAAACAATCAAGTAACCAAATAAAGCACACAATCAATGTACATGGTTTAGCAAATCCGCCTACGTTCACGATGGATTTGAGGATCCTAACTTCTTTTATTTTATTCTTTTGTACATAAAAAAAAAACCATTAGAGATATAAGGAATACCCAAATAGCTCAAAACGCTCAAGAATCTATACCATACTATCTTGTGTGCTTAAAACACTCAAAGGTGACTTAAGCTTATATTTTCTCTCTTGTTGATGATTTTGATGCTTGATTACAAGGGTTTATATAGTGTTAATACTGACCTTACAAACTCTAAATCTAGTTAAAATAAGAGTTCACACGTTTTAGAAGTCCAAAATTGATTCAATGATGTAATTATACTCGAATAGCTAACGTTGTGGCGCCCAATATCCAATATTAGGGTAGTAATGCAATTATTATGCCAATGTCGTAGCGTTCATCAACCAATGTTAGGGTGTTCTAAAGTCAATGTTGGAGTGTTCAACTTTCTTGAATTATCAATCGCGACTTTGAGATCCTATCACCGTAGAGTTCATGCATTAAGTCCCCTTTTGTATTCCTTCTTGCATTTAACTTTCATTTTTTACCCTTGCTCATCCATCTAACGTGTCATTGGCCTCATCTAAACTCTTTCTTAGTTCCTAACTCAAAATTAAACTTTTCCTTGATTTTGAATCACTAATTCTAACAAACCCTTCCTTAATTCAAAATCTCTTTAAGAAGCTTTAACTAGGATCCATCCACTCCAACGCTCTATCACATAGCATTAACTTCAGTTAAGTTTATGTCGAGACTTAACTTCTTTTGGGCTTGTGACCTTGGCCTCCAAAGATATAAATACATCTTCCCTTAGGTGACACTTGTACTATGATCTCCTATGTCCCTATTGACATTATCACAATACTTTCGTGGCATAATCTTGCCAGCAACACATTTCTCATGCATTCTCTTTTGACCCTTATCATTGTGGTAAGAAAATCTCCAATGCTGCTATTTGGTATTCATCCCCTTAACATTCCCTGTTGAGCCACCTATAACATTGTCATCAAGTATATATAGCCCCATGTGCTTTCCACCCTTCATCACTCTTATAGATTTTTCCTTTACCTCCGATATTTTTTTTCTGCCTTGAATGAATATCCCTTTCAATCTAGCATTCCTAGGGATATTAAGTTCTTCTTAACTCTAGGAACATACCTAACACCATGCAATTCCCTAATACCCCCCCTCTATTATGCATCCTCATCCTATTACTACTAATCCCAATGACTCTAGAAGTCGTATCATTCCTCATTAGTATCTTCTTTCCCCTAATCAATCTATAATTAGTAAACAAAGATGTAGATTGACACACATGATAACTACAGCCAGAATCAAATATCCATATACCAATATATTTATCACTAGAAGCTCCTTCTCCTTTCTTTGTCTTTCTTTCAGAGCAATCCCTTTTCAAATGTCCCTATTTATTAGAAAAATAGCACTTATTCGATATGCCACATTGCTTGTTTTTACTATATTTTCTTCTTGCAACTAAGCTAGATGCACTTATTTAATTATAGTCTTTTCCTTAGTTCTTTAGAGTTTAATGGCACTTTAACATCTATCACCATTAAAATCTCTCTACCATACATGAGTGTGTCTATGAAGTGTTTATAACTTGGAGGTAGAGAATACAAAAAAAATTATCATCTTATCCTTGTTTTCAATCTTGATGTCTATCGTCTCAAGATCAATGATAATGTTATTAAAGGCATCATTGTGGCCTTTTTTGGAAGTTTCTTTAGCCATAGACAACTAATATAATTTTTTATTAACATGTAGAGGGCTTCAAGTTTCTTCCAAAGACCCAATGTTGTCTTCTCTCTAACTATTTTCTTTAGAATTCCATCACTTAAAAATAGTACTATAGTACTATAGGCCTTTTTCTTTATGTCTTCTTTCTCTCCCTCAGATCTAGGTTTTGCCAATCTCTTTTCTTCATTGGTTGTTTCTAGAGTTTTCTCAAGGGCTGAATCTAACCCTTGATTCACTAGTAGAGTTATAACCTTACTTTTTATAGATTGAAGTCATTCGTCTCATTGAACTTCTCTATCTCATGCTTGTAAGTTGTCATAGTTAAAACTAACTCTAATAGCAGTTTATTACGGGGTTTCCTAGCATGCACTCTAAGAATCCTTAGTGCCTTGCGAAAGTTTTCCCTTACAGACAACTAGGAACAATAAAAATCATACAATTAAAAAGATAAAAAAATCAAGCAACAAAAGAAAGCACATAATCAATGTATATGATTTGGCAAAACTGCCTATGTCTATGATGGATCTGAAGATCCTAGCTCTTTTATTCCATTCTTTTATACACAAATAACCTTCTATAAGAGATACAAGGAATACCCAAATAGTTCAAAGCTCTCAAGGATCTATACCATACTATCTTGTATGCTCAAAACACTCAAGTATGACCTAAGCTCTCTATTATCTTTCTTGTTAATGATTTTAATACTTAATGAATTACAAGGGGTTACAAGGGTTTATATAGTGTTAATACTATCCCTAAAAATTATAAACTTAGTTAGGATAAGAGTTCACACATTTTAGTAGTCCAAAACTGACTCTAGAATGCAATTATACTAAAAAATAGAGTTTTTTCAAATAGGCAACACTGTAACATCCAATATCCAATGTTGGGGCAGTGATCCAATTATCGTGTCAATGCCACGGCATTCATCGACCAATATTAGGGTGTTTGACATTCTGGAATTATCATCGTGGCGTTCATGCATTAAGTCCCCCTTTGTTTTCCTTTTTGCATTCAGCTTTCATTTTTTTACCCCTTTTATCCATCCAATGTGTCCTTGACTTTATCTCAACTCTTCCA
Organism: Ailanthus altissimus; assembly: GCA_946807835.1. NCBI lineage: Eukaryota > Viridiplantae > Streptophyta > Magnoliopsida > Sapindales > Simaroubaceae > Ailanthus > Ailanthus altissimus. The sequence continues at coordinate 15,600,677 of OX327697.1, read as the reverse complement.
TGATTTTCAACTCAAAATCAAAGTTGTTCTTGATTTTGAATCACTAATTCTAATAAATCACATCAAAAGCCCCTAAGGAAGATCAAGTCACTCAAACGAGGACTTAAGAAACATTGGGGCTGGAATTTGTAGTTACACCTGATCAAATGTAAGTTCCAAGTACTATCAGAGAATTCACCTCTAATGGAAAAAACCAGACAACTATACTATATATTAAATACTTCAAGCAATTGTTATTACATGGTAGAGGTCCTTGTATGGCTTTTTTAGTAAAAACAATGACGATGAAATTATATAGCAGCTAGGGTAAACTTCTTATCTGCTAATTTTTTGGCAACATGGAAAAGATCAACAGGATTGGTAGGGGCGAGATCCATTGGATGGACAAGCTAGACATAGGTAGGATTAAAAATATATTGTATCAAAAAGAGCACTTGAAGGATCGATTGGTTCATTCACTGGTTTCTGGATGTACACTCCCTAATTTTCCCTCTCAAGGTCAATAACTTTATGTTTGACATTCTTAGCGTAGAAAACTTTCTACCTATCCATTCCTCATTCATTCGATCGAGGTTCAGCTTGGGGTACTTCTTCTTGAAGAACTCTATGCATTTGCTATAACCCAGGTAGCCCCTTAAGCCATTAATTAAGTGCCTCTAGTTTGGCATTCTTCTGAGCATCCTTAAGGTTATACTCAAGGTCCTCAACCTTGTTTTTCAACTTGTCTCGCTTCTTTTGAGTGAGCTAAAGCCTTAAAAATGCCCAACTTCCCCTCAACAATCCTGAGGATCCTTCTGACCTTATTGGTCCCACTTTTTGCCATGATAGCTCGGTGGTCTGCTTCATTTTCCTTCCTTCTTTCCTCGGCTACTTCATCATTTAGATAAGCGACCTCCATCGGTACCTTTTTCAACTTTCACCCTTCCTTCACCGTAAAACAAAATGCTCTCCTTGTGTTGGAAGAGGATGTAACTAGCTTCGAAATAAAAGAAGTTAGAAAAATTTTAAGCATGATTAAAAAATGCTCTTGGAAAAATTATAAATCAACTTCAACAAGTCATCGAGGCTTCTATAAGACCTTCACTTCATCAAACCTTAAGGTGACATTAGATTGGATAGCCTTCGCCACCCACTTTCTCTCTCTTAGCTGGGGTAGCATATGTTCATACTTGTCCTTTTAGCGAGAGGCATGTCAGAAGTTGAGAAAAACTAAACCGAGGCTCCCAATAATTCTTGGAGAGGTAAGAGGCACTGAGACCTATGCCAAAAACATGTGTAAAATCTAGTGGATAAGGTGGGGACCAGAGGACTCATTTTCCTTCATGTCTTTTGCTAATGTTCCTGTTATGGTCACAACTAAATACTTATAGTAGCAGAGCTACTCTTTAACCGCTCAAGGAGAGTTCTCTGACCCTTCGGCCAAGCATACCCATCAATGCAAACTTATTGGCATCTGTACCTTTGACACCCAGTTGAAGCCTTTTCTTGTTTGTATTTTCTTGCTTGGACATCTCTGCAAAGAAAGAACAGATTTTAAAGAACTAATGAAAAAAAGTCAAAAGTAGTTAGATGATGAATGAGCCTTACTTCTCTTTCTTTTTTCTTCCTTTGGTGCTGTTACCTATAAATTTATAAATTAAGGTTGAATCCTTTATACTAAACTAAAAAAGGAACTCTTTCTATAAACCATCATACTTGAGAGCAAAACTTATCTTTCTAGGTTTTTGAGTTTATCTTGAGCTTAGTAAACCACCTAATTGCAAGAGGATAACGAGTTACAAAATTCTCTAAGTAATGACTGAAATATCATATCAAGAGAGATCAGATCTGCTACATCAAAATACTAAAGGCAAGCGTACTTCCTTAACATCCTTAGGTAAAATGAACCCATTTCACACAAAGTAAGCTAAAGAGAAACCTAAGCCCTAACTTAAAATTAGTGGGATGAAAGATGATCAATTAATGGGATGAAAGGTGATCTCATCATTGGGAGGTTTGCTAGCACACTTTCTTAGATAAACACTTTCAAGGTATGCCATTGAGAATCTCAAACCTCTTTATAAGGTTTTTTAGATCCCTTTCAGTGATATGAGAAGCCACAATATCTAGATTATAAGGAGTATTACGATCTCAAGGAACTAACTTACTTTTTTTCTTCTTTATAAAGATTGATCCATTTTTCCTTTTTGTGAGAGGCATTAATAAAGACCTATCCTCTAGCCATATCTTTGAATCTCTCGCTAAGAGTGCTCTCAAAATAGTCCTTGTATTGTTTAACTCTACCTCAGTGTCCTTCTTAAACTAAAGCCTACCCTAAACTAGTTGAAGGCTAAATTCTCATTGGAGAATGGCCTATTAAGATCCTCAGCCAAATTATTCCAAGTGTATAATTCATACATAATGACACTCAAGTCTTCCCTCGAGATGTCTTGAGGCTTATACTAAACACTCATATAAGAAGACATTCTATACTACTTGTTAATGCCTAAAAAGACAAGATCTACATCTCACAAGCCCAGAACACACAAATTGCAGCCTAAAAAAGAAACATTAAGATGATGAAAAACAAGTAACTTGAAAAAGTAGAAAAGCAAACATTTCAATCAACATAATAACAAACTCATTATGATAAAATGAAAGAGAAGTGAAAAAAAAGAAGAGTAAATATCTTACATAGAAAGTGTAAAAGATGCTTGAAGATTCACACCCAATAAGGGATTAAACACTAATAGAGGCTTTAAAAAGGCAAAATTACAGAGCATCTCTCACTAAAGCTTTGGTAATTCTCTCTCTAAATTAAAATAAGCAAAGCAAAAATGATTGAGACAGAGGTGATCTCTATATATAATCTCAACCCAAGGAGATCTCAACCATTAAGCATAGATCCAAAGGTTGAAAATAGTCACGTGTAGTGCGTACCTTCATCAGGCAATTATCATTATCACAGTTCTTAATGAATCTCAACCATTGAGTTGATCAAATGGTACGAGATAGTGCCACATTGGATGATAGCTAATGCTTACTGAACCTCAAATATAAATTGTTAAGTAACTGGAGTGTCATATGATTTTTGAAGTGTCAAATGCATTTATTGAAAAATGCCCTTTAAAAAAATTCAAATTATAGCCAACAACCCCCTTTAATAAGGAATTAAAATAAAAGATCTAAAAACTAAAGAACCTGTGTTACCCTATGGTTTTACTAAAGAGAGGCCCAACTTGCCAAGGGGATTAATTAAAAAAGGCTTACTAGGCTAAAGGACAAGCTCGAGGTTAAAGCGCTCTGAAGATTTTGAGGCCCACGTAAAAAAATACAACAATTTAGAGAAGAGAGATTAGTACATTGAGAATTCAATTTCCATAGTCAGTCAACTATACAATTCTTGAAGTCCATGACAATTTATACCAATAGTTCTTGCGTAGCTAACTAAGGAGGTAAGAGTACCCAATGCCCAAAACTACCCTATATAGAATGGATCCATGATCCCAAAGAACTCAGAGAGAAGCAACCTATTCTCTACATCCCTTATGAGCATGGACATGCAAAGCACTAAGGTTATGATGCCTAAATTCTTATACTATCCACATAATCAATGATATGGCTTAACCTTCCAAGAAATCTATAAAATGAAAGGCCAAGGCTCACCGTGGGGATATGAACACACACAAACAAGATTAAAAATAGAAAAAGAGAAAAAAAAACTCCACATGTAATAATTTTAAACACTTTTAAGCAACTGTCAACTTTTTCTTGTTATTTCTCAAATTAGAAATTTAAACTTATTCATCAGAGGGTCTTTGTTGAAAAAACCACTAGCACAGCTCTAATTGTGTTTGTGAGTGCATTAAGAGTTCCTAAACTCCATGAAAGAGTACTAAAAAAATATCCTCACTGTGAAGAATCGTTTTTGAAAAATGTCATCTCTTTACCAAGTTCCGAACTTATAGGTGAGAATTAGGGTTAGTAATCTTTGTCTCTATTATTTTAATAATGTAATGGAAATTATCATCTAATAACTCAAGTTTATAATTAATTTCAACTAAATACACGGACTATTAAAATGTCACATAATTGGAAGAAGATTCAAAATGCATTATCCAACTATAGTCTACAAAATTGTTAGCTTCATTTCTTACTAATAAAAGAGTATAGGCAAAAGTATCTTTTGGTTACAAATATTAATGAAAAACACTCGATGAAGATAAATCCTTTTTTTTTGGTCTAGAACACAATACTTTTGCATCACAACACAAAAAGAGCTCTCCTTTCTAGTTGATTGCTTTTTTTTTTTTTACTGCATTTTGTTTGTTATCTTTGCATGACACCAATGGGAAGACAAAAACCTTGTGTGATGATTTATGTGAAATTTTTTATTTTGTTTTTAGAGATTAAAATTATATTTTATTTATTACTTTTGTAGTGTACTATTAATGTATTATGACCTCTATTTTTCACCAAGTAGTTGATTGGCTTTATGGGTTTCTTGTATATAATAGTGTAATATATATACTAATATATAATTTAATTGTTTCATTTTAAAGCTTCATTGTTTGTTTTTGTGTTATTGGTAATTGTTGACCCAAACATTTGAACAATTCTTAAGTCAATGATTTAATTTTTTTTGTAAAAGAATTTGATTGAGACTAATAAAATAAAGATAAAGAAAATACATTGGATATATAGTGGTTTAAACCAATTTAGACTTACGTCCACTTCACCGAACTTGGTGGGCTCGCGTATATGCACTATTGGATAATACTTTTACAGTATTAGTACAAGGCATCATGGCCATTACAAAAAATAATAGAATGATAAGAGATAGAAGAATCACGTTGAGGCTATAGTAGTGAGAAACTAGATTTTGATCCCTATTTCATCATTGTTGAACACCCTCCCCCCCCCCCCCTCTTTCTTTTTTTATAGGTCTTGTAGGGCATAATAGTAGAGTCCTTAGGAAGGCAACTAATTCCTTGATTTGATCAAATTATTGATTTTTGGATATGATTCCCTAATTAATTCCTTTATTTTATGGATAATAATTCTACCATTAATTCCATGATTTTAGGGATAATAATTCCCTCATTAATAGGGATCCTAAAAAGAGATGATGACTCTCTTTTTAGGATTAATGTTGACTCCAAAATCTAAAAGAGAATAAGGGTCCTTTAGTTTTTAGTATTAACTTATTGATATTACAAATTTTATTGTAGTTTGGACTAGAAGATTTACCTTCAGATTTCAAGTTTGTCTTGAGGTACTCGGGTAATATAACTCTTGAGTTTGTTGATGGCTAGCACCCATACTAGTACACGGAGGACTGAGTTTTGTTGATGTTAAATACCCCTATTAGCACATGGGGGCCTGGGTTTTGTTGATGTCGAACACTATCAGTGCATGAGGACTTAAGTTTTATTGATGTTGAGTACCCCTATTAGTACCCGTAGAGCTTGGGTTTTGTTGATGTTAAGCACACCTATTAGTACCTGCTAGCCTAGGCTTAGTTGATATCAAACACCCCTATTAGTATCCAGAGGCCTAAGTTTTAATGTCGAGCAGTACACAAGGGCCTGGGTTTTATTGATATCAAGAACCCATATTAGTACTCAGGGGCCTGGGCTCAGTTGATGTTAAGCACCCCTATTAGTACACATGGGCCTAGGTTTTAATATCAAGCACCCTTATTAGTACCTATAGGCCTGGGTTTTATTGATGTTGAGCACCTCGATTAGTACTCGAGGGCCTACATTTTATTAAAGTTGAGCACCCCTATTAGTACTTGGAGGCCTGAGCTTAGTGGATGTTGAACACCTTTATTAGTACTCGAGGGCTTAGGTTTCATTGATGTCGAGGACTTCTATTAGTACTTGAGCATCTGGGTTTTGTTGATTTTGAGCACTCCTATTAGTACTCAAAGGCTTGAGTTTTGCTACCATTATCTGCTTTCCATCCTAGTCTTAGGTGAACTTAGGATTTATGTGCGATCGGCTTTTAACTTTGCTTCTCAAGTCGGGTCAAGGTCTAGGGCATATAATCAAAATAAAAAGGAAAGCATGTAGATAATAAATAATAATAAAATAGAAAGGCTTACATGATTGACCTGAGGGAGGACTTAGACGACCTCGATGAGGGCTTATGTGGCTTCAGTGAAGGCTGACACAGCCTCGGGGATGGCTTAAGTGCTTAGCCTCGGTGAGAGCTTAAGTGGCTCGGTGAAAGTTTAAGTGGTCAGGCTTGGTGAGAGCTTAAGTGGTCGGGCTCGATGAAAACTTAAGTGATCAGGCTCAGTGATAGTTTAAGTTGTCAGGCTTAGTAAGAGCTTAAGTGGATGGGCTTAATGAGATCTTAGGTGGTCAAGCTCAATAAGAGCTTAAGTGGCCGGACTTTATAAGAACTTAAGTGGATGCCCTCATTAGGTGGTTGGGATCAAGATGGACTTATATGGTCGACCTCAGAACGAACTTATATGCTAAACCTTAAAGCAAGCTTAGGTTATCAGGCTTGGTGGTTACCTCAAGCTAGACTTATGTGGTTAAACTTGGGCCGGACTTAGATGGTTGGCCTCTGGGCGGACTTAAGTGGTCAGCCTCAGGGTGGACTTATGTGATTAGGGTTGGTGAGAGCTTAAGTGGTTGACCTTGAGGAAAATTTATGTGATTAGCCTTAGTGTAGACTTAGGTGATTGGGCTTGGGTCCTTGATTTAGTAGAAGGCCATTATGAATTGGTGGGCTTATCTGTAATTTTTTTAAAATAATCTGGGTCAGAATTAAATTTTTAACACTATGAAGGACTCAGTGAGAAAAGTCAAATAATGGATCTATTTGCAAAGTTCTAAACTTTTCTTGTTAGGGGTCTATTTGCAAACTACTAAAATTATATTGGCTGAAATAAAAATTTTAGAAATTTTAAGGGGTTTAAGTGAGAAATTCAAGTCATGCCTTATGTCACGCCCCAAGTGTTCTCAAGCATTTCCTCGAACACTTGGTGCGCAACAAAGCCTCCTAGAGGCTATATGGGCTGCTGGAATGGATCGCGGGTCAGAGCTTCTAGAAGACCCGCTGACATGGGTGAAGAACCGGGCCAAGCCCATGACTTATTAAGGTAGTTCACCATAATTAGAACTCTAATTAAGGTAGGATGACATCTTGGAATATTCTAAGGAATATTATCCTATCTTGTATGTATACCGTTAGATCGTTTAGATCTCAGCTATTGATTGTATAGGGCTGCTACTATAAAAGAGGGAGACCATCACTTGTATTTTTCATCTCATAGCTTTGTTTTCTCTTCAGCAATATAAGAGAGCATTCGTGCAAACACTTGGTGTGCCTTTCTTTCTTCTCTTTGTGTGGTTTTTCTTGGCTGCTTAGCACGCAACACGTCTAAGGCTGCATGGTTCAAAAATAGTCCGTGACACTTAATTCTGTTCCTTTTTCTTTTTTTACACCACTAAACTTTTTTCTTCTACCTTAGCCATCTGGCTATCACCGATCGCCACGAGAAGACTCCTAGTTGTTTAAAGGACACTAACCACCTCACCACCGATTCATGCTGCCCTTCGCTGCGTCAACCATAATCTAACCAGTACTTTGGCGGGACATTTGTGTATGGCATGTGTTACCCCACCTCGCACCACCTACTTCCCTTTACCGAAGATCATGGTGCTTGCTTGCCGAAGTTATTGAAAGCCACTTAAGTCCTACACATCTACAACACACCTCCATGGACTACTATGTGCCGCCACAATCTTATCGAAAAATTGTCACTTTTTTTTAATAAGTCTGACTCTCTAAATTGTTAATTTCCTAGCTTTTTGTGTCATTTTCCACTAACAGTACCAAATTATTGACCAAAAATTTTGATAATTCATAAGTTAACAAGTTAAATTTATTTTTTATTGAGAATAATTTGATTGAGACTACTAAAATAAAGATAAAGAAAAGACACAAGATATATAATGGTTCAAGTCAATTCAGGTTTATGTCTACTTCACCGAGTTTGATGGGCTCACTTATATGCACTATTGGAAAATAATTTTATAGTATCAGTATAAGGCATCATGGTCATTACAGAAAAAATGAAATGGAAAGAGACAAAAGAAAATCACACCGAGGTTATAGTAGTGAGAAATTAGACTTTGATCCCCCTTTCTTCATTGTAGCCATTTCATGTTTTTAGGGATAATAATTTTCTTATTAATAAAGTTCCTAAAAATGGATGAAGACTTCTTTTTTTAGGATTAGGGTTGACTTGAAATTTAAGGGTTAAACAATAATGTTAATTATATTTGAATATGTGTCAATATGTGCATTTGTTGTTTGCTATTTGCAGGTGTAATTGAGTTTGTTCTTTTTCCTTCAAATTAGGTAAAAAAAAAATGATGTCCTTGAATTATTTTTATGCTAGAAACTTTAAGACTATATAAGATGGAGAACTATAGAGCTGATGCACTTAGATACACAACATGTGATGATTTAAGTTCATTGTTAGTAAAGTTACTATAATAACTTCAAAAAGGGAATTGATGATTTTGATCTTCCACTCCTTTGATCTCTCACCTCCTAACAATTAAAAATATAATCTCTTACACTTGTCAAAAATATTCTAATGCTCAAGTTATTATTATTTTTTTATAATTTAAATAGGAAAAAGGAAAAACTTTTAAAAACATTAAAAAGAATGTTGGTCTCTATTTTTTGTACAATTTAATTTTTTTATATTTATTTTTAAAAAAAATTATTTATACTCGATTCAGTTTGCTTCCGACCAAAATTGGATTGAACCGATCTGAGGCCACCCATACTCACTAGCCTTTGTAGACTTGGAAGGAATTGATCTCTTGTATTTGTTTTTATAATAAGTCTGTTTTGGTCTTTAAATTGTAGACAGTTAGCACGCTTCTATTGGACCAACTGAATTTGGTTAAAATAGTTAGAAATCTAGAGAACGGGGAACGAGAGGGCAGTCATGACTAATCGAAATCTTAAAGTTAATGTTTGAGCTTCAAGAGAGGAAGAGAGAGCTGGATTAAGACAATCCCTTAAAACCAAATCCATCAAACAGTTGGTCCTTGATTTACAAATTCCACACCCTCCCGCTGAACAAGTTCCTTAAGACCCAATATTCCAATGCCACTACGAAAACCCCTCTCCCTAACACTAAGAAAGAAAATTTACCTACAAACGCATCCAAATCCTCCACCTCTGAACCGCAACCGACACACTTCTCTTCTGTAATGATGGGGACAACGAGGAGATTAAGGGCCATTTTTATGGTGAGGGAGATGATGCTAGTTATGCTATTTAATGAGGCTATGACCTTGATAAACTTTCAGGGCTAAAGAAGAAGATAATGCCATTATTTTATATGTTGCCTGAGGGGTTTACTATTAGCTTCCAAAGCCCAAGAAGACTAAAGATAAACCAACGAGGGCCCAACTAGAGGAAGCCTATTTGCAAGTCTGGACTACCTCAAAGAAAACAAACACTTGATGCGCGCGCGAAGAACTAAGAAAGAGGACAAACATGTATGAATACTCGACCCACAATCCCTAGTTTCAGAAAACCTGTATGCTTAAGAACGTAGTGTAACCACCAAAAAAAAAAACTTATAAAAGGGAGGACAAAGGTTCGTGCGCATGACACAGACTAAATTCAAGAAACTACTCTCACACAAACATAGGAAAAACAATAACTTTTATAACCATTTTCTTTTTTTTTTAAAAAAAGAAAGATATATATTACTGCTTCATTTCAGAAGATATAAGTTGAGAAATTTGGTTTGGTACCATATCAAACCAAACAAAAATATTATCCTTTTGTAGAGCAAGTTTGGCCAAACCATGTGCCACCTGAATAACTACTCTAGAATTATACATAATTTGGCACGAGGAAAATGGTCTAAGCAACAGAAAATATCTTGATAAACAATCCCAATTTTTGAAAGAAGATGTCGCTCATGTAGATTATTCACAAACAGCCAATGCATCAGAGGCAAGGACAATGGAGGAGAAACAAGAATTTTTGCCAACTATAGAACATGTTGAACAGCCAAGGCTCTACATTATTAGAAGGGGAGTCGCAATGACAACTTGGCCATGGGAGTCCCGAATTATGATGCCTAGCCCTATCTTTTCGGTGGCATCACACAGAGCTGCATCAGTGTTAACCTTCAAACTACCCGGGGATGGAGGCTGCCAGGTGCCAAGAGAAGCTGCAGGTAAGACTTCAGTTGCAAAACTATTGTGGCAAGCTTCCAAATCTTCAGATAAGTAGTCTGCAGCTCATCCTAACGCAAATTCAGTTGGCAATGTTTTGCCATGGTGAAGCCTTTGATTTCTCAAGTACCAAACTCTCCATAACACTACCAGAAACAGCTCCAGGTCAGCAAGCAATAATTGATGTTTCCATGAAAAGCACAAAATCCAGGCCTGACATGTGAGATGAGAAATGAAGGCCTTCCATAAATCGGCAAGACTTTTGCAACTGTACTAGGAGCCTACACAACCACAACTCATGAAAGGTTGTTTCTGCAATTAATGGCAGCATGGACAAATAGTATCAACAGGGACATGCTGTCGAACAAGATTGACATGAGTAGGCAGCCAGTCATGACAGAATTTCCAGGTGAACAGCTTGACCTTCAAAGGGATTTGCAACCGCCATAGTAGCCTCCACCACTGTTGCGTTTCCGAATCATATGAAGTGCTAGCAATACCCTCCAAAATGCCTCCTAACCAATAACAACTCTTCACTGTAAAGAAGCCACACTTATCAAAGTGCCAAAGGAGGGAATCTTATTGATCCGACTGAGAAGTAGAAATAAAAATGGAAGCAATTAGGTTCTATTCATCGAGAGAAGGCCTACCAAATCATCTCTATATTCCACTGTCCCGAGGCCATTTTCAAGTCCAACACATATGTAAGCTCGTGTAAGTGATGAGAATGCAAAAGTTTAAAAGAGTGTGGTCTTGGAAGCTATGGGTCATGGTACATCAAAAGTGATGAGCCATCTCTAATTCGCCATTTGATACCCCTTTGCTTAAAAGCTCCCAGCCCCATGTAACACTTTTCCAAACATAAGAGGATGAGGGATGAGTCTTAACCTGCAAAAAAAAAATAATCATTAAGAAAATAAATGTATTTCATAACCCCATGTAATACTTTTATAACCATTTTCTGCAATCAGTACTTGTAGTTTCATATTTACCAAACCCATAATTCCTTGGGCACAGGAGGATTTTTGCTAGAATCAACCATCAACATAGCCTTAACTGTATTTATGAGTGCAGTTAGAAACCTCAAACGCTGCAAAACAGAACTTGGATGGCACAATCAATACTCAACATGAGAGGCCATTTTCAAAAAATACTATACTTCAACCAAGTACCAAGCTCATAGCCAGATATCAGTCACCGTCATCTATCATCCATTAATTCAAGATGTTTTCAACCATATTTACAAGTAAAGCAAAGGAAAATGTCACTAAAGCTCTGCTTTATATTCTGTGATGCTAACACCTCCATTCTTATTGTATTATTCAACCAATATTGTAGAAATGATAATAACAGGAATGTTTTGTAGCCAACATTGCCTATTCCACCAACCACTATATTATATTAGATAATTGAAAAAAAAGTGTCAAATATTTTAGCAACTGATACATCGTAGAGGCTGACGATGAAACCAAAATAAAGTAAAAATAAAATTTTCAATCAAATCCGACAAGCAAAACAAGACTCTGATCCTCAATCTTCAAGATGAGTTGAATTCTCCGAGTTATAATAGCGTGTTGCTTAGAGATCCTCTGGGCCACTGACTTCCTGGAGATAAGAATATCACATGCAATGATCAATAACATAACCTCAGCAAAGCTAAAAGATGAAGATTAGCTTCCTATTCCTTTTAATTATTTATTTATTTGAGCAAAGATATGAATACTAGTGATATACCTTATTTTCAAGCACAGTTCCATCTGGAATTTCCAGTTTCACCCCAGATTTGGCGTTAATCATCACTTTCCCCTACAAATGATAAAACCAGCATGATAGGGATAGTCAGTTACAAGAATAAAATGCTAAGACAGGAAAATAGAAATGCTTAGACTTTATAGTCAAAGTCTAAAAATATTTGTCCCGAGGACAACTTAATGGCTTTCCTATGTTACAATAACACATTTGAAATGTAACAATGATGAGAAAAAGCAAGCTGAGATAGCAACATTTATTTTAGAAATTTACACTTTTTTGACTATGTTTGAAAAAGAATCTAGTATATAGATCCATTCTATCAAATCAATCATTCCTCGAGCCGCACACATCATACACTTACATATATCACTTAAACCTAGTCCAAGCATTTATCAAATGAAATGATGAACATGACTAACAACAATCAATCCTAATAATAATTTATGTGCACCATACTAGAAAATAACCTCTAATAAGCATTTGACTTAAATGCATAGGTATATTTAGTACTTTATTCATACACATCTCCCCCCCCCCACCCCCCCCCCCCCCCCCCCCCCCCCCCCCCCCCCCCCCCCCCCCCAAACCACTAAACAATCACAAATACTAGTACACATCTTTAGCCAACCAATAACCAAGTCCATGGTGTTGTGTTAAAAGCATGGAGATGATGAGTGCATGTCAGACTTATGTCAAAGACGAGTGTACGTCACATTTGAGTTAAAAAGGTGCAACAGAAGGCTCATTTTCAACACAAGCAGAAAACATCTGCTGATGAAAAGACCATACCATATAGATGATGAAAGCTAAGAGGATATCTCAAAACTTTTAGCTTTTCAAAGTGATGGATTTAAACCTGAACAAACACAGATAAAACCCCAAACCCTTTATTCCCATTATCATCATCATCATCATCTTTATTTTAACCCATACACCTCGACCTAGGAGCACCTAGCTTTTCTTTCATTTTGATCAGTGGGATTGTAATAAGAAACTATTTTACCAATTATTGTTCTTTGGGTAGCAACTAGGGCAAAACTATGCTGTTTTAACAGGAAAAATCAAATTACAAGAATCCAAATCTGCACAAAACACATGCACAGAGACAAATGGACAGGTTTTTTTCAAGGACAATAAATGAACAAGTTTATTATCGAAAACATGACTCCAAGTTTAATTCCCACATTTATTTATTTTTTGCATGCACTTGAATGAATAAATGACTAGGTTGTGAATCATTCAAGAAGACAGTTCAATTTCAAATTATGACTCAAGTCAGACAACCTATCAAGTTTGCCTACTAGAAACAATAACTGCCAACAACAATGGACAAGTGGCAATCAATAAATTTAAATTGTATATTGAAGAAGTCAACATTAAGAAACTACTTGATCTCACTATGAACAATAATGATTTTTTAACATAATCTAGCTGAAAGTAGTGGGCAAAACCTTAAGAAACAAAAATTGTCACCAGTTTATTGAGTACCTTGAGGGTAATGCCAGACCCAAACCATACATCACCAGTGACCTTAAGGCTGTCAAGCTCAATGATACTGGGAATTGACTTAAATCGACTCAAAAAGTTGCCAACCTGTTGGGGAAAAAAAATCAAAATATCACCAGTATTATCAAAAATTGCATACATCTAACAATATTGTCCCATTGCAATAAAGCTTCACCTTCTTAAATTCAGGTCCCAATTCAATAGACGGATTTGCAGGACTTTTTCTAGCTTCATTACGAATAACAGAGCCATCAGCTAAAGTGTAAAGATCAGACTGAAACAAAAATGGACAGATGGGTCAGGCCAGCTTTAAGAAAAATAGAAAGTCATGACTAATATTGACAGCAAAGATGATAACCTGAACAAGAAGCAAATCAGAAGTTGCCTTCACAGGAAGGAATCGACATCGAGGTACATTAATACCAATAGCATGATCAAAGAACTGGACAAAGGTCAAAAGTAATCAAGTCAAGCTATAAAATATCAACATTTTAGAGAATCAACTAAGGATTTAGATACAATGAGTACCCGAATTGCAGCACCAGCTGCAGTTTCTAGCTGAAGCACTTTGACACCATCTACTTCCTGAAAGCAAGTTTAACCATATTATAATCAGAACCACAATCTTGGTACCAAGACAGAATTCATATACTTCAGCTAAAACCCAAAAAATAAATATAAAATAAAATAAGATAAAAGGTAAAGTTATTGCAGGAGTCCTGGTACCTTTGGATTTGGAATGATTTCCATCTTAAGTGCATCAGCTTCCACTAGCCTTTTAATTGCATTTAAGTTCACCCACCTATAAAATATGTTGTTAGCCTCAATAAATGTATGTTAACAACATTTAAGGGAGCAACACTTACAAGTTGTTTGTGTTGAAAATTTTGAACTTCTCTATTGACTTGAACTCATTGACCTACAAATAAGGACTATCAGACACGTCGGCATTAGCTCACAAAGGAATTCTCATTTTCCACTAACATTGAATGGCAGTCGAACATGCTATGCATGAATCAGGCCATGCAAGTCACTCATGTGGCACCTCAAGTTGTCTCAAGGAGGTAAGACCATAAAGATGTCCACCATCATGTCAGATCAAAAGTCAAGCAAGACAACGTACAAGCACAAAACTTCAAATCACATCAAGACAGGCAAGGTTATACAAACTGGGACCAACTGCTATGAGGCTCAAATAGAGACGATTGGAAGAGAAATTCAAACTCAATTCAACCAAGCCTCAAACACAAGATGATTGTAAATAGAAAAAAGAAAAGATTTTGTTTTTATAAAAAAAAAAAAAAAAAAAGAAGACAAGCATAACAAAAAACTGCTGGCTGAGAAAAAAAAAATCTGGTAGCCCTTGATCTTAACTACTAAAAGTTCTATATTAATTAAAACACTGCTTGCTCTCCTTAAGAAATTCAGACAGAAACAATATATAAATAAATATGTAAAAGAACAGGAGAATAGCTTACATGTTCATCAGGGACCTGAGCAATTTCCAGGAGCTGAATCACATGCCAAGGGAGCGACAGAAAGGAAGAAGTTAGTCAAGTACTAATCACCAAAAGAAACCCGTAAAATTAACATTCCCACAGATTAAATCAGTTATATTTTCCTTTCATTGCAATGGGGTGGCTGCCAATGACTTCAGAAAGATAATTTAATATTTTAATCTCTAAGCAACATGTGGTTTGCCAGAACAATAATTTCCTTTGATTGCAATGAGATGGCTCTCAATAATTTCATAGAGATAATTTAACATTTTAATCTGTAAGCTGTGGTTTGAGAGTTCCAGCAAAAGACAAAAAAAAAAGGTAGGAGATAATTTTTTTTTTTCATGGCAAAACTCGTCCTAGAGAAAGGGCAGTGTTCACAGAAAAACATTTCTCTTTGCCATCCTTTGCTGCACATAACATGAAATAGATATGTCCTTTTATAATGTCAGCTATTAGTGGAAGATTATGGATCACCAGTTCAGTGGCTTCTATACTCCGATCGAGATTAATGGATGTTGAATTATATTTACTATTTTCATAGAGGCTAAGTTGCTACTGGCAAGTCATGTCATTTTCCTTCTTCAGGCTCTGTCCGCATCGTATATTATCTATCTCTTTCATTTTCTTCTGCATTTGGCAGCAACTCCAGTTCTTTAATTCCCTTATTACATAGCAGTTTTGATTTATAAATATTAGTAATCTGTGCTAAGTGCATGGCTTTTATGCATGCCAAATAATATAACAGTTGTTATTGAATAAAACAGAAATATTCAGTTAAGCATGCTAACGAGAAAGAAGAACTATATACCTGGACTTTTCCTTCATAAGAAATGAGAGTACCACCCTTAACATCAGCTAAGGTTTTGGGAGTAACCTCCATACAGTATTCATTCTTGTTTTGGATCAAATGGTTTAAGATTTCTACAGCATCGAGTCAAGGATAATGAACACCTGATAAACTTTTTTATGCATCTAATATACATGAAATCAATTAAAACCATCAAATCAAGGATACTCAAGTCAACAACAGCACCCAAGTTATCTGAGTTGGCAACGAACACATACTCTTTACCCTGACAGAAAATAAACAAAGAGATGGACAAAAGATTGTATGAGTATCTTGGAGTACAAGTTAACATTGAATGATCAGAGACTGCACAAAAGCACTAACATGAGACAGCAAGGCATCGAGCTTGCCACTGTTCATTAAGGATGGGAACACATCGCCGTGGCCAGGAGGATACCTTTCACATGCATACAATAATTTTTTATAAGAATGCACGTAAAACTATTGTTAGCAGAAAGAGAGATCGACCTATAAACTATTCGGAAGTAAAACATAATGGCAGCACCAGTAACACCCAACTATAACTACTGACATGGAAGTAAATATGAACCTACCAATTTAAAACAAAATCCAAGGAGCCCCAGGCTCTTCCAATTATAATAACCAAGGAAGAATACTTTCGCAAACTATCAGAAGCTTAACGAACCATGAAGTGCAAACATACCAAAATAGTAAATCTTACCATCCATCCTTTTCAGTCTTCCCTTTGCATGGCCATGGAACAAGTTCATCAGCAACCAAACGAGGATACTGGCTCTGAATAAGTTTGAAAGAGAACTTATATGTAAATTAAATGTTTTAAGTTCTCAACAATCCTAAGCAGGAAACTTGACAAAAGTATCACAAACCTGGTTAAAAGTATGAATCTCAACCTTTGAATTGGAGTACTTTTCTACAATCTGATAATATGCACGAACTGGTAAGATTGCAAGTTATGGCAAATTGAGGGAGTGTGGAGGCAAGAATAGAGAAGCAGAGGATGAAAGATAGGATACCTTCAATGTATCATCATGAGTGTTGAATGAGTTCATCAGAAGCAGGGGAACATTGCATCCATATTTGGTATTGAGATTCTACAAATATTTGGAAAAGTAAGTAGATTGACATGTGATAAAAAGGAAAAGAAAAAACACTAGAAAATAGTTTTTCAGAAAAAATGAGAAATCACCTCAATCTGGATAACGATGAGGTCAAGAAATGTCAACCCGTTACGAACTTCAATAACAGACCTGAAGAGAAAAAATAATTTAGATCACATATCTAACTTTAGAAATAAAGAGGGAGGGAGTTCCTGAAAGGTGATAGACAGTGGACAAAATATGGTTGAATATGTTTGTAATGTTTAGATCCCACAACAATATCATGCCAGCATTGATTCCCACCTTGACCTTGTAACTTGCACCAGCTACTTGTAGGAATCTATGACAATTTATGACATGAAACCATATACTTGTAGTAGTCTTGTTACAATATGATTTCATAGTGAATAGTATTACGTTGTTACAGGTCACTAGTAGCATGTGTTACTCATAGGTATAATGCTGATACAACATTGTAGCCACTGTTCCTTACATTATAAAAATATGTATTGCCGAATAAAGTTTCATCACTTAAGATGTCTAATTTAGTATAGATCTGGCAATAAACTTTTAAGATTTTTAATTTGATTATAGTAAGATGCTTAATCCTTCAAATGATCTAATTAGCCATTGCAGTGAAATTTATTATCAAATTTCAGCCAACTTTATTCAACAAAAACTAAAAAGGTGATGAAAAGATAGATCCACTGTATTCCCTATCACGAAACCAAAAACATTTCAAGTATATAATCAAGAACACCTTCAGTCGTAATCTGATTTTTATAAAGACAACATCTCTTTCTAGTTATAAACTTGTTAAATTAAACTATATCAAATATGCGATATAATATAAATGTTAGTATGGAGTTAAAGTAGGATCCTCTAATTCCACATACATTTGCTGGATCCTACAAAAGGGTTCAGAAATAAATTGAAGTGTTCCCCGTCAAAACCACAAACAAAACAAAATAAAGATAAAGATAAATTTTTTATAAAAAAAAAGGTGTTAATTAGTTCAAAATATTAAAGCAAGAGGTAAAAACAAGAAAAGACGATCATAAACATAGCTAAATTTAAACCATAAATTTGGTGCACCAAACGCTAAAAGTTGAAAATATCAAATACTTGGGACCCGTGCAGCCCATTGTTGTTCCCAAACCTCCGTTGAGCTTCAACACAGCAAGCTTATTCAAAAGCTTTTTGGTTTCCGCTGGATCTGCGTCCATCAAGTTTGACATAAAATTACAAACAACTGATAGGTGATAGAAATTCAAAGCAAAATTTTCTTAATAGTCAAATCAATACCTTCTGGAACAGGTGCCAAGGTGTCATAAGGAACCACCACTTCATCAGTAGGCGTTTGGATCTTGCTCCAGTCCACATGTTGCGCTTCACCACTTCAATCAATTAATCAAAAAACAGAGAAACTATTACTTGAGATTTTTCACATTCATTAAACGTATGTACAATTGAATCAAACAAATTTGAATGTTAAGAACAAACAAGAAACGTAACAAGATTCACTAAACAGAGAAGAGAAACCATAGATATTTGGATTCACCTCAGATAGCGAGCAACGAGGTTGATGAAACCACTTTTCTCATTTTCACTGCAAAATTAAAATAATCAAACACAGATCTTAAATCAATTTAAATCGCAAACATAAGAAAATTTGAAGAAGAATAGAGTACCTGATTTGAGTAAGGCCAGCAACATCAGATTTGAGCTTAGTGATCTTCTCGGTAACAATGGCCATGAGATCGATCGATCTGAGAGTAAGAGAGGAATCTAGAACGAAACAAATAATAAAGAGAGATTGTATAAGAGTGAAATGTGCAGAGTGTGAGTTGCAATGAATATATCTATAAAATAGATTCTTTAAAATGTGAAGGTTTATAACCAACGGGTGGTGCGGTATTTGCATGTAACGTCCTTTGATTTGACCTTTTATTTTATGGTAATTAAGAAAATTGCAAAAAAGAAATGGTCCGGTCATGTCACAGAATATACATGCGAATACGACGCTTAAGCCATACAGTGCGAGCCAGGACTAGCGCCTCTTCTACGCAAAGGTGACACCTCACTCACTACCTCACCTTTAAACGCATAGCTGAATCGAGTTTCAGCCATGCTCTCTTTCCGTTCCTGGATTTTGTCATCTTGGCCCCATTTTTTATGTTTTACATAATTACCTACAACATTTCAATTTCATTTTTCCATTTTATTTTGTAAGGATGATTTTCCTGTCAAGAATTGTTTTTGTTGGCCGTAGATTTTAAAAAATTTCCGACCCACAAGCTAAATTTATTTCTTCTTTTGAAATAGTGATTTGATCTCCTAAGTCGATCTCATTTAACACACGTCAATCTCTAAAGTTGTATTTATATTAAAAAAGTTTAATTAGGTTATATCAGTAGTTATCTTTAATAATGATTATTTAATGTTTAAGTCAACAATAAAATACTATATAAAAAAATGAAAAACAATCAGAAAAAAGAATAATATAAAGTGATGGAAAAGTTTGAATTGTCAAAATATGAAAAAAAAAATTTCTCAAAAAGTCAATCCTTCTTTTAGTAACTTAATCTTCTTTTTATAAGTTTGTGCGTATTTAGTCATTTAAATCTTATAAGAATTAGGATATGTTCATAGATTCTCAATTTAGATTATCTTTGTTATTATAGGGTATGACTTATTTAAAAATTTCAAAATACTTCTAAAACTTTGAAGATAAGGACAACCAAAGTCCTAAGATGATATGATCATCTTTAGGTTAGTCCTTGAGATTTGACCGATCGATTCGACTTAGATAAATTACTCTAGAACACTGAAAACTAATCTGGTTAATGTCAAGGATGTCAAGGACATCAATAGGTGGTTACCAAAAACACCTCTCATCTAATACTAGTCCTAGGCTTCTTGGGCAATTGTGGACTTGGTCCTTTGATGCTTTAATATATAACTATTATATTATGGACTTTAGGCTAGATATTCTCTAAGGGACTATCCCCAAAGGTTATTTGGCTGTATGGTTTCTTAGAACCTTGCTAAAGCATAGACCTTTTCTTTAGTGAGCTGAAGTCTTGAGGGGAAATAGTTTTAGATTGTTTTTTCTTTTTAATAAAATATATAAAAATAAAAGGAAAAAAAAACTATTGTATCAGATATTCTTTTTCTTTTGTGCAAGCTTGGACGCCACTTTTTTGTTTTGGAGAAATTACAATGGACATATATTATTAAGATTGAAAAAGTTTTCAGAAGTTATTATTTCAAGATGGTCTTCTGAAATTTAATTCAAATAAATATATACTTAATTAATAAGTCATACACTTTTATATTTTTAGTTTTATAAGTGCAATTAATTTAAAAATAATATTACATGTATAAATTAAATCAAATAAATTCTCTTATACTACTTGACATGGCATAATAAAATTAGTTAAGTTGTTATTATATTATCTATTTTATTTTATTATATTTAGGATTATTATTATAAATACCTCTGAGGTAAAGCCCAATTATATAAATACCTACAAGTTAGAAAAAGTGACATTAATAATCAAACGTTTGATAAAACATGTACGGATACTCCTCTGTTAGGAATCTTTTGCTAAAATTAACAGATTTAAGGATAATAAAGCCATTTCACCCTCCAAACCTCTTTTAAAACACTTTTTAAAATAATAAAACAAAAAATATTTTAAAAAATATATGACTGATCGGCCTAATCTGGCCACAACAGGCTAAATCAAGCCATTGGCCATAACTGCCAACCAAGGTCGCTGCGCATGGCCAGCCAAGGCCGTTACAACAACGATTAGATCAAGCCATTGCTACAGCAGCCAGTGGTCTCAGGCACGGCTTGATTAAGCCTTTGCCGACTAGTCCGAGCCGGTGGACACAGTTAATAGCCTCAAGAATGGCTTAATCTAGTCGTGGCCTTTGCCGGCCAGCTGCCTCAGGCATTATCTGAGGCCTTTTTTTTAATTTTTATTAATTTTTTGATAAGATTATTATTATTTTTTTAGTTCAGTTATGTTTTAATAGTTTTTGTTTTTTAATTTTGTATTATTGTTATTATTATTTTTAATTTATTTTTTTATTATTGTTATTTATTTATTTTAAGTGTTTTATTTTTCATTAAATTTTTTTATTAGGATAAAAATTTAAAATCAGTATTGGAAGGGTAATTTAGTTATTTGATGCATATTAACAGCGAATCTATTAACTTTAAAGGAATATTCTTAACGACAGGACATTCATGCATAATTTGTTAAACGTTTAGGTATTAATGTCACTTTTTCAAACTCATAAATTTTTTTTAATAATTAAGCCTTACCTTAGGGGTATTCTTAATATTAACCCTTATATTTATCCCTTCAATCATAATTAGTGTAGACATGTGGTGTTATTGTTACTTCACTTAGTAAAACCTCTCCAAGTGTTACAAAAAATTTGAATTTTAAATTTCAGTCACTTTGAGATAGGAGTAGATTTATTTTACATTTCAAATAATAAAAAGAAGAAAAAAAAAACACAACTTCAAGAAATCACTACCACACTT
Source organism: Ailanthus altissimus (assembly GCA_946807835.1). Classification (NCBI taxonomy): domain Eukaryota; kingdom Viridiplantae; phylum Streptophyta; class Magnoliopsida; order Sapindales; family Simaroubaceae; genus Ailanthus; species Ailanthus altissimus. The sequence goes on along the minus strand of OX327697.1, from coordinate 15,579,213 downwards.
CTTTTGTTTCAATAGATGGCTCAATGGATTTCTCTTTACTTAATTTCAACTCAATGTATTCCTTTTTTGGTTTGGTTTCCATTTCGCATCAGACTCTACTTATGTTTTTTTTTTTTCTATATATGGGCAAATGATAAGAAGACCCATAATTTGATCTTATGTATAAGGGTCAGCAATTTAGATCGAACTCGTAATATAGCTTACACAATTATAATATGTCTATTATAATTTCTCTTACTTGACCTGAATATATACTAGCTAGTTTGGTTCAGTTCTTGATAAAGATGTAGCGAAATTAAGATAATTAATCTTTTAACATATATATTTTATAGTTAACAGGTTATATTTGATTTTTTTTTTATATATTTATGTTTCCTTGTTTGTGTTAACTTAAAACTTATATAAAAGCTTATTCTATAGCATTTGTAATATAACATAATACATCAATAATGTAATCTTTATTACTTAAAAAAAATGTATTCTTAATAGTATTTTTGCTGCTTTTATCTTTTCTAATATAGTATCAGAGTTTGTTACAATTCTTTCTTAGGGTCTCTTTTTCTTTTTTCAATTTGTCAAAATTTTACTAAATTAGTTTTTTTTTCACTTATTGTTACCTGCCGCTAGTTACTATTCACTTACAGTTGACCTCCTTTCCAGCGCGTTATTGTGTATTGCCTAGTCCAAGATGTTCAGACACCGCCAATTGACTTAATGCCATCAAAATTATGTCAATCGGAGTTCTGCGTAGTCTATACGCACCACCTAAAGATTCTATTGTTAATCGCCACCATCTTAGATCCTGCCCTTTTTTGGCAAATGAAGATACATCACCCAGCTCACTGCACTTAGAATTGATCGGTAATTCGAATGGAATTGAAATCACATCAATCAGACATTAGATCAGCCCTCATGCACTGCTCAACTTCCTTGTCATTTATCGTCATCCATCTTAAATCCCAACCGTTTTTCAGTGCATTATCATTTACATGCAACACCATTTGATTCCTCGTTGTCAGATCTATCAATCTATGGTGTTCTTTTGTCTGTCTAGTGATTTGATTTGTAAAAAAGGTCTCTTTGAAATCTTTAAAATTTGTCTTTGGGTTATATTGTACTTTTTTTAAACTACTTTGGGTCATCTGGAAATTTTCTCTCACTTTTGGGGTATTTGATTATTTTTAATAAGTTTTGAGCTAATTATATAAATTATAGAAGTTGTAAGGTTTTTTTCTTATAATTTACATAAAAATTTGGGTCATTTTAAAATTTTTATTTTTGGGTATTTTTGTAATTTTTAAATAAATTAATGAGTGAATCTCTCAATACACTTGCATTTACGACGATTGATTTGTTATCTTTCTATCAACGCGTTTGCAATCGCGATTGATCTTTTTATCGCACTTATCATTCTGACAACATTGTTACTCGTCAACTACATTGTCACATTCCAACAACATTGCCTCTCTTTTATAATGGTTATCTCTCGTCATAATGATTGCCCCTTTTTGACAATGGTTGCCTCTCTCTGATAATGATTGCCTTCTCTGACAGTGGTTTTCTCTCAACACTTACCATCAATTTTCTTTTTAACCTCAAGTTTCTACAATCTTGAGTTTAAGGGGGTATGTTAAAGATATTGTGAAATCAAGACAATTAATCCTTACCATATATATTTTATAATAAATAGGTTATATATAATTTCCTTATATATATATTTTTATATTTCTTTGTTCATGTTAACCTAAAACCTATATAAAACTTATTCTGTAACATTTATAACATAACATAATACATCAATAATAGTCTTTATAATATTTTTGCTGCCTTTATTATTTTTAATAATTCTTATGTTAGTTCAATATTATTTCTTTTATAAATCAGTCGGCACAGTTCAATTGAAAAAAACAAGTTAAAATTAAAATTAAAAAAGTCAAAAATCAAACTGAATCGGTTTAGTTCATTTTGACCCAATATTTAATTCAGTGTCGGTTCCTTTTTATTGGAATGAATCAATTCTATTTTATTGAAATTGATCTGTTCGGTATAGATTCAATTTTAGACAAACCAAACCAAACCAAACTCAATTCTACTCAAACCTACTCAAGTATATCAACAAACTCAATATTTTGACAATACTATTACCCTCTATTAGTGAATCCCATTAGTTTGGAATTCACAAATGGGCATTATGTTATAATTGATAAACATAATTTATTAAATAGACATACTTGTTCATTTATGCCTTTTGAATTTTATTTAAATATAATTACCATTATGAAGAGATATGGTTAAGGATAATACGTTTAGGTTTCTTTGAATTCTTAAAAAAAAAAGGTAAAAAGGAAAAAGAAAATGCTTCCCACTTAAATTGTTAAATAATGAATTTTATAAATAATTTTATAACATATTTGGTAAACTGAGATTATTCTATAACCACTTTTTAAAATAATTTAGTACATATGTTTGATAAATAAGTATAATAGTGTGGTGGAAATGTATAGTTGACATATGTAACATAGGGTCATTTCAAGTAATATTATAGTTTTTAAAATAATCACTATTTGTTATGCTATATAAATATTAAGTTGTGAGGAGAATCAATTAGGTTTTTGGTAAATTATGTTTTTAAAGTGTTGTGAATTCATTTTATTATTATAATATTATAGAAATTGATATCATAAAAATAAACATAACATGATGATGATGATGATGATGATGATGATGATGATAATAATAATAAGAAGAACAACTACAAATTTTGATTTGGAAAAGTAATTCTCTTAATACTTTTCAAAATTTATTGTAAGATGAGATGATTTTGCCAAAAATGATTTTGACCTATGAAATTATACTTCAAGCTATCGAGGTTTTAGCTATTTATATAGATCTCACTCCATAGTAACTCAAAATGTATAATTTATGAACGTAAGTTTAATACTTGCTGAGGATTAAGGTCAATCAAGCTTATTAAAGTTTTTGCGAATTAAAATCAACAATATTTAGTTTACCTAATCAAAATTCAATGTATCATATACACTAGTTTTTCTACTTGAAGTCTCTACTTCGATAATTAAGGTAAATAATCTATTATAAGAAGTATAAAAACTATAACCTTACATAATGAATTTTTCTTTCCATTAATGATTGCGAACAAGATTTAATTTATAAAGTACTTATGATCTATACCTTTTGTATTAGTATTATATGCCTAATACATAAATTACATACTTTATAAATATGAGTTCATCAATATATGCTTAAATATATGTATGAATAAATTTATTAATCAAATAAAATATTATTATACATGCTATAATGACACAAAATAACATTACATATCTAAAACAAAATGCATGTAAGATGGTTCCACAACACTACTGAAGAGTTAAAAGATATTGATATAAACATTGCTTGCTAGGTGTAAAAGCCTATATTGGTTAGCACAAATTTTAATTGAGGAGAAAATAATGCTTGCCTAAAAGAGTATAGCAATGTATTTTCATGGGGCTATCATTAGGACATGTCTGGCTTAGATCTCCAGATGGTTTGCCATGCCTTTAATGTACAACTTGAAGTTAAAATAGATAAGCAATCATGCTATAGATTCCATCTAGACTTAGAACATAAAATCAAAGAAGAATTCAAAAGGCTCATAATTGTTGGATTTTTAAAACCACTAAGCATCCACTTAGGGGGCAAAATAGTGCTTGTAAATGGCTAGATCCATTTATGCATTGATTTCAAGATCTTAATAAAGCCTATCCCAAGGACGAATTCCTATTGCAAGACATAGATATCCTCATTGATTCCACTTTACGAAAAGATATGCTTTTTCATTTATGGATGGCTTCAGGGCTACAACTAGATCATAATGGTTCCATTAAACACTAAAATAACTGCATTCTATACATCCGTAGGTAATTGCTATTAAACTTTCAGGTCATTGGCCACAAGAATGTAAAAGCAACTTATAAAAGAGCTATGACTATTGTATTCTATAATCTAATGTGTCTAGAAGTGAAAGATTATATGGATGATTTGGTGGTCAAATATGCTACTTAAGTACATTGGAAAAAGTATTCAAGTGACATCGATTATATAGCCTCAAAATAAAACCCAAGAGTATGCTTATGAGGTCTAAGTAGGCATGTTCCTTGGTTTCCTAATTCACTAAAGTGTCATAACATTGACCCAACAAAGATTTAAAGCATTGCTTACATGCCAACTCAAAAGACTTGAAAAGCTTGATTAACAAGCTTTTCTATATCCGAAGATTCATTCTCGGGCTTAGTCTCATGATCTTAAACTTCGATCCATGCTAAAAAGAGTGGCGAATGTAAATGGGGGGATGAATAACAAATAAATTTCTTGAAAATCCAACTAATAATTCTAACGCTACTTAGTACTCACCATAAAGGCTCCAAGTAAATGGAAGCTATTGCACATCTATCTCTCTACTACAATTAAGACCATAGATGCCTTATTAGCTCAAAAGGATGATCAAAAGTAAGAGTATTCTGTCTATTATGTCAGTCGATAATTATCTGGGGTAAAAACTAGATATTCTAGGATATAACACATTTATCTCACTCTCGTATATGCCTCACAATGACTATAACACTATTGTTTGGAACATTCGCTCCCTTTTATGATAAGAATTGAGCTTATTTAATATTTGCTACTCATATTGGTACTGTCTAGTAAGCTAGCACAATGGCTTCTAATTCTCATAGAATTTGACATCACTTACATGGTTTCAAGTACAATTAAAGATCATATTATAATCAAAATGATCGCAATATTTTCTGCCAAAAAAAAGAAGTGCCCTTGCTAGAAGAAATACTAAGGGCTCTCTTTAAAAGAGCATATGCCATAAATGAGGAAAAAAATTGGTGGAACCTCTACTTTGATGGCTCAAATATCATGTGGCTAACTGTGCAGGCTTCATAATCATTGATCTAGAAGGAAAGTTCTTTATTTTTTCATTTTAGCTTAATTTTTCTTATACTAATAATATGACAATGTATAAGGCAGTAATCATGGACATACTCACCACTTTGAGGATGAGTGCAAAAAGGATTAAATTAATTAGAGACTCAAAATTGGTAATCTAGCATATTAAGGGAAAATTTACTATTCAAGAGCTAGCCTTATAACCACGTAGAACTATAGTTTAACAATTATTGGCCATGTTCGAATGGGCCATGACAGTACACATTATGCAAATAAAAAATAAGCATACAGATGCCTCAATAAGCATCAGGATCAAAATTTTCAACAAATATAATCTTTTACAGGTAAAAAGGTTGAATACAAGCCATGCTATAATAAATGATTGGCAAAAACCCATCAACCAAGCACTGTAAAACCTAAGAGAAAGTCTCAATTTTAAGATCCTTAAGGACTATACCTAGGTAATAAGTAATCTCTATAAAGGATTCCTTAGAGGAATACTCATTCATTACATCTATGAGCAAGAGGGGTAGCAATTGTTATAAGACACACATCAATTTGTTTTGAGGCATAAAATATATGGTCAACCTATACAAAAAAGCATAAAGGGATGGATACCATTGGTTAGAAATAAAAAGTCAAGCATATGTCATACAGGCTACTTGCCTAGATTTTCAGGTCATAGTCTATAAGGAAAAAGTATTCATAACCATAACTAAAGAAGATTCATGAACACCCTACATAGAATACCTCTCAAAAGGCACACTATTAACCAATTCTACAAATGATCGCAAGATCAAATAGATTGCCAAGTGGTATTTTATAAAGAGTAGTATCCTTTTCCTTAATAGCCTTAAAGGAGATTCCTTGAGCTACCTAAACTTTAAAGAGGCACAAAAGGTATTGCGGGGAACCTTTGCTAAAGAATGTGTAGAACACCAAAGCAATCAAAACTTATACTATCGCTTACTTGAACTCAATTACTACTAGTCTAGCATGCATAATGTTACCAAAGACTTTATTAAAAAATGCCATAAGTGACAAATCCATGCCAATTTACAATATCAATACCCTACAACTTTGTAAGACATGATGAAACCTTAGTCATAACACACTTAAGAGATAGATTTGGTAAGCCGAATCAATCCACTTACTAAAGGGTATATTTGGATACTAATATCAACAAACTACTTCTTTAAATATGTCAACGTAATCCTATTAAAAAAGGGCATCGATGTTATTACATAATACTTCTTATAGAAACACATTATATGCTGCTTCGACATCCCAAACAAAATTATTAGTGACAATGGCACACCTTTTGTGAATGAAAATGTTTATGGCACATTGGAGATATGACTTCAAGCATAAATGCTCATCATTATACTACACCTAAGGTAATGACCAAGTAAAAGCTACAAGCAAATCTGAAGCCATAATGTCAGTCGTGCTGTTTGAGGCTATGGTAAGAGTAGTACTCGCACAAGGTAATTCCTTAGTTCTTATGGATAAACTCATAGCCTAACTTGAGGTCATAGATGAAAAATGGAAAGCCACTTAAAGGCGTAAGGCATTATACCAACGTAGAATAATTGAAAGGCATTATACCAACGTAGAATAATTGAAGCATACGCCAAGTCCATAAAAGACAAGGGTATTAACATGGGTGATCTCGTACTAATGGTGGTTGAGCATATCAAGAAAAATAAGGCTTCACCCTTCAAGTCCATGCTATAGTGAAAAGGCTAATATATTATTATAGAAGCCTATAATAACGATTACGACCGCCGAGCTATAATAGAATGAAAAGAACTCCACAACCTTATCAATAATAAATAGCTTAGCATTACTACAGCTAGGTATTATTGTTCATTAAAATAAGTGTGGCATACATACTTAGGTCAAATAAAAGCTTTATATACGTCTTTTACTCGTAGAGAGCAATAAAAGCTAAACTTATCCTCTAAGTGGTAGGTAAGCACTTTATACCCTAAGTACAGTGTATTCATATAAGATCCCCATTCATATAATCTATGGCTAAAAATTCTTTGTCCTTGTGCTATACTAAAGCAAGATGCCCACTTATATAATGAATGGCTAAAATTTCTTACCTTACATTATAGCTAAGCAAAATGGCCACTCATAGAGTGAATGGATAGATCTCTCACCTTGGTGCCATACCCAAGTGAGAAGCCCAATCACAAAGTAGATGGCAAAGTTTTAGCATCATGCCTAAGAAAAGAGCTCTTTAAAAAGTGCGAGACGATATCCCCACTTGGCATAACAACCAAGTAAATGCATAAAACACACATGAATGTCCACGTTCAACACAAAATACGGAAGGCTAACATTTGATTTCAAACCTCCTTTGGCAGAGAACCTAAAGGCGAGATGATTTGCTCTCATTTCAAAAGTAAAAGGCTAATATTAGTTTATATTCCATACTTGGAAATGTACCTGATTGGGAAGTCATAATAAACAATATGTTTAGAACTCTGCATCATCCCACATATAATTCACTTAAAAATACCTATACAAGCCATATGGAGGATTGCATTAAAGCCAAACATTCATATTGGAGCAATCCTAAAGGATCCAAAAATATCCTATATAAGCAGACCATGCACAACGTTAAAAGCCATATTGTATCAGTTACTTGCGTTATCATATATTCCCTTATGAAAGATATCCCACAAGGGGTGCCGATGTCAGAAATAATCATATAGAAGCTCATAAGAGCGTAAAAGTATTAGTGTGATTTGTACCCAACTTTTGAATTTTGCTCAAAATCATAAATATTTTGCTATTAAATTGTGGTTTTTGATCATATATAGATGCACGACGGAAAATGTAATGCATAGAAATAAACAGGAGGCGAATCGAAAGTCAAACGAAGAAGTTAAGTTCAAAATATGAAAGGGGCATCAAAGCTGAGCGCCGCAGTGCCCAGGTCAGTAGCTGAGTGTCACGATGCCCACAACCCAGCGCCGCCGCGTTTGTGATGGTGAACAGTACCCATATGAACAGTATTTTGCTATAGTACTCATGAACAGTATTTTGAAAACAAAAATTTATAAATAGAAAGCCAAAAAACCCTAAGAGGATGAGAGAAAAAAGAGGCAAAAACTTAGAGAGAGAATTCACAACACAAGATCAAAGATCAAAGCCAAAGATTGAAGAACCAAGATCAAGATTCAAACTTTAAGTCAAGATTGAGGGAGAAGCACATCAAGGAGTCACTTTGATTAGTTTTTCTTATCTTTCTTTATCATTATGTTCTTGTTCTTATTGATATTTATGAATTGGTTTGATACTTTTAGTTTTGTGATGGGTTAATTTGTTCATCTAGGGTTAGACTATGTAAACCTAGTATGGATTTGGATTGTGTTAAATTTTAGTTTATGAACTTGATAAATTCAATTGATTTATTCTATCTTGTGTTTAATGCTTTCATTATAACTGATTAATATTTTGAATGATTGAGGAACCATGATGAACTCGACGGAGGGGATTCATGTGTTTAGCCTAGGGTAGTTTGATGTATGATCATAGGATAACAACTATAAGTTCCATCTAGGATAGACATATACCTAGGTGGCATGTATGGTATAATTTAGACTTGATCTTAATGAATTACATTCTAATTTGATTACCATAGACATATAGGTGATTGTTAGAATGGGTAATATAGTCACTTGACCATCGACAGAGGCTTGTATTGAGATTAGTGTCTAAGCCAATCAATTGGTATTAAGGGATTAATTAAATGGTTAATGAATCCAATGAAATACTAAGGGACGAGTCAAAACCCTAGATTATATTTATTTGTGAATTCTACTCTTTGCTTTTATTTAATTCAATTGATATAGTAGATTAGTTAAATAAATTCCAGATTTTAGTTTTCTGAATAAAAGTTAAGTAGGTACAATTTTAGTATTTGATTTATAGAATTAGATTGTATAGTCCTTATGGGATCGATATCTGGACTTAAAATCCTATATTACTTAATACGATAGCGTGCACTTGCGCTTAACTACTATAGCACAACAATCAGAAGCCTACAATGACCTAGATGCTTCATGAAAAATATCCTATAAAATGCCTGTATTATTAAAATTTGTGCTTACGTGTCATCTCATTGTTGTATGAATATTTTATTTTATAATATTTATACAGTACGTTTTTATTAAATCGCTAATTTCATTAATTAAATGGACATTATATGATCTGAAAGGGTTCAGATTTGGCCTAAATGAGTTTAGACCAGTGCTAAAAGTTAGCAACATTGAGAATTATAATTGTTAACAGTTAGCACTACTAAGAGTTAGTGGGTTATAAAAGTAAGATAAATCTAAGAGTTAGGACCATGTCTGTAACAGGATATAGACCCGAGAATACATCGGTAATAGTATAGTTGTAAGAAGTTGTAATAAATGCTAAGAAATGTTATTATGCAAGTCTATTATTAAATTATATGTTCCTAACCTTATTCACCGATGCGGGTTTGTCGGTGGAATCTTTTCTAATAGACTAGTGTATACTATACCTAGATGGTCTAGATGGTTGTTCTTAGCTGACCATAGGCTTATCAAAAGTTTGTATAGCATACAGGTATTAAGTGAGAACTGAATACTGAACAGGCTCATCGAGGACCCTAATAGACATCCCAAGAAGTCGTCAGTGGTAGGTCCTCTCGAGTTGAGTAGTGTACATGATCCTTTGATCTGAAAGCCATGGTGGATTTGTAAGTGATCCACCATACTTTGGTTCTACATATGTTAGAGACATTTCATGGTCTGACCGTTATGTGTCACTGGGTATGGTTTGATGCTTATGAAGTCCGGTGTACGCAGATATGGGATCCGTCAGCTCACATGGGTGAGTTGTATATTCGGATGCTCCGAGAATGTATCTCATAAAGACTTATGGCCATAAGCAACAAACCCGAGAAAAGAGTTTCCACTAAAGTCAAACAATATCGCAAAAGTGTTTGCGTATATTATTTATCGAGATACGTGTCTTGAGATAAGTTTATAGACAAGTACGTAGGGATTTAATGGTGATGATCTTTATCCTTGCTCCTCTAGGATATAAATGGTGGAAGAATTATACATATGTGCGATGACCTCAACTTGTATGGTCTACTGCGTTGATTTGTAATATTTGTGATATGTGCATGAGGCATTGATCTCGAACTCACGGAACAGTTCCGTTTGATGAATCGAGCGTAGACCTAGAGAGTCCCGTAATATGAAGTGTACTCATTGTGCACTGGGGCAACGTACCAAATTGAATAGTTCAATTCAGTAAATTCTTACAGACCAGACATTTGCTTCAGTTTTTCTTAGGCCGTACATGTGTTGAGACTTAAGAGTTAAGTATATCAATTAGTTAACAATAGTTGTTGACCAATAAGATGTTGACACGTGACACATTATAGGCTTATTATTGTTTGACTTGAAAATTACCAAAATGACTTTACTTGTTGGACAAGTAAGATCATTATTTTATTTATTAAATTATTTATTGAATAAAATAATAATAATATGTGATATTATTTTTTAATAAAAGTCCAACAATAATTATTTAAATCATTATTGGCATGTGTTTCTATAATGATTTAATATGATTAAATCTTTTATTTTAATCTTGATTAAGAAATAAAACATGTATGCATAGGTTTATAGACATGGTGGGACCATAGTGTGAAAAAGAAGCAAATGAAGAAATTGTTTGTTCATTTGCTTTACCTCTCACGACAATCACACATACACATATATACATGCCTATTTTATTTTAATTAATTGAAACACAAAAACATAAAGGTATGGGCATGGCTATTGTGGGGGCCAGATTGCTTTTGTTCCAAAATGAGAAATTATTTCTCATTAGGCCAAATGCATCCATGCCACTTGTTTTATTTGTTTATTATGAATAAATAAATAAAACAAAACTAAATGGCAAGGTAATTGTTGCCATGCTATGAGGGGCTATATTTGTCCAATATGGAGGGAAATGAAATGAAGCTAATAAAGAGCAAAGTGTTGCTCAATTTTAAAAGTGTGTGTTCGACCAAGAAGAGATAGAGAGAGTGAGAAGCTTTGGTTTTTCCCAAGTGTTGGGTAAAGGTTCAAGAGTTGAACATCTCCTCAATTTTCTCTCTAAGTAGTCCAATGCTTAAGGGTTAAACATTTTTATTTAAAAGTTAAACATAGGATTTAATGGTTAAATCCTACTTGGAATCAAGCTATTATTCTAGTTTTCCCAAGCCCACCATGTTGGGAAACTAGAATTTGAATGGGTTACTTCATCGCAGTTCTCCGGTTCAACAAAAGACTAAAGGCTTGTCAAGGTAATTAATTCTCAATCCCTTTGTAATTTACATTTATGAGATACATGTAAAACTTAATTATGTTTATCATTAGGAAATTAGTATTCTGTTCTTCCACTGTGCTAATATATATGTGATATGTATGCAATTTTGAATGATAGACACAATCCCACATATATACACCCTAGGTTTAAAATCACTTACATGCGTAAGCCTAGGTATGAAGAAGCTTATGCAAAAAGCAGTATAGTTGCCTTCATAGCATATAACTCATAGAATATGTCTTGTCCCATGGATGCTCAAATATTTACAGAAGCCTTCATGACATCATTCCCATAAAAAGGCCTTCATGGCATAATTCCTCTTATAGCATTGTTGATGTCCAATTTCTAACTAAGCGCAAGTGCACGTTATTATAAACAAATAATATAGGAATTGAGTCCAAGTATCGTTTCCACAAAGACTTATTTAATCTAATTCTGTAAATCAAGTACTAAAATTAATCATACTTAACTTTTATTCAGATGAAATCTAAAGATGAATGTTTTGTAATTAATCTAATTTTAATAAACTAAACCCGATCTTAACCAAAAAGTAAAAGAGGGTTAAATTCACCAATATAAAAAGAAATTTATGTTTTTAACTTATCCCTTAATATTTTATTGAACATGTTAATCTCTTAGTTAATCCCTCAATAATAAATTGTTAGCTAGAACACAAATTTCGTTATAACCTCTGTCGATGGTCAAATAACTATATCTCATCCTAAAAATTACCATATGCCTATGGTAATCAGAATAGTATGAAACTCATTAAGATTAGGTGTAATAAAGTCATACATGCCATCTAGGTATATGTCTATCCTACATGAAACTCATAGTTGTTACCCTATGATCATGAATCAAACTATCCTAAGCTAAACACATAAATTCATCTTTCAAGTTCATTATAGTTCCTTGAACAATTATTATATTGGCCAAATATAAAAATGCATTAAATGCAAAATAGAATGAATCAATCCAATTTTATTGAGTTCATAAACTAAGAGAATTAATAATATCCAACTACATGTCAGGTTCAAAAGTCTAACCCTAGATCAAATGAATTTACTTCATAATGAATCTAAGAGTATCAAAACAATTAATTAAAGACATAATAAATAAGGACATCAAATAGAGAAGATGAAAATAATAATACAAGTTTATTCTCCTAGAATCGTTTCTTTTGTTTTTTCCTTTCTTATTGTGCAATCCTTACTTTCAATTTTCAATCTTCTTGCTTTAATCTCTATTGAAAGATGTTTTTATGTTTGCTATATTATTTTCTATGTTGCCTCTTTTTTTTGCCGTAAAAAAGAGACTTTTTATAGGTCTTTGTAACCTTAGGGTCGTGTGGTTTCAAATCCAAGTCGTATTAGGAGTGCTAAAAAAATTGGGGTCTTTAGTCGCATGGGTGTCGCGGTACTTAACTCTTTGAATTAGGCGCTATGGCATTTGCCCAATATTTTTGATTTCTTCCTTTTGCATCTGATTTCTCTTGTATTTTCACGCAGTGGTTTGAGAACCTATATTTGATTAAAAACCTCGAATAAATAGCCAAATACTCAAAATTTAAGGCAAAATATAAGTTCAAGAGGATGGAAATAATAATTTATATGAAACCCTACAAATACCCTCAAACTTAAGACTTTGCTCATCCTTGAGCAAACAAAAACAACAGTAACTTAAATTTAAAAATATTTAATTGAATGGGTCAATTAGAAATTTGTATATTTTTCTCAAATGTTGAATTATGCTACTAAAATTTTAGAATTAATAATTACTTATGAACATCCCATAATATAATCATCATGTTTATTTCCATCTTACAAGTGATAAATATTCACATGGTGAGTATGTGCAGAGCTATTCTTATGTTCATCAATTGTACTTGGAATAATTTATTTCAACAAGAAAGACTAAGATCGAAGAATTGTCCATAAGCTTGCTTTTCATAGCATTCTCCACTAGCGTAGGACAAGTATATAACTAAAGTTCAAATAGGACTTTAAAAAGATTGTAATAAAAGGCTTAAGTTATGATGAGAAAAATTGGAAAATTTTAAAGTTTCAATGGCACAATAACTATAAACTTCTTGTTGTTAGATCATTTCAATCTTTCTGTTTTTTTTTCTAACATATACCCCCAAACTTATTTTATTGAATACACTATTTCAATAGCTCATTAGTTCCCGATTAGAGTTTTAGGAGGGCTTCTTCATTTTTTTTAATCAATCCTCATAAGTTTTGTAATTGTACAAAAATAATTCTTGAGCTAACTTTTTCTATTCTTTCTCCTTAACCTTTGAATTATATGCCTTCATGTTCCCTTAATAAGATATTATAACTATAATGCAAATAGTGTTTTTTGAAGGACTAAAATTCACTCGGTTCATGCTTCTAATGTGGTTCACAAAAAATTATGGTCAATAAGGCTTAAAAATGGGTGAGTAAGGGTTAAGAATTATATCAAGATAGGTTGAAAGGCTTAAACAACCAAACATGGCCTATAATCATTTTTCTTGTTATATCTGCCCTAGGATTTTGCCTCGAATGCTAATTAAACAAATTCTAAACATTGGGTTATCCTAATTGCTTTCTTGATATGAATAATGTCTTCTAAGTTATCAACCAATGTACATCTAACATCTCTAATGTGCAGTGTGTTTGAAGTGAACAAATATAAGATAAATAGAAGCAATTCTAATTAAATTATAAGATAAGCACAATAATTACTAATTCTAGAAACTTTTATGGCTTTTCTTCAACTCAGCTTTTCATCATTAACTAAAACTTCTTTTCAACCCAAACAAGAGACATTCCAAAGAAAAACCAGAAAATAACAATTGAAAATAAAATAACAAAAAATAACAAATGAAACAAAATAAACCTAAAATCATGAATTCTAGGAACTTTGGAAGTATTTCCCCGCCCCTAAATTTAAAATGAACAATATCCACATGGTGGCAGTAAAATAGAAAAATTAGAATACTTCCCTTAGGTGTATGTCTAGCCTCAATTATTAGCTAGGTTATCCTCAGTCTCCTCGTCATCTTCCTTATTATTCACTTTATCTTCAACTTCTTCATCATCATCATCTTCGAGATTTGTTGAGGTTGGTAGAGTAGGATATGTTGGAAATGACGGTAAAGTGCTTGTATCCATGCCAAAGTGAGTGAGGGAAATCTTCATTACTTGGTCTTGGTATGCAGTAAAAGTGGCACTCCACTGCTGATAGGCTACAAATGATGACTTCAGGTGAGTTAGAAACTCCTCGATCGTGAGTAGTAGAGGTGGCGTTAGTGCTTGAGGAAATTATCGCTATCTAATTTACACTGAAGGCTGATCCTATTACTCCAGTCCATCCATAATCTAATGAATCTTATTATTATCTAAAACGTGTTGGATGAAGTAAGTCCTTGGATGCTCATTCAACTTCAGCTTGAGAACATAAACCAGTGATTAAGGATAGGAAATAGAAACTCATTTTTGTATAGCGCATGCTATAGATGATGCTATCCTTTATAACCTTGCCCACATAAATTGATTGTCCGATAAGGATGGCATATAGTAAGATAGCTTGTTGAGCGGTGGTAGAGCTTACCAATATGAGGCAAGCGGCTATGAAGTAATATCAAGCCTTGTACTCTTGACAAATATATCATGTGGGGAATAAGGTAGGCTTGCTCCAGGATAATTACCACTCAGCCTCGAGTGATGCCAAGAATTAATTGTGGTGCTAGTGATGTCTATACTTCATCCCTTAATAAAGACCTTTAAGTATCGGTGGTTTGTATCATTGGCGTAAAATCCCTGCACAACAGTCATAATTGTTGCCTCAGGTTGTGCATAAAGTCTCTGCCAACCCAGTTCTTCAATAATCTGTGTAATGCTTAGGTATTGTCTGGCAATGATCTTGAAACCCCTCTTAGGAATGATGGTTCTCTTGATAACGAAGGATGTGTAGAGTTCAAATGCTTTTTTGGACATGTATTTGGATGTGTAGTAGTTTGTGGAGGATAAAGCGACTATCATATGAGATCCTTTCCGAGCTATTGAGACTATTACCTGCAAAAAGAAAGTAAATACACTCCCAAAATTGTTAACTTGTAACATAAACTCTTCATGACATCAAAGTCCACAAAAATAAACTTCAAGTAATGCCGTGTCGAAATCATCCTCAATTTAATCATAACAGCATCATAATGGTCTCAAAACCACTTAGTTTCAATGATATCAACACCACAATTTAATCATACCAACACTACAATACCACTTATTCAATCATATCAACACTACAACACCATAATAGCCTCAATCATATTACTTCACAATATATTAACTCAATTGAACCAAAAATTTTCTCATCAATCTATCCAAATAACAATTTAACAATGTAAATAATTGCAACAAATAATTCTTAGATAAATACAATTAAGATCATAAGCACAAGAATTATAAATTGACAATATAAAGACTCATCCCCATGTATCAAAGGCAAATTTTTTATTTTAATACTAAGACAACATCAATTAGTGTGAAATATAGAATATCATGCAAAAATAATCAAAGAATCTAATGTTGTTGTTTTATCTAATGCCTAATGCCCTAAAATGACCAATAAAGATAGTACCTGAAAGCCACAATCAAATTGGGAAGTTCTTTGGTGTTCTTGGTAGATTTCAAAACTTAGATATAGATTTTGTGTTTGATTTATTATTTGATCTTGTGTGGGAAGTATTTTCAGCCAAATGGACGTTTACATTTGGTGTTAATTTGTTGGATTGATGGAGGATAGGCCAGCATTGTGATACTATAGGCTCTGCCTCCAGCACTGCGGCTTTGAGATTTTCCCTTAACACACAATTTTTTTTTGTCTTAAATAAAAAAATACTAATCCTAATTCTAAAAAAAATGATTAGAATTGAAAAATTAAAAATAAGAACAAAATATAATATAAAGTAAAGGATACTAGACTTGGGTTGCCTCCTAAGAAATGCTTGATTTAACGTCATTGTTTGATGTAATGATTCCTCGATTACTTGGGTTCAATTAGATTGACGGCGACTTTTTGTTGATTGATGTTTCCTCCTTCGTAATGTTTGAGGTGCTGGCTATTCATTGTAAAGAAAGCTTGAGTGGTTAGGTCTTTCATTTCAACAGCTTCATGTGGATACACCTTGATAGTTTAGAATGGCCTTGACTATCGAGACTTAAATTTTCCAGAAAATAACTTCAGACGTGAATTGTAAAGCAACACTTACTGTCCTTGTTCAAATGACCACTGAAGAATTTTCTTGCTATGCCATCTTTTAGATCTTTCTTTATATATCTTTGCATTCTTATATGCTTAAATATGGAACTCGTCCATAGCATTGAGCTGTAATAGGCGCTTCTCTCTTATTGGTTGGAGATCAAAGTTTAAGGCTTTAATACCCTAATATGTTTTGTGTTCAAACTCCAAAAGTAGATAGCATACTTTTCCAAAACTCATCAGAATGGAGACATATTGATAGGGTTTTTGTATATAGTGCCATATGCCTATAAAGCATCATTCAAGAGTAGTACCCAATCCTTTCAGTTTGGCTTAACTATTTTCTCCAAGATCCGTTCTCTATTACAGACTTCTACTTGTTTGCTTGTTTGGGGATGATATGCAATGGCGATCTTGTGCTTGACCCTATATTTTAGCAAGAGAGATGAGAAGTATTTGTTACAAAAATGTGAACCCTCATCACTGATGATCAGTCTCAGGGTTTCATATCTTGTGAATATATTCTTTTGAAAGAACTTAATCATTATTCTAGCATCATTTATGGGTAATATTACTGTTTCCACCCATTTTAAAATGTATTCTGCTGCTACAAGGATGTACTTATTGTTATGAGATTGTGGGTAAGTTCTTATGAAGTCCATGTCCCAAACGTCAAAGATCTCAACTTCTAGAATGTTCTGCTGTGGCATTCATGTATTTTAGAGATGTACCTTGTTCGTTGACATTGATCACATTCTGCAACAAAGAAATATTCATATTTAAATAATGTGGGCCAATAAAAATTGGATTGAAGTTCGTTTGCTACTGTTTTCTCACTAGTAAAATGACCACCATAAATAGATGTATGACAGTGGTGTAAGATGTCATAAATATCTTCTAGAGGGACACATCTTCGAATGATTTGGTTTACACATAATCTGAAAAGGAATGGCTCGTCATAGAAGTAAAATTTTATGTCGTGAGGGGAACTTCTTCTTTTGCTGAAATGTCAAATCAGGAGGAGTAAGGCCACAAACTAAATAATTGACAATATCAATATACTAAGGAATCTCATAATATTGTGTTGCATAAAGTTACTCATCTGGAAAAGTTTCATTGATTAGGGTCTTCTCTTAGTGTTGGTTTGGCACTACTAATTAAGAGAGATGATTAGCTACTTGATTCTCAACTCCTTTTCTAACTTTGATCTCAAGATTAAATTCTCTTGCAACAATAGAATCCATCGAATGAGCTTTGGTTTTGGTGATGAGGTATTTAATCGCCAAATGATCTATGAGAGGTAAGTTCAGAACTTGTCAAATGCAAAGACTACTACCAGAATTGTTTTTTTTTTTTTGGTGGTGGTATAGTTGGACTGCGAATCATTGAGAGTTTTGGTGGCATAGTAGATGGTGTGAAAAACTTTCTCTCATCTTTGTTCTAGTACAACTCCCACTGCTATATCACTTGCATTACACATTACCTCAAATGGTAAATTCCAATCTAGCGCTATGATGATTGATACAAAAGTAAACTTCTTCTTCAAGGTTTCAAAGACCTCAATACAAACTTCATTGAAATGAAACTACATATATTTTTCCAGTAAGTTGTATAAAGGTTTGGATATCTTGGAAAAATCTTTTATAAATCTTCTATAAAAACCTACATGTCCAAGAAAGCTTTGCACTCTTTTCACATTAGTAAGGGGCAAATTCTCAATGGTTTTAATCTTTGCTTTGTCTACCTCAATACTTTGAGTTGAGATTTTATGGCCTAAGATAAAATGACACTTCTCCCAATTAAGCACTAAGTTGATGTCTTCACATCTCTTAAGCATAAATGCTAAATTATTAAGGCAAAGATCAAATGAGTCGCTAAAAACAGAAAAGTCATCCATAATACTTTAATGAATTGTTCTATAGTATTCAAGAAGATGGGCATCATATATCGTTAAAAAGTTGTTGGCGTATTGCATGGCCGAATGGCATCCTCCAGAAGTCAAATGTATCATAGGAGCATGTGAATGTCTTCTTTTCTTAATCCTCTGGGGCAATTGTGATCTGATTATATCCAAAGTATCTATTCAAGAAATAGTAATACTCATGTCTGGCCAACTTATCTAGCATTTGATCAATGAAGGGCAAGGAAAAATGGTTTTTGCGGGTAACTCTATTCAACTTTCGGTTGTCCGTGTATATCCTCCAATCAGTAATAGTTCTAGTAAGGATTAAATCATTATTTTCATTTGCCATATTAGTGATTCCACTATTCTTTGGTACCTATTGCACTGGACTTACCCAAGAGCTATTTGAAACAGGGTAGATAATCCCAACATCTAACCACTTAATGATCTTTTTCTTCACTACATCGTTTATAGATAATCCCCAACAGGGTAGCCTTTGATGCTTTATTTTAGCCTTGTAGCCTTCTTCTTACAAAATTTTATGCATACGAAATAATATATTGATTCCCTTAATGTTACCAATTTTTCATCTAATTGTTCTCTTATGTTCTTTCAATATCCATAACAATTTCCCTTCTTATGACTCATCAAGTTAGGCAAAAACTATAACTGGTGATGTAAAAAACTCTCCAAGAGATGCATATCTCAAGTGACTAGATAAGAGTTTCAGCTTTAATTCAAGATGTTCTTCAATGAAAGGCTTATTTTAAGCTTGCTTACCCTCTGGTTTGTCGAGAGGTTCTACTCTCATTTTGATTTTGTCATATTTAAGAGAAATAATTAGTGCCTGTAAGTACTATTGTGCTTCATATCTCTTTACTTCCTCCCCATTTACTACAACATCTTCTAGAGAATCATAAATGCTATTCTTGTTGAAGATTTCTTGAACTTATCAATCAATAACACCATTGCTCAAACATTCATCTTCCTCATTTGAACCTTTCATGGCTGAAAATTCTAGATAGGCAACTCAAAAAGAGGTCAATTGGGTATTTAAAAATTAATGCACTAATATAATTAATTTATGCAATTATTAAAACATAAACAAATTTAACAAATAATTGTAATAAATAATAGAGTAAGGGATAAAGAGAATAGCACCCAGATGTTTACGTAGTTTAGTACTCCACATGACCTACGTCCAAGCCCCAAGCAACTCGCCTTTAGTATTCCACTAGCTTGTCTTAAACCAAGGTTAAAAATCAATACACTTGACTTCTAAGGTGTCAAAAAACATTTACAATAAATTAGTTTCTAAGGTACCAATTAAACCCCTTACAATTAAAGAAACTTTCCTTTTAAAATATTTTTCACAAACACTTAACTTACAACAAAAGAGTAACAACTCTCTTCATAAAGTGTTTCCCACAAACACTTGAATAAAATTAATACAAGAATTGATAAATAAATAATTTAAACTCCAAAATGAGTAAATATGAAGTTATAAGAACAGCGAAGCTCTCAATTCCAATATATAACATTTCTCTTCCTCTCTTAATTTTTTTATAACTTCAAATGAGTGAGGTATTTATAAAAAGTAAAAAATAGCCATTGTTACAGTAACTCTCCCTGTTGCTACAGTGCTGCTATAATGACTTAACCATTACTACAGTAATACACAATACTTGACCGTTATATAGAAATTCTTCCGTTGTTACAGTGTCGTAACCGTTGCTACAGTGATTTTTACAAAAGTCTTAATCTTTGCATTTTAGTCCATTTTTTAAAACTTTCAAAACTTTGCACTTTGGTCCAACTTCAGTATACTTGAATGATTTGACAACAACTTTCTATAGACAACTCTAAATTTACTTCTGTAAAATTCTTTAGAAAGCTAACACAATTATCTTTCTATTATCAATAAGTTTGTGCACATTTTCTATCTCATACAATACCAGTATAATTTTGAATTTGCCCTTCTATTTTATTTACTCATATTTTGCCTCACTTATGCGTTTAGTTATTTTAATGTATAATTACAATAAACACGGGATTTGTTATCATCAAAACATCAATATGTATGACTAGAAAGTCAATAATCTTTCCATTTTTGATGATGACAAATACCTCATGTATTTTGATGACTTTAGTGAAGATTTTACAAAGAAACATCTATATCATAATTTCTCATCAAAATACATCAAAATTCTCCTTCTTTTGACATCGTCAAAAGGCCGAAAATTATTGGGCTAGTTATCAAAAGTATAATATTCATATAATATTTTTCCCTTTAAAAACATTTTTTCCAATATCCATAATAACTTATAAAATTATCAAAACATTTTATAGGCATATACGACTCAACCATAATCACCATAACCGTAAGCAATAATATTCAAAATACATTTATCCCCTTGTGAAAAATAAAATTTCAATATATATACTATTTTATTAAAATATCATATTGAAATACATCCATTGTTTTTAATAGAAAAATCATCAAGAACTTGTATATGGGGAGAATTTCAAGCTATGAAGAATTTATTCACAAGTTCAAGCAAAAATATTATTCACAAACTATATGTTTATAATATATTGCTCCCTCTAAATATAACATACAAAACTCTCCTCCTTAAAAAATTAAAGATGTAATGATATACTCGAAATAATTAGAAAAATATAGCTCCTTCTATGACAACCAAATGTATATCAATTATTTTAAAATAAATTGAAATAAATTTCTCTCAAATATCATAAATATGCAAATATGATATGTATAAACTCAACATCAATTGTTTTTTAAAAAAATAAAATTAATTAAACAATGAATTATGCAAAATGTTCCTATTACAATAATTTATAATTTATTAATGAATTAAGAACATCAATAACTCAAAGTATGCCAAAAAGAATAAAATTCACATAATATCAAAGTACCATAAAATATAATATTAATTAACAAGGCAAAACTTATTACCAATTCCAATGGCACGATTTTTTTCTCCCTCTCATGATGTACCTACAAAAACTAATTAAAATTGCACATTTTCGTACCCAACATTCTTTGGGTCCTTACATGTTAGTAATAGTTCTTTTTGGAATTCAAATTTATTTTACTCTAAATATTTTGAAAGGACAATTATAAACTTTATGAACATTTTTATTGCAATAATGACAAATTAAATTAGGTTTAATTTTAAAACTTAATTTTATAAAATAATTTTTTAAATGTTTTTGCTTTAGAAATGGTTTATATCCTATACGTCCTTTGTCAAACACACATTTTTTAGAACCAAGTAATTTAAAATTCTTTCATCCATTTGTGAATTTTAGGACAATCTCTTATAAATCAATGACTTTCTCATTAATGGCTTCATTTTATAAAATTATTTCATTGATTTTTGGGTTCTCATTTAACTCTTGAATGCATACTTTAGATATTTCAAGTTCATTTTCAAGATTTTCTTTTTCTCTCTTAAAAGAAATGACATTTTCTTCTAAGCAAAAATTCACTTTTTAACACATAATTTTATTTTTTAAGTTCTGAAATTTTATTTGAAAGATAAAAAAATTTCTTTCTAAGTGAAGTGTTTTAGATGCAAGCTTGGTTATGGCATCATGCATTTCTTGAAAAGCGTCAAACAATTCATCATAAGAGGGTTATTCATATACCTCATTAAGATTTTCAAATTTGTCATCTCTAATGGCCATGAGTGTAAGATTTGAAGTCTCACATTCTTCTTCTTCTTTATTATCCCAAGTTGATGCCTTCTTTTTCTTTTTCTTATTCTTAATTGCACTTTTCTCATATAATGCTTCTAATGCATGCTAAATTGTATATGTAGAATTATAATAATTTTATTGAACATATTTTTATCTAAGTCTCACATTCTTCTTCTTCTTTATTATCCCAAGTTGATGCCTTCTTTTTCTTTTTCTTATTCTTAATTGCACTTTTCTCATATAATGCTTCTAATGCATGCTAAATTGTATATGTAGAATTATAATAATTTTATTGAACATATTTTTATCTAATGCACAAAATAAATGGTTCATGGATTTTGCATTTTGAGAAGCATTTCTAAAATCTCCTTTATTCCACTCTTCTTTGAGTTTGGAATAAGCTTTCCACTTTTTTTTTTTTCATGGGTACATGAAGACTATTTTAAACAATAATCCAAAGTTCATAATTAAAAGCTTGCAAATAAGTCTTCATCCTAATTTTTCAAGAACTATAATTTAATCCATTAAAAAATAAAGGTCTAGTGATGGATTTGCCCTCATACATATTAGGTTCTCTAAGGGTTGCCAATGATCCCTCTAAGATGATTAAGTCATTTTCCTAGAGAACGAGGCTTTAATACCAATATGAAAATTCTAGATAGACAACCCAAGAAGGGAGGGGTGAATTGGATATTTAAAAATTAATACACTAATATAAATAATTTATGCACTTATTAAAACATAACAAGTTTAACAAATAATTGCAATAAATAATAGAGTGAGAGATAAAGAGAATGGCACCCGGATGTTTATGCGGATTGGCACTCCATACGACCTACATCCATGCCCTAAGCATTGAGGATTCCACTAGCTTGCCTTAAACCAAGGCCAAGAATCAATACACTTGACTTCTAAAGTGTCAAAAAATATTTACAACAAATTAATTTCTAAGGTACCAATTAAACCCCTTACAATGAAGTAGTAACAACTTTTCTCTCAAAGTGTTTCCCACAAACACTTAACTTACAACAAAAGTGTAACTACTATCTTCAATAAGTGTTTCCTACAAACACTTGAATAAAATCAATACAAGAATTGATAAATAAAATAATTTAAACTCTAAAATGAGTAAATACGAAGTTGTAAGAAAAATAAAGCTCTCAATTCCAATATATAATATTTTTCTCCTCCTCTTTTATTTTTTTTAGCTTTAAATGAGTGAAGTATTTATAAAGAGTAAAAAATAGCCGTTGCTACAGCAACACTCCCTGTTGCTACAGTGATGCACAGTACTTGACCATTATACAGTGTCGTAACCGTTGCTACAGTGATCTTCATAAAGTCTTGATCTTTGCATTGTAGTCCATTTTTTAAAACTTCCAAAACTTTACACTTTGGTCCAACTTCAGTATAGTTGCATGATTTGATAATAACTTTCTGTAGACAACTCCAAATTTACTTCTGTAAAATTCTTTAGAAAGCTAACACAATTATCATTCTATTATCAATAAGCTTGTGCACATTTTCTATCTCATACAGTGCCAGTATAATTTTAAATTTACCCTTCTATTTTATTTGCTCATATTTTACCTCACTTATGCATTTAATTATTTCAATGCCTAATTACAACAAACACATGATTTGTTATCATCAAAACATCAATATATATGACTAAAAAGTCAACAATGGCTTTGAATACATTGAACTTGACTTCTTCGTTCTGCACTCTTATAGTTAATTCCTCTATTTTGAACATCAATAAGTGGTCTTCTTATGGCTAGAAATGGTCTTCCTAGGATGATGGGTACTTCACGATCCTCCTCTATATCTAGCACTATAAAATTCACGAGAAAAATAAATTTGTCAACCTTTACCAAAACATCTTTAATAATGCCCTTTGGATAAGTGAGTGAACATCTGGTAAGTTGTAAGGTGAGATTTGTAAGTTTAGCTTCCCCCAAACATAAATTCTTATAGATGGATAATAGTATTAGGTTGATGCTTGATGTGATTAAAATCAAGCGCAAATATACACTATCATAGAAGTAATAAAGGGACTTATAAAGTCGGATATCAAACCCACATGGATAATTTTTATTTTTGACCAAGTACTAAAATTGTATCTTTCAAGTATTATCCAGACAATCAAATATTTCATTGTAATTAATTAAAATAAAATAAATAAAGTGCAAAAAATAAATAACACAACTCAAATAAATCAAGAAGATAACAATATAGAGAAAACCTAGGATTAATTACTATCCTTCATTACGTTTTCTTTTAATCTTTTAATATTTATATCCATCAATTCTTATTATTGGTCAAGACACTAATATATTCATGAGCCTCTCCCAAGGTCATGCAAGTATATGTTAATTTACTAAATACTTATATTCCTATGGTATATTTGTAATAAATTAAGATTCATTAAGAATAAGTCTTATTGACCATACATACTAATTAGGTATATTCTTATCCTAATTCAAAACTTGCACATGCAACATTGAATGTTACTCTACAATAATGCATCAAATTATCTAGGTCTAAATACAATGATACATTTTTTAAGTTTATCAAAGTATTACCAATTCAATCACAATATTGATAAGATATTATGAAGCATTAAAAACAAATAATTTGAATGATAAAGAATTGAATTCAAATAAATATAAAAACGATAACAATTAAGTTCACATATTGAGTTCAAGTAATAAACCTAAACAATAAATTTAGCTATGGTAACAAGAAAATTATAGCTGAAAAATAAAATAAACATGATACAACTAAAAGCAAACCAATATAGACATCGATTCACAGTTGGTTGATACTCCATAGATTTGTCAATAATCTCTTACTTCCTTGAATTTTCATACTTTTCTCTCTAAAACTGCTCTTTTTTAATGTGTTGTGACTTTAAAGCCCTAAATTGTGTGTTTTTTTAGGTTTAAAATTAGTAATCTTTATATAGAGATTGATTGGAGTCTTGGAGTTATATTTCTTTTAAGTTTAGAAAATCACACTGTTCACTACTGCAGTGAAGCACTATTTATCATTGGGGTGAAAGTACTATAGGGGTACTGTTCACGAGTACTATTCACCAGATATTGTTCACATGCACTGTTCACTTGGCACTACAACGAGATGTCTTAGGTGCTGAAATTTTGTTAGGGTGAAGCCCTGTTCACCGCTTTAGCAATATTATAGCAAACTGCTGTTCTCAAGATACTATAGCGACTCTTTGTAGCAAAAATATTACTGTAATAATTTGATGTTTTTTCTTGTTTTTCTTAGATTTTCATGCCCAATTGTTTCATTGACTCCAAACTTACAAAATAACAATAAAATATATAAAAATTATAATATTCTTATTAAAATGAGCATTTAATCAAATTAAGAGAGTAAAAATAATAAATATAATTTACGCTTATCAATGCTGTCGCCTACATCACATAAGGCCTTCCTAAAGAATTGCTGCCCAATTGTGTATTGTATAGTGAAACTATCTGGATCTTTCAATTTAGGCAGTAATTTATTCTACAAGATTGCACTACATTCTTCGATAAGTGCTATAGTTTTAAAATTTGCCAGTCTTCTGTTTTTAGATAGGATATCCTTCATAAATTTCACATAATTAGGCATTTGTTCAAGAGCATTTGTAAAAGGTATGTTAATATAAAATTTCTTAAAGATATCCAAAAACTTTGAGAACAGTTTGTTTAGTTTCTGTTTTTGTAACCTCTAAAGGAATGGTGGAGATGGATAAAGAGGTTGCACTCTATGTTTCTGCAAACTGTTGTTACTGTTATTTGCTGCTGTATCTATACTTTTCTGCATTTCAAAATTGGTTTTTGCATTTTCCTGTTACTGTGCATTATGTTCTGCATTATTTTCTACACTTTTATGCAATTTTGCACTATTTTTTGTATCTTTTGCCTCATCATTCTTCTTTTCTGCACTGTTGGATTGTAAACTTTTACCACTTCTTAAAGAGACAACTTTACACCACTCTTTGTCACCTCTTGAATTGACTTTGGTATTGCTTGGCAAGGTTCCTTGAGATCGATTATTTAGGGCTACAACAAGTTGCCCTATTTAAATCTCTATAATCTTCAAAGATGCAGAATGGTTTTGTAGAATGGCATTATTGGATTTCATATACTACATGAATATATCTTCCAAGGAAAAATTCTTGTCTTGTGGTAGGTAAAATCTAGGAGGGTTTATTGATTTAAATGACTGCCATTGGTTGTTACTCCAAGAGAAGTTCGAATGATTCTGTCATCCTGGATTATAATAGCTTGAGTGGGGATTGTTTTACTGTCTATTATAATTCCTGACATAACTCACCAACTCTATGCATTGCCCATTCATGTGGTTGTCACTACAAAAGTCACAAGTCACATTTTGGGTCTTGATGGCATTTATGGTATCGAACTTCTTTGATAATATGTTAATTTGCTCAGCCAATGCATTGAATGCATCAATGTCATGAACTCTAGTGATATTCTTCGGTTTAACCTTTTTAATAGGCCATTGGTAACTATTCGACACCATTTCTTCCAGCAGATCATATGCGTCATCTATAGACTTATTCATTAAGGCTTCTCTATCCATTTAAGAATCCCATGATGAGGAAACTTCCTTAACATATCCTTAAATTGCTTCCATGCCTCATATAATGATTCACCATCAATCTGAACAAATGAGGTGATGTCATTCCTCATCTTTGTTGTCTTTGCTAGTGAGAAAAACTTTGCTAGAAACTTCAGTGCTAAGTTGTCCCATGTCAATATAAATTTAGATGGCAATGACATCAACAAACTCTTAGCTTTATCCCTCAATGAGAAAGGGAATACTTATAGTCTGATGGCATCATCTAAGACTTTGTTATACTTGAATATATCACAAATTTCTAGGAAATTTACAATATGCATGTTGGGATCCTCATTTAGAGCACCCCTAAATTATACAGGATCTTTCAGCATCTAAATAGTACTCGACTTGATCTCAAAGTTGTTTGAATTAATAGTCAAGCACCGAATATTAGATTGAATCCCTTCTGTTGTAGAAATAGTATAATCCTTTAAAGTTCTTTGTTATACCATAGGCTCATACACAGGATTATTGATGTTGTCTTCCATGTTTCTAGGTTAATGTTGTTAACGTGAAAGTCTTTGCAATATTCTTTCGATTTCAGGATCAAAATAAGTCAAATCTTTACTTTTGGCCCTTTGTATAAACTGTCAAAATTCAAAACAAATAAAAGTGAATACTAAAAAAAATCTGAATTACAATCAAAGTAGTTTGGTATTGGTATTGATGTAAGAATAAAACAATAGTCCCTAGCAACAACACGAAAAACTTAATGTAGGATTTCTAACTAAACGCAAGTTTATTCTATCGTAAATAAGTAATATAGGAATTGAGTCCAAGTATCGTTCCCATGGAGACTTATTTAATCTAATTCTATAAATCAAGCACTAAAATTAATCCTATTTAACTTTTATTTAGATGAAATCTAATGATAATGTTCTTTGATTAATTCAATTTTAATAAACTAAAGCTAATCTCAATCAAAAAGCAAATAAGGGTTAAATTCACCAAAATAAAAAGAATCCAGGGTTTCAACTTATCCTCTTGTATATCATTGAACCCATTTATCTCTTAGTTAATCTTTCAATAATAAATTGTTAGCTAGAACACAAATTTCATTATAAGCCTCTGTCAATGGTCAAATAACTATATCTCATCCTAATAATTACCTAAATGTCTATGGTAATGAGAATAGTATGAAACTTATTAAGATTAGGTCTAATAAAGCCATACATGCCATCTAGATATATGTATATCCTACATGAAACTCATAATTGTTGCCCTATGATCATGTATTAAACTATTCTAAGTTAAACACATAAATTCCTCTTTCGAGTTCATTATGGTTCCTTGAATAATCATTATATTAGCTAGATACAAAGAAGCATTAAATACAAGATAGAATGAATAAATCTAATTTTATTGAGTTCATAAACTAAGAGAGTTAATAATATCCAACTATAAATTAGGTTCAAAAGTCTAACCCTAGATCAAAAGAATTTAGTTCATAATGAATCTAAAAGTATCAAAACAATGAATTAAAGACATCATAAACAAAGACACCATCAAATAGAAAAGATGAAAATAATAACACAAGTTTATGCCTTTGGAATTATTTCTTCTTCTCCTTTGTTTGTTTTGCAATCCTTATTTTCAATCTTCAATCTTCTTGCTTTAATATCTCTTAAAAGATGTTTTTATGTTTGCTCTGTTATTTTCTATGTTGCCTCTTTTTTTTTTTACTATTAAAAAGAGTCTTTTTTATAGGTCTTCGTAACTATAGGATCGTGTGGCTTCGAATCCAAGTCCTATTATAAGTCTTAAAATTTAGGGTCTTTAGTTGCATGGGTACTGCGATGCTAGCCCAATTTTTTTGATTTCTTCGTTTTATGTCTAATTTCCTCAGTATCTTTATCCCATGGGTTGAGAACCTATATTTGATCAAAAACCTCAAATAAATAGTCAAATACTTATGATTTAGGGCAAAATCTAAGTTCAAAAGGATGTAAATAATATTCTATGTAAAACCTTAGCAGTTGTTCCTATAAGAGATACCTTTATGGGTTGTTCTCATTAGGAAGTTTTTATGGCATAGTTCCCATGCAAGATGATTACTATGACAAAAGTGCTAACAAACTTACCCTTATTGAGTGCTTCCCATAAAAGACTCCTTTATAAAACATCATGCTCAGAAATAAAGTATAGCTATGGTAAAGATCATCCACCAAAGCTTAGGATAACACATGGCACGACATTGGCCATAACTAGCATATATGTATAACGAAGTGGCGACATTTGCTACAAATGGCTTAACAAAAACCTTAGACAATATGATCTAGGTCATAAAAGGAGATGTCACCACCAGGCCACGAAAGTAAAGGTATTATACCTCACATTTCAATACATATATTAATAAGATATAGAGACATCATATAGGGAGTATTGAAATAAGTATACATAAGAGAAAGTATTATAACAAGCCATGAAACAGCTCGAAATAGCCAAAGAATGATAGTACTGGTCATAATAACTTTACGGCCACTAAGATCTAGGCAATACACTTTAAAAGCTTATTAAAACCTTGGAAAAATAGTTCTTGTTTGAATTTGTGCTTACGTGTCATCCCATTGAATTATGAATATTTTATTTTATAATATTTATATAGTATATTTTTATTAAATCGCTAATTTCATTGATAATACTTGTTACACTACAAACATTGTATGATCTGAAGGAGTTCAGATCTAGCATAAAAGAGTTTATACCAGCGCTAAAGATTAGCAATGCTGAGAATTATAATTGCTTACAGTTAGCACTACTAAGAGTTAGCAGGTTATAAAAGTCAGTAAAATCTAAGAGTTAGGACCTTATTTGTAACGGGACATAGACCCGATAGTACATCAGTAATGACATAGTTGTAAGGAGTTGCAATAGGTGCTGAGAAATGTTATTATACAAGTCTATTCTCAAATTATATATTCCTGATTTTATTCACTAATGCGGGTTTGTCGATAGAACCCTTTCTAAAAAAAGCAGTGTATACTATACCTAGATGGTTGTTCTTAGCTTACTATGAGCTTACTGAAAGTTCGTATAGCATACAGGTATTCAGTAAGGACTAAATACTGAACAAGCTCATCGAGGACCCCAATAGACATCTCATGAATCCGTCAATGGTAAGTTTTCTCAAGTTGAGTAGTGTATGTGGTATTTTGATCTGAGCGCCATGGTGGACTTGTGAGTGATCCACCATGCTTTGGTTTCATATATGTCAAAGAGCTTTCATGGTCTCACCAGTATGTGCCATTGGGTATGGTCCGATGGTTATGGAGTTTGGTATGCGCATATATAGAATTCGTCAGCTCATATGGGTGAGTTGTATATCCGAATGCTTCAAGATTGTATCTCAAAAAAACTTATAGTCATAAGCAATAAACTCAGAAAAAGAGTTTCAAACAGGGTCAAACAATATCGCAAAGGTGTTTGCATGTATTATTTATCGAGATACGTGTCTAGAGATGAGTTCACAGATGAGCATGTAGGGATTTGACGGTGATGATCTATATCTCTACTCTTCCAGGATATAAATGTTAAAATGATTATATGTGTATGCGATGACCTTAATTTGTATGGTTTACTGTGCTGATTTGTAATGTCCTTGACGTGTGCGTGGGGCATTGATCTTGGACTCACAGAACAATTCTGATTGATGAATCAAGCGTAGACCTACTGAGTCCAATAATATAACGTGTACTTGTTGTACACTGGGGTAGCGCACAAGATTAAATAGTTCAAACCAGTAAATTTCACCAGATCGGACATTTGTTTCAGTTTTCCTCGGGCTGTACACGTGTCAAGACTTAAGAGTTAAGTACGTCAATTAGTTAACAATATTTTTTTGCCAATGGGATGTTGACACATGGCGCATTATAAGCCTATCATTGTTTGACTTAAAAATTATCAAAATGACCTTACTTGTTTTACAAACAAGATTATTATTTTATTCATTAAATTATTTATTGAATAAAATAATTATAATAATATATGATATTATTATTTTATTAAAGTCAAGCAAGTATTATTTATTACAATAATACACATGTGTTGTTATATTTAATTTGATTAAATAAAACAAATGAAAACATGAATGTATGACTTGTAAGATGTAGGCCTAAAAGGTGTTAAACAAGAAAGGAAATTGTTTTCTCTTCTTCTTGACATATTCGACCATCACACACACAATGTTAGGCTTTGATTTGTTTAATGTAAACTTATCAAAGACGAGCAAATTATCAAATGAATGGTGGGACCATTCACCAGTGTCTTTTCCTCCAGAACTTGAACCACCACCAGTGTTCTTCCTCTTTTTATTTTGCTTGGAGGAAGAATGCTTAGCTTCAGCAACATTTGCCTCAGACTTTTTGGGCTTATCTGATATAGCCTAAAAAATTTGCGGTTCATTAAGTAGTTGAGTCATGCTATATGAGAGCTTGTTCATAACATAATTTGTTTTAAACTGTGAAAATGCTAGAGTAAGTGACTAAAAAATAATGCTAACTTGGGTCTTATCATTTATGGTGGTTCCATGGATCTCTGTCTGATGCATTAGGTTGATTATGTTCAAAACATGCTCACACACTGGAACTCCTTTCTTCATCTTAACGTTCATGTAGCTACGAGTAGCTTCATGGCAACTTTGTTTCGATTGTTGGCCAAACAACACTTAAAGGGAATCCTATATCTTGTGTGTAGTCTCCAAGTCCTCGTGCTTCATTCTAAGCACATCGCTTATGCTGGCAAGCATATAGCAGCGGGCCTTATTATTGGCCTATATCCATTTCTCATACTACTCCTATACATTACAAGGAGCATTGGCTGCAGGTTCTGAAGGACACTCCTCCATGAGGATGAACTTTTGGTCTTCACAAATTAACACAATATTCATATTATTTTTTTTATTTTACAAAGTGATCATCAATCAATTTTTTATTTGCTAAGAGGGATATGATAGAGTTTGTTCTAGACATGATGCTGAAATAAATAAAGTAATTTTAAGAATACTTGAATAAATATCATAGCATTTTTTGAAATAGTAAATTTGATGCATGAGTGCATTTGTTTAAACACATAAAATAATACTAATCCACGATAGTTCAATTTAACAATTAATGTGCAGCCGTAAAGTAGGTCTTATTAAAGTGAAATTGAAATTGAAACTATCTCAAATTAATAGGCAAATTTATAAATATCTCATATTTGCTTTTACCTATTAACTACCTGTTGTTTCAGTCAAGATATGATTAACCGTTTAATTATATCTTTATGAGTGTAACCCATTATTTCGAATCAAGATGACTTAATTCAAAAATTATCGTCGTAAGATCGGTCAATTATGAAATACATTATTTAATCCTATCTCTAGGAAGTCAACCTTGTTATTGACATAGACAGATACCCTCTGTAAGGAGGATGAAATCAAAACATTGCGAGATGCCACCTATATCTCACGATGTTGTACTAATAATAAAAATTGGTGGGTTCATTGTCATATACCTTATCCTACTTACTATTTTTAACTTATATATATATATTTTTTTAATTTATAAAACATCTTATGTTTTATAACCTCAACAAATTATTATATCTCATATAACAAATTACTAAGTATAATTAATTAATCCTAAAGTCCAATTTTATTAGGTCTAGGTTCATTAGTCTAACTATTTCTTTTTAAAAAGCCTAACAATTTTGTGAACTTGAATTTTCAATTATTGAATTAATTATTTATTTTATAAGTAATAAAATTAATAATTTTATTAATAATTTTTTAAGTAATCTTAAATCAAACTATTTAATTTAGGTTACCTAAAATAATGTGAATTTACTAATTTAACTATTAAATCTAATTTCACATTATTTAATTAATTATGCAAGTTTTAAACATACTAATTAATTCACTAATTTAATCTTATTAATACTAATATGCCATAATAAAATAAACTATTTAAATTTTAACCATGGCATGCATGTATGTCATATTATAATAATATAAATGGGTACAAATGCATAGCATGTAATTA
This sequence comes from Ailanthus altissimus, assembly GCA_946807835.1. Classification (NCBI taxonomy): domain Eukaryota; kingdom Viridiplantae; phylum Streptophyta; class Magnoliopsida; order Sapindales; family Simaroubaceae; genus Ailanthus; species Ailanthus altissimus. The sequence goes on along the minus strand of OX327697.1, from coordinate 15,546,336 downwards.
TGTATGATTATATTATAATTCATTACATAAATAAATAACATAAATTAACAATTTAATTTAATTTTGACTGTATCTCTTAAAATTTTTAGTTACAATTCATAAAATAAAAATAATCAAATTACATAAAAAATATAAGCACACAAGCCCAATTACACACGATTTTCTCAAATCCATAACGAGTTCAATTCATATTCTCTATAATTTTATTAGACCTAAGTTCATTAGTTTAACTTTTTTTAAGCCCGTTGTATATATTACAAAATAATCCAAAACTTAGATATTTTTCTTCAAATAACTTTTTATTCATATAAAGCCTAAATTTCAAAAGGATCAATATTCAATTTTATTTGAACTTTCCAAGTCCAAAAAGAATATTTTGTTGCCCTAATTGCATCTAGGCAGCAACGTATTTGACTGCTGCCCATGGTGGCAGCCGCTAGAAACCATGCCCCATCTACAGACTGCACCCAGCAAGGACAATAGTTTTTCTCTATTATTTCCGCATGGTTAAGAGCTAATCAATTGAAACATTGCATGACCAACAACATAATAAATTGATACCAATTTATATGCATGGCCCAGAGCGTTAATCTCTCTTGCATGGTGATAGTAATGCCTCTTCGTTTTTTAACCTTGTACCTTTTTTAAAAATATATTTTTTCTTCGTGCGGCAAGAAATAGCAAATTGGCAATATGCACATTTTCATCCATTTCTTGTTCCAGCGTTCAGAAGAAAATAAAAATAATAAAATTTAAGTATTATAAAAATTCTTATACCTCATTATGAGTTTATACAATTTTGATCTAATTAAGTATACAAGTAATTAAAATCAATCTTAGAAAATTATATAATTAACGACTAAAGGATCCAAACACAAAATAGTCATTCATCATATGAACAAAATAAAAAATGCAAATACCCACCCTACACACGTACAAATGAATAATGATTTAAATAAAATAAATCGTACCACCAAAAATATATATTTAAGAAACTATTGTTCTGATACCAGTTGTAGGATATTATGATATTTATAATACAGCGAAATAGAAAACAAAATTTTTTTAATCTTTATTTTTATTAGATAAAAATACTTTTTATCTTAAGAACTTATGAATATATGAATTTGATATTTAAAATAAACAAAAATAAACAGGAACAAAAATTTACCTTGAATCTACGTTAGATTTTCTTCTACGAAATAATTTTAAATGAAACCTCTTGTTCTACAGTGAGAGGAAGAGTAGGCTTTCAATTTTTTTTTTATAAAGAAAAATACGTATTCTATGTTATTTACGTATGTGTATATTTTTATTTTAAAACTAATTTCTCCTTTTAAAATAATAATTTAATTATAATATTTATTAATTAAATTATTATCTATTAAAAAGAGACCTAATTAATGTAAACTATATAGATTCCTACTCTTTATGATTAACGTATAATACATAATAATTAAGCATTATTAGACTTTCAAAAGTAATAAATTTTTAGTCTTTTATAAAAGGAAAATACTTAATTAAAATAAATTTTTTTTGATAATTTCAAAAATTATTCTTAAGATTTTATTTATTTAATTTCTTAAATTAAATATTTAATTATATTTGAATAAAATATTATCTATATTAATTAATTATTATTTAATTGATTTTATCCAAATGTAAAATATATGTATTTTGAAAACTATTTTCTGGACACAAACAATTTGTGTAATAACACAATTTTTTTTTTATTATTTACTGTAATAACTAAAGAGGTGGTGTTAGGGACTCATGGACCTACAATTTCAAGCTCCAATAAATTTTGAATAATTAATTAAAATCTTTAATTAATTATGTCAATTTATTAATTTCAATGTTATTTTATTAAAAATCTAAAAACTACACTCTTAAAATTGTAGATATAATTTATTTAGAAAACATAGAGCATTCCATTGATTTAATCACTATATGCAATTCAACCCTCCATAAATGATTTATATTAGAGCTAGATTAATTATCGTTTTACCCTTCTAATTATTTTTTTATCCTTAAGTACTATTAATTCACCAGTTAACAGTAATATTATTACAAATTGAGCACTTTAACCGTTCAGTTCTAAAATTAACCCTTAATAGAACCTTCTTTCTAACTTTTGTTAGGACAGAATTAATTTTATATCTGTAAATCATATTCACAACCGTTTATTTCACTATGACACTAAATACAAATTTTTAGCTTGATCTTTAGACAAATCATAACGAATATTTCAAATAACATAATGACACAAATAAGAATTTATAATCACTCAGGATTAAGGTTAATCTATATATGATCATCAGCTGACGTTATTTGAATTCTTAATTAACAACAATATTTTATATAAGAATTCAAATTACGTTTGATTCAATTCTATATAATTATATTATATAAAGTGCCTCAACCATAATGTTACTATATTAGTGATCCAAATAAAATTATTACATTCTAAATGACTGTGGACCGCACTAGTAATATTTAATTAAAGATCTCAAACATTAATTAATTTATTACGGACTTTTTTTATTTATTATCTATAATTTTAATCCTCTTGTATATAACAATTATACTATAAAGTTATAATTAAATAAATAAGAGATATTTTGATATTTATGTTATGAAATTATAAACACTTTTCAAATATAAATTTATAATTTTATTAATTTCATAAAAATAGTACAAGTACATATTTTTAGAATAATATTCTTAAATGTTAGTCCCTTTAAAGACGAAAATAGTAACTGTTTAGGGACGAAAATAATAATAATAAATTATCAAAAACATTCCTATAAAAATTGATATAATATATTGGAGAAATAAGAATTAAATTAGTATATATCTATAAAATTAAATATTGAAATGATATTTTTCTTAATTTTGTTCAGTTCAAAATTAAAATTATTAAATAAAGACCCGATAATATTGAATCTGATTTTAACATAGGGTAGATATCACGACATTGAAACGGAGGGAAGAGAGTTAAAATACAATAAATAAAGAAAAAGTATGTTGTTTACAGCTTAAAATGCACTCTGAACACCTTTATGCTCAACACATCCTTCTAACAAATTAAAAAACGATTCAGTTTTACTCCACACGTCATTTTAAATACCAAAATAGTCCTCAACGTAAATTTTAGATTATTTAATTATTTTCTTTCTATGATAACAATCTTTTAGTATTCAACTTTTCCTTGCATAAAAATTTATCACAAGCATAAAATTTTCTCCTTCCAAATTAACTTATAATATCTCCTTTGCTCTACATATACACACAATAGCAGCTCGTTGTCCATCATAAAATTTGTTTATAGCCATTGAAATTGAAAGAAAAATGGGTGTATATATATAATTATACTCTTTAATAAATTGATCCAATTTATGATTTTTGGTGTTATTCCAATAAAAATTTGAAATTACATTATTAAAGTTGTAGATATATTTTATTTAGAAAATTTAGAATAATCTATTGATTTAATCATTACATGCAATATTATCCATCATAAATGATTCATAATTAGAGTTAAGTAAATTATTATTTTATCATTCTAATTAATTCTTTATCTTTAAGTACCATAAATTTATCAATAAACAGTTATTTTATAAATTTATTACAAATTGAGCGTTTTAACTATTCAGTTTCAAAACTAACACTTAGCAAAATCTTTTTTTTAACTTTTGTTAGGAAGAAATGCATTCTATATTTATAAATCATATTTTCAATTGCTTATTTTATTGTATCACCAAAATACAAGTTTTTGGTCTATTATTCAGACAAACCATAATAAGTATTTCAAATGACACAATAACACAAATAGAAATTTATGATCACTTAAGATTAAGGTTGATATACATATGGTCATCAATTGACGTTCTTTGCATTTTTAATTAATATTGACATTTTTTATAGGAATTTATATCACGTTTGGTTTAGTTCTACATAATCACATTATAATAAAGTGCCTCCACCATAATGTACTATATCAATTATCTAAATAAAATCACTACACTCTTAATGTCTGTGAACTAAACTAGTAATACTTATTTAAAGATCTCAAACTTTAAGTAATTTATTACATATTTTCTTTTATTTATTATAAATAATTTTAATTCTCTTGTATATAATAATTATATACTAATGTTATAATCACATAAATAAACATTTTTTTTATATTTACGTCATAACATTATGAATACTTTTTAAGTATTAAATTGTAATTTTTTTTATTAAAAAAATACAAAAACATGCTTTTAGGAAACTATTTCTTACAATCTTCCACTTTCCCTAAAGTATGTGAGACACATCTCTTAAACCCATGCTCTCCATATGACCCTTAAACGTCATAATTGGTAATGTTATAGTGAATGGGTCTGCAAGGTTGTTGTCGGATGTTATCTTCAACTGTCACATCACCTCTATGCACGATTTTCTTGATCAAATGATACTTCTTTTCTATATGTTTTGCTCTTTTGTGGCTTATTGGTTCCTTCGAATTCGTCACTGCCTTACTGTTGTCACATTAAAGGGTCAACGGTTTATATATATCTAGAATAACTTTTAAATTAATAAAGAACTTGTTAAGCCATATTACTTCTTTATTTGCTTTGCAAGCTACTATATATTTAGCCTCTATGGTTGAATTAACTGTGCTGAATTATTTTTTACATTTATCTAGACTATGACTTTGCCACCAAAAGTGAACATTGACCTAGATGTTAACTTTCGACTGTCTTTTTGAAAATCAAAATCAGTGCAACCAATAGGGTTAGGTCTCCACTTGAATACATAAGTATATAATTTCTTGTTCTCCGAAGATACTTGGGAATATATTTTATCGCAATTCAGTAAACCAATCTAGGGTTGAATTGATAACAGCTGACTATTCCCACTATGTAGTAAATTTCAAGCCTCATGCATAGCATAACGTACATAAAGTTGCCAACTTTTAAGGCGTAGAACCCATCTCACATCTTATTCCTCCTTAGGTGTCTTAGGACACTTCTCTTTAGAACGAACAATTCATGTCGAGTCGGTAATTGGCCATTTTTGGAATCTGCATCGAAAATCGCATAAGTACCTTATCAATATAAGATCCCTAAGACAGTCCCAAAGTCTGTTCTGTTGATCCCGGATGATTTGGATCTCAATTATATAACTTGCCTTTCCTAAATCTTTCATTTAGAATATTTTCCCAACCATTTCTTTATATTGTATAATGTTTATACATCATTTGTAATGAGTAGAATGTCATTACTACAAAAACCACCTTTTTGTTCTTGATGTACTTATATATATATAAGGTTAATTTACATTCTGCTCGAAACCATAAGATTTGATCGTTTCATCAAATCTCAAATTCCAAGACCTCGATGCTTGCTTAAGTTCATAAATAGATTTGAGCAACTTGCAAACTTTCTGCTCCTAGCCTTTCGCTATGAAACCCTCTGGTTTCATCATGTAGATATTTTCTTTAAGATAGCCATTCGAAAAAGCTATCTTAATGTCATTTTTTTTATATCTCATGGTCGAAACATGTTGCAATGGATAAAAGGATGTGAATGAATTTAAGTATGTCTATTGGCAAGAAAGTCTCTTCATAGTTGACTTTGTTTTTTTAAGTTGCCACCAACCTTATCTTGAAAGTCTTAACTGTTTTGTCCACGCTTTTTTTCTTCTTGAAGATCCATGGGCTTGACGTCTTCAGACAGATCTACAAATTCCCATGTTGAATTGGAGTATATGGACTCCTTTTTTTTTGTTCATAACTTCTTGCCATTTTGTTTTTATCAAAATCCTTTATTGTATGTTTGTATGTCAATGAGTCATTTTAGCTTGTTTTGAACACAACTACTTGTGCCTTTTCATCTTCTTTCTAATGAGTAGTTAATCTTACTATCCTCCCACTACGTTGAGATGCTAAGGTGTTTTGATTAGGAACAATGATTTTCTTGAACTTGTCATTCTCTAATTATTGACGATAAATGTCTAATATGATCAAAAAAAATTTCTTCTAGTACAACCTCACTACAAGATTTGGAGTTTGTCATATAATCATTATTAAGGAAAATGGCGTTTGTCGATACAATCACATTCTTTTCTTAAGGATTATAAATCAAACATTCTCTTATGCCTTTAAGATAACCTACAAACAAACACATTTTTGTTCACAGTTCTAACTTTTCAGTCTTTTCTTTCGACACATATGCTAGACACCCTCATATAAAAAAATAATATAAACTAGATTTGCTGCCATTCCACATATTTGAATGTGTACTCTGGACAAATTTAGAATGTACTACATTTAAAATATAGACCATTGTTTGTAGTACATATCCCCAAAATAAGAGTGACGGTGAAGAGTAGCTTATCATGGATTTAACTATGTCTAGCAAAGTTCTATTTCTAATCATTGGGATACTATTCTGTTGTGGTGTTTTAGATGTTGTGAGTTGGGATAAAATACCAAACTTTAAGTGATCCTTGAACTTTGCGTCAAGGTAGTCACCACCTCAATTAGATCAAAAGGCCCTAAGTGATTTAGAGCAATCTATTAATTTAGTTACTAGATATAATTCAATCCTCCATAGATGGTTCATAATTAGAATTAGATTAATTATTATTTTACCATTTTAATTATTTTTTATCTTTAAATATTATTAATTCGCTAGTGAACAGTTAATTTGTAAACTTATTATAAATTGAGCGCTCTAACTGTTTGGTTCTAAAATTAATACTTGAAGAAACATTTTTTCTAACTTTCGTTAAAAATGAATGAATCAATATCTATAAATTATCTTTTCAACTGCTTATTTTACCGTACTATCAAAATACAAATTTTTTATTCTATTCTTCACACAAACCGTAATAAATATTTTAAATAACATAAAATAAATAAAAATTTATGATTACTCAAAATTAAGATTAATATGCATATAATCATTTATTTAAATTCTTAATTAATAACAATATTTTTTTAATAAAAATTTAAACTATGTCTATTTCAATTTAACATAATTATATTATTTAAAATACCTCTACTATAATATCACTATATTATTCATTTAATAAATTTACTACATTCTTAATATTTATAGATAGTACTAATAATATTTAATTTAAAATTTTAATTAATTTATTACAAATTTTTTTTATTTATTATTTATAATTTTAATCCTCTTAAATATAATAACTATATACTAAAATATATAATAATTATATATTATATAAATAAACCCAAAATTTTTTAATTTTTACATCATAACATTATAAGTATTTTTTAAATATAAAATTATAATTTTATTTATTTTATAAAAAATAATATAAGTAAATACTTTTAAGCCATTATCTAACAATTTTATTTATATTCAGTGTAATAATTTAAAAAAATAGAGAAGCAACAGAAAAAAAAAACTTACATTAAATCGTCAAGAAAGAAACTTAGTTCTTTGATATCATACAGAAGATAGAACTGATCAGCGGACTAAGGAATTCACAGACCCAAGCAGCAAAAGAATCAAAAAAGAGAGAAGAAAATTATCGGAACCAGTCTTAACTGTTAAGCAGCACGACGGACCTAAAAGGAAGTAGAAAAGATAAAACATACATGAATAGGACTATAGTTTTGGATTTGCACAGTTGCAAATGAAAAGCTACGTGACGTGAGTAGGTCAGAATTTGCAAAGCAGCACGTTCCCGAGCCATCTGGCAGCTGAAACCTGCAATGGTCATATGTTCATCTCCCACCCAAAACCCGTACCTCTATCGGCCTTATAAGAAAACAAATATCTACTAATAAAGAAAACTCTTAACAAATAAGCGCCATCACTAGAAACAATAACGGAGTCTTTGCTCTTTCCTCTCGTCGCCCGTTATTGCTGCTGGTGACCGATTATCTATCTCTGCCATACGTTTTTTATATGGCACAAAACCTTTCATATGCTTCTCTGGGCTAGCTCTTACTACAGAGAAGGCTGAATTCTCACTTGGTTTAAGCTCAAAAGCTAAGTCCGGCTCCTTGTCCTCCTTGATCTGAGATTGCTGGCAACTCAGGGTCTCGGCATCCGAATTTCTATCAAAATTGTTTTCCTCATTTATTGATTTATAGTTTGAACCAGTCCAAGATCCTTCCTTCTGGAACTCTTTATCCTGGACTTCTCCAAGGCCAGAATTTATATTTATCTTCAATGACTTCTGTTGATTGCATGGTGTTATAGAAAATGATATACCACCATAGAGAGTCCAGCATGGCAGACGATCATTAGAAGCAGCTTCCACTACATTTGAGTTTTCTTCTGGCCATTGCATATAACAGTGTGCTTCAGGACCAGACTCAACATGCTGCAAATGTCTCCCTGCACATTTTGTATCCCCTGACTGTGGTCCTGTATGCATAAGCTTCAATGGTAATAATTGCAAAGGTTTTCCACCATTCACATTAGATGGAAATGATTTACAAGTGCCAGCAGCTGGAGAAGATGGTCTCTGTGAATCAGTTACTAATACAGTTGTTCCAAAGAGCTTCAGACTTCGGGTAGAAGCTCCATTGCCAACAAATTCTTTAGCAAAATCTTGGGATGGCAACCCCAATTTCAGGACATTCTGCACAAAAGAAACCACGGAGGAACACCAAAAACACAATAAAAACTTTTGCAAAAGGACTAACATTTGAACAAAATCTGACTATGAAAGAAGTGACTGGATACCTTTGGAGATTGCTCTTCGGGAACTGAACCAGAAGTGACAAGGACAGGAGATAAGGATCCATTTTCTTCAGGTGATGAATTGGGTTTGGAAAGAGTTGACACACCGAATTGGGCAGGGGCAGCCGATGAACATGGTGATAAGCTGCTATTTGGTGTGTTTGAACCAGAAGAACCAAAGGCTTCAGAGGCTTCTGCAGACAATACTGATGTTGGAGACTGGTTTTCTGGTTCTGACATAGATAAATTTGGAGATGAAGATCTTCTAGGTAGCTCCAGATTTGGGCTGTTTTTTACTTGTTGATGAACCAATTTTCTAGGATAAGGGTGCATAGGTTTTCGTTTTGGTCGAGGAGGAGGAATTGCAATGGGCTCCATTGGGCTTGTGTTGCTGCCAGTTGATTCACGAACAACCTACCAGAGGGAAAAAACAGAGAAGTGAGAAATGGCACCAAGCACGAATGAATGAACCCTTCTGAAATCATTTACATGTTTTGGGTTCACTCGAAATTCAACTTACTTTAGTAGATACCAAATTGATATTATGGTAGAAGGGGTACTGGAATAAGAGCAGTAAACCTTGGAAAAGAATTTCTGAGCATGGCTTCGAATCTGAACCGCAGTCTTTGTTCCCACATGTTCTGTATGGAAAACAGAATGGTTTTACACATTTGTAGCATTGAGAACATGTTATTGAAAGTAATAATGGCTCACTAAATTTACCCTCTATCTTCCGCCAAGCCCGACCATACAGCTTTAGAGCTTCAAGGAATTTCTTATGCTCTTCTTCTGTCCATCTCTCTCTTTGTTTTGTAATTGTGTATGGTTTTCTTGGCTATCAAAATAAATAAAAAGTAGAGTTAAGAGGATTTAAGGATTTAATGTCTTGAGACAGAAGAAAAACACTAAGGAGCAAACTAAGGCTAAAACCTTGGGAGCATCGTCATTTCCACAAGAAAAATGATCCTTGACTTCAAGACCAGTTACATTGTGCAGGCCACCACTCGATGCAATTCCATGGCCAGCAGGGAAAACTGAATTTAAATGGGCACCCCCACATTGATCCTATATCCAAAAAGGATTACAGAAGACATTAAAATAAGTACTTCACATAATTCCCGTTTTAAAAAGTGCTGTAAAAGAAACATGTTACTAACAAGTTCACTCCTGCCCCATTTCTAAAGTAAGTTCCTTCAGAAACTTTCACTAATCCGCATGCCAGAATTTCAATTAGCTAATTAAGTAATTTTTTTCAAGTAAAACTACTGCCATTCAATGATCTGTGGAAATAAACATTTAATCTGGTAATCCATCAATCACCACTGTTTAACCCTACCCCTTAAATTAGTTAAGGTTAGAAATTTTCTGGCCTCTCATTGCATGTTGCAAATTTGATGTTTTGTGCATAATCAAGTTAGTAAAGCTTAGGCTACTTCATACTTGAGTTCATTATTCTTGTTAAAGATAAAGAAAATAAAATAATTTCTTTTAAATTAAAAAAAAAAAATTTAATAGGTGAAAGCACATAATTGACTTGGTAAGCTACATCTTAGTTACCATGAATAAGAGAGAAATCCTGTAAGATCTACGATAAATGTAGTTAGAGTGTTACAGAACTATTCTTCAGTTATAACTTTCATAATTAGAAGTAGATGATTCATTTTTCTTTCCCTCGTAAATATAAGAAACTAGAGGATAATTTAAAAGAATAAGAACAATGATGAGTAGCAAGGTGGTGTAGAAATTCAATCAATATTTTTAAGATAAATAAATAAATAACCAAAATTAAACTCGTGCAAATATTTAAGTAATCTACCATTAAAAGAAAAGTAAGAAAGAACTGAATTCATCCTCATAAGTTAATTGAGATAAAGAAAAAGAGAGAAAAAATTGGATACATACTTGAACAGCCATAGCTGCAGAAACCATTAATCCTAAAACGATACAAGATCTCCTTCTCTGCTCGTGCACAATCAACACTTTGAGCTATCAATACACAGCAAAATCATCATCAATTCAAGTTTCCACTTCGTTTCTCTTCGAAATCTGCCAAATCTTTTGCAGCTCAAACAACTTTCAAAATTTGTTCAAATCACTTGCGGTCTTCTTTAATCCGACGCAAGCAAGCACCGGAATAGCTTATTTTTGGCAAAAAAATAATAAATAAAAAATAACAAAAGAGAAATATGGAGAAAGAACTGGAACTGAAAAACAGAGAGGAACAGAGAGAGGGAGGGTAAATAAATAGTTAATAGTCTATCTGGCTTGTGATTGAGAAAAAGAAGAAAGGAGGGGTTGCCACGTCAGTTTTGTATTTCTTTTCATTTCCAATTTATTAAAATTTAAATAGAAATCTCGAGAACTCGATGGAATCTTGTGGCTCATGTCGAAAGACCGGCTTGCCACGTGGCGATCCTTGTCTTGTCTCTCCGCTTTTTATTACTCAGCGTGTTCAATTCGGTAGGATAAATTCAGCTCCTTATCAAGTCATACTCGCAAGTGTACCTGCGTCTCCACTTGCGTCTATCTCATCGCCACGTGGTAAACTCTTCCATCTATTTTCTTTTTATTTATCTTTTTCTTCTCAGATAAATCACAGTCCACAATAAAAATAACTGTCAGCGTGATTTTTTTTTTTTTTTGTTATTGTCATTAAGGATATTTTATTAAAAGGATAGTTATCCTCCTATTTTAAAATTACTCAAAAACAATTTTTTTGTTAATTTTTTTATCTATTTTTTAACATTTTTTAGATGAAATAATACTAAATCATCATATAAATTATAAAGTTTTGAATATACTAATACTAATAATAAGTTAAAATTTTATTGTTACATCACCAAAATAAATATTTTTTGGATAATTTTAAAAATATATGAGTAAAATTGTCTTCCATGTTATTCATGTGACATTAGATTTTAGTTGGCTAAAATAAATTTTGAATTTGGGTTGAGCCTCCAAAATTAAAATAACTGTTAGCATGCTTTTGTTTTTTCAATTATTGTCATTACTCATATGAGATTTTTAATTAATTGAAATAAAATTAAGATTTTTAATTTAATTAAGATAAAATTAAGTTTTAAATTAAATTCTTAGGATAAAATATTCTTTGCCCTAAAAATTTTGTGTAAAATTAAAGTCTATTCAAAATAAATATTATGTAATACATAGAAATACTATCTTTAAATTAAAAATCCGTTTATTTATTTCTTAGACTTAGCAAAACTTCTTTTATTTGATTTTATTAAGCAAAAACTCAGTTTTCTTAAGAAATAATTTTGAGAAATTTAGCTGTGCCTTTTATCAAATCTTAATTAATTTCAAGATAATTTAAAAAGTATTTAAATATTTTTCTATAATTTTTTTATAAACTTCTTCGTCTCAATACTTAAAAGAACGAATAGTGCGGTATTTGATTATTGATTTACAATGATTGAATATTAATGAGATAAAGACAAAACCCAAGACAACTTATATTTGTTCTATGATTTTTTATTATCTAAAAGTAGGTGAAACTTTTGATTCACGTGTAAATTGATCTCTAAATGGATGAAATTGTGGCGAAATTTAATATTGGCCACAAGCATAGTTGTGATTGGTCAGAATGGCGAGTAACAAAGTCATCCTACGCTCAGGCAGTGATGCTATTATCATTAAAAATCCAACAAAAATATATTAAAATCTAAAAGAAATTCAATGATATTTTTGTGACAAGTAGAAAATTTAAAATATCTGCCGCCTACCATTGAGCAATGATGAGAGAGAATGAGCCCATTAGTCTCAAGTGGCTTTACCTGCACTTTTCGCCACGTCATCACCACTTGCACCCCTTTTTAATCAGCTCAGCCACGTGTACCTACCAGAAACAAGGGAGAAAGAAATGGATATGGATGGTCTTGACCACTAATTTCTAGTTGGACTCCATTTAATCAATCTAAAACATTTCTGGCCACAAGCTTTTTATTAGGGTTTCTGAAGTCTCTGGTCACTTTGAACGACATAAAGCTGTTGTATAATGTTTTTCTTTTTGAAACAGGCTGCTGTATAATGTTGGAACTCTTGGTGAGACAGAATGACGTAAATTCGCAAAAACAGAAGAATTTCTTAATTTTTCTGAGAAATATATGAGTTTTTTAGAAATTATTTTTGAATAAATTTGACCTAATTTATGAGTATGGCGAATTCTTTCCACTTTAAGCCACGAATTTTTTTCTCTTAAATAATTTATTACATTAATTTAACTATATCGAATTAAATGAGGTTTCTCATAGATCTAACCTTATCCTTTTTTCGCGGGTTAATCAAAAGAGGTTAATTCCATGTGAATCTCATGATAATCCTTGTACAAATTTTTTTTATAGTACTTGGAGGGGAATCGCTCTTTAGGCACCCCGGCTGGGTACTGACCAGGCCAGGTTGCGGAAGTAGAAATCAAAACAGGACCTGTTGAACAAAATTAAAGAGATATTTTTGATTTATTTATTTTCTATTTTGATTCGATGTATCTTTTTCGAATCCTTTCTTTATTTTTTTTTATTTTCTATAAATTATAGAAATTGAATTGCTGATAAAAATTGTATCCATTTATATAATAGAATACAAAAGACAATAAAAAAAAAAATTCTATTTAAAATAAATTTTCTCATCAAAACTATTTATTTGTTTCAACCTAATCAATGCTATTAGTTGTATAACACAAGAAAACCATAAATTACTTTTAAAAAATGAAGTATAATAGAAAATATAAATAATAAATGAATTTTATTTGAAGTTGAAGTAGTGTCGGTGGTTAAATTTTTTTATTAAGTTATAACTTATATTCTTAAATAATAGACTTGGATCACCTGCTCATTTTTTTTTTTTTTCAAAATAAAGAGACAGATAGGGTGACACGTGTAGATGAAATTTGAGTCAAAAATGGGAAATGAGAGGCTGAAGATATTCTAATTCCGGCTCAACAAGACAGGTGGAAATGTAGCAAAGCCAAGAAGTGGGTTACATTGCTAAAGGCAATAGGGGGTGCTTGGCTTATCTTCGCTCCTTTGTTTGTTCTGTTGCGTATGGCCTACTCATGCATTTATTGTGGAATTGATAGTAATTTTGTTTTGAATAATTACTGGTTATTTTTTTTTAATGCTAAAAATATTAGGCCTACTCATGATTTATTGTGGGATTGATAGTATGTTTTTGAAATAATTACTGGTTAATTTGATTTTTAGTGCTAAAAATATTAATCACTTTTGTAATGATAATTGGAATGATATTAACGCTTATTTGTTTATTATTTATGTCACGACAAATATTTTATGGGTACAAATTATTTAATGCCTCAAATTCTTTATTTATTTATTTTGGACCACGGGAGTTATTTGTTTTGATCTTTATTTTTCTACCCGTAATAGGTATATTTATTTAGAGACCAATTTCTTTGAAACGTATGGCTCGGAATTCTTAATATTTATTGCGATTGTCACCTTTTTTTTCATATGATTTTCCACTTAATTTAACACTATTTTTCAGTAATTTATATAGTGCTAGAATTTTATTGGTTGTGTAATTCTGCATTGACGTAGTAGGTTATATGAAAATATGACCTGGGCTTAAATAGTATATCTTAGCCTCTTTGATTATTGTATGTACAAGAATAAGATTTACTAAATCTTTAAAAAATTCTTAGAGTTTAAGAGAATTGATATTGTGAATTTGTTATAGTCGTCTTGGGCTTAAGATTGTGAGAGGTGGAGAATTGAAAACCGAGTTTTTCAATAAATAATGAAGAAACACGTATACTAAGGATAAAAAGAGACTGCTTATAGACGATGAAAACTAATTAAAAGTGTTTTGTGTGTGACATAAGTATAGGACTAGTGATGTGTTTGTATGAATTTTAAGCTCTAGAATAAACACGAGTTGTTCTTCTAATTGGTGATCTTATTAAGAACAAGAACAATAATAATCGGTGAGGTGTGGTGCTTGTTAAAAATGAGCTATGGTAAAATATGGGGGTGTGTTTTTAGGGTTTTAAGGCCATGAATATATCTTCAAGGTAGTTCTTTACTTTTTTTGGCTAGTGTTTGAAGAGGTTCTAGGAGACTATGAGTGGCAGAATATTTTTGGCCGCAATGATTCTAAACTGATGTAGTAAGCTATATGAGGGTACAACTTGGGCTTGAATAGTAGATTTCAGCCTCTTCCCCTTATATGTTCGGAAGTAAGACTTATTAAGCCTTTGAAAAAGCTTTTGGAGTCCAAGAGACTTGAGGTTGCGAATTTGTTATGGTAGTCCTGAGCAAAAAAGGATAAACCCAGCCTTAAATTGTGAGAGGTGGAGAGCGGATTTGCATAATAAATAATAGATAAACATGTATTTTAAAGACAAAAAGAGACTACTTATTGGCAATGTAGGCTTATTGAAAGTATTTTGCGTGTGATAGAAGTCTAGTGATTAGTGGTGTGGTTGTGAATATTAGCTCTAGAACAAACACAAGTTGATTGTTCTAGTTTTCAGGCTTGTTGAAGAACGAGAACAATAACAATAAGTAAGGTGATGAGCTTGTTAAGAATGAGCTAGGGCCAAATATGGGACATGTGTTTAGGGTTTTAAGGCCGTGAGCTATAATAGATCTTCCAAAGTCATGGCTATGATATTGAAAGCTACTGAATGATTGAGAGATGCCTTTTTATGTGTGTATCAAGGCTTTTTTTTTTTATATATATATGGTAAAGGTTTTGTGCTAAGTCAAGGCTCTTTTTTTGATTCATTATTCTCCTAAAATGTTATTCATTAATGAGTTTTAGTATAAAATAAATTGAGTAAATAAAACGAGTAAGTTACTGATTTTATTTTGAATAAAAGACTATTAAGTGATTCAACTAAATAAAATAAGAAAGTTACAAATTCTAATTTTAGTAGAATTCTAGAAGCCAAATGAGGTCACATTCGGTCCACATAGTTTTATCAGCCTTAATAAAATGGACTTACCCTTATTTTGGGGTAAGTATCCCCTAAGCAGGTCTTAGCCTCAAGGTTCATTTGCTTTGGCCTTACTTAACTCTATACTTACTAAACCACAATCTATAAGTTAAACCCCGTAAAGTGGCTTAAGCCTGCATGTCTTACTGTTCATGAAATTATACACATGCGAATTGTAATCGCAAGTACATAGGTAATGATCAAGTAATAAAGTGATGAGTGAGTATCGTTCCCATGAGGATTGATGTCCTAAATTAATGCTAAGTACTATGATGTTGATAATCTAACTTTATCTTGGCTAAATATAAGACTAAGTTGGATTATAAAATTAAAGAGGTAAAGGGTCTTGATTTCACTATACCATTCCTTTATTCTTTATAGTTAGTGATTAATAATTAATCTTGTGAATTTATTAATCAAAGATTTAGAATTAAGCTCATTACCTTTCCCGAGCGTCAAATGAGATCCTATGCATATACAACTAAGTTGATATCCCTATCTAACTTGTTATCTATACATGCATTAAATTACCTTTAAGTGATTACCCTAATTTTATTAGTTTTTCAACTCAATAAAATCAAGGCCATGCTTTTAATTTTAATACACGTGTTAAACTTTTCCAAGTATATAACCTACAAGTCTAAATCATTCAATCAATTTTTCAATTCAAATAGAGTATTAAACTCATAAAAAGCATTAGTGATAAACACAAGATAGTTATTAATCAACATAACACATCAAAATATAATACTAAGTATAGTTACATCAAGCCTTAGAATATGAAATCTAGTTATCCATAGTTAAATACACAAATACAATAGTCCAAGAGTTCATAAAAGTAACTATGTTTAGCATAACACAAATTACAAAAATAAACTTGAAACTAAAGTAAATGAGATAAGATGAAAGTGATAAACTAGTTGGAGAAGCTTTTGGGCCTTTAATCTTTAAGGGTCTTTAAGATTTCAAGCTCCTAATATATTTATCTCACTAGAAACTCTTAGTTTTCTCTCTAATTTTTGTGTTATCCCTTCCTATCAAAAGAGGCATTTCATCTTCTTTTTATAGGCCCTCTAAAAAAATGCCTTTTAAAAATTAGGGCATAAATCCCAAAAGTGAAATACAGGTGGCAGTGATGCGGCACCATCCTTTTACTCGACTTAGGGCCACGACCCCAACATTTGTTCCTGATTTCTTCCTTTGTCTTAGGGCTATGGCTCGGACTTTTTGGGGTTATGGCCTAGACGTTTTATAAAATGAATTTTTTTTTGCCTTTTTTCATCACATTTTGATCTTTTTTATTCTCTGGTTGGTCATGACCTACAAGACAACAATGTATGCATAAATAGCCACATTTTCATATTTAAAACGAGCAAATATCAAATTAAGAGGTGTACTAAACAATGTATGGAATGTGCTTATCACTTACCTTGTTAAACATATTTGGTCGTGCATGTGGGTTTGGATTTAGGCCTTTATTTATTTTTGTAAAGCAATAGCTAGTTGTTATTATTGTTTTGAAAACATTTACGACTATTATTCTAATTTTCTTTTGGAAATTTATTTATAGACAAAAATATTTATAGGACCAAGTTCAAGTCCACGCACATGAATCAAGTATGTCTAACAAGTCGAGTATATAAACGTAAAAAATTCTTTTAGGCTTAATCTATGGGTTATGATTTGATACGTTTAGGGTTATATTTAGTAAGACTCAAAACATAAAGATCCTTAGGCCTACTTAAGGTGAAATTTTTAGGTCAATAAAAGAGTAAGCTTACATGACTAAGCAAAGGGAAAAATACAAACTCATAAAGCATATTTTAGCCTTAATAGTACTTTTAAAATTAGAAGGCTTAATTACATACATATTGAGATAATAATTAGCTTAATAGAATTTTAGAATAAATACAACCAAATACTTCTTGTTATATGAAAATTTAAAATTATTTAAGAGATAAATCACTATAATGTATAATCTTAGAAGGATTAGTAATCAAAAGGAGTACTTAATCCAGACTTAAACCCCAACACTATAAATAAGACCTTCTTTCATGTTATTTAAGGGATAAATTAACCTATTAGGCTTACACATCCTTCACTCACATATTTAATAACTTGAATTTTAACTCATTAATTATTATCTTCAATATTAAAGTTTGTAAGATTTTAGGTATTTAATTAAGTATTTATTACTTGTTAGTCTTATTTTGTAGTTTGCAATCTTGAAGAAAGTTTTCCAGAAGTTGCAAAACAAATTGACAAACACTAATTTTGGGGCAAAAGAGGTTGAAACAACAACATGGTGTCCAAGCACTGAGACAGAAGAAATTAATCATCCAAGTAGAAACATGGCATCCCAACCCCAGATACATGGTGCTCAAACACAATTCAGCATATTAAGGCAAAGAGTTGGCATTGTAGCGCTAGCTTTGTGGCTTCGTAACACCAAATACGAATGGAAAATTTAAAAACATAATTTTTTTCAAATTCAACCCTTAAGCCTAAAAAGCTATAAATAAAGATGTCCAGGGTTCATTAAGGTGAAGCGTCTAAGAGAGAAAACACACAGAAATAGTGCAAGAAAGAAAAGAAAGAAGAAGATTGAAAGGTTAAGCAAGAATTGAATGAGTTATTCAATAGTTTTCTCTTTTCTTTTTTCTACTTTCTACTTTTTAATTTCTTTGTATTTTTGAAGAGGATGTTGGAACTCTTGTATTTGGTTTTATTTTATTCACCATAAACTATATTTTTATTCTAAGATTATAATTTAAATGTAATTATGTAACTTGAATTCGTTCTTTCTCTTATTTTATGAAGTCGTGATGAATTGTTTATTCTATTTTGTGTTTAATACTTTTTAATTACTTGATCAATAATGAGATTGTTTTAAAAACTTAAACAATCTTAGAAAAGGGAGTTTTAGTATAAGATTATGAATAGGTTGATGTATGATCATGGTGTAATAGCCATAAATTTAATATGAAATAAAAATATACTTATATGGTATACATAATAGTTATAGGACTTATCTTAATGTATCTTGTTTTAATCTAATTATCATAGAAATATAGGTAATTGTTTAAGTAAGATATGTTCACTTGACCATCAAAAGAGGCTTGTAAATGTTAGGGTTTGTGTTTACATGCCATCTCTATTTGTATAAATATTTGATATTTATACAATATACATTTTATTAAATTACTAATTACATTAATTATATGGTACAATACGTGTAACATTACAGATATTGTATGATCTAAAGGAATTTAGATCTGATCTTAAAGATTTTAGAATAGGGTTAAGAATTAGCAACACTAAGAATTATGACTACTAAGAGTTAGTAAGTTATAAGAATCACTGAAATTCAAGGAGTTGGAGCATTGTCTGTAACGGGACAAAGACCTAAGGGTATACTAGTAATGATATAGTTATAAGAGTTATAATAAGGTGCTAAGAAATGTCACTTTGCAAGTATGCTCTCAAATATTATATTCCTTATCTATTTTTACCGATGCAGGTTTTTTGGTGAATCCCTTTTATATAGTTAATGTATGTCTATATCTATAGGGTACAGATGGTTGTTCTTAACTTACCATGAGCTTAGAGCTCATATAGGTATACAAGTATTCAGAAAGGACTGAGTACCGAATAGACTCACAAGAACCTCAATAGACATCTTATATAAGCCGCCAATGGAAGATTCTCTCGAGTTGAGTGGTATTCGTGGTTCTTTAACCTGAGCGCCACAGTGGACTTATCAATGATCCACCATACTTAGGTTCTACGAACGTCAGAGACTTTGCAAGGTCTGACCGCTGCGTGTCACTAGGTACAGTCCGATGTACATAGATATAGGATCCGTTAACTCACATAGGGAGTTAATATATCCGATGCTTCAAGATTGTATTTTAGAAAGACTTATAACCGTAAGCACTAAATCTGAGAAATGAGTTTCTCAAAGGTTGAACAATATAGCAAAGGTGTTTACGTATATTGTTCATTGAGATATGAATTTTGAGACAAGATTATGGATGAGCTTATGAGGATTTGATAGTGCTAATCTATGTCCTCACACATCCAGGATATAAATAATGGAAGGACTATATGTATGCGTTATGATCTCAACTTGTATGGTCTAACGCACTAATTTGTAATTTCTATGACGTGTGCATGAGTCATCGATCACGGACTCATGGAACTATTTGACGAATTAGGCGTAGACCTAGAGAGTTCCGCAATATAAAGTGTATTCGTTGTACACTAGGGCATCGTACCGGATTGAATAGTTCAATCTAGTAGAATCTAGTAGAACTAAATAACAGGATGCGCATGTGTCACTACTTAAGAGTTAAGTATATTAATTAGTTTATTGTTGACCAATAATTAATGACACGTGACGCATATTGAGCCTTTGATTAAGTTTACTCAAGTGTGTGGTTAGGTGGGACCCACTCATGGGTTTAGCTGGTAACCAAGTAAGGGTTTAAGGATAATTACACATATTTAATTGTTAAATAATCAAGATATTTTATTTAATTTAATATTAAATAATAATTAACTTAACTAAGGTTAAGAGTTAACTAAGGTTAAGTTAATATTTATTTATTAATATTTTATTCTTTACTTGGTGACCAAGTTTTGCTAACCTAACCAAGGTTAATTGTTAACTTGGGTTTGGTTAATTAATAAAATATTATAATAATTAAGATTTTTTTATTATTTAATTGTTAAATAATAAATTAACTTAACTGCGGTTAATAGTTAACTCTAGGGTTAAGTTAAATCTTAATTATTATAAAATGTGAAATTACGCAAAAGGAAGAGAATTTGATACTTGTTGTTGGCCGGCCAAGGAATGAGAAATGAGAGAGAGAAAATTATTTTTTTCTTTACTATTCATCATCTTCTTTAATAAGCCAACCCATAAAAGCATTACATATTTGTTTTATTGATCAAGAGCTAATCAGGGGTAAAACAAATAAATTAAGGTTTAAAGTGTTAAATCTAGTGCTTAATTTAAAGCTGTTGTTATAGATAATCAAGCCCGCCACAGTTGATTGCTAGAACTATCAACTACCATTACTTCAAGCGGAATCAAGCAGTACTTTAATCCAAAGGCTGTTGAGGTAAAAATTTCTCAATCCAATATATTAATATGATTAATAGGTTTAAATTTTGTTCATTATTTGCTTTGATACTTTCGTTACGTCTATATATATATGTATTTGATACTTATATATATAATGGACATAAATCCCACATGCATACACCTTAATTTTAATCGACACCAACAAATGGTATTAGAGTGATTTATGTTGATTTCGGTATGTTTTGAGTGTTTGAAAATGTTGTTGGTAAAGTCTTGGTGTTAAATGGCACATTTCAAGTGTTGAAATTGATATACCAAGGTGGACAACACTAGATGCCGTGGCCCTGAATCTAGCGTTACGGTGCTAGGGCCTTTTATACTAAGGTAGAAAACACTGGGACACCACGGTCCTAAATCTGGCACTGTAGCGTTGGGGCTTTTCAGGCTCTAGCGCCACAGCCCTGGATGGTGAGCAATTCAGTGCTAGGGTTTCTAGGCCTCAATGCTATAGCGCTCGATGCTTGGCATTATGGCGCTTGGGGTTCAGCCTTCAGCACCGCGACATTAGGGTTCTGGTTAGGAATGGTGCTTATGTGCCATTCAAATTGTTGTATGAATGTTTATTTATTTAATATTTATACAATAAACATATATTTTATTTGTCAATTATTATTATTTATATGGTAAGAAGCTTGTAACTTTTCGGACATAGTAGATCTAAAAGAGTTTAGGTTAATATTAAGAGTTAGCAATTTTAAAGAGTTAGAACCTTGTCTGAAACAGGGATAAGGACCCGAGAATATTATATTAATGACGTAGTTGTAAAGTGTTTGTAAATAGTGCTAAGAAATATCATTGCGCAATATGTTCTCGAAAATATTATTCATGATCTATGGTTACTGACATGGGTCGATCAGTATTCCTTTCGGATCAGTGTATGTCTATATTTAGATTGTCCAAATGATTAGTCTTAGCAGACCATGGGTTTAATGGAAGTCCGCATAGGCATACAGGTATTTAGTAAAGACTGGATACTGAACAGACTCATAAACATCTCCAATAGACATCCCATGAAGCCATTAATAGAAGGTCTTCTTAAGTTGAGTAATATTTGTGATCCTTTAACTTGAGCACCACAAGGGGCTTATGAGTGATCCATCATACTTTGGTTCCATATATGTTAGATACCTTTCATGTCTGACTGTTGGGTGTCATTGGGTATGGTCTAATGCTTATAGAGTTTGGTGTGTGTAGATATAGGATCCATCAGCTCATATAAATGAGGTGTATATCTAGATACTTTATGAATGTATTTCAAAAAGTCTTATGACCATAATCATTAACCCCAAAAAAAGAGTTTTCCATTACGGTTAAATAATATTACAAAAGAGCTTGCGGATATTGTTTACAAAAATAAGTATCTGGAGATAAGTTTATGGATGAGTATATAGAGAATTAACGGTTATAATTTATATCTCTGCTCCTCCAAGATATAGATGATAGAGTGATTATATAGATATGGTTGACCTCAACTTGTATAGTTCAACGCTTCATTTTGTAATATCCGTAATGTGTGTGTGAGATATTGTTCACAGACTTGTGAAAATATTTCGTAAGACAAATGAAGGTGAACCTAGAGAGTCTCATAATATAAAGTGTACTCGTAGAGCACTGGGTAACAACATGGATCGTACGGATTGATCTAGAAGGTTTCAAAAAGCAAGATACATTTTAAGACCTATTTGAAAAGTGAGAACCATAATTTACAAATATTACAAATAGGTCCCTATTACATAGAAAAGTGCAAATCCACACATGGCATCCATGCATGGCTATTTTTGTAACAAATGATAGCATGCATGTGACAAATGTCATCCATGCAAAGTGTTTCCATGGATAACATAAGTGACATTTGTCACTCATTCATGGCATTATATGGCCAAACATGGATACATGTTAGACACGTGTCCACAAAATGTTTTAGCCCATTTAAAATTAAATGAAATAAATTTCATTGGATTTGAATTCATTTTAAGAATGGAATTTCGTGCAAAAGAGAAGAGAGAAAATGTAAACTTCAAAAAGTTGCATTTAGGTCCCTAAACACCATTTTAAGCATTTGATGTTTAAATCAATTTAAGAGTTGAGATATTTTTTATCCCTATATGAAATTAAGATCAAAATCTGCCATTCTAGCTACTCTAATCTCACCAAACATTAAAGCCTAGAATTGTTTAAGATAGGACTTTATTGTGAGCTCAACAAGTTTTAAAGTTTAACAATCTTTATCGAATCGTCTACAAGGGTATGTATTTAATTCTAGTACTGTTTTGTTTTTTCAGTTATAGTGTGTATATGTTGATTATATCATTTTATTCCACTGCATAATATATATTGGACATGCATTTGAAATGTTTTAACAGGTATACAATCATTTATATGCACCTTAAAATATGTTAACAGTTTTGAGTTCCAGCAAGGCAGTAATAATGGACTGGTGCCGCAGCGTTGGAGGCTTTGCCACCAGCGCCATGGCACTGACATAGTTCACTCAAAATTTAATTTTTTAAAATTGTTTAAATAATTAAATATACATATTAGAGTTTATAAGATGCAATAATAAAAGTTATAAGTCTGCATTATAAACCATAATCATTTTTCTATGTTGGTAACCACAATGGCAGCCCTACTAGTGGGGGTTAGTTGTATTTGCATAGAAATAAATGATTAATTAAGAAATCACCTTTCCATAAGATGGGAGCCAGTATTTAAAAACTATCTCTTAATTAGATTGATAATATTACATTATGAGAAAGTGTTTTATTATGATCCGTCTTGTCAATACAGTGTTAGATAGATCACGTCAATCTTTTTTCAAGATCACTATAGTGTGAGGTATTTGGTAGGTGTGATTTGGACTATGTCGGTTAAACATGAGATGAGGCAAATATACATAAAAATATTGCTCTAGATCGCTACAGTGTTCAAGTGGTATTAGTAACATGTATTTGATAATTGATAAGTTAATCTGGAATACACTTACCATCCTAGATCACTACAGTGTGCGGATAAGGTGTATTTAGGATCAGTAGTAAGAGTTGCATGAGATGAATTGACAAGAATTGTCTACTTGTTGGGTTTACAAAGGCCTAAATCGCTACAGTATGCGGCCGAAGTAAAATACCAATGGGTCTACTTCCCACTGTATAGTTTAAAGAGTTTAAATTATCATTATCCTATTTGAGACATTAGAGGAACTATGTAAAGCAGTAGGAGGACGTTTAAATTAAAAAAATATATAATTGTTATACTCATGATTTAAAATATTTTTATTAGCAATTCAATAATTCTTCTGACATCTTTTATTTATTTTATCTTGTGAAGATCTAATGGCCTCAACCAACCATTTAGTGGTGTATGGTTAATGCACACTAACTTATAGGAGCTGAAAACTAATCAGCTTAGCTCATGAATCTTAGAATTATTTCAGATTTAGAGAAGCTTGGATATGTTATTGATTAGAAATTGCCAAGAGGTGTTTTGATAATGCTACCCCAGAGGAAAGGGTGACATATTAGAAATGGACAGATGATAATTTAAAAGTTAAATCTTACATCTTTGGCTCTATGTCTTCTGAAAGGCAGCGGGAGCATGTCCATATGGATAATGCTAGCAGTATTATACTCCATCTAAAGGAGCTCTTTGGTGATCGACCCCAGGTCGAGATTTACAAGGTTTCCAAAGCACTCTTTTAGGCTAGACTGGCTGAGAGTAGTCCAGTAAGTCCTCATGTCCTCAAGATGATTGGATTAATCGCGAGGCTTAAGATGATGGATATATCTCTGAACAATAACCTAGGGAAAACTTTGATTCTCCAATCATTGCCGAGGTCATTTATGTTGGAGCTAGTGCTTACGTGTTATTCCAATATTGTATGAATATTAATTATTTAATATTTATACAATATACATATAAAATCATTAATATTAATTGTATATGATAGTATACTTATAGCGTTAGAAACATTGTATGATCTGAAGGAGTTCAAATTTGATCCAAAGGAGTTTAGATCAGTGCTAAGAGTTAGCAGCTTTGAGAGTTGTAACTATTAAGAGTTAGCAAGTTATAAGAGTCAGCAAAATCTAAGGAGTTAGAGCCTTTTCTGTAATGGGACAAAGACTTGATGGCATACCAGTAATGATATAGTTGTAAAGAGTTGCAATAGATGCTAAGAAATGTCATAATGCAAGTATGTTCTCAAACACTATGTTTCTAATCTATTTGTATCGATACAGGTCTATCGGTGAATCCTTTTAATATAGATCAGTGTATATCTATATCTATATCTATAGGGTACAAATGGTTATTCTTATCTGACCATGAGCTTGGAGCTCGTATAGGCATGCAAATATTCAGTCAGGACTGGATATTGAATAGACTCACGAAGACCTCTAATAGATATCCCATTAAGCCGTCAATAAAGGGTTTTCTCGAGTTGAGTAGTATTTGTGGTTCTTTGACCAGAGTGCCATAGTGATCTTGTAAGTGATCCACTATGCTTTTGTTTCACGCATGTTAGAGACCTTTCATGGTCTGAACACTAGGTGTCGTTGGGTATGGTTTGATACTCATAGAGTCTGGTGTTCGTAGATATATGATCCGTTAGCTCATATTGTTGAGATTTGTGCTCACGTGCTATCCCATTATTGTATGAATATTTTATTTTGTAATATTTATACAGTTTATTATTTGTTAAATCATTAATTACTATTATTAAATGGTTCAATGTTTATGATGCCACAGACATTATATGATCTGAAGGAGTTCAGATTTGGTCTAAAAAAGTTTAGATCAATGCCAAGAGATAGTATCATTGAAAATTATAAATGCTAAAGAGCTAGCATGTTATATTAATCAGTGAAATCTAAAAGTTAGAATCTTGTCTGTGACAGTACAAAGACCTGAGAATACATTAGTAATAACTTAGTTACAAGAGTTGCAATAGGTGCTAAAAAATGTTATTATGCAAGTCTATTATCAAATTATATATTCTTGATTTTAATTCACCGATGCAGGTTTATCGATAGAATCTTTTTTACATAGACCCGTGTATACTATACATAGATGGTCTAGATAGTTGTTCTTAGTTAACTATGGACTTACTGGAAGTTTGTATAGTATACAGGTGTTCAGTAAGGACTGTATACTGAATAGACTCAACGAGGACCCCAATAGACATCCCATGAAGCTGTTAATGGAAGGTCCTCTCAAGTTGAGTAGTATACGTAGTCCTTTAACCTGAGTACCACAATAGGCTTGTAAGTGATCCATCATACTTTGGTTCTACACATGTCATAAACCTTTCATGGTGTAACTGCTGGGTGTCGCTGGGTATGGTCTGATGCTTATGGAGTCCGGTGTGTACAGATATGGAATTCGTCAGCTCACATGGATGAGTTAATATATCCGGATGCTCAGAGACTGTATCTTAGAAAGTCTTACGGTCATAAGCAACAAACCCAAGAAAAAAGTTTCCTACAGGGTTAAATAATATTGTAAAAGTGTTTGCATATATTGTTTATTAAGATATATGTCTGGAGATAAGTTCACAGATGAGCACATAGGGATTTGACGGTAGTGATCTATATCCCTGCTATTCCAGGATATGATTGGCGAAAGGATTATATATATATGTGCTGTGACCTCAACTTGTATGGTCTATTGTACTGATTTGTAATATCCGTGATGTGTGCGTAGGGCATCGATCTCGGAATCACTGAATAGTTCTGTTTGACAAATCAGGAGTGGACATAGAGAGTCTCGCAATATGAAGTGTACTCGTTATGCATTGGGGCAGCGTACCGGATTGAATAGTTCAATCTAAAAAATTTCAGTTGACCGGATATTTACTTCGGTTTCCCTCCGATCGTGCACGTGTCAAGACTTAAGAATTAAGTACATCATTAGTTAACAATTAGTTGTTGACCAATGAGATGTTGACATGACATATGACATATGTGAACCCAATTATTGTTTGATTTAAAAATTACCAAAATGACTTTATTTGTTGGACAAATAATATCATTATTTTATAATTAAAATGTTTATTGAATAAAATAATAATAATAATATATTATATTATTATTTAAATTAAAATCAAACAATTGATTTTTTATTTAAATTGGCATGTGTTTCTACCATGATTTCATATGATTAAATCATCTATTTAATATTAATTAAATGATAAGATAAGTATAAATGGATAGCATTTGTTAATGGTAGACCTTAAGATGATTCTTAATAACGAGAAAGTGTTTTCTCATTTTACCTAGATTAAGGCTAAGTTCATTTAAATAATTTTTTATTTTGTTTTGTTTTCATTTGGTTTATTGTAAATAATAATAAACAAAAACTAATGACAAACATAATGGATTCCATTAGGTGAGAAAATGAAAGATAATAATAAACAAAACACTAATGACAAATATAATGGATGCCATTAGGTGAGAAAATGAAAGAAAATAATAAACAAATGAAAGAGCAATTAATTGCTTAATTAATCATCAAAAATTCGTGCAAGGGGTTAAGGAAATGGTAGAGAGAATTTTGAAAGGCTAAGTGTTAGAAATTCTCTCAAGTGTTGAGAGCAAAAACATCTCTTCCATTTTTCCTTCTATTTTTGGTCACCCATACTACAAGGTAGAAACAAGGATTCAAGAGTTGAATTCTTTACTGGAAAAGATACTATTCTAGCTTCCCCAAGCCTACTATGTTGAGGAACTAGAATTATGAATGGGTTACTTCAAGGCGGGTACTCCGTTTCGACAATATACCAAAGGCTTGACAAGTACTATTTCTCAATCTTGAAGTATTTTACATTTATGAGATAACATGTAAAGTTTATTTGTGTTTATCATTATGAAATTTATATTCTGCTCATCCGCTGCGTATATATGTGATACGTATGCTATATTTGAATGATAAACACAAACTCACATGTATACACCCTAGGTTTAAAGTCATTCACACATATAGGTGAGTGGTATATCTTGATGCTCCGAGAATTATGTTTTTAAAAATCCTTTTGGCCAAAAGCAAATACCCCAAAAAAGAGTTTTCTGTAAGGTTGAACAATATTGCAAAAGAGTTTGTAGATATTATTTTACTGAAATACAAATCTAGAGATAAGTTCATGAATGTGCTGATAGAATTTGACGGTGTTAATCTATGTCCTTACACATCTGAGATATAATTCATATAAGGACTATACGTATGCGCTATAACATCAACTTGTATGGTCTAACGCACTGATTTATAATATCCATGATGTGTGTATGCAGCATCAATCACGGACTCATGGAATAGTTCCATTTGACAAATCGGACGTAGACCTAGAGAGTCCTACAATATAAAGTGTACTCGTTATGTACTTGGGTAGTGTACCGGATTGAATTATTTAATCTAATAATTTTTTGCAAAACTGAATATTTATTATAGGAACCTTCGGGATGCGCATGTGTCAAGACTTAAGTGTGAATACATTAATTAGTTAACAATTATTGTCGATCAATTAAATAATGACACATGATGTATAATGAACCCTCGGTTAAGTTGACTCAAGTGTGTAGTTAGATAGGACCCACTATGGATTAACTTAGTAACCAAGTAAGGGTTTAAGGGTAATTTCACATATTTGATTATTTAATTATTAAATAATCAAGATATTTATATATTTAAATATTTAACTTAAGTGTGGTTAAGAGTTAACCATATGGTTAGGTTAAAAGGATATTTAACAATTAAATAATGTTTTACTTAACCTAGGCTAATTGTTAACTAAGGTTAGGTTAATTAATTATTTAATTACTTAATTGTTGGAAAAGTAAGTTAACCTAATTTTAGTTAATTGTTAATTTGAGTTAGGTTAATTAAATATAATAATAATTTAACCTACTTGGTGGACAAGTAAGCTAACCTAACTTGGGTTAAATATTAATTTAAGTTAGGTTAAGCTTAACCAAGGTAAAATTATTTAATTTATTATAAATATGTGAAATCTGACAAAATTGACAGCCTTTTTATGCAATTGGTGGCCGGCCACTTTGTTGGATAAAATGAAATGTTCATTTTGTTCAAAAGTTGGCTAAGTGTTGGAAGACATGAGAAGTTAGCTTGAGTTTTGGTTTTAAGTGTTAAAACAACAAAACAAAGGCTTAGAGACTATTAATCTTTTTCTCCAAAATTTGGTCACCATCAAAGCATTGAATTTGTTCTTAATACAAAGCTAAGTTGATTGCTTAAATATAGTTTAAGAGTTAAATTATAGACTAAGAGTTAATCTAAATTGTTAAGTGTTAAACCTGTCCTGGAATATAAGGTTGCTATTCTAGTGACTCAAGGCCACCCCGTTGAGTTCTAGAATTACCAACGGGTCCATTTCAGGCGATACTCTAGCTTAAACTATTCTAAAGGCTTGAAATGTGATTATTCTCAATATTAGTATTAATATGATTAATATCTATTTAATTTGTTCAATATTATAATAGAAGAAAATTTATTGTGTTCATTATTTAGAAAATTATATTTTCAGCTTCCATTGCATATATAATGTATGAGATGCATGTATATATATTTATGAACAATGGACATACACACATGTATATACGCACCTAATACGGTTTAGAACCAAAACACT
Source organism: Ailanthus altissimus (assembly GCA_946807835.1). Classification (NCBI taxonomy): domain Eukaryota; kingdom Viridiplantae; phylum Streptophyta; class Magnoliopsida; order Sapindales; family Simaroubaceae; genus Ailanthus; species Ailanthus altissimus. Next base: position 15,516,859 of record OX327697.1, on the reverse strand, counting down.
GCACCCAACAAAATGGTATGAGAGCATTTTATGGTGTTGATTGGGCATTTTAGAGTGTTGGATATGTTGTTGGTGAAGTCTTGGTGTTGAACTAATGCATTTCAAGTGTTGAAATGGGTATACCAAGGTGAAAAACACCGAGACGCCGTGGCCTTGATTCTAGCCTCACAGCGTTTAGGCTTTTAAGTTTTAGGACCTCAGCGTTCAAGGTTTTGCGCCGCAGCGCTAAGGGTCCTATCCTTCAGCGCCGCAACACTGGTAAGCTAGTACCGTGATACGAGGGCTTCTAGGCCTCAATGCTGTAGTACAGAGGGCTGACACCACAGAGTTGGGGGCTCTGCTTCTAGCATTACAACACTAGTTTCCCAGCACCGTAACGCTGACACTATTAACTCCCAAATTAAGTTTAAATTGTTTAAAAATTAATTTATGCATGTGGGGGTTTATGAGATGTAGTAATAAGAGTTATTAGTCTGTATTATAAATTAGAATCAATTTTATTTTTGTGTTGATAACCATAATGGGAGCCCTACTGGTGGAGATTAGTTGTATTTACACAGAATTAATGATTAATTGAGAATCATCTCCTCATGAGATAAAATCTAGTATTTAAAAATTTCTCTTAATAAGATTGAATTGTATTAGATTATGAAATAATATTTTACTTGATTCGTCTTATCAATACGGTATTAGATGGGTCACATCGGTTATTTCCTAAGATCGCTACAGTGTATGGGATTTGGTCGGTGTGATTTAGACTATGCCGGTTAAATATGAGATGAGGCAGATATATGAAAAAATATTGCCTTAGATTGATAACATATATTTGATCATTGACAAGTTAATCTGGAATACACTACTATAGATCGCTACATTTTGCAGATAATGTGTATTTAGGATCATGAGTAAGAGTTGTATGAGATGCAATTGATAACAATTGTCTACCTTTTTCATTTACATAGGCCTATATCGTTATAGTGTGTGGCTGGTGTAAAATGTCAGTGGGGTCTACTTCTTACTGTATAGTTTAAAGAGTTTAAACTGTCATTATTCCATTTAAGAGATTATGGGGATTATGTAAAACAATGGGAGGACGCTTTTAGATTAAAAAATGTATAATAGTTATACCCATGATCTAAAGCGTTATCTATTAATGATTAGAAATGTACTACTACACATCTCCTTATTTATCTTATAGATATAAGATATATGTCTTATAGATATAAGATACTGCGACAGCTAGTTACTGAGATTATGAATCAGAGCTTACTTTTTGAATATAGTCAAAGTGGGACCTCATTTATTCTCACATTCTTTGCCTTGGCCTAGCCTTCAAAGGCTAGTCATCATTAGCTCATTGGCTTTCTTTGTCTACGAATAGGTTGCCCAAAAGAGGGTTTTTCGGTCGAGCCAGCTTTTCTTTTCTAACCACTGCCTTTTTTTTTCATGGAAAAAGAGAAAATGCGCGTAAGAATATAGAAGGAAATAGGATGGCAGTAGCTCCAGTGTTATCCCATTGGTAGCCAGTAGCCTAATCCGAGTCTTCATTTTAACAAGATAAGTACGAGCAATTCGTTAGCACATTTGCTCACTAAACATCAACTATGCCAAGAAATATTTTGATTTGCTTATGAATCTATGAATTGTTCTAGATTTAGAAAAGTTTGGATTTATTGATGATCAGAAGATAATAAAGAGGTATTTCTAATAATTTCTCTTCAAAAAATGTTGATATTTATCAGAAATAGATAGAGAATAATTTGAGAGTCAAATCATATATCTTGGCCTCAATATCTAATGATCTTCAGCACGAGTATGTGTACGTGAGATATGCAAGTATTATTATGCTCTGTATGAATAATTATTTGATATATCCAAACCACAGATAGAGAATGGACACAATGAAAATTATTTATATTATGATAAGGTTTGAAACAGTAAGCGTTATTGTTCAAGGTACCTTGACTTAGAATAGATAGACTCTTAGATATCTGTTTACCAATTATTGACATTTTATTAGAAAATACTGCTAAATGTACAAAGGCATGAGATACTGTCTGTCATTCTTATATCTGCAAGCTATTGCATAATTTAAGGAATGCTACGAAGTTTTGAAAGAAGAAGTACAGCTTCACGTAGGAAATAGAGATTTCCAAGACATGGTAGCTATTAGGACCTTTAGGGCACTTCTTAGTTATAACAGAAGTATTATATTGTATAACTACTATTTTGAGCCAAACATTATTAGGTGAATCATATCACTCTCTGTAGCAGACATAAAAGGTTATTATAAATACATAAGAAAAGTTCCTCATGTTTATGTGATAAGGATAATGTTTTGCTAATTGATTGTCAGTTAATGAATGGCTGTTATACCTTAAATATAATGGAAAATGTCTAGGTGAATAGAATAAATAGTAATTCTGGAACTTTGAATAATAAAGAATAATGGCACATAAGATTAAGTGATGTGGTTGTAAGACGACTATCCTGTCTGGTTAAGGATGGTCAAATACTTGATTTGTAGAACCTTGACAAATTTTTTAATTATGAATTTAAGGGAAGATGACCAAAACCTTGTGTAGGTGTTGGACATCAGGCCACTAATTTATTGAAACTGGTATATAGTGATGTATTTAGTCCAATAAATTATACTACTATGGGTGGATTTCAATACTTCATTGTCTTTATGGTGATTTTTCATGGTACAAACATGTATTTATGGGAAATATAGGTTGGAAGCTTTTGAAATGTTTAAAAATGTTCTGACAAAAAAGTAGAGAAACAAACCTTTGTGTATATTGAATACTTATGTTAGATCAAGGCAGTTTATATATAAGCAGTATATTCATATATTATTTAAAAGAGAATGAAATTCTCGCTCAATATAGTCCTCCAGGTACTCCACAACACAATGGTGTTTCAGAGAGGAAGAATCAGACTTTATTGGATGTGGTTCGATCAATGATGGCTTTACCAATTTACTAAAATACTTGTGAGGTTATACTCTAGAAACTATTGCTCACATATTGAATACAGTTTCATCTAAAGTTGTTCTGACCACTTCGTATGAGATATTGAATGGAAGGAAATGGAGTTTTAAATATTTTAAGATTTGGGGTTGTTCTACTTACATAAGAGTTGTGTAGTAAAATAAACTTACACCCAAGGGGTACAAGTATCAGTTCATTGGATATCTCAGGAATTCTATGGAATACCAGTTCTATGATCAAGAGGAACAAAATATGTTCCTTTCTCGCTATACCATTTTCCTAGAGAAAGAGTTTCTCATGGATCATGAAGGTTGTAGAAAGATTGATCTTAATGAAGTTAATCAAGAAATAAATGAACCAGAGATAGAAACCTAGGCTTAATTGAGTAGAACACCTTTAACACACCCTCTACGTAGGTCTGAAAAGATATCAAGACCACCTTTTAGGTATGATCAGATGCTTGAAGGTCCATTGGAATTTTCTTAGTTGAAGAAAATGATCTTTTGACCTATAGAGAGACAATGTTAAACATTGGCTCAAGAAAATGGCAAGAAGCCATAAAATCCAAAATTGACTCTATGCATCAAAATCAAGTCTAGGAGTTGGTTGAGCTTTCCAGAGGAATAGTTCCTATCGATTGTCAATTGATTCATAAGAAGAAGCATGAGCCCGATGGGAAGGTAGAGACCTTCAAGACGCGACTGGTAGCAAAAAGTTATGCTCAGCGATCTGGAATCGATTATGAAATCTTTGCATCGGTTGCAATGTCAAAGTTAATTCAAATTTTATTGGCAATTGCAACATATTATGACTTTGAGATTTTACAGATGGATGTAAAGACGGCGTTCCTAATTATATATCTTGAGAAAGAGGTATACATGGAACAGCCTAAAGGGTTTATGTCCAGCCTAACCTCTGGTCTAGTGTACAGGCAAAAGAAGTCCATTTATAGGTTTAACCAGGCTTCTTAGAGATGGAATCAACGTTTTGATGAGGCAATTAGAGGATTTGGTTTCATCAAAAGCATAAAAAATAAAGAGAAAGCTTGTGTGTATAGAAAAGTCAGTGGGACCATAGTAGTCTTTTTAGAGTTATCTGGATGGGAATCAAGAAAATTTGAAATTAGAAATATTTTAAATATTTAAAGAAAAAGAAGAGAAATATTTATTATGGTTTGAAAAATCTATTGTGACACTTTTTTTACTATAAACAATGGAATCGTCTATTTCGATTAAAAAAATAATTGATTTGAAAATGTTGTAAGAAATGAATTGTCACACTATTTTTTTTATACATATCGAAGTGATGGAAAAGAAATGATCTCTTTTACATAGTCAGCAGGTTTGTCAACTTTTTTTGAGTTGATAAAAAAAATGTTGATGACATATTGATCATTGGGAATAATATCAATAAGTTTCAATCTATTAACAGCTATCTGATTAAGAACTTCTCCATAAAGAATTTAGGAGAGGCTTTCTATATACTGAGTATAAAGTTTTATAGAGATAGTGCTACGAAGCTGATAGGACTCTCTAGTTATCGTACATTGATAGTGTCTTGGAAAGATATAATTTCACTAACTTTAAGATAGTTAACATACCTTTCAGACATGGTGTTCATCTTTCGATGAGAATGTCTCCTCAGATAGAAGATGAAGGAATTAAAATGTCTTATATACTATACGCGTCAAGTGTTGGGAGCTTGATGTATGCTATAATGTGCCCAAGACCTAACATCAGTATGATTATAAGTATTGCAAGCCGATAACAGTCTAATCCAGGCGACAACCATTAGATGGCAGTCAAATATATTCTGAATACATTAATGGTATAAAGGATAAGTTTCTTATTTATAGAGATAGTGATTTATAGGTGAAAGGATACATAGATTTAGACTTCTAGTCTGACCTAGATGATAGAAAGTCTACATCTAGGTATGTGTTTACTCTCAATAATGTCGCAGTGAGTTAGAAGAGCACCAAATAAGGGTCCACAAAAGATTTTACCACAAAGGTAGAATATATATCCGTCTTAAAAGCAGCGAAAGAAGTAGTGTGGATTCACAGGTTTTTCGCCAAGCTTGGAATAGTTCCAAGTTTGAAGGCTCCTATCCCATTATTTTACGACAATAATGGGGTCATAGCACAAGCCAAATAGCCAATAGCATACTAAAGATCTAAACATGTGAAGAGAAAATATCATATAATTAGAGAAATCTTAACTAGAGGAGATATAATTATTTGTAGAATAGATTTAGTAAATAATATGATCTGATCTAAAAGAGTTTAGATCAGGGCTAAGAGTTAGCAAAGTTGAGAATTATGACTGTTAAGAGTTAGATGGTTATAAGAATCAGAAAACTCCAAGGAGTTGAAGTCTTGTTTGTGATGAGACAAAGACCTGAAGGTATACAAGTAATGATATAGCTGCAAGAGTTGTAATAAAGTGCTAGAAAATATCATTATGCAAGTATGTTCTCAAATATTATGTTCCTGATTTATTTTCACCGATGTAGGTTTGTCGATGAATCTCTTTTATATAGTCAGTGTATGTCTATATCTACAGGGTATAGATAATTGTTCTTAGTTGACCACGAGCTTAGAGCTAGTATAGGCATATAGGTACCGAAGAACATCTTATGTAAGGACTGGGTATTAAACAGAATCATGAAGACCCCAATAGACATCGTATGTAAGCTGCAATGGAAGGTCCATTCGAGTTGAGTAGTATTCTTTGTCCTTTGACCTGAACGCTATGATAGGCTTGCGAGTGATTCACTATACTTAGATTCCACGGACGTCAAAGACCTTTTATAGTCTAACCACTGCATGTTGCTAGGTATGGTTTGATGCTCATAGAGTCCGGTGTGCGTAGATATGGGATCCATCAACTCATATAGGGAGTTAATATATCTGATGCTTCGAGATTGTATTTCAGAAAGTCTTATGGCCATAAGCAATAAACCCGAAAAAAGAGTTTCCCACAGGGTTGAACAATATTGCAAAGGTGTTTGCGTATAAGTATATCCCTGCACATCCAGGATATAAATGACGAAAGGACTATAGGTATGCGTCATGACCTTAACTTGTATGGTTTAACGCGTTGATTTGTAATATCTGTGACATATATTCTTAGGCATCGATCACAAACTCATGAAACTGTTCCATTTGACGAATTGGACGTGGACCTAGAGAGTTCTACAATATGAAATATGCTCGTTTTGTACTAGAGCAGTGTATCGGATTAAATAGGTCAATCTAATAGAATCTAGTAGAATCGAATAATTATTTCAGGAACCCTCGGGATGCGCGCGTATCACTACTTAAAAGTTAAGTACATTAATTAGTTAACAATTGTTGTTGACTAATTAATAACGACACGTGAAACATAGTAAGCCTTTGGTTAAGTTTACTCAATTGTGTGGTTAGGTGAGACCCACTTATGCATTTACTTGGTAACCAAGTAAGGGCTTAAGGGTAATTTTATATATTTGATTATTTAATTGTTAAATAATCAAGATATTTAATTTAATAAAATATTAAGTAATAATTAACTTAACCAAAGTTAAGAGTTAACTAAGGTTAAGTTAATATTTATTTATTAATATTTTATTCATTACTTAGTGGCCCAGCTTGGCTAACCTAACTAAGGTTAATTGTTAACTTAGGTCTGGTTAATTAATAAAATATTATAATAATTAAGATTTTTTAGTATTTAATTATTAAATAATAAATTAACTTAACTAGGATTAATAATTAACTCTAGGGTTAAGTTAGATCTTAATTATTATAAAATGTGAAATTAAGCAAAAGGAAGAGGGTTTGATGTTTGTTGTTGGCCGATGTAGGAAAGAGAAATATGAGAGAGAAATTTTTTTCTTTCATTATTCATCTCTTCTTTAATAAGCCAAGTCGTAAAAGCATTACATATTTGTTTTATTAATCAAGATCAAAGGTAAAATAAATAAATTAGGGTTTAATGTGTTAAACTTAGTGCTGGATTCAAAGTTGTTATTCTAGTCAGTCAAGCCCACCGTAGTTGATTTCTAAAACTATTAACCAGTATTACTTCTGGCAAACTCAAGCAGTACTTTAATCCAATGGCTTTTGAGGTGAAAATTTTTAAATCCAATATATTAATATGATTAATAGGTATAAATTGTGTTTATTATTTATTTTGATACTTCTGTTGCGTATATATGTGTAATGGACACAAATACGACATACATATACCCTAGTTTTAATCGACACCAACAATAAATACATTAGGGTTCTTGGTTAACAGTTCATATTGACAGATTAAGATAAGATGAATACTTAGATTCAAGTAAAATAATTAAGGAATAATTATAATTGTAGGTCTTTTTTATATTAGTGATTTGATACATGTTATCTTTTTCCTATCTTTGCTTATTTATTTAATTCATTAGCAATGGATTAGTTTACTTACTTTTTAATTATTTGGATAAAAATAGGAGAATATAATTTTAGTAATTTGCAGAAAATTAACAATAATTCATCGTAGGAATGATATTTTGTTGGAAAGAGGCGTGCGAGAGTGTGTCTGGATAGTGAAATGCAATTTTATGTCACATAACATACAATGAAAGAATAATATGCATTTCAAAACCACATAAACATAGGTAATTCCATCAGTAATAAAAAAATATACTTATGATAAATGTCCAACACTTGTTTAAGTACTATACAAAGCTTAATTATTAAGCTTTATTAAAATAATCTAGTACATGATAAATGTCCAACACTTGTCCATGTGCTATATAAAGCTTATCCTTTAAGGCTTAGTTATGTGTCAAATTCTAATAACTAGAATTTGACACGTGTCCAACTCGAGAAGTGCTAATTCTGAATCCTTCTTATCCAAAATTCTTTCGAATCAAACCTTCAGCTTTAATTGCTACCATAGTGCTCAACGAGTACACTTCAAATTATGAGACTTTTTAGGTTCACACCCGTTTATCTTATAGAATATTTTTATAAGTCTGCGAACACTGCTCTACTAACACATCGCAGATATAATAAAATAGGGCATTGAATAATACAAGTTGAGGTTAACCATATTCATATAGTCCCTCCTTCACCTATATCTCAAAGAGTAGAGACATAGATTTTCACCGTCAAATCTCTATTTGCTTGACCATGAATGTATCTTCCAGATTTTTATTTTAATAAATAATATTGGCAAACTCCCTTGTGATATTGTTTTACCTTACACAAATTATTTTTGAGGGTAATCCTTATGGTCATAAGACATTCTAAAATACAATCTTAAATAATCATAATATACAGCTGATAGAGAGTAATTGTATAAACTATTTTATCCTCATAACTTGATGTTTGTTCAATTTATCCTAATAATTTGACTATTTATGCATATTAATGTTGTTTTATAGGTTTAAGCACTATTGGAGCAAAAATACCGAAAATCGGATGCAAATAAAGCTATTTGAGATGAGAATCTGAGAATGGACTAAAGTGCTCAAAACGTGAACAGTACGAGTGAACAGTGCAATTTCTAAAGTGTATGAACAGTGCAATGTTGGGGCATTCAATTTGAGCATTGGGGCATTGACCGGGGCGCACATTCTAGAAGCTCCATGCCACAGCATTGAATCCGAATGCCGCGGCATTGAACCCGAATGCCGCGGCACTGAATTTTGGGCACATTTTAAAGGTATTTTTGTCCTATTTTTGTAATCTTAAACCTATATAAACACCCATTGTTGAGCCAAGACTAGTAAGGCAGTAAGAGGCACAAAATTTTGCAAGGAGGAGAAGGCTTGAGCTCGAATTTAAAGAGAAAAAATGATGTCTCAAAGGTTTCTTGTGCATCATTGAAAACATTTGAAGGATTGAAACCTTGGAGACATCCCCAAATTCGGTTTTCTCTTTCCTTTCATTTGTATTTCTCTTTGTTTTAATTTCTAATTATGAACATTGCTTAATTGAGTTGTATCTATGGATTTTTTGATAATTTTAGTTATGGTTGGATTTTTATGTGATTAAACTTGATTCTAAGGCTTGATGCAGTTTTATTTATATTATGTTTGGATGATTTAGTATATTTTCGTGTAATTCATTTATGTTTCTTTATGCTTATAATGCTTCCAATTGATTGGAAAATGAATTGGTTGTTGTGGATTTATGGATTGATGCTTGGAAGAGATTGACCTATTTATTGGATTTGGAAGAAACATAGCATTAGGTTGTTATTGAGTTGGAAGGCCAATAATACTTAGGTAATCATCATGGTTTTCCTTAAGATTTGCATGTGGTGCACTACAAGTGTTTGATAAAATGCGTGACAGGTGCAAACACTTTGGGTGTGCCATTATGCCCAGGATTACATGTGGTGCTCTCATTTTTTAAAGTGTTTGATAAAATGCGTGATGGGAGCAAACACTTTGGGTGTGCCATTATGTCTAGAATTTCATTTGACGCTCGGGAGAGGTAATGAAATTAATCCTTGGGTAATCAATTTAAGGGTTGCGTAATGCATGTCTATGTAAACAAGTTAGATAGGTATATCAACTTGAATATGTATGCATAGTATCTCATTTGGCACTCGGAAGAGAAAATGAGATTAGTCTTAAGCTCTTAAGTAATGAATTGAACGAATTTGCTAAATAGGAAGAACATAGGAAGAATAGAATGAAATCAATACTCTAGAATCCCATTTGTATAGAATTCACCATATCGCAAGATTATCATTTTGTTGTGAATTGTATATTCTAAGCCTTAATAGAACTCTATTGAACAATGTGTTGATGTTGTTATGTGATTAATGGTTATATTGTGTTATTCGTTTATACTTTTTATGTGCTTCATGCTTCTAATTGCATTGAAAAATGTATTGGATGATTTAAACATTTGGGTTATGTGCTTGGAAAAGTTAAATCCATATGTTGGTTGTAAAAATCATAGATTTAAGTTTGTTGAGTTGGAAGACTAATGAACTTAGGGTAGTCGCTTAAGTGTAACTTAATGCGTGTATGTATAACGGGTTAGATAGGAATATCAATTTAGTTGTATATGCATAGTATCTCATTCGGCACTCGGGAGAGGGAATGAGAGTAATTATACACCATGGACTAATGAATACATAAAAGTGGTTGTTGATCACTAATGACAAAGACCATAGGAATAATAGAGGGAAATCAAGTCCTTAGAACCTCATTGCCATAGATATATCATATCTTTAATTTACCGGTTTATTTAGTTTTAAGCATTTTTAGTTCATAACTTACATTATCACTTAGATTAGCCTAGATAAAGCTAGGTTGCCAATATCATAGTACTTAGCATTAATTTAGGACGCAATCCTCTTGGGAACGATACTCACTCATAACTTTATTACTTGCTCACGACCCGTGCACTTGCGGTTAGAAATTCGTCTGTGTATAATTTTGTGAACAACAACCTACCCATATAAGCTAATGGATCCCATATTTACGTGTACCAGACTCCATGAGCATCGGACCATACTCAACAACACCCAGAGGTTAAACCATAAATTTTCTCTAACATGTGTGGAATCTAAGAATGGTAGATCACTCATAAATCCACCGTGGTGCTCAGGTCAAAGGACCATAAATATTACTCAACTTGAGAAGACCAACCATTGACGGCTTTATGGGATGTCTATTAGAGGTCCTCGTGAGTCAATTCAGTATATAGTCTTAATTGAATACCTGTATGCCTATATTAGTTTCCATTAAACCCACAATATACTAAGACTAATTGTCTAAACAATCAAGACATAAATATATTGATCTATAAGGCTTACCAATCGACTCATATCGGTAAACATTGATCAGGATAAGTTTTTCAAGAATATATTGTATAATGACATTTCTTAGCACCATTTTTAACTTCTTGCAACTATTTCATTACTATAAATATTTAGGGGTCTTTGTCCCATTCCAAACAAGGCTTTAAATTTTAGAATTACTAACTCTTAGTCATGATCTAAACACATAGACATAAGCACTATCTCTAACTTACTTTGCCATAAGCACTATCTCTAACTTATATAGATATAAGCACTATCTCTAACTTACTTTGCCAATCACATATTACTTATTTACGATAGTTTCCACTTGCATTTTATAACACACAACAAGTTTTTCGCACTATTTTTGGAGATTTATTTATTTATTTTTGCTAATACTAATACCAATTCTTATTCTTAATTCAGACTTTTTTATAATAATATCTCTTCAGTGGTTTATGCAACGTTCAAAAAGCTACGACTCTATTACTTTTAATCTAGAGATCAAAAGAACCTTAAGGAGTATTCATCAAGAACAAAGACAAGCTCTACATTAACCAAACATCATGGCTAAGTAGATCCAATATTAAGATGAAGAGCAAAGATCGTTACATGATTATATAGTTCCATTAGTTAATAGTATTCATTCCAGCATTTGAAGACTTGCTATCAGTGCTAACAACTTTGAGATTAAGCTAATTATAATCTAGATGTCAAAAGATTCCATACAATTTACTAGAATGCCTCATGATGATCCAAACAAGCATATTGTAAATTTCTTAAAAAATTACGATTCATTCAAATACAATAGAGTGCAGACAATGTTATAAGGCTACAACTATTCCTTTTTTCACTTGGGGACAAGGAAAAATGTTGGTTAATGTCATTGCCAGCTAGATCTATTGTAACATGGGATGATTTGGCTCAGAAATATTTAGCCAATTATTTTCTGCCAACTAAGACAACAAAGATAAGGAATGATATCACGTCCTTTATATAGTTCGATTTAGAATCTCTTTATAAAGCTCGGGAGAGATTCAAGGATTTGTTAAGAAAATTTCCACACTATGGGGTTTCAAATTGGTTATTGGTACAAAATTTCTATAATAGTTTAGTAGGGCCTCTATGAACGATTGTCGACGCCATAGTAGGATTTGTTACCAATGGCCATCTAAAAGAGAAACTCCCAGAAAAATAATAGGCATTGATGATGTAAAAGCACTCACTTCATTAGCAATACAAGTTAATCTACTAGTAAAGAAGTTTAATGCTATTATAGTGAATACCATAAATATTCAACCTGTCAATTATGATTTCTACAGAGAGAATCATACAAATAGCAAGTACCTTAAAATTGCTCAATATGTTGAGAACTTCAATAGGCAATAGAACAATCCTCACTCTAATTTCTATAATATGGGGTGAAGAATCCATTCAAATTTATCATGAATCAATAATTAAAAAGAACCATTGAAACTAATGAATCCTTTTGGATTCCTATCTTTGCCACAACATTAGCCTGAGAAGAAACCAACATTAAAGGAGATGTTTAGATAGTGCATGAAGTAAACTGATGCACTTTTACAGAGTCAAGCAAATCTCCTCCAAAGAGAAACAACTTCATTACAGACTTTTGAGACTCAAATTAGCTAACTAGCCTCATCCATGAACAGTTGTCCACAAGGATCTTTACTAAACAATACAACTATTAATCTCAGGCTTGTGAATACATCAAGTTCTTGCATAACAATTTGTATTGATAGATTAAGATAAGAGAAATACTTAGATTCAAGTAAAATAATAGAGGGATAATTGTAATCCTAGGCCTTTTTGATATTAATGATTTGATACCTTTTATCTTTTACTTATCTCTGCTTATTTAAATAATGCATTAGTTTTAGATTAGTTTACTTACTTTTTAATTGTTTGGATAAAAATAAGAGGACACAATTTTAGTAGTTAGTAGAAAATTAATAATAATTTATTGTGAGAACGATACTTTACTTATCATATATTACTTGTTTATGATAACCCGTACTTGCATTTTAAATCACACAACACTATCGTAAAGTTGACATATTCTTTGCTCAACCTTCATCATATCAAAGTATCTTTGCATATTTTTTAGTGCTCACATTGCCTAAAAAATAAATAAATAAGCCTTGAATAAAAGATGTGATTTCTTTCAAACCTTAAAATTAGAATTTCTTATGAGCTAAAGCCTTAGCTTTCGTTTGCACTCAAAATTCACTTTCCATTAATTACCTTAAACAAATTCATTGTACCCTATTTAATTAGTACGTTTCTCTATTCAACTGTTGTTCGTGAACCCAACATACGCAAATATTAATTGCAAGTGCATGGGTCGTGAACAAGTAATAAAATGATGAGAAGTATCATTCTCACGAAAATTGATCTTCTAAATTAATGCTAATTACTTTGGTTTTACCAACCTAATTTTATCTAGGTCAATTTTAATTCTAAGTTAATTAAGAAAATTAAAGATACTCAAACTAATAATTTAACTGTTTAAAGAGGTGAGAATCTATGAATAAAAGGTTCTAGGGTCTTGATTTCACTATATATTTTTCATGTTCTTCTTGTTTAGTGATTAACAACTAATCTTATAAATTCATTAATCAAGGAGTTTAATATTAATCTTATTACCTTTCTCGTGACTTAATGAGATGTTATGTATACACATTCATGTTAGGGTTATTGTCATCAATACTCTTGAGGAATGACTTAATTACAACAATATGTATAGGTTTGAAAATTTGACATTAGTACCTATTTATTTTGCAAAATATGCACAAATGTCCAATCATTAAAAATATATTGTCAAACTTAATAAATCCAAGGGTTATCATGTCTTCCATATTTTAAACATTTAAATTTAAATAAAATAATAATACAATTTTAAAATATTAAAAAAAATACAGCCGGCCATTTTGGCAACCTGCTGCGGCCAAATGGTCGCTTGGCCTCCTGAATATTTTTTTAATTTATTTTTTAAGAAAAAATATTTTTTTTTAATTTTTATTATTATTTAATTTTTATTTTATTATATTTAAAAGTCAAAACATTAAAATTTATGCAAGTCATTATTATGTCAGCTTCATTAAGTGTGTACGGGGCAACATGGTTATTTAACACTAATTGACAGGGAATCTATTTAATTTAACAGAATATTCTTAATGATTAGACATTTGTGCATATTTTGTCAAAAAATTAGATACTAACGTCGATTTTTCAAACCTGTGGGTATTATTATAATTAAATTATACCTTAAGGGTATTGATGATAATATCCCTTCACGTTAATAAAAACTACGGTCATACTTTTCAAGTCCAACAAATTAGTTAATCTTTCCAAGCATACAACCCACAAGTTTATATCATATAATCAACTTTCAATCAAATTAAAAGCAATAAATCTAGAAAATCACAAATGAATAACACAAGAAATAGTTATTAATCAACTAAAAATATCAAAATATGGTAAAATATAAAGCTACATCAAGCCCCTAGAAAAGAGTTTTAGCCTACCATTTAAACCAAAAAAGTGCAAACACAACCATTAGTAGGGCTTCCATTTTGGTTACCAGCATAGAAAAAAATGATATTTGTTTATAACGCAGACTAATAACTCTTATTACTGCATCTTATAAACCCCCACATATATAAATTAATTTTTAAATAATTTTTTTTATAAAAAATATCTAGACTCAATAGTGTTAGTGCCGCGGCACTGGGCTATCGGCGTTGTAGCACTAGAGGCAGTGCCCCTAGCGCCACGGCGCTAGCCCTTTGGCGTTGTGGTGCTAGGGCCTGGAAGCCCCTGCGCTATAGCATCAAGCCTTGAGCGGCGGCACCAGAGTAAAGGCCACAATGTCCTAGTCCCATCTTCCTCAATTTAGCATCATCAACACTTGAAATGGACCACCACATCCTCAGGACTTCACTAACAACTCATTTAACACTTTAAAACACCTAATCAACACCACAAAATGCTTTGATACCATTAGTTAAGTGTTTTCAATTCTAAATCGTATTGGGTGCAAATGTACATGTATGCATTTCCATTGTTCATTAATTCATATATGTGCATCTTATATAATATATACGCGGTGGAAACAGAAAATCTAATTTTCTAAAACAATGAACACAATAAATTTGCCTTATTATAATAACGAACAAATTAAAGTATATTAATCACATTAATATCACGATTGAAAAATAATTACCTCGCAAGCCTTTAGAACTTATTAAGCTGGAGTTTCGTCCAAACTAAACCTATTGACAATTCTAGCAATCAACGGAGGTGGGCTTGATTAGCTAGAATAGTAACTTTATTTCTAGCACAGGTGTAACACATAAACCATTTAGATTAACTCTTAATCTATAATTTAATACTTAAACTATTTCAATGCAATGGAGTTATTTTATTTTCCAACTATTGAATAACAAAATAATCAAACTGCAAAACTATAATGGTCGGCCATGGTGAATGTGAAGAAGATGAACAATGTTTTAACTATTAAAACAAAATAAAAAACACTTTTTCTTTGTTTCTTCCTTCCATCACATTTCCTAACCCTTAGAGCACTTTTCTTAACCGTTGGAAAATGATCTTTTCATTTCTCTTAAGGTATGGACGGCCACCGATTTTGCTTAAACTACCAAATTTTGTTTTCATTTCACTTTATATATACAAAAGCATTCATTTCAATAACATTTGTCTTTCACTTCACTTAATTTAACTTTAAATTAGATATTAACTTAATCAAAGTTAACTCTTATCTATAATTAGGTTAACTTCAATTACTTATCTATTAAGCAATTTAAATATCTAACTAACCTAACTCTAGTTAACTAACTTAATCTAGATTAGGTTAACTTTTAATTAACCATTAAGTAAAGTTAATATCTCTTTAACTTAACTATTTAGTTAACAATTAACCATAGTTAAATTAAATATTTATTTAATAATTAAATAAATAAATATTTTGATTATTTAATAATTAATTAATTAAGTAAAATTACCCTTATGCCCTTACTTGGTTACCAAGTTAACCCAAAGTGGGTCCCATCTAATCACACACTTGAGTAAATTTGATCGAAGGTACACTATGCGATGCGTGTCACAATTTAATTAGTCAACAATAATTTTTAACTAATTAATGTACTTAACACTTTAGCATTAACACGTGCGCATCCTAAGGGTTCCTGAAACAAATATTCACTATTGCTAGAATTTACTAGATTGAACAATTCAATCCAGTAAGATGCCCCAGTGTACAACGAGTACACTTTATATTACGAGACTCCTTAGGTACACGCCCGATTTGTCAAATAGAACTATTCTATGAGTTTGTGATCGATGACCCATGCATATATCACAGATATTACAAATCAGCGCGTTAGACCTTACAAGCTGAGGTTAGAATGCATACGTATAATCCTTCCATCACTTATATCCTGAAAGAGTTGAGATATTTGTAAAATAATATCTGCAAACAACTTTGCAATATTGTTTAACTCTACAAAAAAACTCTTTTTCGGGGTTTTTACTTTTGGCCAAACTTTATGAAATCAATTCTTGGAACATCAGGATAACAACCTACCTATGTAAGCTAATAAATCCTATATATGTGCACACCAGACTCCATAAGCATCGGACCATACCCAATAACACGTAGCGGTCAGTCCATGAAAAGTCTCTGACATCCATGAAACTAAAGTATAGTGGATCACTTACAAACCCACCGTGGCACTCAGGTTAAAGGACCACAAATACTACTCAACTCGAAAGGACTTGCCATTGACGGCTTTATGGGATGTCTATTGGGGTCCTCGTGAGTCTGTTCAGTATCCAGTCTTGACTGAATACCCGTATGCTTATATGAGCTCTAAGTTGATGGTCAGCTATGAACAACTATTTGTACCCTACAAATATAGACATACATTAATCTATATAAAATGGATTCACCGACAGACCCACATCGATAAAAATAGATTGAGAACATTCTTGCATAATGATACTCTTTTAGACTAGATCTGAACTCATTTAGATTACACAATATCTAAATGTTACAAGCATTATACCATATAATTATAATATAAACAATTTTATTTGAAATATATTTTGTATAAATATTAAACAATTAATATTCATACAATATTAGAATGACACGTAAGCACTAACTCAAACAATTAATTCATAATATTGATGCTAACGAAACTATTTTTGCATGAAAAGTAGAGAATGTCTTCTCTAATATGTCTTGTCCTCCAATTTTCTCACTATACAATTTTAGCTGTGAGATGGTTGTAAACAAAGCAAAAATGTATTTAGCAATAATTCTAAGACAATGCAATCTCAGATTTACCAACTTAAATTTTGTTCTTAAGCGGAATACATCTTGTTATGATCATATTTTTCTTTTAGATTTTTTTCACAGGATTTGAATGTTCTCTACCGTCAAATATTAAGCTTTTAAGCTCTCATATAAGTGATAACGGAGAAAAATTATAGCTTTAGACTTGTCCTATATGGATATGTCATTTTTTTTTTCAATTGTCTTTTCCAAACTATTACCTTAGAGGTGTATCTTAGAATCCATTGCCCATGATAGGTAATGTTTAGAGGCATTAAATGCATGGATTTTTAAATTTGTCAAGAATATTTTTCAAGGACTTTGGATATGAAAGAAGAGAAATAAAAAATTAGTATGATGAAATATAAATATTATTCAACAAATTCATAAAATACAAAATATCAAAAGTAATATTTAAGAGGCATGTCCTTCCATATACATAAAATCATCACAATTAGGATGCAAAGCATCCATGTATCAGTATTAATGATGAGACATAACCTTCAATTTATTAATAGTAATGAGAAGGTATAGTCTTTCATAGATTGATAATAAGAAGGGGGCATAGTCTTACATAGATTGATAATAATAAAGAGGAATAACCTTCCATAGATTGATAGTAATTAGGAGGCATAGCCTTCCATATATATAAGTAATTAAAATAAACAAATTCAAAAATTATAATATAGAACTTTAGGTTTTAATTTAAAACTTCAAATTCTAAATTAATGAAATCAATTATTAGAACTTCAGATTTTGACTTATTGATTTGTTCTAGAAGCTTCAGGTTGCAAATAAAATATTCGAATTTAAAGGAACAAATATAATATAAAATGAGATAATTGATGCTGAATATTATCCTTATTTTTTATATTGAAGATCCAAATAAATGGCAATAGCGCATACTCATAAGGATTATATTATACAATAATATAAACATAATACAAATAATTATTAAATATAAATAAAACATGTAAAATAAAAAATGAAAAATAAAGTAAATTAAGAACTGAACTACTTAAAAATTATGCTGATAACGTGTTGTAAATATAAAAT
Organism: Ailanthus altissimus; assembly: GCA_946807835.1. Taxonomy (NCBI): domain Eukaryota; kingdom Viridiplantae; phylum Streptophyta; class Magnoliopsida; order Sapindales; family Simaroubaceae; genus Ailanthus; species Ailanthus altissimus. The sequence goes on along the minus strand of OX327697.1, from coordinate 15,498,641 downwards.
ATAAGGCGAAAGTTAAAAAAAAATCAAGTCGTAAAAGCTCTTAAAAGTATTATAGCATTTATGAGAATATTAAAAAATAAATAAATTATGAGAGAGTGATACACATCTTTATAAGTGAGAGGGGGGTGGAATTCACCTTTATGCCTCTTATTGCCTCTTTACACTACCTTTACTATGGTGACATTATTTACATCTCTAAATTTGAAATTTTTGATATAGGTTTTCGTGCCACTCCATAGTATGACAGCCATTGCCAAGTATTTCCATCGATAAGATCATCAATCAGGAGATAGCAGTACATCAGCTTAGAGGGGGAAAATAAGGAGATAACTTGGTGACATTTATATAACATCAGCTTTAATTCTACTATATGGCCTACTATTTACAAAAATCAATCACCTGATATAAATGAAATAGAAAGTAATTAAAAATGCAACGAGGGGGAAAAGAGTAATTTAAACAATTTGGATTTGTAAAGTATAAAGGGCATCATATATTTATACTATCAAAGAGTCTATGATGGCCACTCTTGCTAACCAATATAATTTTGCCAATATATGGACCAATAAAACATTAACAACTTCTAGACTTTTAAAGGTACTTGACATAAAAGTATCATTTTGATATTATTTTCTTTTCTTCTTATACTCTCTTTACTGCAATAATAGAAAGAACAAAGTAAAATGAGACAGGGCTTTTATGGTACTGTGCTGGTTTCAAGTAGTGGCAGTATGAGGTAGTTAAGGCATGGATACAGACAATTTATTAAACAGTGTAGGACACGTAAAATCTTAAAGAAAAAAGTGAGATATTTGAAATTGATGGAGACTTAAAAGAAAATAGAGAGAAACTAAAAGAAAGATGTTTGATGGCAAAGGTTATAGTCAGTAAAGCAGTGAACAAGGAGGCATTCAAAGTTATAATGCAATAAGTATGGAGACCTGTGCGAAAATATCCAAATTAAAAGCGAAGTGGTAACACGTTCGTCTGACATTTGACTTGAAGGAAGACAAAAGGAATGTTTTAGCCTTTGAACCACAACACTTTGATAGAGTATTAATCATTCTGGCAACGGTAGTTGGAATCAGTAAGAAAAGCAAAATGAAGTTTAGTTTACATCATTTTGTATCCAAATACATAACATTCCAATTATTTGTATGTAAAACGCAATGGTGAGGATATTAGGGAGTAAGGTTGAAAAGGTAGAGAATATTGAATTAAATGACAGAGGGGAGTGTATAGGGAAGTTTATTAAGATTCAGGAGAGATTGGATGTCACAAAACCTCTTAAAAGGCATATCAAAGTGAGAGTACAAGGATTTGAAGAGGAAGTCATAATGTCGATACTATATAAGAAGCTTCTAGATTTTTACTATCGATATGGGTGAATTGGACCTTCATTTAAGGAATATGCATACAGATAAATAGAGGACCGCCAACATGATAAAGATGAGAATAGTGGCCAAAGAAAGAAGACAGAAGAGGAAGAGCTAGCTTTATGGCATATGGATGAGAGCAGGCATTACCAGAGATAAACTTGGAGCCAGTAGAGGGAAAAAAATAAACCTACACAGCCAAGAGACAACAAAAATGGGCTAAAGAAGGAAGACATCAGAGAGTTTGAAGAAAAGGTGGAGAATGGAGAGAGAAAATATAAGTGGAGAACCAGCTTAAGAATGTCTACTAGGTCAAGTAGAATAGAGCAACCTGAAAAATCTCTCAGATCTATATTTGGGGCCTGACATGCAAGAAGATTCGAGACCAAAACCAAAAGGATGCCAGTAACTCAAGGAACTAGGAAACAGGTGTTAGCGACGCCCGAGAGAATTATTGATGTTGTACATCCTAGTATGTTGATAGACATGAGGGTATGTGAAAATTCAATTGGGAAAGATGATAACAACAAGGCTATTAATGGTGACCAAAGAAGAAACGAAAAATAGGCAGGAAAAATTAGCTTGAATGCTAGAAACATAGACAGTAAAAAAGATGAGTGTATGCCAATTGAATAATTAAGCTTAGAAATGGGTCAGGGGCAAACAACCCACCAACAAGTGATTAGAGTTCTAAACAAAAGCTCAATTAAAGAAATGGTTGAGCAAAAGAAATGAAATGGAGCCAAGTTCAAAAGGCTTAGAGGGGAAAAAAAGAAGAAGCAAATTTGATCAAATGACAATTAGCCAACAGAACCAAAATAAAGATGGTGGGAATTTAATTGGAGTTAATCTTTAGATAGTGTTATATGTGGTGGCTACTCTACAGCCCTACTGAGAGCCGTGAAAACCATTAGCTGAAATGTCCTAGGTTTTAAAAACCCTCGGACATTCAATTCATTAAATAAAATTCTCCACACACATGTACCTGATATAATCTTTTTATGTGAGACAAAACTGTAAGATCATTAGATGTAACGGATTGAGAGTGACTTTAGTTTTAAGAACTATTTTACAATTAGTATGGAAGGTCTGGGAGGTGGTTTAGCATTAATGTGGAAAGATAATGTTGATCTCAAAGTAATCTCTTACAGTAGGCTCATATTAATGCTATTGTAAAGGACAGATAAACTAAATCTTGGAGATATACAAGAATTTATGGCTTACCAGAAGCAACAAATAAGAAGCATACATGGAAACTCTTAGGATGGCTTGTAGAAATATTCAAAATTCCATGGGTATGTAGCAGAGATTTCAAGAAATCCTAGCGAGTGAAGAGAAAATTGGATGCCCACCCAGAAGTACTGAAGCAATTGAAGGGTTTAGGACAACCATAAGGGTATGTTAATTGAATGATTGGGGTGGAGTGGATACCTTATACTTGGTTGAATAAAAGACACGGCCTAAAATTAGTGGAGGAGAGACTTGATAGATGCCTCAACAAAAAAGAATGAAAGAAGTTGTTCAGAAGGTTTTATGTAGAGCATTTGGTGGCAACCAGATCATCCCATTATCCAGTGCTATTAGAGACTTGGGAGTAGCATATGATAATGAAGAAAAGAATGAGAATTAGGGCCAGGTTTCTTTATAAAGCAATATGAGATGACTATGGGGGATATGTTGAAAGTATTAAAGATTGCTGGAATGAAAAGGAATATCATGGTAGTAACCCAATTCAAGGGTTCATTGAGAACACTTCAAAAGTGAGAACGGGATTAAAAAGATGGAATAAATAGGAATTTGGTGGAAGGAAAAGAAAGATGGTTCACCTACTCGTAAGGCTTAAGAATTATAAGATGAATGGCATGCATTATGAATCTAACAAAGAGATACAAGCCTAGGAAAAACAAATTGATGAGCTATTACACAATGAAGAAGTGTATTGGAAACATAGGTTGAGGATTTCTTAGTTTAAAGAGGGGGATAGAAACACCAAGTTCTTTCATACAATAGCCTCAAATAGGAAGGAAATAAATGAGATTAAAGGGATTATGGATGAGGAATGAGTTTGGAAGGAGGATGAGCATATGGTGGAACAAATCATTTGCGGTTACTTCTCCAACATTTTTATTTCAACAAAGTCTTTGAATGATTTAGATGAAATCAGCTTTATAGGGCCTCTACAGAATAATTACTACAAAGATGAATAATGAGCTTAAAAAGTCATTCACAAGAGAGGAAATAGTGAAAGCAGTATAGCAATCCAATTGCTATCATGGTTTTATTAGAAGCATAAGAGTGTTGTTAGACAAGATACTATAAATTCTTGCTTGTATATGCTTAACTCTAAAGATGATAATTATAACTTAAACCCTACGTTGATAACGTCAATCCCTAAAAAGTCATACGCTCAAAAAATGATTGATTTTAGACCTATTAGCTTGTGCAATATTATTTATAGATTTATAGCCAAAATAATAGATTGTAGGCTAAAACAAGTATTAGAGAGCATCATATCTCCTAACCAAAATGCCTTCCTCTCTAACAGATTGATTAATGATAATGTAATTGGTTTTGAGTCTTTACATTAAATTAGGTGAAAAAAAAACAAGGGAAATGGTGATTTAATTGCTTTGAAGCTAGATATTAGCAAGGCCTATGATAGAGGTGAGTGTGGTTTTTTTAAGGTTGCTATGCAAAGTGGTATTTGAAATAGGATTAAGATAGGAATGTCCTTTTTCACATTATCTCTTCTTTTTTTTTTTATGCTGAGGCCTTTCTATTCTTGATAAGAAGGAAAAAATAGAAATTTGTTTAGCATAATCAAATTTAGCAAGTCTTTATCAGTTTCTCACTTATTGTTTGTAAAAAAGCCTAATTTTTACAAATGCTAGTCCTCAAGGTTGTAATAAGCTAAAATAGATCCTAGAGTGTTATACTAATGCATCTAGACAGTTCTTTAACTATGAGAAGTCCTCTATAATTTTGAGCCCCAATACCTTGTTGATTAGAAAATAGCCATCCAAGAAATATTCCAGCTTAAAAGATTTTTACTGCATGAGAGATATCTTGGGTGACCTTCCATGGTAGGAAGAAATAAAAGGTGATTCTTCAATGAAACCAAACTAAAGGTATCATATAAGATCAAAGGTTGGTAGGAGAAGTTGTTTTCTAATATAGGAATGAGGTGCTTATAAAAACAGCGGCATAAGATGTGCCAACATATGTTATGAGTGTTTTCAAATTTCCATTAGGGCTATATGAGGATATTCAGAGATTGATGGGAAGATTTTAGTGGGGGCCTAAGGAAACAGAAGAGGAAATATTCACTAGGCAAGCTGGGATAAAATGTGTCAAAGGAAGAATAATAGTGGCTTAGGGTTTGTAGAATTATCCTGCTTTAACTTAACTTTATTCGCCAAACAAGGATAGAGGCTACTCCAAAATCCAGGCTCTTTGATAGCCAAGGTTCTTAAAGCAAGATACTTTAGAAAGAAGTAGTTTATGGACGCTAGCTTAGGATACAATCCATTGCATATATAAAGGAGTATTATTTAGGGAAGATGCTTACTGCTGAAGAAAGTTAGATGGATAATTTACAATGGAAGTTAGGTAGAAATATACAATAGCAATTGGCTTCATAGGAAAACAACTATGAAGCCAAAAACTCCCCTAAATGTTGCCAACTAATAGTAAAGTTGATGTGCTGATTGATGAGGGTCACAGATGGAAGGATGAGGTTATTTAACAGTATGTTTGGGTTGCTGATGTTGAACAAATTCAAAATATTATCCTCTCTCTGTTCAAAACTAAAGATGCAGTATGTTAACACTATGATAAGAGGGGCACATACTCTGTAAAGAGTGGTTATTATCTAGCTTTGAGAGGAAGGCATACAGGCAAACCAGGACCATTTGGAAAGTCAGGGAAAAGAAGAGAGCTTATATAGAATAAGAGAGTGCCATAGAAGGTACATTTTTTTATGGAGGGCCTTTACCAATATATTACCAATAAGTTGTAAGTTGGCTAAAAAACAAAATCCTAAACAGCTCATTATGTCTAATATGTTTTAGGGAAAAGGAAAGAATCTTTCATGATTTAATGGCTTACAAATTAGCCAAGAATATATGAAAATGCTCTAAGTTTGTAAAGGTAATCAAAAGGTTGCAGGAAAATGAGCTATTGGGTTTTTTTGTTTAGTATGTTAGATTGGTAACAACTCAAGAAGAAGCTTATAGAGTATTGATGTTGCTCTGGGCAAACTAAAAGGCTAGAAATAATTTTATCATGAAAGAAATGGTAAAGACCTTAAAGAAGTTAGTGGCTAGAATAAAAAGTTACTATGAATCCAGTAATGCTAACAACCTATAATAACATTCAACCAAACATCAGAGTAGATATACTTAATCAGCAGTTATAGAATCTATTTGCATAGATACTCTATTAACAGTATTTAGAGAAGATTGGCTAAAAGTTAATATAGATGCAACTGTGAATAAGAAGGATTGTAGGATTGACTTGGGGGTAGTGATTAGAAATGATTAAGGAGAGTCATAGCTATAGTTGCCTCACCAAAAAATTATCATACTGATGTAGAGGTAACAGAAGCAAAGACAATTCAATTTGGCTTAAAAGTTGCTAGGAAATTGAATTACTATAAGCTAATTGTAGAATTAGATGCCAAAAATATGGTCAACTTGGTTGAAGACTTAATTAACTCATTAAAGAAAATTGGATGGGTAGTTAATAAGATTAGAATCTTATAAGAGATAGAGGTCATGTAGCTATTAGATTTACTCTGAAATCTAAAAATTTGATGGCTCATATGTTAGCCAAGATTGCATTAATTATTTCTGATGTAGTGGTATGGCTGGAAAAATTTCTTGTTGTTTGAGCAATGAAATTTACTTTAACTAAAAAAAAAAAGGTACTTGACATCTTTTCAACAAGTGTCACGTGGAAGCCACCATTCATGATACTCCCTATTGAATTCCATCACTTTAGATGTATTTTATATTGCTAAAGAAAAAATCATTGGGAGAAAAACTTAAGTAAAATAAATTCAACTTTATAATGTACAATGATGCTGAATATGCTTAATACTTTCTCATTAAAATTATTGCTAGTAAAACCCAGTGAAAATAAAACCTAGTTAAAGGAAAAAAAAAGAATATAATGCAAGTTTGTAATTGTTGTAGTTTTCTCCTCAAGAAATATGCTCCTCCTTAGAGTAACATTTGTTAGTTTGATAATTTGTTAAGCTAACACATGCAAATCTTGTGAATCAATTTTTCAAAAGTTAATGTTGAAAAAGATTTAGTGAATAGATATTCAAAATTATTATTGGAACGTATATGTTTAATATCAACTTTTTTACTTTATTGCAGCTCATAGTGTAGAAAAATTGCAAAGAAAAATGTTTAGTTCTATTTCTTTTGATATATTCACTTCTAGCTTGAGAAATACAAACAACATTGTCTTCATATATTATGGTTGAAATATTCTTTGCAGAGGTAAGCTGTATATACTCTGGATGTGATGAACCATATATTGCAGCCATATGCATTCTCTACTTGCTTCATGTAGTGCAAGAATATTAGAGTGATTAGAGGAGATGACATCGAAATATTGTTTTATATTACTGTACCGTTATAAGTCAAAACGTATCCCGTCTATAAGCAGGTTTTATAAGGATTAGATAAGTACCCAATATCTACATAACTAGACTTGAATTTGTTGTATGTCATTGAAATAAAATACTTTAAAACCTGTCATTCCATAGAGGTAACAAAGTATATATTTAAGAACATTTTAATGACGTTAAGTTGATGTAGAACTAAATCTTGTCAACAAGTACATGGCAAACACTATGCCTGGTATGGTGCATGAGGCTAGATATAATAAAGTACTAATTGCATTGAGATATAGTACTTTTGGACCATATATTTTATCATCATCTAAGATAAAATAGACCTTTTTAAGTTTAAGAGACCAAACAACTATAAGAGTACTTAATAGATGGACTTTATTATATTAAATCTTCTCATAATCTTTTTAGTATAATTAGATTGATTGATAAGGATTTTGTTTGATTTATGCTTGATTTGCAGGCAAAGAAAATATTTTGTCTATCAAAAGTCTTTCATTTCAAACTCTATTTTTTTAGTATTATATAGTCTTTAGAAGCTCTTTAGGAGTTTTAGTCAAATTTATGTCATCTATATATACAAATCCAGAATCTAACTTCTTTATAAATATACATGGATATATTGGGTTATTTTTATATCATTTCTTTATCAAATATTTGTAGGGTGTTAACGATTCCAAACATATTGGGTGTGTGCATGTGGTTTGTGTTATCACATAAAATTCACGTATATATATATAATTTATGCATCTCATGCACAAACATATACGCAGTGGAAGCTAAAAATCTAATTTCATAAAGCAATGAACACAATAAATTTAATTCTATTACAATAAAGAACAAAATAAATATTAATCACATTAATACCATAATTAAGAATAATCACATCGCAAGCCTTTGGTGCATTTTAAGTTGGAGTGCTGCTTGAAATAGACCTGTTGGCAATTTTAGGACTCAATAAAGTAAACTTGAGTCGTTAGAATAACAGCCTTATTTTTTCAGCAATGGTTTAATATTTAAACCATTAAGATTAACTCTTAATTTATAGTTTAACACTTAAACTATTCACCAAGCAATGAATTTGATTTTGTTTCCTAATTCTTGAATAACAAAGTGGTCAAATCCATAGCTATAATGGTGGCCAAATTTTCAAGAAAGAGATGAATAATAATAGAACAACTATTATTCACTTGTTTTACTTATTTCTAACACTTAAAACCAAAACAACTTTTCATCCTCCCTTTCACCAAAATGGCCATCCACCAAATTGCACAAAAATCAACATTCATTTTTGTTTCATTTCATATATATATTAATTAATTAATCAAACCATAGTTAATACTTTAACTAAGGTTTCAACTAACTTAACTAAAGTTAACTATTAACTCTAGTAAAGTTAAATTACTTGTCCAACAAGCAATCTATATTTAAATATTAAATTATCCTAACTAAAGTTAACTATTAACCCTAGTTAAGTTAACCAAACATGGCCACCAAGTAATTAATATAATATTCAATTAATCTAACTCAAGTTAACACTTAATTGGAGTTAAGTTAACTTACATTTTCATAATTAAATAATTAATTAACCTAATCTTAGTCAACAATTAACCTAGATTACGTTAAACAATATTTAATTAAAAAATTATTCTTTTAACCTAACCATATGGTTAACTCTTAACCATACTTAGGTTAAATATTTATTTAACTCTTACATAAACAAATACATAGATTATTTAACAATGAAATAATCAAATATATAAAATTACCCTTAAGCTTTTACTCGGTTGCCAAGTAAACCCCCTAGTAGGTTTTACTATACCATATACTTGAGTTTACTTAACCAAAGACTCATTATATACCACATGTCGTTAATTAATCGATCGACACCAATTGTCAACTAATTAACATACCTAACACTTAAGTATTGACACACACTCATCTCAAGAGTTCATGAAACAAATATTTAGTTTTGCTAGAAATTATTAGATTGAACAATTCAATCTATTACACTTCCCCAGTGCACAACAAGTACAATTCATATTGCGAAACTCGTTAGGTTATCGCTTTATTCATTAAATGAAACTTTTCCATGAATCTGTGATCAATGCTCTATGTACACGTCATAGATATTATAAATCAGAGCGTTAGACCACACAAGTTAAGGTTATAATGTACACGTATAGTCATTCCGTCAATTATATCCTGAAAGCGCGGGGATATAAATGAATACCCTCAAATCCCTACAAGCACATCCATAAACTTATCTCTATATTTGTATTTCTATAAAACCAATACTGCAAACACTTTTGCGATATTGTTTAACCCACGGAAAGCTCTTTTTTCAAGGGATCTGTCTTTGGCCAAAAAACTTTCTAAAATACAATTCTTTAAGCATCAGGATATACAACTCACCTATATGAGTTGACAGATCCCATATCTACATACACCAAACTCTATGAGCATCAGACCATACCCAATGATACCCAGCGGTCAGATCATGAAAGGTCTCTGACATGCGTGGAACCAAAGCATGGTGAATCACTCATAAGCCCACCTTGGAGCTCAGGTCAAAGGACCACGAATACTTCTCAACTTGAGAAAATCATCTATTGACTATGAGATGTCTATTGGAGGTTCTTGTGAGTCTGTTCAGTATTCAGTCCTAACTGAATACTCATATACCTATATAAGCTTCAAGCTCATAGTCAGTTAAGAATAACCATCTGTACCCTATAGATATAGACATACACTTGTCTATATAAAAGGGATTCACCGACAAACCTGCATCGACGAAAATAGATTAGGAACATAATGTTTAAGAATATACTTATATAATGACATTTTCAAGAACCTTATTACAACTCTTACAACTATGTCATTACTAATATACCCTCAGATCTTTGTCCCATTACAGATAAGGTTCTACTCCTTAGAATTCACTAACTATTATAACCTATTAACTCTTTAGCATTTATAATTGTCAGCGATGCTAACTCTTAGCATTAATCTAAATTCTTTTAGATCAGTTCTAAACTTTTTCAAATCATACAATGTCTGTAATATTACAAGCAATATACCATATATGTTTTAGTATTAATGATTTTATTCAAAATATTTATTTTATAAATATTAATAATTAATATTCATACAATATTAGAATGACACGTAAGCACCAGCTTTAACAAACTCTCACTTGCTTCAATGCCATTCATATTAGTATCTCATACCAATACACTGTAGGTGTTTCTTAAACACTTTAGAAGTTTAGGCCATAGTGCATCCGTTACATTATCTATGGAATGTATCCTAGATGCTGTTACATCTCCAATATTCAAGAACTTTCTAATTATATGGTATTTAGAGTCTACACGATCAAAATATTGGTGTGCTTTATGGCTTATTGGCTTCAGCAATTATTCTGTTATTATTGCATTATAGTGAGATAAGATCTATCGTGCTCAGAACTATTCTAAGTTTTACAAGTAACTTGAATATCCATAGTTCTTGCTTTGCAAGCTTCTCAAGCCGCAACTTATTCTACCTCTAAGGCAGAAATAGCTATGGACATCTATATTACACATTTTCGACTAGTTCCGATACTGATAAGGAAAAACACATAACTAGATGTAGACTTTCTAACATTTAGATTAAACGAAAGTCTGAATATGTGCATCCCTTCATTGTAAGAAACTTTCTCCATAATTCAAAAACTTATCCACTATACCTTTAAGGTATAAGAGATATGTTTCATAGCTATCTAATGGTCATAATCTGGATTAGACCGATACCAGCTCGTAACTCTTACAACTATCTAATTTCAGGTTTCGTATAGAATTTGGGGTATATTAAGCTACTTTTAGTTGATACATTTGATAAGTTAGACACTCTAACCCTTCTTCTTCTTCCCAAAAATACTTTCTCTTATAAAGATAAATGTCATGTTTGAAAGACACATTAACTATCTCACTGTCAATAAAGTTATAACTTTTCAGGACTTAGTCTATATATGAAGATTGGGAAAGTTTCATCAGCCTCTTAACTCTATCTTTATAAAGCGATATTCCTAGTACATAGGAAGCGTCTCCCAAATCTTTTATGGAATACTTAAATAACTCTTACCTGATTGACTTATAACATATCAGCATCATTTCCGACATTGAATATGTCTTTCATGTAGTGAACTAGAAAGATAATCATGCTCTCACTGCCGCTTTTGAACACACACACTTTCTCTTCGTTCTTGATGAAACCAAACTTTCTAATTTCCTAATTAAAACGAAGATTTCAACTTTGAAAAAGCTGCTTAAGTTCATAAATGAACTTCCTAAGTTTGTACACTAGATTTAAAGTTAGGTTGAATGCAAAACTTTCAGGCTATTCCATGCATGTCTCTTGCTCGAGATATATATTTCGGAATGCCGTCTTTACATCCATCAGCCAAACCTCAAAATCTTAATATGCGACAATGCCAACAAAATCTGATTTGACTTAAGCATGGTTACTGATGAAAAATGTTTCCTCATTATTGATTCTAGATTTATAAGTGTAACTTGTTATCATTAGTCTAGCCTTAAAGGTCTCTACCTTTATATCGGGCCCATACTTCCACTGCAAACTCTTTTACAACAGATAATAACAATTCCTATAGAAACACAACTAAGTCCCAGTCTTGATTGTCATACATAAGTCAATTTTCAGATCTCATGGCCACTTGCCATTTCCTGAGTCGATGTCAAACATCACCTCCATATAAGTTAAAGAATTCGTTTCTCCAACTAAGAAAACACCAAGGGCATCTTCAAGTATCAAGCATACCTAAATGGTGGCCTTGATATCCTTTTTAGCCTAAGGAGAGAGAGTGTCAAATATATTTCACTCATTTAAACTTGAAATTTCACCGTCGGTTCATATACATTTTGATTGACTTTCACAAGTCCAATCACTCTACAATCCCCACAACCCATAAGAAAATATTTCTCTTAGGAGGTGGCATTACGAGGAACGAACATGTTTCATTCCTCTAAATCATAGAACTGGTAAACTATAGTGTACTTAGGATACCTAATGAATCGGTACTTGTACCCTTTGGGTACAAGTTTATTCTATTGTGTAATTTTTATACAAGCAGAATAACCCCAAGTTTTAACATACTTAAGACTTGGATCCCTTTTAGTCTATATCTCATACAGAGTAAAAGGAATGGCTTTCGATGAAACTATATTCAATAAGTAGGAAGTAGATTCTAGAGCATAATCTTATAGATATTCTAGAAGATTAGTGAAGCTCAACATTAATCAGACTGTATCTAATAAAGTCTAATTCATTCTTTCTAAAACACCTTTATGTTGAGGAGTATCTTAGAGGACTATGTTAAGCGAGAATCGCAATCTCCTTTTAATAATATGTGATTATACTGCTTATGTATAAATTACCTTGATTTATTCGAAGGCATTTAATATACATAAAACTTTATTTCTCTATTTTCGAGTCAAAAATCTTTTGAACACTTCAAAAGTTTCCAACCTGTATTTCCCAGAAACACATATTCGTATAGTGAAAATCACCATAAAAATTAAAGTATTGAAATTTACCTATTGCAGTATGATTCATTAGACTAAATACATCCCTATGTATCAGTGCTAATAAATCAGTGGCTCGATGTCTAACACCTACACAAGGATCTGGTCATCTTCCTTTAAATTCAAAATTTATAACCTGGCTAATGTTCTATAGTCAAATCAAGTATCTGACCATTCTTAACCAGATAGGATAATCATCTTACGACTATATGACCTAATCTTATGTGCCACAATTTCTTAATTGTTCAAAATTCCTGAACTATTATTTATTCTGTTAACTAAACATTGACTCAAATCATTCAACAGCTTGCAGATATGAGAAGAACAGATGGTATCTTATACCTTTGTATGATTAACAACATTTGCTAGTGAAATGTCAATGTTTGATAAACAGATATCTAAGGAGTCAAGGTGCTTTGAATAGTAACACTTACTATTTCAAACCTTATCATAGAGGAAACACTTTCCATTGTGAGTATTCTCTACCTGTGATTTGGATATATCAAATAATTTTTCAAATAGAGCATAATACTACTTGTACATCTCTTGTGCACATGCTTGTAGTGAAGATCACTAGATATTAAGGTCAAGATATATAATTTGACTCTCAAAATAGTCTTTATCCATTTCTAATAAATATTAACCTCTTTCAAAGAGACTTTACCAGAAACACCTCTTTATTATCTTTTGATCATCGATATATCCAAACTTTTTTGAATCTAGAACTATTCTCAGATTCATAAGCAAGTCAAAATATTTCTCGGTACCTTATAGTTGATGTGTATTAATCAAATATATTAACGGATTGCTTGTACTGATTTTATCTCCATAAGACAAGTATCTTATCTCTATAAGACAATTAAAGAGATATGTAGCGAGACATATCTAGTCTTTAATAGATAACGCTTTAGGCCATGAGTATAACTATTATACATTTTTTAAATCTAAAACCCCCTCTCAATGCTTTACATAATCTCTTTAATCTCTCAAACGGGATAACGACAGTTTAAACTTTTTAAACTATATAATGAGAAATATATCCCATTGACATTTTACTCTAGCCTCACGCTGTAGCAATATTACGCTTTGTTCACCCAACAAGTAGACAACTCTTATCAATTGCATCTTATGTAACTCTTACCACTGATCCTAAATACACTTTATCGTCATGCTATAGCAATATTGGGTAAGTGTATTCTAGATTAACTTGTCAATAATCAATTATATGTTACTAATACTACCCTCACGCTGAAGCAATATTGGATAATAAGTTTGCATATATTTATTTCATATCATGTTTAACCGACATAGTCTAAGTCACATCGACCAAATCTCTCATGCTGAAGCAATATTGGGAAAGATCGTAGTAACCCGTTTAACACCTCTTGACAAGATGGACCTTGTAAAACATTATCTTATAATGTAATACAATTTAATCTGATTAAGAGAGATCTTTGAATATTATGTCTCATCTCATGAGGAAGTAATTCTCAATCAGTCATTTATTTTTGTACAAACACAACTAACCCCAACCAGTAGGGCTCCTATTGTGGTTACTAGCATAGGAAAAAAATGATCCCAGTTTATAATGCAGACTAATAACTCTTATTACTGTATCTCATAGACCCCTACATGTATAAATTAATTTAAAACAATTTTTGAGTATACAGTGTCAGCTCCAAGGCCCCAACCCTTTCTGTTGCGGCGCTGGAGGATAGAATCGTCAGTGCCGTGGCACCAATCCTTGAGCGTTGTGGCCTGAAAACCCCAGCGCCGCAACGCTCATCATCCAGCACTGAAGCCTGGAAGGCCCTAGCGCCACGGCCCCAGAATCAAGGTCGCGGTATCCCGGTGTTTTCTACCTTAGTATATCCATCTCAATACTTGAAATGCACCATTTCAACACTAAGACTTTACCAACAACATATCCAACACTCTAAATCACCCAATCAACACTATAAAATTGCTCTGATACCATTTATGTAGGGTGTTTACGATTCTAAACTGAATTGGGTGTGTACATGCAGTTTATGTTCATCATATAAAATTCATGTATATATATATAATATATATATATATGATAAGATTTGTGCTTACGTGCCATCCTTTTATGTATGAATATTTGTTTAATATTTATACTAGTATTATCATTTCATTAAATTGTTAATTATATTTTTTTATATAGTAAGATGCTTGTAATATTTTAGACATTGTATGATCTAAAAGAGTTCAGATCTGGTCTAAATGAGTTTAGATCAGTGCTAAGAATTAGCAACGCTGAGAGTTATAAATGCTAAGAGTTGGCACTGATAAGATTTATCAGGTTATAAGAGTTAACGATATCTAAAGAGTTAGAGCTTTTCTGAAATGAGATAAAGACTTGAGAATATATTAGTAATGACGTAGTTGCAAAGAGTTGCAAAAAATGCTAAGAAATTTCGTTTTGTAAATATGTTCTCAAATATTATATTCCTGTTATATTTTCACCAATGCTGGTCTGTCAGTGAATACCTTAATAAATATATAGATCAGTGTATATCTATATTTGGATGGTCCAGATGGTTAGTCTTAGCAGACCATGAGTTTAGTGGAAGCTCGTATAGAGATACAGGTATTCAATAAGGACTGAATACTGAACAGACTCACAAAGACCTCTAATAGACAACCCATAAAGCCATCAATAGAGGATATTTCCAGTTTAGTAGTATTCGTGGTCTTTTGACCCGAGTGCCAGAGTAGGCTTGTGAGTGATCCACCATACTTTGGTTCCACGCATGTCAAAAATCTTTCGTGGTCTGATCATTAGGTGTCACTGGGTATGGTCCAATGCTCATAGAGTCTAGTGTGTATAGATCCATTAGCTCATTTTAGTGAGTAATATATCATAATGCTTTAAGATTGTATTTCAAAAAGTCTTATGGCTATAAGCAGTAATTCCCGAGAAAAGAGTTTAACCCTAGGGATAAATAATATCACAAAAGTGTTTGGGAATATTATTTATTGAAATACAAGTCTAGAGATAAGCTTTCAATTGGGCATATGGAGATTTGACAGTGTTGACCAATATCTCTGCTTTACCCAGATATAAATGATGAAGGAATTATACGAATATGTTATAACATCAACTTATAGTCTAATGCGTCGTTTTGTAATATCTGAAACGTGTATGTAAGGCATCATTCACGAACATATGGAGGAGTTCCATATGATAATTCACGCGTGGACTTAGAGAGTCTCACAATTGAAGTGTACTCGTTGTGCACTAGGGCAACATTATGGATTGAAATGTTTCATCCTAGAAATTCTAGCAAACCAAAAATATATTTCAGGGTTCCTCGGGTTGTGCACTTGTCTAGACTTAAATGTTAAGTACATCACTTAATTAGTTGACAATAGTTGTTAATTAATTAGATGTTAACAAGTGGCACAATTTTGTTTCATGAATTATTTCACCATGAATTCACCCATTAATTATGTTAGTAAAATCAAATAAGGTAAAAAAATTAATTATTCAAATAGTTTTTTGAATAATTGAATACATATTATTCAAATAAATAATAATATTTATTTAGTTGTTTATTATTATGGTTTAGGTGGGAGACATATACATAATTAGATATAATAGCCGCAAAATCTTATTTTTTTTAGTTTTTTGACCACTTAATCAATTTTGGGAGAACTTGTGAAATGCTTAACACACTTAAAAATTGAATTGAATAATTGATTAACAAATGGTAAAGTAAAAACATGTAAGGTGAGAGCATTGGAGAGAGTTCTTGGTTTTGGAGAGTTTTTCTTTGAACAAAGGGTTGTGAGAAAAACTAGAGAGAAAGAAAAATAAATTCTACTTATTTTTCTTTTAAGAAACAAAAACCTTGTTGCTGGAAATTCAGTTGCTGTTATTCTAGTTTCACAATCCCACAGGATTGTTGTGAACTAGAATTGAACAATAATACACTTCAAGGTGAGCTCAAATGGAGCTAAGAAGAATCTAGATTTGAAATCTTCATCGAAGTTCTTTAAAGGTATATTTTCTGTCATTTTATGTTGTTAATAATATAAGTTACATGTGTATATGTTGATCATATGCTTAATTCTGCTGTAAAATCGTGTATATGATACATGTATTTAGTTTTTCAATATGTACACAATCACATGCATACACCCTAAAATATGTTAACAACTTATGCATCTCAAACATAAACATATACGCAGCGGAAGCTAGAAATTTAATTTCCTAAAGTAATGAACACAGTAAATTTTATTCTATTGCAATAATGAACAAAATAATATTAATCACATTAATACCATAATTGAGAATAATCACATCGCAAGCCTTTGGTGCATTTTAAGTCGAAGTTCCACCTGAAATAGACCTATTGACAATTTTAGGACTCAACAGAATGGGCTTGAGTCACTAGAATAACAGCCTTATTTCCTAGTAGTAGTTTAACAGTTAAACTTAGATTAACTCTTAAACTATAGTTTAACGCTTAAATTATTCACCCAACCAATGAATTTGATTTTGTTTTTTGACTTTTGAATAACAAAGTGATCAAATCCAAAGCTATAATGGTAGCCTAATTTTGGAGAAAGAGATGAATAATAATAGAACAATTATTATTCACTTGTTTTGCTTGTTTTTAACATTTAAAATCCAAAACAACTTTTCAACCCCTTTTTCACCAAAATGGCCAGCCACCGAATTGCACAAAAAACAGCATTCATTTTTGTTTCATTTCATATATATATTAATCAATTAATTAAACCATAGTTAATTCTTTAACTAAGGTTTCAACTAACTTAACTACGTTAACTATTAACTCTAGTAAAGTTAAATTACTTGTCCAACAAGTAATCTATATTTAAATATTAAATTATCCTAACTAAAGTTAATTATTAACCCTAGTTAAGTTAACCAAACATGGCCACCAAGTAATTAATATAATATTCAATTAACCTAACTCAAGTTAACACTAAACTAGAGTTAGGTTAACTTACTTTTCAATAATTAAATAATTAATTAACCTAATTTTAGTTAATAATTAACCTAGGTTAAGTTAAACAATATTTAATTGTAAAATTATTCTTTTGACCTAACCATATAGTTAACTCTTAACCATACTTAGGTTAAATATTTATTTAACTCTTAAATAAATAAATACATAGATTATTTAATAATTAAATAATCAAATATGTTAAATTACCCTTAAGCCTTTATTTGTTTACCAAGTAAACCCGTAGTGGGTACCACCATACCACACATTTGAGTATACTTAACCAAAGGCTCACTATGCACCATGTGTCATTAATTAATTAGTCGACATTAATTGTCAGCTAATTAACATACCTAACACTTAAGTATTGACAAGCGCACATCTTAAGGGTTAATGAAATAAATATTTTGTTTTGCTGGAAATTACTAGATTGAACAATTCAATCAAGTACGCTGCCCTAATGCACGAGTACAATTCATATAGTTAGACTCTTGAAGTCATCGCCCTATTAATCAAATAGAACTATTCTATGAGTCTGTGATTGATACTCTACACATACATCAATGATATTATAAATAAGCACGTTAAACCATACAAGTTGAGGTTATAGCACACACGTATAGTCTTTTCGTCAATTATATCCCGAAAATACAGGGACAAGATCAACACCATCAAATCTCCATAAGCATATCCATGAACTTATCTCCAGATTTATATTTCTATAAAATAATATTTGTAAATGCCTTTGCATATTATTTAACCCTACGAAAAACTCTTTTTTGGGGTATCTTCTTTTGGACAAAAGACTTTCTAAAACATAATTCTTATAGCATCAGGATATACAACTCACCCATATGAGTTAACGGATCCCATCTCTATACATACTGGACCTATCAGCATCGGACCATACCCAGTGACACCCAATGGTCAGGCAATGAAAGGTCTCTGACATGCATAGAACTAAAGTAAGGTGGATCACTTACAAGCCCACCGTGGCACTCAGGTAAAGGATTACGAATACTACTCAACTCGAGAAGACCTTCAATTAACGGCTTTATAGGATGCCTATTGGAGGTTCTTGTGAGTCTGTTCAACATTCAGTCTTAATTGAATACCCGCATGCCTATACGAGCTCCAAGCTCATAGTTAACTAAGAATAACAATCTGTACCCTACAGATATAGACATACATTGATCTATATAAACGGGATTCACTAACAGACTTACATCGATGAAAATAGATCAGAAATATAGTGTTTGAAAGCATACTTGCATAATAACATTTTCTAGTACCTTATTACAACTCTTACAACTATATCATTACTAATATACCCTCAGGTCTTTGCCCCATTACAGATAAGGTTCTACTCCTTAGAATTCACTAACTATTATAACCTGTTAACTCTTTAGCATTTATAATTGTCAGCGATGCTAACCCTTAGCACTGATCTGAACTCTTTTAGACCAGCTCTGAACTTCTTCAAATCATACAATGTCTGTAACATTACAAGCAATGTACCATATATGTTTAAGTATTAACGATTTTATTCGAAATGTTTATTGTATAAATATTAATAGTTAATATTCATACAATATTGGAATGGTACATAGGCACCAGCTCTAACAGTATTTTCTTAAGCAGTTATACCATATATGTCTGGATTGTTTATCTATACAAAGATCTTTGTAGCTTGATTAAATATAAATTGTGATTACATTGTTTTGGCTTTTTGAATCCCTAAAGGATTTTTATATAAATATTAATGTCAAGTATCCCACAGAGATAAGTTGCCACTATATCCATAAGGTGCATGTCAAGCTTTTTTGAGACTTTTAAGCTTATTAAAAATTGATATGTAATTACGACCATCATGGAGGAGTAAATTTCGTTATAATCAATATCAGGTCTTTACGAAAATTCTTGAACAACAAGTCTTACTTTGTATCTGGTGACCTTATTATTTTTACTATATTTGTTGTATAAAAACCTATTTGCATCCTACGGGTTTGACATCTTCAGGTGTATGGACTATAAGTCCAAATACTTCATGTTTTGTTAGAGAAGTCAATTCTACTTGAATTGCTTCTTTTCATAGGAATTAGCTATGCCTTTTTTTTTATTCATAAATAGTTTGTGACTCAAAATTATCATTTATAATCTCAGTAGCTACTGCAAATGAGAACACATCTCAACAATTATTTCATTACATTTCCATATTTCTCTGATAACTTTTGACCTTCTCTTTATTTTAAAATTCTTATGCCTTTTTTGGGGTAATGTCTCTTCTTAGAATTCTGTCTCTTTACAAACATGTGTCTCTTTTGGGACTTATATCTTTTCAAATACTATTAGCTCTTCTTGTGTTAGTGAGTTAAAGAATGTAGATTTATTATCTTAAGCATCATTTTCAACAAGATCATGATTTTTCACTTGCTTCTTTTATAGAACAATATGTTTTAAACTAAGTAGTTTACTATGCTTATAGTGTGTAATAGATGATTTATTTGCTACTTTTTGGTTATATTATTCTATAAGAAAAATCATCTATGCTAGTGTATTGACAGTTTGTATATATGACTTGGTTACTTTTAATGCATCTATAAATACATCTGGTAATTCATTTATAATTTTTTAAAGATGAAAAATTTATCATACATTATTTTCACATTGATTTGTGTGAGGGTCCAAATAAGACATGGTATTCATTTTTCAAAAAAGTTCATGTATTACTTCAGAAGGCATTTTTCTTTCCCCTAATAGTAGGAATATTGTCTCATTAAAATGAAAATCTATAAATCATGTGGTAAAACAGATTACCTATAAAGGGTTCAAAATACCTTATAATTGATGGTGAATTAAAACTATTATAAATTCTCAAGAAGCCTATAAGAGTATGTATTACTATCTGGCCATGATCAAAGGAGAGATAATCATAATCCAATCAATGGCAAGTGGCTAAAGTGTTACTATAGCTAAGTCTTAGTGCAACATGCACATTTAGAAAGAAAAAAAAAGTATGTAAGCCTGTCACTCCTGGAGAGCAATAAAAACTAAAGTTATCTCATGAGTAACAAAAAACACATCATACCTCAAGCATGACCTCATCGTATGACATGCCTAATATACTTGGATGGTCATAAAGATAGAGTCCTTTAAGGAGGGCATATCACAAACAATAATATAATAATAAATAGAGTATTGTTCCCATGATGAATTATTGTTAACTTTGTTAAATACTAAAATTTTGTCTTCTTATTTTTATTCAAACAATCAATAACACAAGTAAATAAAATTTAAACTAAATTAATTAATTTTTAAAAAAAGCAAAATAGAGTAAGGAAAATAACTACTAGTTTTTTAATATTGAAAAGCACAATAAAGTAAAGAAAACAATAACTATTATACATGGAAAAGTAAGTGGACACTTGACTTTATGCATGGAAAAATAAGTGCACATTTGCCATTATGCATAAAAAAAAGTAAGTACATACTTGACCTTATGCATAGAAAAGTTAATAGACACTTGCCATTATGCATTGAAAAGTGAATGGAAAGTGGCCATATTGCATGACTAGATAATGGGGCAAATGGCTTTTGCATGGCCATTTAATGTGACAAGTGACCTTGTTTAAGTGGATTAAATAGACAAATGTCTATAACAAAAGTCAACAAGTATATAAGTAATGCAAATGTTGCATTTTAAAAAGAGAGATTTGGCCATATCAATTTCAAAACAGAAGAGTTCTCTTTAGTAAAACCTTAGCTTCCATTTTGGCCAAGAGAGATACAAAGCAAGTATTGCTTGAAACAAAGTTGTTAGAAATTTTTTAAGGCTACTATTCTAGCTCTCTAATCCCATCGGCATTGAAGAGTAGAATTGTTCATAAATCTGCTTCAATGTGATAACTACGAATTGATTTTACACCAAAACTCTTCAAGAGTAAGTTTCTATTAATGCAATTATTTTAAATTCTGTATGTGTTTATTGAATAGAAAATTAGATTTTCATTCTGTAGCGTATATGTATATTTGACATGCATTGAATATTCAATAAACACTATCGCATGTGTACACCTATTAGATGCACTTCAACACTATGAGTATTCTTTAGATATGTTAGTAGGTATCGAACTTTAGTCTTTAGGCAGAGGCCAAGGTCCTCATACTATAGAGAGCTTATAGAAGCTTGGCTACTCAGGGGCTTTCTATTTCTTGGTTCTCAAAGGAGCCGTACCCACAAGCTTAAGGATATGAAAAACCATAGAACTTATTCCAACTGAGGACAAGTGATCTCGATGAAGGCTAGGAAAGTCCTTTTTTTTAAATCCTGTATCCAGTCCTTACTTTCTAACTTATTAATTGACTTCAAATGGGCAACGGATGCAAGAATAAGAGGTGACCCTATGGCAGCATAAACTGGTAGTTAAAAAGAAGCCAAATCATAATATTAACATAATTATACTAATCCTATATACAACTAGCAAGTAAGAATGAAGCTCATGTAGTACTAACCTAGATTAAGGACTTTAGAGAGCAAGGGACTGATGAGCCCAACCTTCCTTAGATGGCGTTCATCCAACACATCGAAACCATATTTTGTTGAGTAAAGTAGTTGGCAGCTTTGTCAGCGCACTCCTGTATGGCAGGGACTATCTTGTAGTCCTTAACTAATTATGCAGCAAAAAAAAAATGAAAATTAGTTCATGAGTAAAAGAGAACAAAAGTTAAGAAGAAATAAAAACATGATACAAGTAAAAAAGCAAACCAAATTAAAAATCTAAAACTTGAATTATAATTGGTTGATCTTGATATAATTTCCTTATTCTCTTGAATATTCACTAATATCTCTTTCTAATTTAACCTAAAGTATGTTAATATTGCTCTAAAAGACTTTAGTTATGAATGAATAAAAGGCTAAGACAAGTGGTCTTTTTATGGGGGAGCTTTGAAGTCTTGAAATTGTATTTAGAATAGGATAAGGAAATAGCATTAACACTTAGGCATTCTCTTTTTAACACTAGGGCATTGGATTATAAATCTTCATCACTGCAGTGTTCATCATTCAACGTAGGGCATTGAGCCTTACAAATTTAAGGTTTGGGATTAGTCATATCGTTGGGGTAATGTCTTTCTTGCACTGAAATGATAAGTTTATGGAATTTTCACCCTCAGCGTTCTTCATCTATCGTTGGGGCATTCAATAAGCATATGAATGCTGAAGCATTCAAGTCTCTATCATCGCGACATTCATAATATATTTTATTTTCTTTGCAGTTTAGTCCTTTTTTATTTTGATTCTATTTTCTGCATTTTTGGTCCAATTTTCATCATTTTTCGTTCTTTAATGCATCATCCCTATAACATCAATATTAAATGCATAAATAGCCTTCCGTTCACCTAAAAATAATCAATTACTAAGTAAATTGAGGATAAAATATATATATCTATTTCACATATATAAAACTCCCCTAAATTTAAAAATTACTTGTCTTGGAGCAAAGAGAGATAACAATAAAAATAAAGATATAACGTGACTCATAAAAATAGACATGAAAAATTGAGTTGATTTTGATAATCATATGAAAGTCTTAAATACTAGTATAATATTAACCAATCATTTCAGAATTAAAAAAATAACTCTTAATAACTAAAAATACCATTATCAAGTTTCTCGTTCTTCCTTATATATGATCGCCTTATGTGTGTGTGCAATAAGCAAGTAAATAATTGAATTTTACCTAGATTTACATAAATACTCAAGATTGTACCAAAAGATAATGTCTCGGCTTATTTCAATTTATAATAACACTACTATAAGCTTTTTTTTCATATCACTCTCTACTAATATAGAAAGACACATGTTTAGAGACCTATTACGTCTTTTATTAGTCTGTAATAAAAGGCTAAGGTTAAGGTGTGAGATAAGGATAAATATAATAGGCTCAAGTTGCACCATGAACACTTAGCTTTTATTTAGAATCCTCTTGATCTTTCTTTCCTTGATTTATCTCTTTTTCAAAACTTTAGGTGTTTCCATATTTTCTTTAAACCATTCTTTTTCAAAAACAAATTCTTCTTTTTCTTAAACTGACAGTATAAAAAATTTAAAAAGTTTTTTTTTGAATTTGACATACCCTCAAACTTAGTTTGTCAAGTACCACCTAGACTTAATTACTTTTCACTCTGGTACCCTTTTCTCATACAACCATAACATTTCTTCTTTTCAAGAGTATTGCTAAGTAAATTTATGGTTTATGGTGTTACGGGTAATTTTTGGATAAATAAGCTTAAATTCTTAGGCTTGTAATGTTGTCAAAACAAAGAATGGTTTATTTAGGCTCAAAGGGTTAACTATGAATAAATATACATCTAATGTAGGCTAGAAATGCTCAATCGATCTAAAAATAGCCTAATTTCATTTCTCTATTCTTGTTTTTCTTAGGATTTCGCCTTAAACATTAATCTAGCAAGTTCTAGAATGTTGGTCCTTGAGACTTGAGTGTACTACTTAAGCATGAGCGTCTCTAAATAACAATTCAACTACTACAAGCTTTTATTTTAATGAGCTCAAGAATAGGTGATCAAAGATAAGGTCGAACTCAATCCTAAATTCTGATATAAGAATGTCTATTGTTTCCTAGGGAATTGTTAAAAAAAAAAATTCAGCCAATATTTAATTTCTTATCATTGATTAATGATCATCATTACAACCCAAAGGAATATAAAAAAACAAGCAAACAAAATAATTGACACAAATATATAAGACAATAAATAGACAGAGTAATATTACTATTGTTATACTTTTTCTTTTATACAAGACTGACTTTAAAAGCAAATAAAATATAGAAAAAAAAAGAAAATTAAACAAGAATAATAAAGAAAGATAAAAATATAAATAATATAAGACGTGTTTCCCCACTTCCCCTTAAACTTAAACTGACATGATCCCCATGGCAAAAAAGTAAATAAAATAAAATACTTTCCTATCTTTTTTAGTGTGTATGCTCAATCATCTAGATCTCGCTCTAATATATAGAGATCACCTCTACCATAGTTATCCTCATTCTCAATAGTAATAGCAACAAGTGAGGCAGTGTTCATCAATGGCATTGTTAGAAGCTGGATGGTGTCCCAACCCATGTGAGTGGCATAGAACTGCATCCACTGGAAATGGCAATATGTAGAAGCTCTAAACTCTTGATGAAAACTTGCAATATCTTGCACTTATGTATTGATTTGTGCCTCTAATCTTGCCAGTCTAGCTACAGTGGTCATGCTCTAGGAAGATGAAGTTGTTATTGGATTAGTTACAGGAGCTACAGGTGGTAAGACCTGCGTTGAATGCCACAATCATACCTTTGACCTATGCTCTGTAGTTACTATGCTCTATTGCATTGGTGTAGAACTTGTGGACTATAGGTACAATGCTAGCCTTTCGATTGTTGGCAGAATGTCTCCTAATGTCTGTTCTAGATTATTTCCTCAATCTTAAGGAGTCTAAGGTCTACTAGGTTGAAGCCTCTATTAGGAATGAAGGACTTCTTCAATACTCGATTGATGTACCTTTCATTTGCGAATGCAAATGAACCATAAAGTGTTGTAACCTATATTCCCCCTCCCCCCCCCCCCCCCCCCCCCCCCTCTCCCCTCTCCCCCCCTTGGTGGTTTTCATTCTTTTAGATGTCATGCTTAAATTTGGAGTAAATGTGTGGATTATGGTGGTTTTAGAGTTTTATGAGATTTGTGGTTTTATAGAAGTGATTTGGTGTTTTGATCCATGAGAGAGGTTTCTTTAGGTGTAAGGAAGGTGTTTTAAGTGTTAAATTGAGTAGGTGTTGGATGGCTTTGATTTTGGATTAAGAGAGTTTAGAAAATGTTTAGTTTTTTAAATGGTAGAAAAAGAGCTAAATTCATATTTTAAGCCTGTTTTCGAGCGAACGATGGAGCATTAAGGTCTCATCACTACAATGTTCATCGCTTTTGGGGTTTATTTGAGTTTTCATAATGAACGTTAGAGCAATGTAATAATTGAACATTAGGGCATTTATCTTTGGACTCCTCGAATTTTGAATCCAAACTAAAGCTAGAGCAATAAGAGTATCAACGACAGGGTGTTGAAGACTTTTTGGCGCTTCCAATTCAAAAAATTTCTCTCCAGCACTGGTCATGTATCGCTGAGGCAATAGACTGGTTCTTGGGTGTTCCACCTTTATAGCCCTAGTATTGAGTCACTGGAATAATCGTTGGGGCGATACTCTAGTGAACGTTGGGGCATTGTGCTTGAGGATTTGATTGGCTTAGTGAGAATGTTGCAATATTTTCTAGTGAACATATAGCATTGGCTTCCTTTTTTTAAAACACACTAAACAAGCATGTTAGTAAATAAAAGAAAATGGAAAGACATAAAGTAAAATTTACCTTAGGTTGCCTCATAAGCAATGCTTGATTTAACATCGTTGGCTTGATGTAATATATCTCCAACTTAACGTTCAATTAGCTTACAGGATGACTTATGGCAGTAAGTTTCATCTCCCTAATAATGTTTCAATCTATATCCATTCACTTTGAATAATCATTTTGTTTCTTTATCGGCAATTTTAATGGCTCCATGATAAAATACCTTAGTGATTCAGAATATTTTGAACTATCAAGATTTGACCTTTCTAGAAAAAAAGCTTTAGCTGAGAGTTGAATAATAACACTTGTTGTCCTAGTTTGAATTCCCTATAGGAAATTTTTCTATTATGCCATTGCTTGGTATTTTTTTATAACTTGGAATTATCATAAGCTTGGAGCTTAAACTCATCCAATTCATTAAGTTGAAGCACACATTTGTCACTGGCAGCTTGAAAATAAAAGATGGGACTCGAATGGCCTAATAAGCCTTATTTTAAAGTTTGACTAGCTGATGACATGCTTTTTCAAAAACTAGTTGATAAGGGGATATCCCTATAGGCATCTTGAATACAGTGTGATATACCCAAAGTGCATCATCTAGTATTGTAGCCTAATCTTTCTAGTTAGGCTTCCCTGTCTTATCAAGGATGCACTTAATTTTTCTATTTAATATCTCTTCTTGTCCACTTGTCTAAGGATGGTAGATGGTGGCTACTTTGTGTCTTACTCCATATTTACGTAAAAGGGCTAAAAAATACTTGTTGCAAAAGTGTGACTTTTCATCACTTATTATATCACTTGGAGTGCCATGTCTTGTAAAGATATTATTTTTTTCAAAACTTCAATACCACCTTAGCGTCATTGGTTAGAAGTGTAACAATTTCCACCCACTTTGACACATAGTCCACTACCACTTGGATGTATTTATGACCACTATATGAGATGAATGGTCTCATGAAGTCAATTCCCTATACATCAAATATCTCTACTTCAAGAATCTTTTGTAAGGGTATTTCTTATTTCCTTGATAAATTACAAATTCTTTGGCATCGATCACACCATGAAGCATAGACATGATCATCCTCTGAATTATAGAAGTTTGAGTCGGGGTTGTTCTAATTCCTATTATAGTTCTCAACATATTGCGTTGTCTCTAAAAAAATCACAAGTGGTCGGTTGGCTTTTTACAAAATTAACTTCTAATGCATCAACCTTCTTGGTTAGAAGGCTAACTTGGGCCATCAAAGATGTTAAAGCATTTACTTTATATACACCGACTATCTTCTTTAGATTCACCATTTTTAATGGCCACAATAACTATTAGATGCCATATATTCTATAAGGTCATAGGCTTTGTCTGTGGATTTGTTCATCAATGCATCACTAGCAACGACGTCCATTGTTATTCTTAAGTGTCCCACAAGCCCATTGTAGAATGTCTGAACCAGCAACTAATTTTGGACTCCATGGTCTGGGCATTTCCTAAGTATGTCCAAAACCTCTCCCATGCTTTATATAATGATTCTGAGTCAAACTGCACAAAAGACATGATATCATTCCTCATTCTTACAATTTTGGCTGGTGGAAAAAACTTAGCTAGAAAATTTTTGTGCAAGGTAATCCTATGTAACGATAAATCTAAATGGTAATGATGTAAGCCAACTCTTGGCTATATCCCTTAATGAGAAAGGGAACAGCCACAGTCTAATCTCATTATCGGATACCCCATTATATCTGAATGTATCACATATCTTGAAGAAGTTCAAGATATGCTCATTTGGATCACTATGAAGTCCATTAAATTACACTAAATCTTTAAGTATACATATAGTGCTGGGCTTGATCTAAAAATTATTGGTATTGACTATTGGCCTTCAAATACTAGAATTTATCCCATCAAACAATGGGACAACATATTCTCTCAAGGATCTCAGTTCTACAGCTAGAGGGTTTAGATTCTGATCTCCTATAGTATCTAATTATGCTTGCTCTCGTCAAATTCTTCTAAGTATTTGTTCTATTTTTGAGTTAAAAGCAGTCAAATCAACATTCTTGGATCATCGCATACACAGCCATAGCTACCTGTCAATATAAATGAAAAATAAAACAAAAGAAAATATAAATATAAATTTAAAATAAGATAGAATGGTATTAGTATTGGTGAAAATAAACTAAGTCCCAAACAAGGGTGTCAAAACATTATTATGTAATTATTAAGCGCAAATACACGCTATCGTAAACAAGTATAATAGAGTTAAGAATGAATGTCGTGCCCATAGGGACTTAGTATATATTTTCTACCAAATACTGAAGTAAATCTTTTTATTTTTATCCAGAAATCAATATTCAAGTGAAATTTAAGTGAACCTAAATTTATGAATGCAACTAAACTAAAATTATCACAACTAAAGCAATTTATTAGATTAACAATATAAAGAAAACCTAAGATTATAACTATCCCTTAATATGCTTTTTCTAAAGATACTACCTTTTAATACTTATTTCTTTAGTTTTATTATTGGTCAAAACACTAACCTATTTACTAACCTCATCCAATGGTCAAGTGAATATATCTTAAATTACCAATTACTTATATTCTTATGGTAACTCGATAAAATTAAGACTCATTTAGTTCAAGCCCTTTTAACCATACAAGCCATATAGGTATATTCATATCCTATATCGAAACTTGTAGATACTACTCCACAATTATGTATCAAATTACTCTAAGCTAAACACGAAGATGCCTTTTCTAAGTTTATCTTAACTGTTCCTAAATTATTTAATTAAGTGGCTGGGAATACTGAAAGCATTAAGAGCTAATAATTTGAATAATAAAAAAACTAAATTCAAATAGTCTTAAAAAGTATAACAATTAAGCACACATATTGAGTTTAAGCTATAACCGTAGAAAATAAAATTAGTTCATGAGTATAAGAGAACAAAAGCTAAGAAGAAAAAAAATGACACAAGAAAAATGCAAACCAAATTAAAGATCCAAATCTTGAATTGCAAATAGTTGATCTTGATAGAATTCCCTTGCTCTCTTGAATATGCACCAATATCTCATTCGAATTTGCCTTAAAGTGTGTTAATATTACTCTAAAAAGCTTGAGTTTTGAATGAATAAAAATCAGAGATGAGTGGTCTTTTTATAAGGGATCTATGGAGCTTTGAAATTGTATTTAAAATATAATTAGGAAATCGCCTTGACGCTAGGCCGTTCTCCTCTCAATGTTGGGACGTTGGCTCAAAAATCTTCATTACAACAACATTTTTCACTCAATGTTGAGGAGTTGAGCCTTGCAAATACAAGGTTCGAGATTAGTCGCATCGCTGAGGTGATATCTTTTTGGTGCTAAAGTTGTAAGATTTTGAAAATTTTGCCTTAGCATTCTCTATTTATTGATGGGGCATTCATAAGCACATGAACACTGGAATGTTCAAGTCTCTATCACCGCAGTGTTCATAAGATATTTCATTTTCTTTGCAATTTAGTCCTTTTTTATTTTGACTTTATTTTCTACACTTTTACTCTAATTTTCTTCATTTTTCATCATTTAATGCATCACGTTGGAGTTGGTACTTACGTGCCATTCCAATAGTGTATGAATATTAATTGTTTAATATTTATACAATAAATATCTCAAATAAAAATCATTAATATTATAATTATATGGCATAATGCTTGTAACATTTTAGATATTGTATGATCTGAAGGAGTTCATATCTGGTCTAAAAGAGTTTAGATCAGTGCTAAGAGTTAGCAGAATTGAGAATTATAAATGCTAATGATCTGAAGGAGTTCATATCTGGTCTAAAGGAGTTTAGATCAGTGCTAAAAGTTAGCAGAGTTGAGAATTATAAATGCTAAGAGTTAGCACTGCAAAATAGTTAGTAAGTTATAAGAGTCAGCCATATCTAAGAAGTTAAAGCCTTGTCTGAAACGGGACAACGACTTGAGAATATACTAGTGATGACATAGTTACAAAGAGTTGCAATAGGTGCTAGGAAATGTCATTATGTAAGCATGTTCTCAAACACTATGTTCCTAATCTATTTTCATCGATACAGATCTGTCGGTGAATCTATTTTATATAGATCAATTTATGTCTATATCTATATGGTATAGATGGTTGTTCTTAACTGACCATAAGCTTAGAGGTTGTATAGGTATGCAGGTATTCAATCAGGACTGGATACTGAACAAACTCATGATGACCTCTAATAGACATCCTATATAGCTGTCAATAGAGGGTCTTTTTGAGTTGAGTAGTATTCGCAGTCCTTTGACCTGAGCGCCACAGTGGGCTTGTGAGTGATCCACCATACTTTGGTTCCACGCATGTCAGAGGCTTTTCATAGTCTGACCGCTGAGTGTTGCTGAGTATAATCCAATGCTCATGGAGTCTGGTGTGCATATATATGGGATTCGTCAACTCATATGGGTGAGTTGTATATCCTAATGCTCTAAGAATTGTGTTTCAAAAAGTCTTTCGATCAAAAGTATAAACCCAAAAAAAGAGTTTTTTGTAGGGTTAAATAATATCGTAAAGAAGTTTATGGATATTATTTTACAGAAATATAAATTTGGAGATAAGTTCATTAACGTTCTTATAAGGATTTGACGGTGTTGATCTATGTCCCCGCATGTTCAGGATATAATTGACAGAAGGACTAACATATGCGCTATAACCTCAGCTTATATAGTTTAATATGCTAATTTGTAATATATGTGACGTGTGTGTGGGGCATCGATCATAGAATTATGGAGTAGTTTCTTTTGACAAATCGGGCGTAAACCTATAGAGTCTCATAGTATGAAGTGTACTTATTGTGCACTGGGGCAGCGTACCGGATTGAATTATTCAATCTAGTAAATTTCAGCAAAAATTGAATATTTGTTTCATGATCCCTCGAGATGTGCACGTGTCAATACTTAAGAGTTAAGTACATTAATTAGTTAAAAATTATTGTTGACGAATTAAATGTTGACATGTGGTGCATAGTGAGCCTTCGGTGAAGTTGACTCAAGTGTATGGTTAGGTAGGACTCACTTTGGGTTAACTTGGTAACCAAGTTAAGGGCTTAAGGGTAATTTTAGTTAATTGATTATTTAAATGATAAATAATCAAGATATTTATTTATTTAAAGTTAAATAAATATTTAACTTAACTATGTTTAAAAATTAATCATGTAGTTAAGTTAAACTAGATATTTATATTTACTTAATTGCTAAGTAAATTCTAACTCAATTAAGGTCAATTGTTAATTATGGTTAGGTTAGATACTTGATGTCCAAGTAAAGTTTAACCTAACTAAAATTAATTGTTAACTATAGTTAGGTCACATACTTGGTGGCCAAGTAAAGTTAATTTAACTAAAGTTAATTGTTAACTAAGGTTAAATAGAAGTGAAATGTGAGGTAAATGAAACAAATATTATTTTAATGAATTTATAATTCATTTTGGTTAATGGTTACAAAAGTGGTCGGCTATTTCTTTACCTTTATGAAAGGGAAGAATTCATTTTTGATGAATTTGCTTAAAGGGTGATCTTTTTGGCTTATGGCATGGACGACAATAGTGAGAGAAAAACAAAGAACAAAGAAACCATTCATTTTTTTCTCTAAGTGGCCATTCATCATTAAGCTCAATGGATTGGTTTTGTTGTTCAAGTGTGAACAAAGAAACAAAACAAATCCATGTCCTTGAAACAATTGCCTAAGTTAAAGAGTTTAGCTTAAGAAATGGTTTAAGTGTTAAACCAGTGTTAGAATTAAAGTTACTATTATAGTCAATCAAGCCCACCTTTGTTGATTGCTAGAATTGACAATGAATATATTTTAGACAGAACTCTAGCTTAATCTGTTCCAAAGGTTTATGAGGTTAATTTTTAATCTTTAATTTGATTTTATTATTGCAATAAGAGAAAAAAAATTATTGTGTTCATTGTTTAGGAAATTAGATTTTAAGTTTCCACTGCATATATATTTATGTATGATATGCATGGATTATATATATACAAAAAAATTTATGTGATGAAAATGCACCACATGCATACACCCTTGCCATAATCATCACCAACACATCATCCCTATAACATCAATATTAAATACATAAATAGTCTTCCATTCACTTAAAAATAAATAATTCCTAAGTAAATTGAGAACAAAAATATATCTATTGCACACATATCAAACATCGATCCACAGATTGGAATTTCCTTGTAGATCTAAACCTGAGATAATAAAAATCAATAATTTCACATCAACAAATGGTAGTTTGAGCACCTTCTCCGCATTTCAAAGTAATAATGAATCGATAAAATTACTACCAAGAACGTAGGAGCAAAACCATATATGTTATCTGCTATTTTCTTTTGACTACCTTTTTTTCCTGATCTTCTTTAACTTTTTTCTGCCACTGTGTTTAAGGTATTATAGAGCACAGACCATGCAATTATATCTCATGAGTAGGCATTAAACTAATCCAAATCGTCGACAAGCCTAAGTACAAAATATTAGACTTTTGATTGTCTTGCGCCACTAACACTTTATGGAAAAAAACAATATACACATTTTTACAGTATCTATGACATCATCAACACTCAAATCTACCATATTGAACCACATATCTAAATCTTTATAAGTTAAAATACTTCTATTTATTAAATATTTAACCCACAGTCTATTTCTAAGCTTTTTGTTCAACTCTTTGACTGAGTGATAATCTCTCATTCATAACTTTGTAATCAAATAAAAATCAAAACGGAAGAATCTAATACACTTGTTGCATACTAAAAATTACAACTCTTCATACAAGTTTTGGGTATGCACTTGTCTTAACAATATCTCATGCACTAATATACCAGAGAATGAGATATTGTGCGCATCCAAGAAATGACTCTGACATATGGTCATAAATAAATCTGCCTATCTGGGCGTCAACTTATGCCTAATGACGTTTATGGCCCACAACTTTGAATAAGTAATGATTGACGCTCGATAGAACTCGTTTTCTAGAATTATAAATATTTTGACATATTTTGCTTCCTTAAAAAAATAAATTTATTAGTGCATGAACGAATAATTAAATAAATTAAACCAATTATTAACAACTAATCAAATTAAATAAAGTAATAAATATTAAATTAATTAAAATAACAACAACTAAAATTAATAACAAAATATTTAAAAAAACAAATTAAACAATTAAATATATTAAATAATAATTAAATATATTAATAACTATATTTTATTTAATAAATTAAAATAATTTAAAATAAAGACAACTAAAATTATATTAAGCAATTAAATTAATTAATTTTTTATTAAAATTAACCAAGAAAATAAATTATTAAGATAACAAATAAATATATTAATAACATAATATTAATTAATTAATTAATAACTATAATTAATTTAATATCAAGTTCAAATTAATTTAATTAAATATTTTTTTAAATTAGGTGGTACCACGTGACAGCATAAAAAGAATGCCACATGGCAGCGCTGCGCTTAGCACATATGGTGGCAAAAAATGACGATTTCATCAGATTTTTAGCTTTCCAAGTCATTTCCACCCATTTTAAAAAAAAACTACTCATTTTACACATTATCACAATATAATTCATCATTAATAGCAAAACAATTCATGAAGTTACCAAGTATTTGCCCTTTTCTAGTGAGAATGTGTTAGTTGCTCACTGATCTACAAAGGTTTGGTGAGTGTTTTTGAGTTTTGTTAGTTTGAGAGAGTGAAACATGCTCTTGGGTGAGAGAGGGGAGAAAATCAAAATGATATTTGGGGGGCGGCAAAAAGGTCCAAATTTAGCCTTTTTTGCTATATAATAGTAAAACTTAAGAAAAAAAAAGGGCTAAAAAAGATTAAACTAGGATGGGCATATTGGGAACGAGTCAAGTTCAGGACGACCTAACCCTACTTGAGTATTGATTAGAACAAACTTTGGTTGAGATGGATCAAGACAGAAGAAATTCGAGAAATTTTAGGACATATTGGGCTGGGTTTCTTTCTCTCTAAGGTTGATTTGAAAGTTAGGCTAATGTTTTGTATTTTTTAAAATTATTTTTGTATGTTTGTGTTTTGGATTTTAAATTTTGATTAGGTTTTTTTTATATAGGTTGGGTTTTAATTGGACTTGTTAGATATTTTTTTTAATGTTCGAGTTTATTTTATTTTTAATTTGCAAAAATATTTAATAGAGTTTTATTTTTAAAAAAAATATATGAACTTCTTTTATTGAGTTAATTGAATAATAGAAACCTTTTCGTATTTTCTAATTCTCTCTCGAATCATAATTGAATTAAATTAAATGAATTAGAATTTTAATTACATTAAATTTTATTTTTTTAATATTAAATTAAATTATAATAAAATTAAACTCTTCAATGACAAAAAGATCATAATAATAAATGACTAAATTCATTAAAAAATAATACATTTTATAATTTTAATTTCAATTCTATTAAATTTTTACAATTCTAAGTCAATTAAATTTTATAATTTCAATTTCATTCCATTAAATTTTATAATTTCAATTTTGGTTCTAATTACATTAAATTTTATAATTTCAATTCTAATTACAATTTCATTCCATTAAATTTTATAATTCTAATTTCAACTCTATTAAATTTTATAATTTCAACTTCAATTACAATTTTAAATCTATTAAATTTTATAATTTTAATTCTAATTATATTAAATTTGATAATATTAAGTTTTACATTTTTTTTTATTAAAAAAAAGTCTCAATTTTTTATTTCTTAATTTTAAAAATTTCCAAATTTATATAAAAAAAATTTCAAATCCAAACCGAGGTTACTAGAACACTCAAAATGAGTCTTGATCGATCTCATATTCAAAATTTCAATTTATACGGATCAAAAAGTTTTAAAATAGCACACGAGAACTTAATCAAAATGACAGACGCCCATTATAAGTGCACTCTTTTCATCAGATGTCAAGAGTTTGAATTCCCTCCCCCATATTTATAATAATTGTAGCATACATTAAAAAAATAAAAAGTTACGGGACAGGAATACCGGATTTTGCCCCGTCCTAGAACTATAAACCTTTAAAATGGGATCATTTTCGAAAATCTCCCTTATATTTAAACAGTGACCCTTATTTCGGGGACATTTATATCTTTTCGTCATTCCAACGCAGAGAAAAAGAAGAGGGAAAAAGCATTTCCACTAGCGGTAAAGAAAATGAGAAAGGAAACCCGAAAA
This sequence comes from Ailanthus altissimus, assembly GCA_946807835.1. Classification (NCBI taxonomy): domain Eukaryota; kingdom Viridiplantae; phylum Streptophyta; class Magnoliopsida; order Sapindales; family Simaroubaceae; genus Ailanthus; species Ailanthus altissimus. Next base: position 15,463,392 of record OX327697.1, on the reverse strand, counting down.
AAAATAATAATAATAATCATCAATGACAAGTGAAATGAAATGAAATGAAAGCATCTTCTTTCCCCCCTTCGCTTTCTCGCATTAATTCCTCTTGCTCTCTCAAACAAACAATAATGTCGCTACTACTAACTCTATTAACACTCACACTAACACTAACACCAACACCGACACTGGTCACCTCACACTATCACTACAACTTCACTTCCTCTCCTCCATCACAACCCGAGTGGCGCTCAGCACGTGCTACTTACTATGCCGCCTCCGATCCACGTGACGCCGTTGGGGGAGCGTGCGGCTACGGCGACCTTGTCAAGGCGGGCTATGGTCAGGCTACCGTCGGATTGTCCGAGACCCTCTTCGTGCGTGGCCAGACCTGCGGCGCGTGCTTTGAGCTTCGATGCGTTGAGGACCTGCGCTGGTGCATTCCTGGGACTTCTATCATTGTCACTGTCACCAATTTCTGTGCGCCTAATTACGGTTTTACCCCTGATGGCGGAGGCCACTGTAATCCACCTAATAAGCATTTTGTGCTTCCCATTGAAGCATTTGAGAAGATAGCCATTTGGAAAGCTGGCAACATGCCCGTCCAGTATCGCAGGTATTCTCTCTTTTTGTTTGTTTATTTTATTTGTTATTATCATTAATTACTCAAGTTAACAAGATAGGGTGGTTTTGATTTACTAGCATAATTGTTAATTTACTTGCTGGTTGCTAACATACGCCCTCTGTGTGGGTCACCCTCGTTTTGCTAAGTTGAGCAGGGCATGTGTGTGTGTTCGGATTATTTTTTTTTTTTTTTGTTTCTTGGGAATTTCGTATGTTTGAAGCAATCCTTTGTCTCTTGCTGAATGGCTTGGTTTTTGGACTCTTAAGGCTGTTGTTGGATTATAGTTGTGGCTCTTAACGTTTCCTTAATTTCTTTTAAACAAGTTAAGCTTAAGCATCATACTGATAGTATTTAATTTTTACTTTGGCTCTTGACCGTATGACTAAGGAATAATTCATCTGCTCACTTGCAAGGACCCTACTATCCTTGGTTTACATTTGAAAAGTTAGTTAGAATGGTTATTATTATGGTGTATAATGAAAGTAGTAATAGCAAAATATAGTTGGATATCACAGAAAGACGTCTTCTCACATTTGTGATTGAAAGGTTATAGTGAAACATGCACAAATTGGAATATAGAGATGGATAAAATACAGTAGCTATTTTTAAATCCACAAATAACGCAGCAGCAACAAGGCATAAGAGGAATCAATGTGTGCATGTTGATTTTATTCAGATACTCTAGAACTCTTTGAAACTCTTGATTTTTTTAAATTCGTAAATTCTAAACAACCTTTAAAATATTATATATAAGGATGTGACCAAAGGATGCAAATAATTCAAATTTCAAATACCAATCTTTTATTTTATTTCTTTTTTCTTTTTTAACATCAAATAGGAAATATTAGGTATCAAGGACATTTATAGGGCTAATTTAGTACACCACTCATTTGAGAATCTAAGATGTGTATTGAATGAAGTCAATTGATATTGTCATTTTTACTTAAGAAGATATATAACCATGTTTACATAACAATGTCCTCTTAGTCAATTTTCATGTCTCTTCTTGTGAATCCAGCCTCTTGTTACATTGGGAAATACAATAAGGTCCTTTATGTTTCACTTAAATTTAGTTAGGTTCGTAAAATTTGATTTGTGATAGTTAGGTTGTTTTGTGACAGCAGGTCCACTCTGATTAAAAAATGGTTTAAGTTTTTTGTACATAGGACTTTGCTATCACAAAAAAGACCTAATTATGACAAATCAAACTTCTGTGTACCCTGCTATACTTAAGCTAAACAAAAGGACTGTCTTGTAATTTACTCTTGATACATTGATGTGATGGGAAGTTATGCTGCAAAGATGATAGAGTGATTAATTAAGGATCAAGCATAAAGGGCTATAGGAGGTATTTTCTTGGTGAAGAAAGAGCATTACATGACTCATATTTATATGTATAATTATAATATAATAAAACAGGGAAGAATTTTTTATTATTGAAAATCAATAGTACTACATCTGCATCCTTTATGTTCAAACTGTAATTTTAGATTGTGGGCCATGCAGCAATGATGTAATTGCTCACATCCATTTGTATGAACATAATTGTGTATATAAAGTTTGCATGTGAAGTATTACTTGAGGAAAATAAATAAGCCCGGAAAGCTTTATAGTAAAGAAATCTTGGTAAGGAGAGAGAACCCCATTCTGTGGTTGAAAGAGCTCTCTTTTGTGGCATAAGGCAGTCAAAGGGAGGAATGGGATTACAGAATGGACCTTACCAACTATAACAATTCATCTATCCGACATATGAGGAGAGAAAACTCCTCTTTATATGAATATGACAGTGTATATTGAAGAAATCATCATCTAGAGCCAACCTCTAGTAACAAGATGCTTGAGGGATATTTTTGACATAGTTTTCAGCAATTGTTTGATACTTCATAAAAACGTGTTACAGCTTGAGTAAACTATTAGTAGGTTACTTACGAAAAGAATCATTAATGATAGAGTAACTTGATGGCAAAGGAAGTTAGTTGATTGTTAGATGTGAAATGCCACATTTAAAAAAAACTATTGTAGCTAATTGTTTGCTCTGGTACTTTTTAGGGAACTTGTTTGAGCACTCTCTTGTATAGACTTTATGAAAGGATGGGTCTCATTTTACTGATCATTTTTCTCCTGCTTGAGTCGTTTACCTGAACATTATATTTATCTAAGGTACCTATTTCTCATCTGATTTTTATACCTTCCATGGAAGATAGGCATCAACACAAACTAAACCTATCTTCCTGCATTGATATTCTCAAAGAGAATTACATACCTGCAAGTTCCATTTTGGGAATTTTTAAAAGAAACTATAAAAGGGAAAGAAAAAGAGCTCGTACATTGAAGGTGTTTTGGGAACAGTATTGCTAGCTTTCAGTCGACTGTTTGATCCCCAATGCTTGGCCTGTTGTTTCCCGTATTAAGATTCAGCATTATGAAGTAGATGTCTTGGGCTTTGACTTTCTCAATTCTTGTATGTTGTGTATGAAAACGGAAAATTGCTTTTGATTGGAATAGAATTGCAGGTGCTAAATAAGTCTCAAGCCCCTCATTAAACAAGACAATAAAAAGAATACGAAAAAATTTATTTTTCGAAGGGTAATCATCAAGGATAGTTTTCAAAATTAAATGGTACTAGAATATTTTTTGCAGAGGAAAACCATCTTTTACTTCATCTTTGGTGTATCTTTTATTTTATTAATATTTTCTATAAAGAAACTGCAGTTACCAATAATGATATGTATAGGTGTAGAAGATTATGATGCAATCCCATTGTAATAATACAATTCATGTGATTGAGTAGCATGGTGCCAATGCTATAGACATGGCACACAATATGTGGTCACATTTCGTTCTTAACTCTACAATATCATGCTAGTTCTTTTATGACATGCCAAAGAAGCGATATTGGACATGAATTCATGCTGAACATATGGTTTCAAAATGAATTCAAATAACATCTTAATTTCATTTTTTGAACCTAGATTTGCTTGCTGTAATATTTTCCTTGGCTATGAACATTTATGTCAGGGATTTCAGAGCAGGTTGATAGGCGCTTTTGAGATTGATTTGGAGTGTCAGATCAGTAACTTAAGATCTTAGAGAATATAAAAGGAGAATGTTAAAAGGCAATAGTTTCAGATATTGAAACCATTAGCTTTAGTACATTTGAAGTTGAAACAATTAGCTTATTGAAATGATGTGAAACCCTCAATAGGTGGGTGGCTTCTCACCTCCCATCTAATCTCAATGGGAAGGTGGGGTTCTAGTCCCTCCAGTGGCATTTAGAGGTAGATTTCCTTCGATATTTAGTGGCAGACTTGGCTCTTATTAGGCCTAGAAATCTGGGCTGGCCATAATAATTAATAGACTTGATCCACACTGTCCCAGGAGACCCTCACCCAAGTGCCAGAATTCAAAAAGAAAAAGGGTAAAAGAGCATACTGAAATACAGTAGTATTAGCCCCTACAGAAAATTTTGTTCATGAATGGGCTGGTTTTTCCCAACTTATGTAGCATAATAATTGGTTCATAATATGAAAATTTTTCAGAAAATTGATTGTTTCCATGAAATTATACAGAGTGAAAAGTTAAAACCTTTGATAATAGTCAACATTTTTACAAGGGAAACTATGAATGAGAGCTTGAACTTGTATTTAAGCAATTCTTGTTCCACGTCTGTTAGTGTTCCTTACATAGGTTTACTATTATTGATTTACCGTTGCAAAATGGATGCATTATCCCTACCCTTATTTTTTTTGGAAGCTTACGCCATATTTTGGAAGCCTTCATTTTCTACCTAAACCTAATAAGACTTTTGTTGTTCCATTTTAGTTTAGAACTCTTATAGAAGCAATTCCACTTACATAGAGAGCTATGGCATAAAGAGTGTTTGCAGAGTAAGTTTAAACAAGGCTAATTTGTTTTTTAAGTTGAGCACTGAATTTACCCCTTGGAGAGAAGGTACCGAGTGTGCTCTAATGTAAAATACTTGCATACTCTGCTGGACCAAATTTTATTGTTAACCCTGCCTTGTCCTTTTATTGGAAGTCAATCTGTCTTGTGGATTTGTCAATTTTCTTATTATGAAGTTGAATTAAATGTGCTGCTCTTTTTTTTTTTTCCCTTTCTTGAGAATGCTTCTTCTGGACTATACAGCTTGTGGTCTTGAAAGAAGGTCCTGTTTCTCATACATGTTGATTTTTATTGGAATAGGATAAAATGCAGAAAGGAAGGAGGCATTCGATTTTCAGTTGACGGTTCAGGTATCTTTATTTCAGTTTCGATCAGCAATGTAGCCGGTGCTGGAGATATAGTTGCAATGAAGATCAAGGGTTCAAGAACTGGTTGGCTTCCAACGGGTAGGAATTGGGGCCAAAACTGGCATATAAATGCTGATCTAAAAAATCAACCTCTCTCATTTGAGGTCACTAGTAGTGATGGTCTCACAGTTACATCTTATAATGTTGCTCCTAAGAATTGGAACTTCGGGCAGACCTTTGAAGGCAAGCAATTTGAGTCTTAGACTAGCACCAAGAACGTATTTATACAGTAGATATTTTTTCTTTTCCTCTTTCCTTTTTGTTTTTTTTCTTTCATTTTTTCTTGTACTAATTTGGGTGGAAGGGTGTATGGTAGGGTTTTGTTTTGGCAGGGGAGGTATGTCTCCAAATGTTGTAATGATTCTGAAAACAATGTTTAAGACCATAGTCCGTTCAATTAAAGTAATACATGTGGCAGTCGGCATCGGTCTGAAAATTCCTCGTAAAACCTCGTAGCCATTTTTCGCGTACTCTTTAACTTCATAAATACCCCTGATTCAATTTTTTTTTTAAATAAAACATTATAAAAATAACTTGTAGATGCGGGTATTCGATTTTATATAGAAAGAATTTAGTAAGACTAAGTGGGTTTGGGATAAATTTGATATACAAATTTTAAGTTTAGAGTAGATGCGAGTTTATCTAAAAGTTTATAGATATTCGTATTCGTAGATTTTTAATTGTTTTAAGTTTTTATTTTTTTAAATAGTAGTGTTACATATTATTGTTTTTGGATAATAAAATTGTCATAACACGATATATGAGTTTAAAACCCATCATGAATCGAATATGTCTGACAAAAAATAGTCTATTGAGTACTACTTATTTATGGGAAATTTTTGAAAATGTTATTCATTTTTTTGTCACACTTAAAATTTTCAATCTTTTTTTTTTTGTTGCCAAAATGCATATTATCTGTCTTTTTTGCCACCCCCCCAATCCAACTCTAAAATCATAATTTTCATTTCTCTCACTAAAATACACATAAATTTGTCTCAAATCAATTAAACCAACCGGTCACTTGTAGATCAACAAACAACCATCACATTTTAAAGATTAGAAGCTAAAATTATCAATTGGACAAATATAAAATCAACTTTAAATTAATGAGTTTCGAATTTGAAGGTATTTTTATGCATTTTTTTTAGTAATTAGTATAAATAATTAAATTTCTAATTAAAAGAGTGAAAAAAATGATCAAAAATAGTTAAAAACAATCAAAATGATGAAAATGGACAAAAAGGACCGAAATCTGCATTTTGCCTGTGATCCACGCATTAGCGCGTGCACCACGCGCAAGATGCAGAGTACTCACGCTCCACGTGCGCTAAGCTCGTGCCACATGTGGTGCCATGTGACCATCAATTTTTATTTTTTTATTAAATTTAATTTCATATTATGAAAATGTAATTATTAATTAAATTAATTAATATTTTTATGATTAATTATAGTTGTTGTGTAATTAATTTATTTTCTTAGTTAAATTTAATTATTTTGGTGTTTGATTATAATACAAAATTAATAAATTTAAGTGTTTAATTAATTAAATGTAATTTAATTTGAAATTAATTTAATTAATATAGAATTTAACTACTTATTTATAAAATTATAAATTAAATGATATTATATATTTAATTAGTAAAAACTTAATACATTTAATTGTTTAATTAATTATATAAAATATAGTTGCATAAATGATTAAATTTATTTAATTATATGCTCATGCAATAATAATTTCTTTTAAGAAGTAAAACGTGTCGAAATCATTTATAATTCTTAAAATGAATTTTATCAATTGTCAATTACTCCTTACTCAAAGTTGTTGACTTTAGATACCATTAGGTATAAGTTGACGCTCAGATAGACTGAATTATTCAGGACCACGTGTTTTGGTCATTTTTTGGATGTGTATGATATTCCTTTCTCAGATATATTAGTACATGAGATTTTATTAAGATAAATACATATCTAAAACTTATATGAAAAATTATCATTTTTCATATGCTAGAAGCACATTATATTCTACCATTTAAAATTTTATATGATTACAAGATTGAGGATGAGAGATTATCCACAGTTAAAAAGTTGAACAAAAAATTAAGAAATAAATTGTGGGTTAAATATTTTAAAAATAGAAGGGAGTTAACTTATAAGGACTTAGATATATAGTTCACTACAGTAGATTTAAAGGTTGAGGATGACTGTAAAAATTCGTTTGTTTTATTTATTCTATAAAGTATTGATGCTGCAGGACGATAGTAGATCAGTATAGTATTTTGTGCTTAGGCTCGTCGGCGATTTGGATGAATTCAATGTCTACCTATTGGGCATAATTGCATGGAGCATGCTCTAGAATAACTTAAGCATTACACTAATAAAAAAATTAATGAAAATAAGAAAAGATGGTGGCAAGGAGAAGGAAACATGTAACATATATGCTTTTAGTCAAGCATTCTTAGTGAGTAATTTTATGTGTTATTTAAAATGTTATTGTTTATTATATCAGGTTTTGATCTATGAGGCGATTTCGATATGTGGATCGGTGTTTGTGCGTAAGAATGGTGACCATTTTTCTCGTCTCTTAAATTGGTATACCAGAGGTACCCCAATGTTCGTAAATGTTGAAAAGCTTCTATTAAAAAAAGGAGGAATATTGAGTATATTTAAAACTATATAGCCACTCTAATATATATATATTAGAGAGATACTTTTTCTTATTAATAGTTAACAATATAAAAAGTTGGTGCCTAAAAAAATGAGAAGAATAAGGACTGTCGCATGACAGCAAAATTGCCTATCCTATCAGAAGTATGGGGAGGGGTTCTCAAACCTAACCATATTGTTAAGTCAAAGTCCAATTCATCGATCTTGTGGATAATATAGATGTTTAACGTAGCTATCTCTCTAAAGCCCCGCCAACCTCTAGCTTAACGGTACAATAATTTAGTAATTTTCTTTTATTCACTATTTAATTTTGTTGAGTATTATGTTGTAAAGATTGATTATAATTACTTATGTATAGTTTGAGCCGAGCACGTCATCGTAATATAATGTTCTTGAGAAAAAGATTGATAAACTATAGGACGAGATGCTAGTTATAAAAATTGAGCTAATGACCAAGAAGGATAAGGATAAAGCAAAGCTCTTGTATCATATGAGTCTCATAATGCAGTACCTTAAGTCATCCAAGTTGTTTGAGGATGCAAATCAGATGATGGTATGTTTTGTACATGAAGTTGATTTGGTACATTCATAACAACTTACTATATTCATTAATATTATTTAATTTCAATGAGAAAATGCATAGTCGATGATGTTCAAACACAGACATTAGTGGTTGAGTATCAGTATTAGTGGCAGCCAAACATGCAATATGCAACTAAGAGCCCCTAAATGTTAAAATTATATTCGATGCTACTAGACTAGGGGTGAGCAAGTATGGGCGCCAATAGAAGGATACATCGAATAAACATACTTTTTATACTAATCCCCTCCAAAAAAAGTTCAAACGAAGAAAGGTCGAATTACAAGTAAAGACTTCGGTTGATGTGCGTGGGAGACTATAGTTGATAGATGAAGCTAAATATGCAGAACTTTTGGCTTGGATGCAAAATGGTCGCAGGCATATTATTTTACATGGGCTTGATGCTAATGCGAAATGGTTTAATAAGTTTCTACTTGATTGGCTTGATGATTCTGTAAGGATATTTTATTTATTTTTTAAATAAAAATTAATAGTATCAATACTTATATATATTATGTAGAGTTTTGCATCATATTAATGAGTATCTAAACTTCGTCCATCAACGATAGGATAAGTTTGAGCAAGTGTACTCATAACATTACATAGTTATAGATGCATTTGTTTTGTAATTGTTTTTTCCTCAATTATTGTTCACATTAGGTTATAAATTTGTTGGTTAAATTATTTTAATTTAAAGTCATGTATTTTTTTTAGGAGTACATTAGATGTATGTACCAAGCGCATGCCTTTTATGCTAGATGATATTTAATAGAATGCAATGCTATTATCATATTCATATGGAATAAAAGAAGATGTACTTGGTGGTAAAATGTGGGGTGAGGTCGATAAGGTAATGGAAGTAAATTAATTATTTTTTTATTGATTAGCTATAATTAGTTCATAATAAAACTACAAATATTAATGTAGGGATATATCCTTTTGACTTACAAACAAGAGCATTGGTTTGTGGTAGAGATCAAGTTTGTTTATAAAAAGATTATATTGTATGACTCTAACATTAATGCATATTCTAACCAAGCAATTGAAGATTTTATTGCACCTCTTTCTATTGTCATGCCATTTTATCTCTATAAATGTAGATTTTATGAGTTTATGAAAGAAATAAATGTCGATATGTCACCTTTCACAATTATTCGTTTAAAGGAAGGTATATCTCAACAGATGGTTGGGAGTAAGGATTGTGGTATATTCACTTGTATGTTCATTGAGTACCTAATGTTGGTTCAACTATTTGATTTTGACCCCAACCTTAGTACCTTTTTTAGAGAAAAGATAACTACAGATTTGTGGATCCATGCTTGACATGATGTATAGATGTCCAAAATATTATATATATGTGCATTTGTGTTATATAATTGTATATTGTCATTATATTTGATGGATGTGTGCGGAGATGATGTATAATTGTGTAGAAGTGTTATTTATGATCTGCAGGTTTTGGAAAATCCATAAAATAAGAGAAATTTTATTGGAATTTTGATAAATGAATATAATTGTTATATGATTTAAAAGCACAATTGCACATGTAATATATTATATATACATGCCTAATATTCATAAAAATAAATAAATGCTAATTCTACGAAAGCCAAAATATTAATTATGAAATACGCCAATCAATAATTAACTATATTTAACATCAAACAACAAAAATTAAAGTAAACCAATTGAAATGAGATTAGACATAAATTTTTGTTTTACAAACGTATATCAATTGCTATGTAAATCATTAGGATTTTGACATTTGTGTTGCTTGTGTCATGTAGTTTACGACTATAAAAATTCTTCAATGATTCCTCCCCTTAAGATGGAATTCATGTCATCTTATGCCTGCCTACTTGTTAACGTGCTATCGAAGACTGAATGTCAATATTTCTTAATTTGTTTAGAACTATCTAATATGATAGATGGCCTACCGGAAGTACTAACTTATTATATGCACAAATTAACCACTCAAATGTATAATAAGTCAAACAAAGACTCTCGTATGCTTATCTTGTATATCTGTATAAGGCAATAACATGAGGACACCAAAATTTAAACTTCCACAGCTTTATATCTTCGCTATGATGTCCACTATTCCATCTCTATATCCGTCCTTCACTAAAAATTATGAATTATCCATTGGGTGAACTATCATTTGACTAGCTTTATCATTATGCTTCATCACTTTGTGATTAACCTAAGTCGTTGAAAGGACGTCATATGTTTTGCTACCTCTCATATATTATAAAACCACTGTTGCATTATCTTGCGAATGCAGTCAACCAAGGTAGTTATAGGAAGAGATATTGTATCTTTTGCAACTACATTAATACTCTCTGTGATATTAGTGGTCATGATGTTGTATTTTTTGAATGCATCAACTGATCGAGCTTATTTTTCTATACCAATATCCTATAAATACTTAGATGTTTTAGGTTTCATCTTTGACATATTGTTCATTTGTTGTTGAAAGTCAGAAAGGCAATATGCCTTAGCAGTAGTAAAATAAGCATTTAAGAATCTCATTTTTTCTTATTTTTCGTTGGTATTTTGTATTCATCACTAAATTCTCCTTCAAGTGATAAATGTAAAATCCATTATAAGCATTAAAAACATACATTGGATAGCCCTCTTAATACTAATGTGTTGATTAGATACAAAAATAAGATCATGATGGTCACCAATTACTCTCTAAAATTTGATTATAAACCATGTCTAAGAAACATTATTTTCTAAGTCAGCAATCTCTTATGCCAATAGAACAATATTAAATGTTTCTCTTTTTACATACCACCATAAATATTATACTAAGATAGGAACCTTTCAAAAAATGTTCCATCAACTGCAATCATGGGTCAAATTAATGATTAGAAACTTTTGATACAAAGTTCCAACGTCATAAAGAAAATGTTAAAGTGATTATTACTATTAATACAGGAAGCAATCAGAACGAATACTCTAGAGCACCTTTTATCATCTTTAATGTATGTTGTTTAAAGTGACTACCCCGCAATCGGTCTAAAATATAAGTGTGCTCTATATCTATCTCCTCACAGTGAAGAACTATTGAGCTTTTATTAACACTGCACGTAATCTCCATTTGTATATTTTATCATTGCATTTTGCCTCAAAACAATTTTGGTGGACCTATGAACTTTGAAGCTCCAATTACCCTTACATGCTAGTATGCTTATAGACTCATGAATTTTGTCTTTACTATTATCTAACTTTTCTATAAACACATCTCCAATTCCCGTGCACGATACCTTATCCGATATGTTCAAGTTTAATGGTGGTATTAGAGGCATAAACTGAATTAATTTTCTACTTGAACCCTATCTTTTCGTACATGAAAATTGTACACATAATACAACTCACGAAGAGAAGTATTAGAAATATAATATGGTTTAAGTCATTCAATCTATCGGCTTTCATTCCATAATCATCATTCTCATAACCATCATCATTACCAAAATTATTACCATTATAATTGTCATCATCTCCATATATTTAACTATTATATTGTATGTAAGTTAGACCTTCGTTGAATATTGAAAGAGAACAATGATAATTATTCGGAGGGTTTGTCAAAAACACAAGTGTTGCAATTATTAGGGCTATGCAACTCACTTATTTGCTATTGCTTATGGACATGAATTGATTGCAATATACTTATTTCTCCTCAACAGGAACCTCTATATTACTTTCACATATAGGATCTCGCACATCCATTGTTACATATACAAGTGTCACCTATTTTATGGAGGCCCAACCAGAAGATCACATCGTTATTATTTTCAAGTGCAATTAGTCTCAACTTTATCGTCTTTAAATGAATAGTATTTCTAATAGTCACTTTATATTGCACTTGATCAACTCTAATTACACAACAAACTTTCCTTAGTAATGCTTCATATTTTTTATTTTCTAAAACCGAAATACTAACATTTTAGAATCTAATATATCTCTTAACACTGTCACTGGAGCTTTCTCACCTTCTCTTGAAGCATACAATGGTTGAAAATAAGTCCCACGATACCTATAACAAAAGAAAATTGTCAAAATTGTGATTATACTGACAAAAAAAATAAATCAAATTCAGATGGTTGAAATAAGTCCTGATACCTATAACAAAAAAAAAAGGTCAAAATTGTGATTAGAATAAAAAAAATTTAAACAGAAAAATCGCACGAAGTGAATATGCGAAGTGCGCTAAGCACTATGCCCAAGTGCTTAGCGTGTGCCACATGCACATACAAATGCCTGCACATGGCACTGCACTTGTGCTTGGCGTGTCTTAAGAACGTTAAGCGCCCCCTATGTAATCATTGCATCAGTCGCCTCCCAGTTTTGCACTACATTTAGTTTTTCACTCTTTTTGCACTTATTTTACATAATTTTGTACCATTTTCACTTTTTCTTTAACCAATGGACTCATTTTAAATATATATTACAAAAATGTTTTATTTTCTCTACATATTGCATCATATATCTTTAATTTGAAAAACTTACCAAATACTTGACATCGATTTGTCAAGAATTTCCTATCTACTTCATTAAATCATTAAAGAGAAGTGTCTGTGCTTATTTGGAGGCTTTAGGTATATTTTTGGGTTAATTATTCTAATGTAGAGAAAGTATAGTTGAGGGCAAAAGTGTCCTAAAATATATATTTTGGAAAAAAAAAGATTAAAAAATAAAAGTATGGCTTAAAAAAATAAGTCTTAAATTTTAAGGTCATTTCTAAAGATTTTTTCTTATCTATTTATATAAACCCATAACCCAATCAATTAGAATCCGATAAAAGGTGACAAAAAAGAAGGTAAATAAGAGGGTGATGTCATGAATGGTGGCTTTCACCTGGCATATGTTGAGAAGATGATGGATGTCAGTTATCATTAAAAGCACACATATTGTCAACATTTCATTGATCTATATATTGGCAAAATTGTATTGGTCAGCAATAATGACCATTAACTGACTCTTTGATAATATAAATATGTTACACCCCTATATTTTACATATTTCAAGTTACTTCAATGCATTCTTTCTTTTTCTCATTTCCCTTCGATCATTTTCTAATTATTTTTTATATCATATTATCAAGTAAGTTTTTTTTTAGGATTACATATACATATATATTGCTATTACACGCATCACTTGGGGGGAAGGGGGATTTGAACCCAGGTGTGGATATGAGACCTTAGGGGGCTCAGCCCCCATGCTCTATTATCAAGTAAGTTAAGTACTTAATTTTTATGTTAAGTCATGAATCTATTTTATTTATATTTAATTATTATTTATTTTTTATTTATATTTATCATATGTCATATCATTATCCTTATGAGTATGCTCTGTAGTTGTCATTTAGCTTATTTTTTCACATAAAAAATAAGGACAAATATTATTTATTAGTTATGTCTTTGTTATCTCATATTTATATTTATAATTTTAATATAACAATAATTATTTATTCTTTTAAATTTAAATATTGTATTTGCAACTTTTAGTTTGCAAAACAAATAAATAAGTTAGAACCTAAAATTCTAATAATTGGTCTTATTAATTTAGAACTTAAAGTTCTTATTAAAATTTTAAATAAGAACCCAAAGTTTTAAATCAAATTTTTAAATATTTAAAAAAAAATTTATTTGCTTATTGTCATACCTCATAATTACTATTGATATATAGAAGGCTATGCTTCCTCGTTACAATTGATATATGAAAGGCAATGTCTCATAATTACTATTATTATATATATATATATATATATATAAGGTCATGCCTCCTAAATATTACTTTTGATATCTATGTTTTATATTATTAGTTTGTTTAATTATATTTATTCATCAACATACTAATTTAATTTATTTCTTCCATACGAAAAAGCCCTTGAAACTTTTTAACAAATTATAAATCCTTGCACTTAATGTTCTTTAAAAAACAATTATCTATCGTGATTACTCGATGCCAAGATGCACCTTTAGACCAATGGTTTGAAAAAATAAATTGAAAAAGACAATAATGCTTCCTTATAAGACAAGTTGAGTAGTATGATTTTCCTCTATCATCACATACATAAGAGCTTGAAAGCTCAACATCTAATGATAGAAGACTATAGATCCTCTAAGAAAATATAAAATGAAGATATGGCTATCAAAAAGATATATTCCTCCTAATAGAAATTCACGAACGGATGAATATGAAATTACAAGATTTTAGAACAGTTGTTGAATATAATTCTGTCTTATTCAAAATTACCTCAAAACTGAAATTGTGTGGTGAAAAAGTTACAGAATAAAATATGTTAAAGAAGAAATTATCTATTTTTCATGCTTCCAATGTTGTTTTGTAGCAATAGTATCATAAGCCTCGATTTAAAAGCTACTCAGAATTAATCTCATGTCTTTTACTTGCTAAAAAACAAATGAGCCCTTATTGAAAAATCGCGAATCATGTCCAATTGGTTCTTAGCCATTCCCTGAAGCAAATGCAAATGCTCAAAACAATGTTGGACATGGTCCTGGAGGACAGAACAGACACAGTTATCGCCCCCACGGTGGCCATAAATACCAAGGATAGAGGAACACAAAAGGGGGCATAAACTCTAGGACAAAGACAATGGTGTCGAGAATAAATGTCCTAAGTATTATAAAAATACTTGTTACTGATGTGGTGCAAAAGTACTCAAAAAGCATCTAGTTAAACTTTACGAGGCATTTGTCAAGAGAAATGGAAAGAATATGAAAACAAATCTTATTGATGCTTAAATCTTGTAGATTTTACTTATCTAGATATCTTTGATTTCTTTGCAGATAAAAAATAAATTACCAATAATTTATTTAATGATGGAAACATGCATTAATCTTTAATTAATAGGGATAAAGACATCTAGACCTCGAAGATTTAAAGCTAAATGATAGTTTCACCCCTCTTATTTTTAAAATTAGCCGAAAAGATCTATTCTGTGTTATAATTACCATATTACCCTTTGAATTATAATTTACTTAAAATAAAATATAATTGATAAATTATTAACATTGGGCATAATTTGAACCGCTTATATATATTTAAAATGGGATATTAAAACCATAAAATAAATTGAAATATAAAAGTAACAATGACCACTATTACTCACTGCTACTATCATTGTTGCCGCTGTTAGCAATAGTAAGATTTTAGCCCACCATTGAGTCATTGACATCATTGAATTCAAATTTTATGATTTACACGATGGTAAGGTTTTTATAAAACTAAAGGAACACTAGAGAAAAGAAAAAACAAATGAGAAAGGTGCTGGCTATCGTAATAGTTTCTCCTTTATCAACTATATCTCATATGAATGACCTTGTTCGAGGTAGTGGTGCACCATAACGTGCTGCCATTAGACGGTAATGTTACTATAGCTACTACACTTCTCATTGATTTTTACTTTCTGCCAGTGCTCCTTTGGCTATAATAATCTTATTACTGCATAGATCATGAAGTTTTGAATTTGATGGTATCAATGGTTGGCCATAATCACAACATCATCATCAACCATTCGACCAGAGGCAACAACAATGTCTATAGCCTATATTTTAGGGTAATTTTGATAGGGGAGTGAAACTGTCATTTGGGTCAAACCTTAAAGGTTCAGTTGTCTTTATCCTAATTAATATTTCTATATTAAGTATTTTTCCACTTTTTGTAATATTGATAAAGAAATATAACTTTTCTATGAGTGAAAGAGAAATGTAACTTTTTTTAATGTATTATCTTGATGTGAACTTTTATTTAATGTGAGAAATAGATTTTAAAAATGAATTGTGAACTTTGGAGAGAAACGTTAGAGATGTTTGTTTAACTAATAACACAACTACACACAATATCTTTCAAGATAAGAAATATTTCTCAAAACTAACAATGATGAAGGAAAAAGTCAATATTATATCAGATCTTGTAGATCTGATTAAAAGTCGTAGAAGAGAAATGATCTTGTTAATAAGTGGAACAAAGTTACACGTTAATGATGCTTTTTATATGTAAGTAGATCCAAAAGAAATATACTTAGTTTTTAAAGAAATTTGCCAAAATAGATATCGAATTAAGACTTTAAATAAGAGTAATGTAGAATATCTATACATAATTCTCATGTCTCAGATAAGATATACATACTTGAAAAGCTTCATACTTTATCATCTGGATTATATAATACAATTATAAATTCAATTGAGAGCAACACAGTAATTGATGCGATATTTCTATATCATAAATTAAGTGCAAGTATACACTATCGTATGCAAGTAATAAAGAGACTAAATAAGTCGGATGTCGAACCCACAGGGATAATTCTTTCTTTTTATTAACCAATTACTAAAATTATGTCTTTCTAATAATTATTCAGAAAAATAAAAATTTAAGAATGAATGTAAGAAATATAAAAGCAAAAACACAATGTAAAGAGAATAAATGATAGCAATGTAGAGAAAACCTAGGATTAATATTATCCCTCAATATGCTTTTTAATGATTAATCCTCTAATATTTAACTCACTTAGTCTTTATTATTGATCAAGACACTAATGTATTCACAAGCCTCTTCCAAGGTCATGCAAGTATACCTTAATTTACCAAATACCTATATTCCGATGGTACTTGTAATAAATTAAGATTCATTAAGATTAGGTCTTATTGATCATACATGCCAATTAGGTATATTCCTATCCTAAGTTAAAACTTGCATATGCAACATTGAATGTTACTCTACAATCATGCATCAAATTACCTAGGTCTAAATATTATGATTCCTCTTCCGAGTTTATCAATAATATTACCAATTCATTCACCATATATTGGCCAGATATATTGAAGCATTAAACACAAGTAATTTAAATAATAAATGACTAAGTTTATTAAATACTAAAAGATATGGCAATTAAGCACACATATTGAGTTCAAATATTAACCCTAGAAAATAAGTTAGCTCATGGCTACAAGAGAACAGCAGTAAAAATAATTATAAATCATGATACAATTATTAGCAAACCGATATAGACGTCGAATTGCTCTTAATTGCGCTGCCTAGGAACTCTTGATGCCGAAGAACGTCTTGTATCTCTCTCTAAAGATGCTTCAATTAAGCTCCTATTGCTCTCCAAGACTTGTGCTTTGTATTCTTGGTGCTCTTGGGTCGTCTTGGATTCATCCTTGAAGGTTGGGAACGAGTGGCTTTATATAGGGATTGATATGAGCTTGAAAATCTCAATTCTCGTCGGACTAGGACTCGCACTACCGCTGGCGCGCTATGCATCTGTCGCTGGGGCGACGCGTGAAAAAGCTATCACCGCTGGAGCGGTGGGATCTTGGCGCTGGGGCGCTGCATGAAAACGGCTTCACCGCGCCAGCGGTGAATTTCTGGCGCTGGGGCGCTATACGCGACTTAAGCAAGTCGTTTTTCTAATTTTGATCACTATTTCAGCGCTGGGGCTAAAATCCTTGTGGCGCTGGGGCGATGGACACATACTTTGAAATCTTTACATTTTAGTCCCTGTTTTTGCTCCTTTTGCGTTCTTTCTTTAAATTTCGTTCAAGTCCCTATAAATAACAATAATGCACATAAATAGCCATCTATTCTCATAAAATCATAGAATATCAATAATAAAAACATGAGAAAATATATGACAAATTTGCCCTTATTAGTAATGAACTAAAAATTCAGTGATCCAAAAATGTTCATGTTATGGTATAATTGCCTTGGTCATCCAAGATCAATAATAATGCTTAGGATTATTAAAAATTTTCAGACATTCATTAAAGAACTTAAGATTCTATTATCTAATGAGAATATTTATATCGCTTAACCACAAGGTAAACTTAATTAAATCATCCTCTTTAAAGATTAGTCTAGAATCTACATCATTTTTACAAAGTATCCAAGGAGATATTTATAGACCAATTCATCTACCAAGTAGACTTTTTCGTTATTTCATGGTTTTGATTGATGCATCTACAAAGTGGTCACATGTTTGTTTACTATTTACATGAAATGTTACATTTGCTAGATTACTTACACAGATTATTAGATAGAGGGCACAATATTTAGACTATCCAATTAAAATCATATGTTTAGATAATGCTGGTGTATGTATAAAATATTTGATGATTATTATACATCACTGGGAATTGATGTAGAACATCTTGTGCCACATGTTTACACCTAAAATAGATTAATAGAATCATTAATTAAATGACTACAAAGGGCAATATAGTTACAAGGTGAAGCTAGAGTAAAATATCTATGGGGTCTACTTCTCACTATATAGTTTAAAGAGTTTAAATTGCCGTTATCCCATTTGAGATATTAAAGGAATTACATAAATCAATGGAATGGAGTCTTTAGATTAAAAAATGTATAATAATTATACCCACGATCTAAAACGTTCTTAATTAACGATTAGAAATATTTCACTACACATCTCCTTATTTGTCTTATAGAAATAAGATATTTACCTTATAAAGATTAGATAAGTATGAGCAATCTGTTAGTATACTTGATCTATGCACATTAACTATTGGGTACCGAGAAGCATTTTGACTTACTTATGAATCATAGAATAGTTCTAGATTTAGAAAAACTTGGATATATTATTGATCAGAAGATAATAAAGAGGTGTTTCTGATAATGTCTCTTCGAAAGAGATTGATATTTATTAAAAATAGATATAGAATGATTTTAGAGTCAAATCATATATCCTAGCCTCAATGTCCAATGATCTTCAGCACGAGCATGTGCATATGATATGTGCAAGTAATATTGTGCTCCAACTGAAAAATTATTTGATGTATCAAAACCATAAATAAAGAATAGTCACAATTGAAAGTGTTTTCACTATGATAAGGTTTGAAAGTGTTACTGTTCAAGGCACCTTGACTAAGAATAGATAGACCCCTTAGATATTTATTTACCAAATATTAACATTTTAATAGCTAATGATGCTAGAAGTGCAGAGGTATGAGATACTGTCTATCCTTCTCATATCTGCAAGTTGTTGCATGATTTGAAGAATGTTTTGAAGCTATGAAAGGAGAAGTGCAGCTTCGTGTAAGAAATATAGATTTCCCAGACATAGTAGCTGTTAGGAATTTTATATCACTTTTCCATTTTGGTGGTAGCATTATATTGTATAATTTCTATTTTGTACCAAATATTATTAAGCAAATCATATTACTCCCTGTAATAGACAGATAGGGCTATCATAAATACATTAAAAATAGTTTCTTATGTTTATATGATAATGTAATATTTTGCTAACTGAGTGTCAGTTAATGAATGGCCACTATATCTTAAATACAGCTAGAAATATCTAGGTGAACAAAATAATTAGTAGTTTAGGAACTTGAATAATAAGGAAGAGTGGCACATAAGATTAGGTCATGTAGTTGTGAGACGACTATCTCATCTAGATAAGGATGGTCAGATACTTGATCTAATTATAGAACCTTAAGCAGTTTATGATTTCTAAATTCAAGGGAAGATGACCAAATTCTTGTGTAGGTGTCGGATACCGGGCCATTGATTTATTAAAACTAGTACATAACGATGTATTTAGTCCAATAAATCATACTACCAATGGTAGATGTTGATACTGCATTGTCTTTATTGTGATTTATCATGATATAGATATGTGTTTATGGGAAACACAGGTAAAAAAATTTTAAAGTGTTCAAAAGGTTCCGACTAGAAAGTATAAAAATAAACCTTTATGTATACTGAATGCCTTTGATTAAATCAGGCCAGTTTATACATAAGTAGTATATTCACAAATTATTTAAAGGAGAATGTGAATCTCGCTCAACATAGTCTTTCATATATTCTTCAACACAAAGGTGTTTTGAAAAGGAAGAATTATACTTTATTAAATACGGTTCGATTGATGTTGAGCTTCACTGATCTTCCAGAATATCTATGGGATTATGCTTTAGAATTTGCTGCTCATTTATTGAATATAGTTCTATTGAAAGCCATTCCTTCTACTCTGTATGAGATATAGACTAAAAGAGAATCAAGCCTTAAGTATGTTAAGGCTTAGAGTTATTTTGTTTGTATAAGAGTTACGCAACAAGATAAACTTGCGCCCAAAAAGTACAAGTATCAATTTATTGGGTATCCCAATCATTTGATGGGATATCAATTCTATGATCTAAATGAACAAAATGTGTTTGTTGCTCATAATGCCATCTTTTAGGAGAAATAATTTCTTATAGGTCGTGGGGATTATAGAGGGATTAAAATTATTGAAGTCAATCAAGATGTATATGAACCGATAGTGTAATTTTAAGTTCAAATGCATGAAATATCTTTGACACACTTTCCCTGTGGGTTGGAAATGATATCAAGGCCACTAATTAGGTATATTTCCTGAAAATGCCTTTAGTGTTTTCTTAGTTGAAAAAAACGATCCTTTGACTTATAAGGATGTGATGTTTGACATCGATTGGGAAAATGGCAAGATGTCATGAAATTCAAAATTGACTTTATACAGGACAATCAAGTTTGGGGCTTGGTTGTGCTTCATGTGGGAATTGTTCTTATTTGTTGTAAAAGGGTTTACGCAATGAAAGTTTGGGCATATAAATGTAGTGACCTTTTAGGCCTGATTGGTAATAAAAGATTATACTCAGAGATCTAGGATTGGTAATGAGTAAACCTTTTTCATCAATAACTATGCTAAAGTCAATTCGAATTTTGTTAGCTATTATCGCATATTAAGATTTTGAAGTCTGGCCGATGGATGTAAAAGACGGCATTCTGGGATATGTATATCTCGAGCAATAGTTATGTATGGAACTGTGATGCGATATTTCTATATCATAAATTAAGTGCAAGTATACACTATCGCATGCAAGTAATAAAGAGACTAAATAAGTCGGATGTCGAACCCACAGGGATAATTTCTTCTTATTAACCAATTACTAAAATTATGTCTTCCTAATAATTATTCAGAAAAATAAAAATTCAAGAATGAATGTAGAAAATATAAAAGTAAAAACACAATGCAATGAGATTTAAAGATAACAACGTAGAGAAAACCTAGGATTAATATTATCCCTCAATATGCTTTTTAATGATTAATCCTCTAATATTTAACTCACTTAATCTTTATTATTGATCAAGACACTAATGTATTCACAAGCCTCTTCCAAGGTCATGCAAGTATACCCTAATTTACCAAATACCTATATTCCTATAGTACTTGTAATAAATTAAGATTCATTAAGATTAGGTCTTATTGATCATACATGCCAATTAGGTATATTCCTATCCTAAATTGAAACTTGTATATGCAACATTGAATGTTACTCTACAATCATGCATCAAATTACCTAGGTCTAAATATATTGATTCCTCTTCCGAGTTTATCAAAATATTACCAATTCATTCACCATATATTGGCCAGATATATTGAAGCATTAAACACAAGTAATTTAAATAATAAATGACTAAGTTTATTAAATATTAAAAAGATATGGCAATTAAGCGCACATATTGAGTTCAAATATTAACCCTAGAAAATAAGTTAGCTCATGGCTACAAGAGAACAGTAGTAAAAATAATTATAAATCATGATACAATTATTAGCAAACCGATATAGACGTCGAATTGCTCTTAATTGCGCTGCCCAGGAACTCTTGATGCCGAAGAACGTCTTCAATGCTCTCTCTAAAGTTGCTTCAATTAAGCTCCTATTGCTCTCCAAGACTTGTGCTCTGTATTCTTGGTGCTCTTGGGTCGTCTTCGATTCATTCTTGAAGGTTGGGAACGAGTGGCTTTATATAGGGATTGATATGAGCTTGAAAATCTCAATTCTCGTCGGACTAGGACTCGCACTACCGCTGGCGCGCTATGCATCTGTCGCTGGGGCGACGCGTGAAAAAGCTATTACCGCTGGAGCGGTGGGATCTTGGCGCTGGGGCGCTGCATGAAAACGGCTTCACCGCTGGGGCGGTATGTTTATAGCGCTGGGGCGATGGATAGTCGCTGGAGCGGTGACTCTTCGGCGCTGGGGCGCTATACGCAACTTAAGCAGGTCGTTTTTCTTATTTCGATCACTATTTCAGCGCTGGGGCGAAAATACTTGTAGCGCGGGGGCGCTGGACTCATAATTTGAAAACTTTGCATTTTAGTCCATGTTTTTGCTCCTTTTGCGTTCTTTCTTTAAATTTCATTCAAGTCCCTATAAATAACAATAATGCACATAAATAGCCATCTATTCTCATAAAATTATAAAATATCAATAATAAAATCATGAGAAAATATATGACAAATTTGCCCTTATCAAACTGCCTAAAGGTTTTGCATCCAGCCTAACTTCTAATCTAATATGCAAACTGAGAAAGTCCAAATTATGGATTTAATTAGTTTTTTCGAAGCTGAAATCTTCGTTTGATAACGAAATCAGAAAGTCTGGTTTCATCAGGAATGAAGAAAAAACGTGTGTGTTCAGAAAAGTCTAGTTTCTAGTTTTTTATGTGAAAAACATATTCGGTGTAAGAAACGATGTTGGTATGTTGCTAGTCAATCAGCTAAGAGTTATCTGAATGAGAACTTCTTCATAAAAGATCTATAAGAGGCTTCATGTATACTAAGTATAAAGCTTTATAAAGACAGAGTTAAGAGGTTGGTGGGACTCTCTCAATCCTCGTACATAGACTAAGTCCTAAAAAAGTACAACTTTATTGACTGTAAGACAGTCAATGTGCCTTTCAAACATAGCATTCATCTTTCTAAGAGGAATTGTTCTCAAGAAGAAGATGAAAGGATTAGAGTGTTTAACTTATCATATGCAGTAACTAAAAATAGTATAATACATGCTATGTTGTGTATGACACCTAGAGTTAAACGGTTGTAAGTGTTAGAGTTGGTATTAGTTTGATCCAGTCAATGACCATTAAATGGTTAGGAAACATACTTGATATTCCTGAGAAGAATAGAGGATAAGTTTTTGAATCATGGAGAAAGTTTCTTATAAGTAAAAGGACGCACATATTCAAACTTCTCGTCTGATTCGGATGGTAGAAAGTTTACATCTGGTTATGTGTTTCTCCTAATCGATACTAAAGCTAGTTCAAAATGTGCAATTTAAATATCGATAGTTAATTCTGCTTAGAGGTAGAATATGTTGCAGCTTGAGAAGCCTGCAAAAGAAAGAACTATAAATATTCAAGCTAGTTGTAGATCTTAGAATAGTTCCAAGCTTAGTAGATCCTATCCCACTATAATGCAACAATAACAGAATAATTGTTCAAGTCAATAAGTCATAAAGCACACCAGAATTCTGATCATGTGGACTCTGAATACCACATAATTAGAAAGATCTTGGCTACTGGAGATGTAATAATATCTAGGAAACATTTCATGGATAATGCAACGGACCCATTTAGGCCTAAACTCCTAAAGGGTTTAAGAAACAAGTGGAATGTATTGGTATGAGATACCAGTATGAATGGTACTAAAACAAGAGGGAGTTTGTTAGAGCTGATGCTTACGTGCCATTCCAATATTATATGAATATTAATTCTTTAATATTTATGCAATAAACATTTCAAATAAAATCATTAATATTATAATTATATGGTATAATACTTGTAACATTTTGGACATTGTATAATCTGAAGGAGTTCAGATCTGGTCTAAAAGAGTTTAGATCAGTACTAAGTATAAGCATAATTGAGAGTTATAAATGCTAAGAGTTAGCACTGCTAAGAGTTAGCAAGTTATAAGAGTCAGCTATATCTAAAGAGTTAGAGCCTTATTTGAAACGGGACAAAGACTTGAGGGTATACTAGTAATGACATACTTGCAAAAGTTGCAATAAGGTGCTAAAAAATGTCATTATGTAAGTATGTTCTCAAATACTATGTTGCTGGTCTATTTTCATCGATATAGGTCTATCGGTGAATCCCTTTTATATAGATAAGTTTATGTTTATATCTGTAGGGTACAGATGGTTGTTCTTAGCTGACCATGAGCTTGAAGCTTGTATAAGCATGCGGGTATTTAGTCAGGATTGAATACTGAACAGACTCAAAAGGACCTTAATAGACATCCTATAAACTAGTCAATGGTAAGTCCTCTTAAGTTGAGTGGTATTCATGGTCTTTTGACCTGAGCACTATGATGGATTTCTGAGTGATCCACTATACTTTGGTTCTATAGATGTCAGAAACCTTTCATGGTCTGACCGATACTTGTCACTGGGTATAGTCCTATGCTCATGGAGTCTGGTGTGCACAAATATGGGATTATTAGCTTACATAGGTAGGTTGTATATCTTGATGCTCCAAGAATTGATTTCAGGAAGTCTTTTGGCCAAAAGCAAACACCCCAAAAAAGATTTTTTTCGTTGTATGGTCTAAACTGATTTGTAATATCCATGACATATGTATGCAGAATCGATCACGGACTCATGAAATAGTTCCATTTGACAAATTGATCATAGACCTAAGTAGTCTTGCAATATAAAATGTACTCGTTGTGCGCTAGGGTGTATACCGAATTGAATTGTTTAATCCAGTAAATTCTATCAGTACTTAATATTTGTTTCAAAAACCCTTGGAATGAGTACGTGTCAATACTTAAGTGTTAAGTACATTAATTAATTAACAATTATTGTTGACTAATTAAATGGTGACATATGTCACATAGTGTATTTTCAGTCAAGTTTACTCAAGTGTATGGTTAGGTTGGATCCATTTTGGGTTAACTTAGTAACTAAGCAAGAACATAAGGGTAATTTCACTTATTTGATTATTTAATTGTTAAATAATCAAAAATAAATATTTATTTAATTATTAAGTAAATAAAATTTAACTATGGTTAATTGTTAACGAAGTAGTTAAGTTAAAGAGATATTAACTTTACTTAATGATTAAGTAAAAGTTAACTTTACCTAGGTTAGATTAGTTAGATATTTAAATTACTTAATAGTTAAGTAATTTAAGTTAACCTAACTAGAGTTAAAAGTTAACTTTGGTTAAGTTAATATCTAATTTAAAGTTAAATTAATTGAAATGAAATGCAAATGTTATTGAAATTAATGCATTTGTATATATAAAGTGAAATGAAAATAAAATTTGGTAGTTAAAGCAAAATGGGTGGCCGAACATACCTTAAGAGAAATGAAAAGTTTATTTTTCCAAAGGTTAAGAAAAGTGCTCTAAGGGTTAACAAAGAAAAAGTGTTTTCATTTTGTTTTAATAGTTAAAACATTGTTTATCTTTTTCACATTCACCATTGTCGGCCATTATAGTTTTAGAGTTTGATTATTTTGTTATTTAGGAGTTGGAAAACAAAATAACTCCATTGCATTGAAATAGTTTAAGTGTTAAACTATAGATTAAGAGTTAATCTAAATGGTTTAAATGTTAAACTAGTGTTGGAAATAAAGTTGCTATTCTAGCCAATCAAATCTACTTTCGTTGATTGCTAAAATTGTCAACGAGCTCATTTTGGGCAGAACTCCAGCTTAATCCATTTTAAAGGCTTGCGAGGTGATTATTTCTCAATCTTGACATTAATATGATTAATATGTTTTAATTTGTTCATTATTGTAATAAGGTAAATTTATTGTGTTCATTATTTTAGAAAATTAGATTTCCTGCTTCTGCTATGTATATATTGTATAAGATGCATGTATATAAATTAATGAACATTGGACACGCACACATGCATGCTTACACCTAATATGATTTAGAATCGAAAACGCCCCAACATTAATATGATGTCTTCTACTTACTGAACAACATAATGAGCTCTTATTGAAAAATCACAAATTACATCTAATTGGTTCTCAGTCATTCCCAGATGTGAATGTAAATACTCATAACATAGTTGGATGTGATTATAAAGAAGGGGAAGAGTGCGATTATTGCCTTTATAGTAGCTATAAAATACCAAAAAATGGAGAATACTAAAAGAGGACATAAACACCAAGACAAATACAATGGTAAGAGAATAAACACCCTAAGTATCATGAAAAATACTTATTATTAATATGGTGCATTATGAGGCATCTATCAAGACAGAGGAATAAAATATAGAGATAAATTTTATTGATGACTCAAGATCCTAAAGATCTTACTTATATAGATGTCTCCAATCATTTGAAGGATAAATAAGGGAACATCAATAATTAAGCTTTAATTAATATTTGTATGTTATGTTTTTTTTGGTATGAAATGTGACTTTTATCATCTTGATATCTACTATAAATTTTTATGTAAAGAATAACTTTTAAAGATGAATTGTCTACTTTGAAAAAATTGGAATGCTTATTTAGCTGACAGTACAGCTACA
Source organism: Ailanthus altissimus (assembly GCA_946807835.1). Taxonomy (NCBI): domain Eukaryota; kingdom Viridiplantae; phylum Streptophyta; class Magnoliopsida; order Sapindales; family Simaroubaceae; genus Ailanthus; species Ailanthus altissimus. Next base: position 15,436,889 of record OX327697.1, on the reverse strand, counting down.
TACACTATCCTTCAGGATAAAAAAAAAATTGAAATAAGAGTGATATCAGATCTTGTAGATCTAGTTAAAGGCTTTGGAAAAGCAATAATCTTGTTAGCAAGTAGAACAAAGTTATATATAAGTGAAGCTTTATATGCAAGCAGATCTAGAAGAAATTCGCTTAGTTTTAAAGATATTCACCGAAATAGATATCACATTAAAACTTTGAATAAAAATACCTATATCTATATTACTTCTAACATCTCATTAGAAAATACATACTTAGACAGCTTTCTGCCTTATCATTTAGTTTGTATTATATAATTGAAAGTTATGCAATAATAAATTAGAAGTTCTATGATCAAAAAATATTTACGTTATGGTATAACCGCCTTGGTCATTCAGGGGCAACTATGATGTGTAGGACCATTGAAAATCATCATAGACATCTATTAAAGAGCCTAAAGATTATGTTGTCTTATAAGAGTTTTTTGTACCACTTACTCACAAGCCAAACTCGTAGTTAGACCATCCCTTCTAAGATTGGTCTAAAATCTGCATCCTTTTTACAAAAGAATTAAAAAGATATTTGTGGATCAAATTTATTTATCAAGTGGTTCTAATTTATGTATTAGTATGATAGTTACATATTTTTTTATTTGTCTTTATGAAATATTACATCTGCTAGACTATTAGCATATATCATTAGATTGAAGGCACAATTTCATACTAACATATTAAAATCATCTATTTAAATAATATTGATGAGTTTACATCTAAAATATTTAATGACTATTATCATTAGTGGAAATCAATGTAGAACATCTTGTGCCATATATTCACATAAAATGATTTAGCAAAATCCTTAACGATTATATATCCCACAATGTACTAAAATAAGACCTTAACATTGCTTGGGAATTTATGGTGGTTTTAACTCATTAATTATAAGATATTTTGAACCCCTGAAGAGTGATTTGTTTACTACATAATTTACAAATTGCCATTTTGATGAGATAATTTTTCCATCATTAAGACAAAGAAAATTGCCTCCTAAAGTAAGGCATAAATTTTATTAAAAAATGACCATTATGTCTTATTTGGATCCACACTCAAATCAATATAAAAAAAATGAGGTTTGAAGGATTGATCATCTACAAAGAATTGTAAATAAATTACTAGATGTATTTATATATACATAAAAAATAACTAAGTCATATATACCAGCTACTAATACATAAGCCCGGGTGACTATTCTTATAGAATAGTCTAATCAAAAGGTAGCTAATAAATCATCTGTTGCACACTAGAAGTATGGTAGACCTTTTAGTTCAAAAGATATTATTCGGTGGAAGAAGAAAAAAAATCAGGATCATGTTGAAAAGTATGCTTAGGCCAACAAATCCACATTCTCCAAATCACTAACATCTGAAGAGTTAATAGACCCTGAAGAGACACAAGTCTCCGAAGAGACACAAGTAATTGAAAAGACGTAAGTCCTCGAAGAGACATAAGTCCTCGAAGAGACATAAGTTTGTGAAAAGAAAAAAGTCCTAAAGAGATACAAGTACTTGAAGAGACACAGGTCCTTAAAGAGATACATGTTCCTAAAGAGACAAAAGTCCTAGATGAGACATTAGCCCCAAAAGAGGCACAAGAATTCTGAAATAATGAAAATGGTACAAATTATGCTTACACATAAAACATGTGAAAATAAATTGTCAACAATGTGATCTTAATTACAGTAGCTACTAAATTATGAATGATGCTTTTAACCCATAAGCTATTGATCATTATAGAGAAAAATATGACTGGCTCTATTGAAAGAAGCAATTCAAATATAATTGACTTCTATAACCAAGCATGAAATATTTGAACTTGTAGTCCGAACACTTAAAGATGTAAAACATGTAGATGTAAATGGGTTATTTTGTATAAAAATATAATGAAAACAACGAGATCACCAAATATAAAGTAAGATTCATTGATCAAGGTCTCTTGCAAAAACCTGGTGTTGATTATAATGAAACTTGTTTCCCTGTGATAAAAGATCACCAAATATAATGTAAGACTTATTGATCAAGGTTTTTCGCAGAAACTTATTGGATTTGTACTTACGTCCCATCCTATTTTGTATGAATATTTTTTTTTAATATTTGTGCAATAAATATTTTATTAAATTGATAATTATATTTATTATATAGTAAGATACTTGTAACATTTCAGACACTGTATGATCTGAATAAGTTTAGATCTGGTCTAAAGAGGTTTAAACCAGGGCTAAAAGTTAGTAACGCTAAGAGTTATAAATGCTTATAAAAGTTAGCACTACTAAAAGTTAGTGGGTTATAAGAGTCAGTGAAATCTAAAGAGTTAGAGCCTTGTTTGAAATAGGACAAAGACCTAGGATTATATTAGCAATGATATAGTTGCAAGGAGTTGTAAATAGTGCTAAAAAATGTCATTGTGCGAGTATGTTCTTAAATTTCATGTTTCTAATATGTCTTCATTGATGCGGGTCTATCAGTAAAGACCTTATCATATATAGATCAGTGTATGTCTATATTTAGATGGTTTAAATAGTTAGTCTTAGTAGACCATGAGCTTAGTGGAAGCTTGTATAGACATATAGGTATTCAATAAAGACTGGATACTGAACAGACTCAATACGGACCTCCAATAGACATCCTATAAAGTCGTTAATAGAGGGTCTTCTTAAGTTTAGTAATATTTGTAGTCCTTTATCCTGAGCACCATGATGGGCTTATGAGTGATCCACTATACTTAGGTTTCACACATGTCAAAGACCTTTCATGGTCTAATCATTGGGTGTCACTGGGTATGGTCTAATACATATGGAGTCCCGTGCATATAGATTTGAGATATATCCTGATGTTCTAAGATTATATTTTAAAAATTCTTATGGCCATAAGAAATAAATCTGAGATAAACAATATGTGTTTACAGATATTGTTTATGAAAATATAAATCTAGAGATAAGTTCACGGTTAAGCATATAGAGACTTGATTGTAATGATCTATGTCTCTACTCTTTTAGGATATATTTGACAGAAGGATTATACGAATAAATATTAACGTCAACTTGTATGGTTCAACATGCTATTTTATAATTTTTATGTGTAGAGCATCGTTTATAGACTTACGAAAAATTTTTGTAAGATAAGTGGTATGAACCTAAAGAGTCTCACAATATGAAGTGTACTGGTTAAGCACTAGGGTATCGCACCAAGTCAAATAGTTCGATCTGAAAGATTTTAAAAAGTAGGAATTATTTTAAGGTCTCTTGGGAAGCTGACAGAACTTAAGTATTAAGCCTAGGAGGCTAACAAGTAGCAAGTGGTGACTTGTCAGCACCTTGCCACCTTATCTCCTTACTAGCTGCCACATGTCAAGACAAGGCATGATGATGCCTTATAATGGCTTGACATTTGGCAAAGGCATGCCTCCATTACCTTGTTAAGCATAAGGTGTATCAATATTTAATGGCTTTTTTGCTAGTAAAATTCCACCACTCATATTAGCAATCAGCCACCACAAAAGCAATTTGCTACCTCTTAATCAAAAGCCACCCTTAATATATGAAAGACACATATGCTTTTTTTTAAGCATGAGGTGCAAATTGAATTACAAATTGCTTTATAATTTAAGCACCTCATGTTTAAAGCATTCGACCATTTTAATATATATATATATATATATTATATTGCAATTGAATAGGTAATAAGTGTGTGGCTTTCGGCTATTTAAACGAGTCACTTATTGTGAATGATTCAAGTGAGTAAATGAAAGGAAATATAGCCAGAGAGAAATATTTGGCTGGGAAACTCAAATAGAAGCAAGTAGTTGTTATAACAAGTTCTGCTGAAATAAAAAGCTACTATTCTAGCTCTAGTAAACCCACCGAGATTTTGGACTAGAATTGATTGAAGTACAACATCATGATGGTGATGATCTATTTCCCCGCTCCTCCAAGATATAAATGGCGAAAGGATTATACGTATGTGCTTTGACCTCAACTTGTATGGTTTATTGCACTGATTTGAAATATCTGTGATGTGTGTAGGGGGAATTAATCTCAGACTCTTGGAACAGTTCCGTTTGACAAATTGGGCGTGGACCTAGAGAGTCCCACAATATAACGTGTACTCATTGTGCATTGGGGCAGCGTATTGAATTGAATAGTTCAATCCAATAAATTCTAGCGGATCAGACATTTGCTTAGTCTCCTTCCGACTGTGCACGTGTCAAGACTTAAGAGTTAAGTACATCAATTAGTTAACAATTAGTTGTTAACATGTGGCGTATTGTGAGCCAATTATTGTTTGACTTTGAAATTATTAAAATGACCTTGCTAGTTGGACAAACAAGATCATTATTTTATTCATTAAAATATTTATTGAATAAAATAATAATAATATATGATATTATTATTTAATAGAAGTCAAACAATCATTATTATAATCAAATTGTCATGTGTTTCTACTATTGTTTAATATGATTAAATCAATTGTTTTATATAATTAAATTAATTATTTAATATTGATTAAATGATGAAACAAAACACTAAGAGATGGCTTTCTCAATTGGCGGAGCCAGATATGTTTCTTGCAAATGAAAAAAATGTTTCTCATTTGGCCAAAATTTCAACCAAATTTATCCAAAAAGACTTGCCTCATTTTGTTCTTCTTTTCCATCATTTATTATAAACAAATAGAAAGCTAAATAGGCAAGCAATCTTCCATCCATTGTAAGACAAGTGTTCTCTATTGAGAGGGAAAAGAAAATAAAACAAAATAAAGTAGATGGTTGCTTATTTTTGTTGCAAGAAATGGTTCGACCATTATGAATTGTGAAGTGAGAAGTAAGGTGTTTTTGGTTTTTCTAAGAGTTAGGAAAAACTCTCAAAGTTTGAAAGCACAAAAATACTTCATCTATTCTTCTTCTTTTTGGTCAACTATTCTATTAGATAGAAACGAGGATTCAAGTGTTAAATCTTTTGCTGGAAAAGCTACTATTCTAGCTTTCTCAAGCCTACAGACTTAGGGGCTAGAATTGTGAATGAGAACACTTTAAGCCGTACTCCATTTTGACGAGAATCTAAAGGCTTGCTAAGGTATCAAATTCTCAATCTCTATGTGGTATACATTTATAAGATGACATGTAAAGACTTACTTATGTTTATCATTAGGAAATTAGATTTTTGCTCTTCCGCTGCGCTTATATGTATGTGATACGTATACAAATTTGAATAATAGACACAAACTCACATGCATGCACCCTAAGATAATCAACACTCACAAATTGGTATTATAGCATTTTTAAATGAATTTGAGTGTTAAAATTGTTGTTTGTAAAGTTTCAGTGCTCAAATAGTATAATTTAAAGCGTTGAAATGGGTATACCAAGGTAAGGAGCATTAGAGCACCGCAGCATGAATGGCTTGGCACCGCAGCGCTGGGAATTTTATCCTAATGCTGCAGTACTGAAAAGTCGGCACTGCGAAACTAGGGCCTTCAGGCCTTGGCGCTGCAGCACCAGGTGTTAGGCATCACGGTGCCAGGTTGTTGTCGGTATAAAGGCCCTGGTACTACAGTGCTAGGTTATTGGGGCCGAGCCTCTGCCTCGTGCATCGCATCGCCAGTTACTATAAGCCACAGCGTTGGGGGCAATACCGTGAACCCAGCACCGCAAAGCTAACTACACTTACTCAAATTAATTTTTAAATTATTTAAAATATTATTTTTTAAACATGTGGGAGCTTATGAGATACAATATAAGAGTTATTTATTTGTATTATAAACTGGGGTCATTTTTTGTGTTGGTAACCATAATGGGAGGCCTACTAGTAAGGTTAGTTGTGCTTACAATAAAATTAATGTCTTATTAAGAATTACCTCCTTGTGAGATAAGGATTAAGTCTTTAAATTAAAAATCTCTCTTAATCAGATTGAATAGTAACATATTATGAGATAATGTTGTATGATGATCCACTTTATTAATACGGTTTTAACTAGGTCATATTGATCTTTCCCAAGATTGCTACAGTGTGAGGGATTTGATCGGTATGATTTTGGACTATGCCAGTTAAACATGAGTGAGGCAAATATATGTGAAAATATTTTTGGACTATGATTGAGGCAAATATATGATTTTGGACTATGCCAGTACACTAGATCGCTATAGTGTACGGGTAGTACTGGTAGCATATATTTGATTATTCACAAGTTAATATGGAATACACTTACCCTAGATCACTACAGTGCATAGATAAGGTGTATTTAGGATTATGAGTAAGAGTTGCATGAGATACAATTGACAAGAGTTGTCTATTAGTTAGTTTTACAAAGGCCTAAATCGCTACAGTATGTGACCCAAGTAAAATGCCAATGAGGTCTACTTTCTACTGTATGGTTTAATGAGTTTAAATTGTCGTTATCCTATTAGAGAGGTTAAAGGGACTATGTAAAGCAGTGCGAAGGCATTTTAAATCAAAAATTGTATAGATTATATACCCATGATTTAAAACTTTTTATTAGCGATTTAATATTTAATATCCGTTGACATCTTCTATTTCTTTGTTTATCTTGTGAAGCAATAATGGCCTCTAATAATCCCTTAGGCACACATACTAGATACATATTAGCTCAAGGGTGCTGATAACTTTTCTAATTGGTATATGAATCTCAAAATCGTTCTGGATTCAGAAAAATTAGGTATATTATTGACCAGAAAATGCCCAAAGATGTTTTTGAGGATGCAACCGATGAGAAAAATGTGACATATCAAAAATGGAAGGATGGCGATTTAAAAGTTAAATCCTACATTCTCGCCTCTATGACCACTAAGTTACAATGGGAGCATGCTCCATCTGAATAAGCTCTCTAGTGACTGATCCCAGGTCAAGATTTATAGGGTCACCAAAGCTCTCTTTCAGGCTAGACTTTCTGATGGGAGCTCAGTGAATCCTCATGTCCTTAATATTATAAGATTAATTGAGAGGCTTAAGAGCATGGATATTTCTCTAAACAATAATTTGAGGAATATCTTAATTCTCTAATTGTTGCTCGGGTCATTTGTACAGTTCATCATAAACTTTAATATACAAGGAATGGACTCTATTTATACTGATCTTCACAATATCTTGAAGATAGTGGATGCGAACATGCATAAAGGAGGCTCAGCCCTCCTTATCCAGGGTGTTTTATCTTCGACCCCAAAGGCTTCTGGAAATTCTAAAGAGAAGAAGAAAAGGAAGGTGAGGCAGACACCTAAGATAGGTCCTTAGCGGCGACAGATATCCAAGCCACTGGAGAAATTGAAAGCGAAATAAAAATGCTTTCATTGCAAGGCACTAGAAACTGCCATAAATACCTTACCACTGTAAAAAAGACTCCCTCGGGTATATGCTTTTCCATCATTGATATTTCTTTAGCATTTGATGATAGTATAGGCTGGGTATTAGATACCACATGTCTTTCTCGCATCTGCAATATGTTGCAGGGTCTGAAGGAAGTTAGACAACTTTAGTCGGGAAAGGTGCAGCTTTGAGTAGGAAATTGTGATCTCCTACGGGTCGAGGCAGTTGGACAATTTGATTTGATTCTCCCTTGTAATAAAATTGTTGTACTTCATAACTGTTATTTTGTACCCGCTATGATCAGACAGATTATCTCCCTTCTTGTACTTAACAGTGAAGGGTATCATATATATATATATATATATATATTAGGAATCGTTCCTTATATTTATGTGATATGTTTAATGTTTTATTAGCTGAGTGTCAGTTAATTAATGGGGATTATATTTTGTATACAACTGGAAATGTCATGAATGTATAAGGTAGCACTAGTAGTAGCTCGAAAACATTAAATGATATGAAATTGTGGCATATGAGATTGGGTCACATAGGTGCAAAACGCCTAACCCGTCTGGTTAAGAATGGTCGAATACCTAATCTAACCATAGAACCTTGTCCAGTTTATGAATCCTGTATTCAAGGAAAGATGACCAAATCTCCATTCACTAGTGTTAGACATCATACCACTAGTTTATTGAAACTGGTACATAGTGATGTATACGTTCCAATGAATCACGCTACAATGGGTGGTTTTTGATACTTTGTGTCCTTTATCAATGATCTTTCATGATATGGATACGTGTTTCTTATGAAACACAAGTCAAAAACCTTTGAAAAGTGCAAAGAGTTCAAACTTGAAGTAGAGAAACAAACTGACATGTACGTCAAATGTTTTTGATTAGATCAAAGCGGTGAGTACATAAGCAATGAATTCTTTGATTATTTAAAGGAGAATAGGATTTTGGCTTAGTATAGTCCTCTATTCGGAGAGGAGGAATCAAACTTTATTGGATATGGTTCGATTGATGATGAGTTTCACCGATCTGTCAGAATATCTGTGGGGTTATGCTCTAAAAATTGTTGCTCATATAATGAATAGGGTTCCATCTAAAGATATTTCAACCACTCCACATGAGGTGTTGAATGGAAGGAAATGAAGTCTTAAATATTTTAAGATTTGGGGTTGTTCTGCTTATGTAAAAGTTACACAACAGGATAAACTTGCACCTATGAGGTACAAGTACCAGTTCATCGAGTATCCCAAGAATTTAATGGGACACTAATTTTATGATCCAAAATAATGAAACGTGTTTGTTTCTCGATATGCCACTTTTCTAGAGAAATATTTTCTCATGAATTGTGGGGGTTTTAGAAAGATTGAGCTTAATAAAGCCAATCAAAACCAAAATGGACTAGAAATGGAACCTTAAGTTCAATCTAGCGGAATACCTTTAACACACCCTCCATGTAGGTTAGAGAGGATGTTCAGACCATTTGCCTAGTATATTCAGATGCCTAAAGATGTGTTTGGAGTTTTCTTACTTGAAGAAAATGATCTTTTAACCTATAGAGAGGCGATGTTGGACATCGATTAGAAAAAATGGCAAAAAGCCATAAAATTCAAAATTAACTCAATACATCAAAATCAAGTCTGGGACTTGGTTGAGCTTTCCAAAAGAATAGTTCCTATGGGTTGTAAATGGATTTACAAGCTGAAGCGTAGGCTTGATGGAAAGGTAGAGACCTTCAAATCTCGACTGGTCGTAAAAGGTTATGCTCAACGATCTAGGATCGATTATAAGGAAACCTTTGCACCAGTAGCAATGTTAAAGTCAATACAAATTTTATTGGCAATTGCTGCGTATTATGACTTTGAGATATAACAGATAGATGTAAAAGACGGTGTTCATGAATGGATATGTTTAAAAGAGATATACATGGAAGAGGCTAAAAAATTTTCATCTAGCCTAACTGTGGGTCTAGTATGCAAGTTGGATAAGTCTATTTATAGACTTAAGCAGGCTTTCCAAAGTTGAAATCTTCATTTTGTTGAAGTAATCAAAGGGTTTGGTTTTATAAAAAATACAGAGGAACCTTATGTATATAGAAAGGTCAGTTGGAGTATATGGTCTTCTTAGTTCTCTATATGGATGACATATTGATCATTGGAAATGATATATGTATGTTATAATCAGTTAAGAGTTATCTTAACAAGAACTTCTCCATGAAGAATTTGTACGATACTTCCTATATACTGGGTATAAAGCTTTATAGAGATAGAGCTATGAAGCTGATATAACTCTCTCAATCATTATATATCGATAGCGTCTTAGAAAGGTACAATTTTACTAACTGTAAAACAGGTAATGTACATTCTAAACATAACATTCATCTTTCGAGGAGAATGTCTCCTCAGACGAAAGATAAAAGAGTTAGAATATCTAAAATGCCATATGCATCAGTTGTAGGCAACCTGATGTATGTTATGATATGTACTAGACTTGACATTAGTATGGTTGTAAGTGTTACTAGCCAGTATCAATCTGATCTAAGTGACAACCATTGGATAACAGTCAAATATGCCTTTAAATACCTTAAAGGACAAGTTTTTAATTTATAGAGATAGTGACTTGCAAGTCAGAGCATACACAGATTCAGACTTTTAATCTGATCCGGATGATAAAAAGTCTACATTCGGATATCTGTTTATCCTCAATGGTGCCACAATGAGTTGAAAGAGCATAAAATAGGGATCCATAGTTGATTCAACAATAGAAGCAAAATATATTGCTGTTGTGTGATATGGTGTGTGATGTGTATAGATGTATATAATTTCAAAAAATTAAATACGCAACAGAAGTATTCATACATATTAAACAATATGTAATATATTCAAGCATGTATGATCATTCAAGTACATATATATCTCATATATATATATTTCATGCATGATATAAAATGAATAACAAATAAATAACCTACCCGGATATGAAGGTAGCTTTACAAATCTTCAAGAACTCCAAGCTTCAATTTGTTGAGCTCACCTAGAAGTGTTCCCTTGCACAATTCTAGTTCACAACTAAATCCGGTGGGATTGTGAAGCTAGAATGGCAGCCTTGAATTTCCAGCAAATGATTGTTTTAACACTTAAAATAATTTGTCCTTATGATTACTACCAAGAGATGAGAAGAATTGGGTGTTTTCTATAGTTCTTTACAACTCTATATGTTGTAGCTTGGTAAGCCTTTGCATTTTCTCTCAACACTTTGAGAAAAACACTTAGGAAAAGCTCTCAATTCTCTCTCTTTTCTCCTAGAACGAATTTTACTCTATCTTGCACACATTGAACTCTTTCAATTCTTTCTTAAGTGCAAAGAATGATTTCTCTTAGTGCTCCACCACCACTTAACCATGTTTGCCATTACAAACATTAATCTATCATATTTTTCACTCACCAATTTGATTCAACCAATTGAATCAATTTCTAGAGAGTAAATGGCATTTAATCAATGTTAAGTGGTTTTACCACTTCCTTAGTGCATCATTTAAGAATTACAAAGTGGTAAACTTTCCCTATTATTAATAACAAGTGCATTCTCCATTAGTAAATGGTGTTTGCCACTTATTCCAATTAATAATAATAATTTGATTAATATATAAAATATTAATAATTCAAAACTATTTTGATTATTTACATTTACCATATATGTATTTACCAAGCAAGGTAAATAGGTAAATACATGGTAAATAATTTATGGAGCAAGATTATGTCACTTGTCAATTTCTTATTGGTTAACAACTCTTGTAAATCAATAATGTGTTTTACCTTCAATTATTGACAAGTGAATAATAAAAGAAACTTAGAAACATTTTTCATTTTGCTGAAAATTGTTGGATTAATTATTCAATCCAATTTGCCGCCCCAGTGCACAACGAGTACACTTCATATTGTGAGACTCTCTAGGTCCATGCCCGATTTGTCATATGAAACTATTTCACACGTCCGTGAACAATGTCCCACACACATGTTACAGATATTACAAAACGGCGCATTAGACCATACAAGTTGAGGTTATAACATATTCGTATAATCCTTCCATCATAAATATCCTAGAAGAGCGGAGATATAGATCAACACCGTCAAGTCTCCATGTGCTCAACCATAAACTTATCTCTAGATTTGTATTTCAATAAATAATATCCGTAAACACTTTCACGATATTATTTTCCCAAGAAATTCTTGGATGTCTGCTTATGGCCATAAGACTTTCTGAAATACAATCTTAGAGTTACATGATATTTTACTCACCCAATTGAGTTGATGGATCCCATATCTGTACACACCGGACTCCATGAGCATCGGACCATACCCAGCGACACCCAGCGGTCAGACCATGAAAGGTATCTGACATGTGTGGAACCAAAGTATGATGGATCACTCACAAGTCTACCGTGGCACTCAGGTCTAAGGACCACGAATACTACTCAACTCGAAAGATCCTCAATTGACGGCTTTATGGGATGTCTATTGGAGATCTTTGTGAGTCTGTTCAATATTCAGTCCTTACTGAATACTTGTATCTCTATACGAGTTTCCACTAAACTCATGGTCTGCTAAGACTAACCATCTGGACTATCTAGATATAGACATACACTGATCTATATATATATATTAAGATCTTCACTAGCAGACCCGCATTAGTGAAGGTAGATCAGGAACATTAAATTTAAGAACATATTTGCATAACAACATTTCTTAGCACCATTTGCAACCAATTGAAACTATGTCATTATTAATATATTCTTAGGTCTTTGTCCCATTTCAGACAAGGCTCTAACTCTTTATATTTTACTAACTCTTAGTTCTGATCTAAACTCCTTTAGATCAGATCTGAACTCGTTCAGATCATACAATGTCTAAAACGTTACAAGCATCTTACCATATTTATAAATAAAATAATTAGTGATATATTGAAATCATAAATGTATAAACATAAAGCAAATATTTATACATAAAAGGGATGGCACGTAAGCACAAATCTCAACAATTGCAACCCTTGAGGCAATGATAGGGGCGTAAAAGCACTAGTATGATTTGTACCTAATTTTTATATTTTGCTCCAAATTATAAATATTTGACTATTTAATTGTATTTTCTGATAATAAATAGATGCACGATGGAAAATGTGATGCATAGGAATAAATAAGAGATGAATCGGATGTCAAACGAAGACGTTACGCTCAAAATACGAAAGGGGTACCAGGGTTGGACGCTGCAGCGCCCATGACTGAGTGCCACGGCGCCTAGGTTAGTAGGTGAGTGCCGCGGTGTCCATGGCGGTGAACAATAATGCATGAATAGTATTTTGCTACAGTAACTCATGAACGGTGATTTGAAGATAAAAACCTTAGGAGAGGAAGAAGAGGAGAAGAAAAAAAAGTAAAAACTTAGAGAAAGAATTCACAACACAAAATTAAAAATCAAAGCTAAAGATTGAAGAACCAAGATCAAGATTCAAGCTCAAGTCAAGATTGAGAGAGAAGCACATCAATGAGTCACTTTAATTAGTTTTTCTTTCTTTCTTTATCATTATGTTCTTGTTCTTATTGATCCTTATAAATTAGTTAGATACTTTTGATTTTATGATGGGTTAATTGGTTCATCTAGGGTTAGACTATGTGAACCTAGTATGGATTTGGATTGTGTTAAAGTTTAGTTTATGAACTTAATACATTCAATTGATTTATTCTATCTTGTGTTTAATGCTTTCATTATACCTTATCAATATTTTGAATGATTGAGGAACCATGATAAACTTGACGGAGGGATTCATGTGTTTAGCCTATGATAGTTTGATGCATGATCATAGGGTAACAACTATAAGTTCCATCTAGGATAGATATATACCTAGGTGGCATGTATGTTATAATTTAGATTTGATCTTAATGAATTACATTTTGATTTGATTACCATAGACATATAGGTGATTGTTAGAATGCGTAATATAATCACTTGACCATCAACAGAGGCTTGTGATGAGATTAGTGTCTAAGCCTATCAATTAGTATTAAGGGATTAACTAAGTGGTTAATGAGTCCAATAAAATACTAGGGGACGAGTTAAAACCCTAGATTATCTTCATTTGTGAATTCTACCATTTGCTTTTGTTTAGTTAATTGAGATAATTAGATTAGTTAAATAAATTTCAGATTTTAGTTTTCTGAATAAAAGTTAAGTAGGTACAATTTTAGTACTTGATTTATAGAATTAGATCGCATAGTCCCTATGGGATCGATACTTGAACTTAAAATCCTATATTACTTAATACGATAGCGTGCGCTTGCACTTAGTTAGTATAGCACCCAATCAAGTTTTTGGCGTCGTTGCCAAGGACTAGTTTTATTTATTCTTTAGATCAATACTAATACCAAGCTACTTACTTTTAATTCGGATTTTTATTTTTATTTTATCTTCTTTTTACTTTGATTTTCTTTTTATTTTACCTTGACAGTTTATACTATAGAGGAAAATAACGATCACATCAATAATCATGTGTTTGAACCCATGATACCACATAGATCTTTGAAAGAGTACGCTATTCCAACTACAAATGGTGTTCAGTTTAGTATTCAGCGACCAATGGTCAACGCTAATAACTTTGAGATCAAGTTGAATATTATTCAGATGCCGAAAGAAAATGTATAGTTTAGTGGAGCTCCCAATGACGATCCTAACATGCATATCATAAATTTCTTAGAAATTTGTGATACCTTCAAATACAACGGAGTCTCCGACGATGCCATCGGATTGAGATTATTCCCTTTCTCCTTAAGGGACAGAGCTAAAAGTTGATTAATGTCATTGCCGTTGGGATCCATATTGACATAGGAAGATTTAGCATAGAAGTTCTTAACCAAGTTCTTTCCACCAACAAAGACAGCAAAGATGAGGAATAACATCACCTCATTCAGTCAGATTGATGGAGAGTCGTTGTATGAAGCATGAAAGTGCTTTAAGGACATGTTGAGGAAGTGTCCTCATCATGGAGTCCCTAAATGGCTATTAGTCCAAACGTTCTATAATTGATTAGTAGGCTATTTGAGGACTATTGTAGATGCTGCTGCTGGAGAATCCCTAATGAATAAATCTACATATGAGGCTTATAATTTACTAGAAGAGATGGTGTCTAACAGTTACCAATAGCTAGCAGAGAGAGTTACACCTAGAAGAGTCACCGGTATACATGAGATTGACGCATTCAATGCATTGATAGCACAAATTAACTTATTAGCCAAGAAGTTTGATGCATTGAATGCCGTCAAAACCCAACAAGTAACATGCGACTTTTATGGTGATAATCACATGAATAGGCGGTGCATAAAAGTAGTGAATTATATGGGTAATTTCAATTGTCAACAACTTATCCCACAATTAAATTCCTACAATCCAGGGTGGAGAAATCATCCTAACTTCTCTTGGCGTTACAACCAAGAAGAGCCATTTAGACTAATAAATCCCTTAAGATTTTCGCCACCACAAGAAAAGAAGCCGACATTGAAAGACATATTTATGCAATACATGAAGTCCAATGATGCCATCCTACAGAATCATTCAGCATCTTTAAAGAATTTAAAGGTTCAAATAGGACAACTTGCTGCTGCAATTATTAAAAGATCTCAAGGCACTCTACCAAGTGATACTGAGACAAATCTGAAAGGGATTGTAGAACAATGCCAAGCCATCAACTTAAGGAGTTGTGAGATCTTACAAGAAAATACATCCACACCACCACCACCAAGTATAGAGGAGAATGAAGTGCAGAAAAATAAAGTACAACCATATAGACCGCCTATTCCTTTTCTTCAAAGGCTACAGAGGTGTCAAATAAGTGTTGAAACGAAAATCAGCATCATACCAGTCCAGAAAATAGTGCAGAATCTCAGGAAAGTACAGAATTCTCAACAATGGAACCTACAGAAACTAGCATTAAAGTGTAGAAAAGTAATAACACAGTAGATAATACCAGTAACAAAGAGCAAAATCATCCTATGCGCACTATATTACTTTACTATTGTAGCATTAATGTGGTGCCATCAAGCATCGAAGAGCTCAAAGACATGGAGATGTTGAATGCTCACATAAAAAAGAATATGTTAAGGCATAGAAAGAGAAGAAAGAAGAATAAGAAGAAGTAGTATGATGATAGGATTGAAGAGAATGGCACAAAAGAGACATTTTATCGGTCTAAGATTCAAGTCTTTTTGGAGAAATACGAGAAAAAAGACGAACAAGTTACTGCCCAAGATCTAATAAAGAAGATGTGGAAGCCAAAAGAAAGGAAACCTAACAAGCTCACATATAAAAATACTTCCACCATTGACTTTGATCCTCCATAAGGTAGAAAGAGCCCCGCCAAGCCGACGGCATTAAATTAAGAACTTATTGGGAGGCAGCCCAAGTAAATTTTTATTTTTATTAGCTTATTTTCAGTTTTAGTTATGTTAGTTTCTTTGTTTCCTTTAGGAATAAAATCAGCAAGTCAATCATTCAAGAAAACAACTCAAGCAATTTCAAGCGTTAAAAGTAAAAGAAAATCGCAATCACATTCATCAGAATACAACGCTGCACTGCTTCAACTTTAGTTACCAGGAGAGTTTCTCTTACTTTTAAATTTATTTTTAGACATTAAGAACAATGTCTAATTTAAGTTTGAGGGTGAGAAACATACTTTTCTTGTGTTTATTGTGCTGCTTATATTGGTTGGTTGTTTTGTGGAGTAAATTGTTTTTTTAGGTTGTTAAGTTTTGGTTGAGATGATGACCATTAATCTATGATAAAAAAATAAAATCTTAGCTGAATTTATTTTCACAAGTCTTTAAGAAATAATAGATACTTAAGATAATTCTTATATCATGAATCTTGGACAAAGTTCAAGCTTATTTTTTATTACTTCTTCTTGAGCACATTGAAAGAAGCATGTATTAATTGAATTTTTTGCTTATAATTATTCATGCTTAAGTAGTACACCACAGTCTCAAAGACCAACACTCTAGAACTTACTTGATTACTACTTGAGGCAAAATCCTAGAATTCACATGCTTAGGGAAATGACATTAGGCCATTTTTGTACCGTTTGAGCTTTTTTGAGCCTACCTTATATGTATATTTATCCTTAGTCACCCCGTTTGAGCCTAATTATCCTTTTTTTTCTGTTTAACCACATTACAAGCCTAAAGACTTTGAGTTTACTTTCTCTAAAATCTACCAGTAGCACCATAAACCTTGAGTTTACTTAAAAATATTCTTAAAATAAAGAAGGTTGTGGATGTATAAAAGAAGAGTACTGCAATGAAAAGCAATAAGTCTTGAAGGTGCATATCAATCTAAGTTTGGGGTACATAAAAAAAAACAGAATGTTTTAAATACATAATACCCCTAGCTTAAGAAAAATAAGAAATTCTTTGCAAAAATGTGATTAAAAGAAAGATGGAAATGGCATAAGTTTGGAATAGGAGATGAAGAATCAAGGAGGAGAAGGAATCAAAAGGGTTTCTAAGTAAAGTCTATGCATTAATAGTGTGATTTGCACTTTATATATATCATTATATCTCACCTTTACCTTAGCCTTACATTACAAGCTAATTAAAGTCCTAAATAGATCCCTAGACATGTGTATTTCTACATTAGTGGAGAGTAATACGAAAAGCAAGCTTATGGTAGTGTGATAATTAAAAATATGCCGAGATATCATCTTTATGTACTTTCTTAAGTATTGAGTAAATCTATGTTTTATTTAACTAATTATTTACTTATTACACACACGTACAAGTGATCATTTACAAGGGAGAATGAAGTACTTGATCAATTATATGAGGATTGTTGAAAGTTGTTTATTGATTTCTGAAGAGCCTTGCACTATTTTTCATAGCTTTTGAGACAACGATATTGATCATCTAATCAACCTAAGCTTGTTTTTAGTTTTTAGTTTTTATTTTTGAGTCATAAATAAGTTGCTAATGTTTTTCTTTGTTTTGCTCGAGGACGAGTAAAGTATTAAGTTTTGGGGTATTTGATAAGTGCGTAAAAACACTAGTATGATTTGTACCCAACTTTTATATTTTACTCTAAATTATAAATATTTGGCTATATAATTGTGTTTTCTAGTCATAAATAGATACACGATAGAAAATGTAACGTATAGGAACAAACGAGAGGTCAATCAGACGTCAAACGAAAAAGTTACGCTCAAAATACGAAAGGCGTACCAGGGCTGGGGATTGAGCGCCACAGCGCCCAAGTCAGTAGTTGAGCGCCGCAGCGCCCGTGGCGGTAAACAGTATTTTGCTACAGTAACTCATGAACAGTGAATTAAAGACAAAAACCCTAGGAGAGGAAGAAGATGAGAAGAAAAAGAAGCAAAAAACTTAGAGAAATAATTCACAACACAAAATCACATATCAAAGCCAAAGATTGAAGAATCAAGATCAAGATTCAAGCTTCAAGTCAAGATTGAGAGAGAAGCACATCAAAGAGTCACTTTGATTAGTTTTTCTTCTCTTTCTTTATCATTATGTTCTTGTTCTTGTTGTTCTTGTTCTTGTTCTTGTTCTTGTTCTTGTTCTTGTTCTTGTTCTTGTTCTTGTTCTTGTTGATCTTTATGGATTGGTTTGATACTTTTGGTTTTGTGATAGGTTAATTTGTTCATTTAGGGTTAGACTATGTGAACCTAGTATGGATTTGGATTGTGTTAAAGTTTAGTTTATGAACTTAATATATTCAATTGATTTATTCTATCTTGTGTTTAATGCTTTCATTATACCTTATCAATATTTTGAATGATTGAGGAACCATGATGAACTTGACGAATGGATTCATGTGTTTAGCCTATGGTAGTTTGATGCATGATCATAGGGTAATAACTATGAGTTCCATCTAGGATAGATATATACCTAGGTGGCATGTATGTTATAATTTAGATTTGATCTTAATGAATTACATTTTGATTTGATTACCATAGACATATAGGTGATTGTTAGAATGCGTAATATAATCACTTGACCATCAACAGAGGCTTGTGATGAGATTAGTGTCTAAGCCTATCAATTAGTATTAAGGGATTAACTAAGTGGTTAATGAGTCCAATAAAATACTAGGGGACGAGTTAAAACCCTAGATTATCTTCATTTGTGAATTCTACCATTTGCTTTTGTTTAATTAATTGAGATAATTAGATTAGTTAAATAAATTTCAAATTTTAGTTTTCTGAATAAAAGTTAAGTAGGTACAATTTTAGTACTTAATTTATAGAATTAGATCGTATAGTCCATGTGAAATCGATACTTATACTTAAAATCATATATTACTTAATACGATAATGTGCGCTTGCGCTTAGCTAGTATAGCACTCAATCAGGCAACAAATGAAGCAGTGTGGATACGCAAGTTCGTCACTACGCTAGGAATTGTCCCTACCTCAATGGATCCTATCCCATTATTCTGCGATAATAACAGGGCCATAGCACAAATCAAAGAGCCAAGAGCACACCAGAGTTCTAAATATGTGGAAAACAAATACCTCATAATTAGAGAGATCTTTGTTAGGAAAGATGTAATAATTTATAAAGTTGACTCTATAAATAATGTAGCGAACCCACTGACTAAGGCCTTAACTTCAAAAGTGTTTGAGAAACATGTGGAGTTCATGGGTATTAGATATCATTATGAATGGCACTAAAGCAAGTGGGAGTTTGTTAGGATTTGTACTTACATGTCATCCCATTTTGTATGAATATTTTATTTTATAATATTTATACAGTATATTTTATTAAAATGCTAATTTTATTAATTAAATAGTACAATGCTTGTTACACTACAGACATTATATAATCTGAAGGAGTTCAAATCTAGTCTAAAAGAGTTTAGACCAGCGTTAAAGGTTAGTAACACCGAGAATTATAATTGCTAACAATTAACACTATTAAGAGTTAGTAAGTTATAAAAATCAGCAAAATCTAAGAGTTAGGACCTTGTCTGTAATGGTACAAAAACCTCAAAGTACACCAGTAATAACATAGTTGCAAGAGTTACAATTAGTGCTAAGAAATATTATTATGCAAGTCTATTATCAAATTATATATTCTTAGTCTTATTCGTCGAAGTGGGTCTATCGATGGAACCCTTTCTCATAGACCAATGTATACAATACTCAGATGGTCTAAATGGTTGTTCTTAGCTGACCATGGGCTTACCAGAAGTTGTATAGCATACAGGTATCAGTAAGGATTGAATACTGAACAAAATCAACGAGGACTCTAATAGACATCCCATGAAGTCTTCAATGGTAGGTCCTCTCGAGTTTAGTAGTGTACGTGGTCCTTTGACCTGAGCGTCACGGTAGACTTGTGAGTGATCCACCATACTTTTGTTCTACATATGTTAGAGACCTTTCATGATCTAACTGTTATGTGTCACTGGGTGTGGTCCGATGCTATGGAGTCTGTTGTGCGTAAATATAGGATCTGTCAGCTTACATAGGTGAGTTATATATTTGGATGCTCCGAGACTGTATCTCAAAAAGATTTATGGCCATAAGAAATAAACTTGAAAAAAGAGTTTTCCACAGGGTTAAACAATATCACAAAGGTGTTTGCGTGTATTATTTATCGAGATACGTGTCTATAGATAAATTCACGAATAAGCGCATGAAAATTTGATGGTGATGATCTATATCCCTGCTCCTCTAGGATATAAATGGCAAAAGGATTATACGTATGCGCTTTGACCTCAACTTGTACGGTCTACTGCGTTGATTTATAATATTTGTGATGTGTGTGTATGGCATCGATATCGGGCTCTCAGAATAGTTTTATTTGACAAATCGGGCGTGAACCTAGAAAGTCTTACAATATGAAGTGTACTCATGCACTAAGGCAACGTACCGAATTGAATAGTTCGATCTAGTAAATTTCAGTAGGGCAAATATTTGCTTTAGTCTCCCTCCGGCCATGCACATGTCAAGACTTAAGAGTTAAGTACATCAATTAGTTATTAACCAATAGGATGTTGACATGTGGCGCATTGTAGGTCAATTATTGCTTGATTTAAAAATTACCAAAATAACTTGTTGAACAAATAATGTCATTATTTTATTCATTAAAATGTTTATTGAATAAATAATAATAATAATAATATATGATATTATTATTTAATAGAAGTCCAACAATCATTATTATAATCAAATTGGCATGTGTTTCTACTATAATTAAATTAATTGTTTAATATTGATTAAATGATAAAATAAAACACAGAGGGATGGCTTTCTCAATTGGTGAGGCTAGATATGTTTCTTGCAAATGAGAAAATGTTTCTCATTTGGCCAAAATTTCGGCCAAATTCATCCAAAAGCACTTGCCTCATTTTGTTCTTCTTCTCCATCATATGAAAAGTTAAATGGGCAAGCAATGTGCCATCCCTTATGGGACAAGTGGTGTTCATTGAGAGGAAAAATAAAATAAAATAAAAAGAGAGCAAATGATTGCTTATTTTTGTTGCAAAAAATGGTCGGCCATTGTGAATTATGAAGTGAGAAGTGAGGTGTTTTTGGTTTTTCTAAGAGTTGGGAAAAGCTTTATAAGGGTTGAGAGTAGAAAGATATTTCATCTATTCTTCTTCTTTTTGGTTAACTATTCTACTAGATAGAGACAAGGATTCAAGTGTTGAATCTTTTGTTGAAAAAACTATTATTTTAACTTTCCCAAGCCTACCGAGTTAGGACTAGAATTGGGAACGAGAACACTTCATGCGGTACTCCGTTTCGATGAGAATCCAAAGACTTGCTAAGGTATCAAATTCTCAATCTCTATGTAGTTTACATTTATGAGATAACATATAAAGACTTATTTGTGTTTATCATTAGGAAATTAAATTTTTGCTCTTTCATTACGCTTATATGTATGTGATACGTATGCAAATTTGAATGATATACACAAACTCACATGCATACACCTTAGAATAATCAACACTCACAAACTTAGTAAAAAATGACCCAATATGTCTATTTGTATTTATAAAGAAGTCAGATTCTAAGTTTGCTATTGTGGCTATATATGCAAATGATATAAATCTGATCAGAACTCCTGAAGAGATCCTAAAGATTACATAATACTTAAAAATATAATTTTAAAATGAAAGACTTAGGGAATACTAAATATTGTCTCGGCCTAGAGATCAAGCACAAACTAAACAGAATCTTTAACCTATATTGAAAAGATTTTGAGAATATTCAATATGGATAAAGTCCATCCATTAAGTATCACTATGGTTATTCGGTCTCTTGATCTCGAAAATGATCTATTTCATCCCAAAAAAGGTGATGAAAAAATATTTGGTCCAGAAGTATCTTGTCTAAATGCAATTGGTGCTTTATTACATTTAATCTAAAGCACAAAACTGAACATATCTTTTGCAATAAGCTTATTAATGTTAAAAATTTATCTGATCCCCATAAAGTCCACTTACAAACGGGATATATTTTTACTTACAACAATAGCATGACGATCCACAAAACAAGCCTTTGTTGCCACTTCCTCAAATCACTCTAAAATTCTTGTACTACATAAAGCAAGCAGGGAATGCATATGACTGTGGTCTATCATTCATCACATCCATAATACTGCAGCCTACCTTATGCAATAAATATTCCAACTATAATATACAAAAACGATGCTAGTTGTATTGCTCAAGTTAAAAGCAGATACATCAAAAAAAATAGAACCAAACATATTTCTCTAAAATTCTTTCACACTCATAAGTTGCAGCAAAACAAGAAGATTGATGTTAAATAGATACGCTCTATCAATAATTTTGCAGACTTATTCACTGAAATCTTTGTCAATGTCAACTTTTGATAAATTGGTTTACAAAATTGGCATGTGTCGGCTCAAGAAATTGATAAATGTGCACTGTGAAACCTTAATCAGGGGGAGCACATTCTTTCAAAAGAAGAATTATCTCAATTACAAACGTGTATTGTATTCTTTTTTTCTTTGACTAAATTTTATTCCACTAAATTTTACTGACAAAATTTTTAATGAAATAATTTTTAAAACACATGTTTACTATCACTATACATTATAAAATTATACTTATTTTTACTTAATTTTTGTCCCGCTATATTTTTATTAACAATGTAACATACTACTAAAAAAGAGTATTGTAAAAGCAGTGCAAAGAGGGGGTGAGGGGCATAAAAGTAAATTTTATCTCCCCTCTCACTTATAAATATTTCTTTTAACTCCCATCATAATTCATTCATCTTTCAATACTCCCATAAGCATCATAATACTTTCCAAAGCTTTCGGTACTTGAATTATCTTTAACTTTCACATTTTATTTCATATTTACAACACACCACTTAATTTTTTTTACTACAAATTATCGTGTACATTTTTCTCTAATTTATAATTTTTAAATTAATTAATTATAGTCCTCCCGATATATTGGTATCTTAAAATTCCATACTTTTATAAAAGAATACATTTAGAACTAGGACCATATAACTTCCATAATTCTATTCTCATATGGTCAAATAATCACATTTTACGAAGGACAAAAAAAAAAAAAAACCTTTCGGAAGAACTGCCATGTCCATGTTGTTTAAATCTCTGTATACTTCTTCGGCAACTCGTAACAAAAGATTGTAACTTTGTCCACCAAAAAGAAGCAATTTCATAACGTTAGCATAATTATAACAATGGATTGCAGTAGCATAATTTTGCCAGGCCAGAAAATTCATGCATTTCAACATCTCCATCCATTTGCAGCCTCAACTTCTTCACTATATCTCAAAACCTGGGTGTAAATTTGATACAAGTAAAACATATTGGACAAATAAATGTTCTCATCATGAGAACAGACCTTCGGTAGTCACTGCCCAAGCACCCACCCCCGCCAACAATAAAGACAGTAGCCACTGTCAAAAATTAGACACCATTAAACACCAAGAAAAGGCGCTTGTCAGTCTCCCCCAGATTGGTGCATGGTAACTTATCCATGCACAAAGAAAGAAAGTCTTGTCCCATTCATTATCTTTTCATATCATAAGTCGAGCAAAAAATATCGGGGCCATTGCCTGTTTCTCATACGATTTTAGCAGCTGCTTAAGCAATGGCTTCAAAAGCAACTATAACTTGATTGGTACAAATCTGATACACAGATGATAAAACAGTGGGTTAATCAGAAAAACTAAAATAATGTAATTGGAAATAGGTTGAAAACTTTCCAACAATAAAAAAAGAGAAGGCTTGCAAATTCCACATCAGAAAGGCAAAGAGCAGTTTGCAGCATAACCGGATGGAGTCACACAATTTTAATGAGATGGAAAAACATAACACAAACGAGATTGCTCCTCAAGACAGCTTGAACATATATAACTTTAGAGTAGAAACATATTTTGCTTTCTAGAGGATGAATAGTAATTATACAGCAGCAATTTCTGCACATCAAATCCATAAGAATGCTTTATTCCCTGCAAACCAATTGATGCAAAAGACAATCAAGCCCGGAATGCAAGAATACTACATGCTGAGTTATATTACCCATGCATGTAACCTTTATATTACACAAGGAAAATAATACTACATGCTGAGTTTCAGAGAACTAAATTTGAATGTCTAACTGGAAATCTAAACTCATCAAGTTAGTGAAAACAGAAGCTAAGAATGTCAATTCTACACAGCCAACCAAAAATAATTACAATAATAAATAAAATCTTACTATTCATCAGCTGCAAATGCTGGTAAACATTTCAATTCGAATACACTGAAAATTATGAATTATTATACTTGCTGATTGGTAATGTACAACCTCACCAACACATCTGTGCATCATCAACTATTAAGAAAATTGACACTAAAAATATACCTTCTCTGACATGATATAAATGCTCAATCATCATGAATGCATATAGACACTTGATATCAAATATTTCTAGTAGTTTCCTTGCCAAAGGGAAACAGAAACAAAGAGCAGAATAATTTGTTCTAATGCCTGTCGGAGACATCCCATTACAGTTTGATAAGTGCATATAATATAAAACTTTAGTAGGCTTCTCCCCATAAACTTCTCTTCAATTTTTCAAGTTCTATGATTTATTAGCTTCATTCATTAACAGTATGAGAACAAGTCTTACGATGCAATAATATATATCACTGCACAGCAAATTGAGACACATAAATCAAGAAACATCTAGTTCTGGTACTTAGACCTGCCAATCAAAGTAACAAAAAACTCAAAGCAAGCCATGGTATTGGCTAGTTAATTTATTCTTTTTTTGTTTTTTTGAAAAAACCAAAGTTGAGTTTTTACCCATAATGTTAGTGTTTGATTCAGGAAAAGAGAAGTGGAAAAAAAAAATTTTAAAAGGCACCCTGAATTGCAAACAGTGCAATCAAATTGAGATGTATTGGTATATGTCTATGTTGTAAAATTCTAAACAAAGTTGGCATGTTATTTCAAAATTTCCCTAAGCAGATGGGTTAGGTTAAGCATACATCCAATCGAACGCACTCAAATTGCAAAGGATAATTTCATATCAATAATGCTATTACCATAACTTAAATATGCAATATGTTATTACTAGTTAAATTTTGACTTAAAACCCCTAATTTCCTTCTTTGGAATCTAACAGTATAAGAAATGGAGTTAAGTACAAGCAAAAGGTAGTATCTATTATCACCAACTCAGCTACTCTCTAAACTACCGACATTAGAATAGATGGACTCTGTTGGGAGTTCACCTCCCACTTTAAAATGCAATAGTTTGAGCCTTTAAATGTCTTTAGTATTCAAGGTTTTCTAGCCACAATTTCTTTCCTTTATTTCAGGTTGAGGCTTTCCAGATCAATTATGACAAGTCAAGTTCATATTAAACACTAAATACCCAACACAAATTGCCAGCTCAATCAAATAATGATACCCAAGAGAGGGAAAGAAAAAGCATACATTAGCCTTATCAAATAATTGCACTTAACATTTACTAACTCTCCTAAGACAGTTGACATATCATTGATAATAAATCGACTACAACATCTTCAGCTACCACAAGTAGCAAGTATATGAACATGAAAAAATTTAGTAAGGTGAAATCCAGAACTGAAAGAAAAAAGTAACATCCGTATAAATAGAATGCAACTATATTTTCCTTTCTTCTGTTCCTGAATGTAGTACTGATTTTTTGACAAAACATATCAACACATAGCTATAAGGTGAGAAGGCCATTGCATTCATAAACTTTATTTTAATATTGTTTTACAATGTTACTGTATCCAATCATGAAAAAGCAATAACAAATAACCCAACAAAGCTAAAGAAAGAACACAATGTACTATTTAATGGCACTCTCAACTCCATTCACATCAAAATTGAATTTGAGAACTACCAACTCCTTGACTGTAGAATAGCAAATGCCGTGAGTATTAAATATTCAAACATATCTGAACAAGTGACAAGAACAAAAAGGAATTTCAATGTGTCTATGCTAATACAAAATTTTACTTGTGAGTTAATCAAAAGCTGCAGGAAAAACCTGGAAAGAATCAAATATACAAATAGGAGGGAAGAGTTCTGCATCACTTAAGGGTCAATGTCTAAGACTTGGTAGAAAGCCCTTATGCATATGACTTTCAAGAGCCGCATCCATATAAAACTCTCTTTCAAAGCCACTGATGAGATTCAATGAGCAACGCATTTAGCATGATATGAACCAGTGCTTCATAAACAGCCGGATCATAATGCATGCCATCGATGGTACAACGAGGCCCACAATTCCATGTTACAGACTGAATATCTAGCAATATAAGGGGTCCCCCAGTTTGGCGCAAGAGCCTACTATCACCCAGTGCTCTATCATAAGAATGCCACATTCCATCATTCATCTTCTCTCTCTTCTCCTCCGTATTCAACATCCCATTAATCAACATTGGCATGCCGAGCCAAAACACATGTGGTGATCTGATGGAAACAGAACCTGCCACTGGCCCATTGGCCCCTAATTCTGGGGAATGCAGTAACAATGACAACGCAGAACTTTTCAGGAGCCGCAAAGAAACACCATAATCTGTTGCATTTGAGAAATGTAGCATATGCCATAGCCCAGATCCCATCACCAAAACATCTGGGTATTTCTTTTGATCCTTAAATTTCATGATCAAGTCTGTTAAATTTGTTACATAAGGTGCCCATATAAAATCAAAATTCATACCAATCTCATCTATCACAATATTATAATCACTATGTCTCTTAAACAAATCACCCCTAATGGAATCCATATGCTCTTTATCCAAAACCAACTGAAGCAAAGACTGTACAAACAATCTAGCCTGGGAATCACCTGCCACAACAACCCAGGACCCATTAAGCAAATCCGAAACATCGGATTTACCAAATTTCTGAAAGTCACAGGCACCGACTCTTCCCGATTTGACCCAATCCCAGTTCTTCTCATAATATTCCAAAGAAGAAGTATTGGTTTGCTTCAGGGTCATGATATGATGCCTTGGTTTGACATCCCAAATAATTTGATTAACGAAATTAATGCAAGAATCTCGGTGATCAAAGACTACGTAAGAGGAAAAAGACGTCGCAAAATCAGAAATAGATGGAAAGTAGGGAGTCAAGTGAACACATACCGCAAGAGTAATGAACAAAGCACCGCCAAAGAACAACATCTTGTGTCGACTCAAATGCCATCCCGCCATTACCATCGGTACGAACAGCACTATACTTGCTGCTAATACTCCTAATTGAACCCCTCCAATCATTTGTTTGTTTCTATAGAGATCACTATTGTTTCAGCATATTTTCATCTTTTTTTCAAAAAAGAAAACAGAAATTTAGATCTTGTTATTGATATTGGCAGAGAGAAAGAAAGGGATTCTTTGGTTGGTTGGTGAAGAGATGCTGTTTTTTGTATTGTTTTGTGAGTAAAGAAAGCAATTGAAGAATTGATGATGGGAATGGGATAACAGCAGCCATTGACGTATTTGTGTTTGTGTGTTCATCTCTAATTCGAGAATGGGATTTTTCTCATTCTACTTCAAATGACAAGCTCACGTTAGCCTCACCGACTTTATTTCTTGCTAATGTGCGCCGACATTGATTTTATGGGCTACCCAGAAGAATTCGCCTGCAATAGGGAACTTTTTATAAATAGCCATAATTTTATGGCATTTAATTAATTTAGGTATGTTTTGCCAAAAAATAAAGAAAAAGCAACTAATTTAGATATTTATGAAATTTTTTAACTTCTTTTAGCTAAAAACTTTACGAACGGATAAAAATACCCTCTTACTATTTTGATAACTCCTTTTTTTAAAATATTTTTTTTTATTTTTTTATTTTATAACTAAGTTATTTATAATTTTATAGTAACCATATTATATACAATAAAAAATATTTAAAAATAAATAAATAAATTATTTATTTAATTATAAATAAAAAATAAAATATTTATTATAAATAATAATATATAAAATAAGTAAATAAATAATAAATAAAATAAAATAAATAAATAAATAATAAGGTGTGATATCACTAAAATATCATTATACTAAGTTATTTGGATTACTAGCACTATCACACTATTATAAGAGTATGATAAAAAAAAAAATCATGCCCACATTAATTTGGAGTACAATGAAAAACATCACACCCATATTTAGGGCGCAATAAAAAAAATTACACTCATATTAGGCAAGATAAAATTATGCACTCACATATTGGATAAGATAAAAAGTATCACACCTAATATAGCGTGATTCTCTCATTTTTTAATTTATCTTTAATTTTAATAATATTTTTAATTAATTAACTTATTTTATTTTAACTGTATTATTAAAAAAATTAAATAAATAATATAATTAAATAATCAAGTTAAATAAAATAAAATAAAATAAATATAATTTTAATAAAAAGATATAAATTTAAATTTAAACAAATATAATATAAGTGATAAAAATTAATCATGTCATGCATAATAAAATAAAATTATAAATAAATTAGTTATAAAATAAACAAAACAAAATTAAATTAAAAATAACAAAGTTTATTATAATAAGTACTGCTCACTGTAGTGAGTACTTTTAAAATAATTAAAGGATATTTTTATCTATTTATTAAATCTTTAGCTAAAAGAGTTAAAAATTTTCATAAATATCTAAATTAGTTAAATACTCCAAAATTATGGTTATTTGCAAAAAAATTTCCTTATTTACAAAAATTTTCCCTTATTTACAAAAATATGAATTATAATTTCTTTTTACATTTACCCTTTAATCACAAAAATCACAAATGTTTATTTTTTTTTCATTCTTATTACACATCCTCCCCTCTGAATTTCTTGTCCCGTATATCTCATGTTTTTTTTTTAATCGGTTTTGTTCTTGGACATGATTGTATTGACCATGGCAAAAAAGCCTTAAATTTGCAAAAGATGACCAAAATACCTCTAAGACTCAAAGTTACAAGACTTGACCAAAATACCTTACAGCTTTTAATTTGTACAAAAGATATATTGATATTTCTTATGTTTGTACATAATGAGTTAAGAGCAACGTTAACTATCTCAAATTATATTTTAAAAAATAATGTGTCAAGTAATTATTAAATAATAAAATAATTTAATAAGTAATTTTAAAATTTTTACTATTTTACCACTTAATGATTGTTTGATATATTATTTTTTGAAATATAATTTAAGATACTTAATATTATTTTATGAGTTAGATGCTAAAAATTCTTTTTATGTTTTTAGATAAATTTTTTTTTTATCTTAAATTCTTATGAATAGAGAATTAATTTAGTGGGCAACAGAACTCATCACTCAATAAACTTCAAGATTGTTTAATACTATTAAAATAGTATCAATATGTCGTAAAATACTGACATGTATCTAAGAGCTCACTAAATGGTGAGCTCCGTCGTCCACTATATCAATTCTCCTTATAAATATATGAATTTAATATTTTAAAAATAAATAATAAAAAACATATTTTAATTTCACATTTAATTTTTCTAATTCTAAATTGCCTTTTTTTAAATTGAGTGTACAACAAGAGAAGTTAAAGTGCAAAGGAAGCATTGTTTCAGATGTGTCAATTGAGTAAAAGTTCACACATTTAATGTTCACGTAACTATTTTGAAGTTTCAGAAAATATTTGATCGCGTAGCATATGAAGATGGGCTTTATAAAGCATACTTTTTGCAAGAGAAAATTAGAAAAGAGCAAGGTGAGGCCACTTATAAGGGATAATTAGAAAAATGCATAGAAATTTGTTACATTCTTGTAGATTTTTTATAATGTCATAAAAAACTTAGTGCTCCTTTAAATGTAATATCTAATATTTATTTTAATTAGATCTGTAAAATTTATTCTAACTTAAAATTTTTTACTTACAATAAAGATTTTTTTTCTTAGGTTGCATGGCCAAATAAATGAAGAATAAATATGACAAGTATTGAAAATCCATTTAGAAAATAAAATAGTTATTAATTATTGCTATCATCCGTGATATGTGGCGCAAAATAAATTTCATTGGGTTATGGTTTGGAATTTTTTTTTGATAATGATGGTGCCAAAATAGATGATATAAAAAAAAATAACCAAAAATTTATTGTGCAAACTATACAAAGTGTACAATGAGCAGTATGATAAATCAATTCAAAAAAGTAGTAGTTTTAGTAACAATAATAACATGACTTCTCAACAATTTAGTAGTGGTGGGTTGTAGTTTTCTTGATGATAAGGTGGTAGGGTGAATATTATAAGTGTTGTTGATGATAACTCTTAGGAAGCATACATGCTTCTAGGTGAAGATGTGGACAAAAAGGAGAAAATAAGGTGGACAAATCTTTGATGAAAAAATGTGATATTTTTTATAATTTTCATTTTGATATTTTACTTAGTTGAAAAGTAAATGCTACTAAATATCTAATTTTGGCACATTTGATCCTAGATGTGCTTACAAATTTGATCTTTATTGTGACGATTAAATTTGCCTTTAGTACTAAATAATTTATTTTAGATATATTTAGGATTTGGTTGACTCTTATGGTAATGAAATTCTTAATAGGAACACAAAAATAGATAAGATTTTACTTATGGTGGATAAAGTAAAAGAAATTGAAATCATAATTTTTAAAGTAGAATATTATGAAAAGCTTGAAGCATTTAACAATATGAAAATTTGAATTTATTTTAATTTAAGGTGTATATATTAAGTTTTTTTTATTTAATTTGTAAATTTAATTTCCTCAAATTTTTTATTACTATTTTTCATATAGAGCATCGTAAATAATTATAACTAAATCATACAAGTAAAATATGAAAAGTGAAATCTATAGATTTGGTTGTTCATTTTAAACTTTTAGGTAAAGATGTAATTTTTTTAATAAAAGAAATCATTCACATTTGATTTTTTTATATATTTTAAATGATAATATATTTGAATTTTAACTTTTTAAGTAATGTCTTCGAAATATATTAATTACAGGGTTGTTAACTTGTTGAGACCGCAATTATGAATAATTAATTTTGGATTTTGAAGCTCCTTGTTGGACTTGAAAACTCAGATGAATTTGGAAGTCTTATTTGTGTCTAATATTTTTTTTTATCTTATCTTTTCTTTATTTATTTGACTTTGATGGGTTTGGACTTTGGAGTTTGATGCTTGTCGTTACGGTGGATAACGAATACATTAGAACTTTAGAGTTGGAAATGTTATGTTTTGTGGATGGAGTATTTGCATTTGGCTTGGATTCGACAGAGTTGTAGTTGGTGATTGGACTTTAGATTTTGAAAATTATTTAAGAGTGCTATATGTTTTACTTAATTATAGGTTTTAAAAATATCAGATCATTCTATATTCTACGAGAGACTGTCAATTGTTTTTGATTTTTTTGAATTTTGACTTTGAGATGTGATTATATGATTAATTTATTTATAGTTTATTTGGTTGAATATTTTAAATAAAGTTTTCAAAGTAGAATTTATAAAAAAAAATCATTAATCATTTAGTTGTCAATTAAAAGAATTATTTTAAAGTACTAGATTATTTGTTATATATTATTAAAAATACTTATTTATTATTAAATTACTAAAAAAATATTTAATAAAAATTTATATTCAAATTTTAAACAACTCAATATTTTTTTTATATATAAATTTAAATTTATCATGTATTTTCTCAAATTCAAAATTTTAAAACACAAGAATCAAATAAAATTAATACATAATAATCAATAAATCAATATAAATTATTATGTTTGGTATAAAAATTTAAAATAAAAAAAATCAACAAAAGATTTTGATAAATTCTTATAAAAACATGATGGCTATAGCGATACAAAAAATTTTAGATATGATAACTTTTAAAAAAATATTAAAAATATGTTAGTCGAATAGGGTTTATTTTTATTAAGGGTAGGCTATAGAAATAAGAAAATATTATTATGATATATATGGCATTACACAAATATTTAAAAAAACTAAAAAAAACTATATTCTCAAAAGTCCAAAATTTAAGTTTTTACAAATAGAAGCGTAATAGTTTTCTTAATCTTTAAAAACTATTTTAATTACAATCAAACGTCATAAAAAATTTTAAAAATAGACTTTAGTATTAAAAAAACTCTTTTAACTAGTAAAAAAACCCAACAAAAAAGGTACTTAGTGTTATAATTATTATTAATTTTTAATTCATTATTAGATTTGTTGACTTATTTTGTTTGTCTTTGTCTTTTTATACTTGAAAGTTAATGAATTGAGTTTTAATTTGTTATTTTATTTTAATAATTATTTTTTATTATTACATTATTTTACTTTTAAGCTCAAATAGAAAAGTCCATTTTAGGTTACATAATTAGTTATACATTGATTTTTAAACTCAATAATTCATTTCATTGGAGTTATAAATTTACAAAATTTTAGTTATGATTAGTTATTACACTATATTCTCTTTTGAAGTTTAGCGTATAAAGCTTACAATGCTCAAGATCTACGACTCATAAGGCACAAAGACATTAGCCCATAAAAACTTAAAGAATACTTCGATACATAAGACCCGAAAGAAAATGGTTGACCTATAAAACATCTTCGAACTGAGGGTATATTTTTCAAGTTGGTCAAAATAGTGATTAAAGTCTGGCTACCTTATTCAGTCTAACTCATAAAGGAGAAAAGAAAAATTTACACCCTATGAACTAATTAGAATAGTGGTTGAAGCCTAGTTACCTTATTTGGTCAGACTCTTAAAGAAGAACTACAATCTCTCCGAGTTGGTTAAAGTAATAGTTAAAGCTAGACTACCTTATTTGGTCAGATTCACCACCCACAGGCTAGACAGAACAATAGTTGACTACTAATTATCCTATTCAACCATGCCTTAAATGAGGAGAAATAACCTCTACTTATGTCGAGTAGGGTAAAGTCCAAATATGACCACCTCAAATAATCAAAGTAGTTCTAAAAATGACTTAATTAACAAGATATATAAAAAGTTATGGATAAATAATCAAAGTAGTTATCAAGGAAAAATCTCTAAAATAAAGGGATATCACATTTTATATGGTTGCAGGATCCTCGTCTGACGCTGTTTTCATGAGGACATAAGCACTCTCATTGGTCCAATTTTTTATCACATATTTTTCATCAAAGACAAGCTTCTTTAAAGAAACAAATTCAACTTATTAACTCTAGAGTTACCAAATTTCAGTGTCAATAGTTTGGCACCGTCAATAGATGGAGAATATGAAGGATGTATGACCAAAAATAATTACCACCCACTCTATGGCCACACAAAATAATAAGCAAGCCCATTACATAATGAGAATCTTGGATCACATAATCTAAATAAGTTTATAAAAATATAGCTTAACAACAACTTAAACCAATAAGAAGAGGCATCGACTTGGCAAAAAGCACTAGAAGAAAAGCTAAATAAGTCTCGATAAGATAGGAAAAACTCAAGAAGATGATGTCAAAACTTCTATAAAAAGTACAATAATCTAGAAAGATCACAAGAATCTCATTCCTGCTCTAAGTCGTAGCAGCACTTCTTACCGTCAAGAAATGTTCTTTCGATAATGAGAAAAGCCAAAAAAATCTAACCCATTTACCCAGAAACAAAAAGAAAATGGAATTATGATAGAACTCTGTGAGAGAGAGAGTTGGCAACCAAGATGATGATCACGCTAAGGTGATTTTACAACCATTCGCCCAACTATTTATAGGTTGGAGACTTAGACCTCTACAAGCAAACTAATGCCAATCATTATATGAAGAACAATGATGCTCAAATGATTATTGATGGACTCAAAAGAGATAATAGGCACATACAAGATGCTCAAAAAATCTTGAATAGAAAGAAGGAAGGTAACCAGATCAGAAGGAATGCTAGAGACCTATTGAACAGAAGAAAGAATAGTAGCATGGCTAAGAATGAAGCAAGGAAACTCATCTACAGGATTAAGGAGTGTGAACACAGTGAGCAATATAGCTTGTCGCATAGGAATAAAGATCCACTAGTTGAGATGGTTCAAAAACTAGAAAAGCAACTACATCAACTCATCGAAGATAAAGAAAGGGAAAAGCTCTCATTAAAGAAGACTGCATGGGAGAGGAAATTTCCTTTGACCGATTAACTTAGAGATGTTAAGCTACTATAAAGGTTTAAGATGTTGAACCTCCTAGCCTATAAAGGGATTGCAGATCTTCACCGTTATGTTAATCAAGTCACTGACATATTGTCGATTAGGTCACTAACCTACTGACGATCACTAGCCTCAGACAAAAATAGATATGCCAACTATTTCACATTAACCTAGATGTGCAAGCCCTCTTATGGTACAAAAGCTTAAGGTAAAGAAGTATCTCATCCTTTAATGAACTAACTGAGAAGTTCATCCAGTATTTTCGAGGAACCTATAAAAAGGCTAAAAATTCTAAATAGTTGTAACGACTCAAGCAGGCCACCTTAAAAGTTTGAGAAACTTTATATAGCGATACCATAAAAAAGAGAAATGATTCACCTCAGAGTATTTGACTTATCGGTTACATTACAAGCACTAAAAAATGGGCTCTAGATAAATCAATTTTGTTTTATATTATCTCAAAATTCATCTACCACTTATGTAACTACCCATGAATAGGCTCCTCAATATATCAAGATTGAAGAAGACGAACCCATAAAAAGGGCAAGTAAAGCTAACACGCAAGAAAAAAACAAAGGGTAAGATTTTAAAAAATCCCTTAAAAGAAGGAAAACCTGAGAATAAAGAGAGAAAACCCCAAAGAGAACCACCAAGTTCTCGCGGGGGGATTCGCCTCAAGACAATAATAAAAGGGAACAAATAAGGAAATATCCTCCCAAAATTCTAAAATTTAGAAGGATAATTACATTCCAACAATAATTTTGTTGGCCGAATATTCAAGGTCATAATAGACAGAGGTCTCCTCGAAGAACCTATACATATTTGATCACTATTTAGAAGAAGAAATAGAAAAAAGAGGTGTGATTTCTATCAAGACCATGACTATATTACCAATGAATGTATACACAGGCGAGCTTAAATAGATAACTTGATGAGGAATGGTTACCTCGATGAATTCAAAGTTGATCTTAGGCTGAGAAATACTCAAGATAAAAAGAATAAGGATTATGAAATCTTTTAGGCATTGGAGATGACCCTGATCATCACAGGGGGGGTGACTTTAGCCAAAAACTCGAACAGACAAATGAAGAATTATTCTCGATACTCGTTGGTAAGGAACCAAGCGATGTGTAACACCCCAACTGCCAAAAATCTACAAGCCACTTTATAGCAATTATGTCTACTGAAGAAGATGCCAAATATGTCAACTACCCACACAATGATTTACTGGTCATAACTATTTAGATAGATGGAATGAAAGTGAATAAAGTGTTGGTTATGTAGGAAGCTCGGTCGACTTAATATTCAAGGAAACACTCACCAAGCTTGGCGTCAAGAACCTTAAAATGCAGCCATATAAACCATCTCTATGAGGTTAAAGATAGTTGTATGATGTCTTTAGGAGTTGTTAGTCTACCAATATCAATAGGGGAAAAGCTCTACAATAAAACGATGATGACAAACTTTTATAGTGGTCAACCAACCTATACCTTATAAATCAATGTTGGGAAGACCTTTGATGATCAATTCCAATGTTTCCCTATCCATGTATTATCTAAAGCTTAAATTCCTTGCATGAGAAAGAGTATGAATCTTTAGGGGTGATTAGAAGTTAACCAGAAGTTGTTATGCGACCACGTCTAAAAGGACCTTCTACATCACCATCATAGACCCATGAGAGGAGAATAAATTCAAATCCCAAAACCAGTGGGTGACCTACTCCCAATACATGTTTAGATATAAAAACTTGAAAAGGCTATGAAGATAGGCTCACATTTAGGGCTAAAAATAAAAGAATGACTAATCTCACTGATAAGAGAATTCTTCGACATATTCATTTGGTCACCAAAGGATATGCTAGGTATAGACCTTACCCTCATATCACATGCATTGATAGTTGACCCAACCTTTAAACTAGTTAAGCAAAAAAGAAGAATTTTTAACTAGGAGATGAATGAAGTTGTGGCAGTAGAAGTAAAAAACTCTTGGCAATAGGATTCATCCGAGAAGTCTATTATCCTAAATGGTTAGCCAACGTTCTTATGGTAGAAAAATCAAATGAGAATAGAAGAATATGTGTAGACTTCATATATTTGAACAAAGCCTGTCTAAAAGATAACTTCTCATTGTTAAAGATCGATCAATTGATAGACTCCACAACTAGACACACTCTTCTCAATTTTATGGATGTGTTCTCAGGATACAATCATATTAAGATGTTCCCACTTGATCAAGAGAAAAGTTCTTTCATCATTCATCAGGGAACATATTGTTATAAGATCATGTCATTTGGACTCAAAAATATAATAGCCATTTACAAAAGATTTGTCAACAAACATTTCAAGCCCTTAATCAGAATAAGCTTGGAAGTCTACATAGAAGACATGATCGCCAAGTCTGAAAACCACATCGATGACCTTAGAGAGATTTTCAAAATCCTAAGAGAACAAAATATGAAGCTGAACCCCAAAAAATATACATTTATGGTCGAGTTAAGAAAGTGCTTAGGTTTCTTAGCTATCGAGAGAAGGACAAAATAATATGAACCCCATAGTGTGAGAAGGCTTTCCAAATATTGAAAGAGTATCTAGCTCAACCACTTCACCTCGTTGTACCAAAAGTAAGGGACACCTGATCCTGTATTTAGGAGTCTTCGATCAAGTATTAAGTGTAGCACTAGTTAAAGTCTACTTCACTAATAAGGCATTTACCAATCTTAAGATATGTTACTCGCTAGCAAAAAAGCTAGCCTTGGCGTTAGTTATAACTAGACAAAAATTATCCTTACCAACTAGCCTCTAAGACAAACTCATCATATTCTAGGCCTTACCAAGTAACTTGTCAAATGGGCAATTGAGCTCAGTGAGTTCGACATACAGTACAAACCAAATGAAATCATTAAAGTATAAGCTCTTACTGATTTCATTGCAGAATGTACATTTAGAGACCAGGTCAAAAAGACTACTCAATGCCCGGGAAGAGAAGCCCTTCTCCATAAGTTTCTATTTGGACAATTTTCATCAATAAGGCTTTAAACTCAAAAGAGTATGGGATCGACATAATTCTTATCAGTCTAAAAGAAGATGAACTCAACTTTATAGTCAAGTTTGGCTTACTAGCCACCAACAATGAAGCTGAATATAAAGCTTTCCTTATAGGACTATATGTGCATAAGCACTTCTCACCGAAAGAATCATCATCAAGAGCGACTCACAACTTATCGTTAACCAAGTCAACAAAGAATACGAGACTTGAAAAGACCCCATAATTTCATACCTAAAAGCATTTGAGACAATGAAAAAGCAATTTGAGAAAGTGGTTATTAAATAGATACCACAAAAAGAAAATCATAAAGCATATATCTTAACACGAATAGCTTCCATAAAATAAGCCAGAATATCATGATTCATTTCCTCTTAATTCATTTCTAGACCAAGAATGAAAGTAAACAAACCTAAAGATAACATGTAAATCGATCCATAACCCAACTAGATGGACTCCATTTGGGATTACATAGGAAAATGAGTTCTACCACAAAATAAACAAGCAGTACAATAGCTAAAATATTGAGTAGCTCGGTACATCATCATCGATGGCATCCTTTATCAAAGAGGTACTCCCTCCCTTACTTGAGATTCTTAACACTAAAAGAAGCTAAATATGTGCTCCAATAAATACATGAAGAAATTTGTGGGAATCACTCCAAAGCTGAAGCTTTGGCGTACAAAGCCTTCAAAATGGGGTACTATTAGCCCACCATGTTTAATGACACTAAAGAGCTTGTAAAAAAATATAATGCATGCCAAAAGTATGCTAATAATATCCATGCTTCACCATAGAATCTGAAAATGATAAATAGTCCTTGGCTATTCTCATAGTGGCAGCTCGACCTAATTAACCTCTTGTCTCATGGAAGAGGGTGGTCAGCCAAGTATGCTGTCATCGTAGTGGACTACTTCACCAAGTTGATAGAGGTCGAGCCTCTGGAATATATTACAATAAAGAGGGCACAAGACTTTGTTTGGAAAAATATAGCTTACAGGTTCATAATACCCTATACTATCATTATAGACTATAGCAAATAGTTTGACAATGAGAACTTTAAAGATTTTTGCTCACAGCTCAAGGTTCAACTCCTATTTACCTTACCTGTCCATTCTAAGACAAATAGATAAGTAGATTCTTTTAATATACTTGCCAAAAAACTACTTAAAAAGAAATTAACTAAGAGGAAAGGAGCCTAGGTTGAGGAATTGCCTTAGGTTTTATGGGACTTTTGAACCACAACAAAATAACAATTGGAGAAACACCATATCCTTGGCCTTCAGTTGTAAAGCTATAATCACAGCAGAGGTAGGAGTACCCACCCATAGGGTAAAATTTTGATAAGGAAAAGTACAAAGAGCTCATATGATGAAACCTTGACCTCCACAAATATAAAAAGGATGCAACCAAAATTCTAATAAATACCTATCAATAAAAATTACTCGGTGTTACAACAAATGTGTTCGAGCTCGAGAATTCCAAAAATGAGACCTAGTCCTAAGAAAAGTCTTACCAAATACTAAAGATTCAACAGATGAAGCTCTTGGACCAAATAGGGAAGGTCTTTATAAGATACTCAAGAGAGTTTGACCATGTGCTTATGACCTTGAACACACTGATAGAAGAGTTGTCAGAAAGCCATAGAATATTAAACTCTTAAAGAAATATTATCCATAATTATTTTACGCATATTAGAGACCTTTCATGATCTGACCTCTGGGTGTTATTAGGTATGGTCTGATGCTCGTGGAGTTTGGTGTATGTAGATATAGGATCCATTAGCTCATATGGGTGAGTTGTATATCATAATGCTTCGAGAATTGTATTTGAGGAAGTCTTGTGATCATAAGCATAAACTATGAAAAAAGGTTCTCCGTAGGGTTAAACAATATTGCAAATGAGTTTGTGGATATTGTTTACAAAAATATAAATCTAGAGATAAGTTCATGGTTGAGCGTATAGAGATTTGACGGTGGTGATCAATATCTCTGCTCTTCTAGGATATAGGTGACGGAAGGATTATATGAATATGGTTGACCTTAATTTTATGGTTCAACGTGTCATTCTGTAATAGCCATAACGTGTGTTTGAGGCATCATTCACAGACTTATAGAAGAGTTTCGTAAGATAAACGAGTGTGAACCTAGGGAGTCTCACAATATGAAGTGTACTCATTGAGTACTAGCATAGCAGACCAAGTCAAACTATTCGATCCAAAAAAATTTCAAAAAGTAAAATTTATTTCAGGATCTCTTAAGATATAAAAGCTTAAGTGTTAAGCTTATTATTATTTAATTAGTTAGCAAAAGTTACCAACTAATTAAATTGTAGCATATGGCTACCTTAATGGACAAGTGTACTTTGTGCATAGATTCAACGTGACACTTGTCTTTATGCATGAGATGCATGAAAAATAAGTGTCAAGTAGTCATTGGACAAGTGTTATATAGTTTAAATATGTTGCATTTTGGTCCCTACAAAAGTCAAACTCTATAAATTAAGTGAAAGTGTTTCATTTGGTGCATGAGATGAATATTTTACAAAAGTAGCAAAATAGTCCCCAAAAATACATTTTTAGAAAAACCAAATTTGAGAGATCAAAGTAAAGAGTTGTTGTGTAATCCAGTTACTGAAATTTATGCTACTATTCTAGCATTCCAATCCCACCAGCCGTTGGAGTCAAGAATTGCCAATGAATCCACTTTAAGGTGAGCTCTAATTTTGATTCTTCACCGAATGGCTTCAAGGGTGAGTATTTCGAATTTATTAGTGTAATAGACTTACATTTAGTATGTGTTTATTGAATAAAAAATTATATTTTTGTTTTACTGCATATATATGTTTGACATATTTTTTTGTAATTATTCAATAAACATTTAATCACATGCATGCACATAGATATAACAATCAACAAAGCCACGAAGAATGAAGGTCAAGAATCATCATAAAAAAAAAAATCAGAAGCCTCAACTTCTCAAATTAGAAAGCTTCAAAGGAATAAAGTCAACTCAAACCAAAAAGATCCCAAAGAACACGAGTAAATGAAAAATGGAAAGTAAAGAAAAAATTTCAATCACAAAGAGATTTTATTCGTGCTAGAAGATGAGTAGAGAAGAAGAAAATTTAAGAAGAAAAGTTAGAAAGATATAGTACTTTCTCTCCCAAGAATGGAGTAAAAGAAAAGGCAGATTACGAAAAATATAAAATTGTTACATTTAGTATAAAAAGACCTTTAGGCTTTTTAAGCCTAATTGTAGATCAGATCTAACGACTTTAGAAAAATCCCGCCTAAAAGCACTTTTCCAAGATAAGAGGGAAAAATAGCTTGTTACCACCAAAAGATTCAAAAAGGATTGCATCAATAAGGCCACCTATAAAGAACATCATGATTGAAAAAGGCCTAAAATACAAAGTAGGTGCATTAAATGCAAAATAAACAAATGTTCTTTTACACTTATGAGTTGCAAGAGAAAAAACAAATTGATGTTAAACAAATATATTCTACTGATAATATTACAAATTTACTCATTAAAACTTTACCTATATATACAATTGAAAAGATGGTACATATCATTAATATACACCATCTTTAAGAACTACTAAAATGATCCATGTCATGTGAGGGAGAGCATAATTTTCAAAAAGAAGAACTACAATTATTTTGAAATTATACTTAATGTACTATATCTTCAGGCTCGTTTGGTTAAGCTTTTTAAATAAAGTTTTTAGAAGTATAGCTTTTAAGAAAAAGCCACTGACCATTTGGTTGTCAATTAAAAAAACTCTTTTGAAGTATTAGATTATTTGGTTATACAATATTAAAAGTGCTTATCTGTTATTAAATTACCAAAAAGACACTTAATAAAATTTATATTCAAATTCTAAACAATTTGATATTTTTTATATATAAGTTTAAATTTGTCATGTAATTTCGCAAATTTAATTTATTGAAAAACAATATTTAAGTAAAATCAGTACATAATAATCAACG
This sequence comes from Ailanthus altissimus, assembly GCA_946807835.1. Classification (NCBI taxonomy): domain Eukaryota; kingdom Viridiplantae; phylum Streptophyta; class Magnoliopsida; order Sapindales; family Simaroubaceae; genus Ailanthus; species Ailanthus altissimus. The sequence goes on along the minus strand of OX327697.1, from coordinate 15,395,794 downwards.
AATCAATATAAATTATTATATTTTGTACAAAAAATAAAAATAAAATAATACTTCTTTTTATTTAAAAAATAAGATAATCAACAATAGATTTTGATAGATTCTTGTAAAAATATAATAGTTGTAGAGATACAGAGAATTGGAGGTATAATGATTTTTAAAAAAATATTAAAATATGTTAGTTGAATAGGGATCATTTTTATTAAGGGTACAATATGAAAATAAGAAAATATTATTATGGGACATGTGACATTACATAAATATTAAAAAAGTTCTACTCTTAAAAGCCCAAAATTTGAACTTTTGGAAGGACTGGAAAAATAACTTTTTTAATCTCCAAAAGCTTTTCTCTAATTATAACCAAACGTCATCAAAAAATTTGAAAAAAGCTTTTGACATTAAAAAAACTCTTTTGACCAGTAGAGAAACCCAACCAAACGGCCACTTTATTTAACAAGGCCCTTTTAATTGGTTTTTAATGGTAAAGATTTTTAATGTGGCATTTGCGCTTTAACACCATTTTGTAGTTAATTAAAAAAATTGTATTTTTTATATTTTGATTTTATCCTACTGAATTTTTTCAAAATAAAAATTAAATACAATTACTATCGAGTTGTAAATATTTAAGGGGAAGAGAAGTTAAATCCCTGACACCTCATCATTTTACTCGATATATCCAAACAAATATTAATTTGTTTGCTTCTTGGACGCATGACGGCACTCTTGCCTGCAAGAAACACCTCTCATTATAGAACAAATTTCTAATTAATGAAAGACCAAGCGTAAATCTTGGTTCTAATTCCTCTTGTAACCTAAGTTTACTTGTTCCATATTTTAATATTTTACTTATCTCTCTATTATAATCTCAGTTCATATTGTAACAATTAAGGATATATTCTATATTTATAGTAGAATTAAATAATTTTTGTAAGGATATAATATTATGTTGGCACAAAAAAATATTTAATAAAATAAATGCAGCTGAAGTCAGGCTGTCTTGTTCATAATTACATGAATAGGATAGAAGATTATCCCAATTCCTCGCTTTGATCGACCTTGAATTGAATTGTTGCAATTTTCTCTACAATTCTCAAACTTCAAACTCACGTGTGTGAGCACCTGGATCTTTTCTTAATCTTCAAACTCATGTGTACCTAAAAATAAGAGAAGTAAAGTAGCATAATTCTTTTTTAATGTAATACATAAAAAGATATTCTTATTATTGTATTATTATTTCTTTGTACCTCTCATATATATAGGCATCTCCCTTGGATATTTAGAGTTTCCAAGGCATATAGGCTTCTTAACTCTAATTTAAATGGCCTAGTCTCAGTCATCTCATGACCTACCAGGTCTTCTAAGTTAACTCGAGGCTATTCCACTAAAAGACAAGGACTGCACTCTAATAATTCATGTTAATTAAGACCCTTTTAATAAATTATACTTGATCTTAGACCAATAATAATTACTTAATTGACCCTTTAATTTACATTCATAATTAAAGATAGACCATAAAAAATATTTTATATCTTTAATTACTTAATTATCCCTAAGTCACTAAATACTTTAATGATTATTTTTTAATATGTATATATTTGTAAATAAATTTACAAATAAATATTATTATTCTGTAAATAATTTATTGAATAAATTACCACCACAAATTTAAATAATCAAGTGTTGCAAACAACTTAGGTGAACATTATTTATTAGATTCCATCTTGCAAATATATATTCCTATCAAATCATGAAATTATATCTCCAAACTATCGAAATTTTGATCGTTTATATATATCTCACTCTGTGATAACTTAAAAGATATAATGTATGAATATAAGTTCATTACTTGTCTAAGATTAAGGTCAATTAAGCATATTGAAGCTTTTGTGAATTAAGAACTATTAAGGAAGCGAACAAAAGTCCCACATTGGTAAGAAATTGGGAGGATCATGGATATATAAGGAGTGAACTATATCTCCATTGATATGAGATATTTTGGGTAGAGCTCAAGAGTAAAGTCATGAGAGCTTAAGCCTAAAGTAGACAATATCATACAAATGTGGAGATATGTATAGTTCGTTGGGCTCCGACAAGTTAGGGATAGTGCCCTAAAAGCATGTACGTGTACTATTTTTATGAAATTAATAAAGTTACAATTTTATACTTGAAAAGTGTTCATAATATTTTGACATAAATATCAAAAAATCATTTGTTTATTTATGTGATCAAAACTTAGTATATAATTGTTATATATAAGAGAATTAAAGTTATAGATAATAAATAGAAAATGTTTGTACTAAATTAATTAAAATTTGAGATCTTTAATTAAATATTATTAGTGTGGTCCATAGACATTTAGAATGGAATGATTTTTTCTAGATCACTAATGTAGTGGCATTATGGTAGAGGTATTTTATATAATATGATTATAGAGGATAAGACCAGACATAGTTCAAATTCTTATGTAAAATATCGTTATTAATTAAAAATTTAAATAACGTCAATTAATGATCATACACAGATCAACCTTAATCTTGAGTGATCATAAACTCCTATTTGTGTCATTATGTCATTTGAAATACTCGTTACATTTGTCTGAAAAACATGCTAAAAACTTTTATTTTGGTGGCATAATGAGATAAGCGGTTGGGAATATGATTTATAGATATGGAATCCATTCATTCCTAACGAAAGTTAGAAAGAATGTTCTCTTAAGGGTTAAGCTAGAGCTGAATCGTTAAAGCGCTCAATTTGTAATATGATTATAAAATAACTGTTCACTGGTGAATTAATGATACTTAAGAATAAAGAAGTAATTAGAGGAGTAAAACAGTAATTAACCTAACTCTAATTATGAACCATATATAGAGGGTTGAATTGCATGTAGTGATTGAATCGATAAACTGCTCTAAGTTTTCTGAGTAAATTATATCTACAATTTTAAGAGTGCAATTTTAGGTTTTTAGTGGAATAACACTGGAATTAATAAATTGTATTAATTAATTAAAGAATTTAACTAATTATTTAAAATTTATTGAAGTTTAAAATTGTAGGTCTATAGGTTCGCAATACCAACTCTTTCTTTATTATAATGAACAATTAAAAAGATGATTGTGTTATTATACAAATTGTTTGTGTCTAAATAATAATTTTTAAAATACGTACATTTTATATTTGGATAAAATTAATTAATTTAGATAATATCTTATCTAAATATAATTAAATATTTAATTTAAGAAATTAAATAAATAAAATCTTAAGGATAATTTTTGAAATTATCAAAAGAATTTTATTTTAATTTTAGTATTTTCTTTTTATTAAAAGACTATTAGTCCATTTATTTTAGAAGTCTTATAATACTCAATTATTGTGTATTATACGTTAACCACAAAGAGTGTGACTGTATGTGGTTTACACGTATTAAATCTCTTTTTAAGAGATAATGATTTAATTAATAAATATTATTAATTAAATTATTAAATTAAAATAAGAATAATTTATTATTTAAAAATTTTTAGAATGAGAATATTAGTCTAAAAAGGAGACACACATATACATAAAAAATACACTCTCTTATAGAATACGTATTTTGTATTTTTAAAAGAAAAAAATTAGAAGCTCACTCTCTCTCACTAAGGAACAAGAGGCTTAATTTGAAATTCTTCGGTAAAAGAAAACTTAACGTGGATTCAAGGTATATTTTTATTTCTTATTGATTCTTATTTATTTTAAACATCAAATTCATATATTCATAAGATCCTAAGATAAAAAAAGTTTTTATTCTATGAAAACAATGATTAAAGAATTTTTATTTTTTATTCCACTATGTTATGAATATTTAACACTAATAATTGACATCAGAGCAATAGTTTTTTGAATATATGCTTTTAGTGTTATGATTTATTTTATTTAAATCATGATTTATTGGTATGTGTGTTTGAGTGGTTACTTGTATTTTTATATTCATGTAATTAGTGGTTATTTTGTGTATAGATCTTTTGATCGTTAATTATATGGTCCTTTAAAGTTGTTTGTAAATTTCTTTTATTTTGATTAGATCAAAATTGTGTAAACTCATAAAGGGTTATATGATTGTTTTTTAAAAGTTTTTTCTTTTTTAATTTATGTGGCCGCCATTAATATAAAAAAGAATAAGATAAAAAGAGAGCCACTGCCGACCATGCAATTCCCAGTATGCTATCTTTTGCTGCATGAAAAAGACATTAAAAAGAAAGATTCAAGGTACAGAAGACAAAGAGCCATTGTCGGCCATGCATTTAGCAAATCAATTTGGTAGCTTACTGCCACCATTCAAAATGAATGGCAAGGGAGCCAAATGTTGGCGTCCCTGGCCAAAGGCGCAAGAAACATGCAGGGCCTTATTGCGCTGCATGTGCTGCCAAGGCCGAAAGGCCCTAGCTAGTTGTGCACTATGGATGGCTGCTACCGTGGGCGGCTGCCACTATGGGTAGCAATTTTCATATTGCTGCTCTAAGTGCATTAAGGCAACAATAAAAGGTTTTTTTTGGACTTAGAAGCCCAAATAAAGTTGGATTTTGGTCCCTTTAATGTTTGGACTTTATATGGTTAAAATTATTTTTGAGAAAAAAGTCCAAAAGTTGGACTACCTTGCAAAATATATAATGAGCTTAAGAAAAGTTCTTAAACCCATATGAATAAAATTATAAAAAAAATAAACTTAACTCGTTATGAACTTAAGAAGACTATGTGCAACTAGGCCTGCGTGCCTGTACCTATTATGTAATTTATTTATTTTTAGGTTGTAATTAAAAATCTTAAAGAAGCCAGCTAGAGTTAAAGTAAATTTTAATTTATGTGGTGAATTATAAAATAATCATATATAATCACATGCCATATATTTGTACCAACTTATATTATTGTAATATAACATGCATACATGTCATAATTAGAATTTAAATAGTTTATTTTACTATAGGATATTATAATTAAATTAGTGGATTAATTAGTATGTTTAGAACTTGCATAATTAATCAAATAATGTAAAATAAGACTTTAATAATTAAATTTGGTAATTTCACATTATTCTAAGTAACTTATATTAAATAGTTTGATTTAGGATTACTTAGAAAAATATTAATAAAATTATTGATTTTATTAATTATAAATTAATTAATTAAATCCTATAATTGAAAAACTAAGTTCACCTAAATCGGTAGGCCCATATAAAAGGAATAGTTAGACTAATAAACCTAGGTCCAATAAGATTAGACTTTATTAGAATAAATTAATTATACCTACCTTACGATGGAATAGAAAATATTAATTAAACTGTTGTCTGATCAGACCTAGGCTCAATTTCAATTTAAATTTAGTGTTACCTATTCTACGACGACACATTAATTTTTAAATTGAACTATCATAGATTGGTATTAATTTATATGACTAAATACAATACATTCATGCATCACGTTTACTATTTCAAAACATACTATGATATTTATTCAAGTATTCTTAAAATTGCTTTATTTATTTCAGCATCATGTCTGGAACAAACCCTATCGTAGCTCTCTTAACGAACGAAAAATTAGACTGGTGATAAGTTTGTAAAATAAAAAAGTAATATGAATATTGTATTAATCTGTGAGGACCAAACGTTCATCCTCGTGGAGGAGTGTTCTTTAGAACTTATAGCCAATGCACCTCGTAATATACAGAAGCAGTATAAGAAATGGATAAAGGCCAATAATAAGGCCTGCTGCTATATGCTTACCAGCATGAACGACTTGCTCAAGATGAAGTACGAGCACTTGAAGACTGCACATGAGATATGAGATTCTCTCAAAGTAATGTTTGGCTAGCAGTCGAAATAAAGCCGCCATGAAGCTACTCGTAGCTACATGAACGCTAAAATGAAGAAAGGAGTTCTGATGTGTGAGTATGTTTTAAATATAATCAACTTAATGCATTAGGAAGAGAACCATGGAGCCATCATAGATGATAAGACCCAAGTCAGCATCATTATGGAATCTCTTACTTCAGCATTTTCATAGTTCAAAACAAATTATTTTATAAACAAGCTCTCATATAGTATAACTCAGTTACTCAATGAACTGTAAACTTTTGAGGCTATATTAGATAAGCCCAAAGAGTCTGAGGTAAATATTGTTGAAGCTAAATTATCTTCCTCTAAGTAAAATAAAAAAAGGAAGAACACTAGTAGTGATTCAGGTTTTAGAGGAAAAGCCAAGAAAGCCTCTAACAGCTATAAGAGCAAAAAGAAGGACTCCAAAGCAAAGAACGGAAAATGTTTTCACTGTGGAGTCGAGAGGCATGGAAAGAGGAACTATAAAAAGTATCTCTTTAAGCTGAAGGAAAAAAAACAAAGGTAAATAGATTTATTGATTTTAGAAGCCTATTTAATGGAAGATAAACTTTTTCTTTGGATAATTGATTTAGGAGCAACTAATCATGTTTGTTTTTTCTTGCAAATGCTTAATTCTTATAGATTGCTCACCGATGGGGATTTTACTAAGCGAGTTGGCAATGGGGCAGTTATTTCGACTTTAGCAGTGGGAATGGGTCGATTGATTTTTGGGCAAAAAACTTTTTATTTTAAATAATATTTATTTTATTCATGGATTTAGAGGGGATTTAATTTCTGTTTCTTAGTTGCATGAATAATGTTTTAATATTTCTTTTATAATAATGAGATAATTATTGGTAGAAATAGTTTCGATATGTTTTGTGCGAAATTAGAAAATGAATTTTATGTTTTAAGACTCGATGAGCTCTCAATTCTTAATTTCAAACTATTTAGAGTAAAAACATCTTAAATCTACTAAAAGGCAAAAAGTTTCTCTAAATAATGACATGTATCTTTGATATCTTAGGTTAGGTCATATTAATGTAGATAGGATTAACAAGTTAATAAAGAATGGTCCTTTAAGAGAGCTAAACGTCGGCATTCTTCCTGTTTGTAAGTCCTATCTAGATGTAAAATGACCAAAAGATCCTTCTCAACTAAGGGCAAAATAGCCAAAGAACCACTTCAGCGTTTACATACTGACATTTGTGGCCTATTGAAAATACAAGTAAGAGACGGTTATGAATACTTCGTCACATTTATTGATGACTATTCAAGATACGGTTATGTTTACCTAATGTAAAGAAAACCTGAGACTTTTGGAAAGTTCAAATATTTTTAGCAGAAACTGAAAAGTAATTAGGTAAATCACTTAAGACCCTTCAATCCAATCGAGGTGGTAAATACCCTGACACAGAGTATAAGAATCACCTATTGGAGCATAGAATTTTATCCCAACTCACAGTACCTAGAACACCACAACAGATTGGTGTTGCAGAAAGGAGAAATAGAACCTTGCAAGATATAATTAGATCTATGATGAGCTACTTTTCTATGTTGCCTTTATTTTAGGGCTATACATTACAGACCGCGGTCTATATATAGAATGTAGTACCTTTCAAATTTATCCAAAATACACTATTAGAGATGTGAAATGGTAGTAAACCTATTTTATGTCATTTTTGCATATGGAGGTGTCCAGCATATATGCTGAAAAGAAAGACTGAAAAGCTAAAACCATAAATAGAAGTTTGTCTGTTTGTAGGCTACACTAAAGGCACAAGAGGAGATTTATTTTATAGTCCTCAAGAAAAGAAAGTGATTGTATCGACAAACGCCACTTTCTTGAGAATGATTATATATTAAACTTCAAACTTCACAGTAAGATTGTATTGGTGGAAATGCTTTCTAATCAGATCAGACATTTACCGCCAAGAGTTAGTGAACGACAAAGTCAAGTAACCAGTAATTTTGATCAAAACACATTGGAACCTAGACATAGTGAGAGGATAGTGAGACTACCTTCTTATTACAAAGAGGAGGAAGAGGCACAAGTAGTTGTGTCTGATATAGCAAGAAGCCATGAACCAAGAAATGGAATCTATGTACTCTAATTCAGTCTAGAAACTTGTAGACCCACCTAAAGATGTCATGCCCATTGGGTGCAAATGAATCTTCTAGAGGAAAAGAGATATGGATTGGAAAGTAGAGACTTTCAAAGCAAGACTAATGACAAAGGGTTATACCCAGAAAGAGGGAGTCGATTATGAGAAGACTTTCTTGCCAGTAGCCATACTCAAATTCATTTACATCCTTTTGTTCATTGTTGTATATCTTAATTATGAGATATGATAAATGGACGTTAATACAGTTTTTTAGAATAGTTGTCTTAAAGAGAGCATCTACACATGGCAATCAAATGGGTTCATAGCAGAAGGCTAGGAGAAAAAAGTTCGTAAATTACTGAAATCTATTTATGGACTTAAGCAAGCTTCAAAGTCTTAGAACTTAAGATTTGATGAGACAATTAAATCTTATGGTTTCGAGCAAAATGTTGATGAACCTTGTGCATACAAGTACATCAAGAATAAAAATATGATTTTTTCTAGTACTTTATATGGATAACATTCTACTTATTGGGAATGATGTAGAAACATTATCCAATATAAAGAAGTGGCTTGCTATTAGCACTATCTCAAGAATCGTATATTTATAAAGTACTTATGTTATTTTCAATGTAGAATTATTCTTTCTAAAGAGCAGTATCCTAAGACACCTCAAGAGGAAGAAGATATGAGACAGGTTCCCTATGCCTAAACAGTTGGCAGCCTCATATACGTTATATTGTGCACAATGCCTAATATTTACTATACAATAGAAATAGTAATTCGTTATCAATCCAACCCTAGAATAGTTCACTAGATTACGGTAAAACATATTCTCAAGTATTTTCAAAAAATAAAAAATTATATACTTTTGTATTCAGGTGGAGACTTGAACCCTACTAGTTATACTGATTCTGATTTTGAATCAAACAAAGGCAGTCAAAAGTCGACTGAATACATAGCATTATAAAACAATCTAACACGACTGATTCAACTATAGAGGCAGAATACATAGCAGCTTGTAAACCAATTAAAGAAACAGTATGGCATAGGAAGTTCTTCAATAAACCATTAATCCTTTATTGTGACAACAGTGGGATAGTGGTGAATTCAAAGAAACCTATGAGCTACAAAAAAGCAAAGCATATAGAGAGAAAGTATCACATGATAAAGGAAATTATGCACAGAGATGACGTGACGGTCATAAAGATATCATCTAAAAATAATCTTGCAAACCGTTTACAAGACATTACCAATTAAGACGTTTGAGGGTTATATGGAGAGCATGAGTTTAAGAGACGTGTCGTACTTGCTATAGGGCAAGTAAAAGATTGTTAAGGATAGTGCCCTAAAAGTATGTACTTGTACTATTTTTATGAAATTAATAAAGTTACAATTTTATATTTGAAAAAATAATTTTATGATATAAATATAAAAAATCCCTTGTTTATTTATGTGACCATAACCTTAATATATAATTGTTATATACAAGAAGATTAAAGTTATGAATAATAAATAGAAATTTTTTATAATAAATTAATTAAAATTTAAGATCTATAATTAAATATTACTAGTGCGGTCCATAAATATTTAAAATGTAGTGATTTTATTCGGATCACTAATGTAGTGACATTATGATGGAGGCACTTTATATAATATGATTATATAGGACTGAACTAGACGTTGTTTGAATTCTTATGTAAAATACCGTTGTTAATTAAAATTTTAAATAACGTCAACTGATGATCATATGCAGATTATCCTTAATCTTGAGATATTATAAACTGATGTTTGTGTCATCGTGTCATTTGAAATACTCGTTACGGTTTGTCTGAAGAACATGCTAAAAACTTGTATTTTGGTGGCATAGTGAGATAAGCAGTTGAGAATATGATTTAAATAATATAATTAGTAGGCAATAATTATTAACTAATTATTATATTTAACACTTAAATACAGATACCTGCGTATTCCTGTGGCAGTGCTAGATATTACTGGATTGAACAATTCAATTTAGTACACTGTCTAGTGTACAACGAGTACACTCTATATCATAGGACTCCCTAGGTCCACGCCCGATTTATCAAATGGAACTATTCTATGAGTTCGTGCACAATGCCCCATGCAAATGTTACGGATATTATACATTAGCGTATTGGACCATACAAGCTGAGGTCACAACGCATACGTATAGTCCTTCTATCATCTATATCTTAGATGTGCAGGGACATAGATCAACACCATCAAATCCCTATATGCTCATCTATAAACTTATCTCCAGACTTGTATTTCACTAAACAGTTTTTGTAAACTCTTTGCCATACTATTTAACTCTGTGAAAACTCATTTCTCAGGTATATTACATATGGCCATAAGACTTTCTTAAGATACTATCTTGGAGCATCTGGATATACTACTCCTTATATGAGTTGATGGATCCTATATCTATGCACATCAAACTTCATGAGCATCTAACTATACCCAGTGGTCAGACCATAAAAAGTCTCTGACATGTATAAAACTAAGAGTATGGTGGATTACTCATAAGCCCATCGTGGAGCTCAAGTTGAAGGACCACGTATACTACTCAACTCGAGAGGACCTTTTATTGACGACAATGTAGGATGTCTATTGGGGTCTTCATAAGTTTGTTTAGTATCCAGTCCGGACTGAATACTTATATGCCTATACAAGCTCCAATCTCATGGTCAGCTAGGAACAACCATCTGTACCTTACAGATATAGACATACACTGATCTATATGAAAAGGGATCCACCGACAGACTTGCATCGGTGAAAATAGATCATCAACAATGTATTTAACAACATACTTGCATAATGATATTTTTTTACACCTGATTGCAACTCTTATAACTATGTCATTATTAGTATATTCTGAGGTCTTTATCTCATTACAGACAATGCTCGAACTCTTGGATTTAACTGATTATTATAATCTGCTAATTATTAGCAGTTATAATTCTCAGTGATGTTAACTTTTAACCTTGATCTAAACTCATTTAGATCAGATCTAAACTCTTTCAAATCATACAATGCCCATAGTGTTACAAGTATTGAACCATGTTATAAAAGGTATTAGCAATTTAACAAAAAGTACAATATATAGATATCAAATATTTATACAAATCTGGAATGGCACTGATGAACACATAAAAATTCATATTTATTAAGAGATTCAGTCACCATTTAATGTCACTAATTTTAGCATTTTCTTCTATTTTAGCTTAAAATAAAGTATTCTCCTTAAATTGTGATTAATGAATGTTATTTGGATAGGTTTAGGTAAAATGGACATAACTCTCAATGTAGAAATCAAAATGAAGAAATTCTTGAACTTGGTGCAACATGACTCAATCTTACACAAATCAAGAATAGTGGAAAAGCCAAATCTAACATGTTATGGGCTAAAAATTGAGATACAACAGAATCGGGCTACAACTCCTGCCCAACTTGACCCAACTCACGTATTTGGACCGTATCTCACAAAATACGTACTCAATTGATATAATTTTTGAAGCTGTGAAATGCTAACGTAACTATAAACAACTCGTATATTGATAGTAAAGTCCAAATCAGCCGTTATTATGGACCAAATCGCATTGCAAGTGGGTAAAATGGTTGTTGGCCGAATTCTGATGCATCCTTAGAATTTTGCTCATATCTCATTGGATACTCATCCAATTTGTATAAAATTGGTGCCTATGGAAAGAAGAGTCAAAATTATACAACTTTCATGTCGGCTACAGAAGCTAAAGCAGTCATTTACATTATCAAAAATGTGCTGCAAGTGGATAAACGAGTTATTGGCTTAAAATTATTGAAGATTGATGTCATCCATGATATATGTCCATTCATTGCTTATATAAGGAGACTCTTAGAACGTTTTTAATATTAGATAATTCTCTCTTATTTTCTTCTTATTAATATGTATTGTAATTTAGGCTAGAGTTCTTGGCAAGGCTGAGATGAAATTTTATGTGTAATAAATCTACTTCTATACTTTGATTCGGTGTTAAGAGCTACAAATGTTGTAAATTTGGTTTTGATTAAACTCTTATCTATTCTATTTTCTATAATCCAGAGATTATAATTCTCATGTCTCTCTAAGTTCAGTCATGCTTTTCTTATGTGATTCTTGGTGAACTATAATTGTTACTGGTGACATTGTTTTATATGTTAATCTTTTACTTCAGTATTGTCAAATTGATATATTGTCGATCTTGGATAACATATAAGGACAATAAATGTTTAATATTCAAGTTGATCTTTTACTGTAATATTGTCAAAGTGATATATTATCGATCTTAGATAACTTGTATAAATAAACATGATTTGTGTTAATATTTGCAAAAGAGTTTAGTCATATCAAATGCATATGCTATCAAATGTGCTATATGTTACATATCTTCCGATTGATTGTTTAGATGTAAAACTGTCAATTGAGTTATAAACATCGAATCAAAGTATAGAGTAAATTTATAAAGCATAATTGTGATTCTCAAAGCCTTGCTTAAATCATCATAAGATATTTTTCTCAATTCATAGACAATTCTATCTCATCAATTAATTTTATCCTTTGCTACCTCTTTAATATTTTACTTCACCAACATATTTTGCCAAGAGCTTCCTCGTGGGATCGACACCTCAATCTATACTGCGATAGCCGTGTTATATTTTGAGCGTAAACAGGCACGTAGACACAACCCTCACACGTGTCTAGCCCCATCTTTCTCTTATTAGCCCCATCTTTCTCTTATGGACCCCATTATACCTTATAGGTTTTATCTCTACAAGTGTTTTTTACACGTTTCAAGACTTTGTTGGAGTACGTGAAGTTCATCTCTGATTTTATAGCTTTATACAAATGATTTGTGATGTGATATTTTTATATCTTAAAATTTAATGGAAGCATACACTATCGTATGCAAGTAATAAATGGACAAAAAAGTTGGATGTCGAACCCACAGAGATAATATATTCTTTTTAACATAGTACTAAAAGTATGTCTTTCTAGTAATTATTCAAAAAAATAAAAATTTAAGAATGAATTTAGAAAATATAAAAGCAATGACACGATGTAAAGATATTTGGAAGATAGCAATATAGAGAAAACCTAAGGTTAATATTATCCCTTAATATGCTTTATAATTAATCCTTTAATATTTAATTCTTGTTATTAATCAAGACACTAATGTATTCACAATTCTCTCTCAAAGTCATGTAAGTATATCTTAATTTACCAAATACCTTTATTCCTATTGTACTTGTAATAAATTAAAATTTATTAAGATTAAGTCTTATTGATCATACATGTCAATTAGGTATATTTCTATCCTAATTCAAAACTTGCATATGCAACATTGAATATTATTTTACAATCATGCATCAAATTACTTAAGTTTAAATATAATGATTCCTCTTCTGAGTTTATGAAAATATTACCAATATACTCACCATATATTGGCTAGATATATTGAAGCATTAAGAACAAGTGATTTGAATAATAAAAGAACTAAGTTTATTAAATATTAGAAAGATATGTCAATTAAGCACACATATTGAGTTTAAGTATTAACCCTAGAAAACAAATTTAGTTCATGACTACAAGAGCACAGTGACAAAAATAATGAGAAAACATAATACAATCAATAGCAAACTAATATAGACGTCGAATTGCTCTTGATTACACTTTCTAAGAAACTCTTGATGCTAGAGAACGCCTTGAATTTATCTCTATAATTGCTTTAATTATACTTTAATTACTCTCTAAGACTTGTGTTGTGTGTTCTTGATGCTCTTGGATGATCTCTAAAGGCTGGGGATGAGTGGCCTTTTATAATGATTGATATGAGCTTCAAATCTCCAATTCTTATTGGATCAAGAATCACACTATCACTTGGGCGCTATCATGCTGTCACTGGGGTGCTACGTGTAAAAGGCCGTATCGCTGGAGCAGTGAAGGTCTGGCATTAAAGCGTTAGGTTATCGCTGTCACGGTAGCTTGCTATCACTGAGGCGGTGGACTGCAACTAAAATAGGTCTTGTTTTATGATTTTCTTATTTTAATTACTGTTCTAGTGCTGGGACGAAAATCCTTGTAGCACTAGGGCAACAAGTGCATATTTTGAAAATTTTATACTTTAGTCCTTGTTTTTAGAAATTTTGCACTTTATATTTCATTCAAGTCCCTATAAATAATAATAATGCACATAAATAGCCATTTATTCTCATAAAATAATAAAATATCAAGATAAAAACATGAGAAAATAAAATGATAAATATGCCTTTATCAGTTTGCATCTTTTATCAACCATTGCTTCAATATAACTAGTGGAATTTAATTCATGTTCATTAGAGACTACCTAAAAAGACTCTTTAATTAATATATACCTAGCTAGACGTCTAATAGTCTTCATACTATAACGAAGTACTAGTGTTATTGCTCTGCAACTAGTTGTAGTTGGTTATTATGGTTTAGATTGAGAATTAACTCATTGATTCTCATTGGCACAATAATAGAGTTCTTAAATAATTTATCAAGCATTAACTTACTTTTAGGCTTAAAGTCTTTTATATAGTCTTCTTCAAGAAAGATTACATTAGTACTAACAAATACTTTCTTATCTTGAGAACTATAGAAAAGACTATCTCTTATTCCTTTAGGGTAGCTAACAAACAGACAAACTTCTGACTTACATTCCAGCTTGTTTGCATTTCCTTTCAAAATATGACCTAGATAACCCTATATATGTATGTAACGTAAACTTGGTTTATGTCCTATCTATATTTTCTAGAGGTATTTTAGGGACTGACTTAGATGAAATTAAGTTAAGGATACATGGTTGTTTCTAAAGCATAACTTAAGATGAGATGGGTAAAGTTAAATAACTCATAATTAACTTTACAATTTCAAGAAAAGTTCTATTTCTCTTTTTTGTTACACCATTTTGCTAGGATGACTCTAGTGCAGTCAACAAGGATAATATCTCATTGTCTAACAAAAGAGTTCTAAACTCACTATAGAGGTATTTACCATACCAATTGGATCAAAGTACCTTTATATGTTTCCTTAATTTCTTTTTCATTTCTGCCTGAAACTTCGTGAATTTATAAAATGCCTTAGACTTATAGCATATTAGATACACATAACATAATCTAGAATAATCATCAATGAAAGTGATAAAATATTCATAACCTCCTCTAGCTTATGTGCTTAGGGGCATACTCATATCATAGTGCATTAATTTTAATACTTTGATAGCTCTATTACCTTTAGCATTAAAGGGTCTTCTAGTCATTTTACCTTTTATATAGGTTTCATAAACTGACAATAGTTCAATCTTTAAGGAACTCAAAGGTCCGTCTATAATTATTCTTTGGATCCTATCTAAATAATGTGACTAAGACGTACATGCAATAGATACATTTGATTAAAAGAAGACATTTTAATTCTTTTATGGTGATTAGATTCATTATTCAATTTTGTATCATACAATAAGTTGATTTTAGGATATATGTAGTATAGATTGTTAACTACTGTACCAGAACATATAAATGACTTTTTTTTTTTTATCACCACAACTAAGTAAAAAATAATAGAATAATCAAATTTATTAAAATAACTAACTAAAATCAAATTGTTCTTGAGTTCCAGTACTAACAAACAGTTCTCTAATATTAAAATCCTAAAACCATCAAAATAAATATGAACAACTCCCATTGCCTTAGTAACAACAGTTGCCCTATTTTCTAACCTAAGATTGATTTCTTTATCATTTAGTGATTTGGTTTCCTAAAACCATTGCAATGAATTACAAACATGATTAGTGGCACCAGAATCTACTATCCAAGAATATGTAGAATTAACTACTAAACATATCTCAACGAAAAGAATATTACAAGAAATTGAAGCTATCTTTTTATCTATTGAAAGCTTAAGGAAAATTTCTCTTTCAATGCCTTTTAATGCTAATGGAAACACTTTCCTCTAGGCCTTACTCCCTTATTCTAAATTTGCACATATTTTGAATTAGATGCTTTCTTCAACTTGTTCTTTTTATTTTTACTACTCTTTCCTTTAGGAATGAGACCAGAAAAGGAAGATGAGCCCTTAGTAAAGTGACTATTGTAAGCTTCTATTTCATCTTAGGATGCATTTTCATTTAGTTTTGGAGGAAATTTATCAATCAAGACATCTATGTACTTTTCAGCCGTGAGTACTGAAAGTGTGTTATGCGTAGGGTGAGTGTGTATATTTTAATTTACACACTTTGCATGCATAATTAAGTACAGTAGAATATTAACAAACATCTTATTACACTAATGAGATAATAAGAAGCTCACCCTTGAAGCTTCTTTTGCGCAATTCTAGTTGAAGATTGGGTGGAATCCTATGAGCTAAAATGGTAGCCTTGTTATCTCGGTTGAAATTTGAAACAAAAATTGTTTTAAATATCTCTTGGACCTCTTTATAGTATTTGTTATTTAACACACTTAGCACTTCACTTACTCACCTCCAATTTAAAGAACACTGCTTCAATTTATAGGTATGGATGCCTCACATTCGGCTAATAAAAATTAATAGAGTGAATTTTATTATCAAGCATGACAAGGATATATTATTTGCCACTTCAAGCTATTGTTAAAAAGTTAATGGCAAGGTGTGTGGTTTGTTTGCCGAATGCAAGCAAAATGAATGGTCATTAACTTTGATAATACACCACATTTTACTTGAAAAATAGCATGACTAATTATACTTTAAAATAATACTTATTGCTTGGTCATGTCATGCTTGAATTAGTCATGCTTTAAATTTAACAAATGCCACCTCTTGAAACTTTATACTTTGGCTGAAATACATACAAACACATAAGGCATTTGTTTATTTAATTCATTTGGTCGCATATGGCCTACATGCCATTATATAATAAATCAATTTATTTTACCAATAATTGCAAATTAAATGAGCAAATTAATCATGCCATGTGTCATGCCATTACTAATTAATGGGATGACATGTGGCATCAAATAGAAAGGATAAAGTTGTAAGTCCCACTTACGAGATTTTATGCTTAACACTTAAACTGTATCATCTCTCCGAAAGACTCTGAAATAGTTTTGACTTTTTTAGAACTTCCCAGATTAAACTATTCAATCCGGTGCACTACCCCAGTGCACAATAGGTACATTTTATATAGTGTAACTCTCTAGGTTCACACCTGTTTTGTCTTACAAAACTCTTCTGTAAGTCAAGAAATAGCGCCCCACACACACGTTATGAAAAAAAATAAAACAACGTGTTGAACTAATAAGTTGAGGTTAATATATATTCATATAATTCTTCTGTCATATTTATCCTAAAAGAGCAGAGACACACTATCAAATCTCTATATGCTCAACCGTGAGCTTATCTTCAGATTCGTATTCCCATAAACAATATCTGCAAACATTTTTACGATATTGTCTTTCACATAAGAAACACTTTTTTGAGTTAATTACTTATGGGTATAAGATTTTTCTAAAATACAATCTTAGAGCTTCTGGATATACAACTCACCCATATGAGCTGACAGATTTCATATCTACACATATCGAACTCCATGAGCATCAAATCATACCCAGTGACACCCAACGGTCAGACTATGAAAGGTCTTTAACATATGTGGAACCTAAGTATAGTAGATCAGTGGATCACTCATAAGCCCATCGTGGTGCTCAGGTCAATGGATCATAAATATTATTTAACTTGAGATGACCTTCCATTGATAACTTTATGGGATGTCTATTGGAGATTTTTATTGAGTCTGTTCAGTACCCAGTCCTCATTGAATACTCGTATGCCTATACGAGCTTCCATTAAGCTCATGGTCTGCTATGATTAACCATGTGGACCATTCGGATATAGACATACACTGATTTATATATGATAAGGTCTCCGCTGATAGACACGCATCAGTGAAGGTAGATCAGGAAAATCAAGAACATACTTACACAATGAAATTTCTTAGCACTATTTGTAACTCTTTGAAATCATGTCATTGCTATTATACCCTCAGGTCTTTGTCCTATTTCAGATAAGGCTCTAACTCTTTAGATTTCGCTGACCCTTATAACTTGCTAACTCTTAACTGTGCTAACTCTTAGCAATTATAACTCTTAACATTGCTAACTCTTAGCCTTGGTCTAAATTCGTTTAGACCAGATCTGAACTC
This sequence comes from Ailanthus altissimus, assembly GCA_946807835.1. Taxonomy (NCBI): domain Eukaryota; kingdom Viridiplantae; phylum Streptophyta; class Magnoliopsida; order Sapindales; family Simaroubaceae; genus Ailanthus; species Ailanthus altissimus. The sequence continues at coordinate 15,377,615 of OX327697.1, read as the reverse complement.
TTTCAGGTCATACAATGACTGAAAATTTTATAAGCTTTTTACCATATATATTTAATATTAACGATTTTATTTGAAATTCTTATTGTATAAATATTAAACAATTAATATTCATAAAATATTAGAATAACACGTAAGCACCATTTTTAACAAGTACAATACATAAGTTTCTTTTCCAATCCACATAATTATTTTTGATTAAATTGTTTTGGTTAAAGATGGATGTCAGTGGGATAAATTAAGACATGATTCTAAAAAGTGAATTCATACATGAGCATACATTCTTTGATAGCATGTGAAACTTTTATATAAATGCATGTATGGAGAGCTGTTTAATTACATTATGCATTAGTAATCTAATTTTCATTCAGAATATGCCTCTGTAGGATGGTCATATCCGTCATGAATCAGACTAATACCTTACTAATTTATTATTGTTTTCTAGATATCTTATATCAAATAAATATAAATGATTGATTTTTTAGTTATTAGATTTAATTGACATGAACTTTGTGGGGAGGATATCAATCAATCTAAGTTGAGTGTGCAACCATTATTTTAATCCTTTATATTTTTCAATTAAAAAAGCCGTCTTAGGGTAATCAGTTTCACATGAGTCCTATATTATATCTTATCCTTTAAAAAAGTTTTATCTATTAACCAGTTTTGATTAATACCCTTTGTAGGGTGCTGCTCATAAGGTTTAAGATAAGGAATTAATTTATCTTACTATATGACCAATAATAGATGTTGTGGGCCTTATGCCTAAAGCTTTCTTCTACTTAATATTTTTAATTTTTAGAGTTTTTAATTTTTAATACACCAGCTAATTTATAAAATAACATTCCGCTTATTATTATCTAATTTTTATCTCATAAATAATTAATAAGGCTACACGAAATTAATAAATTAATACAATATTAAAACTATTACAATAATCTTATCCTAATCTTATTAGAACATTAATGTCATATAAAATGATATATTTTATGCATGAATATGTGAATATGCCACTCTTAATCCATATGACATATTATTCATCCATTCAATTAACTAGATAAATAAATAATCTATAATTCATAGCTTTTCTTAGGAAGAAAAATACTAAACTAAGGATAAGTTTTTCAAAGTCTTCTTTAAAGTCAACTTGGGCTCTTTTATAATGTCAATCTCTAGTTGTTTCTCTCCTTTTATGGGCTAAGTATTTCGAGATTTTAATTTTCTTTAGTCCATTTATTTTGAAAAATAAATTGAGCATATTTTAGACTTAAAATTTCTATTGGGTCTCTTTAAAATAAATTTTTTATATTTTTAGACCAATAATTTTATTAAAATAATCCAAACAAAATTTTGTAAAATTTGAACTAAAATTAAAAGGAGTTTAGGCCAATCTCAAATTTACAGTACTAAAAAAAAGTCCACAAATAAATTTGGGGTCAAAATTATGATCTATTTACAAATTTCTAAAAATATTTAAGTTAAATTATAATTATCTAAAACTTAAGGGGCTATATAAAAATAGTCAATTCTATTGTGGCTTATTTGAAAATTTTACAAAATTTTCTAGCTGAAACAAAATTAACCAAAACAAAGAGAAATTGATCTAATATTTATCAAATAAAACCCTACATCCCGCTTTCTTTTCACCCACCACCAATCTCTTTCTCTTCCCCCCTTTCTTTTTTTAAAATCCTTTTCCTTCTTTTTTTTCCCATAATAATAAACAAAAAAAGCAAGAACAATAATTTAATCCTTAGATTTACAAATTAAAACCCTTTACCAATTAACCGCTTACAAAAAATTCAAATAATCACTAAAAATTAACTCACAGAAGAAATTGTGATATTATTCTATCATCTTCTCTTGTTATAATTCAAAAAAAAAAATCTAACTATTAATTATTATTATGAGCATATCTGTTCATGATATAATGAATAAAAATAATAAATAAAAATTAAATTATATAATTAGTGTCCTAATTGATAATTATTGTCATACATAAAAATAAATTATACATGTAATATAAAACAAAACTACTCTAATACTAGTTGTTGGCATATATTTTTTTTGTTTAATAAAATAAATATAGAAGAAGTTAGACTATCTTGTTTATAAATATATATATAAGAATGAAAAATTACCTTAATTTCTTGTTTTGATCAACCTTAAATTAAATAGTTGTAAACTTTAAATTTACGGGTGTGGACACCCAGATCTTTTCTTAATCTTCAAATTCACACATATCCAAAAATAAGAGAATAGAAGTAGGCTAATTTTTTTTCTTCTATATAAGAATATGTAAAAAAAATTATTCTTGTTGTTATATTATTATCACTCCTTGCTTTTTTTTATATATAGACATCTTCTTGGGTATACAAAATTATAAACTAATTTTAAAAATCAATATTTTCCCCTTCTTTCAAAGTTTAACAAGTGATTTTTCCTAGATTGATTTTAAAATATTATACTAAACATATAAAATTAATTTTAGATTATCAAAATTAGTTATGTTAGCCATTCTAACAACAATCTCAAACTTGTCTCTAACTTGAGCAGTGCTTGTTAACTCATATTTTAGACAATTTGAGTTGGAGCTCCTTGATTTTTTTTTAAATAAAAAAAAATTGTTTAAAATATATTTATTTTATTATAAAAAGGAAAATGCTACATTTACAAACCATTTGATACAAATTGATGGCATGCAAGAATTAGTCTACATCATCATATTACTTCATTTCATTAATTTTCATGTTCTATCCAATCAATCTTTTAAATGTTACTTGTTACATAAGTTTGTATGAAATAGTTTTTATAAAAGAATTTGTATCAATCTTTATTTCATTATGAAAGTAATTATTTCATTTTTATTTATTTAAGATGTGATTTACAGACTACAGTCTAGAATCATTTTTTTTTTTTGGTTTTATTAAAGGCTATAACTTGATGAATTCTATTAGCATAAGGTTTACTGTGAGAAATTCTACCAAAGGTCTTAACTTGAAGATAGAATTTAACCTGGGCCCGATCCATACTCGGCCCAACAGAAAGGATTTTCTTGTTGCAGGCAATGAGTAAACTGAAATTGGATCCAAAGTACTGAGGGCTTGGACCTTGGAGTACTATTATATGGCAATGGGATGGTAGAATAAAAATGGATAATCATAGTTGTGTAAATAATTGAATTTCTTTCTGTTTTGACTCTTAAGAAAGTACAGAAATATGCGTATGGAAGCTCAGAAATACGTGTGGGAAGGAGCGATTCCACTTCAGATTCATCTCCATGAATCTGAACTTACCAAGCTTCCTCCTCCTCCTCCTCCTGCTCTGGTGTATATTTTTTTTTTCTCTCTCTTTTGTGGGTCCATTTTCTTATATCACTAAACTGTTATGAATTGAATCACTTTGAAATGTCAGATCTTAGCACCGCGGATAGGTTACCTTCCGCTTTTAGTTGGTCTCATAAAACCCTATTTTAGTAGCGCACTTCCTCCGGGAGTCGACACCATTTGGTTTGAATACAAAGGCTTGCCTCTCAAATGGTATCTTTACTGGTTTATTTTCTTTTACTAATTTATTTATTATTATATATTTTGATAGCTGAATGTAAACTTTTTTTTTTTTGTGTGTATTTGCAGGTATATACCTACTGGAGTCCTCTTTGATCTTCTATGTCCAGACCCAGAAAGACCTTGGAACCTCACGGTATCATTATTATTTGCTTTTTTTTCTGAATATTTTATTGTCCTAGCCTTTTGATCTTTGAATTTTTGAAATGTAATGTTGGTATGATAGAAAAAGAATTAAGTACACGGTTTCTGTACTTATTCCAGTAGGATGTTCGCAAGCAAACAAGCATTTTCTCTGAATTTTAATCACTACTTTCTTTCGGACTTTTGTTTTCTTTTTCTTTTTTTTTTTAATTTTTAAATTTTTTCGTCCTTTTGAAGAATACACAAAAGTTGAGCTGTGATTATGTTCAAGGCAGTTATTGGACTGAATATAGATTTTCAGATGGCAACATTTTGTGAAATCCATTTATCATTTTCCCTTTGTCATGTTTATTGCTATGTCTCAAATTGAAGTCTAGAATTTGACTTTTCTCCAGGTTCATTTTAGACGATATCCAGAAAATGTATTGATCCCATGTGAAGGTGAGGATTCTGTAAAGTGGAGCTTTATTAATTCATTGAAAGAGGTTAGTGCATTTTTTGTTCCTCTGATTGGTAGAATATGGTAGACTCTACTGAATTTGGTAGCTAGTATCACTTTTATTGTGGAAGTGTTGTTGGATATAATGAGTAACTTATTTTTAATAATTATTGGATGGTCAACCATTTAACTATTAGCCCCTCAAAATTAACAAAAGAATAAATGTAAAATGGAAAGTATTTTCTATGGTTACATGCATATAAATGCACTAACAATGTAGTGAAGGCCCTTTTTATTTCTTCTATTTTTTTTTTTTTGAGATTCATATTTAAAATAAAAACTCATAAACATTTTTTTCCTAGCATTAAAATGATCATTCAAAATTTATATGACGTGGTGGAGAATATATGCAATATGCAATGACATAGAGTCACTTGTTAGAATTTTCTTGGTTCACACCTTTTCTCTTATGCGTTGAATGCATGTTTTATTAGCAAATCTGATGCTTAAGCTTGGTAAACGACCTGGTTGGATAAATATCATGTTCACTTTAATTTTTGGTTCATAGTTTACTATTCTGTATTCTCAAAATTGAAATTAGGGAAGCCCAGATTTTGATGCAACTGGCATTGAGTTAATACGTAGAATTATAGATATTGATAAAAGTTTGCATTTCATGGATATCAGCTGGTTTGATTTCATCTACCTGAAAAAAGCAAGAATATGGGAAGAGGTGGGCTCTTGGTCTCTTTTTTTAATGTAATTAATTGTGTTAATAATATGTATATGATAATTTTAATTGTCTGTGTTACTTAACAAAGCAGATAGGATTTTATATAATTTCAATAAGATTATACATGAAGTCTATAATGAAAGGGAGAGATTGAAACAAACTGAATACAACATATTTGTGCAGCTATTTTTTATTTTTGGTGTTCTTCTTCATTTAACTTCTTATTTATTTATTTATTCATTTATTCATTCTTTTCAAATGATACAGATAGATAAAAGTTTTCTTGTTCTTTTAAAGTCATTAATAGTATTCAGTTATGCTTGCAGGCAGCATACATAATTAATGGAAACTGCAAGAATGTGATGAACATGTCCCAATCCGATCAGGTGGAGCTATGGGGCTCTGTGTTGAATGGTATATCTTCTAAATAATTAGGATTTTCATTCAATATTACATTTTTCTTTCTTTCTTTTTTCCCATGTCGTTTTTATTAGTTTGACTTGAGTTCTCTATTCTTGCAATGCAAACAAATTGGGCTTGGGTGATCTTGTGTTCCAATCAGATTGACAGGTTGTAACAACATTCTCTGCCTTATGACTGTTGATGAAGAATATTCTCAACATTATTTGTTTAAACATTCTGAATATTTCACTCTAAATTATAGTAGATTTTATTACTAGTTCCTATTCCTTTCCTATAGGTTGTACTTTGAGGGTACAATGCCAATTTCATTGACCAAAATGCAAAATGATTTCTCATTTTTCAAATAAATACATATATATGATACAGCCTAGCCACAAAATAGTATATTAAGGTTCTCGGGGTATTGATGATGTTGATTTAATAAACATTTTGTATTTAGAAGAATGAGTGGACAAGCCATCAAATTTTTTGATAAAATTTAGCATTTATGTGAAATTCCCTTAGCCATATCCTATTAAAAAAAAGTAATTTAACCTTACTTCCTTCTGGTTGTGATGTACGATGAGTTACAAAACGAAATTATTGAGATACAAAGGACAGAAACTATAGAACGAAATGGGTGGAATAATAAGAAGAAACTAGTGGAGAAACTATAACACTTTATTTAACAATTGATTACATTTTGTCTTTCTAAAACTGAAACACAAGACTCTATTTATACTGACCAAACCCTAAATAAACTCGGAAAGTAGAAATCTACTTCTATAAACACAAATTCAACTCATAAGAAAATTATTTTAGCAAAATAAACCAGACCCTAAGTAAGTAACACGCACAACTTAGATAAACTAAAATAAAACCTAATTAGAGAAAATGAAAATAATTTTTAAAATTCTAAAATAGGAGTTCATGTTTTGTATCATCCTCACTTGTTGAGAAAAAAATCTAGTCCTGGTGGGCTGGGATGGTTAAGCTTCATTAGGTGGATTCGTTCAACAAATGGGAAAACACCAAAGCTTGTCATGTGCAAATGAGCAAACTTATCAACTCAAAGTTTTGCAACAAGATGCAATAGTGCCAACAATGCATGAACTCATCTTGTAGAAATTGTAAAAAACAAGAGAAGCTTGCGAATGCTTTGGTCAGAAAATAATGATGCCATATTAACTGCTAAATTTAAAGTTAGATTTGAAGGAAAGTCTAGTGAATATATATTTGATCCAATGGAATGGGCAATTAATTTAGGATTTCTTTCAAAATAATGTTTAACACCAATAAAGTCAATATGTAGCATAGGAACATTGTCATTAATCAATAAGGGTTTTCTAAACTCCATAAGGGCATCATCACTTCTCTCAACAGGTTCAGGAACATGTTTTAGTTTTTCAAAACTTGGTACAAAAGATGGGTTGATGATTAGTGGTGTTTCATAAGTTGATGGAACTTGTTCTTTGTGACTTGAACTAGGAATTACGTATATAGTCAAAAGTTGGTTTGGGTATGAAAAGATGATGGATAAGGAAGTGAAGGATTAGAGGTTTGAGCTAGTAAAGATTTATTTTCATTTTATTTTGGGCTATTATGTCTAGTTTGATGCTAATATGTTTGATTTTGATATGAAGTTCCCTATTTTAGTGAGGTTGATATTTTGGTGGGTGATAAAATTTTCTCTTAGAGCCTCCGCATCAATATCTTCTCCTGTGGGATAGTAGGATTGTCCTATCTTGCAAAATTGCAGTGTTTTATATAGGCATGGATTAAAAACCAAAAAAATAAACTCTAAATCAATGAGTTATGGGATTGAGGAACCTAGAAAATAGCGTAGACACCAATGAAGTTTCTAGATTCTGCAAATAGACCCTTGAAATATTGAGATTTCAACAAGATAGCTCTTCTGTGAATATTAGTCGGCGCTCGTATTTAGTTGAAACTCTGACAAATTACCCCTTAGTTGTAAAAATCCAACTATAATTTGGGTCTAAGAAGGATGTTTTCAACAAATTGGAGGCTAGGGAGTTACTTTCATGGTGGTGGTTGCAGTTCACTTGCTAGAGTTCATCGGTGGCGAAGGGGGGAGGAGGTTGGGATTTTTGGATGGTGTTCTTTGGGTAGATCAGCCTTTTTGAATCTATTGCCAGGATATTTGTTGCCAAATGTGGTCAGAATTGGGCTAGAAGTTGGTTGGAGGTTGTCCAGAAACTAAACAGAAAATTGAGAAGGTGTTTTATGGAGTGTATGGTTGTGAAAGTGTATATATTAAACAAAAAGTTGAGGTGTTTTGTGGTTTGGTGTCTGAAGTGTTTGGTTGTGAAAGTGTATATATTAGAAGTTGGGCTCTAATACCAAACTAATGTAGGATTGTCAAACAAAATAGTGGAGATAGAAAGTGGGAGAAATATAGAAGAAAGGGGAGAAAGCTCAAAAGAATTGAAAGGAGGATAAACTATTGGAAGAAAGGGGAGGAACAATAAGATTAAATTAGGGGAGAAGTTGTAACACTATATAAAGAAAGGATTAAAATTCTCTCCTGATCTGAGTTTATGTAACCTTTTAAGGCATGTATATTCAAGATTTGTGCATTTATTATTTATCCTTGTATTAACTATCAACTACAAGCTCATACTTGCTAAGATAAAAGTTCAGATTAGGAGATGATCCTGATCCCTTTTTCAACTGAAATATAGAGCCCTATTTTATAGTAGCCAAATGCTGAATACACTAGGAAAGTATAATCTACTCCTATTAATTAAAACAAATCCAACTCAATTAAGAAAAACTACAGGAAAATAAACCAGATCTAAATAAGTAACAAAGAAGATTCAAAATGAACTAAAGTAAAATCCAATTAGAAAAAATAAAAGTAACTTTTAATATTCTAAAATAGGAGTTCTTGTTCTGTATCAGGTTGTCAATCCAACAGTTTCTGTAATTTATTAGCTTCATTTACAATTTGTGCATGATGTGGCAGGTAATCTTGAAGCTTATCTACGGGTATCTTCTAAACTTAAACTTGTTACAGTTGAAGATAGGTATACTATAAATATGACTCTTTCTTCTAAATCTCAACAAGGCACTGGCGAGACAGATACGGCTGGACAACCCAAGACAGGTTGGTAAAATCTATACTTGATTTAAAGAATTAATATTTTAACGTGTTGGTTGCAGTTGCTAGATTAATTTTGTGGCAATTGGAATTAGATAGACCAACTTTGTGCTAGTTTTTTCATTGTAATAGGGCTAGAAAATTTCCTAATCTTTTGTTTAGTCATGGTAATTAGACTCTTTGGAAAAACATTTGTTGTTATTTTTTCTTGGTTTTCCCACGTCTAAGCCCTAATTGTTAAGGATAAAAAAATTGTGTTCTTGATTGTAGTTATTGACATCGAAAATCATTACATTGAAGATTGAAAATGCAAAGATTCATTTATGACAATAACGAGGAAAGCCATTACTAGTGACATAGATAATGATGATTTTGAGAAAAAGATTATTGGCATCAAATATGATGATCAAAATGAAAAACTATTTGAAATAGATAAACCCTGTCACTTTTACACGGTAGGTGTAAAACAAAAATATTGTTTAACCTCACAAGTTCCAATTTATGTCAAGGTATCTAAACTCCTAAAGAATTGCGTTGCACATTAGTCGCCTGATATATGACTTTAAAGATCTGAAACCTAAAATTTTTAGGCTTTCTAACTTGTGATTCTAAGAAGTTAATTAAATTAGATCTAATAATGAAGATCTACCAGAATGATCTAATAATGTAGACCTAAGGGAGAGCTTTATCAAAGAAGTGGAAGGACAAATAACTGATAGGGAACTAAAAGAGAGAATAGAGAAGGGAGAAAATAGAGGAAGAAAGGGGAGAAATTATTGAGAGAAATCTTTGAAATTCAAAAGAAATTTGGGGGAAAATAATGTGGGAGCTCGAACAATTATCAAATCAAGTCTATCTAAACAAAAGATAAAAGGCCTTATTTGTAGTGGCTGAAATCATAATTGAAGTAAGTAGAATTCATATTACCAACTAACATAAATAAAATTAGTTAATGAAGATAACTAAAATATGCTCCTAATAAAAAGTTAGAATCTTATTTTAACAAAAATAAGAAAAATAAAAGTAACATCAATTCCCCTATAGTCCAAAGAACAGGATCCCTAGTGAGTCTAGTAGTGAGTCTAGTACGTTTAATTAAACACTATTAGATGGATGATGTGAACTAACTGGGAACTAGCCACATGAATCATCCTAAGTATGATTATCTCATCTTGTGATGTGGATGAAACTAAATGAGTTGAGAAAGTAGATGCTTTGAATGTAGTGTCATATAAGAGAGTGCTAGAGATTTGAAGTAGTCTTGTGATCAGGGACAATGAGAGGCTATGTGACCTTTAGAATGACAATGGGAGCACTTATTTTGAGAGTCTTTGAGGACTAGAGCTAGGTAGAGTTGAGGGTGAATTCCTCACTGCACTAGCTCGTGGATTATAACAGTAGGACTAGAAACATTATGATATTGAGAAATGCCTAGTTGAAGACTAGGTCTAATCAATGACGCGGGTTGAGTCTGGTGGTCTAAGAATGTAAAAGCTTTCCTAGGGTTAGGAAAGAGAAGATACTTCTCCTTCTTAATGCCCTATGTTAGGCTTCATCTTAAGTCTGACGGAAAAAGTAACCAACCTCACTTAATTTTTGGCCTTAACCCTTTGATTACATCTCCATGTAGTCATTAGAGCCTCGTTCTTAATGTTAAATTAAATAATAAGTTCCTCAAACAATTTAAGGTATGCAACCACACTAACAAAGGCTTGCCTAAGGTTGGAAGGTATTTATTGCTAATCTAAGTTACATCTCATTTTATGAAGTAATTGGTTTATGTCCTAGATAGCAAACTGTTGTCGAACAAGTTGCCAAAACCTTTTGGCATTACCGATCAATGTAAGTTTGGCAAAACAAACACAAACAAGGTCCCTAATAATTGCAATTAGGTCCTCTTAAAGTTGATAATTGTAAATTGACACCAAATGCTTCTAAAATTGTCGAAATGCTCAATCGGTTGCATGATTACGGTGGTGGAAGTTGTCTTTGCTTAGACGGGAACCAAACTTGTGGGGTCAACTAATTGCCCTTCCAAAAGTTGGTTGACAATGGAGGTGGTGGTGTTTAGTCTCGGTGATTATTTGAGGTGGTTATGGCAACTTTTGGGTAAAGTAGTTTATGGAAATTGGCGGATCGGTTAATGGGGATGAAGATGGAGTTGATGTGGCCAAAATTTATGTAGGAGTGACCAAAAAGTTGAAATGGTCAAAACCCTAATTGAAATAGGTAAAATGTCTACCATATAACCAACTAAAATAAATGGGGTTGGTTTTGTATTTTAGCTAAAAACTGAGCCTCATCCTCATCCTTTTAGGGTTTCTTGGGTTGATAAGTCATTTATATCTGTCACTAAGAGCTGCATCATTCTTGTAAAGTTGGGGTTGAGTGAATCACCTGAACATTTGGTAGGGGATAATCCACGAGTTGGGAATTATTCATCCATTCTTAGGCTTTTAGGTGCAAGTTCATTTTGCATTGTTCATGGTTTTTCTCCTCACTTCACCATTGATTTTGTGCTTCTTAGGCTTTTAGGTGCTCTTTTAGCATTGTTTGTGGTTTTTCTCCTCACTTCTCCATTGATTATGTGCTTCTACTACTTGACCTAGCCTTTTAGCCTTGATCACCATTGTTTAAAAATGCCATGAAAGATTGTCCTGAATTTGATGATTCTAAACTAAGTTTTGATGCCCATTGTAGGCCGCAAGAACTTTTTTCCTTGCATTTGCATTTCCTTTTTTCTTTCCTTGTTATTCTTTAACACAACCCCATTATCATTTATGTGAACCTTCTTTTTTTTTTTTTTATTTAAAGATTTGCCTATATAGTTTAATTTTTAGTTTAGTGTTTCAGAAGGTAGGTTTGTCATCTATTAGCTAAGTGAGACTGCTTCAAGTATTCAGTACTTTCCTTTTGGTATCTACAGGACCTTCATTTGAAGTATCTACTTTCTTTGTTCATTTAGTTTCATCTGTGTCACTAGATGGGATACTTTGTCGTTGGGATGATCCATATTGTTGATTCCTAGTTCATTGCATTATCCTCTTGATAGTGTTTTGTTGGAGCAACTTGCCAAGAGTCGAGTTCTTTCAACTAGGGGAAAATTTGATGTATGACGAGCTAGGCTAGTTTTGATGCTATTTTTATTTTTCTTGTTTTAATTGGACTCGGGTATTGCTTTTCTATTGAGGGGTGTATTTTAGTTATTTTTGTCAGTTGATTATATTTATGATAGTTGGTGATATGGAAAACTTTTTACCTCTTTTAATTAGGGCTTTGGCCACTAAAAAAAGGCTTTTTGTCTTAGGATTTAAACAGACTTGATTTGATAATTATTGAGATTACAAGTTATTTTCTCCCAATTTCTTTTGAATTTCACCCCTTTCTCTCAATAGTTTCTCCCCTTTTTTCTTCTATTCTCTTCTTTCTGTCCTCTTTTTGGTTATATATCAACAATATTTTCCCTTTAAAGATTCTGCTGCTTCATCGAGAGTTATCAGTATTATCAAATATGTTCCTATCTAATGGAACGCCATTGGATTAGATGACAAAAAACTTCTATCATTTGATGAAGGCCCTTCTGATAGGAACTTTTCTCCTACTCTAAAATTTTAAGCCTTTTCCCATGGGAAGGTTCTTTTTTCACAGGGGATGATTCAACTCCAAATCAGCTAATGGCTTTCTATTAGAGAAGTGTCCTATATGCTCGTTCAAGAACAAAGGCATTTTTCCTTTCCATTGGTTTATTTTTCTCTGTTTCTTTTGACTTAGCAAGAGCTCTTAACCTATATGAGGTGAGGGCTTTGTTAGTGGGAGCATCAAGTTGTTTTGAGTATTTTCCTTTCCTGTAAAATTAACTTTAAGGTGTGCGAAAGCTTCCCAGTCATTCTTGTAAGATTTCTTTATGGATTGAATGTATGCTTCTCTGTATCTATAATATTATCTTTGTTGTTTATTATTACTTCACCCTTATTTATTATTGTGAATATTTGAGATTTTTTCTTTTCGTTGATATTGTTGTTCTTGTTTTATGTTACTGTTATTGTTATTACATAGTAGCTTACTTTGACTGCTATTAAATCCATGTTCAGCAATGTATTACACCAAACATCAACTGAAAACTTCTATAATAACATTAGAAGAGTCATTAAAAGGCTGAAAATGAATTTTTGAGGAGAAAATAATCATTCTGCTAAAATACTTCACAAAGCATTAATAGACAAACTTAAAGATTTTGAGACTGGGTTGAAAAAAACTAAATAGTCTAGAAAAGTTAAGGTCGTGGAGTTACTAAGTGAAAATTAATTTGGCAAGACCTTGATGCACAAGACTTTCACGTATATGAACAGGTAGCTGAATCATAATTATGTACTGATAAGCTTAAGTCCATCTTCTCCTCTTTCGAAGAATCATTACTTCAAAGTCAGATATTCATGTCTACTCATTTGAAGGATTGTCTAGTTTCAAGTCAGATTATTTGATAAAAACAGCATGGGAAATTTTATCTTACAGAGGAACAAACAACATTCCGCTTACTGTCTACAAGGCTAACTGAATATTATTGGCTGCAATATAATTATTTGCAGTTCTACAAGGCTAACTGAATATTATCAGCTACAATATAATTATTTAGGGATTGGTGCAGATTGGCATAAAATCTTTAACCTAAGATGGGCTGAATCAAGCTAATATGCCTAGGGGACAAAAGTTCGTGATTCCTTGGTTGTATAATGACTTAATTATGCTCAGTCCTGTATTTTTCAACTGTTCCAAAACTTTTCAGTTTATTTGGGAAAGCCCTACATTTGGATGGGTTAGCTTTACACATCAAGCATTGTGAAACCTATAGCGGGCAATATGGTTTTAATCCGCAGAGCATACCCTACAGATTGCCATAAGGTAATGATGGATACAATGGTCTTTCAGACAAATATGTCCTAGTTAAACTTGACCATCCCAAAAGCCTTAAAGTGGGCGAGAGAAATACCCCTGATATACCGCAAATATCAAGGAATATTGAGATGTTTCTGTTGAAATTAGATTTGGATCCAGAAGTGTCAAAATAGATTCAGGGGAGTCTAAAAGACCATTATTTAGTAGACCCACTTCTATTCCTAATAGGATAATACTCGAAGGAGTTGAGGATGGCTCGAGTCAAGTAAATAAACCTGTATATAGAGTAGATTCTTCCCCAACTGTAGCCTATAGTAGAAGACCAGAAGTCCTACCCCTCTGATGTGGGATATTAAGATATAGGACATGTTATAAGAAAGAATTTCCCTATGTCTGTGTACGTGGGAAACTGTTTCTATCTTTTTCTTTTCTCCTGATTTTTGGTTGAAATGATTATTTCTGCTGACAGTTTTTCTTGTATTAGTTCTAGTCAAATGCTTGCTCTTTTATACTTCAAGTGTTTGTCAGGTAGAATTCCAGTTCGATTGTATGTTTGGAGTGTGAGTGAAGATTTTGATGATTTAGAAGATGCTCCTAAGATTGATAATTGGGATAAAGTCTCTTTTACAAATCGGCCAGTTGAGATTCACATAGACGAAGGTAAGCCGTGTATATTTTATTGTCTTTTTTTGTTTTATTGTTTCATATATAGGAGTTAATGGAGTGGTGTTGTGTCCTTTAATGTGTTTATTTTATTTTATTTCTATTACTTCATATTGTAGGAAAAAGAAATTTCATTTGAAGTAAATGGAAAAAAATCAATGGGTCAGTTTAACATGATAAGGGTATTTTACCTCTGAGATTGTTGAAGAGAAAAGGAGTGGTATTTCGTTTGCCTAGTGATTTTTTGGAGCACCTTAAAGTGAATCATGGCTGGTCTTTTAGTTTAATTGAAATGGAAGATGGGTTGAAGGGATTGGATGTTGAGAATGATTGCAATGAGGAAAGGATGTTCTATGTAACAAAGTAATGCTATAGGGATAGCTGTCTTTGAGGAACAGATCTTATACTGCAATTTTTAAAGGGCCTTTTTGTGATAAGACTGCCATAGTTGAGTGTCCATTGTCAAAGGTGAGGAGAAAGTATATTAAGTTGGTGGAGTAAATAAGAGGCTGAATAATTAGTATGTTGATATAAGGAATTTGGGGAAAGTTTGGGTGTGGATTATGGGGATGAAAGAGGAAGATGATTGGTAGATTGTTCTGTTCAGATGATTACAGTGGCACTTTTTGGATGTCGATGAGTTTACATGTCCTAATCTCAATTTTTATTGTAGTACAAGTAAGATAGTCATTACATATCTCACTTCTATCGCATGTGAGGATAGATGAATTTTTCAGCATTTTAAGTTGATCCCATGTGCTGATCCAAACAAAAGTTAAGAAATTGGGTATCAGGTGATGATTTATTTAAACTGATTAACCTGAATGAAATAGTCGGTAATTTGAACTAAACTGATACATTAAGCCCTTCTGTTGAGTTTGCCCTTGATTCAAGAGCTAGAAATTTACAATAGAGGAAATGGGAATAATTATTTCCTGGAGAATTGATATACAGTATATAAGCTGATTATGGGATGAATTGTCGTGAATGAATGTGTATTTTCCTTTTAATCATGGTTGTCCTTGTCCCATACACCAAGTTGGGTGGACTTAGCCAAGCACCCCTTAGTTGGAGGATTAATTACACAAACTCAATTGTATAAACCAATCGTGAAATAATATATTAGAAGAGTGAATAAAAGAAGTCAATATTATCATCACATATATTATTATTGTATATGAAATTGATTTTATTATTTTTGTCATTCCTGTCGCCTAAGTTTGTATTTCAAGTCTTAATTTTTTGAGGATGTGATAGGATTCTAAGTTTTTAATTGTGTGGGGATGGAGCTCGTAAAGTGCTGCAGCATTTTAATGAATGTACATTGCTTCTTATTTTTATTTAAGTGCAGGCAAATGCTTTACCTTACACGATGCCGTTAAAACTCTTCTACCAGAATTTTTCACTGACAAACCCATGATCAATGATGAATCACCAAGACTAAATGAACAAGATAAATTAAAAATTCCTTCAGAAGGAAAAACAAAAGCAGAAGCGGGAGAAATTTTATGCGAACATGTGGGGTCATCCTGCACAACCAGAAATGCAGAAATCAAACTCATCCGCATCCAAGGAATTGAACCAAAATTGGAGATACCTTTCTCTTGGGTCGTTAACAACTTACTGAACCCTGACCATTTTCTTCATATCTGCATTTGCTTGAAGGTCCCAGTAGTGCATATGACTTGAACTGGGTGTGCTTGAACTATTATTTGTCAATTCTTCATGTCACAAGGATCTTGGGCATTGTTTCATTCACAATCTCAAAACTACTGATTTACTGTATAGAACTGTACATATAATTATCGTATGTCACAATCGCCTCTTGCAGCCAGAAATAATTTAAGCATCATAAGAAATTCCTTTTATCTTCTATTAGCTCTTTTTGCTTGTATCAATTATTTGTGTATGCAGGAGGTCCAAAAGGCTAGAGCCGCAAATGAATGTTATATTTCTGTGACACTCCTGTATGTTCCACGGACTTTGATTAAACAAAAGTAGCAGTCTCTCCCCGTCAAGCTTAGTGATATCTAATATTTTTTACTATCTTCAGATAACATGCAATTTGAACCTGAACTCCTCTCTTCCAGAAGGCATTGGTGTTTCTAGATGTAAACATTATATAAAGAAAAAGAACGAGACAGAAATCATAGTTAAAGTTTTTTGAAAACTTTCCTATTTCTGATTACAATCTACCCCTCAATTTTTGTAGCCAAATAGCTTTGAAAAGGATTAAAATATACTTGTGAATTGAATTCTCTAGTTTTCGTTTTCTTCAACTCACGAACATTAGTTCATTATTATTTATTGAAAATTTGTGTAAAATTTTATTAAATTAATATGCTAGGTTGCCTTTAAATTTCAAACACAAATTTTATATTTTGTTAAAAATACTAAAAAATAAAGTGATTGTGCTGAAAAAATATTAAAAATGTTGCAAAGTCGGTTTAGTTAAGGCGGTAGGGCATAAAAATGAATTTCACTTTCCCTCTCGCCTATAAATATGTGTATAACTCTCTTTATAATTCATTAATTTCTAATTTTATATTACTCTTTATAGGTTTTTCAATACTTGAGTTATTTTTAATTCTCATTTTTATTATTTAGTTATAATACGTTATCAGCATGATTTTCAAGTAAGTTCAGTTTTTAATTTTTACATTAAGTTCTTGACTTTATTTTATTTTATGTTCTTTATTTTTATGTATTTCATTTATATTCAACTATTATTTGTATTATTTTTATATCATTACTATCAATAAATGAAAGACTATGCTTCCTTATTACTATCAATTCATAAAAGGCCATGTCTCTTCATTACTATCACTCTATGGAAGGTTATGCTTCCATATTTTTATCAACTTATGAAAGACCATGTCTTCTCATTATTATCAATAAATAAAAAACTATGCCTCTTCAATACTATTGATACATAGAAAGCTTTATCTTTTAATTAAGATTATTTTATATATATGGAAGGCTATGCCTCTTAAATTTGCCTTGGATATTTATGTTTTTACATTTTATATTTATTGAATAATATTTATATTTTATTATACTAATTTTAATTTTATTCTTTACATTCAAAAAGCCCTTGAAAAATGTCTCTTATAAATTTATAAATCTTTAGACTTGATGTCGTTGGAAAAAATTATCTGCTATAGGTATTGGATGCCAAAATGCACTTCCAAGTTAATAGTTTGGAAAAGACAACCGAAAAAAAAAAACATGTGTCTACAGGACAAGTCGAGAACTATGGTTTTCCTCTTTCATCACCTATATGAGAGCCTGAAAGCTCAATATTTAACGATAAAGGGCCTGCAGATCTTTTGAACAAATCTAAAATAAAGATATGATCATAAAAAAAATGTATTTCTTCCTAAAGTAAGACATAAGTGGATGAATCTATGATTGCAGGATTTTAGAACTGTTGCTGAATATAATTCTACTTTATTTAGAATCACGTCATGCCTTTAATATGCTAAAGAGGACAATCTTTACCTTTCATGCCTCTAATATTGTTCTGTAGCAATAGTATCGCGAACGAAGATTTTAAAAATATTTAGAATTAATTTCATGTCTTCTGCTTGCTGAACAAAATAATGAGCTTTTATTGAAAAATCATGAATCACATCTAATTGGTTCTCAGCCATTCTCATAAGCGAATTCAAATACTCATAACAATGTTAAATGTGGACATGGGAGACAAAGATGCAATTATCACATTTATGGTGACCGTAAGTGCTAAGAACGAATGAACACTAAAATAGGGCAGAAACACCAAGCAAAAGATAATGGTGTAGAGAATAAATACCCTAAGCATTACGAAAATACTTGTTATCGATGTAGTACAAAAGGACATTGGTCATGTATATGCCATACTCCAAAGCATCTAATCGAACTTTATAAGGCATCTATTAAGGCAAAGGAAAAGAACGTAGTGACAAATCTTATTAATAATTTATATG
Source organism: Ailanthus altissimus (assembly GCA_946807835.1). Classification (NCBI taxonomy): domain Eukaryota; kingdom Viridiplantae; phylum Streptophyta; class Magnoliopsida; order Sapindales; family Simaroubaceae; genus Ailanthus; species Ailanthus altissimus. Next base: position 15,359,686 of record OX327697.1, on the reverse strand, counting down.
CAATTTCTAACTAAGCGCAAGTGCACGCTATTGAATCAAGTAATATAAGAATTGAGTCCAAGTATCATTCCCACAGAGACTTATTCAATTTAATTCTTGTAATCAATTATTAAAATTAATCATACTTAACCTTTATTCAGACAAAATCTAAGGATTAATGTTCTCTAATTAATAAAATTTTAATAAACTAAACCTAATCTTAATCAAAAGGCAAACAAGAGTTAAATTCACTAATATAAAAGGAATCTAGGGTTTTAACTTATCTTCCAATATTTCATTGAACCTATTAATATCTTAGTTAATCCCTCAATAATAAATTATTGGGTAAAACACAAATATCGTTATAAGCATCTGTTAATGGTCAAATAACTATATTTCATCCTTATAATTACCTATATATTTATGATAATTAGAATAGTATGAAATTTATTAAGAACAGGTCTAATAATGCCATACATAACATCTAGATTTATGTCTATCCTACATGGAATTGATAGTTGTTACCCTATGATTATATATCAAACTCTCATAGGCTAAATACATAAATTCATTTTTTGAGTTCATTATGGTTCCTTGAACAATCATTATATTAGCTAGATATATAGAAGCATTAAACACAAGATAAAATGAATCAACCAAATTTTATTGAGTTCATAAACTAAGAGAATTAATAATATCCAATTACATATTAGGTTCAAAAGTTTAACCCTAGATCAATAAAATTTAGTTCATAATAAATCTAAGAGTATCAAAATAATAAACTAAAGACATGATTAACAAAGACAACAAGTAGAGAAGATGAAAATAATAACACAAGTTAATGCCCCTGAAATCGTTTCTTCTTCTTCCTTGGTTGTTGTGCAATCCTTACTTTTAATCTTCAATATTCTTATTTTAATCTCTCTTGAAAGATGTTTTGTATTTCTTCTATTATTTTCTATGTTGCCTCCTCTTGTTGGCTGTGAAAAAGAGTTTTTTATAGGTCTTCGTAACCTCGGGGCCTTCTAGCTTCGAGTCCAATCATATCAGGACTTAAAAAGATATGGTTTCTTTAGTCGTAAGGGTGTTGCAATGCTGGCTAGTAGGTGTTGGCGGTGCTCAGACATGGAAAGGATGTTGGGGATATTTTGGTTAGGTGCTGCGATGCTGGCCCAATTTTCCCATTTTTTTGTTTTATGTTTAATTTTCCCAATATCTTCATGTCGTGAGTTGAAAACTTATATTTGATCAATAACCTCAAATAAATAGGCAATACTCATCAATTTAGAGCAAAATCTATGTTTAAGATGATAAGAGTATTAGTTTATTAACGTCTCTATCAATAACTTAGATCTTGCAGATCTTACTCATATAGATTTCTCTGATTTCTTTAGAGATAAAGAAGGGAATGTTGATCATTAAGTTTTAAATATCTTTATATTAGATATTTGTTATACTTTTTATATGTATGAAATGTAACTTTTTGTAATATTGATGAAAAGATGTAACTTTTTTTATGAATGAAGAAGAAATGTAACTTTTTGTAATGTATTGTCCTGTTATCTAATATGAACTTTTATTTAATATAAAGAATAACTTTTAAGGATTAATTGTCCACTTTGGAGAGAAAAATTAGGGATGCCTGTTTGACTGACAGTGTAACTATGCACACAATCCTTCGAGATAAGAAATATTTCACAAAACTAACACTGATTGAAGGAAAAATCAATACTATATCAGGTCCTACAGATCTGATTGAAGGCTTCAGAAGAGTAATAATCTTATTAGCAATTAGAATAAAATTATATATAAATAAAGCTTTATACGCAAACAGATCTAGAAGTAATCTATTTAATTATAAAGATATCTGCCAAAATAAATATCACATTGAGACTTTTGAATAAACATAATACAGAATCTCTGCATTACTTCTAACGTTTCAAATAAAAAATGTATACTTGAAAAGTTTTTTGCATTACAATATGGTTTTATATAGTTATAAATTCAATTGAGAGTTACACAATAATGAACCAGAAGTACAGTGATCTAAAAATAATTATACTATGGTATGATCGACTTGGTCATCTAGGATCACCAAAGATGCGTAAAATCATTAAAAATTCATATGGGCACCTGATGAATACATGAAAATGCATATTTATTAAGAGATTCAGTCACCATTTAATATCACTAATTTTAGCATTTTTGAATTTTTAGCTTGAAATAAAGTGTTCTCTTTAAATTGTGATTAATGAATGTTATTTGTATAGGTTTAGGTAAAATGGACATAACTCTTAATGTAGAAATCGAAATGAAGAAATTATTGAATCTGGAGTAACATGACTCAATTTTACACAAACTTGAAGAACAGTTGAAAAGCCAAATCCAACATGTTATGGGCCAAAAATTGGGATACAATAGAATTTGTTACAACTTTCGCTCAGCTTGACCCAACTCAAATATTTGAACCGTATTTCACAAACTAAGTACCCAATCGGTATAATTATTAAAGCTGTAAAATACTGACTCAATTATCAACAACTCTTATATTGATGGTAAAATCCAAATCAACCGTTATCATAGACCAAATTGTATTATAAATGGGTAAAAGGGTTGTTGGTCGAAATCTGACATATCTTTGGTATTTTGCCCATATCTCATTGGATATTCATCCAAATTACATGAACCTGGTGGCTATGAAAGGAAGAGAAAAAATAATACAACTTTCATGTTGACCAAAAAGGCTACATTGATTATTTTCATTATAAAAAAGGTACTGCAATTGGGTGAACGAGTGGTTGGCCTAAATTATTGAAGATTGAAGTCACACTAAACATATTTTCATTCATTACCTATATAAAGACACTCTTAGAATATTTTCAACACTTGAAAATTCTCTTATATTTTTTTCTCTTTAACATGCATTATAACCTAGGCTAGAGTTCTTGGCAAGGCTAAGAGATGAACTGTTATGTGTAATAAATTTACTTCTATACTTTGATTCTTTGTCAAAAGCTACAAATTTGTTGTAAGTTTATTTGTGTCTAAACTCTTATCTAGTATTTTTCTATAATCCAAATGTTATAATTCTCATGTTTCATATATTTTCAGCCATACTTTCTTTATGTGATTCTTGTTGAATTATAATTGTTATTGGTTACATTGTTGTACATGTTAATCTTTTACTGCAATATTGTTAATCGATATATTGTCAATCTTGGATAACATGTAAAGACAATAATTGTTTGATATTCAAGTGATCTTTTACTGTAATATTGTCAAAATGATATATTGTTGATCTTAGATAACTTGTATAAATGAACATGGTTTGTGTTAATGTTTGCAAATAGTTTAATCATATCAAATACATGTGTTATCAAATGTGCTATATTTTACATATCTTCCGATTGATTGTTTGGGATGTGAAACTTTCAATTAAGTTATAAACATTGAATCAAAGTGTAGAGTAGATTTATAAAGCATAATTGTGATTCTCGAATCCTTACTTAAATCATCATAAGACTTTTTTCTTAATTCATAGAAAATTCCATCTCATCCACTTAAACCAATTAGTTAATTTTCTCATTGCTATTGCTTTAATATTTTTACTTCACTAGCCTATTTTTCCAAAAGCTTCCTCATGGGATCAACACCTCAATCTATACTGCGATAATCACATTACATTTTGCGCAAACAACACCCATTAAATAACCTGAAGATTCTATTGCCTAATGAGAATATTTGTACCGCTTGCTCACAAGGCAAACTTGTAATTAGACCATCCCCTTCTAAGTTGGTATAGAATCTTGATCATTTTTACAAAGGATCCAAGGAGATATCCGCGAACCAATTCCTCCGTCAAGTGGACCTTTTCACTATTTTATAATTTTGATTGATATACTTGTACAGTGGTCACATATTTGTTTATTGTCTACACGAAATGTTACATTTACTAGATTACTAGCACATATAATTAAATTAAGGGCATAATTTCTATAATATCTTATTAAGACTATACATTTAGATAATGCTGGTGAGTTTACATCTAAAATATTTTATAACTATATATGTAGAACATCCTGTGCCACATGTTCACATATAAAACGGATTAGCAGAATCCTTAATTAAATAACTCAAAGTAATTGCACGAACTTTATTGATGCATATATAATTACCAATTTTCGTATGGGGTCACGCTATTTTGCATGTTGCAACATTAATTCATTTTAGGCCTATTGCATATCATCAATACTCTCCATTACAACTTGTACTTAGTCATCAATCTGATGTATTCCATTTGTGTATCTTTGATTGTGTTGTATATGTGCCTATAGCACCCTTACGCAGCACTAAGATGGAACCTCAACATTGTTTGAAGATTTTTGTTGGTTCTAACTCACCATCAATTATAAAGTATCTTGAACTCTTGATAAGTGATCTATTTATCACACGATTTATAAATTTCCATTTTGAGGAGACAGTATTCCCATCATTAGGAGAAAAAATTTGCCTCATGAAGTAAGGCATAAACTTTTTTGAAAATCGACCATTATGTCTTATTTGTATCATCGCAAAAATTAATGTAAAAATAAGGTGCAAATGATTATTCATCTTCAAAGAATTGTAAATGAATTACCTGACGCATTTACATATGCATTAAAAGTAACCAAGTCATACATACTAGCTGTCAATACATTAGCTTGGTTGATTATTATTCTTATAGAACAATCTAATCAAAAGGTAGCAAATAAATTATTTGTTGCATGCTAGAAGTATGACAGACCACTCGATTCAAATGATATTGTTCTGTGAAAGAAGAAAGTAAAAGATTAGGATCCTGTTGAAAATGATGCTCGAGCAAAAAAAACTCACATTCTCTAAATCACTAATATTGAAAGATTTAATAGTCCTTAAAGAGATACAAGTCCTTAAAGAGATACAAGTCCCTAAAGAGATACATGTCCTTAAACATACAAAAGTCCATAAGAGACATTAGCCCCAGAAAGAGGTACAAGAATTTTAAAATAACGAAAATTGTACAAATTATGCTTACACAGGAGAAATGTAAAAATGTGATGAAATAATTGTCGACGATGTATTTTCATTTGTAGTAGTTACTAAAATTATGAATGATAATTTTGAGCCATAAACTGTTGATGAATGCATAAAAGGACTTGATTAGCTTAAATAGAAGAAGCAATTCAAGTACAATTAACTTTTCTAGCCAAGTGTGAAATATTTGGGCTTGTAGTTCAAACACTTGAAGATGTTAAACTCATATATAAATGGGTTTTTATAACGAAAACGTAACGAAAACAATGAGGTCATTAGATATAAAATAAGACTCATTGCTAAAGGTTTCTCGCAGAGACTTGGTATTGATTACGATGAAACGTATTCCACTATGATGGACACAATTACATTTCAATTTGTGATGAGCTTAGCAGTTTTAAAAAAGTTTAATATGCGTCTTATGGATGTAGTGACAACTCACTTGCATAGGTCACTCGACACAGATATTTATATGAAATTCTCTAAAGGATTTAACATGTCTAACGCATGTAATTGTAATTTTTATTCAATCAAGCTACAAAGATCTTTGTATGGAATGAAACAATTTAGACGCACGTGGTATAATCGCCTAAGTGAATACTTGACAAAGGAAGGATATATTAATGACCTAATATGTTCATGTGTTTATAAAAGACAGAATTTAGGTTGGCTATTGTGACTGTATATGTGGATGACATGAATTTAATCGGGACTCCTAAAGAGTTCTTGAAGACCGCAGAATATTTAAAAAGAGAATTTAAAATGAAAGACTAAATATTGTCCCGGCCTATAGATCGAGCATAAATAAAACTAAATCTTTATCCACCATTCTAATTATACTAAAAAGATTCTAAAAAGATTCAGTATGAATAAAGGTCATCTGTTAAGTACCCTTATAGTTGTTCAGTCTCTTAATCCCAAAAAGGATCCATTCCGTCCCAAGGAAGACGATGAAAAAATACGTGGTCCAAAAATACCATATCTTAATATAATTGGTGCTTTATTATATTTAGCCCAACACCATAAACTAAATATAGCTTTTATTGTAAGCTTATTAGCAAGGTTCAGTTCTGCACTAACTCGATGGCATTTGAATGGTGTTAAACATATATTTTGTTACCTTCGTGGACGATGGATTTGAGACTATTTTATTCCAGGAAACCTATAAAAAATTTAGGTCTAGTTGATTATACAGATGTTGGGTACTTATCTGATCCCTATAAAGCCCGCTCACAAATAAAAAATATTTTTACTTACAACAATACAACAATCTCATGGCGATCCACAAAGTAAACCTTTGTTGCCACCTCCTCAAATCACTCAAAGATTCTTGTACTACATGAAGTAAGTAGGGAAAATATTTGGCTGCGATCTATCATTCATCACATCCAGAGTAAATGCATATTATATTCTGCAACAAATATTCCAACTATAATATATAAAAATAATGTGGCTTGTATTGCTTAAGTTAAAGATGAATACATCAAAAGTGATAGAACCAAACATATTTTTCTAAAATTCTTTCATTCATGAGTTGTAGCAAAATAAGAAGATTTATATTAAACAGATATGCTTTATTGACAATTTTGCAAATCGGCTTACCAAATCTTTGCCAATGTTAACTTTTAGAAAATTAGTTTACAAAGTCGGTATGCGGTGACTTAACAAATTATCAAATTTATGAATGTTACTCAGAGGGAGAGTGCACTATTTCAAGAGAAGAATTACATCAATTATAAATATGCATTGTACTCTTTTTTTCTTCGACCAAGTTTTATTTCACTAAATTTTACTGGTAAGGTTTTTAATGAGGCAGTTTTGAAGCATGTTCACTATCATTGTATATTACATAATTGTATTTATTTTACTTAATTTTTGTCATACTAAATTTTTATTAACAATGTAAAATACAACTAAAGTAGTGAAATTAATGAGGAAGTGTTGTAAAATTTGTTTAGTTAAAGTAACAAGTGCATAAAGTTGAATTCCACCTCTCCTCTCACCTATAAATATGTGAATAGCTTTCTTTATAATTTATTTATTTTTAATACTTTTAAAAATATTATAATATTTTTTTATAGATTTTTTAATCCTTGAGTTATTTTTTATTATTTATTTATAACAAAAAAAAAATTTAGTGTTTGGCGATTGGGTTCTTCATGGGAAACACTAAATAAAGCAGTGTTGTACAAATGATAGTGTGAACTATGTGACTGTTGCTTTTGCACTGCAATTCACACAACATCACCTGCTTTTTTCTTCCTTTTTTTTTTAAAATAAGGAAAATAATAAAATATTATAATTGAAAAGCAAAGATATATGCTTTAAAATAAAATAAGATATTATCATAAATATTCATGAAATAAGGCTTAACAAGTTTTTTGTCAGATCACAGGAAATGACCATTAACATATAATAAGAATCTCTCAAATCAAGAAGCACACCATCATCGTCACCCTCACCCCCACCAATTTCTCTTCAATACATTGACACATAAATAAATTCCATCATCAACGTTGATCAAATCTTCCAAAAATCTTCACTCTTCATTTCTTTCTAATAATAAATCTTACTAGAAAAATAAATAATACAAATTAATTAATTTTTATGTAGTTATGAGGAAGAGGGAGAGGGAGAGGGAGCCCGTGTGCGGTGTGTGTGCACTATCCAAAAGCACAGCCTTGAAATTTCTCAGCCACTTCACAATGGTCGTGTACCTTGGCATGATGGACCCTAACAATGCATAGGATCTGACTGTTTTGTTCAGTTCAATGTGGTCATTGACGATGGCATGGTGGAGGGATAGAGAAACACAAGGTAGCGCGTAGAGGGGAGTGGTGAAGTTGGTGGCACATGGTGGAACAAAGATGTGATGGGGATGGACGATGGTAATAGTGGTGGTGGTCGGCCATGAAGGGGAATGATGAGATCTAAGATGGTGGTGGTGGTGGTGGTGGACCATGAAGGGAATGATGGTGGTGGTGGTCGTCCATGAAGGATGAGATCTAGGATGGTGGTGGTGGACCATGCAGGGATTGATGGTGGTGGTGGACCATGCAGGGATTGATGGTGGTGGTGGTCGTTCATGAAGGGAATGATTTGACTTAAGGGTTTAGGTACAAGATTGTGGTTATCTCTTTTGTGGTAGATCTTTGCTCAATGACTCTAGGTTAGGGTTTGATGCCATTAATGGGATTCAAGTTGAAGGCCATAAGAATTTTCTTAGAACTAAAGATGATGTGTTTTCATTCTTTACACTATGGTGATGATTATTGAAAGATCTACATGACAAACAAGGATGTCACGACATTGACTAAAAATTTGAAGGAGAAATTGAAAAGGCACGTTGAGCGTGTGCCACCTAAGAAAAAGAAAGAGGAGAAAGATTTTAAATATTATTATTAAATAAATTTTAAGTAGCATTATTTAGTTTAAAAAATATAATTAATGAATGAATTTTGAGTAATTGAAAGAAGTCAGAAATGGATTTAATTTGACAGGTGTTAAAAAAGTCAGATACAAAATTCAAAGAAGTCAAATAGGATTAAAATGATAATATCATATTTTTTTTGGTTAATTTTAATAGAATATTTTTTTAGATTGCTGCTAATTTTTTAAATTAATAAGTATTATTAAAATTAAACCTTAAGTTGAGAATATTTATTATAATATCCTAAAGAAAATTAAAAAAAAAACAAAGGTGTTGAGTGGTATGTAAAAGCATTTAAAGAGATGTGTTGAGTATAACAAGAAGGTGATTGATAATCAACAACAAGTTTTTGGTAAAGAACTTACTAGAGAAGAGAGAGAGGGTAGTAATGTTGTATCTAGAGGATAGAGTCAAGTCGCATGTCAATAAGCCCTTGTTAAAATGGTGGTGATGGATGAGCTGCCTTTTAGTTTTTTAGAGAATGTCGGGTTTCGATATTATAACAGCGTGACAGTTCCTAGATTTGATGTCCTATCCCGTAGAACCATATTAAGAGATGCAGTTGAGTTGTTTGCTTTAGAGAAAGGCTTGTTGAAGAGTTTAATTAATGAGCAACGAGTAAGCTTGACCACTAACATCTGAACTTTTGCTCATAATAATAGTTATATGGTTGTTACAGCTCACTTTATAGGTAGTCATTGGCATTTGCATATGAGAATTTTGAGCTTTTTCCTATTTTAAATCATAAAAGAGATACGATCGGGAAGCCGTTGGAGGATTATTTGTTGGATTGGGGTATTGATAAAGTATTCTATGTAACAATTGATAATGCAAGTGCCAATGATGTTGCATTATCTCATCTAAAGAAGAGATTGAAAAGTCGAAGAGATGATTCTTTGGTTTTGAATGGGAAATGCATGCATGTGCGTTGTTGTTCACACATTTTAAATTTGATTGTGATAGATGGGTTGAAAGATTTAAATAAGAGTGTGGTTTCTATACAAAATATAGTAATATATGTTAGATCTTCTAGATTGCGCTTACAAGCCTTTAAGTATTATGTGGAAAGAAAAAAGATTGAGTACAAGGGAAGTATAGTGTTAGATGTGTCAACTAGTTGGAATTCCACCTATTTAATATTGATGACTACATTAAAATTTTAGAAGGCTTTTGATATGATGGCGGATGATGATTCTCTATATGTGAGTTATTAGTTAGAGGAGGAAAATGGAAAGAGAATATAAGGGCCACCAATCAGCTCGGATTGGGAGAAAGCTGAGCATTTTGTGTTATTTTTGTAATCTTTTTTAAAGCAACATTAAAATTCAGTGCTTTATTAAATTTTACCTCTATAGAATGCTTCAATAAAATTTGCATGATATATTCCCACTTAATAAAGTGAGATAGAGTGATAAATTTTCTTTAAGAGCTATAGCAAATAAGATAAGGTTAAAATTTGATAAATATTGGAAATCCACATAGAAAATTAACAAGATTTTGATAATAAGTACTCTACTATACTTGATTCACGATGTAAGATGCAATTCTTTGGATTTTATTTTGCAAAACTCTTTAATGATGACAGTGCAAGAATTGAAGAATTGAAGCGTTTTTGTAAAAAATTATTATTTAGGCTTTATGAAACCTACAGTGTATTGCATCGTAAATCATAGTATGGTGCATTTACTGCTAGTGGTACTATTGTTGGTGGTGGGAGTAATAGTACTAGTAGCATACTTGTTTCACACTCACAAGTATCCAATGGCCCATTAACCTCACTAGTTCGTCAATTCACTCCTCTGCAAGTTGTATGAGAACTGTGCCACATCAAGTAAATTGGCCCAATCCTGCTAATTTGCGCCCACAAAGTGCCGCAAGTACAGCTCCAGTAATGCATTCACCTTTTTGGTCTGCCCATCCGTTTGTGGGTGAAAGTTGGTGGAAAAGCGAAGCTCCAATTCTATGAGATTAAATAATCCAGTCCAGAATCTCCCCGTAAACCTCATATCACGATCGCTAACTATCACTCTCGGTAACCCCCAGTACTTGATTACGTGCTTAAAGAAAAGTTTTGTTGTTTCTTCCACACTATACTCCTTGGGCGTCGGTATGAAAGTCACATACTTAAAAAATTGATCTACCACCACAATGATAGTTCTATACCCCTCGAATTTCGGCAAGGCTATGATGAAATCCATAGAGAAGCTCTCCCAAGGTCTCTCCGGTATGGGCAGTGGCTCCAGTAGCCCTGCGGGACACCGCTGCTCGATCTTGTCCTGTTGGCACACGAGACAAGTCTTGACAAACTGTTCTATCTCTTCCCGCATGTGTGGTTAATAGTAAACTGTCTCCAATAGGGCGCGTATGCACTGCTGTCCTGCCCATTTCATGTCGTGATCTAATGAGGTTACGCAGTAAGTTCTCCCACTTTGGCATATATACCCGGCGTCCCTTGGTGTAGAGAAGTCCATCTTCTACCTAAAATCGTTGAGTCTTTCCCTCTTGTGCTTAAGCGGCGAGCTGTGTGGCTGTGGAACCATGCTTCATTTCCTCGTAAAATAGACCCAGCAAATCACTTTTCAGCTTGCTTATAGCTGCTAACTCGACCTTCCGGCTTAAGGCGTCCGCCACCATATTTACCTTTCTCGGTTTGTACTCGAGCTCATAAACGAACTCTGCCAGAGAGTCCTGCCACCTAGTTTGCTTCAGGCTAAGTTTCTTCTGACTTTGGAAGTAACTCGTCGCTATGTTGTCTGTCATCACTACGAACTTCGCCCCAAGCAGATAGTGTCGCCAAGTGCGCAGGCAATGGATGACCCTCGTCATCTCCTTCTCTTGTACCGTATAGCGCTTCTCCGTCTCGTTGAGTTTTTGGCTCTCATACGCGATCAGATGGTCCTACTGCATCAATACACCACCAATGGAAAAGTCAGAAGCATCAGTATGTACCTCATACGATAACAAGTGATTCGGCAATGCTAAAACTGGTTCCTTGATCACTGCTGTCTTCAGTCGATCAAAAGCCCATTGACACTCCTTAGTCCACTCTCATGCTTTAGTCTTCTTTAGCAGGTCAGTAAGGGGTGCTGCAATGGTGGAGTAGCTCTTGACCAACCCAAGAAAAGATAGCAGCTCGATAACTTTCGTGGGTGCCTCCCAATCCACTATGGCGCGAATCTTTACCTTGTCCATCATCAGTTTGCCGTCTTTGATCTTGTGACCCAAAAAGTCTACCTCTGGCTTGGTGAATGAACATTTCTCCCTCTTCACATACAACTCATTCTCACGGAGCACCTTCAAGACAGATTGCAAGAGTACCACGTGCTCTTCGAGAGTGTTGTTGTAGATGACAATGTCGTCTAAGTACACGACGATGAATTTATTGAGGAAGGGCTGGAGTATATTGTTCATCAATGTGCAGAAGGTGGCTGATGCATTTGTGAGGCCAAACAGCATGACACAAAACTCAAAGGCCCTATAACGCATCACACAAGTAGTCTTTGGCTCATCACCCTCGGCTATCCGCACTTGATGGTAACCTGATCACAAATCCAGCTTCGAAAAATATTTTGCCTGTCCCAACTGATCAAACAAGTCAGCAATTAGAGGAATGGGATACCTATTTTTGACAGTGACCTTGTTCAGTGCTCGGTAGTCTAGGCATAACTGCAATGATTCATCGTGCTTTCACTGGAAAAGCACGGGCGCGCCGTAGGGAGCTTTAAATGGCTGGATAAAACCTACATCCAGTAACTCCTTGAGCTGCTTCTGCAACTCTGCTAACTCTGGTAGAGACATTCGGTGGGGCGCTTTGGCTGAAGGTTTAGCTCTTGGTGGGGCGCTTTGGCTGAAGGTTTAGCTCTTGGTGCCAACTCAATCTCGTGATCAATCGCTCGTCTTGGTGGTAATTTCTGTGGTAGTGCTGCTAGCATCACGTCCTGGTGTTGCTTAAGCACTTTCGTGATCTCTGTTGGTAGCTCCTCTTCACCTCCGTATGCCTCATCATTTACCTCATATATCGTAGTGAGGTATGTCTCTTCTGCCCGCTTAGCTCCCTTCTTCAGTTGCATGACGGACAGAAGAGTAATATGGGCATTAGGCTTGGATTACCCACCTGTTGGCTTATTTACTGTCGGCACCATGCATGGTCTTCCCTCCAGGATGCATACATAGTTGTGTCGGGGAAGTGGTACCACATTAAACTGCCCCAAAAAATTCATACCAAGAATAGCATCAAAATCATCGAGAGGGGCTACCACAAAGTTTACCTTACTGCTCCATTTTTCGAGGCTCATTCTACTCCACGAATAACCCCGTCCAGTGGCTTGATTGCGGTGTTCATGGTCTTGAGATAGCCAATCCCCTTCTCTACCTTGAGGCCCAAGTATACTGCTTCCGTATACTTAATAAAGTTGTGCGTAGCTCCAGTATCCACTAGTGCTTGAGTCTTTCTCCCATAATGTAGGCTTCAACATACATTAGCGCCTTTCCCATTGGCGCGCGGGCTGCCCGCTTGGCCTTGAAGGCATTGAGCAACTGCAAACATCCTAATTATCCCTATTTGCCCACTTGTTGAGTCTCCAACATTGATAGCCTTCTTCTTTGGACAGTCCTTCACCCAATGATCCCCATCGCAAATGAAGTAGCTAGATCTAGTCTTTCTCCCACCGTTGCGCTTTTGCTATCTCCCTGTGGGTGGTTTACCTTTCCCCTTCTTATCCTGCGGAGGTTGAGAATCCCTGGTTCCCCCACCTTTGCTGTGATTGGGCTTTGAATTTTTGGACTTTTCCACATCACCTTTACGGTAATCAGTGAGCGTTTCTACCAATGTGAAGGCGTCGGATATATTTTGCACTCCACGCCGCCTTAGCTCATTCGACGCCTATGTCTGTAATTCGTTGAGAAAATTGAACAGCAAGTCTTCTTCACTCATATTGGAGATCTACAGCATTAGTAGTGAGTACTCCTCTACGTACTCGCCAATAGCCTTGGTCTGTTTCAACTCTTTTAGACGCTTCCTAGCGTCGTATGCCACATTCTCCAAATAAAATTGACGCTTCAGCTCCTATTGCAACTTTGTCTAGGTGTTGATAGTGCAGGTACCCTTGTGAATCTCCTCACTCTTCCTATGCCACCATAGAATTACATGATCAGAGAGATATAGGGTCGCGGTTTTTACCTTATCCTCATCCCGTACACCTAGGGCATCAAAGTCTATCTCTATCTGCCAGAAGTAATTGTCGAGCTCCTTGGCCTTCTACTTTCCGCTAAACTCCTTGGGCTTAGGAGCATCAACCCTCAGTACAGACACCGTAACTTGAGTGGCGATAGACCCGTTCGCCACCACCCACTTGCACAGCACCACATCCTCCTTGACAGTTTCAAACCCTCGACGTAGCTCCTCTACTTGGGCTTGAATCCTGTTCATCGTGGCAAGGACCTTCTCCTGAAAATCCTTGATCCAGTCTCGCTGCTTATCAGCGTAAGCTTCGATGGATGTGTTAACGAGGGAGCGCAGCTCATCTCCTTGAGTGTCAAGGCCCACTTCGAACTTCTCTGCTTGCTGCTCCAGATCTCCAAGGTGATCTGCTGCCTTCCCGATAGCGCCGCTGAGGGCTTTCACCATACTCCTTACATCCTGACCTGGATCTGCTAACTTATCATGAGGGACACTGCCGTGCATTCCGACCCCTTTCTTTAGTCAAATCCGATGGTACACTGTCTTTCTCCATCTTTGAACCTACTCTGATACCAACTGTCACGGACCGTTCTCGAACCGTGCGGCCTTAGACGTGTTACGTGCTAAGCAGCTAAGAAAACCACACAAAGAGAAGAAAAACAAGCACACCAAGTGTTTGCATGAATACTCTCTATATTGCTGAAGAGAAAACAAAGCTATGAAATAAATTATACAAGTAAGGGTCTCTCCTTTATATACTAGCAGCCCTATACAATCGACGGCTGAGATTTAAACGATCTAACGGTGTACAAACAAGATGGAATAATATTCCCTAGAATATTCCTAGATGCCATCACACCTTTTATGGAATTCTAATTAAGGTGAACTACCTTAATAAGTCATGGGCCAAGCCCGATTCTCCATCCAAACAGCGGGTCTTCTAAAAACTCCGGTCCACGTAGCATTCCATGGTTCAAGAAGCCTCCAACAGGCCTAGTCACGCACCAAGTGCTCGAGAAAATGCTTAAGAGCACTTGGGGCGTAACACTAGGTATTTTACCCAAGCAAGATGCCTACTCACAAATTGGATGACTAGAATTCCTTGCCTTAGCATCATACCTAAGCAAGATACTCACTCATAATGGATGATTAAAACTCTTTGCCTTAGCGCCAAGCCTAAGTAAGATAACTATTCACATAATGGATTGCTAGATTCTCCGTTTTGCATTAAACTTAAATGAGAAGCCCAATCACAAAGTGGATGACCAAGCCTTGGCCTCACGACCAAGAAGAATGCTCTTTGAAAAGAACGAGGTTATACCTTACTTGGCATACAACCAATTTAATGCATAACATACACTTGGATAGTTAGATGCCCATGAATAAATACAAAACGTGGAAGAATAAAATTAGAGTTCAAACATCATTTGATGGAGCACCTAAAAATGAGATGCCTACTTGATGTGTGAATTCTATATTAAGCGCAAGTGCTCACTATCGAAAACACATAATATAGAATGAATAGAGTGTCGATCCCACAGGGAATTTGTTGTATTTCTAACCAATTACTAAAATTATATCTTCTCGCTTTTATCCAAAAGATTGATTATTAACAATTGCTTGATAAAACTTTAAACTAAAAATTATCTATGTTATCAACTATAATTAACAATCAAATTCGACAACAGATCTGACAATATATGACGAAGATCTAGGATTATAGCTATCACTTAATATGATTTTCCAAACAATGACGCCTCGATTATTATTCCCTCAATTTAATTGTTAGTCACAACACTAATCTCACCACGAGCCTCTTCCGATGGTCAAGTGATTATACCAAGATCTATTACTCTCCTATAGTCCTATGGTAATTAAATAGATCAAGATTTATTAAGCACTAGTTGTATTAACCATACATGTCATCTAGGTATATTCTTATCCTAGATCGAAACTCACAAATGCCACTTTGTGATCATGTATCAATTTATCTCGGGCTTAACAATTAAATTCCTTTTCCAAGATTATTTAATCATTACCAATTCATTCAATATATGATCAGTATATTAAAGGCATTAAGATCCAACAAATTGAACAAGAATTGAGTTCATAATAATCGTCTTCAATATATCAATCCATCATATTAAGGTCAAGGCTATAATTCTAGAAATTAAACTTAGATCAACATGATAATAACATCAAGATCAACAATAAATATAAACATGATATAAACAGATCAATTCGGATTAAACCAGTAAAGATTGAAGCAAAGGAAGTACAAGTTCAAGGATTGATCTCGAATTGACCCTCCAAAATGATCTTGATTGGGAAGATCTTGTGTAATCTCTCCACCAAATATTGTTTGATTGTTGTTTTAGAGTTCGATTATCAATTAAGGATCGTTTCTGGGTTAGGAAGGTGTTGGGGTTGAGAGATTACTCCAGGGGACAAAATGTAATGTTTTTATACTTGCACACTAACGCTAAGGCGTTCGACGATGAACGCTCCGGCGTTAGTCCAACGCAGGGGCTCTCTGGTAAGGAAACGCGGGGGTGTCTGTAGCACTGTGGCATTCCACTGTAAACGCCCGGGTATCGTGATCTAGATCTAAAATTTCGCCCCAGCGTTGATGTCCTCCTCGCAGGGGCATTTTTCATTGTTGCGTGAACGCTGGAGCGTTCATTAACGGATGCAGGGGCTTTGTTCATGATAGACGAACGTCGGGGCTTTGTAAGTCTTAACGCTGGGGCGTTCATCACCAGTTTTTCATTTTTGTCATTTCGGTCCCCATTTTTCAGTGGCTTTCTTTTGCCTCCAATTTGTTCCCTGTATCTTCCATTAGTTTCTATTCCCATCTCAATATGATCAAATCCTGTAAAATCAACAATCAAAGCATAAATAACTTTGAATTTACTTTAAAATGAACAATTATTAAGATAAAATGGGATTATAATATGTATCAAAATTATACTCATCAAATACCCCCAAACTTAAGTAATTGCTCGTCCTCGAGTAATGAGATAAATTAACACAAAGTAGCATAATAAAGAAACACAAACTTAAAAATAAAACAGATAGAAATAGCCATTGCTTGGATTGATTTAACAAATACATTATTGCTTGCAATATTTGAAAAAAATTGCATCACTTTTTTTTTTATTTTTCAATCCTTTCGGAATTAATAATCAATCTAAACAATTCACAAGCACCATAATTAAGCACTTTCATTTTTCCTAATAAATGATCAACTGTGTGTGTGTGAAATAAGCAAGTATCAACTGATTTATACCTAGATTTAGCTCAACTGCTCAAGATTGTACAGAAAGATGTGTCTTGGCATATTCTTAATTATTAAACACTATCATAAACTTGTTTTTCATACAACTCTCCACTAATGTAGAAATATATATGTTTAAGGATCTATTAGGTCTTTAATGCTTGTAATGTAGGGTTAGGATCAAGGTGGGATATTTTGGATACAAATTTAGTTTATTTCACACATGAACACTAAGCCCTCTTAGCTACCACTTAAACCTTCAACACTTGGTTTAATACTCCCAAACTTATGATTTTTACCCAAATTCAACCACTTATTCCTTTTTTTTATAATACTCAAATTTAAGGTAGCGCTTACCCGCCAAATTTCATTATTCTTCCTCCTTAAACAACCAAAACATAACAATCTCCAAAATATATTTTTACTATGCTCAATGTTTATGGTGTTAAGGCTATTTGAGTACTTAAATTCAAAGATTAGGTTTATAATGTGGTTATTCAGTAAAATGAGTATTTTAGGCTCAAATGGGTGACTACGGATAAATACACATCAAAGGTAGGCTAGAAAGTCTCAAACGGTCCAAAGATGGCCTAATATCATTTTTCTATTTATATGTTTTCTAGGATTTTGCCTCGAGCCATAATCAAACAAGTTCTAAAGTGTTTTTCTATTCATCGAGACTGTAGTGTACTACTCGAGCATGAGCATCTCTAAGCAAAAATTCAATTAATAAAAGCTTTAATCAAGTGCTCAAAAATTGGTGATCACAAATAAGGTCAAAATCTGTCTAAGTATTGGTGCATGAATTATTTAAGAAATCTATTGTTTCCTATGAGAATTAAAAAAAAAAATTTACAATTACAATTTTTTTTTGAAATCATAATCACAATCCAATAACAAAAAATAATAAACAACAATGTGTAATAAAAATTTTGAAATGAAATTAAGACCGCTTGCATTAAAAATAAGAACAGATAATGAACAGAGATTTTCAATAATTGCTCGACTAAAATACTGCTTTTCTAATACAGACCGGCCTAAAACATATAAAAATAACATAACATAAAAAGCATAACATAAAATAAAATAAAAACAATAAAATAAAGCAAAAATAAAACTGAGCTAAATATGGGAAGTGTTTGCTCTGCCCCCACAAATTATGTGGCATGGTCCCTATGGTAGCAGAAAGAGAAAATAGAACACTTCCCTAGCCTGTGAAATCTACTCAGTCATCTAAGTCCTCTGGTGCAATGTCTTGGTCTGACTGGTCAGTCGTATCGGTCTGTGGTGGTGGCGGCGGTGGTGCAGTATTAGGCGATGGCATGGTTGGCATGTGACTGATGTCCCATCCCACGTGAAGGGCATAGAACTGCATCCACTGGAGATGGCAATGTGTAAACTCTCAAAATTCCTGCCTAAACTCTGTAAGACCCTGTGTCTGTGCAACAACCTGTGACTCTACCCTAGCTAATTTGGTTGTAGTAGATATGCTCTGAGATGATGAAGCCTGTGGAGGAACAACTGCTGGTTGCACAAGTGATGGATCAACTGCTAGAGGCACATGTGGTGCTGGAGGTGCTGGCTGTCGCTGACTCTCAGCAATCTGTAGCTTCTAGATAGTGCTGTAGTCGATCGCATGAGCAGTATGGATGAGATCCTCATGAGTCTCCCAATGGACACCAGCACGAGCACATAAGGCAATGATCAAAGATGGAAGGCCTAAACTGTTCTTGGCAAGGCGTGAGCAAGCCAATATCTCATCCTGAATCACTCTAACAATATTAATAGAACGCTCAGTCATAATGTAGAAAAGTAATACTGACCTCGGTCTCGTAACATCACTGACATGCATGACTGGCATCATACGAGAGGCAATGAATAGATACCAAGCCTTAGCATCCCTGGTCAAAGCACTGGATCTGAAGGTTGATGGAGTACCATTCACCGTCTTCCATTCTGTCCCAGGCTGACAAAGTGTCTGAATGATCAGCTCATAGTCTGGGTGTTGTGCTACTTCTGTATACTCGTCAACCACTTCAGAGGGTAACCCAAAAAGTGAATTAATTGTGGCATAATCAAAGGTTACCAGCTTTCCACGCACCCAAACTTGATGATTAACATGCTCTGCTGCATTAGCATAAAATTCCTTCACCACTGAAATCACACCCGCATCAGGTTGCCCACAAAAATTTTCCCACCTATGATTGGCAATCATCTGTAAAGTATGAGGAAAATTATCCTCCTCCAAGTTAAAACCTCGCTCTGAAATAATGGTTTTTGGGCGAATAGATCCTGTGAATCTATTCCATGCTTGTACCGAATTAAACCTATTTGAGTCCTAAGACACATTTGTTGAAGTGCTGGCTCGGTGTCTCTTGGATGCCATGACGAAAAATAGCAAGAATCGACCGAATCTGGTGAAAACTGAAATTTTTGAATGTTGGACAATTTGGTTTGGATCTGAATTTTTGGGCTATGATTTTGTGTTTTGCTTATTGGAACAAGGTTGTGGTGGTGTAAGGAAGGGATTTTGCGCTAGTAATTGGCTGGGTGATGGTCGGATTCGATTTTGGGTTAGAGAGAAGAGCGTTTGTGAGGGAGAGTGAATGAGAGTTCTTGGCCGAAATCTGGTTTTAGAGTATTTTTTGTATGAACGTCGCTGCTTTAAATGAAAAACGCCGCGGCGTTCATCATTTTAAACCGAACGCTGGAGCGTTAATATTTCAACACGCGGGGGCGTTATCTCTTGACTTTTCATTTTCCCGCCTATTCAGAGATAACGCTGCGGCGTTATCTTAAAAACCGTAAGGGCGTACCCTAAAAAATACAGGGGCGTTATTCACAACAATGCATGGGCGTTATTGTAAGATAACGCATCTGCGTTACTAGACCAAAGCACCACCGATGAGTTTTTTTTTTTTTGCAAACATTTTTCTTGGGTTGCCTCCCATGCAGCGCCTGATTTTTATGTCTTCGGCTAGACATTATCATTCAGTGTCAAGGTTGAATTAACAGAAGGGATGACTTTTGTCGATCAATTTCATCCCCCCAATAGTGTTTCAATCTTTGCCCATTTACCTTGAACATCCGCTTGGTTTCTTCATCTGAAATTTCAATTGCCCCATAAGGAAATACCTTCGTGATTCTAAATGGGCCTGACAATCGAGATTTAAGTTTGCCAGGAAAAAATTTCAATCGAGAGTTATATAATAACACTCATTGGCCTGGTTTAAATTTTCGGTGTGCAATCTTTTGATCGTGCTATTTCTTTATCCTTTCTTTATAAAGTTTTGCATTTTCATATGCTTGAAGTCGAAGCTCATCAATTTCATTGAGTTGAAGCATTCGCCTATCACCAGCAGCTTGCATATCAAAGTTAAGGGCTTTGATGGTCCAATAGGCTTTATGCTCTAATTCCACCGGTAAATGACATGCTTCCCTAAAGATAAGACGGTATGGGGACATTCCAATTGGAGCTTTAATGACCGTGCGGTAGGCCCAAAGCGCATCATCCAGTCGCATAGCCCAATCTTTCCTACTAGGCTTTACTGTCTTCTCAAGAATTCGCTTAACGTCTCTATTTGAAACTTCTGCCTGCCCACTAGTTTGAGGATGATACGTAGTAGCAACTTTGTGTCTTACTCCATACTTTTGTAGAAGAGCTGAAAAGTACTTGTTACAAAAGTGTAACCCTTCATCACTTATTATTGCTCATGGAGTGCCATACCTAGTGAAGATGTTCTTTTTCAAGAACCTCAACACTACCTTAGCATCATTGGTTGGAAGTACGACAGCTTCCACCTATTTTGACACGTAGTCAATAGCCACAAGTATGTATTTATGACCGCCTGAAGAAATGAACGGTCCCATAAAGTCAATTCCCCAAACATAAAAAATTTCCACTTCCAAAATGGTTTGCAGAGGCATCTCATGCCTTTTTGTTATATTCTCAGTCCTTTGGCAACAATCACACTGTAAAGAAAATAGATAGGCATCATTAAACATTGTTGGCCAATAAAAACCACATTGTAGCACCTATGCAGCGGTTTTAATACCCCCAAAATGTCCTCCATAATCTGAAGAGTGACAATGATGTAGGATGTTTTTCATCTCTTCTTTTGGAACACATCTTCTCAATAATTGATCTGCACATTGTCTGAACAAGAAATGTTCATCCCAATGGTAAAATTTGACATCGTGCAAGAATTTTTTTCTTTGCTGAGGGGTTAGGTCGGGAGGTAAAATACCACTAACAAGGTAGTTAACAAAGTCAGCATACCATGGTATTACATGATGTTGAGCTGCAAGAAGTTGCTCATCTAGAAAGGATTCATTGATCAAGGTCCTGCTCTTCTCTCCTCCTTCCAATCTGGACAAATGGTCAGCAACTTGGTTCTCAGATCCTTTCTTATCGTTGATCTCCAAATCAAACTCTTGAAGTAGTAACACCTATCTGATTAATCTGGGTTTAGCATCCTTCTTGAAAATCAAGTATTTAATGGCAGAGTGATTTGTAAACACAATTACCTTGATTCCAATCAAGTAGGATCTAAACTTGTCGAAAGCAAATACCACAGCCAATAGTTCCTTCTCTGTGGTTGTGTAGTTGGTCTGTGCGCTATTTAAGGTCTTACTTGCATAATAAATAGTGTGAAAGACCTTATCTTTCCTTTGTCCAAGCACTGCACCAATAGCTGTGTCGCTAGCATCTCACATCATTTCAAATGGGAGACTCCAATCTGGTGCTATGATAATTGGTGCAGAAATAAGTTTCTTCTTCAAGGTTTTGAAAGCTTTATGACAGGCTTTATCAAAGTGAAACACCACATCCTTCTCTAACAAGTTGCAAAGGGGTTTAGAGATTTTAGAAAAGTCCTTAATGAATCTCCTATAACATCCTGCATGACCAAGAAAACTCCGAACACCCTTCACGTTAGTAGGTGAAGGCAATTTTTTAATTGTTTCAATCTTAGCCTTATCAACTTCTATATCTTTTGAAGATATTTTATGGCCTAAGACAATACCTTCCTTAACTATAAAATGACACTTCTCCTAATTTAGCACTAAATTTGTCTATTCACATCTTTTAAGCACAAATACTAAATTGTTAAGGCATAAATCAAACGAATCCCCAAAAACTGAAAAATCATCCATGAATACTTCCAGGAAATGTTCCACAATGTCTGAAAAAATTGCCATCATGTACGGCTAAAATGTGGCAGATGCATTGCATAGACCGAATGGCATTCTCTGAAATGCAAATGTACCATATGGACATGTAAATGTTGTTTTCTCCTGGTCTTCTGGTGCGATTGCAATTTGATTGTAACCTGAGTATCCATCTAAGAAACAATAATACTGATACCCAACTAATCTGTCTAGCATCTGATCAATGAAAGGAAGAGGAAAATGATATTTTCTCGTAGCCTTATTAAGCTTCTGATAGTCCATGCATATCCTCCATCCAGTTATTGTGCGAGTGGGAATTAATTCATTATTTTCATTTTTCACCACAGTAACTCCTCCCTTTTTAGGGACACATTGGACCGAACTCACCCACGAGCTATCAGATATTGGATAGATGATCCCAGCATCTAACCATTTGATGATTTCCTTCTTAACCACTTCTTTCATCACTGGGTTCAGTCTTCTTTGTTGCTCTATGGTTGGCTTATGACTTTCTTCAAGCAAAATTTTGTGCATGCAAAAGGATGGACTAATACTTTGGATGTCAGCAATGGTCCAACCAATTGCTCTCTTAAATTGTCGGAGTACTCTGAGTAGTTTCTCTTCTTGTATCTCATCAAGCTTGGCAAAAATAATAACAGGAAGAGTAGAAGATTCATCTAGATAAGCGTATCTTAAGTGATTCGGCAATGGCTTAAGCTCGAGTTTAGGTGACTCTTCTATTGAGGGCTTATTACTTGCCTCAATGCTCTCCGACCTATCTATTGATTCATACCTAAGTCTCATGTGGCCAAAACTGTATGATGCATTCAATGCTTTCACATACTCCCTAACTTCATGGTTCTCAGCATTATCCCCATTGATTATGGCATTTTCGAGAGAGTCCGCGATGGTATTAATTGTGTAAACCTTTTGTACTTCTCCATCGATGACATTGACTTCATCGTGGTCATCTGATTCAATTAGGAACTTCATTGCCTTGAACACATTGAAGGTTACTTCTTCATTCTGAACCCTCATAGTTAACTCACCCTTCTGAACACCAATTAAGGTTCTTCCAGTTGCTAAAAATGGTCTGCCCAAAATGATAGGGATCTCTCGATCTTCCTCCATATCAAGCACTATAAAATATGCTAGAAAGATGAACTTATCCACCTTAACAAGAACATCTTCGATGACACCTTTTGAATATAAGAGGGATCTATCTGCAAGTTGGAGAGTGACATTTGTTGGCTTTGCAGCACATAGACCTAACTTGTTGTAGATTAACAATGGCATGAGATTAATACTGGCACCTAGGTCACATAAAGCCTTCTCGAAATACCAATTTCTAATGGTGCATGGAATGGTAAAGCTTCCAGGATCCTTGAGTTTAGGCGGTAGTTTCTTCTGAAGAATGGTGCTCAATTCCTCAGTTAATGCCACAGTTTCAAAGTCGTCCAGCTTTCGTTTTCTTGAGAGTATGTCCTTCATGAACTTGACATAACTCGGCATTTGCTCTAATGCTTTAGCAAAAGGGATGTTAATGTGCAATTGTTTAAAGATTTCAAGAAATTTAGAAAATTGCTTATCTAATTTCTTTTTTTGCAACCTTTGTGGGAATGATGGAGGTGGAGTGTAAGGTTGCAATTTAGGGCTTTGCACTGATTTCCTTTTTTGAGCATATTCTGCATTGTTTTCATTTTGTGTGAAATTCTGGTGCTGGGTCTTCTTAATGTGCTTTTTGTTGCATTGGAGGTTGCATTTCAATGGGTTGTACCTCCTTACCACTTCGCAAAGTGATTGACTTGCATTGTTCCTTGTCACCTCTTGGATTTGCTTCAGTGTTACCTGGTAGAGCATTATATGGACGGTTGTTCATCACTGAAGCAAGTTGTCTAACTTGAGTCTCCAGGGCTCTCAATGATGCAGCTTGATTTTGAATAAGATTTGTTTGGCTTTGGAGAAGTGTATCTGTATGTTTCATAAATTATATGAACATATCTTCCAAAGTCGATTTCTTCTCATTCTGCTATTGAATTGGTGGGGCATGAAATCCGGGTGGATTAACTAGTTTAGATGACTGCCCTTGGTTATTGTTCCAAGAGAAGTTCGGATGATTTCACCACCCAGGATTATAGAAATTGGAGTTGGGATTGTTTTGATTTCTGTTAAAATTTCTAACATAATTTGTACTTTCAATGCAATGCCCATTAGGGTAGTTATCACCACAAAAATCACAAGACATTGGTTGGCTGGTTACTGAGTTGATTCCCAAAGCATCAACCTTTTTGGATATAAGGTTGATTTAGGCTGTTAAAGCAGTCAAGGCCTCAATTTCATATACACCGGCTGTTTTTCTTAGATTTATTCTTTTTGAAGGCCACTGATAACTGTTGGATGCCATTTCTTCTAACAGGTCATAAGCTTCATCAGTGGACTTATTCATTAAAGCACCACATGCTGCAGCATCCACAATTGTTCTTAAATGCCCCACAAGTCCATTATAGAATGTTTGCACAAGTAACCACTTAGGAACTCCATGGTGTGGGCATTTTCGAAGCATATCTTTAAATCTCTCTCGTGCTTCATATAATGACTCAAAATCAAATTGTATAAATGATGTAATATCATTACGCATCTTGGCTGTCTTTGCTGGTGGAAAGCATTTAGCGAGAAATTTTCTCGCAAGTTCTTCCCACGTTGAAATTGATCCAGATGACAATGACATTAACCAACTCTTTGCTTTATCCTTTAATGAAAAAGGAATAATCGCAATCTAATTGCATCATCGAATACTCCATTATATCTAAATGTATCACAAATTTCAAGAAAATTCATGATATGCTCATTTGGATCATCATGGGGTAACCCGTTGAATTGTACTGAGTTCTTTAGCATTTGGATTGTTCTGGGTTTAATTTCGAAATTGTTTGCGTTGATCGTTGGTCGCCTAATGCTAGAATATATCCCATCAACTAATAGGATAGCATAATCTCTTAACAATCTTGGCTCTTTAACCACAGGGTCAGGATTTTGATCATTCATTATGTTCAATTGAGCTTGTTCTTGTCAAATTCTTCTCAACGTTCTTTCTATTTCAGGATCAAAAACAGTCAATTCAACACTCTTAGATCTACGCATGTATAGTTGTGGCTATCAAAACAAAAGAAAAACAATAAGGCACTAAATAAAAAATAAATTCCAATAATAATAATAACATTACAAAAGACTTAAATAAAAGTAAAGAAATATAAAATAAACAACAATAATTTAAATAGCAATTTAATATAAATAGAATTAACTACAACAATTAATAAATACATAAAAATAAAAATTTGCAAAAATACGATATAATAAACAAAACAAAATAAAAATCAAATAAGAATTAATTAAAGCACACAAAATAAAATAAAAATAGAAAATGAAATTTGAATTTGAATTAAAAGCAAGATAGAGCGGTATTAGTATTGGCAAAAATAAACATAATTCCCCGGCAACGGCGCCAAAACTTGATGTGTGAATTCTATATTAAGCGCAACTGCACGCTATCGGAAACACATAATATAGAATGAATAGAGTGTTCATCTCACAGGGAATTTGTTGTATTTCTAACCAATTACTAAAATTGTATCTTCTCGCTTTTATCCAAAAGATTGATTATTAACAATCGCTTGATAAAACTTTAAACTAAAAATTATCTATGTTATCAACTATAATTAACAATCAAATTCGACAACAGATCTGACAATATATGACGAAGATCTAGGATTATAGCTATCACTTAATATGATTTTCCAAACAATGACGCCTCGGTTATTATTCCCTCAATTTAATTGTTGGTCACAACACTAATCTCACCACGAGCCTCTTCCGATGGTCAAGTGATTATACCAAGATCTATTAATCCCCTATAGTCCAATGGTAATTAAATAGATCAAGATTCATTAAGCACTAGTTGTATTAACTATACATGTCATCTAGGTATATTCCTATCTTAGATCAAAACTCACAAATGCCACTTTGTTATCATGTATCAATTTGTCTCGGGCTTAACAATTAAATTCCTTTGATGTCCTCCTCGCAGGGGCTTTCTTCATTGTTACGTGAACGCTGGAGCGTTCATTAACGGATGCAGGGGCATTCTTCATGATAGACGAACGCCGGAGCTTTGTAAGCCTTAACGCTAGGGCGTTCATCACCAGTTTTTTATTTTTGTCATTTCGGTCCCCATTTTTCAGTGGCTTTCTTTTGCCTCCAATTTGTTCCCTATATCTTCCATTAGTTTCTATTCCCATCACAATATGATCAAAACCTATAAAATCAACAATCAAAGTATAAATAACTCTGAATTTACTTTAAAATGAACAATTATTAAGATAAAATAGGGTCATAATATGTATCAAAATTATACTCATCACTACTCTCACTCCACAAAAGTGAAATGACATTAGGACATACCTTAACTTTGATTCATAACTAAGAGAGAAGTTATACTAAGTGGTATGAAGTCTATGTTTCCCTAGATATAATTCACACGAAAATACCCATGCCAAGCAGGTTGTATGGAAGTCTGCATTAAAGTTAGAGTACTTACATCGGAACAATCCTTAACAACATTCTATGCCAATATAACATGAAAATCTATATCATACTAGGGAACTTATATGGAAAGTATCCCATGTAAACTACCTATGAATATCATAGAAGTCTGTGTTATACCAAAAAAATTGCATTGAATAGGCTACTTGCAATGACCCGAGTGCCCCGTATGGAAAATGTCTCATATAGGATGTCCACGTTAGAAATTATTCTGTAGAAGCCTGCGAGGACCTGTATGTCTTATAGAAAATGTCTCATAAAATGCCTGTATGAGCCTAAGCATGCAGAAGCCTATGCAAATAAGGGCAAAGATGCCTTAATGGCATACAACCCATAGAAAGATTCCCATATTGTCCCATGGATGCTTGAATGTGTATAAAAGCCTTCATGGCATTGTTCTCATGCAAAATGCCTTTATAGCATTATTTTTAGTTGAAAAGCCTATACAGCGTGGTTCCTATACAAGATGCCCTCTTAGAATTGTTTCTATGAGAGATGCCTTCATGGCATTGTTCCTATAAAGATCCTCTATGACACAGCTCTCATGCAAGTTGGTCTTATGGTAATAACCTACCTTTATGAAGTGTATTCCAAAGAGGATTTCTTACACAATAGCCTAAACTAAGGCACAACACATGACAAGGTCTATGTACTAAAGCCTAGATGCAGTTAAGAGACATCAACATAGGCTATAATTAGCATACAGCCACAAAGAACTGGCTAAACCTACTATAAACAACTTAAGTAGAAACTTTGAACAATATAATTTAAGTTACAAAGGGCGAGGTCACCTTGAGATACAAAAGAGAAAGGTATCATACTCATTCCTTAAATACATCTATAGACTATAGAGGATATAATGTAAGTAACTAAAAAAAGAACACAAAGAAAAGGCATTAGATTGAGGCATACAAAATTTTAAAAATAGCCAAAGAGCAGCAATGTTGCCCGTAACAACCTTACAACCATGAGGAACTGGCCATACATACTTAAAAAAGGTTTGTCAATGAAAGGATACTCCGAGTCATATGGAATGTAACTATTCCTTTAAAACAACAAAATAAGGCATCAACATATGCCACACAAAGAGTGTGTTGATAGCCAATGACTTCAAACTTTGCCATACAAAAAGCTCGAATTGTAAAAAACAAAAAGTAATATTAGTCGTAACAACTACTAAAACCATGAAGACTTGGCCATACACACTTTAAAAAGTTCATCAAGAAGAAAGCAATTTCAAGTTATAAGAAATGCAATAATTCCCTTAGAACAACAAAATAAATGCATCAACACTTGCGATACAAAGATGACTCTAGCAGCTAAAAGCATCACCAATAACTGCAAGTACTATATGACCATAAAGTCTTGACCATACTTAGACATTGGACGAAGCAACTCCAAGTCACAAGAAATAAATCCATTTCACAAGATTCCTAAATGAGATCAAAGATCAAATAGAATATGCACATCTGCCTTAGCTATACATGCCCTAGAGGAATATCAAAAGACTTGGAAATAACATATCTAATTATAATGCAGGCAATTATATCAATAGGGTAGCAAAATCAGCATGATAAAAGAAATACACTTCGAAAAGGCATCAGAACATGCTATGCAAAGGTCAGGTACCTCTTCAAAACACCCTTAATATGCTTGCATTCACACTAAATT
Organism: Ailanthus altissimus; assembly: GCA_946807835.1. Classification (NCBI taxonomy): domain Eukaryota; kingdom Viridiplantae; phylum Streptophyta; class Magnoliopsida; order Sapindales; family Simaroubaceae; genus Ailanthus; species Ailanthus altissimus. The sequence goes on along the minus strand of OX327697.1, from coordinate 15,331,330 downwards.
CATCATGAACAAGTGTACATTCCTACCATATATATATATATATATATATATATATACTATATTTGCCTATAAATACTAATCGAGTGCGAGAAAGTCTAAAAAGTGAATAAAAATGTACAAAGTCATTTTCTACTCATGATCAAACAAATGCACAAGGCTAGAAAACCCAACACAAATATCACTTTACTTAAAATGCTCAGACTATTTAAAACATTAAATTCAACCACAACCACCTTACGATTATGAGGAACTAGCCATAAAGCATATATAAAAAAGCTTAGCAAAATTATGGTCACAATTCTCCTTACAAGCCAGAGGAATGACAGGAATTGGCATAACAAAGCTCTTCAAAACATGAAGAGTACAGATGATAGCTTTAGCCATAAAATAGTGTAAGTCAGCAAGATAGAAAGCCATAAAGGCATAAGAATTAAAATTTAAGGCTCAGTTGAGCCATAAAAGCAATACAGACATCAAATATCTCAGATAAAAATTTCTCCATCATACTCTACTTACATAAAAGCATTTAAATACATAATATTTACAAAATATACTTTATTAGATAAGCATATTTTTTTATACATATCATATTGCAAGATTTACAAACAAGTATAGGAAAGACCCATAAGTTTTAAGGTCTTGTAATAAAGCTCACAAAAGAATCCCAAAAAAAGTACATTACAACATATATAAAAGAAGACTAATTATCAGAAAATAAATAATAGTTAGTTGTACAACGTTCAACCCCGTTGCCGACTTTGACACATTCTCTCTCCATGTGATAATTAACACAAAGCAAATCTTACTTAGATTTCTAAACCATCTAGTCTGGCTTGAATCATAGCCAACTCAGCTTTAACCTTAGATATCTCAGCATCTCGATCTCTAAAAATGGTCATTCCATCTCTTAATAAAGCCATAAGCAACCTTGGCTAAGTTGTCCATAAATCGAGCAAGGGTCTTCATGCAAAACTATCCTTACTAGCATCTTGGCAAATGCCCTTCCAAGCTTTATCCAACTTCACATGCATGCCTTATAGCATTATGCCTACTTGCTCTATGAACATGCACTTAAAAACTGACATCATGGATAACCAACATTAAGTTTGGTAAATCCTTGACCAATTTTCCAGCAATGGAACAACCTTAACAGGGATAAAAAAATCCCTCAAAATTTCCATTAGCACTACTAAACTCATGTAGAGAGGATAGAGAATTCTCATATTAGTTAGATCATTATAAAAGACCCAAAATCATCTTAAGAAAATTCATAAGCAATAGTAAAAGCCTAAAAGGCAATAATAGAAGCTTGAGGGGGTAGAATAGAAATCGGTTCAAAATGAAAGAAAAAAGAGAAATTAAGAGATGATTCAAGCCATACTTACATAGGATCTTGAGAGTCAAAATAGGAAAGAAAAAAATCACATACTTGCATTAACAAGTTCAAAAACAAGGGATTTTAGCTTCTCAATGGGAGTTACAAGCAAAACCCTCAAAAGGTTGCACCGTGGAAGTCCCCTCATCACCTAAAAGTAATATCAAAGGCAGGACAATACTCTATAAGAATCCATTGACCATTATATATAATAAAAAGCACAAGTAAAAGAAAACAAATATCTATAGTAATGGAAAAGACATATTATTTCTTAAGCGATGGCTTAGTAAAAAAAAAAGCTTCATCTGAACAACCAATGAAAGTATGGCCATACGATCTTAAGAATAAAAAGAAACAAAGGAGAAAGAAAAGAAATGTAAGTTAAATTTGAACTAGCTTACTAGAATTTTTCATGTCCCCGGCTTTCTTCTTAGCCATATATAACCTCACTTCTAATATCCTGAAAAAGGTCGTGGATTTTCATTTTAAAGGATTTGCACCATCTTGGGAAGCCATTCCAGAAATAACCTCAATAGGAGAAGCCCCAGTAGCAGAAGCATGTGAATTTAAATCGTTGTGCCTAGCAGTAACATATGTTCCTGACTTATGGCTTGATGGAACTCGCTGGCTATATTCTATCATCATACTTCTAATAATCTCAATCCACACTCTTCTCTTGCCAAAAAAAAAAAAAGAAGAGAAAAATGAAATTACTAAGAAGGTGCACAATTGAGAATAAAAGTAACAGAGAATGCATGTACAACTTCAAAAGAGAACTCTGACAGAACTATCTCCTCGGTTTTCCTCTCCTTAGATAAAGAAATATCCTTTACAATAGTGGAGGTCTCTACTTGAGATTTTTTTTCTTTTTTGTCAATTGATGGCACCTCCTATGACTGAAGGAAGAATGAGTATGGGGTTTTGTAAAAGACCTAAATAAAGGAGAACACATGGTAAGAGAACCCATTATACACTCACGTCCTCTGTACTTGTGGTCTTTCACTCACTTCCTTTTTACTCATAGTAAGAACTATCTTCTTTGAGCCAACAATTTTACTTACACCATTTGCAATAACAAAATACGACACGTGAGCTTGACTGGCCACACTGCTATTCGAACTTGAACTTAACTTTAGAGGTGGCAATAGGTTGTGCCACCTATGGGCGGTATAGGCCCAGCACAGCACAGTGTGCTATGCTGATATTGGCTTATCATGGCCACATGCCGGCACGAGTTTGTATTGAGTTATTCATAGCACAGGCTCGGCACAACCTTTTTTTAAAAAAAAAATTGAAGTATTTTATTTTGTTATATTTTAAAATAATTTTCTTAATAATTTATAATTACTTTTCTTACAAAATATTTTAAATTTTTTAATTTCAATTTTTTTAATTGTAATAACAAATAAAATTAATAATTATAATAACAATTAATATTATAATTTATATTGGATTAAAAATTTAAAATTGTGTTATAATCATAATTCATAATTGAAAATTTGAAATTACAATTTCATTAAAGATAAAAATTTATTGATATTATTCAAAATTTGAAATTAGTGGATACAAATACAAAAATAAAAAATCTAATTTACATTACTATACTTATAATACATCCAAACTAGATTGACACATATTGAAATATCTATTATTTACAAATTCAACCCTTGTTTCTAATAAATTATAAATTTTTATTTTTAAATTCTAATAATCAAATCTCAAAGTTTCTAATGTCAATCTCAATTGCTTTTCATCTAATATCATGTCCCTTACACTAAAAGATGATTACGATATTATAATAGACACTAAAGGTGTTAGTAAACCTTAAGTCATGATGGATAATATAGAGTAAACCTCTTCATTTAATTTCCTCCATGATAAAATATCAAATTTTCTTTCCTATTATGTATTCAACATAGAAGAGTAATTAGTATTAATAAATTTTTTCAAATATAGTAGAAATACCAAAACTAGAAAAAAAACTTTTTTTTTTTACCTTTTGACAAAATAGTCCAAGCAACTTTATCATAAACAGTATACTCATTTGTTTCTTTTATAGCTACAACTAAACCAAATTTATTTTTATAAGAAAAATAAATAATTGTAAGATAAAATCATAAATTTAGTCAAAATTATAAAAAAGTTCAAAGTTTAAATTTTATGAGATCCCGATAATTAAAACTTTTACATCATACCAATTGATTTTGGTATCCATTATAACTGCTTAAATAAATAACGTAGAAAATTTTCTCCATATTTTTAGAATTTGATCAACATAACAATACATATACTAATAAATATTGGATTATCTCTATATTTAACAAAACCATCACTAATATTATATATATGAGACAAAACAATCGAAGATGAAGGTTGATACACACATGAGGATACTAGCATGACATCATTAAATACTTTCAAAAAAATTCATATAGTAAAATGTAATTTTTTAACCATCATTAATTAGTATAGATTCTTTTATTAAAATTCATAAAAGATTTTACCATCATATATGTAGCATTCCAATGAGTTTTCAAGTCAACTTTGAACATTTTACTATTTAATCAACAATTATTCAACACAATTTTAAATTCTTATAGTCTAAAAGATGGAAGCAATATATTTTATTACTTCTTTAATTTTTTTATCTGAGAATTAATTATATTCAAACTATCTTAAATAATTAAATTAAAAATATAACAAAAGCATCTTAAATGAAAAAAAAAACTTGAACCATGCACAAGTATTAATTGAATTAAAAATAAATTTATGGCAGCAGTATTTGTACTTGCATTATAAAAAATAATACTAATAAGTTTGTCAACAATTTAAAATTCTCTAAAAATATTCATTAAAAAATTCGAAATAACATTAGTTGTGTGTGAATGTCCCAATTCACGAAAGCAATAATTATTTTTTACAAAAATCAATCATTATTAAAATAATGCAACGTAACATAAATATACCCAAAATCATTGGCACCCATCCAACAATCAAAAATAACAATAAACACTCTTTTAAATTATGAGATTTCATCAATTAGTTTTTCTTTAGCTTGATGATATGTAAAGCAAATATCATTTTTAACAATATTTATTAGAACACGAGCCCAATTAGGTTGAATGTACATTTTATAAATTTCTTATTCCTTTTATCTTCAATGAAGAAAAAATATTGTTTATTAGTTGCAACGTATCTAGTTAATCCAATATGCATGAGCTATTGATTATAGTCAAAAAAAAATTCCTCTAGGAGCACTTTGGGCAATTTTAGCTTGAATTGACTCTTTTGGACCATATTTTTGTAAACATGCATTGGTATGTCGATTCAAATGTCCAATATCGTAAGTTATTTTGGAATTTAAAATTTTACCACAAAAATTATAGATAATATTTTCTTTAATTTTTTCAAAAGCTGTATTTATACGATTCTTCAGCGTTAAATAATTCTAAACATCTAATATTTGACTTCCTTTTAATTTTTTTAATACTTCCAATATTTTCAGTTATGAAAGTAAATTAACTATTAGAAATCTGTGATGATGTCCTTATAATTTCTTTAACTTCATTTGGAGTATTGAAAGTTTCCACTATATGTGTAATAAATGTGTGTTGATAATTTATAATTGGATGAATAAAATTTAAAAAAAATAAAGAAATAATTTAAGAGATTATAATTTTTAAAGAAGTTAAAATAATTTAGAAAAATTTTGAGTTGAGTTGAAAGAGAATTGAGCCTTCTTTTTGTGATGTTGACCAATGGTCAAAATGACCATTGATTAAATGGTCAATTTAAAAAATATATAAATTTTTAATAAAGTTGTAGACTTACATTGAAGGTTGTAGGTAGCAACCTTATACCTTTTTTTTTATAAAAAGGCCCGTGGAACGACCTATGGGCACAAGCAACTGGGCCGACCATGCCATGCCCTTAGGTCACAACTAAGGCAATCATTCTTAAGCTGACACAATACGATACATTTTTATATCGTGCTAGCTCAAGCACGGTAGCTCGCTTAAGTCAAAATTTAATGAGCTATGTCGGCACGACAGAACCCATCTACCACTTTTTATCAAAAATTGCTCATGTCACTTAATGTCATGAATAATTCTAATAAATTAACTAATAACAAAATCATATAGCATCACCTATATCCCTCAAAATCAAACATTGTACACTCATAACTGGTACTAGTTGATCTAATCATAAATATCATAAAATCACTAACTATAAACAATGAACTAAAATATATTCTTTCATTTGAAATTTCAAAATCAATTCTCTTCGACTATCATATATGTATATATCTTATAACAAAATTGTTTACAACATATTCATATTAAGTTAAGCTCAAATTTACATATAAAACAAGTTATCTTTGGAAACTAAATTATAAGATATTTTGATATAAACATAAAATAATCATAAAGATATTTGCTACTAAAAATTTAGGAAATGCAGAAGTTTTCGAGCTTATAAACATTTAAATGACACTTAAAAAAAAACAATTTTATTCTAGAAACAATTGGCCAAAACTTCAAGTAATAATAGCAAGAGAATTATGTGTATTTAAACATTTGTAAATGTTTCAAACACTAGAATATAGAACATTCTCAATGCAAATAAAATAAAGAACTTTATGAACGAAATCACTTACCTCGAAAATGCAATGACCAATAAATACCTCCTCGCATCCAAAGACCCTAGCACACTATTCATAAAGGTAAACATTTAAATACCATTAATAATATTTCTAAAATTTTAAACTAGATGTATTTTCAACCTAATTACTACCCTACTAATTTCAATTTGACCGTTTGGCTAGAGTACACTTACTAAATTTCCCGCAAGGTGATAATATAAACATGTTGATACCATAACCTTCGTGTATTAGAATTATCATATTATATTTTTAAATTTATCCAAATTTCCGCAAGTCATAAATTCTCACTCACTTAAAATCGTTGATTTGTTTCAATGTAGAAGAGTCTGTGCTCTAAGATTTTTATCTCACAATCTTCAATTTGGAATCAGACAAACTCTATATTGATTTGTTCTAGATACATAAGGTTCATTATATAAAATATTTGACACATTTGGATAATAAAAATTATTTAAAAAGAAATTTCATTTTTGGTTGGCAAAATCTGTCCAACAATTTTTAAAAAAAAATGAACATAATTGCTAAAGAAATTTATAATAAAAATTACGAAATGTAAAGTGGAAAACTAAACATACATAATAAGTTGCATACAAAATTTCAATTTTTTTTAAGATGATTTGATACGTAAAAGTATTTTTACACCCTGGACTTGCTCCTGTAATTTCCCATTTTCAATGATACCGTGTCCGTTTTAGAAAATTCATTAAAAATCAACTGCTAAACGAAATTTTATTTTAAAAAAAAAATCTTATTTTATTTGTTTTCATTTATTACTGATTTTGAGTGAAAAACATTTACGTTTTGAAATCACGTTTTATTACGAGGAACCCGTACTATCTAGAACGAAAATATGAATCCTAACTACAAACCACTTTTACGTAAAATGGAGTTTAATACAATCAATATGATAACAGGAAGAAAAATACGATATAAACTGGTCGTATGTAGAAGAAATTAAATAAAAAGATAACTAAATAATCTAATAAACAAAGGACATTCCTTGAAGAATGAAAGGAACGTTACCTAGAAAGGATGAGAGTTCTTACTCTTTTATGTATTACTCCAAGAAAAATATAATTTGAGGCAAGTAGGAATGAGAGTGAGAGAGAAATGTGTATTTGAAGAGTGTTAGGGAAAGCCCTAGTCGAGCTGATAAAAATTGGATTGGAAGGAAACGCTATATGTGATGAAAATTAATCATTCCTTCCATATCTCTTTTTAAAAAATCATCAAAGCGAAAATAAAATAAAGGATTTGCAGTTAAGGAATATAAGGATTTGCTTATGGAAATTGAGGGATATGCATGTTACATACAACGGAAGCATTAACATTATCCCATCTATATAGATGATATACTAATCACAAGCACTAAAAGCTTACTGGTTGGTGAAGTAATGCAGCATTTAACTAATACTTTTACCTTGAAAGATGTTGTCAATTTTAGATATTTTCTGGGAATAATGATGAATCCAATGAAGCAAGCTTTATACTTGTCTCAAGATATTCTTATCAACGCAAATATGCATAATTGTAAGGGTCGGCCTATAATATGAGTACAGGCTGTAAACTTCAGAAGCATGACAGTATAATAGGAGCTTTACAAGACCATAAATTTCTTATGATGTTCATAAGCTAAGTCAATTCGTAGCACAGCCTAAAATTAATCATTGGAAAGCTTGTAAAGAATGCTGTGATACTAAACTACTTTGAAGACTTTGGTGTTCAGTTCAAATAAGCAAGGGCGTTAGCCATAACTGGATTCTCAAATTCAGAAGATCGATTGAAGGCTATTCTGATTATTTGCGCAACAATTTGATAACTTGGGTCTTTTAAAAGCAACAACTTATGTGGCTCAATCAATCATTGACTTTGTGTACGAAGTCCTTTGCTTTGGCTTGTTGTACTAACATGATTTAGTTACAGTGCTTTTTTTTTATGAACTTCTTCAATAGTCAATACACAAGTTAGCTGATGTGACAATTTAAGTGATACATCTCTTGCTATCAATTAGTGCTCAATTTAGATGAGCATTTCATTAAAAGAGAAGATAGGTAATTATCAAGTTAAAGTTGCTTATGTGCCCAACAACGATCAAATTGCAAATATCTTTATCTTGTACTTTACTTACTTTAGAGCCAAACTAAATGTCTCTCTTAAGAGTATGTATTGAAACTATTAATATCGAATCTGTTGACATAGATGTTAAGCTAAAAAATGAAGCATATGTGGCACTCTAAAGGAATCAAAGATCTAGTATTTGAGTGCTTGGTATTTCCCACCGAAAAATAGTTACAAGAGTGAAAGTGAGCATCACTTTGTTTGATGTGTGCAACTATTTCTAAAATGCGCTTTTATTGTGTATATACTCTTATAATAACTATTCTCGTAGTTAATAAAGGTTTTAGATTTAGAATGCGCTTAATGTGCATATACTCTTATAACAACTATTCTCTTAATTAATAAAGGTTTTAGATTTAGTTTTTCCCTCTCAATATTACTTTCTTTTACATACTGCATTTCTTGGTAGCCAAACAGTCTCAAAATCCAATTGTGTCACTGGGAGAACGGTAAGAATCATAAGATATATTATTTTATTAGTAATTAATGAGGACATTCTTATAAAAACCCATTAAGGATGTAAAAGGCCCTTCAAAAGACACCATTGTAATTTTTTTATATATGAGCTTTCCCCTTAATATGAAAAGGGGGGGTCTAAAGACTTTAATGAGTGAGATAATTTATTTTTTAAAAAAATTGTTTCACTCTAAAAATTAATTCTCTTTAACATCTTTATAAAAAAATTCAATTAAATTTGAGATTAATAAATTAATGAAGACTTATAATCTACCATTTGGTGCCGTAACTGAGATTTATATCAATTAATTGGGTGATCTTTTAATTTCAAGTAACAAATTGGTATGATTCTCTCCCTAAATTTCGGATTCTCTCATCTAAGATTCATAGATATTAAAGTTGCCGAATTAATTTTGAGCTCAAATTGCATATCGGTTTTCTAAAATAATCATTGCAGCTATTATATGGTTTCATGACTATTATTCTAATGCTCGAATTGCCATGTGATTGATGTGGGAAGCAAAAGTAGAATGCTATGATTTCCATTTTTAGGACCTGTTACTAAAAAAAAGACAAATCCATTGATGATTTGTTCTATTTTATTCTGAAAATCAAAGCTGTTTGGAAAGGACACATTAATTTATTGTTTCTTTAACAAATGAATCATTGCCTTAATAGATTACTTCATTTCTTCTTTGTGAGTTAATTCAGTAATGGAAGCGAAGATTTGATTAAACCGAGGCCATTCATTTTCATGATTGCATTCACTTTATCTTGGTCTCATCAACTTCCCTCTCAATCACGTGCCATGAGTTAGATCAAATGTATGGTATTGATTTTGCCTTGATATGCTTTAATTAAGAGCCATGATCTAATCAAGATCAATTGGACAGAATTGATCATCAAGTTAAGAGCATGATCTAGACCATTTGATCAAAATCCGGCCAGCTATTGAACCATATGATCATCATGCGGTTCATGATCAACCTTGAGCAACTTTTATTTATTTTATAGCTACACGATCACAATCAAACGGTCATAATCATGCTTTATTAATCATATTTGTGTATATAACTTAAATTGATTTTATATGAATTACATAATACTCATCATATGATTAAGATCATAATTTTTTATGTAAAGTGATCACGCGGTTACGAAGGTGTTGATATTGATCTTTTGTCTGTTTTGATATTTTGATGTTGTGTTTTAATCATATGGCCTTGGTGAGATTTTGAGATCATTTAATCATATTCAATGATTTTGATTGATCCATTTCTTTGATTGAAATAATTTAATGGCTATGATTTCCTTGCTTGTGAAAGAGTAATTTAACACATTCTTTAAATTTTTAATTATTATTTCATTATGCCAAAATAAAAAATTAATGGAAGATGAAGAGTGCTTCACGTGAACCAGCGGCCACATGAAACACCATTTTTAAAGAGACACTTGATTACTCATTATTTTATTATAAACGGTGACATAGCACATCCATTTTATTTTATTTTTAAGCCAAAAAAAATTGAATGGGTGCGTTACGTAAAAAATTTAGTTTAGTTAAGGCACCACTTTTTAATATATTATTTTATTCAAACTTTTTAATATATTATTTTATTCAAAAAAAAGAGAGAGAAAAAAGTGTGAGGCCCAAGTGCTTAAAACAATGTTTAAAAAAGGAGAATTACCTCACCCGTGCACTTTCAACCATTTTATTATTATTATTTTAATACTACAAAGGAAGAGTGAGGTGTGAGATTTATATACTTAAAAAAGCTGAGTCGATATGTATATCTCACAATTATTTTATTATTTTAACTATGACCAAAAAAATGATGAAGTTTATATGTTTAAAAAAGTAGAATTACCTTATCCATGTGTATTTTATCATATTTTATAATTATTTTAATATTATAAAGTATAGGATTCGTATGTTTAAAAAAGTAGAGTCATTTTGGGTTATGTATATTTTATTATTATTTTAATATAATAAAAAAAATTAACAACGTTAGATCAATGAGTCTATAAAATTAGAACCACCTTAGCCCACGTATATTTTATTATTATTTAAAATTTTAATTAATATTTTATATTTTTAATATTTAAATTCTTAATATTTGTAATGACTGATTAATATCTTCTATTGATATGTGCGGTACCCTATTAAGAATATTATATCCAAAAAAATATTTATTTTAAAATAATAAATAAATAAAAATATTTATAAAAAGTAAGTTGTTGGACCGAGAATAAATAGGCCATTACTTTATTATTTTCTAATTCATCATTTATTTTATTATACACATTTAACAATCTTATATGCATTAGGTCGATTTCTATAAAGCAAATATTTTATTTATTATTACATTCCATTGGCCATAATTTTTATTATTCAAAGAGTGACAAACATATTAATGCTTTAATTATTTTGTTTACTATAATTGTTTATTGGTTTGTTCAAAAATTGATATACTGCATACACTAAGTCATACTATTAACATTTATTTCATTCCATGGCGTTACCTCGATAACTGTGTTACCTTATTTTTAATATTTATGAATATTTTATAACAATAAATAATGATTATTTATGAATTATATTTATATTTAATCATGTTTACATTATACTTATATTATTATATTTTCATATTTATATTATGATTATTTACGAATTATATTTGCATTTAATCATGTTTACATTATACTTACAAAAATTACATAAAATTATGTATTTATGATTTTATTATTCCATAATAAATTAGTCATATGTCATATTGAGATTGACCTTTATAGCAAATAACCTTCATTAGAAATAAAGACTTTAACTCGCAGTGCATGATAACTCATGGTGTATAATGATCCGTGATAAAAGCTTTGCAAGAGCCTGGATAACTCGTGAAAATTAGTATTTCAGGTTAATTTTCCACTCCTTCCCAAGCAAAAATCTCAAAGACAGTAGTAGGGACACAAAGATGGACAAGCGCCAGACTCGCGTATCTTCTAAAGCAAATGAAGTTTCATTCCAGCAACATAAGCAAAACTTTAAGAATCAAGAAGAAATCTATAGTTAGCAAGTTGCAGCCTAGCAAGTCGTAGCTCCCCTAAATATACTACCACCAATGGCTCCACCATAAGTCACTGATTGGATATCAGCCATACAGCAAAAGCTCGACTTGCAAGCTGTCTAAATGGAGTAATTTTCCAAAACCTTTACATAGTAGTAAAGCTACTTGCAAGGAGTTTTGAAGTATAATGAAGAGTTAAATTCAATTGGCACAGCACTGTGAGTCTCTCGAAAGTGTCAACATTTTGCACAATGAAGACCTAACCTTGCAACAACATATACCACCTCAGCTCAAGCAGCTAGACATCAAAGTTCAAACTTATATATGACACAACAACCTTGAGTAGGCTTCACAACAAAGTCACTAGTTTGTAACACATCACCGCAAGCCCTTCCAACTACAACTACACCGATTATTCCTACTACAACTACTGTCAAGCCATCTCCTGCGACTTACTTGCCAGAAGAAGAGTTAAAAGCTTGCGTGCAGGAGTTATTTGATGAACAATTATAGAGCTATCAGATTCATACCCTTGGCACTTCTTACTTCTTCATAACTTAAAAACTGCAAGAATCTCTTTTTGTAGAAGAGATCAAAATTCACAAGAAGCCGTCTAATTTTCACATGTCACAATTTAGAATATAACAAAGAAACACTAATCCAGTTAGCCATATGTATTCATTCAAGCAAATCATGTATCTTGAAGATTACAATGATGTGCTAAAATGCAAATTATTTCTTCTAACATTAACTGGCAATGCCATGACTTGGTTTCAGAACCTACCTCTAAGGTAAATCAAGTCCTTCAACAACTTCTGTGACCTATTTGTCAATCACTTTCAAATAACTCATCGGCAACAAGTTAACTTTGACTTAGCCACTGTGCAGCAATAACCCAAAGATGCATTAAAAGATAATGTTAAACATTTCAAATAAATGTTTATGCAAATCAGGAACCTTGATAATGCTTTTCTTCCTATAGCATTATTCAAAGGATTGTTGCCAAATACTCATATCTATGAAGATCTTCTGTGACAACCCACAATACGCATAGAAGAATCGTTTCGGCGTGCGGAGTCCTTTATTCTCGTGGAAGAAGATCGCTTAAATAGGAGTCACAGAATGACAGTAAAAGCCATAACTTAACCTGTTCCTTGTGAAGTTCGAGAATAGTCTAATGTTAGACCAAATTATAGATGGAGGGTGAGATCTCCCCTATCACCAAGAAGTCGCAGAAGGTAGCCAAACTTTAATTTTTCTAAATTACCTAAATTACCTCTCAACACTCCAGTAGAGAAGATATGGTTGGATAACAAGAACAGAGGATTATTTCGCGATCCACAATTAATAAGAGCCCCCAACTAATCAATGGGATAAAAGCAAGAAGTGTTTGTACCACAACGATCACGGGCATACCATAAATGAATGCAAAATGTTGAAATTTCAAATTGATGACTTGGCACGAAGAGGTATTTTGGTCAAATATATTCTCAAGAGTGAAGCATCTTCTCTATCAGGAAGCCATAACAATGAACGACAAGACATCTCCACTCCTAACATTACACCAGGAGAAGCAAAAATCATAGTTCCTTTACCTGTAAACTCACCGTGTATATATGGTAGACTTGACAATGACAAAGATCCTTATTCAAGTGATGATTATAGAAGTAGTGATGATGAATACAATGACAATTCTGCTGTAAAAAAAATGTTTAAAACTCTTAAAGAGATAGTGATGGCCAGTATGCAACAATATCTCTCAGATAACTTTAAAGTAGCAGCAGATGTAATCTTTTAATAATTACAGACTCTCACTATTAGTGATAGGTCGAATAATGTAATCTTTACCAAGAATGAAAGAAGACAAGAAGAAAGAAAACTTGCTCAAGCTAAACAAGTGAGTAAGAAAACTTACTCAAGCTAAACAAGTGAGTGAAGTACTACCACTAACGGTTGCTGTCATGTCTATTAATCAAGCAATAGCGAGTAGCTCAAACTATATCGAGTTCTCAGATGAAGTTTAGCAGGCATCGTCTACCCGTATAATGCTCCATTGGTGATTACTCTACAAATATCTAACTACTTCATCTCAAATGTCCTGATTAATAGTGGAAGTAGTGCACATATTATCTTTTAGAGCACATTTTAGAAGATAAGTTTGAAGGAAACAGAGATTGTTGCGAGCAAGTTACCAGTAGTTACTTTTAATGGCACTAAAACGGTACTTGTAAGGTCAATACGTTTGCAAGTTACAGTAGCTCAAAAGACCTTGACGGTGAACTTCTTGATAGTAGATGCTCCTTCTGGATACCATGCCAATGTTGAAACTGATAGTTACGTGACATTCTAATATTGTATGAATATTAATAGTTTAATATTTATACAATAAGCATTTTGAATAAATCATTAATATTAAATATATATGGTAAGATGCTTGTAACATTTCAGACATTGTACAATCTGAAGGAGTTCAAATCTAGTTCAAAGAAGTTTAGACCAGCGCTAAGAGTTAACTACACTGAGAGTAATAATTGCTAAGAGTTAGCACTGATAAAAGTTAGTAGGTTATAAGAGTCAGTGAGATCTAAAGAGTTAGTGCTTTGTTTGAAATGGGATAAAGACCCGAGGGTATACTATTAATGACATGGTTACAAAGGGTAACAAATAGTGTGAAAAAACGTCATTATGCAAGTATGTTCTCAAATATCATGTTCCTGATCTATTTTCACTGATGCGATTCTGTTGGTGGGAATCTTATTTAATATAGATCAATGTTTGTCTATATTTGGTGATCCAGATGGTTAATCTTAGCAAACTATGAGCTTAGTAGAAGCTCATATAAACATGCGGGTATTCAGTTAAGATTGAGTACGGAACAGGCTCAATTAGGATCTCCAATAGACATTCTATAAAGCCGTCAATGGATGATCATTTTGAGTTAAGTAGTATTCATGGTCTCTTAACCTAAGCACCGTGGTGGACTTATGAGTAATCTACCATACTTAGGTTCTATACATATTAGAGACCTTTCATGGTCTGACCGTTGGGTATCGCTGGTTATGGTCTGATGCTCATGAAGTCTAGTGTGTGTAGATATGAGATTCGTCAACTCATATAGGTGAGTTATATATCCAGATACTCCAAGATTGTGTTCCAGAAAATCTTATGGCCATAAGTAATTCACCAAAAAAAAAATATTTTTCGTGCCAGAAATAATATCGCAAAAATATTTGCAGATATTGTTTATAGGAATACGAATCTAGAGATAAGTTCTAAAGTTGAGCATATGGAGACTTGATGGTGATGATCTATGTCTCCGGTCTTCTAGGATATAAATAATGAAGGAATTATATGAATATATATTAACCTCAACTTGTATGATTCAACGCATTGTATTGTTATTTTCATAACGTATGTATGGGACAACATTTATAGACTTATGAAAGAGTTTCATAAGATAAAATGAGTGTGAACCTAGAGGGTTTCACTATATAAAGTATATTTGTTGTACAGTGGGGTAGCGCACCAGATTGAATAATTTAATCTAGGAAGTTCTCAAAAAATTAGAATTATTTCAAGGTCTCTCGGGTAGATCACAGGGTTTAAGTGTTAAGTTCGAGATCTCGACAAGTGGGACTTACCACTTTAACCTTTCTATTGGATGTCACATGTCATGCTATTAATTTGTAAGGGCATGACATGTGGCATGATATCAATGGGCCATTTATTATTAATTGTTAATAGTTAAATGGATAAATGAAATGAAAGGCATTAAGTTAATGCATTTATTGTGCTTATTTGTTAGTTATATTCGGCCAAAGTGTAAATAAGCAAGAGGTAGCATTGTTAATACATATAAATATGCCACCAAGGTTTTTTTCATTTGACCAATGAATTGGTACATAATATGTTATTGTGTCATGCTTGTTTTAAGCATGACATGTAATATAACAAAAGCAATTTAGCTATCTAGCTTTCACTTTTTGACTCACCATTTTTTATAAAAGGCTTACAAATTTTGGCTTTCAATTGGCCGAAGATGAGGTGGCTTTGGCTATAAATAGCCAACCCTATTTAATTCCTTTATCAAGTATTCAAAAGTAAGTTAATTGTAAGTAAAATACATAGAAGGGTTTGAGATATTCTAAAGCAAAAGTTGCTTCAATA
This sequence comes from Ailanthus altissimus, assembly GCA_946807835.1. Classification (NCBI taxonomy): domain Eukaryota; kingdom Viridiplantae; phylum Streptophyta; class Magnoliopsida; order Sapindales; family Simaroubaceae; genus Ailanthus; species Ailanthus altissimus. The sequence goes on along the minus strand of OX327697.1, from coordinate 15,315,486 downwards.
AAAATATTCTAGCAAGAATAGAAAGCTACCATTATAATTCGAAGGATCCCACTAAGTCCTAAACTAAAACTGCACAAAGCACGCTTTAAGAGTAAGTTCTCTAATATCTCATTAGTATAATCATATGTTTGTTAAATATTCCACTATACTTAATTATGCATGCGTGATGTGTAATTAAAAAAAATTAAAATGTACACACTCACCCTAAGTATAGCATACTTTCAGCCATTATGGGCAGAAATTGGATCCACAGATGCATAGAGTAGTGTCCACTTTACACCAGAAGATGAGGTGCCAAGCCAAGCATAGCTTGGGAATAACTATAATAAAAGGAGATCAACAAGTAGCGAGGAGATGCTACCAAGTGAATCTGAAAGAAGAAAAGGCTGCAAGTACATCTGCATCAATAAAGATGCAGAGTCTCGTCAAATAGCAATTATAGCATGTTTTAAAGGGTTTTATCAAAAGGAAAAAAAGATGAACAAAGGGGCAAAAAAGAGAAAAATGGCAGAAATTGAATATCAATAAAGTCACAAAACCACAAGATGAAGTTATTGAACCGCGAATTAAAGAATTTGCTCCATAAAACAAAAAAGAATCCTCTAGATCTAAAAAGGCGTAGCTAGCTAAAATCGAGCCTATATAAGAAATGCTTTTAAACCCTCTGAAACTAGGGTGCAAGGTTCTTATAAAAACCAAGCTGAAAGAAGAGTACGCTGAAGAATTAATCAAGTTGCTGAGAAAAAATTGTAACATTTTGCTTGGAGTCATAAAGATACGCCCAGAGTAGATCCAAGAGTCTCATGTCATTCTTTGAATGTTGATCCCAAAGTCATCTTAATGGAGTAAGAGAAGAGGCATTTTTTCCCCCAAAAGGAACAAAATAATAAACAAGGAGGTAGAAAGACTACTGAATGTCAAATTCATCAGAGAATTCACTACCCCGAATAGCTGTCGAACGTGGTTATGGTAAGAAAAAAGAATGGGAAGTGGAGAGTCTGTATTGACTTTACAGACTTAAATAAAGCTTTCCCCAAGGACTCATTCCCTCTTTTGAAGATTAATCAGATGGTTGATGCGATTATTGGGTATGAGATAATAACCTTCTTCGATGCATATTTAGGATATAATTAAATACGCATGAACCCAACTGATGAAGAGAAGATAGCATTCATTACTAAACGAGGAACGTACTGTTACAAAGTCAACCTTTTGGCCTGAAGAATGCTAGTGCTACTTACCAGCGACTAATGATGAAAATATTCAAATGAATGCTGGGACATATTATGGAAGTTTACATTGATGATATAGTCATCAAGAGCAAGAGAAAAGAATACCATTTTCAACATTTACAAAAAGTGTTTGATACATTGAGAAATTACAAGATGAGACTCAACCCAACGAAATACGTATTCAAAGTGACTTCAAGGACCTTTCTGGGACACGTAGTTAGTTAATAGAAAATCGAAGCCAACCCTGCTCAGATCAAAGCCCTTTAAGAGATAAAAGAACCCGCAAATGCTAACAGAGTGAGTAACAACGCTGAATAGATTCATATCCAGTAAGCCTTTCTTCAACATCATCAAGAAATCTTTCAGCAAGGAATAGAGACCTGATTAGTTGAAAGTCTATCAAAAATTAAAAAAGTATTTAGTAAGTCCACCAATTCTAGCCACGCCAGAGCATAAAGGACCATTATTTCTCTACATGTGTCTAATGTTGCAATAAGTACTACCCTATTCATTGAAAGAAAGAATCAGTAACACCCAATTTATTATGTTAGTATAACCTTGATAGGAGCTGAAGTTCGTTACACTTGGATCAAGAAGTCGATACTTGCATTGTCACATGCATCAGATAAGTTAAAACATTACTTTGAGGCCCACAAAGTAATCATCTTAACCTTTTATCCAATCAAAACAATTTTGTCACAGTCAGACCTAATTAGGAGAGTAACCAAGTGGGCGACAAGGCACTGGGTCTGTGCAAAGAAGAAGTAGATATTGATCACTATAAAAAGGAAGCCTAAAGACTTTAGTAAAGGAGATAATTCATATTCTGAAAAACTCCTCTTACTCTAGTAATCAATTCTCTTTAACATCTCTCTAGAAAATACCAATTAAGCTTAAGATTAATGGATCAATGGAGGCTCATAATGCTCCAAGAACCTTAAGGTCTATTTTATTGTCTCTCTCTTTATATATATATATATATATATATATATATATATGTAAATGTGTGTATGTATATATATTGTATGTATGTACATATGATTTTTAGTGAATTTTAGTTTAATAGAAAAAAATAGGGATAAGGACAATTTAGTCTATCAAATTTGACTAAATAAATAATTTTATTTCAATTAGATTTAAAATGCTAAATATTTGAATCGCTTATAGGCAATTTAAATAATGATGGTGATGCATTGTAACTAACCATCGTTTGAAAGTGGTGTTATGGTGGCTATCATCCTATATCCCTCGTTTGTCTCCTTTTTAGTGCTCTATTGACAACTACCACTATTATCATGTAAATTGAATAATTGAGCTCAATAATAAAATTAATAATCCATAATATCACATTATCACGTAAATCAAAAAATTGAGCTCAATAATGAAAATAATAATTTATAACATTACCAACATTGCAATAAGTGGCTTTCAAGTGTAGTTGTAAACTGTTACGTAATTTTTCTTTATAAAATTATAATCTTTTTTTAATTTTTAATTATTAAATTCTAATTAAACTAAATTTAATTTAATTATTATATTTATAAATCATATTAATTAATAAAATAATGAATAAATTTCTACTATTTATCAAACTAAGTCAACTATATATTAAAATTTTATATGATTTTTATTTAAAATAATTATTTTATTTATTGAAATATTAAATGTAAATATAATAATATTACTTAATTATTAAATAATCAAGTATACTATTAAATGTAAATATGAAAAATTATATTAAAATATATTTTATTTAATTAAATATTAAATGAATGGATAAAATTATATTACACATCCAAATATAATGAATAGATGAGATTCAACCATGTATCTAAAATTAAATTTATTATACACTTAAGTTTGAGAGTGAAATAAGTTATTTAAACTACAAAAGACCATATTACATTTAAATTAATAAAATATAATAAAATCAAATATTTTGAGTCTAATTAACACAAAATTGCCTATTTACTCAATCATTGTTATCTGAAAACAATATCTTATTTTCGTTTGCTGTGTTTTCGCTTTCTATGCCCAAAAACAATTGAAAACAGATGCACCACCTGGATAATATAAAAAACATTGACCATCTAAATAATTTGATAGTGATTGACCCTATGTAATTGCTCACCTTAGATTTGTATGATTTGATAAATTTAGATTGGAGGATCATATATGTACATATAATTGTTGTGCATGGGCATAGGGGGGATTGATGGTGAGGCAATTCTCTAACGTGTCTCCTAGCATTTGTCAATTACGATGTGATCACATCAAACAAAGCCTACCACTTCAATCTTCATGATCATATGCCCATGTAAATATCTTTGGTGATCTTAAGCTGTGACACTCTCCATGACATCAATTGTCCACTCTCTCAAAATCCTATCCCATAATCTTTGTTCGTTAAAAAAAAAAAAAAGAAGCCTTAGCACATGTATCTTAAACAGTTTATAAACCAAAATATGCATTTTGTTTTGCCCTAATAAAGCTAACACAGCCTAAAATATCTACTCTTAAGAAGGAAGAGTAAAGTTCACACAATTTTCTCAAAGAAAAAAGAGGAGAACTCCCACAATATTTATTATGTAAAGAACAATTTGAATACTATCAAAACACTCACTAACCATATGCCCGTGTCAATGTCATTGGTAATCTTAGGTTGTAACACTCTCCATTGCCTCAATTGTCCGTAGAAAATTATTGATTTGTAAAATAAATTTTTTTCTGTTTATAAAAGTAAACACAACGGAAGTCAAATCGTCTTGTTCATAATTACATGTATAGGAATAAAAGATTACCTCAATTTCTTACTATGACGGATCTTGAATTGACTGGCTGCAATCTTTTCTCTTATCTTCAATCTTCAAATTCAATGCGTGTAGGCGCGTGGATCTTTCTTAATCTCTAAAACTACTAATACCCAAATATGAGAGAATGGTATTAATTAAATTCTTTTCCCACGTAAGAATACGTAAAAGAATTTTTTCTTTATGGTTGTCGTCCATTTTTTCTTATTACATACCTTCTATATATATATGGATCTCCCTTGGGTATTTAGAACTTGATTAGGATTAGAAAATTAGAGTTTGATTAAGATTTAAGCTGGTAGAGGGACTGCAAGACCCATGATCTTCCTAACTCCAACTTAAAAAACCTAGTCCTTATTATCTCATAATACACAAATTCTTTTAAGTTAACCTCAAGTTATTCTACTAAAAATAAAAGGGTTGTACTCTAGTAACCCATGTTAAAAAATAAAAGCTCATTTAATTAAAAATCCTTTTAATTAAATTGAGCTTGGTCTTTAGACCAACAACCACGTAATTGACCCTTTAATTGATGTCTATAATTAAAGTTAGGCCTTTAAAAAAATATCTTGCCTCTTTAATTACTTATTTGCCTCTAAGCCAGTGAATGCTCTAATGATTATTTTTAATATATTTATATTTATAAATAAATTTACAAATATAAATATTATTATTTAATAAATAATTTATTGAAAAAATTGTGGCCACAGATTCTAATTACCAGGTACTGCAAACATCTTAGGTGGACATTAATTATTAGATTCCATCTTGCAAATATATGTTCCTACGACCCTTGAAATTATATCTCTAAGCTATCGAGGTTTTGACCGTTTATGTGGATCTCACTCCGTGATAGCTCAAAAGGTATAACGCATGAATGTAAGCTTATTACCTGCTCAGGATTAAGATCAATCAAGCTTATTAAAACTTTTATAAATTAAGATCTACGACATTTAGTTAACCAAATCAAAATTCACAGTAGTTTCGTTCAATGTAACATATACACTAGTTTTTCTACTCGAAGTCTCTACTTCGATGATCTAGGTAAATCATTCACTATAAGAAGCAGAAAAACTACAACCTTATATAATGAAATGTCATTTTTCATTAATGGTTGTGAACTATTTTTAATTTATAAAGAACCTGTAATCTATACCCTCTGTAGTAGCATCATATGCCTAATACATAGATCACATACTTTATAAATATGGGCTCATCAATGTATGCTCAATTATATGTATGAATAAATTTTATTAATCTAATAAAATATTATTACATATACTTTAAGGGCATAAAATAACATAAAATGTCTAACAAAAATTTCTAAGCCGAGTATGCATTCTTGCTCTAATAAAGTTAACACACTAAAGTTTATATTTACTCTCTTAATAAGGAAGAGTGAAGCTCCCACAATATTTATTATAGAAAGAACATTTTGAATATTATCAAAGCACACTCCTCACCAAATATTTAATTCTGCACTTGTCTAAGATGGGTCGATGGTTTAAAAGTTTGCAGTGCATCATGTAGGTTTTAAGTTCGATTTTTTCCTCTCTATGTATAAAATATATATATTTAATCCCGGTAGAAAAATTAATCTCTCAAGGTCCTATCCACTGAAGCCATTCATGTTGTTGCAAAACTAAGATTGTTTCACCCTATTGTTCTTAGATGGTGCTTTTAAAATTTAAAATAGAAAGGTTTGTACAATTTTTATAGTATTTTCTAAAGTAAACTTTAATTATAAAATTAAAAATAGATGCACTTGGTGTTTCTTTAAAAAGTAAAAGGAATTTTTTTTATGCTTTTTAATAATTGGCATACAACAAAGATGTGTTGTTTAATTTATACGTTAAGATTCCAACCTTTGTAGTATATTTCTCAATGGATAGTGGACAAATTTCAGAGGTTTTAACGAACCTTACTTAAATCCAATATATTATTATAAAATTACTTAAATAATATCTATTATACCATGTTCTATCACCAGACCAAGATCTAAACAATTTGAAATTACTTTTAAATATTCAAGAGCAAATGATGGCCATCCAACCACCGGATCCCTCTATTGAATCAGAATTGGAAATAAAAGAAAACAATTTTGTTAAAATATTGACATGATCAGATTCATTTTCTATATTCCAAAAGTTTATCTAATTCCTTGGTTTGTAACATAGAATATTAGTGGTTAGAACTGTTGAGAATAATATAACTCAAATGGAATATTTTATTAATACAACAAACCTAAAATTTACAATATAAATTTTAAAAATTCTCACTATTTCTCACTTATAACACAATACTCATAACTCAACACTCACATACCCTTTGTTGAGCTTTATTATTTGCTCAACTCTCTAATACACTAAACTCTCAACAATTGATCAAATACTTGATCAATTCTTTATTCTTAACTTGCTTGCTTGCAAAACTAAATGAGGGAGGGAGGTATTTATACTTAGTTTCAACAAACTAAAACTATACAAATAAAATAATTTTAAATTAATTAACCATATAAGTTTATAATACTTATCTCCTTAATTATTAACTTTAAAATATCTTACCTAATCTAGAAATTTTAAGAATTGAGCTTGTAAATATTTGAGCTTGATGTTGTAATTAACTTCATTTGGTGTTGTAATTTTAACACTCCCCCTTAACACCAACTTTCGTTCTTCTAACCATGTTGAGTTGTCTTCGAAACTTTTCAAAATTATCAACACCTAAGATTTTTATGAACAAATCAGTCATTTAATCTTCGGTCTTACCATACAGCAACTCAATTTCTTCTTACAAAAATTTCTCCCGGATAAAGTGATAATGCACCTCTACATGCTTTGTTATTGCATGAAAAGATGGATTTTCTGCCAAACAAATTGCTGGCCGATTATCATAATATATTGACACTTTATAATCTCTTAGCTGATATAAATCCTCCATTAACTGCATCAACCATATACTTTCTTGAGCTACCATTGCTTTTACTCTGTACTCAACTTCAGTCGTTGACAATGATACAGTCAGTTGCCTTTTACTGCACCAAGAGACTGTTCCTGAACCAATCTTAAAAAAATACTTGATGGTCGAACATCATGTGTCATGATCTCCAATATAGTCAGCATCATAATAGCCAACTATTTTACAATCTTGGTCTTTCTTATAGAAGAGACCATAGTCAATTGTGCCTCTCACATATCTCAATATTCATCAAGCTGCTTCTAAGTGAGGTTTCTTAGGATTTTATTTGTATCGACTTATTACTCCAACTACATAAGAAATGTCTGGTTAAGTCAATGTCAAATAGATTAGACTTCCTACAGTTATGGATATATAATTCCATCTTCTAAATCATTTCCTTTGACCTCACAATTTGGCATTGGTTTCTAGTGGTGTTGAGATAAGCTTGTACTCTAGCATCCCAAACTTCTGCAACAAATCTTTGGCATATTTTTGTTGTCCTAAAAAAATTCCTTCTACTGTCCGAGTGACTTCGAGCCCAAGGAAATGCTTAAGTTGCCCAAGCTCTTTCATCTGGAAGCGAACTGTAAAATTTTCTCTTGTTTGACGAATCTCTTCTTCATTTTCTCCAATGATAATTAAGTCATCCACATATACCAGCACAATTGTAAGTTTCTTTCCATTAGCTTTGATGAACATGCTAGAATCAGCTGGTGCTACAGAGTAACCACCATGTGTTAGAAATTCTCCAATTTTATCATACCATGCCTTTGGAGCTTGCTTTAATCTATACAATACTTTTCTCAATTTACACACATAATCATGATGAAATTTGCTTTCAAATCTCATTGGTTGAATCATGTAGATCTCCTGATCCAACTCTCTATGTAGAAAAGCATTCTTTACATCCATTTGCCACAATATCCAACCTTTGCTAGCTGCCAATACAAGTAGAACTTGTACTATGGTGATCTTGGCTACTGAACTAAATGTTTCATCATAGTCTAGTCCATACTATTGAAAAAGGCTTCGAGCTACCAACCAAGCTTTATACCTCTCCATCAATCCATCAAGACGTTTTTTAATCTTATATACTCATTTACAAGATATAGGTTTCACATCTTTTAGCTTTGGCACTAAATCCAAGTTTGATTTTGCTCAAACACTATGATTTCTTCTTCCATAGCTTTAATCCATTCAGAGCTCTGTGATGCTTCTTCAAAAGTCTCAGGCTCCTTAACATTTTCCTCTTTTGTCATAGCTGCATTAGCATATTTGAGATTAGGCTTTCGTATTCTTATTGACCTTCAAGGATAAGATTAGGAGGTTACAAGTTCTGCTCTTTCATATTTGGTCTCCATTATTGGTTGTTGATAGATGCCAATTTGCCAAGGACTTTGAGTTTTCTCTCGCTCAATGTTGTTATCACTGCTTTTATTATCAAGGTCTCCTTGGCTAGGTCGGATTTTAATAATTTGCTGATCTATCTTTTGTTGTAGTCGTTCTTCTATTTCTTTTAAATTTGGAAGCTCTTCTTTTTGTGGCGACCACCATGAAGATGCTTCATAAAACACCACATTTCTTGATGTGTAGCACCGCCCACTAGTAGGATCACAATATTTCCATCATTTGTACTAGTTATCATGTCCAACAAAGATACACCTGATTGCCTTTTTGTCGAATTTATTTCTCAGGTGACTTGGCACAAACACATAGCATATACAACCAAATGCTCGAAAATAACTCACAATAGGTTTCATATCCCATAACTTCCCAAAGGGTGATATAAACCCTAACCTTGGTTGAGGAAGCCTATTAATTAATGTGGGCTACAGTCTTCATTCTTTTGGCCCAAAATTTTCCTGGTACATTTTTTACATGCAATATACTTCTAAAAATCTCTGCTAGATGTCGATTCTTCCTTTCTGCAACGCCATTTTGTTGTAGCATGTTAGCACATGTGAACTGATGTCGTATCTTATTTTCTCGAAGATATTGTGAGAACTCATCAGAGGTATATTCTCCTCCATTATCTGTGCAGAGACAATGAATCTTCCTTCTGACTTTTCTTTCAGTTGTTTCTCTAAATTTCTTTAACTTTAAAAAAATATATGATTTTTCCTTTATAAAGAAAACTCATACATACCTCGAGAAGTCATCAATAAATGTCACAATGTACCGCATGCCATTAATTGATGGCTGTTTGATAGGTCTAAACACATCAGAGTGAACTGACTCTAATGGCTCTTTAGCTTTAAACTTTGACTCCTCATATGGTAGTTGATATGCCTTGTTGTACTGACATCTCGCACATACAGTATCCACTCTCACATCAAGCTGAGGTAGACCTTTAAGCATTGCCTTGTTCATTATCACTTTTAGCTTATGATCACTTACATGTCCCAATTGTGCATGTCACAAATCTATTGTCTCATTCTTTTGAGTCTTGTCTACTTAAGCTGACTCTGCTGATAGTACATAGACCGACTCTAGTCGCTGTCCTTCCATTTTTAGTGTTCCCGTGATTTTTAAATCTTGATACACCTTAACATCTTATAGACTGAACAAGACATAGTGCCCAGAAGATGTTAACTATGATACTGACAATAGATTCTTTTTTATGCCAGAGACATGATAGACATCTTGAAGTGTTACCTTGTTAGGACTGTAACGAGGTGCAAGGACTGTGTTACCGATGTGAACTATAGGCAATCTTGAGTTATTGGCTGTCACCACCACACGACTTTCTTTGTACTTAGTCATATCTTGCAGCTTTTCTTCATCACCAGTCATATAATTCGAACATCCTGAGTCAACGATCTAATCATTTTCATAGTCAATCCGTCCAAGCATTATCACTAAGAGTGATGATCTTCTCTCTCTATAGCGACAGATGCTTCAGCATCCCACTGATCTTTACTTTTTCTTTTTGAGTTTGATGTGGCAGCATTACCCTTAGCAAACCTTTTTTTGGACCAACAATCTTTTTTCATGTGTCCTATTTTTCCACAATTGTAGCATTTTCCTTCAAACTTTTTTCTTTTTGATTGGACTGACTACCATTGCCACGATCCTCCATACTCCCTCTGTCTGTGAGCTACCTTCTTGGTGATGACTCTTTATCTTGTCATCATCTCTTTTAGATCCTCCACCAGCACGTCGTTTAAATCGACCTTTTCTTTTGTCCATGTAGAGTGCTTCTTCATCGCCTTTTAATGAGACCCCACCCATTTGCTTGGCAATTTCTTCTTGATCAGCAAACAAATTTTCAAATTCAATAAGAGATGGTTCGGTTGGCCAGCCTCGTATAGCAGTAATAAAACTTCTATACTCGGGCCTCAAACCATGGATGATAATTCTATTTATCCTAGTTTCAACAATAGCAGTAGCAGGATCTAACTCAGATATTTCACGGCATAAGGACTTTACCTTTGTAAAGTATTGGTTGATCGTCATGTTGCGTTGTGCAATTGACAACAGTTCATTCTCTAGAGGCTGTAGTCGCATGTTGTTTTTCTTTGAGAAGAATGATGTAAAAGTGTCACATGCTTCATTTGGCATTTTGGCATTCTTTATATGCTCTAACATTTCTTCTTCAACTGTGGTCTTAATGGCGAACATAGCCTTACCAGTTTTTACCTTTCACTTCTTTAAAATGGCTTCGTCTATTGGCTGCTTCACTTCATTCCCGCCAACGACCTCCCAAAGATCTTGGCCTTGAAGGTAATACTCCATCAACATCGCTCATGTATTGTAATTTTGGTTATGAGTTTCTTGATTCCTCCAACGACTTGAAGGTCACCCATCGTGTTGGTAGTACCTCGGTAATACCAAACAAGTTTTGTCAACAAACTTGTAGAGTCACAAACTACTCACGACACATAGAAGCTCACTCATTCACAATTTCTAGAAGCCCTTTCTAATGTGGAAAATCAGTCAAAGCTGCAACCACAGAGCATACTCAGAATTCTTAAAAATCCTACAACTTGAGCAGTCTTAAACAGTCACACTCTGATTCCAATTGTTGAGAATAATGGAACACAAATAAAACACTTTTATTAATACAACAAACCTAAAACTTACAATATAAATTTTAGAAACTCCCACTTTTTCTCACTCATAACTCAACACTCATATACTCTTTGTTGAGCTTTATTATTTGCTCAATTCTCTAACACACTAAACTCTCAACAATTGATCAAATACTTGATCAACTCTTTATTCTTAACTTGCTTGCTTGCAAAACTAAATGAGGGAATGGGGTATTTATACTTAGTTTCAACAAACTAAAATCACACAAATAAAATAATGTAAAAATTATTAACCACATAAGTTTATAATACTTATCTCCTTAATTATTAACTTTAAAATATCTTACCTAATTTAAAATTTTCAAGAATTGGACTTGTAAATATTTAGGTTTAATCTTAGGTTTGATGTTGTAATTAATTTTATTTGGTGTTGTAATTTTAATAAAAATTTCTCTGGTAACGCTAGCTTTTAGCAACTGGATGGATATTGGAGATGTATATAAATATAATATGAAGAAACAAGCCGCATGAGAAACCATGAAGAGAACAAATGCAAAGTATTAATATTTCGGATAAAGGATTAGGGTTAGCTTAGTTAGCCATGAATTATTGGGACAAAGTCTAAGATGTATAGATTGTGATCGATATTCCATTATTATGGTCAATCGGATAGCAAATATGTGTCCAAATACATAGTTTTTCAAAGTAGAACGATGTAACAAATCATGCTCCGTTAGGTGAATATGTTGTCTTAACAAGAAGCATTTGACAAAATTCTTAACAAATTTTGGAAGTTTTTCTAGAGGTGGTGTATATCAATAATAAAATAAATAATTTTGTTAATACTTATCTCATCTAATTAATTAGTACAATGCAGCTCATATTCTTCTTTCCCTTTCTTATTCTGTCTCTTCTCCTTTTCATTTTTCTGGGTACAGATACCAGACTTTTTATGTAGAGTGTTTCTTTTTAAATATTGATAAGGGGTTATCATTGTGATGTAAAACGAGTCATTTTATTATAATCTACACTATGGAAGAGTTTGCTGATTCTTTTATTTCAAATTTTAAAGTTTTTATTTTTAAAAAAATTCGTTATATTTTAAAGTTTTTTAAATGCAACATATAAATTAAGATATGTAACAAAAAAAATTTAAGAATAAACAACTTAAACATAGTAGCAGCAAGAGATAATGGAGGCATGTCACGAGATTGTGATTACGGGTAAACAATGACCTAATCGGTCCAGTTTTGACCAAAATCAAACCGATTTATCAATCTTAAACTATCCATTTTAATAAAATGAATTTGCCAAAGCACAAGTAGCTAGCTCGAACCAAGACCTGAGAAAGTTAACACATCTACTTTACCAATTGAATCAAGGGTAGTTTTTAATTTAAAACACATTACATTGCATTATATTTAAAATTTAAAATATTAATAATTAAAAAAATACAAGATTTGGACCTAAGACCTTAACAGGGCTATTACTCTACTTTATCAACTGAGCTAAAATTTGCTTTTTATTTAAAATATAGTCTATTTTATTATATTTAATTTTAAGATTTTAATAATTAAAAAATTAAACTTTTTAAAATTTGAACTCGTAATTTAAGAAGGCAATTACCTCAACTTTATCATTTGAGTTAAAGCTAATTTTAAATCAAACAACATTTCAGTTTATTTTATTCGTTATGAAATATTAATAATTTTAAAAAAAAATAACCATTTGAATTCTGAAACTAATTTTTAAGGTAAAATTCATTTAATTTCTCATATTCATATTTTAAAATAATAATAATTAAAAAAATTAATTTTTTCGGTTCGATTCCAATTATATGTATAGCAAAACTAGAATCAGACCAAACAGTTCAATTTTCTTAATAATAAAAATCGAATAATTTTTTTTAAAAAAATTATGAAAACCAAACCGAATCTAATGATTTGGTTCGAACCAATCCAATTTATCCAGTTTTCCTTCTTTTTTTTTTCTTTTTACCGTCCTTAATTACAACCCCGTGAATTAGCATATATTAGAAACTGAGAGACAGATGGGCCGAGTATTTTAGTAGCGTGTTTTCTAATTGTTTGTGAATTGAGGCTAAACGACAATATTATGGTAATATCTCTTAATAGACACTGAGAAGACAACCTATGCTTTTGGCCTACATTGCTACTGCTATAGATATTCTTACCTTTAAAAATGCCCCGTCCTCAAGTCCTTCAATTCCAATTTTAATTTTATTTTATCTAAGTTTAATTTAGAATACTACTACATATATAATTTTTTTTTAATACAAATTCATTCATATAAATTGTCAACATTTGTCCTCGCATTTTGTTTAAATTCTTCTTCGATTGAGTCTTAGCTGCACTAGAACAAATTTTAAAAATAATATTTTAATATAAATTATGAACTTTGAACTTTTCAATCTTCATAATAATGTCCATCTAATTACTATAATGACAAAAAAACAAACTCTTCAATAATCAAATTTTCAAAAGATATTCATGCAAATTCTTAAAACAGTCAATGATTAATGAATGTTCCTCAAACTCCTTTATACGTTAAAAAATCTCAACAATTATAATCTTTCATTTGAATAAAGAGAATAGAACTAAATTGTATTGTTTATTATCTCATCATACTTCTTAACCTCAACAAATTCATCAAATATTGGCGGTTGGTCAAAATCAAGGACCGGATATGGTAAAATTCATATTGATGTAAATGACCAATTATCTTCTAACTCATCTATATCATCCATGATCTCAATATCATCTTTCTTCTCAATTTTATCCATCTCATCTATATACTTTAATAATAAAAAATCTATACACTTTTAGATCATGAAGAATCAATCACAAATCACGTTTTAAATCTTCATTAAAATTAAATTTTATTTTTTCATCTATTTGATTATATCTTTAAAGAGAAATATGTGTGTGTTTTTTTGGGCCTTTGAATTTTTTCTTTTTTGAATTATTCTAATTTGAAAGAAATATGGTTGAGCTGAAAAAGTACCTTAAAGTTTATCTTTTGACTAAAAAAAATTAGAAATTTGTTGATGGTAAAAAAAGAATAATGCATTAAAATAGGGATATTTAAAAAAATATATATTTATTCTTTTTTTTTTCTAAAAAAAGAAGGGTCAGCTTTAAACAAAAAAAAAACTCAGAAAACATGTAAAGAGACTCAAATAATCATATCTTTAACGAAGAGTTAAAAAAAAATGCTAAACTGGATTATGGTTCTCGTATCTAAATATGATACTTTCAATGTGTTAAAGATATTATTAAACAAGAAGAAAATATCATCATTTTTGTATTTAGGAGTTTAGAATATGTCATTTAGACAATATAATATATATATATATATATAGTATGTATGCGATCATATTCACTCTTCTTAAATAGCAAAATGCCTTTTAAAACCCTATTAAACACAAATTGTAATCAGTTCAAATGAGAGTTTAAGAGGGATGCTATTCCTTCTCTCAATCTCTCTCAAGTTTCACTCATGATTAATTAAGCCCAGCTCCACAATGTTAGCTTTTTAGTCTTCAAGACTCACAGAAAATATTCTAAAAAGAAAGGCCACTTTTGAAATCACCGCATGAAAAGCCTCATTATCCATAATTGTCAATTTATACAAATCCTAATTAAAAATGGTTAACTCTAAGGCAAAATATCTTTCTTTTTTAGGGATTACATACATATATATATTACTACACGCATCGCATCGTTTAAGAGAGGGAGAATTTAAACTTAAGTAAAGATATGAGACATTAGACTTAATTGAACCCTCGTATTTTCCAAGACAAAATATCTTGCTAGGTCCATTTTTTTTTTTTTTTTGTCGATAACTAACTTATTTTAATCATAACTCTAAGAAAGTGAGTTGACTTGTGTTTCAAAACCTAGAAATTAAAAAATATATATATATTTTTAAAAAATGATACAAGTAATCAATAATTTCTCGAATATCAATTCTAATAATAACATAACCAATATCACCACTCCCAAGAAAAAAGTATTTTTCTCCTTTAACATTTGAGAAAATTTTGAATGGCAACTTTAATATTAAGAAGAAGAGGTGCTCAACATCAAATTAAGGGGTATTTATTAAAAAGAAAGAAAGAATGAAAAGAGAGAGAGAATGAAAAATATTTAAAACCTTGGTAGTTTATTTTAAGATAATGCCTAACACTAAAATGAGATTTGAAAATGTAAACTCACTTAGAATTCAACTTTTTCTATTTTTTTTTTTAATTTTTAAGGCCAAACTCTATAAAAATCTAGATTTATAGTGACTTTTTCTCCATCTAAATCTCAATCTATAATGATTTTGATTATTTTTTAATGTTATTTTTTAGTACTACAGTATAACCCAGATATAAACATTTTATATTTCATAGTCAAAATGTAAAAGGTTAATATTTCGTTTTTTAAAAACATTTTTTTGTTATTTATTATTATTATTAAAGAATAATTCTTATTAAGAAATAATTCTATAAATAATTCTAGAATTATTCTGCAATGATTTCAGAATAATTTTTTTATACTCTCTTATTATATATACATGTTATTAATGTAAAATATTATTTTTTTGTTTATGTTATTTTTCTATTTTATAATAAAGGCTCAATTGTACAGTTTATATTCACAATAAAATATATTCTCTTTACATTTCTTACATAGTATCAGAGTTTTGATTTTTTCACTGTTATTTTGTTTAGTTAGAGATTTGCCAAATTTTTTTTTCAAAACCCGATAGAATCCACCGGAGTTTTTCGAAAAGTCACCGAAAAATTTTGAAATCTTACCGTCCTAGCCACTGCCCATCTCAGATTACTCAAACTCCTCCGGCCATTTCAACGCCGTCGACGATGCACCAATCGAGGCAGAAAACCGCCGGACGCGCAACTAGAATACCACTGTCGTCGGCCACTGTCACTTTAGATCCCGGCCGTTCTACGACGATGTGATCGACACTACCCACACCAAAATAATCCTCAGTCATCGGTCGTTTCAACGCCGTCGATGATGCGCTAATCCGAGGTCTGAAACCGCCGGACGCTCCGTTGGAACGCCATCGCCGCTTGTCACTTTCACTTCAGATCCTGACCGTTCTACGGGGATGTGACCGACACTGCCTAGACCGAAAGAAACCCCATTCATTGGCCGTTCAAACAAAGCTGAGTTTACATCAATCGAAGGTCGGAGTAAGCCGAACGTGCCACCTAAAGTTCACTGTTTCCTGTTAGGGGTCTGTTTGCAAACTTTTCAGTATTTCAAAGTCAGATTATAATTTTCTATTCCTTTGGGGCTTTTTTTAAAATTTTTAATAATTTTGGAGCTATTTTACAATTATAATAATTTTTAGGGTCATTTTGTAATTTTTAAAAAGTCCAGGGGCTAGTTTACAATTATATTATTTTATAGAGGTTAATTTGTAATTATTTAAATTTGAGAGGTCAATTTTTTATTATTAAAAGTTTAGGGGTTAACTTGTAATTAATATAAATTTAGGGACTAAATTGTTATTAGTAAAAAAAAGAAAAAGGAATGAGGGTTTTGAAATTTATGGATAAGTGTGGTACTTTTCAGTATTATTCTGCTGGTTCTGCTCTATCTAGCCTATGTCACATATTTGGGCCATCTCAAGGTGCTGCTTTTATAGGACTTATTGTTACTCCTGCACAGGATGGTGTGAATTGTTCCCCTAATAACTTTGAATCTTTACTCCGTCAACTTTTTTCTAATTCTAGTAAACCCTTAATTTCTGCCTCTTCTAATTTTTCAGGTAAATCTTCTTGGTATTTTGACTCTGCATGTTGTAATCACATGACTTCTGATCCTACAATTTTCTCCTCTAAAACTCTTAATTCTTATTTACCATCTATTCAAACTGCTAATTGTTCTTTTATGATAGTTAACCATGTTGGTCAAGTGTCTTGTCATAATCTATCTATATCTGACATTTTTTTTATTCCTAACCTTACATTAAACCTTTTGTCTGTTGGTCAATTATGCAAACTTGGTCTTAATGTCTTGTTTACTACTTCTGGTTATTGTGTGCAGGATCCAAAGATAGGCCGGACGCTTGGGACAGGCCGCAAAGTTGGACGTCTGTATGAACTTATTTCTTTAGATCTATTCTTTCTATATCCTTCGTCTGCAGCATCTACCTTGTCAGTGCCTTCATTACATCTTTGGCATTCTCGTTTGGGTCATGCGTCAGTCAATCGCATCCAATCTCTAGTATCCAGTGGTCATTTAGGTATTGTTTCTGATAATAAAGATGATTGTCTTACATGTCCTTTAGCTAAATAACCAGTCTTACCTTTTGATAATAGTACTACTGTATTCCATGCTCCATTTGATCTTGTACATTCTGATATATAGGGTCATTCTTCAAATCCCACAATGGGAGGATCCAAATATTTTGTGATCTTCATTGATGACTATTCTCGTTAAATTTGGTTATTTCTTATGAAACAACGATCCGAATTTACTAAAATTTACAGAAATTTCGCTCAGATGATTAAAACTCAGTTCTCATGTCTTATTATGGTTTTTCGCACTGATAATGCTATGGAGTATAGAGACTTTAATTTTCTAAATCTTTTACAGGAATACGGTACTATATGTCAAAGGTCTTGTCCTGGTACATCTCAGTAAAATGGGAGAGCTGAACGCAAACATAAACACATTTTAGATATTACTTGTGCTTTTCTTATCTCTTCCTCTTGTCCTGAACATTTTTGGGGAGAAGCTGCTTTAACTGCTGTCTTTACCATTAATTGTATTCATTCTCCTGTTATAGAGAATAAATCACCTTATGAGTGTCTTTATGGAACTCTACCTAATTACAAACTCCTCAAAATATTTGGTTGTGTTTGCTTTGTCCTACTTAAAAAATATAAGCACACTAAACTCGAGCCATGTACTCGATTATGTTGCTTCTTGGGATACGGGATAGAACATAAAGGTTATAGGTGTTGGGATCCTATATCTAACCATCTTCGTATTTCTCGTTATGTAGTCTTTCTCGAGCATACAATGTTTTCCTCTATATTTAATTTTAAAGTTGTGTCTCTTCCTACGTCACAATTTTTTACAGATAATTCTGTTGATCTTTTTTTCGATACTTTACCTATAGATATTTCTTCTGAGTTTCGTACAGGTGAATCTGCTGAAACGACGCTTGCTTCTGAGCCTCCTATGTCGTCTAAAGGATCTGCTCTCAACATTCATGCGGCCTCCTTTACTCCCTATCTTCGTCGTTCATCTCGGGTAAGAGAACTTCCTGTCAAACTTCGTGATTATCATTGTTTCTCTACTACCTTTATATGAGCCTCAATCATATTTCGATGCTAGTTCTAATCCTGTTTGGCAGCAAGTAATGACAGAAGAATTACAGGCCCTTAAAAAGTCACATACTTGGGATTTTGTTACTCTTCCATCTAATAAAACTACCATTGGATGCAAATAAGTGTACAAGATCAAGACCAAATCTGATGGATCTATTGAGCGTTATAAAGCCCGCCTTGTTGTCAAAGGCTTTACTCAAGAATATGGAATAGATTATGAAGAAATTTTTGCCCCAATTGCTAGATTTACTTCTATTCGAAGTTTATTGGCTATTGCTGCAGTTCGTGGTTGGACATTATTTCAAAAGGATGTCAAAAATGTTTTCCTCAATGGTGATCTCACTGAAGAAGTGTATATGAAGCCTCCTCCCGGTTATCCACATCCTCCAGGCAAAGTCTGTAAATTTTGTCGTGCTCTGTATGGTCTTAAACAAGCTCCTCGTGCATGGTTTGCAAAGTTTATTGGGACTATTCTTCAGCATGGTTTTCAGTCTAGTCCCTATGACTCAGCTCTTTTTGTCTGTAAGACAGTACAAGATTGTGTTCTCCTTCTTATCTATGTTGATGATATGATTATCACGGGTGATGATCTTCTTGGTATTTTCATTCTCAAGAACTTTCTTTAGCAACACTTTAAGATGAAAGATCTTGACAATCTTAGTTATTTCCTTAGCCTTGAAGTATTATCCGACTCTATTGGGTATTATCTTTCTCAGGCTAAATATGTATCCGATCTACTTGCTAAAGCTGGGTTGACAGACAGTAAGACTGCCTCCACTCCTCTAAAGCCTAATGCCAAACTCCTATCCTCTGATGGTACTATTCTCAGTGATGCTACCATATATCGTCAATTAGTTGGTAGTTTGGTTTACCTTATAGTTACTCACCCAGACATTGCTCATATTGTTCATGTTGTCAATCAGTTTATGGCTGCTCCTCGTACCTCTCATTATGCAGCAGTTCTTCATATCCTATGTTATCTCAAAGGTATATTTTTTCACGGTCTTTATTTTTCAGCTCACTCTCCTTTTGTGTTACGAGCTTATGCTGATACGGATTGGGCTGGTGATTCTACAGATCGATGATCAACTACTGGATTTTGTCTTTTTTTGGGTGATTTTCTTCTTTCATGGAAAAGTAAGAAACAGACAGCCACTGCTCGTTCGAGTACTGAAGCTGAATACCGTGCTCTTGCAGATACTACTCAAGAAATTGTCTGGCTCCGCTGGCTTTTTGAAGATATGAGTATTTCTCACACTGGAGCTACACCTCTTTATTGTGACAATCAAAGTCTATTCAAATTGCCCACAATGATGTATTTTATGAGCGGACTAAACATATTGAAACAGATTGTCACTTGTTCGGCAATACATTTCTCAAGGTACTATCATGCTCCACTCCATCTCATCTGAGAAGCAACCTGCTGATATCTTTACCAAATCTCTACTTCCGCACCATTTTCATGCTCTAATTTCTAAACTCAAACTTGCTTCCACTGCGCCATCTTGAGTTTGAGGGGGAGTATTAAGGAATAATTCTGGAATGATTCCGAAATAATTTATTTATACTCTCCTACCATATATACATGTTATTAATGTAAAATATTATTTTCTTATTTATGTTATTTTTCTATTTTGTAATAAGGTTATAACCTATATAAAGGCTCCATTGTACAGTTTATATTCACAGTGAAATATATTCTCTTTACATTTCTTACATTTCTTATTATCTTTAAAATATTATTATTTTTATTTATAAAGAATATAATTAGTAATTTTTGAAATGTTAAGAATCTAATAAATAATTTAACAAAAACTAAAGTAATAATTTTCCTACATTAAAAGAGTCAAACTAAAAGTGAAAAAAGTGGAAAGTATATATTAGCAAGAGTTGAAATATGGTTCTAATTTGTTGAATGCACGATATTTAATAGGGGTTTCATATTATGGCACCTATCATGCACAAATTTTTATTTTTCCATGTTCATTAGTGTGTTAATAATTTATATAATTGTATCCAATAATTGATTTGATATAAGAATAATGTTAATATTTTAAATTGTTAAAAAATTGGTGATTTAACAATTTTGATTGGACAAAAATTGAGATGAATATCAAAGTGGAGAGTCACAAGAAATCTAGAACGTGTAGGACATGTATGGAGAAGTCTAAGATGTGTAGGACACAAACAGGGAAGCGAAAGGGACTCAAAGACGCGAAGGAAGCGAAGAAAACGCGAGAGAAAACTGCAAGGCTTGAGTGCCGCGACGATGGGCGTGATTTTGGCCAGCGCTACGGCGCCCAGAGACGAATACCTCAACGCTAGAATGCATGAGGATGTCCATTTTTCATCTGAATTTTGAGTTTTGGTAAGTTTTAGACTTCCAAAATAAGTGGACTCTTACTCCAACAAGGAATAGGGTTAGTAGACACGAAATACACCCTATATAAATACTTGTAAACCCTTTAGTTGAGATCAAACATTAAGAAAGACTCTAAGAGATGGGAAGAACTGGATAGACACTAAGTGCTTGTGTGCGCTAGGGTGGAACTGTCGTTTGGGTGATCATTGTTCATGGTAGAACAAGGGTTTACTAAACATTAGGTCCTTTTGAGGGTTCTTCAAATTGAGTTTTTCCTTGTAAAATCTCTAGAGAGTTAATAAGAAATGGTAGGATCCTTGGATCCACCGTGGACGTAGGCAATTGTTTGAACTACGTAAGATTGTGTGTTGTGTTCTTTTATATTCTGCTTTGGATTCTTGTTATTTTGCTTGATTAACTAGTTATTCCGCTACACAAGGAGGTTGGGGTTCTAGGTTGAATCTTGGGTTCCTTACTTCAACATAATCCCAAGAGGGAGAAGGGCGTTTCCTCTCTCAATAAACTGGTATCAGAGCTAAAGGTTCGATAATACATACTTGGGGTATTTAAACCATGGCTGTAATCAAGTAAGAAATAGAGAAGTTCAATGGGATGAATGACTTCAATCTTTTGAGGAAGAAAGTTAGGGCTCTACTAGTGAAAGAATGGATAGACTCAGCTTTAGAGAAAGCTAGCTCCTCAACTAGCAATGAGACAACAACCTCAAAGTCCAGGTAGAAAAATTGGGACACGATTCAAAAAAAGGCTCACAGCACCTTATTCATGGCGTTGAGCGACGAAGTATTAAGGAAAGTTGGTAATGAAGAAACCATTTTGGGGCTATGGAAGAGACTCGAGACGTTGTACATAAAGAAGTCTCTTGCAAATAGACTTCTTGTAAAAAAGAAACTACATTAACTAACAATGCACGAGAAAACTTCATTGAGAGCTCACATTGACGAGTTCAACAAGATCATCATAAGTCTTGAGCAACTGGGCATCAAGACTGAGGATGAAGATAAGGCCATTATCCTATTAAGTTTGTTGCCAAACAGCTATAAGAGTTTTGTTGATACGCTGCTATATGGCAAGAAGTCTTTAACGATGAATGGCGTCAATGCATCATTGAACTCAAAAGAATTGACAAAGAGATCTGAGTTTGAGAGTGGAGCAACATTGCTTGCACACGGAAAGAAGAGCAACAAATTAAGGAGGAGATCCAAGAAGTGTTTCTTTTGTAATAAGGAATGGCACTTTGTGAAGGATTGTCCGAAATCAAAAGGCCAAGGAGGGTGGGTTGCAATCGGTACTGAGGAAGATACCGAAGTTATAGATACATTGGTAGCCTCAAGGGGAAAGTACGCTGGCAAATGGATACTAGATTCGGGGTGCAACATCTATATGTATCCCGACAGATCAATATTTACCAACTAGAAAGTCAAGAGAAGTAAAGTTCTAATGGGGAATGACATGACTCGTGAGATTGATGAACACTTGAAATTATACATTTAATAAGAGTTTTACATGATTTTTTTGTATTACTAGTGTATTTAATTTTCTTAACTTAAGTATGTTTACAATATTGTACTTAATTATCTTATAACTATTTTGTGGCAGGTTCGGTAAAATGGGTATAACTTTCTACCTAAATATCCAATTGAGGTGATTATTAATCCTGTGCAGCGCTGACTCAATGGGCTAACATATTGTATTTCACAAAGCATTGGAAATAAGAGTGTTTAGAGGGTGAAAATTGTCCTAGAATAGAATTGATCTGCAGTACAGGCCCAGTTTGAACAGTTATCAGTATTTGGCTCATAACTATAGAAATACGTATCTAATACGTATGAGATCACTCAATTTGGAAAGATAAGAGACTTATCTACAACCGTTATGTTTTAAGTGACAGCTAATTCGGATCACATCAATTCCAAATTGGATAATCAAGTGGGTGCCCAAGTGATAATGAATGTAAATTATTTTGCCACCATTCTTGACTTTCATCAACCAAGTGGTTCCCTCCAAATTTGTCTCGATTTATCCATGTTTTTCTATAAATAGGTGGCTTGTTTATGCCTAAAGAATGTAATTAGAAAGTTAGAATTTAGTTCAAAATACTTTTCCTTTGTATCCATTTCCTTGTACTATTATTTCTCTTGTTTACTATTAAGTCATGTTATTTCTTCTTCCATTTCTTTTCTTTTCATTTAGTTTTATTATGTCCAAATAATTTTGTTTAAGCTAAGGTGAAAGGGTGAAGCTCTTGGCAAGGTAATAAGATATGTTTAATATTTATTCATGAATTTAATGCTTCATTTTTAAGTTATGTAAATTTATATATGATGTATTTATTTTGTTTGTAGAATTAATACCATTTCTTCTAAAGTGGTGATTCTTGATTTATTATTGACAAACTTAATACTTGGCACAATAAATTATTGAAATCATTTACAAGATTTGGTTTATATAACCTTTCTTGTAAAGTGGGAGTCTTAATTTATTGTAGACAAATATAAAGATTGGCATAATAAATACTTGAACCTATTTATAAGATTTGGTGTATAATAATTGAAAGAAATAAATACTAATCAATATATAAATGATAATGAACTTTAATTGCTATATTTTTCGGTTGGAACCTCCTTTGTGTGAGGATTCCAATTGAGTTATAAAAAAATAAAAAATAAATATATTCTTACTTCTTATGCCAAGAGTGAATCCCCGTAACCTTAGCTTTTTATTTGAATTGGTTAATTGAAATAATATTTACAAACATCTTATACTGTATTAATTATCTTTAAAGTGTTTATAATTTGTAATTTTAATTCTACTTCCCTGTGGATCGACCCCGTTCTCATCGGGTTATTTATTACTTCGACAATCCTGCACTTGGGAATAACTTCTATATTCTGGACGTGTCAAGTTTTTGGCGCCGTTGCCGGGGAGGTAACGTTAATATTTTGTTTTGTTATTATTTGTTTGTTTATTTTATTTTCATGGAAGGCTGAGCCTCCTACTCGTTATTTATTATTCGTTATTTTTATTTTTTTTTTATTTTTTTTATTTTTATGGAAGGCCGAGCCTCCTAACGTACTTTATTATTATTCTGTTTTTATTTTCGCGGAAGGCTGAGCCTCCTACTCTTTATTTCGTTTATTTATTATTTTTTACTTTTTATTTTAGTTTTTTTTTAATTTTCATGGAAGGCCGAGCCTCCTAACGTACTTTAGTTTATTTATTATTCGCCTTTTATTTTCGCTTTTTATTTTAATGGAAGGCTAAGCCTCCTACTATTTATTTATTAACTTTTTATTATATAATCTAACATCACTAATCTAACTTCTAATTATTTATCTTTATTTTGCTTTTAGTTTTACATATTTTATTTACTTGTGTGTAATATTTTATTTTATTTACCTGTGTTTAATATTTTATTTGTATTATTGTTATTGTATTTTGTTTTGTTTCTTTTTATGAGCGGTTGGTTTCGAGATCTTAATTCTCATCGTTTAGTAAAAGGTAATTTCAAAACTTCCTTTGATAATTTGTTAGATTCTCCTTCATCTTCTCATTCTTCACTAAGTAACACCATGAGCGAAAATCAAATTGAGGGACTCATAGACCCAGGGGACAATCAGTCCCAACATAATGACCATAACCGACCTAGGACACTTAGAGACTATATGAACCCTACACGAACCGGTGCACCATCTTGCTTAATTTTTCCACCGGATGCAACGCATTTTAATTTTAAGCCAGGCATTATCCAACTTTTACCCACTTTTCATGGCTT
Source organism: Ailanthus altissimus (assembly GCA_946807835.1). Taxonomy (NCBI): domain Eukaryota; kingdom Viridiplantae; phylum Streptophyta; class Magnoliopsida; order Sapindales; family Simaroubaceae; genus Ailanthus; species Ailanthus altissimus. The sequence goes on along the minus strand of OX327697.1, from coordinate 15,290,925 downwards.
AGATGCAGAGAACCCTTATCTACATCTAAGAGAATTTGAAGAAGTGTGTAACACGTATAATGATCAAAATTGTAGCATGAACACAATTTGACTTAAGCTTTTCCCTTTTTCTTTAAAAGATAAAGCTAAAACATGGCTACAAAACCTTAGGCCAGGATCCATTTCTTTATGGGACGAGATGCAACAACAATTCCTGAAAAAGTTTTTTCCCTCCCATAGAACAAATTCTTTCAAAAGACAAATCACCACTTTTGCCCAAAAACCAGGAGAGACCCTTTACCAATGTTGGGAAAGGTATAAAGAATTACTTAATACCTGTCCCCATCATGGTTTTGAAACATGGAGAGTAGTCTCAAATTTCTATGAGGGCTTAACACCCCAAGTTAGGCAAATGGTAGAAATGATGTGTAATGGAACATTTGAGGAAAAAGACCCAGAAGAGGCAATGAACTATCTTGACTTACTAGCAGAAAATGCTCAAAATTAGGATACTGCTGGTACCTGTGAGGCACTTAGCAAAAATCAAACCACTACATCTAGTGGGGGTATTTATCATCTTAAGGAAGACCATGACCTTCAAGCCAAATTAGCATCCCTTGCTAGAAAAGTCGAAACCTTAGAAATGAAAAAGAGTGGTCAAATAAAATCTGTTCAAGAAATTGTGTGTCACATTTGTGAAACCCATGATCACCCTACCAATGATTTTCCAACTTTGCCTGCATTTAGGGAATGTCTTCATGAACAAGCCAATGTTTTAAACACGTTCAAACGATCAAACAATAACCCATATTCACAAAACTATAATCCTGGATGGCGAAATCACCCGAATTTTAGTTGGAGGAATGACACTCAAGCACAGGCTTCGCAACCACCTTTCCAACCACACCAAAACTTTCAAAATCATCAAGGTTATGCACCATATGTCCCACCTCCTAGGAAAAATCTTGAAGAAACCTTGCATACATTCATTGAAAAACAAGAGTCTGTTAATTCTCAAAATGCTCAAACATTTGCTGATTTGAAAGATACTCTTGCTAAATTTGCATCTACACTGAACATTCATGAGAAAGGAAAATTTCTTTCTCAACCACAGCCAAACCCCAAAGGACAACATAACTCAAATGCATGTAGTCAGGAAGCCAACACATGGATCAAGTTAAATCAGTTATCACTCTTCGGAGTGGTAAAATTGTTGAAAAAGAAATTCCTGAACCTCATGAGAGCGATGAATCAATCTCTAAGGGTAAGGAAAGTGTTGAACCTACACTTAATGAAGAAAACACTAAACCCTCACCTCCACCCCCATTTCCTCATGCATTACGTAATACTAAGAAGATGAATCACAATCCTGAAATTTTTGAAATCTTCAAACAGGTAAAAGTTAATATTCCTTTACTGGATGCTATTAAACAGGTTCCATCTTATGCAAAAATTTTGAAAGACTTATGCACAGTAAAAAGAAAACTGAATGTGAAAAAGAAAGCATTTTTAGCTGAACAAGTAAGTGCCATTCTTCAGAACAATAATTCTTTGAAATATAAAGACCCTGGTTGTCCTACAATTTCATGTATTATTGGAAGTCATAAAATTGAACAAGCCTTACTTGATCTTGGTGCTAGTGTGAATTTATTGCCGTATTCAGCTTATCAGCAGCTCAATCTCGGGGAGTTAAAATCAACATCTGTAACTCTTTTACTTGCTGATAGATCAATAAAAGTACCAAGAGGGACAGTGGAGGATGTCTTAGTTCAAGTTGATAAATTCATATATCCTGTGGATTTTATCGTCTTGGACACAGAACCTGTCAAAGGATGTAATCTGATACCTGTTATTTTAGGTCGTCCATTTTTAGCAACTTCTAACGCTTTGATTAATTGCAGGAATGGAGTAATGAAGCTTTCATTTGGAAACATGACACTTAAACTCAATGTTTTTAATATGTGTAAGCAACCATATGAAGAGGAGGATGAAAGTGAAGAAGGTGACATGATTGAAACGATTGTGGAGGATCATATTCAAAAAGGGAGTTCTACCGATCCCTTAGAAATGTGTTTAATAAATTCATTTGAGTCAAATATACAATTAGATCCTAAAATCTCTGACATATGTTCTTTACTTGACTGTGCACAGATGATTGAAAATAAAAGATGGAAACTAAAGTTTGAAGAATTGGGAGAAAATGAGGATAAAAAGAATAAAATTTCAAAGTTGGAGTTAAAACCTCTGCCTGAAGGACTGAAATATGCATTTCTTGGAGAGAAACAAACTTACCCGGTGGTAATCGCTTCTACACTCACAAGTGAACAAGAAGATAAGTTGATTGAATTATTGAAAATGCATAAAAATGCAATTGGGTGGACTTTAAAAGACATAAATGGTATTAATCCTTTGATTTGCACACATAGAATACACCTAGAGGATAATGCCAAAACTTCCCAACAACCTCAAAGGAGATTAAATCCACATATGAAAGAAGTAGTGAGAGCTGAAGTTCTCAAATTACTTGAAGTATGAATTATCTATCCGATCTCAGATAGTAAGTGGGTAAGTCCTACTCAGGTAGTACCAAAAAAATCTGGAATCACAGTCATTGAAAATGAAAAAGGTGAGTTAATACCAACTCGAGTCTCATCTAGTTGGAGGATGTGCATAGATTATAGAAAATTGAACTTGGCCACTAGAAAAGACCATTTTCCTTTACCATTCCTTGATCAGATTATAGAAAGAGTAGCAGGACATCCCTACTATTGCTTTCTAGATGGTTACTCTGGCTATTATCAAATTCTTATAGCACTAGAAGACCAAGAAAAGACTACATTCACATGTCCTTTTGGAACCTTTGCTTTTAGAAGAATGCCCTTTGGACTTTGTAATGCCCCAGCAACATTTCAGAGATGTATGTTAAGCATTTTTAGTGACATGATTGAGCATTATTTAGAAGTTTTCATGGATGATTTAACTGTGTTTGGAAATTCTTTTGATAATTGTCTTGAAAACTTAGAAAAGGTCTTAAAAAGATGTGAAGAAAAGAATCTTGTATTGAATTGGGAAAAATGTCACTACATGGTTACTTCTGGAATTGTTTTGGGACATATAGTATCTTCTAAAGGAATTGAAGTGGATAAGGCAAAAGTCGAACTCATTACACATTTGCCTCTACCAAAAACAGTCAGAGAAGTCCGATCTTTTTTAGGACATGCTGGATTCTATAGGAGGTTCATAAAAAACTTTAGTGCTATATCTAAACCTCTTTGTAACCTCTTAGCAAAAGATGTATCATTTAAGTGGACTCAAGAGTGTCAAAATTCATTTGAAAAATTAATTGGCCTCTTAACATCTGCTCCTATCATACAATCTCCTGACTGGTCTTTACCTTTTGAGCTCATGTGTGATGCTAGTGACTACGCTGTTGGTGCTGTATTAGGACAAAGAAAGGAAGGTAAATCCTATGTAATTTATTACGCGAGTAGAACTTTAAACAGTGCACAAATGAATTACACAACAACTGAAAAAGAACTACTTGCTGTAATATTTGCATTAGACAAATTTCGTTCTTACTTAATTGGTTCTTCAACTATTGTATTTACTGACCATGCTGCTGTAAGGTACTTAATGTCAAAACAGGATGCAAAACCAAGACTGATTCGATGGATTCTATTGCTTCAAGAATTTATTATCACTATCAAGGATAAGAAGGGAGCTGAAAATGTTGTTGCAGATCACTTATCAAGACTCACACCAGATTCATCAACAGAAATAACACCTATTAATGATTCTTTTCCCGATGAATTTTTATTTTCTACTGTTACAATGCCCTGGTATGCTAATATTGTTAATTTTCTTGTAACAGGAGAAATGCCACCTCAATGGAATGCTCAAGACAAAAGAAAATTTTTAACGGAGGTGAGAAATTTTTATTGGGATGATCCTTATCTCTTTAAATATTGTCGTGATCAAATATTTCGAAGATGCATACCCGACAATGAGGTAAATAAAGTTATTGAATTTTGTCATTCTAAAGCATATGAGGGACATTTCTCATCAAAGAAATCAGCTGCAAAAATCTTACAGTGTGGATTTTATTGGCCCACTTTATTTAAAGATACACATGCATTTTGTATAACTTGTGAAAATTGTCAAAAGTTGGGATCAATTTCAAAACGAAACATGATGCCTTTGAACCCCATTCTTGTTATTGAAATCTTTGATTGTTGGGGGATAGATTTCATGGGACCATTTCCGTTATCATTTGGATTTATGTATATCTTAGTTGCAGTAGATTATGTCTCAAAATGGATTGAGGCTATTCCATGTCGACATAATGACCATAAAACAGTCATGAAATTTTTGAAAGAAAATATCTTAAGTCGATTTGGAATCCCTCGAGCCATTATAAGTGATGGGGGTAAGCATTTTTGTAATAGACCATTTGAAACATTAGTGAAAAAAATATGGTATTACTCATAAAGTTGCCACCCCTTATCATCCTCAGACAAGTGGACAAGTTGAATTAGCAAATAGGGAGATAAAACAAATTTTAGAAAAAACTATAAACCCAAATTGCAAAGATTGGTCTTTAAGACTAAATGATGCACTGTGGGCTTATAGAACTGCTTTTAAAACTTCATTGGGTATGTCTCCCTATAGGATAGTTTATGGAAAATCTTGTCACTTACCTGTGGAACTTGAGCATAAAGCCTACTGGGCTATTAAAACTTTCAATGAAAATCTTGATTCTGCTGGACACATACGTAAATTACAAATAAATGAACTTGAAGAATTGAGAAATGATGCATATGAGAATTCAAAAATTCATAAAGCTAAAATTAAAGCCTTTCATGATAAAAAAAATTCAGAGAAAAACATTTGACACTAGTCATAAGGTTTTGCTTTATAATTCTCGACTTCACATATTCCCTGGAAAATTAAGATCAAGATGGAGTGGCCCTTTTATTGTGAAACATGTGTACCCTTATGGAACAATTGACATTGAAAATCCTAGAAATGGGAATGTGTTTAAGGTAAATGGGCAAAGACTCAAGCCGTTTCTAGAAAACCAAGCTTTTCATGAAGAATTTACGTTCCTGTCGGATCCTTGTTACGAGACCAATTAATCTTTGTTTTATATATTTACATATTTATATATATTTATTCTTCTTCTAACATTTTTTTTACTTGCAGGTTAATTTAGTAGTTTTGTTAAAGTTTTATTTTGCACCCCGGTTAAGGGCGGATAACGGTACTCCGTGATATTTCAAATCGGTTTTGTCAGTTTCCCATAATTACTGATATCTTCTCTTCTTCCCCCTTTTCTTAAAAAAAAAAAATGGATGACATTCTAAAAAATTTGAAAAAGCGTTTTCCCTCATTGCCTCAAAATTCCTTGAAGAAAATTTACCAAGCAAGATGTGAAAGATTAAGGTTATTAATGATTATGAATATACCTGTTGATTTACGTTGGTTAATTGAAGCCAAAGTTAGATTGACAGGTGAATTTTCAGACTCATTAATTTCCTACATGCCTGGCTTAGGTAAAAGCTTTTTTTCAAAAAAACGAAGAACAAAACGATTAAATGTTTATTACAAGTGTGCACGCACGACTTGCAACACACGTTGCCGCACTTTAGGAATGGTGTCTGTAAATCGTGAAGATAAAATTAGGTTCATTAAGAATGGCCTGAGTAAGGAGTCTTTAGATAATATCTTATCGACTCTTGAGACGCATCCTAGTGGATATGTGCATATTGCAATTCATGAATTATGGGACATATTCCTAAAAGAACATGAGCGGTACAGTCTCGGGAATCTGACTTTAAAAGACCCCATTTGCCAATTTATAAGAAAATTGGATGAGAAGCCTATCCCCGACCCATAGAGGGCGTTTAAGCCATTACTGGACGTAAAATCAGAGGAAGATGTGAGCCACAATCACAACTACTTGTATATATTTACTATAGCTGTTATTTTAAAATGTTTCATTTCAAACTCAAATGTCTTTTCAATAATCAACCACCTATAATCCTTTTTGAAAATTTTGCATTTTAAGCCAACAACCCATGTGACTTTTCCAGCTAACAAATTGAAAATTTCTAAAAGGTATTGAATCTTGTATTTCAAGCCAATAGCCATGTGATTTAACTTTGCAATACCTTTTGGCTCTATAAATACATTGCATTATTTCTGCATCTTTGTACAAACTCAAAATCATTCAAGAGAGAGGGTAAGTGTAATCATGGAAGGATCATCAACTCGTAAATTCACAAAAATTTGTGTCTTTTGTGGATCCAGCCCTGAAAAAACTAGTGAGTTTATAGAAGCAGCAGAAACCCTTGGTAAGATGTTAGCTGAGCGCAATATTCATTTAGTATATGGAGGAGGTAGTCTTGGATTAATGGGACGTGTGGCAACCGCTGCACAAAATAATGGCAGTCGAGTTTTGGGTATCATACCAAAAGCTCTAGCTGTTGGAGACATTGTAGGAAAAACAATTGGGGATGAGTTACAGGTATCATCAATGCATGAACGAATTTCTTTTATGCTTCGTAATGCTGATGCCTTCATAGCTCTACCTGGAGGTTTCGGAACATTGGAGGAAATTTTTCAAATTGTCTCATGGGCACAATTGCAAATCCATAAAAAAACCCATTGGTTTGTTAAACGTTGATAGTTTTTATAATGGGTTGTTATCTTTTCTTGACTATGCAGTGGAAAAACAATTCGTCTCATCTGCAGCACGACAGATCCTCATTTCTGCTTCAACTGTTGATCAGTTACTCGATGAACTACAAGCTTTTACACCTCTATCTGATCCAACAATGAGTCAGATAGATTGGTATACTGATAACAGTGAAAAGAAACGCATGATAGATTTGACGCTTCGTCTGTAGCCTATCTATTTCTATGTATTTTTAAGCTTTTTTGTGTGGCTTGTTTTATTTTTTTTGTATGGTTTGTTTTATTTTGTTGCGGGTTTAATTTTCAATAAAAGATGTTTCAGGTGATATCTTCTATATTTTACTCTTTCTATATTTTGACATTGAGGACAATGTCTCAATCTAGTTGGGGGGAGGATAGTTGATATATAATGTTAGTGTTAATTATTTTATTTTGTTGTTGTTATCACTTTGTTATGTAAAAAAAAAAAATTATCATGAATGGCGTGAGTAAAATGTTCATTTATGTATTCTTGAGACGCATTCTAGTTCTAGAATGGCAGAGTAAAGAGTACATTATAAACTTTTGAAACACATTCTAATTGGTTTATTTTTAATGCATTTTATGTATAATTGTTTGTTGCTTAAGTTTTTGGTAACTCTTGCGTAAGTAAATTTGTTTTACTATCGATGTATGATTTCAAAATTGTTTAGTTTAAATCACTTTCTCTATTTAGGTTACTAAAGAATAACTTTTGAAATTATTTCTTGAGAACAATACTAAGCCTTGTGGTAAGATGGATGATTCAATATATATAGCCAAGAGAATTTTCATGTTTAAGTATACATATTATTTTCTAAACTCACATATCTTTTGTGAGTGAGTGGAGAGGTTTGAGATAACAGCTTACGAACTTTCATTGATCCTTTGAAATGGTTAATTTTTATTTGGAATGACATTATTTGGGATGATGAATGATTTGGTTGCTTAGCTGAAGGATAAAAAAAAAATTAGAAAAGTATTATGGTGATAAATTGCTCTTATGTTATAATGATTCCTTATGTCTTTCAAAAAAAAAAAGTAAAAAAAAAAAAAGAAAGAAAAGAAGTCAATTTAGTTCAATAAAGTCTTCATTCAATTTTAGAAGACTAAAGTCATTAGGAAGCAATCTTATCACCGAATTCTATATTCGTAAGATTCGTATTAAATAATTAAAGTCTTGAAGCTGGCATTTGACAATAATGGTTTGACTCTAAATATTTGATTTTCCTATCTTTGGATCAATGTTAGTTTGTCTGTCTGTCCTTAAATGTAACTTTTTCTTGAGCGATTATCTGTTTTCCAACTCCATGAGTGAAATCCTAAGTCATTAAACAAATTATTCACCTGTAAGGATATGGAGTTGAGGCTTTTACTTGGAACATTTTTAAGGCTATATATGTTGTAGTTTGCGGTAAGAAGGCTTTGGCTTAATTCACACACACACAAAAATATTTTTGGAAGTTATGATTGAAATAACCTTTATAGCGATTGTGATTTTAAAACTGACGTTTTATTTGAAATACTTAGGTAGTGTTCAAATTTTATTTATGCTCGAATTGCTAGGGACTAGCAATAAGCCAGTTGGGGGGTGTGATGAACACTTGAAATTACACATTTAATAAGAGTTTTACATGATTATTTTGTATTACTAGTGTATTTAATTTTCTTAACTTAAGTATGTTTACAATATTGTACTTAATTATCTTATAACTGTTTTGTGGCAGGTTCGGTAAAATGGGTATAACTTTCTACCTAAATATCCAATTGAGGTGATTCTTAATCCTGTTCAGAGCTGACTCAATGGGCTAACATATTGTATTTTACAAAGCATTGGCAATTCGAGTGTTTAGAGGGTGAAAATTGGCCTAGAACAGAATTGATCTGCAGTATAGGCCCAGTTTGAACAGTTATCAGTATTTGGCCCATAACTATAGAAATACGTATCTAATACGTATGAGATCACTCAATTTGGAAAGATAAGAGACTTATCTACAACTTTTATGTTTTGAGTGACAGCTAATTCGGATCACATCAATTCCAAATTGGATAATCAAGTGGGTGCCCAAGTGATAATGAATGTAAATTATTTTGCCACCATTCTTGACTTTCATCAACCAAGTGGTTCCCTCCAAATTTGTCTCGATTTATCCATGTTTTTCTATAAATAGGTGGCTTGTTTATGCCTAAAGAATGTAATTAGAAAGTTAGAATTTAGTTCAAAATACTTTTCCTTTGTATCCATTTCCTTGTACTATTATTTCTCTTGTTTACTATTAAGTCATGTTATTTCTTCTTCCATTTCTTTTCTTTTCATTTAGTTTTATTATGTCCAAATAATTTTTTTTAAGCTAAGGTGAAAGGGTGAAACTCTTGGCAAGGTAATAAGATATGTTTAATATTTATTCATGAATTTAATGCTTCATTTTTAAGTTATGTAAATTTATATATGATGTATTTATTTTGTTTATAGAATTAATACCATTTCTTCTAAAGTGGCGATTCTTGATTTATTATTGACAAACTTAATACTTGGCACAATAAATTATTGAAACCATTTACAAGATTTGGTTTATATAACCTTTCTTGTAAAGTGGGAGTCTTAATTTATTGTAGACAAATATAAAGATTGGCATAATAAATACTTGAACCTATTTATAAGATTTGGTGTATAATAATTGAAAGAAATAAATACTAATCAATATATAAATGATAATGAACTTTAATTGCTATATTTTTCGGTTGGAACCTCCTTTGTGTGAGAATTCCAATTGAGTTATAAAAAAATAAAAAGTTAAATATATTCTTACTTCTTATGTCAAGAGTGAATCTCCGTAACCTTAGCTTTTTATTTGAATTGGTTAATTGAAATAATATTTACAAACATCTGATACTGCATTAATTATCTTTAAAGTGTTTATAATTTGTAATTTTAATTCTACTTCCCTGTGGATCGACCCCGTTCTCATCGGGTTATTTATTACTTCGACAATCCTGCACTTGGGAATAACTTCTATATTCTGGACGTGTCAGAGATCATGGGAGTTGGTGATATAAGGCTGAGGATGCAAGATGGAGAAACTAGGGACTTACATGGTGTAAGGCATGTTCTTAAAGTGAGGAGGAACTTGATATCCCTAGGCAAGCTCGATGAGGAAGGGTATTCGGTTAGAGCAAAAAAAGGAAAACTAAGGGTGGAGAAAAGACCTATAAGGTTTGAGGGTGAGAAGCACAATGTGGGGCTCTATGTACTTACTGGAATGGCCATAAGTGGCCTAACGCAGGGTGTTGGGATAATGCAGACCATTAAGCGACATCCAAACCGTGCTCACCGAGGTGATGAGGGTTGGAAAGGAGTGCAATTCATCTATACCCTATGCAAGGTGCACGAATGCCTTTGGAGACAAAAGTTACTAGCCCGAGAAAAGTTAAGTCTTGGTAGAGACTTAACTCGACTCAACTCTAAGTGATAGAGCATTGGTGTGGATCTGATCCCGAAGCCTTCTTATTTAGAAAATTTTGAATCAATGAAGGGTTTATTGGAAAATTGGTGATTCAACAATCTTAGTTGGACAAGAATTGAGATGAATACCAAAGTGGAGAGTCACAAGAAGTCTAGAACGTGTGGGACATGTATGGAGAAGTCTAGGACGTGTGGGACACAAAGGGGGAAGCGAAACGGGACTCAAAGACGTAAAGAAAACAAAGAAAATGCGGGAGAAAGCTGCTAGGCTTGAGCACCGCGGCGCCCATCACAGAAGCCCAGGGAGGAATGCTGCGGCATTAAACGCGTGAGAATGTCCGTTTTTCATCCAGATTTCGAGTTTTAGGAAGTTTTAGACTTCCAAAACAAGTGGACTCTCACTCCAACAAAGAATAGGGTTAGTAGGCACGAAATACACCTTATATAAACACTTGTAAACCTTTTAGTTGAAATCAAGCATTAAGAGAAACTCTAAGAGAGGGGAAGAACTGGATAAATACTAAATGCTTGTGTGCGCTAGGGTGGAACCGTCGTTTGGGTAATCATTGTTTGTAGTAGAATAAGGGTTCACTAAACATTAGGTCTTTTTTAGAGTTCTTAAAATTGAGTTTTCCTTATAAAATCTCTAGGGAGTTAATAAGAGAGATTAAGATCATTAGATCCATCATGGACGTAAGCAATTGGTCGAACCACGTAAGATTGTGTTATGCTCTTTTATATTCTGCTTTAAATTCTTACTATTTTGCTTGATTAACAGGTTATTACGCTGTGCAAGAAAGTTAAGGTTCTATGTTGAATTTTAGATTCTTCGCTTCAACATAACCTCGAGAGGAAGAAATGCGTTTCTTCCCACAACATAAAATTTTAATTTATCTCATAATTAATTTTTATTAGATATGTGTTTTGTTATTGTATCTGTTATATTATAGCTTATATTTGTTTGAATGAAATTTTTGTTTTAAAAAAAATACTCATCAATCAAAGTAATGTAAATAGTTAAAAAAAAAAAGATGAATTAACAAAAATAGGTGAAAAAAACAAAAGAATATAAATACAAACATAACCAAAAGGGGGGAAAGGGAAAAAAGAATTGATTTTAGTATCTCTTTTAATATGACTTACTCTTGATTGCACTTTTATTTTTATAACATTACCTTATATCAAAATAAAATCAAATTTATTTATAAAAAAATCATCTACAAAAGTAATGTCAGTATTTAAAAGAAGGAAATTAAAAAAAAAGGTTAAAAAATAACAAAGAACATATAGACAAACATAAGCAAAAGGGGGGAAGGGAAAAAATGATTTCGGTTCTCTTTGTTTTCATTTTAGTAAGATTTATTATTATTATTGTTATTTTATTTGATGGAGGGAACAATCAAATTTAGAATTTCTATTTTAATGAAAAAATTTATTGTAAATTCTTTATCATTGAATATTTAAACAATTACAGGAAGACTTACTTTTAATTGTATTGCTTTTAATATTACATTATACATTTATTGATATATATAATAAAAAAATCTATTAATAGATTAAGATAAATCTATTATGAATGTATCACACAAATTTACATGCAAGTTGTCTTGAGTTATTTATTAATATTATGCAAGTTAGAAGTTAGAAACCCTAAAGTATTATTATGTAACATCAACTATATATATATATATATATATTTAATGTTTCTACAATTATAAGGGAGGAGGATTCGACCTCAAGTCAATGAGGTGCACTTACAAGAAAGCCTTCATCTGTAACATCAACCATATATTATATATACACTAGTAGTAATAATTTTGGCCTCACAGTCTTTTCACATAATTATTTATATGGATTTTTATATCATCACATGCGATTGCGAACAACTACAAATAAATTATATATTATGAATATACAGTTATGTAGCAGCTGCTGCAGCATCCTATAAATTATTCTTAATAATTAAAGAGCACGTGTTATCTTCGGTGTTTTATATAATATGTAGCAGAATGCAAGTAAAAAGTAAGAAGGTTGTGCAATTGCGGCAAATTCTAACTTTATAATTCGATTAAATTTTTCAGTGATCGGTTTAACCAAAATGGAAATGGCCCCTAAATCCTCCATGGAAAAGGCAATGCAGCGGACCATGACTGACTTCTTGCAAACCTAACTTTTGGAGTAAATTGAAAATATATCAATCAATTAAATAGTCACTCTGAGTCTGTGATTGTCATCACCACCAACCAAAAACCAAACAAAGTAATAAGTAAATCCTTTTCCTTTTGTTTTTCAGAGAATATTTGATTTAGATTATCGACGGTATCTTGGTAAAGGCCAACGGAGTACATCTGTATCTAATCGAGGGAATTACATCCCCACAGAGGGAGCCGGAGCCCCCTCTTCGGCGAGAAGAGATTGCTTTTGGTTTGAAGCCGAAACTTTCGATCGAGAGAGAGAGAGAGAGTTTTGCTTTTTTCAAGAGAGAACCTGTGACCAATTGGATTTGGTTGGTTGTTTTATTTCTGATTGCATTTGAAATGTATTGATTAAGTTGAAATATGGAGAATGTATGTAGTATTGTGGTGGAGTTTTTGTATCCTTCTCTTTGAGTAAGGGTAATTCTTCTTGTCTTCTTTTTATTAAAGGGTTAAATTCTCTAATTTTAAGGTGTATTTCAGAGATATAAATCTTCTCTTCTTTATTTAAAGATATTGGGGTCGGCATTTATTAGTGTGTAAATTTTTTTATAGATCCTATTAATTTCTCTAATAGTTTACCAAAAACTTCTCTAACTCTGTATCTTGATGCTGTTCTTTAATGGAATTCAACTTATTTCAAAAACTATTGTTGCTACACTAAAAATTCTCTCATATCAAAATTCAAATAAAGAAAAAAAGACACATGAGATACCAATCAAACTATATGACTAATAAATTTATGAACGGTAATGTGGTAGTTATATATAACATTAGTAAAGCTCAATAAATAAAATATCCTGCAGTATGCCCACTCGAGGGAACGCAGCCCTAAAAAGAAAAAATTAAATAATTCATGAAAAATAAATAAGTACCAAGAATAAGTTAGAGTTCTTGATGTATTCAAACAGCTGAAACAAAAGATGCATAATCTTCTTGTTTTTAAGGAGTTGCTATAGTGATGCAAAATAACTCTGGTAGAGTTCAAGAATCGAAAGACACATGAGGTAGGTATGTTGGCACAATACTATATTTTTTTATTTGCCATGTTTATTGCATTATGTGATTATTAATAATTTGCGAGAATCTGAAGAGTTTGTTCTCAAAAAATTGAGATATGATTATAAAAAATGATCAACGGGCTCTTTTTATAAAATGCTATTGTATTTGATTTTTGCAGTTACCCTATATGTCATGGTATTTAAGTACAAATGATTTGATTAATGAGAATTCACTCAGTTATATATACTATAATTTTTTTTATATGACCTATATAGACTTTTGACATATGCAATAGAAATTACAATTAATATTTAACATTGTCGGCTTAGTACTAACCTAGATTAGAGGTTAGTGATATAATAACTCAAAAAACTTGGTTTCTCAAATTTGATATCATTCGGGTATTAATTTTAATTATAATATTCACATTATTTATTAGGATTTTTATACTTTTTATTATTTTTTATGATTAGTATTTAACACTTTAAAACTCTAAGCACATGCAAAAAATTTAATTCACAAGTAAAATAAGAATAAAAAAGATTAAACACACATAATAAATATAAACAATCATATATAAAGTATAAGATATTTACATAGTTTGACAACAAATGGCTACATTAGTAGATTACGAGATCATAACCTCTTTTATTCATAATTCATAAAGAACTTAAGGTAACAAAAATTTAAAACAAGAGATTCTTAAGGAATAATTTATAGACAAGCTCGAATAAAGGATTTATCAATGCCATCTAACACTTAAGTACTCTGACGACACTTTTCTACGCACATAGTGTTATAGAGCTGTTTAAACTCTCAATTCTATTTTTTGTTGATGTATTACTATTTTAATGAGTTACAATGATTTATATAAACTTTAAAATGTCCATAAAAATCACATCTTTTGTTGGAATAGGAATCCACTCATTGTACAAGTTAGAAAATTGACTTTAGAATGCAATACTTCTTTAATGGATCTGTTGAAGCGGAAGCACACAAACAAGCAAAATCACCCAAATAATATATACAGAACAAGTAATTAAGGAATAAAGAGAGAAATGGTAGAAAAAGAACACATAAAGAATTACGTGGTTCGGCAACTTGTCTACGTCTACGAAAGATCAAGATCACACTCTTATCTTATTATGAATCACAAGGCATTCACAAAGTATACATTTTACAAGAAAAATCACAAAGAAAACTCTCTCTTGTACTCTAGGAATTTTCTCTCATAAAGAACCACAAAGATTTCTTACTTGATCACAAATATGTGTTTACAAGCCAATTGACAGCCTTTCTATAGGCTTTAGGATGTCATAGGTTTACCATAAATGTGTGAGCGTCATATTAGGGAGTCCTGAAGCAAGTGTGAGACGAAATAAATAAGTCTCAAAACATGAAACAAATTTATGCGCCCAGCCCCGCGGCGCTCAGTTCTCACCGCTGTGGCTCTAAGCTCTCACTACCGCGGCATTGGTGCGTTTGTCTGGGCGTCGTGGCTCTCGTCGCCTGACACTGCGGCACTCACGTTCTGGACTGAGCACGCAGTACTGGCGCCTGATGCGCCCTTTTTCATTTTTTGCCTTCTTTTGCTTTCATCTTCGATCCTCGCGTACCTTACTCACGTGGCTTGATCTTCAAATCATATACCGATGATTTTCAATCAATATTCTCACAAATCCCCTCCTTGATTCAAAATCATCCACAAAGCAACTCGATCTCTCATTTCCGTATTTTTGATCACCCTCACAAAGTAGTAACTCTAGTTAAGTCTTTGCATATGATGAATTTAACCGAGGGCAGTGGCTTAGTCAACATATCAGCGGGATTTTTAGATGACACTATCTTTGTTAGACTAACTTAACCACTTTGGACAATCTCTTGAATGTAATAGAGTCTCACATCAACGTGTTTTGCCCTTTCGTGGAACACTTGATGCTTGCTTAGGTGGTATGGCACTCTGGCTATCACAATATAACCGGTGTTCACATCTTCACTAGCCAATACCTCTGCGCATATGCCTTTTAACCACACGGCCTCCTTAATAGCTTCCCTTACGGCTATGTACTCCATCTCTGTGGTAGATAGTGCAACCACATGTTGTAAAACTGATCTCCAACATAAACTACACCCACACACTGTGAATACGTAACTCGTCAACGATCTTCTCTTGTTTAGATCACCTGTATAATCTGAGTCTACAATGTCCTCATCCCTTTTATACATCAACCTGTGATTTGACATCCATTTGAGATATCTAAAAATCCACTTTACTACAAGCTAGTGATCCTTGTCCGGATTTGTCATGTATCTACTCACCACACTCACAGCCTGTGTTATGTCTGGTCTTGTGCAAACCATTGCATACATGATGCTCCTCATAGTGCTTGCATACGGTACTTTACTCATCTGCAGTTTTTCCTCTTTGGATGTCGGCGATTGTGTTGTTGAAAGTCTGAAATGCATAGCCAAAGGAGTAGAGACAATCTTTGCGTTGGACATACCAAACTTCTCTAAAATTTTGAGTATATATCGCTATTGGGAGAAGAAGATAACATCTCTTCTTTCCCTCACAATATCCATACCCAAAAATTTTTTCGCTGCTCCTAAATCCTTCATCTCAAACTCACCACTCAATAGCTTCTTGAGCTTCTGTATTTCTTCTATGTTCTTACATGCGATCAACATATCATTGACGTATAGAAGTAAATATATCATCCCACAACTTATGTTCTTAAAGTATACGCATCCGTTATACTTGCTCCTACTAAAACCACAAGTCATCATAAACTCATCAAATCTCCTATACCACTATCTAGGTGATTGCTTTAACCCGTATAATGACTTCTTTAGTAAACGAGCATGATCTTCTTTTTCAGGCTCCTCGAACCCTTGCGGTTGTGCCATATATATCGTCTCTTCAAGCTCTCTATGCAGAAAAGTTTTCTTTTCATCAATCTGCTCTAAATGTAAATCAAGGTTTGCACATATGGCTAACAAAATCCTAATAGATGTGTGCTTGACGACTGGAGAGAATATCTCATGAAAATCAACTCCCTCTCTCTAAGTAAAACCTTGTGAAACTAACCTAGCCTTGAATGTTGTAGGCTCAATCCTCGGTATCCCCTCCTTCACCTTATACACCCACTTACACCCGACTAGTTTCTTTTGAGGTCTCTCCATCAACTTTCAAGTATTGTTCTTCCTAAAAGAACAAATCTCTTGTTCTATGGCCTGCTGTTATTCTTTCTTGTTTTCACTCTTCATAGCCTCACCATATGTCATAGGCTCATCATACTCAAGAGTATAAGCAGAATTAATAGTATAGCAACTAAATCTGCTTGTGCATACCTGACTGGTGGGTTAATCATTCTCCTTAGCCTGTCTCTAGCTAGCTGGTACTTTTCAAGTTCCATCTCAGGAGTCCTAGTCTTTCTTTGAGTGGACTTGGAGGAACTCACCGATGTTCTTAGTTCATCTTCAAGGATCTCCTCGTTGAAGTACTGATTTGGGAGCATATCAGATCTACTATTAGGCTCCACTTCAACTTCTATTGACTCGGGTGCTGAGTCTTCCTTGGGCACATGTTCTTTTTTCTCATCTTCTTGGGAGGTTTTCAGCATCGTCGTCTCATCGAACATCACATCACGGCTTATAATACTTCTTGGTGGTGTCAAGTCTTTACACCACACCTTGTATCCTTTCACTCTTTCGGGATATCTTATAAATACCCTTTTGATAGCTCTAGGTTCTAACTTCCCCTCCTTAACATGTAAAAAGGCAAGGCAGCCAAAATTCTAAGGTAGTCATACTTCGGAGGATTGCCAGACCATTTCTCTTCTGGCATCTTGAAGTCAATTGCTGAAGAGGGACTTCTATTAATCAAGTAAGCTGTCATCACTACAACTTCTCCCCAAAATGCCTTGGACATCCTTACATTGGTAAGCATGCATCTAACCCTTTCAAGTAGGGTCCTATTCATCCTCTCAGCTACGCCATTCTGCTGTGGTGTTGATCTTACTGTTCTATGTCTCGCAATCCCATACTTGGCACAAAATCCATCAAACTCTCTATTGCAAAATTCGAGGCCATTGTCAGTTCTCAACCCCTTCACCCTTTTGCTAGTCTGATTCTCAACAATAGCCTTTTAAGTCTTGAATACATCAAATGTTTAATCTTTACTCTTCAACACATAGACCCACAGCTTTCTTGAATAATCATAAATTAAACTGAGAAAATACCTGGTACTACCACGAGTAGCTGTCTGAGCTGGTCCCCAAGGATCCGAGTGTATATAGTTAAGAGTCCCTTTAGTCTTATGTTCACCGATACTAAACCTCACCCTATGTGCTTTTCCAAGCACACAATGATCACAAAACTCCAAAGGCTGGAACTTATCCTTACCAAACGTCTTTTGACTAAATAACTTCTTCATGTTTCTCTCGCCTAGGTGTGCTAGTCTAAGATGCCACAACTTAGTTTGTATACCCTCATCATCTACAGAGAATAGTGCAAAACCACTCACAACTTCACCCTTAAGCACATAAACGCCTTTGTGCTTCTCACATCTCATCACCACCATAGATCCTTCAAAACTCTTAAAATTCCTTTGTCGATCTTGATGGAATACCCATTCTGGTTTAGAGTCCCTAGTGAGATCAAGTTTCTCTTCAAGTCAGGAACATACCTAACATCTGTCAACTCTCTCACTTGCTCATCATCATTCTAAGCTTAACACTAGCAATTCTTATTATCTGACATGTAACGTCATTATCCATAAAAACCTTACCACCACTAATGGGCTGGAAATTTGTAAATCAAGACTTGTGCGAGTACATGTGAAAAGTATAACCAGAATCAAGAACTCATTGTTCAGTGTTCTTACCATCAGTAGTGATAAGTGTCTCTGCGTTATCATAACTATCATAATAGGCAAACGCAGCATCTGTTTTTTTCTTGTTTTGTGCTCTCTTCTCAGGACAGTAATTTATAAAGTGTCATTCTTTCTTACAGCAACAACACTTCCTAAGAGTCCTAAACTTCAATCTTGAGCCCTTTTCCCTTCCATCTCTATATGAGGGCCTTCCTCTTACAGATAAATTTTTTGCATTGCCCTCGATCTGTTTCCCTAATAACTTTGAGTTTAATGATGATTTCACATCACTCATCGTTAAACTCTCTCTGCCGTAGAGTAGCGTATCAACAAAGCTCTTATAACTCTTAGGGAGTGAACTCAGCAGGATAATTGCTCTATCTTCATCTTCTATATTAATGTTAATAGACTCAAGATCAAGGATGATCTTATTGAAGGCATCTATATGATCTTTCATCGGCGTCCCTTTTGACATAGATAGCTGATACAGCTTCTTTTTTATATGCAATCTGTTGGCCAATGATTTTTGCATATAAAGAGAGTCAGGCTTTTTCTAAAGACCAATTACCGTCATCTCACCTGCTACTTTCCTTAGTACTTCATCGCTCAATGACAGAACAATTGTGCTATGAGCTCTTTCTTGAATGTCTCTTCTTTCTGCTTCAGCTTTAGATGACTTTGACATCTTTTCTTCATCACTAGATAGAGTTGCAGTCTCTTCTAATGCCGAGCATAGCCTTTGGCTCACCAATAACGCCTTAACCTTTATCTTCCACAGATTGAAGTCATTTGCACCGTTGAATTTCCCTACCTCATACTTGGGTATGGTCATGTCTACTTAGAACCAAACTTTGATACCAATTTTTTGAAGTGGAAGCACGCAAACAAGCAAAATCACCCAAGCAATATATACAGAACAAGTAATTAAGAAATAACGAGAGAAAGGGTAGAAGAAGAACACACAAAGAATTACATAGTTTAGCAAATTGCCTACATCCACAGTGGATCAAGATCATACTCTTCTCTTATTATGAATCATAAGGTACTCATAAAGTATGTCTTTTACAAGAAAGATCACAAAGAAAACACTCTCTTGTACTCTAGGGATTTTCTCATACAAAGAACCACAAAGATTTCTTACTTGATCACTTAGATCTCTTTCTTGATCACAAAGATGTGTTTACAAACTAATTGACAGCCTTTATATAGGCTTTAGGACGTCCTAATTTTACCCTAAACGTGTGAGAGTCATCTTAGGGAGTCCTGAAGCAAGTGTGAGATGAAATAAGGAAGTCTCAAAATGGGAAACAAATTCCCGCGCCCAGCGCCACTGCGCTCAGCTCTCACTGCCACGGCGCTGGTGCGCTTGTCTTAGAGCTCACATTCTAGACTGGATGCCGCGACGCTGGTGCCTAGTGGCTGCGGCGCTAACGTTTGGTATGCCCTTCTTCATTTTTTACCTCTTTTCGCGTCCGTCTTCGATCTTCGCGTACCCTATGCACTTAGCTTACTCTCCAAATCATATACCGATAATTTTCAATCAATGTTCTCACAGGACCTTTTGGCAAATTATAGAAGTCTTGGTGCCTAGGCACTACTACTGCCTAGGTCTTGGTGCCTAGCTATTGCTGCGATATGGCTTTGGTTCTTCTTGTGCTTGAAGCCTCTCATCGCTTCCAACTTTTTGTTTCGACCCTTTTCCCGTCTGTCTAATATGCCATTGACCTTATTTTAACTCATTATTGGTATCCAACTAAAATCATACTTAAATATAATTTTAAATCACCAAATTTCAATAAGCTCCTCATTAATTCAAAATCTCTTCAAGAAACTTTTTAAGATTTGTCATCTCCTTAACCAATGCTTAATTACTATAGCATTGATTCAATTAAAACATAGACTTAACTCTTTTAAAGCTCGTGACGACAGTCTCTAAAGATTCTAAATGCTTCTCTTCTCTGGTTGCCTCGTATTTTGATCTCTAGAGTCACTCTTGACTCTACCATAGTACCTAAGTTGCTAAATCTTATTCCTGCTAGCAGTATCCTTACTATATATTCTATTTCAACCTCTATCACTCTGGTGAGATAATTTTCAATGTTGCCTTTAGTATGCATCCCCCTAAACAACCTATATTGAGCCCTTTACAACACTTTCCTTAAGCATATAGCCTTCACTATACTTCTCACTCATAGACCCTTTAAACACTTTTACTATTCCTTCCATCATAAGTTATAAAGGATTCTAAAACTTCAATTCCTCTTTACAGACAATTGCAACATTTCCACCCTCTTTTTTTCTTTCTTTCTAATTGTTCTTCAAGCTCTATTCTTATCCCCTCCCTTGTAGTCATAGTACTACTGCACTACCAGGCTCTTAATCTTTTCTTCAATTTTTTTGTCTTAATACTTGTGAGTCACTATAGTTGAACAACTTATACTTTATAATCTGCCTCTATAACTTATGCTCGACAATCTAGCTCTGTAACTTATACTTTGCAATTTGAACCTCAACTAGGCTCTAATACCAATTGTTAAAAACTTAGGCTCTCAAATTTGATACCATTTAAGTATCAACCTCAATATAACACTGACACCACTTATTGGGGTTTATATATGCCCTAATACCTTAAAACTCTAAATGCAAGTGGAAGACTTCACTCACAAGTAAAAAAAAAAAGAATAGAAAAAATTAAACACAAATAATAGAGATAAACAATCACACATAAGGTACAAGATATTTATATGGTTTAGCAACAAATGCCTACATTCACGGTAGATCACAAAATTCTAACTTCTTTTATTCATAATTTATAAAGAACTCAAGATCACAAATATCTAAAACAAGAAACTCTTAAGGAATACATCAATAGACGATCTCCCACAAAGGATTTATTATTTTTATCTTAAGCACCTAACATTTAAACACCCCCATGACATTTTTCCATGCACCTAGTGTCCTAGAGTTGCCTAAGATTTCTATTCTCTATTTTCTTTTTTTTGTTGATGTATCAATATTCTAATAGGTTATAAGAGTTTATATAAGTTTCAAAAGTCGTAGAAATCTTATTTATTGTTGGAATATGATTCGATGCATTGTAGAAATCAAAAAATTAACTTTGGGATGTAATTCTTTTTTAAACAGAAAATTTTCCAAAAGTCTTGACGCCTGAGCACTATTGCAATGCGGCTTTGGTTCTTCTCGTACTCCAAACTCCTCCTCGCTCTCGGCTTTTTATTTTTAATATTTTCTCATTCATCCTACATATCCTCAACCTTATTTTAACTTCTTATTGATTTATAACTCAAAATCATACTTAAATATAATTTTAAACAACTAAATTTTAATAATAATTATGTGAGAATTTATTTTTATCACTATATATTTTCAATTCAGAAGTTTTTCCTTGCTACTATACAGTAATTGGATAATATAGATTATCGAGTGATAGATAGAACATTGATGTGCACACATTGGACTTCAAGATTGTGCAATTAATGTTGAAAATTAAATTGTATGTTTTAGCGATAACATTATTCTAAATATTAATTATTTATTATTAGCATGGATACGATCAATGGAAAGACCATTAACGTTTTGCTTCTAGTTTCAGTAAAAATGAAAAAGACAGAGATGCATATATGTAATGAATAATGGTCTTATTTATCACAAGAAAATTATATTTAATCCTTCATCTAGATATTGTTTACAATGAACACACTAGTGCTTCTGATTATTATGTTGGTGAATATGTATATATTAGAAATTATCCAAGCAAATGTATCTTGGTCTACCATGGAAAGAAAATGAATTGCCTTTAAATGTATCTTGAAAAGGTATATTCTTGACTAAATGGTCAATAAACTTTTTGGTATATCTTTCTATTGCCTCACATCCTTCTATATTTATTGGCATATTGTAATTTAAATATTATAATAAAAAAAAGTAGACAATTTCTTTTAAAATGATATTTTGAAGCAATTCGATGTTGTGAGCTAAATTTTATGAGTTTAGAGTTAAAATTTAGCTAATCCTATGATAAAATTCATTAAATAGGATGTAAAGTGATCCAACATTAAAGGGAAGTGGGCTATGTCTAGAACATAAGGTAAGAATAACAATAACCTTATTTATATAATTGAAGATCTCATAAAATAAATTTATAGAGGTAATAACAAATCATTTATTATTTTGTAATACTAACAATTAATTTTTTTTTCAATGAAGTCACTACTTATAACGATATAGTGTTGATTGCATTAAGTAAAAGTTGAGCTATTATGCTCTTGCTAAACTTCATACCTTAATCATTGTACGATGGTCTGTTTCATATATATGAATATATAATTGCGTCGGTTGTTATGAAAGTTTAGATAAATATTTATAAAGTATTCATAAATTTTAAAAATATATAAAGTAATTAAAGTATCAAATCGTAAAATAATTATTATAAATAATTCAATGTGGGTAGATAATCATCTAATTATGTATATGGGTATTGATTTATAAAAATTTTATTTTTTAGAAATTCTTATAAAATATGATTAGTTGTCTGTAGCTTTATAGCTCATTCATACTAGTACATATGCATTAAATTTTAGTATTTTAAAATAAAGGGTGTTAGGGATTTATGCTTCGGAGTAAATCTTTATATAATTAAAATATTGTATCATAGAGGCTTGACAGCTATTTGACCTATATTGTACCAAAAAAATTGTATTAAAGGGCAAATTTTATTTTTAAAAACAGTATTTTGCATGCCTTAACTTGTTAACTCAAGCGTACATTTTCATTCATCAAAATCTAAAATTTTCAATATTATTTATTTATGACTTTTGCACCCAAGTTTAGTACTACTCTTATTTTAAAATATGTATTTTCAAATTATTATCTCTCTCATAATTATTAACAAACTTTTTAATTGATTTTTAGTTTATATATTTTTCATGAGTGCTTCAAATGAATAATTTTTTGTTATATGTATTATATCCTGTTATTGTGCATTAGAAGGATTAAGAACACGTTTCGGAAGTTAAAAACAATAAATAATAAATGTAATGTTTTGATTTAAGATAACAAATTTATCGCAAAAATTTACATTACTTATCTACGTCTAAAAAGAGACTGAGTAATCAAGTTGGGCAGTCAGTGCTTTATTTATTTGTTTATTAATTATTCATTTTTTGAATTTTCGATATATTTAGTTTACTAAAGCTAATTTTGCTTTCATAAAGAAAAATTTAAGTTAAATTTTATTAGGAAAATTTTGAGAATAGCTAAAGTTGAGGGGCATATTTTAATTTACCAAATTTTAATTTTTTTTTTTTTCAAAACAAATTCGTACAAAAAGACTCTAAATTGACAAAAACACACATTTCATTTCAAGCTCTTCATTTTTCACTCTAACCCTCTCGATTTATAGCGCGCAAACAACATGCTTGTAAAATTCATAGTAAGTGCACAACCCACAAAATATTGATGACCTACATCTTTTTTAGTTGAAAATTCATTTTTTTTTCTATATAAAAATATCAACTTAACAATTCCTTTTTTCGCATAAAAACTTCTAACTTGATTTTTAATGTCAAAATCACTTTTTTTCTTGGTTAATTTCCTTCACAAACCCCTATTATTTCGTCAGATATTTCTTTCAAATCACATATTTGTTTGTTTAGTTTAATTTTGAGCGAATGTAACTCTTTCTCTCTTAAAATGAAGATTTTAAGTAAGTTTTTCTTTTAAGAAAAAAAATATAAGTGAAAGTTTAATAAGATTATGAGAGCTTGGAGGTAAAAAAAGAAAAACAAAATAGAGAGAGTTAGAGAAAATAAGAATTTTTTTGTCTATCTTATTTTTTTATTATTTTAATTATAAGAATGAGAATGGGATAAGTTGGCTAAATAAAACAAAATAAGCTCAAATTTTTTATGTTTTGAAAATTTCCAAATTTTTGTAGTTGTATATATCAAGGAAACTTAATGCTAGTTTTCGATTTTCTTTTACACTGAAGTATTGGGAGAGAATTCATTGGTTTATAGTTTTTGGAGTTGATGAGTAGGTGTGCATGTATATTTTGGAAGTTAACTATTTTGTTTTTTTTTTTTAATTGTTGATTTATTTTACATGTTACGGGGGCGTAAAGATGGTTATTTTATAACAGTACACTATATTTGGTATTATGATAAGTTTAGAGGGGGTTCATTGAAATTAACCAGAGAATTTGGTAATTAAAACTCACAAAATTTTTATAAATAACCCTTATATTTTATAATTATTCTTTTCTAACTAATTTTTAATTTATTATCTTTTATTAGCAAAATATCTCAAAATAAGACATTTTTACTCTAAAATTAAAAACACACTATTTTTCTACTCTCTCCACTGAATCAAACTTTAAATATTGAAAAATTTAGTTAGATCAAAAATTTTAAAATTATCATTGTATAGATCGGATTTTTCACAACATATTTATCACTTCAAATCAAGAAAATGATCTTTTTTTGGTAAATTTTTAAATTTTTTTGAGAAATTTTAATATTGTTAGAAATTAGTTAGAAATTACATTTAAAGTTAGAAATATGTGAAATTAATGAATTAAATATAAAAAATGAGTTAAAATAGTATAAGAAACGTTGAAAATGAGCCAAAATAAATTTTTTGGTGTGTTTTACTAAAACTAAATGACGGCCGACCGCTGCCTAGTTTCTCAGCAATCTCGGGACTGAGATGCCCCCCCAATGGCGCATCTCATTGCAGCATTGCAGACTTTGAGTCCGCGATGCTACATTGTTGCACCACGTGGCCAAATTATAATTTTTTTAAAATTATTTTTTAAAATTAATTTAGTTATGTCTAATTTTTATTTAAAGTAAATAAAATAATTTTAATTCTATTATTAATTAATTAATAAGTTGATTAATATTATATGTTCATTTTTGAAACCATATTATTATTTGTTAATTGATTAATTTATCCAATAATATAATTTGTATATGTGTTATTGACTAATTATAATTATAAATTTTTGTTATATTATTTATTTAATGAGTACCTTTTGTAATTATTTATATATTAAATAAATTTTATTTAATTAATTATTATAATATGTTGATTAAGATGTTAGTTTTTAAATTGTTTTTAAATAATATTGTATGTTAGTTAATATCTATGTTTGTTATTTGTTAATAATATTAATTTTATTTATTTTGTTAATTCTTACAGGAAAAATAACATATCGAAAAAAATATAGACTTTCAAAGCATGTATTTTTTCGTGCATCAATATCAGCTTATTTGAAGATATAAAGTCTGAAAACCATAAAGGAAAAACTAACAGAAAAGTAAAAGATATTATTTAAGCAGACGTGTATGAGACATTTATTAGATATGTCGGATTTAATATTCTCTGGTATTTTTGTGCATGATTTATTATTGCGTGAGGTACATACCTCCAATTTACACGATGAGATGTAGTTTTACATAAAGAAGAAAAGTATCCGATTTAGTTAGAAGGAGTTTGTACTGATTATCAGACTAACAATGCAAGATTATACTTCCACCCAGTAGATGAAGAGGAAATTAAACACTTAATTGTGGGATATATATTTTTCAAGCGTAAAAAAATTGTTATACATATTTCTTGATAATTGGTATGTATGTTTGAAAGTAACGGAGATGGACGATGAAGATGCAGTAAAATTGAGTTTATTCTATTTTGTCAATCGTGTTTTGATCCCACGCGATAAACGTAGTGGAATTCAAAATTTTGTACTATATTTAGTGGACGACCTTGATGAGTTTAATAAGTATCTATGAGATAATATTTCATAAACCGTACTTTATAACTCACTTAAAAAGGCAGTATTCTAAAAATTTGAAAAAATAAATACGAAAGGATTTACATAGAGTAATTTTAAAAGTTACAACGTGTATTAATTTTTGCACGCATTTTTAGCACGTCATAATTTTTTTGTACTTAACATTTTGATCTTAATTAATTATTTATTTTTATATAAGCTAACTTATATTTATTGTTGTAATTACTCAATAACACATATTCAAAATATATTATTGGGTAAAGTAATCAATTAACAAATAATAATATGATTTAAAAAAATGACATATAATATTAATCAACTTATTAATTAATTAATTAATTAGTAGAATTAAAATTAATTTATTTACTTTAAATAAAAATTAGACATAATTAAAATAATTTAAAAAAAAATTATAATTGTGCCACGTGCCAATCTATAAAGGTATCACATGGCGCAACAGTACAGTATCACAGAATTAAAGTTCGCGATGCAGCATTTCATGAGAGCATTTCAGGCCTGAGATTGTTGAGAAACCGGGCGCTGGCTGGTCACCATCTATTTTCGGCAAAATACACCAAATTTTTTACTTTTTGACTCATTTTCAACATTTCTTACACCATTGTAGTCTATTTTTTATATTTAATTAATTAATTTAACCTATTTCTATCTTAATGTAATTTTGAACTAATTTTTAACAATATTAAAATTTTTCAAAATTTTTTAAAAATTTATTTTAAATTGACTATTTTCTTGATTTGAAGTGATAAATATATTGTATAAGATTCGATCTGCGCAATGATAATTTTAAAATTTTTGATTTAATTAAATTTTTTAATGTTCAAAGTTTAATTTGATGAAAAAAGTAGAAAAATAATATTTTTTTTTATTTTTAGATAAAAATATCATATTTTAAAATATTTAGTTAATAAAAATAATAAATTAAAAAAATAATTTCAAAATATAGAGGTTATTTATGAAAATTTTTCCTTCAAACTCAATCTGTCTCCTACAGTGGGTGGACACTAATATCAAAATAATGGAAAATCTGTCTCCTACAGTGGGTGGGCACTAATATCAAAATAATGGAAGGAAGAAGCGGAGACTCAATAAAACAGACAGACACAGAGAGAGAAGCAAAATGCAAAAACTCCGTAAATTACACAGTAGCTACCTGTCCTGTATATGTATTCTTATTTCTTACTTACTATATATATTAATTCTAATAAAATAATAAATAAAAAAGAACCAAAGGTCTTTCTCTCTCTGTTAAGAGAATTTTGATACTCATAGTCATACTCTTGTCTCTGCAAAACAGAGCATCATTCTTAATTTTGTTTTTCTGTTAAGGCTCCTATTTTCGTGGGGATACAAATTCACTTCTCATTCATTCTGCTTTGGTTTTGTCTGTTGGCTGAAAAGCAAAATTCTCTTTCTCTGCCAAAAATGGTTGAAGGAGAAGAATTCTTAACAGCCCCAGTCCCAGTCCCTTTTGATAGAACTGTTCAACAGGTTTCTCATTTTGTCATTTTTCTTTTTATTTTCTTCTTCATCAGTTTATCTTTCTTTTTGGTGATGTGGGGCTATCAATTTTTTTATAAAAGCAGATGACTTTGTTACTAACATTTTCCTCTCTGTTTTTTCTTTTAACAGATTTTAATTTTTTTATTTATTTTTGATTTGGAGCATGGTACATTGTTCTTCCGTTTCTTGTTGGTTTGTTCAATGGAAACGTGATTTTTCATTTGCATTTTTTCAAGCAATGCTGCTAGTGTGCGTACTAATTAAAATTAAGTGTTTGCCAAAGTAATAAATGTAATGCAGGAATTAATTTCCTGGTTTGCCTTTTTTTTTTTTTGTATGTATGAAAATATAAGTTTTGGTTTGGTTTTGGTTTTGAACGTGATCACTTATTCGTCATGATCATTTTGTTGGTCTTATTAAACTCGTTGAAGTATTAGTAATATTGTTTCTATTGTGTCATTACCAAATTTTTGGTGAAAATGAAGATGCACAGTCTCAGAAAATATTTGCATGTTCAGATGCTGTTCTAATTATTTAAAGATAGGATTCCTTGGTCATGCACTTTATCTTTTTGTAGAACTTTTATGTATTATTATCTTTTCTTTCTAATGGATTCAGATTTTTCATTTTTAATTTTAAAAATAAAAAGCAACCTTTCTCCTTCTATTCTTTTGTTGGTTGGTTTATGAAATCCAATAATTATGCTTTTAAAGGTTTTGGGAACTAGTGGTTGCAGTCTTTGTAGATTAAATGCTGATTTTAATATAATTACTACCAACTTGTGCGTTTTAGGCTAAGGTTTAAGTATCCTACTAGGTTCTTGTAGAGGTTCAGAGGCAATTTTACACTTGCAACTTAGAATAGGGAATTAACCTGTGTTTTGAAGATAAGTATTACTTCTACAGCTACTGACATGAATTAAACAAAATTTGTTTCTCGGGGTTGAATTGAATCTGAATCAAAATGGAAAGCTATTTGGCATTTAGATTCTCTTAGATATGTTATATTGCTTTTTTGCTTTCTCCTTCTATTCTATTACTGCCCTGATCTGCAATGTTGTATTTTTTTAACGTTTGTAGAAAGTTTGTCCTGGCTTTGAACAAGCATGTTAGAAATGTTAGCATCTTCAAAAATATATGAATTTGGAGAAACGTTGCTGCTTCGTAATTTGAGTTTGCATTTAACAATTTATTTTTCCCTTCAATTAATTGTATTTGAGGGCAGGCAGTTCTAGCTATAAAGAAGGGGGCACACCTCTTAAAGTGTGGACGAAGGGGGAAGCCTAAATTCTGCCCTTTCCGGCTTTCCATGGTAAGTAAATTTGATATGCACTTGACAAATTTTGAGAGTTTTAAGTTCAATTTTGTTGGAGTTATGATACTTAATCAGCATGAGCGGCCGCATTTCTCTACAGGATACAGTACTGCCCTAATGCAACAACCTTTTGTAACTTCTGCTATATTTGTTCATAGCTACATCATATATGTAGGAACAAGAGTTGTTCTTTCTTTCATTTGGAAGTAATCAACTTCTGACAGAAGCAAAAATAACAAGAAAAGAAAGAAGAATTATTTTGTATATGAACTTCACGGTCATTTATCTACATAAATTCTAGCAATGGACTTGAATGATTTGAAGATGAGGAGAAATTGAATGCTTTAGATATAATCACTTGGAGTGACTGATATGAGTGTTCTTAGTTTCATTTTGGTACGTGTCATAAGATTTGGCTAGTTTTGTGGCTCATGGTGTACTAAAGTAGCATGAAATCAAGAATGTTTCCATGAAGGGTACTGACTACTGATTCTCAGTAGAGTTGGAAGAAAACTAAATCTCTTCTCAATTGTTTTTGATCAGTGAAGATAGTTGAAAAGTATGAAGATTGTGCTGTTCTCAGTTGACTATTTAAAGAGTCTATGGGAAAACTTTTAATTACTATAACTGACAGAACTGTTCATTACTCTGTAGTGACTGGATGAGTGGTTAAAACATTGTTAGATATGATAAACAAATACCTGAACAATCTCTACATGTAATTGATAATGGTATAATGTGGTAGATCAAATGTGTTGTAAATCTGGCCTCAGACTCTGGTTATTTTATGGATATGTGACAGAAGGAATATTTTTATAATTTGGTAAAACATCTGACTGCTTTACATGTTCAAATTGTTGGCTAATTAATGTTCAATTTAAATAATTCCTTCAATTGCTCTATTTTCATCATGAGCTGATGCATGTACCATCTGAAAGACATCAGCAGAGCCGGATATCATTGCAAGTATTTTTCTTGTCCTCTGGAATGCTAAATATTGATAATCTGTTCGAGATTGTTCTATTTTGATTTAGTTTGCTTCTACAAGTTTTACGATGGGTAACTGGAACTTCAATTATTTTGCAGGATGAGAAATTCTTGATATGGTACTCCGGGCAGAAGGAAAAGCAAGTGAGCTTGAGCTCAGTTACCAATATTATTACAGGGCAGAGGACTGTATGTAACAAATGCAATTCTCTGATACACAATTCCCTTGCTTAAGGTGTATTAGATGTTTCTCATTTATATAACTGGTAAATTCACTTTTTGTAGGTAAATTTTCTGAGGCAACTTCAACCCTATAGGGAGCATCAGTCCTTTTCTCTTATATATGCAAATGGTGAGCGTTCACTTGATCTGGTAAGCATAGAATTGGTGTGTATGTGTACTTGTCAAATATGTTACCTGTTTGATTTTATTCCTTTTTGATTTATATCTTAATTAATTTTATTCTATAATCTTCTTACTAGATATGCAAGGACAAAGTTCAGGCTGATTCTTGGCTTATAGGCCTGAGAGCTGTGATATCAAGGTGTCATCATTCCAGACAATTCTCGTATTTGAGGAGCCAGAGAGAGATACATAGCTGTGTAAATAGTCCTGTAGGTTATATCGGAAGAAAGCACAATCTAGGGCTTCTAGAGGATGCTGCAGGACTATCTCAGGTTTAAAATATCCAACTACAGTTTTTTTACTACAGAAGATACTTTTCTATTTTTCCTTTTTTTTTCTTCTTTACTCCTTCCTAGCTGTGTATTTCTTGTTAAAGAGAGATATGTAGATGTAGACTATGAATCTTGAAATAGCACAGTTCCATTGTGAGACTGATTGAGAGTTTCATTTAATTATGCAAGTATTTTGAAATGCTACAAAGTGGTAAATAGCAAATATGGCTAGTGATTTCTAGGAGAAAGAAAAGATGGTACAAATGCATCAATATATATATAAAGTGTGTTAACAGTCCTGCTTGTCATTTTGAAAAAAAGGGTAATCTAGGACTTCTGGAGCATGCTGCTAAGTATTCTTAGTTTAGGATACTATAATATTCCAATATTTTGTTGCTTGGGATGAGTTGTATGGTATGATTGTCTAATATAATACCGCTTTTTTGGGTTTATTTTCTCATATGGCTTCCTTATTACTACAAGTCCTTCTTGCATGTTAGTCCTTCATATTATAGTTTTGGTCTTTATTGTGCCAAATTTTTTGTTTGCTTTTTCATTATTTCAATGATAATGCAGAGAGGGTAACCTTCATGAAAATGTTAACAGGATATAATGATGGCACCGTGGTCTTTCCTTGCTGTTTGTAATTTATGCAATTTGATAATCGGCTAACAAATAGATTCAGATATTAATGTTTATTGCTGATATTTTATCTGGTTATATCTTTATAACTTTGACAAAGTATCCTGGTCTTTGTTTTTTGTAATTTGTCAAGGTGCATTTGTGACGATCCACGTTAAGTTTTCCTGATTTTTGACCCAAAGTATGATGTTTTACCTGCTTTATCATCAAAGAAATTCTGTAACCTTACCCGTTATGTAATCTCCATTGTTTCCCATTTTCAAGGTTCGCAGCTTATGTGGGATTCCTTCCCTGTCACTTTCAGAAAGGTGTTTTTCTGATGGCTTATCACATTCTTCGGACAGCTTTTATTCTTCAGAATCAAGTTCAAGCTTATTACAAATTCAAAATATAACAGACATTATGACTCCAAATTCTCCATATATAAAACCAGATAATTTCAAGAAGGGGGAATTGAATTATGCTGGTTCAGAATGCCCAAAGAATGAATCTCATAGTTTTGCTGCGCCTACTTATGGCTCTCCCCTAATAGAAAGAAAAGACATTCTGAATGATGTCATGGTCTGGGGAGAAGGAGTACCTGGAGAAAATATTGAAGGTGCAGTTGAGAATTCTAACAGCCACAATAAAATGCGGGCAGATGCTATTGCCTAAATTGTTAGAATCTGCTGTGATGTTAGACGTACAGGATATATCTTTAGGAGGGAAACATGCTGCCCTAGTTACTAAACAAGGGGAAATTTTTTGCTGGGGGGAGGGAAAAGGTGGAAGGCTTGGCCACAAAGTAAATATGGATGTCAGCTGCCCAAAACTTGTTGAATGCCTTAATGGGGTCCCTGTACAGTCTGTGTCATGTGGTGAATTTCAAACATGTGCGTTCACACAATCTGGTGAAGTATATACATGGGGTGATAACAGTCATGGTGCTGATTTAGTGGGTGAGGTGAGAAATAGAAACTGGTGGCTTCCACATAAACTTTCTGTTCCTTTGGATGGTGTAAGGATATCAAAAGTGGCATGTGGGGAGTGGCATACAGCAATTGTCTCAACCTCTGGGCAATCATTTACATATGGAGATGGAACATTTGGTGTTCTTGGGCATGGGGATCTGCAAAATGTTTTTCAACCAA
Source organism: Ailanthus altissimus (assembly GCA_946807835.1). NCBI lineage: Eukaryota > Viridiplantae > Streptophyta > Magnoliopsida > Sapindales > Simaroubaceae > Ailanthus > Ailanthus altissimus. The sequence goes on along the minus strand of OX327697.1, from coordinate 15,258,612 downwards.
AAGAAGTTGAATCTTTGAGGGGATTAAAGGTAAAATCTGTTGCATGTGGACCATGGCATATGGCTGCCATTGTCGATATCATGGCTGCTTGTTGCAAGTCCAATGTCATTGGTGGGAAGTTATTCACATGGGGGGATGGTGATGAAGGGAGACTTGGCCATGCTGATAGAGAGAGAAAGCTTTTACCAACATGTGTTGCACTTCTTGTAGATTTTTATTTTCTTCAAGTTTCTTGTGGAAGACTGTTGACCGTGGGACTTACCTCTTTAGGCAAAGTGCTTTTACCAACATGTGTTGCACTTCTTGTAGATTTTTATTTTCTTCAAGTTTCTTGTGGAAGACTGTTGACTGTGGGACTTACCTCTTTAGGCAACGTTTATACAATGGGAAGTGTAACACATGGGCAGTTAGGTAATCCTCAGGCCAATGATAAGTCAATAACAGTTGTTGAAGGGAAGCTCAAAGGGGAGCTTGTTAAGGCAATCTCAACGGGATCGTATCATGTTGCTGTCTTAACTTCGGGAGAAAGTGTGTATTCATGGGGAAAGAATGTGAATGGGCAACTAGGATTAGGTGATATTCAAGACAGAAACTCACCAACTTTTGTGGAGGCTTTGAGAAATAGGCAGGTTGACAGTGTAGTTTGTGGATCAGATATTACTGCCGCTATCTGTTTGCATAAATCTATTTCTGTTACTGATCAGGCAGCTTGTAGTGGATGTAGGATGCCTTTTGGGTTTATGAGGAAGAAGCATAACTGTTATAATTGCGGTCTGCACTTCTGCAGTGCCTGTAGTAGGAAGAGGGTTATAAATGCGCCTTTGACACCAAATAAAGGAAAGCCTTCTCGTGTCTGTAATACATGCTACAACCATTTGCAAAAGATAACACACTCAGCAAGGCTATTAAAGCAGGAAGATCATAGTCCAAGGAACCTATTCAACTCGCAGGGTGTTTTTCCAAAAGAAATAAAAGAAGAGAAGGGAGAAGTGACTCCCACAAGGGGTCAACCATTTACAAGTAAACAGGCTATTAATGCGGAAAGCAAACCTGGTGAACAGAAAACCTTTAAAAATGGAGAAAATTGACAACACTTGGAATCTGTTTCTTCTTTGTCTAGACTGGAAAGATGGGGGCAAGTCTCATGCCCTATTCAATTTGAAACACATTGTAATGACACATCTATGGCAGTTGCTACTTCCATACATCAAATGTTTTCTTACTCACCAGTCATGCAGAAGATATCCCTGGGATCAAATCCTATTATTCCCATGGCCTCAGCGCTGTATGCAAAGACTCGTCTAAATCAAACAAGATGCTCCTGGAAGAAGTTCAGAGGCTTAGAGCTGAGGTAATTCCATGATAATGTTTTCCCATTTCATAGTTTTGAAGTTGATTATCATTTGATTATTTCTGTGATTTGGTTGTAAGATGTCTGTATGTCTTTTCTCCACATTGACACACACAGGGTACTGATATATAAAACATGCCATAGTTTTTTCTTGTTTGCTTTATTATTAGGGAATATGGGTGACATCAAATGGTCACCACAATTGGCTGCCAATTTTTTGCAGTTTGGCCCACTTATCAGCTCTTCAAAAACTATTTGGCCTCCTGCCTGTTAGAGGAACCCTCATCAAGCAAACCTTGCATTTAATATGGCTTCAAGTTCTTTGGACTCTTTCACCTAATAACTTACATTGTGGGTTGATTATTTTTGTTAGGTATCAGAGCTATTCATGGTTAGACATGTCAAATATGCAGGTCATGTCTGGCCAACATCCCTTTTTGCCTGATCAGGTCAGGTGGGTAGTGCACAATGTTAATTCTGCAAACCCAGCTTATAGCTTGCGTCAGACTGGCCTGTGGGTTTCTGAGCTTTTTGTTTTGATTTTGAACCATTTTTAGGCCCAAAATGGCCCTGCATGCCAATGTCGTTTCGGCTTGCTCATTTAACATGCCTATTCATGTTAGGCCCTTGTCTATGAATGACGTGACTTACAAAATATTATTTAATAGTCAGCCAAATGATTGCAGAGATTAGGAAGTACACAATTAAGACAAAGAAAGTTGATGTTTGTTTTTCTTAACAGTTAATTTTAAGCCTTTAATAGGGTCTTGTTTTTAAATTTGGATCATAGTTTATCATGTTTGATATACACATCAAGTGCCTTGTATATATATATTATATAAACCAAAACATCTTTATGTTGAACTTTTCTTTGGGGACATCATATCTTTTGGTTTGACAAACTAAACTTGTAAAATTTACAGCGATGTATATATTTTGAAGTGCCTGTATATAAAATTTCACCTATAATCCTCAAAATATTGCATATATATATATATGTATGTATGTATGTATGTATGTATGTATATATGTATTCCTAGCCATTATCCTACTGCAATAATTCTTGCAAAGAAGAATGCCCATGTTGTGGCAATTCCACCTAGAAGGTAATGGGTTACTCCGACATCATATTGTTGTACAATGCTCAAGGCTCTAGGCTGAATATCTGGAGCAACTTTTAATGTCCAGAGATTGGTTGGGTTTGAGTCAAGCTGGAGGCCTATCAATTGTCTACAATATTTTGAGGATTATAGGTGAAATTTTATCGAATCTTAGCCTAATGACAAAATAAATCAGTGGAATGTTTCTACATTTTTGAGTCACCCAGGAAAGTCACATAAACTAACAATGCATGCTGGACCACGTTATTGCAAAAAGTTACACAAAAGGAAAAGAAGCCAAGCACTTCCTAAGTCAATATACATGGCAAAACGTTACACAAAAGGAAAAGAAACCAAGCACTTCCTAAGTCAATATACATAAACGGAGATACTAAAGTCTTACTTTTTCAGGTCTACTGGTTTTGGATTTTTGACTTTCATGAAGTTTTGCTTTACAATTGTAATCTTGCTTTTGAGCATGTTGATCATTTTAGTTTATTAATTTGATTAGTTTAGATATATTCAAAAAGGACTCTTGGTAGTGCTTTTGTATGGGAGACACTTCAGTAGGTTACAAGTATGAATACGAAAACTTATAGCCTCATCGGCACTGTACCAGGGGCCATGGACATAACCTCTCTTCCTGTTTTCTGTTCTGAATGTATTATTTTGTAGCCCCAAAAACTTAAAGACTTAAGTTGTTGGTGCACTTTATGATGTCAAGATTAGATTTTTGTTTTCTTCAGAGCCAACGTTTTAGTTGTTTTTAGGCATTATTCCTTATTATCTACTTGCAAAAATGCTTTTATTGACATGCACTATTCAACTAAGAGCCCTTTTACTTTGAATAGGCTAGGAGACTTGAAAATCAATGTCAAATTGTAAACCAGAAGGTTCAAGTATGCCAACAAAAAATTGAGGAAGCTTGGCTACAGGCAAGAGAGGAAGCGGCAGAGTGTAAAGCAGCAAAGGACATTATAAAAGCTTTGGCCATGAGGGTAATTTTTCTTTTGTTGCTATTTTATGCAGTGGTCCAATGACTTGTAGCTTTGCAACTTGGACTATCTATCTACAATTATCATACTTAGACTCTTGTTATTGAGATCAACATTTTGGAAATGTTAGGGGGCAAAACTGCCGGTCTACCTGATCCACCATCTTTTGTGAACTTGTACGGTTATTATACATGTGCATAACAGGCATCTAAGTTGTTATTATATGATGGAAGTCATTAGACAATGCCACTTATTACCAACTATCTTCATCTTGCACGGCTTTTTTCTGACTTTTATAGCGATTGATTGACCTGGAGATGTAAAGTAATTCACTGAATCAATTTCTCTTCCGCACATGTACTTGTGTCAACCGTGTGTCTTCTAGGCTCTATTGCAGCAAATTTATATTTACGTTTCTTGTTTGCATGTCTTTTATGCGTTGGGTCCGAGAAACAGCACAATTGCACTGTAAATGTTGATGGAAAACCTTTACATATCTGACAAGTTGATATCGGTACACGGTTCAAGTTTTATGTATGCCTAGCAGTCTTTGATATGAATCTTATTGGGCAGCTTCATACTCTATCGGAAAAAGTCTCTGCTGGAAGAGAAGCGAAGGATCTGGTTGATGCAAATCTTCATCAAGTTAGTACCTTGTGCAGAGATAGTCCAAAGCTTGAGGGTGTGCATTCTTTGTTTACTGATACTAATATCCCTCCTGAAGTTAAATTACCGAAAGACAGGAAGGAAGTTAGCCTATGTAGCTCGCCTATTGTGTTCTCCAATAAATTGAAATCAGTGTGCAGGAGAGACCTGTGCCATGATAATAGTAGTAGATCAGTGGAGGATTCACATGTTGCAAGAGCAGAACCTCAACAAAAGGGAGCAGAGGCATCCAAGCTTGATTGGGTAGAGCAGTATGAACCTGGCATTTATATTACATTTACAACCTTGCAAAGTAGGCAGAAAGGGTTAAAGCGAGTACGATTTAGGTAATTTTCTGTCAACTAAATCATATCTCTTTGAATGTGATACTTTTTAACATTCTCATGCAAATGCAGTCACACAAAGTCGCCACAAACCCACACATTTCGTTCAATAATTTGGTCCCAGATAACAGAGACAGTTGATAGATGTTGGAGGGTTTCCACTGTATGACTATCGTAAAAGAAAAATGTTATTCTTACAGTGGTTTGCATGAATGGATTCTGATCTTTTTCATTCTATTCTGATTCAAATTATCTTATAGATTAGTTGTTGGTACCCTTTCTGTATCATAAATGTCAATCTGTATTTAATCTGAATCCAATTAGAGTTAACATTTTTATTTTTATTTTTTTTGTTGCTGCTGCTCTGTTTTGTAGCCGGAAGCAATTCACGGAGAAGGAAGCAGAGCGATGGTGGGAGGAGAATCAGGTTGTAGTGTACCAGAACTATGGCATTGAGGAATAAGGTAACTCAAATCAAAATCAAATGAGGGGCTAACTCATTATAAGTCTCTTTTAGATTGATCCTCGTATATAACAGAGCCTGAAATAATAATTCATGTACTGAAAATCTTCTTAGCCGGGCTATCAAAGTGCTCACTTAACAGTGAAAAGTTAGGCCGTTTATACACACTGCACTTGCTGAAGAAGTTTCTGTGAATATGAATTAATGTAAATAAAAGGTCTTAGTTTATACAGCACAAGTAAATTTCAATATCCTGGTTCTTGTTCTGTGAATAAATCATAGAACCAAGTTCAAAAAAATCAAAAAAGAAAAAAAATCAGTACTCAATTTCAGCCTTTTCAAGCTATTGAAAAGCACAATGGTTCTGCATTTGCAGCCATAATATATATCCTTAGCTGTAAGTGAATGGGGCAATAGAGACAATCCCATATCATGATCGGGGGAATTAGAGAACCCTGCTGATGCCAAAGCCTAGACAAGCAATTGAACGATGTATGGGTGAGACGTGAGAAATTATTCTTGAGTTTAAATAATTCCCCTATCCACAAAAATGAGGAGACATAGTTACTGAAAAGTTAGATCATAACTCCCTCTCCATATTTTATAAAAATATTGCATATTGTGTTTTGTTTTTTAATCTAGAGATAAAAGAAAAAAAAAAAGATTGAGAGAATTTTTGGAGCACACAAGATAACAGTGGGTTCTTGTATTGTGATTATTCCTGGACCTAGAAAAGCAATCACATCCTCAATTGATCCAAGCTTCCTAAATTAAAAACTATTATTTGATTAATACATGGGAAGTTGTATATTGTTATAAGATTGGTATAAGAGCTATTGTAGGTTGTGTTATATTTTAGTGCTTTTTATTGATTATGCCATTATTTTTTAAAAAACAAATTGCACCTAGAACATCCAACAATGGCATAATTGAATTACTCGGTAAAAGACCATGAATTTGGAACAGTAACAACTTGAATATGTATGGATTTGCTTTCATATGGCATAGGTTGTGAGAAAATCAAAATCTGGGTTCATGAATCCGAATTAGTTTTCTGCTCATAGCTTTTTTATGGAGTGATCCAATTAAAATTGATATGCTTCACAAATCTCATCTTTTAGAAAATATATTTTTGGAAGACCTTTAACAACATCTTTTTTAAAAAAAAAATTTGATATAAAATATATATTAGGATGTCCTAATCTTTTATACTATAACCAAAGTTATTGTATAAAACGAAAAAACAAATTTATCATGTGAGGGAACACATTTTAATATCAATAATATATATAAACATTATCATTCTTTTTTTTTTTTGACAAACAAAGTCTTATTATCATTAATATTCACAACAAAACAAAATGTGGGTTTAAAAATAATCGTATAACCCCTAGTCACATATAATCTTATAGCCCTTAGTCACATAATTGGCTAACGTTAAGCAAACTATGTGATAAGTTCTCAACAAAAGAAACTTTCTCAATAAGCGTGATGGAGTCCTTACTTAGCATTACCAATGCCAAGAATTTTTCCTTTGGTATTATCCCCAAATATCACATAGACTCCATTTCCGATTTTGGTGAACCTCTAGAACTTTGATAACTCATCGGTCATGTGCCTTGAATATTCATTATCGGAGAATCATTTGTGTTCTTCTGCTTTTAGATAACTACAAAATAAACTCAACTTGAGATATCGATTTTTTTTTTGTCCTCGAGTGTCAGTAGTCGACTTTCTTCATACCAACATAGGTGCTCTTTCTAATGGGACAAATATATTTTTTTGTATCCTTTCTCTTGACAAAAATTGCAAATAATAATTGACTCATTCTTACAAATAACCTTCACAAAATAATTCTTGTAGTCTCTTTGCTTGACGTAAGGCTTAAATGCCTTTTTTGTGAAAAACAAATTTTTGTGAGCCGACTAACCTATCCAAATCCATTTGCCCAGTAAACTTTAAAACAATTTCTTATATCTCAATGAGTTTATCTTAAATGGTCTCATTTTTCAAAATTAGCTCACCTACCTTGGAGTTCTCATTGGAGTCCTGCATGCAAATCTTAAAGACTTCAAGCTCCATTTTAAGAGTTTTTTTTTTTCCTTTTTCAAATGCTTATTTTACTTCCAATAAAAAAACTTTACTTTTCAAAACAACTTTTTTTTTGGAAGTTCTTCAACTTTATTTTTTAAAGCAATGTTGTTGTTTTTTTTTTAATAAGAGATATTTTTCTAGCTAATTACTTTAGAATCGTCTAGTAAATTTACTAAAAGTATAAAATAAATCGTTATAGGAAGGTTTATCACATACCTCTTCATGCTCAATAGTCTCCTAGCCTTCAATAATAATAATAATAATAATAATAATAATAATTGGCATCTCCTATGGCCATGAGTGCAAAGTTTGAGATCTTACATATTTCTCCTTTTTCAATTAATGAGTCATTGTCACAATAATTTTACGTGACATTCATTACTTTCTTCTTTCCTTTCTTGTTCATAATGAAAAAAACATTCATGAATCTTGAGTTTGGGCTTCTTGCATTTAAAGCATATTATATGATCTGTCTTTGTCTTCTCAATTTTGTCAGTTTATTTCGTTATCAATCTTTTTCTTTACCACTTGCTCAAATTTTTTCCATTTGTCTTTTTAAATTTGAGCAATTCCTTGAACTTTCTTGCAAGCATCCAAACATCTTTTTCATCACTCTCCTCATCACTATCTTCTTTTGACATGACAGTCTTCAATGCAATGTTCTTTTTCTTTTAAGCTTCCTCTTTTGCATGATCCTTCAAGTCTATTTCATAATCCATAAGCTTTCTGATAAGATCGTTAAGTATAGTTTGTTAAGGTCATTTCTTGCCTTGATAGTTATTGTCTTTGCCCTCTATTTCATAGGAAATGGCCTAAGAATTTTATTCACTTGCTTCATGCATAGATGACTTTTACCAAGAGAACTTAGTTGGTTAACATAGTTGTAAATCAAGTATACATCTCATGTATGCTTTCATTGATTCCATCTTAAAGAGATTATACTCCCTAGTGAGCTTACTAATCTTGTATTCTTTAATTTGGTTGGTCCTTTAATAAACAACTTTCTAAGTGTTGCCATATAGCATATGCTAATTTATATTAAAAATTTCTATTGACTTCCTTTCTATATATGTCACATAAAAGCTTGTACGTAGCCTTGACATTCATAGTGAGTTTCTTATAGTCAAAAGCATTCCATTCACTTTGGAGTTTTTGGGGACCTTGTATCCTTTACTATCCATTTTTATAGGAATATAAGAACCATTTTTGCTGCAATTTAATTCTGATTTGCTATCCACAAAATGTGCCTTGAACAGGATTATGATTGTTGACCTACATAGTTCTACCAATTCTAATTTTGATGAAAACAAAAAATTGTCTAGTTTTCAGTACTTGATATTCTTAAAAGTTTGTTTTGGAGGAATTATTTGTCTAAGGAGAAACTAAGTATTATTAGACTTCATAGAGATCAACTGAAGATCAAGACAGGCTTTGAACCAACTCAGTTATTTCTTTTATTAGCTTGTGTTGATGTTGTATTTTGTTTCTAATTGAGTGCTTTTGTTCAATTCATAAAATATAAAATATTTTCAAATTATTTTCTAAACCTTAAAAAGAAAAATTCACTTAAAAATGAGACAAATTTCACAAAACCATAAACTTGTAAAACTTTAAAAATTTATATGTCAAGAAAAAAATCAGTTGTGTAGTTTACTAAAACCGCATATATGGTTTTGAACTATAGAATTAATCAAGTAAAAATTTGCTATAGATAACTGATTAAATTGGTTGCACGATGTGATAACCAATTTAAACAGAGACTAACCGATTGTGACTAGAGATCAAACTAGTTCAAAACAAGCTACATAGTTTAGGAACCAATTTCTTAATCGGTCTTGCAGTTTGAGAATTGGTTTTTAAATTAATCTTGTAGTTTTAGATCTAACAATCATGTTTTAAAATGTGGATAAACTAACATGCAATTTGTCAAAATCGTTGTGTGGTTTGTCAAAACAGCTATGCAGTTTATCAAATCGCCTGTGCAGTTCTATGTTTTCCTAGACTTTTTTAAAAACTATTATTTCATTTCTACTATATATATCCCTTATTTGGTACTTAGAATCATTTCACAAGGTTTTTAAAACACATGCTTTTTCATATTTAATTGGAAATAATTAAGTTCTCAATTTGTTGAAAACTATACACACATCCTAGGACTTAAACTTGTGAGTAATCCTTTATGTTGTATAACTACATATTGATGAGTGTATATTTACTCATTGATGAGTGTATTTATTACATATCTTTTATATTTCCTCTTTTGAGAGAAATATCTTATAAATTACTCAGCTTGTGAGTAATCCTATATGTTGTATGGGTTAGTAGATAAAAAGTTACAATAATGAGATAAATTATGTGGGCCCAAGCTATTTTACGGGGTTGAACTTGTGATCGTGGATTAATAGATAAAAAGTATGTAAGGCCTACCTTGGGGTAACGGCCCAAGCTATTCTAAGTATGTAAACCCCCATGATTAAGGCCTACCTTGGGGTACTTAGCTCAAAATAAGGGTAAGCTCATAATATGGCTAACGGAGAAACACAAGCTTAATAACACCTTATTTGACCTTTATAATCATTCTAAAATTATAATTGGTAATTTATCTAATTTTATTTAGTAACTACATCATTTAATAATCAATTATTAGAAATAAAATCAGCATCTTGCTCGTTTTATTTAAAAAATTCATTTTTCCTTTCTAATGGGATTGTAATTCATTAAATATACAAGATTTTAACAGGATAAGAGATTAAATATAGTGTTTTAACCTAATACAAACTTTAAACCTTCTAAAAAGCCTTGCATTACATTGCATGTAAAAGGGATCATTGAACATCATTAAATAGCTATTACTCATCATTCATTGTTATCTATCACTCATTCTGTAGTCATTAGACATGATTCTTAATTATACATCATTTATAACCCACAATTCACTTGCCATTGTTAAATATTTGTCCTAATCTATCTTTTCGATTACTCTTGTTGGAGGCCTTCAAACCAATTTTGAAATGTGGCCTATATTCTCCATCATTCTAGGAACATGGGTAGCAATTGCCTATGATAAAAAGAAATTGCCATTACCTCAAATAACCTGTCATTATCATAAAATGGGATGACATGTGTGATAGTTAAATGGCTATAAATACAGCTCTTGGTTAGGTCTCTAAGCCACCAATCGTAAACCTCAATCTAAAAGTTATGATCACCTGAGATTGTAAGGTTTAAAAGTATTTAACATTTATCACCAAATTGTGAAAATCTTTAGTGGCAAGAGGTATGTCAAATTTGTGTTTTTATTACGCAATTAATCTAAATGCTATTTAGTTGTTATAAGTATATTTAGATCATTTGTAGATTTCCTATAGTTGGTATCAGAGCCTTAAATGCATTTGCTTTGAATGTATGCAATCTGAAAAATATGCACTTAATTTGGCCTTTTTTTTTTATTTGAAGGTTATTATTTATACATTTTTATATAAAATAATGTTGGATATTATTGGAGAATTAGATTTCAAATATTTTGCAATTTGAAACATTAAAAATAGTGTTGAAAATAGGGAGAATCAATCGGGTCTGTAAAATAGGTTAAACGGATCAAAATCAGGTCGAACTAATGTGCTAGAAGTTGAAGACAACAACATATCATATGACAGCCATTAGATAGATGACACGTCGTTCGCTTATGGTTCTGCAAAATACTTGTTGATTAGTTGCAACCTTTTGGCATGTCGTATAAAGTATTTCATTCAGATACTCTAGCTTTAGTTAATTATAGTTTGATCTTAAAAGTTTCATAATTTTATAAATATGCCCCTATAAAATTGGGTATTCGCATATAGGCCCTTAAAATTTTAGTTAATTATAATTCAACCTTAAAATTTTTATAATGTTATAAATATGCCCCTATATAATTAAGTATTTATATCTAGGTCCCTATACTTTTAGGTAATTATAATTTGATGATAAAACTATCAAAATTTTAGAAATAGACCCATACAGTGTCAGCTATTTTCATATAATCTCTCTAGATTTAGGTAATTATAAAGTGACCATAAAATTTTATGATATTTACATATAAGTACTAATTTGACTCAATTTTATTTTGTGTATTGATTCATGTTTTTAGTATCATTTATATGTTACGTGGTAATTGTGTATGTGTAATTTATCAGTTATATTATGTAGACAATTTGAGTATAACAATTTTAATACATAAAATTAAAATTATGTTCATATTTTTATGTAATGCATATGGTTGTTAATATGAAAAATTTTTTGTGAATAGAAATTAAATGTATTATGATCCATATAATTTTAATTAACTAGGGAGTAGCCACAACATCCTTAATTATGCAAATTATATATTAAGTGGTTTAGGATCACATATAGAAAAATAATAGTAATCATAGTTAATCATATTAATATAATAAATCTTATCCCACAAGAATTTTTATTATATTTATATGATTAATTAGGATAAAATATCAAATTATATTTCCTAATTTAACTATAGGAATTAGACAAAGGAATATAATTTGATAGTTTTATCATAAAATATAAATGAATCTAATTGAATTAAAGCTTTAGCCTACATGCAAGCTTTAGGCTTCCTAAATCCTAATGGACTGAAGCTCTTAAAATTACAGTGTATGTATTAAACCAAGTTCCAACCAAGGCTATCTTAAAGAAGCCATTTAGGAAGCTTTAGGCTTCCTAAATCCTTGTGGACTGAAGCTCTTAAACAGTCTACAGTGTATATATTAAACCAAGTTCCAACCAAGGCTGTCTCAAAGAAGCCATTTGAATTATGAAATGATTGGAAACCAAGTTTGGGATATATATGCGTTTGGGGATGCCCGTTTGAAGTAAGAGTTTATAACCCATATGAGAAGAAATTGGACCCAAAAATCATTAGTAGGTATTTCATTCAATATGATGAAAGGTCTAACGAGATAAATTCTACTGTCCATCTCACAACAATAGGATTTTAGAATCAAGAGATGCCAAGTTTCTTGAAAATAACTTGATCAGTGAGAGCAATTAGTCTTAGAACAACATTTTTTAACATGATTATGCAGATCTCAACCTTCCACTTCAAGTAATAGATTGATTGTTATTCACAACACTCCTCAAGTTTAAATAAGTATTGTGCAACCAATCATTAAAGATCATAAACTACTAATAACAATCATGTAGATTAAGTTGTTCAATAATTTCCAGAGATAATTGAACAACCAGTTGAACAATAAGCCTTTTAAGAGGATGTTGGCACAACATTAAAGAGATTAGTAATTCCTAGTGATTACATAGTGTATCTGCAAGAATTTGACTATAACATTGGAGTAGAAAATGATACTGAAACATTTTCATAAGCAATGAGTTTCAAAGAATTAAATTTATGGTATAATACTATGAAAGATGAGATGAATTTTATGGCATTTAACGGAGTCTACGATCTTGTTGAGTTGCTTAATGGTGCAAAAACCATTGGACGTAAATAGGTCTTTAAAACTAAGAAAGACTTGTTGGGCAACATCCAGAGATATAAAGCCAAAATTTTACTAAAGGATTCACTTAAAAGGAAAGAATCAATTACAAGCAAACCTTATCTCTTGTATCTAAAAAAGATCATTTTTGTATTATTATGGTATTAAGCGCTCATTTTAACTTAGACCTGTAATAAATGGATGTGAAAATAACTTTTTTAAATTGATATTTAGAGGCAGATGTTTATATGAAACAACTAGAAGGATTTTTCACTAAATCAATCTACAAAGTGTTGCATGATTTAAGTAATGCTAGAAAGCTATGAAAAGAGAATACAACTTCACATAGGGAATGAAGATTACCTAGTCGTAAAAGCTATTATCACTTTTAAGTTGCTTCTCCATTCTGGTTGAAGCATAATGTTATATCATTATTATTTTGTGCCAAGCTTTATTAGGCGAAATATATCACTCACTGTGTTAGATAGAAAGGGTTATCATAAATACATTAAGAATGGTTCTTTATGTTTATATAATAATGATAATGCTTTGCTAATTAAGAGTCAGTTAATGAATGACCATTATATCTAATATAACAAGAAACGTCTTAAAATGAATATGTGAACATAATAAATAGTAGTTCGAGAACTTTGAATAATAACGAATTTTGGCATAAATGATTAGGTCATTTAAGCGTGAGATGACTATTTAAACTGGTTAAGGATGATCAAATATCTGATTTGACTATAAAACCTTGTCTAGTTTATAAATTTTGTATTCAAGAAAATATGACCAAATCCTTATATAGGTGTTGGAAATTAGGGCCACTATTAATTAGAACTAGTACATAATAATGTATATGATCTAATGAATCATACTGCCAGTTGTGGTTTTCAATACTTTATTATCTTTATCACAATATGGACATGTGTTTCTTAAAAACATGAGTCACAAAATTTTGAGGTGTTCAAAAATTTAGACTAGAAGTAAAGAAACAAGCTACTATGCATACTAAACACCTTCGATCGGATTGAGGATGTTTATTCATGAGCAGTAAATTTACAGATTATTTAAAGTAGAATAAGATTCTAGCTCAATATAGTTCTCCAGATACTCTTCAACACAAATGTGTTTAGAAATAGAGAAATCAAACTTTATTAGATATGGTTTGACTGATATTGAGCTCCACCAATCTTTTAATATATCAATGGAGGTTATGCTCTAGAAATTGCTAATTCACTTGTTGAAGAAAGTTTCATCGTAAGTTGTTCCTTCTACTACATATGAGATATGGACAGGAAGGAAGTCAAGTATTAAGTATGTTAAGATTTAGGTTATTCTATTTATATAAGAGTTATGTGATAGGATAAATTTGCACCCAAGTGATACAAATATAAGTTCATTGGATATCCTAAATATTCTATGGGATATCAATTTTATAATCCAAATAAATGAAATTTGTTCGTTGCTAATTATACCACATTTCTATAGAAATAGTTTCTTATGGGTCATGGGTATTATAAAAGGATTGAACTTCATAAAGTCTATCAGGATGATAATGAACTAATAATGGAACCTGAAAGTGAATTGAGTGAAATATCTTGAACGTATTTTCCCGTAGTTTAAGAAGGACATCAAGGCTACATGTTAGGTATGTTTGATACCTAAAATGTGCTCTTAGTATTTTCTTAGTTGAAGAAAAGGATCCTATGACTTATAGAAAGACAATGTTAGACATTGTTTAGGGAAAATGACAAGATGCCATGAAATTCAAAATTAACTTTAAGTATGACAATCAAGCTTAGGACTTGGTTATACTTTCCTTAGGAATTGTTCCTAATAGTAACAAAGTTTGCATATCGAAAGTGTGGGCCCAAAAGAGGTAGAAAACTTCAAAAGCCTGATTAGAGTAAAAGGTTACACTCAGCGGTCTAGCATCGATTATGAAAAAACCTTTTCACCAATACACATGCTAAAGTTAATTCAAATTTGTTGAATATTAAAGCATGCTAAAGTCTTTATTTTGATGAGGTAATCAAATAGTCTGATTTCATTAAGAACAAAGAGAAAACGTGTGTATTCAAAAAGAGTAGTGGGAGCATAAAATGTCATTCTTGTTCTCTATATGAATAACATACTCATTGTGATATTATTATTTTACAAGTCAGTCAGTTAAGAGTTATTTAAGTAAGAACTCATTTATAAAAGATTTGACAGAGGCTTTCTATATAATAAATATAAAATTTTATAGAGATAGGGTTAGGAAGCTGATAGGACTCTATAAATCTTCGTACATAGACTAAGTCCTAAAAAAGGTGCATTTTCAATAACTGTGAGATAGTTAATATACATTTCAGATATGATATTCATCTTTCTAAGAGGAAGTGTCCTTAGGAAGATGATGAAAAGGTTAGAGTGTCTAGCATATCATATACATTAACTAGAGCTAGCTTGATATGTGTTATGTTATGTATGAGAGCTGTATTTTCATGGCTATAAGTGTTACGAGTTAGTATCGGTCTAATTCAAGTAACGACCATTGAATGACCATGAAACATATCCAGTTATACTTGAGAGGTACAAAGGACAAGTTTCTAACTTATGGAGTATGTTACTTATAAATGAGAGGATACATAGACTTAAACTTCTAGTTTGATCCGGATGATAGATAATATATATCTGATTATGTACTTCTTCTCACTGGTACTATAGCTAGTTGAAGAAGTGTTATTCAAATGTCTACATTTGTTTCTATCTTAGAGGTAGAATATGTTGTGACTTGAGAAGTGTTATTCAAAACAAATACTGTAGATATTCAAGTTAATTGCAGAGCTCAGAATAAGTTATAAGCTTAATGAATCCTATCATAATATAATGCAAAAATAATGGGGTAGTTGCTCAAGCCAAGAAACTATAAAATACACAAAAAAATCTAACAATGTGGATTCCCAATACCACATTATTAGTAACATTTTGGCTATTTGAGATGTAAACGAATTTAGAAAATAACCTTACATATTATAGCGGACCCACTATCTAAACACTTTAAGGCGTTTGAGAAACACGTAGAGTCAATGGATATTAAATACCACTATGAATGACACTAGAGCAAGTGAAAGTTGTTGGAATTTGTGCTTATATGCCATCCCATTATCTATAAATATTTAACTATAATATTTTTAATAAAATCGTTTATATTATTAATTATTAAATGGTAAGATGCTTGTAATATTTTAAACATTGTATGATCTGGAGGAGTTCAGATTTAGTCTAAAGGAGTTTAGATCAGTGCTAAAAATTAGCAACGCTTAAAGTTATAAGTGTTAAGAGTTAGTAGGTTATAAGAGTTAGCAAAATCTAAAGAGTTAGAGTCTTGTCTAAAATGGGACAAAGACCTGAGGATATATTAGTAATGACCTAGCTGCAAAGAGTTGCAGATAGTGCTAGGAAATGTCATTATGCAAGTATATTCTCAAACACTATGTTCATGATCTAATTTCATTAATGCGGGTCTACTGGTGAAATTCAATAATATAGATTAGTGTATGTCTATATCTGTATGGTCCAGATGGTTAGTCTTTATAAATTATGAGTTTAGCGGAAGCTCGTATAGAGATATAGGTATTCAATGAGGACTGGATACTTAACAAATTCACAAAGACCTCCAATAGACATCTCATAAGGCCATCAATGGAAAATCTTTTGAGTTAAGTAGTATTCATGACCCTTTTACCTAAGCGCCACTGTGGGCTTGAAAGTGATCCATCCTTTGGTTCCACATATGTTAGAAACCTTTTATGATCTGATCGCTGGGTGTTGCTGGGTATAGTTTGATGCTCATGGAGTCCGATGTGCGTAGATATGGGATTCGTTAGCTCATATGAGTGAGTTGTATATCCTGAGCTCCGAGATTGTATTTCAGAAAATCTTGTGACCACAAGTATAAACCCTGAGAATAGTTTCTATAGGGCTAAACAATTTACAATATTGTTTATGGAAATACAAATCTGGAGATAAATTCAAGATTGGGCAAATAGAGATTTGATGGTGATGATCTATATCTCCGCTCTTTCAGGATATTAATGACAGGAATTATACGTATATACTATAACCTCAATTTGTATAAATTAACGCATTACTTTGTAATATTCGTAACGTGTGTGTGTAGGGGGGAGGGCATTATTCATGGATGTATCGAAGAGTTCCATATGACAAAACGGGCTTGGACCTAGAGGGTCTCACAATATAAAGTGTACTCGTTGCGCACTAGGGTAGCGGACTAGATTCAATAATTTGATCTAGAAAATTTTAGCAAATCAGATATTTGTTTAAAGATCCATTAGGATGTATATTTGTCAAGACTTAATTGTTAAGTATATCATATAATTAAGTTGACATAAGTTATTAACTAATAGAATGTTGACAAGTGACATAATTTAGTCTATAAATTATTTTTACCTTAAATTGACCTATTAACCTTGTTAGTAAAAATAAGTAAGGTAAAATAATTATTCAAAATTATTTTAAATAATCACTTAAATATTATATATAATAATTGTTATTATAAATGTCAATAGAGATACAAATAATTATTACTATGATATATTAATAATGACATGAGATTATGAATGTGGAACACCATTGAAATAAAGTTTACAAAATATATAAAAAGTAAAAATGTTTTAATTTTTATTAAGTTGGTAATTAAATTACACTAGTACAATAATAAAAGAAAATAAAAATGTCATTTTTAATTTTATTTGTTTTAATATATAGTGCTGTAAATTTATTTAATGAATAAGTATTAATAAAAAGAAAAACATTGGTAGCCAATAAAATTAAAAGATAGGTCATTTATTATTTTTTGATAGAAAAATAAAATAAAAATAAAATGAAAGTGGTTCAACCACTAAAATAGAGATGGATTAATTTGATTAATTCTCTCTCAATTCCATCTTCCAGCTATGCTAAAGAAAAGTAAGAAAATTGGGAAGTCAAAATATTTTTGGATAAAAATATGCTTCAATGAAATACAGTTTCAAATGTGCTAAGTAAGAGTTGTATAAACAATCTATTTTCTTGATAACAAATATATATGTGTTGAAATAGGTTGAACACATGTTGCTGGAAATTAATCAAAGCTACCATTCTAGTTCTATAATTCCACTGGATTGTTGTGAACTAGAATTGTTCAAGAGTAGGCTTCAAAGTGAGCTCCAAAATTTGTAATCTTCACCAAAGTTTCTACAGTATATTTTTACAATCTTAATTTGTTTATAATTTAATTTATATGTGTACATGTTTATTATATATTTAATTACACTACAAATCGTATGTGTGAGACATATTTAAATTTTTTAATATATACACAATCACATACATACACCCAAAAATACGTTAACACATGTCACCTTCTAAACATATATTTTCTCAATTAATTACTATGCAATCTCAACTTACACACATCTCAAAATTTGATGCCATAATTCTATTTAAAATGTTCACCTTTTTTTAAAACAATTGAAGTAAATTTATAATATCAAATTTTTTGGATTCGAGGAGATCTTTAGAGGTTTAACGAGCCTTACTTTCAAACGTATATGATTGAAAAGATTGAGATCTATTATCCAACAACCTAGGTTATATCTCTATATAACTTGCTATATCAACATTGAAATCATTACAACTAATAGGATTCTGTCACATCGCAATCTTTTAATACCGCCTTAAATAAGAATATTTTTCCATAATACTTAATGTTATCAGTTTTTGTTAATTTTTTAATTCTCGTTTATAGAGTAAACATTTCACCCATGAAGTTGTTAACTTTAACAACACCGACTAATAGAACACAGGTGCATTGATGACATGAAAAAGAAGGGGGAATAAAACAAAATTTAATTTTTTAAAATTTTAAAACACAACTTTTAGAAACTAGGTTATAATTAAATTAATTTAAAAATCGATCAAATTTTCTAAATCTTTTGCAATCTTTTTGAATTTGATCTTATTGGCAATAATCTTATACTACAATAAATTCGTTCGCTCTGAGTTAATTAAAATAGTACATTGATACAACCCAAAGAAGCATAGTAGAACACCTCAACAGTTTTTATGGGCAATGAAAAATATAAAAGAAAAATCTAGGTGTCGTCAACAAAACGAACTCCATCTTTGGCACACCTTTATCTCGATTGAAATTTAAACTTTACATGACATGACTAATCTTTTTCTTTCTACCAAGCATTCCTACTCTTCTTTCTCACGTAAGAACAAATCTTGTTTGTTTGTCCACACCTCCCATTCCCAAAATCCGAAAACAAACCGAGACTAAAATACTGTTGTTCACTTATATGGTTGAAATATTAATATAATAGTGTCATGTAAGTCCATTTAACTAATTAAATTTAATCTATTTTACACATTTAATAAACACATAAAGTCAATGAACTGAGATTATCAGGTAGTAAAAATGATCTACTATATAATATCACATATGTCATAAAATTTATGATTACTTTAAAAGCTAGAAAAGCATTATTCTAAGAACTATGTTTCTTAATTTAGTAACATTATTCATTTGTTTGTTTGTTTGCAAAGTTAAGAAGAAATCAGAGCATCCTTTTAAATAAATTAATTATTATTTCTTTTGCTTTTCTCTTTTCTTCTTTGAGACATTTCATTCATGTGATGTCCCGTTCAGATTTAGGACTTTAGTAAAAGAAATTGTCATGATGTTTACTTTCGGCAACAGTTTCTGGATTTCTTATTTAAAAATATTGAATCAAAATGAATTAATTATTTACTAATAAAATAATAAAAAAAAAACTGCAAGATTCGGATGTTTTTGGTTTGAAAGTGTGTTCAAACGTACTTGCATTTGTGAGAGAATAAACCAAAACATACTTTCCATCTAATGATTGTTAATGTCTTTTTCTTTTTCTTAACAGTTTTTTTTTAATGAAAATTAATATTAGGTAAAATAAATTTAGGTGGTTTAGTTTCAAAATTAGTGCAATTACGGAGTAATGACTTAGATATATAACTTCATGAATTAGTCTAATAATTAGTTTTACCTAAAAGATTACAAAAATTACGTTATATATTTTAACATTTCAACTAATAATTTATTTATTTTAATGGAATAATTTATTGTTGCAATTATTTTAAAAAAAAAAACATGTGTTAATTTTGAAGTCATTCTATGATATCATGAGAGTTTTTATGATATCAATAACTGAAGTAACATGGACCATTGAATTCATCCAATAGTCTATAATAATTATATTTAAAAAAATAATTGAATTTTAAAAAGAGAAACTTACGATTAAATAGGCTAATGG
This sequence comes from Ailanthus altissimus, assembly GCA_946807835.1. Taxonomy (NCBI): domain Eukaryota; kingdom Viridiplantae; phylum Streptophyta; class Magnoliopsida; order Sapindales; family Simaroubaceae; genus Ailanthus; species Ailanthus altissimus. Next base: position 15,238,788 of record OX327697.1, on the reverse strand, counting down.
AATTATAATTTTATTTTACTTCTCACTCTTTATCAGAAGTTTACTGCATCTTTTTAACAAAATAAATAATTATACTATCTACTCTCAAAACTTTTTTCTTCAACAAATACAAGTTTCCAAATACATAGATTTGAACTAGTTTTAAAACAAATTTTAATAGATTTTTTTATTTAAAATATAGCTATCTTGTAGTTCATCTAAATAATTTTAGGAAGTGAATTTCGATCCACTAATGATTCTCAATCCATCACTAAGGGAAGGTCCTAATAATGATTAAGGGAGTGACTTTAGGATCCACTTATAATCCTCGGCCACAAAATTCTCTATATCAATAGGCATTTCTTGGCAATTAGCATTAGCCGAGCCAACCACATAAGGCTCTTCTTAAGATTGACTATATCAATTCTTATTGAGGATCAAAGGCTCACTAATACTCTCGAGGATCTCGAAGTTAGACCTTTGACCAAACAATCTCTACAATCACGAGATCAACAAATCAACTCTAATCTCGAAAATCTTGAAAGTTAGTAATCTTTGACACAAATTGAATTCAAATAAATAGAGAATGAGCCTAAATCAAGAAAATATATATTTACCTTAATCATAGTAGGATTTTGCAATACACGCCTATAAAAAAGAGACTAAAGGGTTAAGAAAAAAGATTCTTTTCCCTAAAGAATTTTTATCTATTTTTCTAGATTCTTTTCTCTAGTTCTCTCTCAAACTTTAACAACACTCTTTCCAACCTAATAAACACACAACAACTTTTAGACATCTCCTAAAACTTTCTCTTGTCTTCTTAGTATTTTATTTTGGATTCTCGCTGACTTAAGCATTAGAAGATTATAATTGAAAAATATTTCGATGTAGCCTAATATTGTTTGTGGTTGCAGGAAGCTCTTGAAATTCAATAAACGCTTAAAGTGGTCAATTCAACCTAACCTAGCAAAAACATTAGTAACAATTCCTAAAAATACACAAATCTAACTTATTGGTTTAGGACAATCTAAAATTTCCTAAAAATACACAAATATAACTTATTGGTTTGGGACAATCCAAAATTTAGGATCAATGGATCTCAGCAATCTGACTATGTATTAGAGTCATGCTATGTGTTTTGAATTCCTTCTTATCAATTTTAACTAGATTAAATTCAAAAAAACGAAAGACTTTATCTTATAATGCATGCAGTTTATTAAGATTTTTAGCAAGTAACAAATAAGCAACGGATATATAATATGTTTGTCCCGATTAGAACTCTTTGTAATTATTAGATTGCAAGGGATATACTTGGATCAAGTGATACAATCAAAGGGTCGTAAAATGAATATTATTTCTAGTTATTGTTGACTACTCTAGACTCATCAAGAGAATGAACAAGAAGAAGAAACCCATAAAAAGAGGAAAGTTAGCGTTTGCAAAAGGAAATAAAGATGCTTCGCATGGATTGAGGAAAAGGAAACGTATTGAGAATTGAGAATTGAGAAGTGAGACAAAGAGATCAACAACTTGAATTGAATATGGCATATCGCTTGAGAAAAAGGGCCTCAAAGAACTGCAAAGTCATCCCGTTTTGCCACGTGGAACACTTTACTTCACGTGGTAAAAGTTGGTGCCACATGAGTATTTCCCCCCTTCTTGAACGTAGTCTTTCTTTCAATTCTGCGTTATGTCTACAACAATATAATATAATTAATTTATATTTGTTATTCAAATCCAACCCCACACCACAAAATATATAACATACAAATTATAGTTTAATTGTCGGGTGAGTTTCCGCCTTCTGAGTAAATGAAAGAATGATAGACCCATTCTTGATTCATTATTAATCTTTAAAATGAAATGGATACCTTGTCGGGCCAGCTTTCTTATTATTTTATTTTTTTTGAGTATACAACACACACCCTTCTCTATCTTGCAACATGCAGGATTGAACTTCAGACCTAATGAATATTAAAGGAGGGGTTAACTAATTCGGCTAGTACCCTCAGCTCCAACTTCCTTATTCAACATTAATGAATTATAATAAAGATGAGAGATTTTGTAATAATATAATTAAAAATTCACCTTTTAATCTTACGTATTTGATATCTTAAAAATTTAATATAATAATGAGTTAAACCTAAAGAGGCATTTTAAGTTATGTTATATGTTTAAAATCTTCTTTCTTGTTATCATAATCAATTCATTATTGTGATTGCTCTTTCAAGTATTGCTGGATATGTATTAAAAGCTTAATGAAAATACATGTAAATAATATAGTACACTCGCCTAGCTTAAAATTTTTTCTATTAATTTTTTATTTAATTTGACCCGCATCTAATAAATTTAAATTATTCGAGTCAAATTAATGTAATTTGTACAAATTAAAAATATCGGGTGAAAATTAATTCTGTTGTTATTTCTTTCAAATATATAATTGACCTAATTTGATCAATCTTGATGAGATATTAACAACATCACTCTTTAAAGTTTAACACAAATTATATTTTGATAGTAATTTTAATTTTAATTATAATACCATCCTCTACTTAATTAAAAAGGGTAAAATATCACTATTAAAATATAATTTCTGACAACCTTGAGGGGTGACAGTGTTAATATCCCAAACCTTGATATCTGTAGCCCGAAAACTGAATATCTAGTTTTCCTTTTTTATTTAAAAAAACAAATTAAAGAATATGAAAAATTAAATAAAAACAAAAACCTAAATTACTAAATCGCAAAACCTAGCAGCTCCAAATCCCTTAATCAGCTGAAATTCACCCCCCGCCGCTCGTCAAAAATAAACCAATGGCGTCGTTTGCTGCTGCGGCTGATTCCTTCACCAATCGATGCCGCGAATTGAAGCCGAAGAGACTCAAAGAAGTCCGGCCTAAGCCATGTGCTGAGAACCCCGTCAACGTTTTTGAACGCTAGAATCGATCCCTAAGCCATGTATTGCTGGTGAGCGGTGAAGGAGGAATGCCGGTGCTGGTGAATTTTGTTATTCTGTTTTTAATAAGTTTGAGAAAACCAATTTGTAAACTAAAATTCTGGTCAGTGGTACCCAGAATCCGGACTGAATAAAACTCGCAGCACAAAAAACTGTGAGTTAAGCCCGTATCTAGGATTGTAAATTAAAATACTAATCCAGGTCCGCCATAGATATGTCACACTATTATTAAGCATGAGATGTTAAAATACTTGTCAAAATAGCATGTGAGAGAGGAGATTTGATCAACATAAATATCCCATATATTTCTCTTTCCACCACTACGGCCCAATTTCTAAGGATTTTGTTTTTTTTTTAAATGAAGAATTTCTAAGGAACTTTTAATATATTGGATAACAAATTCGTTTTTAGAACATTGCATTTATCTTTTAAGCTACTAATAAGTGGCGATTAATTATACACACACATATATATATATAGGTATCAAATTAAATATAATTTGTAGTGGTCAATTATAGTATGTCATTTGTCTAAGTGTAAATAGACTTTAAATTAAAGAATTTGAATTAAATTCATACATTTATACTTCAAAAAAGATTTGAAATTATATCTTATAAATATGACAATGATTCAAGAATTATTCATTTAACATTCATCATTCATAATTGTTTGATTCAAATTCACATTGATCAACATTCATCATTCACAATTGTTTGATTCACATTGTTCATTTATACAAAAAATATTACTATTTGTTTGTTTGGGCAACACTCCATAAAAAAAAACACTTTTTTCTTTAAAGAAACATTGATTTAAGTATTGGGTATTTTTTTTCTTATTAAAGATGGTGAGCCTTTGTAAATCAAATGAGTTCGTAAGGGCAAGTTAGTAATTTTTGTGAGGTTCCAAATTGAGAAACGTTAGTGACAAAGTCTATGGAAAAGTTTCAACGAAAAGCTAACTTTTCAAAAGCCACTTAAAAAAATTTTGAAATTAAAAAGGAAAAGAAAATTGAGATAAAAAAGGAATGCAGTTGTCAAGGATTGAACTTGAGTTGCTAGCATAACAAAGAATACTCACCATTATACTACAATAACTTTGATGTTCGAAATAAAAAATTTTAAAAAAAAACTATCGAAACTTTAGCTACCAAATGAGCCATCACCTACCGCCATCAACCACTGCATCAGTCACCGTTCACAGTCAAAAGCCTTCTGATTAACTCAGAAAGAGGCAGCCAACCTAACTTTAAAATGCTGTTATCATATGTCATTGGAATTGTTGAAAACAGACAAAAAACTAAATTGGCTGCTGCTCTTCGATCTAGTAGTTTTAGCCATCGTTCGCTGTCATTTAGCCTTCCAATCAACTTAAGAAAGACCCAAGTGACCAATTCCAAGCATCACTGACCTTTAAAGATGTCAAAAATAAGCTAGATTATGACAAGTCTAAGGCTAAACTGTTGCCGCCTTAAGCCATATGTGTCGCTATCTCTTTGAACTCCACCACTTTGAAATGAACCAAAAACAGCCTTAGATGCTATCGACTAATTTATCCCAACTAGTCTGTCACAAAACATCATTGAAAACTGTTGGAGATAGTACTTATGTCTCATTCAGATATACAGTAAACATTTAATGATGATTGTTAGTACATAATTATATGATAAGAAGCTTGTAACTTTTTTATACATTGCAGATCTAAAAGAGTTTAGATCTGATCTAAAAAAGTTTAGGTCAGTGCTAAAGTTAGAAATTCTAGAATGTTAGAACTTTGTCTGAAATAGGGGCAAAAACTAGAGAATAATATAGTAATGACGTAGTTGTAAAGAATTACAAATGGAGTTAAGAAATGTCATTACCCAATATGTTCTCGAAAACATCATTCCTGATATATGGTTATCGACATGGGTCAATCGGTATTCCTTCTGAATTAGTATATGTCTTTATCTAAATTGTTCAGATGGTTGGTTTTAATAGACCATGGACTTAGCGAAAGTCTGTATAGGCATGCAAGTATTCAGTAAGGACTGGATACTGAACAGCCCCATGAAGACCTCCAACAGATATCTCATAAAGCCGTCAATTGAGAATCTTTTCAAGTTAAGATAATCCTTTGACCTGAGTGCCACAGTGGACTTATGAGTGATCTACCATACTTTAGTTCCACAAATGTCAGAGACCTCTCATGGTCTGACTGCTGGGTGTCATTAGGTATGGTCTGATGCTCATGGGGTTCGATGTACATAGATATAGGATATATTAGCTCATGGGGTCCGATGTACATAGATATAGGATATATTAGCTCATATGAGTGAGTTATATATCTTGATGCTTCAAGATTTTATTTCAGGAAGTTTTGTGACCACAAGTATAAAATCTAAAAACGAGTTTTTCAAAGGGTTAAATAATATCACTAAAGAGTTTATTGATATTATTTACAAAAATAAAAATTTGAAGATAAGTTTATGGTCAAGCATATAGAGATTTGACAATGATGATCTATATCTTTGCTCTTCTAAAGATACAGGTGACATAGGGATTATACGGATATGGTTGGCCTTAATGTGTATGGTTCAATGCGCCGTTCTACAATATTTGTAACATGTGTGTAGAGTATCGTTCACGGACTTGCGAAAGTGTTCTGTAAGATAAAAGGGTGTGAACCTAGAGAGTCTAACAATATGAAGTGTACTTATTAAGCAGTGGGGTAATGGTATGAATGGTACGGATCGATCTTGAAAGGTTTCAAAAAGTAGGATACGTTTTAGAATCTATTTGAAAAGTGAAAATCATAGTTTATAAATAAGTCCCTATTACATAAAAAAGTGAAAATGAACGCATGGTATCTATGCATGGTCATTTGTGTGACAAATGATAGCATGCATGGACATGCATATAATAAATGTCAACCATACAAAGTATTTGTATGGATAAGTGACATTTATCGCCCATGCATAAGCTTACATGGTCAAACTTAACTCCATGATGGACATTTGTCCAAAATGGAAGTGTTAAGTTAAGTAAAAGCAAATAAAAGAGTTCATTTGTAGCGGAATTCTTTTTGGTGTGAAAAAATCGTGCATAATGTTTTAGGAAAAATAAAACTTTGAAAAAGTTGCATTTTAGTGCCTAAACTCAATCTTTAAGCAAATGATGCAAGAACTAGTTCAATTGTTGAACTTCATTTGATTCCTGCACGAAACACTGATTAAAGGCTACCATTCTAGCTACTTTAATCCCACTAAACGTTGGAGTTTAAAATTGTTCAAGAGATGACTTCATTGTGAGCTTAACAAGCTTTAAAGTTTAATAATCTTCACCAAATCATTTACAAGGGTATGTATTCAATTCTTGTGCTATTTTTGATTCAGTTGTAATGTATATATATTAATTATATTATTTTATTCTACTGCGTAATGTATGTTGGACATGGATTTGAAATTTTTTAACATGTATACAATCACATGTATGCATAATTTAATGCACTAATAGATCATATTAGAGCATGTTTTGTATATTTTTTGGTTATTGGAGTGTTATATGAAGAGTTAGGGATGCCAAAAAATAGTGGGTGATGCATTTTGAAGTGTTTAAAATGTAGAAAATGACCTACTGTCGAAGGAATGTTATGGCGTTTATTTGGGTTCTACATGTTGAACGTTGGGGCATTCAAGTATTGAACATCGAGGTGTTAACAGGGCATAATGCTGAGGCGTTCAAGTATATAACACCGAGGAGTTTGCAAGAAAGAAGCAAGTTTGTTACATGCATAATGTTATAGCATTGAAGATATGAACGCAGTGGCATTATCCAACACACAACACTAGAGCATTCAAGTGTTGAACATTAGGGCATTAAAGTAATTTAATGTTGGGGCATTAATCTATATAACACTGGGGCGTTGAGACTGTTTGATACCAGAGTGCATTAGATTGAGTGTGAGCCTAAAAAGGGGTACAAATGTTTTTTTGGAGCATTATATTATATAATGCGAGGTTGTTCAACTTTCTGTACTGATTGTTCTAAACTATACACTGTAACTTGCATTTTTGCATGTCAAATATTTATTTTTTATACATATATAATTGTTATATTGCTGTATTATAAATTGTAAATATTTGTTTATATTGTTAACCACAATGAAAGCCCTATTGGTGGGTGTTAGTTGTACTTGCGTGAGCAAATATTCTGATTATGAATTAAATTCATATGAAATGCGAATTTTTTATTTATTAAATTGTAAAAATATCTCTTAATCAAATTAAAATATATTAAATTATGAGATAATGTTAAACATAGTCCGCCTTGTCAATACGGTACTAGTCTAGTCATCTCGATTTTTTTTCAATGTCGTTAAAGTGTGAGGGATTTGATTGGTGTGATTCGAAATATATCGATTAAACATAAGATGAAGCAAATATAAGAGAAAGTATTATCCAATATCGCTAAAGTGTAAGGGTAATATTAGTAACTTATATTTTATCATTGAGAAGTAAATCTGGAATACACTTACCTAATATCGCTAAAGTGTGAGAATAAGGTATATTTAGGATCAAAAGTAAGAGTTATATGAGATGCAATTGACAAGAGTTGTCTACCTTTAGGATTTTACAAAGGCCAGTATGGCTAAAGCATGAGGCTTGAGTAGAATGTTGATTGGATCTACTTTTCACTATAAAATTTAAAATGTTTAAAATTTTGTTTTTTTTATTTGAGAGATTATGGGAAATATGTAAAGCAGTGAGAGGAAGTCTTTAGATAAAAAATATATACTAACTATATCCATGATCTAAAAAGTTAATTTTAATGATTACAAATATTCTACTAAACATCTCCTATATTGTCTTATGGAGATAAGATAAGAAGAATACGAGCGATTTAGTAGATACACATATTAGACACACACGAACTATAGGGCATAAAGAAAAAAATAATTATGACTGACTAAGATTTGAGAATTGTTCTAGATTCAGAATATCTTAATATATTATTGATCAGTAGATGATAACATGTGTTTTTTATAATACTTCTTTTAAAGAGGCTTAAACTTATCAGAAATGGATGAAGGATAATTGAAGAGTTAAATCATATATCCTAGCCTCAATATCTATTGATATTCATTGAGAGCAAGTGCACATGAATAGTGCAAGTAGTATTATGCTCTATTTCAAAAAATAGTTTAATATATTCAAATCCACAGGATAAGAATAAATGCAAAGGAAAGTCCTTCATTGCATTGTAGTTGGACACTGTAAATTTTACTGTCCAAAGTACTTTGCAATAGACAATTTAAATCCCTTAGGTGTCTGTTTATCAAATATTGACATTTCATCAACATTTGATGCTAGAAATAGTTGTATATTAGATATAGCCTATTAATCTTATATCAACAATTTGTTGTGTGATTTGAGCAATGATAGGAAGTTGCAGAAAAGAGAAGTACATCTTCATATAGGAAATAAAGATTTCTAAAATGATGAAGTTGTTCAGACTTTCAATCACTTCTCTCTTCTACACTTACAGAGGCATTAAGTTGTATGTATTTTGCTTTATGCTAAACATTATCAGATAATTAATATCATTTCTCGTGTGAGACAATGAAAGTCATCGTGTATATAAAAGAAATTATTCCTTATATTTACATGATGTTGATAATGTATGATCAGTTGAATGCTAGTTGATAAAAAGCCATTATAATTAAGATAGGAAATGTCTTGAATATATTGGTAAATAGAACAAGTAATAAGTTCGGTAGCTTTAAATAGGACTTGTGGTAAATGAGATTAAGTCATATAGGCGTTAGATGTTTAACTCATTTGGTTAGGGATGGTCAGATACTTGATCTTACTATAGAGCCCTATCCTATTTTTGAATCCTGTATTTAAGGGAAGATGACTGAATCTCCTATTATTTGGTGTTTGACACCGTGCTACTGATTTATTGGATCTAGTACATAGTAATGTATGTGGTCTAATGAATCACACTACTATAAGTAGGTTTACCTACTTCGTTGTCTTTATCGATAAATGTCACAATACGGATAAGTGCTTGATGAAACACAAGTTAAAAGTTTTTAAAATGTTCAAAGGGTTTCGACTTGAGGTAGAGAAACCAATTGATATATGTATTAAATATTTTTTATTAGATTAAAATAGTGAATACAAAAGCAGTGAATTCGTGAATTATTTAAAGAAGAATAAGCTTCTTGCTCACTATAATCCTTCAGGTACCCCTAAACACAAAGGTGTTTAAGAAATAAAGAATCAAACTTTATTAGATATGGTCTGATTAATAATGAGCATTACCGATCTTCAAAAATATCTATAGGGTTATGTTATAGAAAATTGTTGCTTACTTGTTGAATAGAATTCTATAAAAAAATTGTTCCTAATACTCCGTGTGAGATATGCATTGGTAGAAAATCGAGTCTTAAGTATGTTAAGACTTGGGGTTGTCCTATTTACATAAGAATTACCTAATAAGATAAACTTGTACCAAAAAGGTATAAGTATCGGTTCAATTGATATCCTAAATACTTTAAGGGATATCAATTCTATGATCTAAAAAGAATGAAATGTTTGTTTCGTGTAATATTACTTTCCTAGAGAAATAGTTTCTCATGGGTTGTGTGGATTGTAGAAGGACTGAACTTGGTAAAGTCAATCCAAGAATTATAGAAATGATGATGGAATTTCAATATCAATCGAGTGAAATATCTTTTAACACACTCTCCACGTAAGTTGGAAAGGATATCAATGCTATATGTAAGGTATATTTGATACTTGAAGATGCCTTTGAGTTTTTCTCAATTAAAGGAAAGAATCCTATAACTTATAAAAGATGATGTTAGACATCGATTTAAAAAAATAGCAAGAAGCTATGAAATTTGACATTGACTTAATGCATGTCAATAAAGTCTGACACTTAGTTGAACTTCTCGAAAGAATAGTTTTTATTGGTTGTAAATGAGTTTACAAGCGGAAGCATGTGGTTTAATTAGAGGTAGAGACCTTTAAGGTCCGAAAGGTGGTAAAAAGGTTACACTCAGTGATCTGGGATTGATTATAAGAAACATTTTCACTAGTTACCATGCTAAAGTCAATTAAAATTTTATTGGCTATTACATTATATTTAAAATTTTTTAAATTTGGCAGATTGATGTAAAGACGATATTCTGGAATAGATATATTGAGTAAAAGATATATATGGAAATCCTAAAGTTTTATATATAACCAAACTACTAATCTAGTATGCGAGCCGAAGAAGTCCATTATAGACTTAAGCAGGCTTCCCGAAACTAGAATCTTCATTTTGATTAAGTACTCAGAAAGTCTGATTTTATGAAAAATAAATAGGAAGAATGTGTGTTAAGAATGAGTAGTAGGGGCATGCTTGTCTTTCTTGTTCTTTACGTGGATGATAGTCATTATCAAAATGATATTGACGTGTAACAATCAGTCAAGAATTATAAGTAAAAACTTCTTTATGAAGAATTAGGAAAAGGCTTCTTATATACTAGGCATAAAGTTTTATAGAGATATAGTTAGAGTTAGAAAACTGATAGAACTCTTCTAATACTTGTACATAGAAAATATTCTTGAAAGGTATAACTTAAACTACCTTGCGACAGTTAAAATATCTTTCAAATATGGCATTCATCTTTCTAAGAAAATGTTTCCTTTGATGAAAGATGAGAGAGTTAGAGTGTCTAACATAGTAAATGTATCAACTAAAGGTAGCTTGATGTATGTCATGTTATATACGAAACCTAATATCTATATGGCTGTAAGAGTTACGAGCTAGCATTAGTCTAATTTAGGTTATGATTATTAGATGGTTGTAAAACACATACTAAAAGTATCTTAGAGATATAAATGATAAGTTTATGATATATGAAGAATGTAACTTAAAAATGAGAGAAAACATTAATTAAGACTTGAAGTCTAATCTAGATGATGAAAAGTCTACATTCAGATATTTGTTCTCCTAAATAGTGCCGTAGTCAGTTAATAGTGTGTTAAGTAAGCATCCACAACTGATTCTACCTTGGAGGAAGAATACCTTGCAATTTAAGAAGTTGTAAAGGAAGTAATGAATATGTAAGATAGTCGTTGAACTCAAAATATTTTCAGATTCAGTGGATCTTATCCCACTATATTGCGACACATAATGGGGGTAATTGCTTAAGTATAGTAGCCAAAAACTTATTCACCAGAAATCTAATCATGTAGAAATCAAATATCACATAATTAGAGAAATTTTGGATAGAAGAGATGTAATAGTATCTAGAATAGATTCTATAAATAATATAGTGGACTCGCGCACTAATGCCTTAACTCCCAAGGTGTTTAAAAAATATATATAGTCGATAAATATTAGATATCATCATGAATGACATTAGAGCAAGTGGGAGTTGTTGGAGATAGTGCTTACGTGCCATTCTGATATATAGTAAATATTTCAATCGTAATTGTTAATACATAATTATATGGTAAGATGCTTGTAACGTTTTCAGACATTGTAGATCTAAAGGAGTTTAGATCTGATCTAAAAGCGTTTAAGTCAGCGCTAAAGTTAGCAATTCAATAAAATAGGGACAAAAATCCGAGAATAATATAGTAATGACAAAGTTGCAAAGAGTTACAAATGGTGCTAAGAAATGTCATTGCATAATATGTTCTAAAAAATATCATTTTTGATCTATGGTTACCGACACGGGCCGATTGATATTTCTTCTGGATTAGTGTATATCTATATCTGAATTTTTCAGATGGTTAGTCTTAACAGACCATGGACTTAGCGAAAATTCGTATAGGCATGCATGCATTTAATAAGGTCTGGATACTAAACAGACTCACGAAGACCTCAAATAGACATCTTATAAAACTATCAATAGATGAAATTCTCAAGTTGAGTAGTAGTCATGATCCTTTGACCCGAATGTCACAGTGGGTTTATGAGTGATCCATCATACTTTGGTTTCACGCATATCAAAGACTTTTCATGGTCTGACCATTAGGTGTTGTTAAGTTTGGTCCAATACTCATGAAGTTTGGTGTGTGTAGATATGGGATCTATCAGCTCATATGGGTGAGTTATATATTTTGATGCTCTAAGATTGTATTTTAAGAAGTCTTATGGCCATAAGCATAAAATCTGAAAAAGATTTTTCCATAGGGTTAAATAGTATCGCAAAGGAGTTTGCGGATATTGTTTATGAAAATACAAATTTAGAGATAAGTTCATGGTCGAGCATATAGAGATTTGACGATGATGATCTATATCTCCGCTCTTCTAAGGATATAAGTGATAGAGGAATTATACGGATATGGTTGACCTTAATGTATATAGTTCAACACGCCATTCTACAATATCTGTAATGTATGTGTGGGGCATCGTTTACGGACTTGCGAAAGTACTGTGAGATAAATATGTGTGAACCTAGAGAGTCTCACAATATGAAGTGTACTTGTTGAGCACTGGGGTAGTGGTACGGATCAATTCAAGAAGATTTCAAAAAGCAAGATACGTTTTAGGACCTATTTGAAAAGTGAAAACTATAGTTTGTAAATATTACAAATAGGTACCTATTGCCTGAAAAAGTGAAAATGCACACATGGCATCCATGCATAGCTACTTGTGTGATAAACGGCAATATTTATGGACATACATGTGACAAATGTCACCTATGCAAAGTGTTTGCATAGATAAGTGACATTTGTCACCCATGCATAAGCTTACATGGCCTTGCATGGTCAAACTTAACTCCATGATGGACATGTGTCCAAAGTGAAAGTGTTAAGTTAAATAAAAGCAAATGAAAGAGTTCATTTGTAGCGGAATTCATTTTGTTGTGAAAAATTCGTGCATAATTTTTGAGAAAAAATGGCAACTTTGAAAAAGTTACATTTTAGTCCCTAAACTCAATCTTAAGTATATTATGTAAGAATTAGTTCAAGTGTTGAACTTAGTTTGATTCCTGCATGAAATACTGATTAAAGGCTACCATTCTAACTATTATAATCCTATTAAATGTTATAGTTTAGAATTGTTGAAGAAAGGACTTCATTGTGAGCTTAACAAGCATCAAAATTCAATAATCTTCACCAAATTGTCTACAAGGGTATGTATTTAATTCTTGTACTATTTTTGATTAAGTTGTAATGTGTATATATTGATTATATTGTTTTATTTCGTTGCATAATGTATTCTGTTAAACATGCATTTAATTGTTTTTAACATATATTCAATCACATGCATGCACCCTTTAATGCACTAACAGAAACTATTAAACTAGCGGTGCGAGAGCTTAAAAGTTATCGCAGCTTGTTGATAGGCCAAAACAGTAGTAAAAGCTTGAATAAGTATCATTATATCAAATCACCACCAACAAATCTGCAAAATTGGTAAACTCCTTCATATTTATGAATAAATTGTAAAAGAGGTAGAACTTTTCATTTATATGCTAAATTTATTTGAACTCAGTCAAAACTTACTCTCAAGTTACAAAATGAATATATGAATGTATAGATGAATAGATGTAATAATTTAATCTAAGTTTGATTTCTTGAAAAAGCTAATACAAGTCTAGATTTAGCATTTTAACCATTTTCTAGGCATGCTTCCTCGAAATTAGGATAATCAATACATGCCTAGAATGCTTTCATGAAAATAGAATAGTCGATACTTACCTAGGCATAATTTCTAGGAATCAAGATAGTCGATACTTACTAAAATTTGATGATATGATCGATAATCTAGACTCAATTCCCTAGACACAATTGATACTCACCAATTACATCATGCCACCTATCCAAGAGCATCCAAGTGTAAATAGACTTTAAATTACATTTACACTCTCTTTTATCAAAGTTTGAATTAAATTTATGCATACATACTGAAAAATAATTTGAATTCATACCTTATAAATATAAATAATAATTTATGAATTATTCATTCAACATTCATTATTCACAATTGTTTGATTCACATTCACATTCACATTGATCATAATATTATTATCTTATTTGTTTGTGCAACACTCCTTCACACATAAGCACATTCTTCTTCGAATAAATGACTTGAATATAAGAATATTTTTCTTATATGAGAATAGTGCATTTTTGTAAATAAAAAGAATTCTAAGGACAAGTTAATAATTTTCATAAGATTTTAAATCAGGAAACTTCAATATAAGGTAAAATTGGATTTGGTAAGGGGAAGATTATTTTTCGTATAAAAAGCCCGCCGAAATTCGTTGTCCACAGTTTGTAGTTGACGTTATGTATAAGATACTTGTTTTAACATGGTGAGGCGGGTAATGTATCGAATCAGGTATAACCACGTGGATCCTCAGATTCCAAGAAAGGACAAGATGGAAGCATGGGATAATTGTAGAGACAAACAAACTGAAGAAACTAAAATATGTTTTGTATATAAATTTGTATGATTTCAATATCAAAGAGAGAGAAAGAGAGTAGGGAGCCTAAGCTTGAAAGTAAAGATAATGAGAATCATCGATGAGAGAAGGATGAACGAAAATATAAAGGAGAAATAGGGGGTGGCCGCCACCCTTAGTTAATAGCTTTGCTCCTTTTCTCTCCTTATCAAAACCCTAAACCAACGTCCACAATTCACTTCTCTCCATCACTATTAATCTTTAATAATTGCCTCATAAGTTGTCTCTCTAGACAAAAATTATTTGCTCTTCTTTGCAACTTCTTCTTCTGCCTGTGTCAGTTCTCTTTCTCTCTCTTTCTCATTAACATGCATAGCTACCATGAATCGATGATTAATTTTCTGTTCAATACAATTTGCATGTTTTGATGATTAATTTTCTAACTGTTTTGTACTTTTGACTCAACAGAATTATTCTTGTTTATAAAGGCTGGTTTCTTTGGGTTAAGAGACTGGCATCGATCTTTTTTAGTAGTATCAGAAGAGTTCCAGAGATGGCTCCTGTTTCATTACCTCCTGGTTTTCGATTCCATCCTACCGATGAAGAACTTGTGGCTTACTATCTCAAAAGGAAAATCAATGGCCGCAAGATTGATTTGGAGATCATCCCTGAAGTTGATCTCTACAAGTGTGAGCCATGGGAGTTACCAGGTACCTTCTTCTTGCCATTGCTCTAGTTCTCGTCTGCGTTTAATTCCCATTTTCATGTTTACAAGAAAAAAAATCAATTCTTTAGCTTATTCATTCTGTAGCATAGTTGATATAAAATACTAACAATGAGAATAAAAATGAATTTACGGTAAAGGAAAGAATAAGGAATATATTTAGGGGTACCAACCTAAATGCTAAGTAGTAGTTTTCATTTCTACTGGAAACAGATAATAATAACATAAATCACCACATTAATGTACAGAAAATTTTCATTAAATCACGATCATATTCAGCTATTTCGTTGATGTTCTTGGTTTATCTGTGGCCATATTCAAGGCCACACGACCTTTTAAAATAGTGTTTAACAAAATTTAATCATTTGGCTTTCTTTTTGTTTGGTTGTTATGTTTATCCCAAAAAGTAAAAATTATTCTCAAGCAGCGAACGTGTTTTACTGGTCAAATATCTTAAGCGCTTTTGCATAAAATATATCATAAGTACACTGGAAGGAAAAAAAGTATGTTGCATGGTCCCACGAAGATTAGTATTCCTTTTTCATTTTTTTGGTTGCTTTTCTCGAGAAGATGTCTGAAACAAGGTGGATGACCAGGTCAAAAAGGATGAAGAAACGTATTGTTTTGTGAAAGATGATTTCTCGTCAAATTTTTAATTATATTTACTTTTTTTATCTTCTAGTATTTATAATTACGTATAAAATTAATTAAATTGAGATCGTAACATTATAATACTACTTTTGATACAAGTCTTATAAACTTATGTGTAAGTCAAATTTTGTTACGAATATTTACCATGGATGAATGAAAAATGGGGAGACATATTCCAACAAAAATGCAGGATGTGATCAAATGTTCGCAGAAATAAATGGTCTCACTGGGTACTAGCTTCTTAGATAAAATTTCTTACTTTGTCAAGTTAATATTGTTTTGATTTACTTTACCTTTTTATTTACATTCATAGTTAGCTGTTCCAATCCCATGAAGTAATGGGATGGAATAGTTATTTAATATAATATATAATAATGAAATAAGTTGCATTATTACAGGGAAATCATTATTACCCAGCAAAGATCTAGAGTGGTATTTTTTCAGTCCTCGGGATCGTAAGTACCCAAATGGATCAAGGACTAATCGTGCAACCAAAGCTGGATATTGGAAGGCAACAGGGAAAGATAGAAAAGTTAACTCCCACGCTCGTTCTGTGGGGATGAAGAAAACCCTAGTTTACTATCGAGGGAGAGCGCCACATGGCATTCGTACTCATTGGGTCATGCATGAATATCGTCTCGATGAGCGAGAATGCGAAACTGATTCAGGCTTGCAGGTGGGATTAATTTATAGAGCCAGTTGTGTGCTTCAAGCGTAACAATCTCTACTTATTTATGGTACATTATTTCTCATTTCATCCTTTAATTTCTCAGGACGCTTACGCTCTTTGTCGTGTGTTCAAGAAGAGCGCAATTGGTCCCAAGATTGGGGAACACTATGCTACTTTAACTAGTAATCAAATCAATCATCATGCAAATTCTCCCTGTATTGAGTTATATTCGGAGGGACGACGTGATGGCTTGGACACATCTGATTATTCCACGCCTTACGGAAAATTCATGCCCAGCAACATGGGTGATGGATCATCACTTGATATCAGTGAAAATGGAGATGGAAAATGGACGCAATTCTTGTCTGAAGATGCATTTGGTTTTACAACTCCGTTTTCAAATTGTGCAACAACGCCGTACAATCCATCTAAGGTAAAAATTTCTTCTAACAGATTTTACCTGACCCCAGACCATTTTATATAGAGTTCTTCTTCAATATAGATGTCCGCATATTAAAAAGGGGAAACCACCGTTACCCCCATAATTTTGTCATATATACAACTTTCCTCGATTTGTTTTAAGTATCCTTTACCCCTTTTAAGAGATAATTAGTAATTTATTAATATCAATTTTCCTAAGGAGATAATGGTAATTTTAATAAATTTGGGGGAAGATAGTATATGTATTAAAAACAATTAATAGAGTTATGGTAGTTATTTCTTTTTAAAAAATATATATTTTAAGCTGTACAACATTGTATAGCTTAATATAACACTTTTTTCAAGGTATACAGTATTGTATGGCTTCAAATCTATATTTTAAACGTGCGAACATTCGCACCAACGTATACAGATGGTTGAGCTTTTTTTTTATTTTCTTTATTCTTATCAAAGTTAAGCAAATGTGCTACATATCTTTTGCAGATTGATGTAGCGTTAGAGTGTGCAAAACTGCAACATCGACTCTCATTGCCTCCATTGGAAGTAGAAGATTTCTCTCAGATTGGAGTCACCAATTTCAAAATGCATCATTCAACCTCATCAATGGAAGGCGCAAATCAGACGGATTTACTGCAAGAAATTCTTTCAGTTTCTCATGCATCACAGGCAGTGATGAATCAACCCAATCTTCAAAACATGTGGGATGGAAATTACGCTTATGGCGATGATTTTAGCTTTATAACTGGCGAAGACAACCATTATAATCAAAATAATGATATGAGTTGTGTTATATATAATGACAAATCATGGGAAGGTCCGAATACCAGGTTAATAGAAATCGGAGAACTCGATCAAGACGTCAAAACGGAGAGGATGGTTGAGAACTTGAGATGGGTGGGAATGTCCAACAAGGATTTAGAGAAGGTATGTACCTTAAACCTTATATGCCAATAATTTTCTAATAAAGTACATACCTTTCTCATAAAACATATATAAATTTTTTTTCCCATGAACCCATATGATCGAAATGTTCACCACTTCAATTTTTTTTCTAAATGCCTATTTTTCTTTTTGGATCAGAGCTTTATGGAAGAGCATAAGATTGTTCCCATTGAGAATATATCAAGCTTTCAAAGAACGGAAAGTCATGAAATTCAAGGTAATGAAACAATACTCAGCTTCTTATGTACCTCCCGTTTCCATGTTTGAGCTTTTTTTTTTTTATCATTAATGGAAGTTTGTTTCAGGTGATACATCGTATAACAACTGTCTAGGATTCAACGACTCTGAAATTAAATATTTTTCTCTTGGCTTTATCGACGATGAACCCAACGAGAATCATTTGGATGAAGACATTGGAGATGTTTTCGCAAGCTCACCGAGCTTTGAGGTCGTGGAGGAAATTAAAGTCAATCATGGAATGTTTGTTTCGACCCGGCAAGCAGCAGATACATTCTTTCACCAAATAGTGCCTTCACAGATCGTTCAGGTTCGGCTAAACCCTGCAGTGGCAAATAAATTGTCCCTGGCCGAGGAAGAGACTCAAATAAGATATGACAATACCGAATCTTTCTTTGGAAAGCCCAAGGCCTTTTCTAAGGGACGTTTCGTTGGGGTCACCAAATTCATAAAGCCGTGGAAGGAAATTGCAAGGACTGTTGTTTACATGTTGTTGCTTCCCTTGATGCATTGTTTTTATATCGGTGAAAATATGGAAAATGAGAATTTGATCGATGGCTTCGAATGTGATAGCTTGAAAGAGAAAGGCTGGTCCAATGATTTGAAGATGATGAAAAAATTAGCAAGTGTTAAAGAGAGAGATTTCCTGGTTAACATAAGAGGCGGGGATAATTTTATCGTATTTTTGAAGAAGGTAGGGCTTTTCCTCACTATTTCATTGGCTCTTTGTACCATGTGGGTTAACCACATTGTTGTTTCCACTTGATATCCTTATGTTATTTTACTTCTAACAATAGTTGTCAATTTGGGAAGGCATAAGATTAACCTCTCCAAAATTGGAGGCTGATTGATATTAGTTATTTGTACTTCTTACTCTGATTCTTGTAACTGAATAATTGTGTTGATGTTATTGGATACTTAACGAAGAATACATATTCATTCGACTTAAAATTTGTGTATTAAGTACGTATTGCATGTGGGTTAGTATTTTGTATTATTGTTGTAGTGATTTGACTGACTTTAGACAACCAAGTCACTAAAATCATATCTTGACTAATCAAGAATTAGATGACTCAATCAATGAAATAACAATCAAAGAATCTAAAAAGAATGTATCAAAAACAAAGAATATAAAAATGAAGTGATTTAGCACTAAGGCCTACATTAATGAGAGAGGATCATCGTCAAAGCTCATTAAGAACTCAAGAAAATTAGTACAAGTAAAAAATTTATGATTGAATTCTCTAAATATTGGAGAACATACCGGGGGCTCTACCTTAGCAAGTGTGCACCATAAGCGAAGGAAAATATTTGTGAGAGCTCTATTTTGATGGATTAAACATTGGTACGACTAACAGTGTTGGCTTTATTATCATTAAATTAGAAAGGAGGTCTTCTACCTTTTCGTTTCAGCTTTTTTTTTCTCTTATTTTTAATAATATAGTAAAGTATGAAGTAACCATCCAATTAAGGATTTGCGATACAAGGAGATCACATTATAGAAAGTCAAAGAGTAGATAAAATCGTTCGTAAAGGTTGAAATCCAGGAGATACCAAGGGCGAAAAATTATAAGGCAAGCATATTAGCAAGAATAGCCTCAACTAAGGAAGGTTGAATACCACGATTAGCCCACCTTGAGTTTATCCTTATACCTAGCACAGAGAAAGAGAGGATAAAGAGATCATGCAGATTCACTATTAAAAAATAATGATTTCATGATACTTATTATCTATCACAAACGGAGTTTTGTGATAGATTTCTTCTATCACCTAAAGACACTTCATAAATCTGTGATAGATTTTTTCTATCATACATTTGTGATACTCCTAGCTTGTTATACAATTATTCTATCATAAATGTGTGACTATATTTTAAATGTATGATGTGTAAATGTCCATATAGCAATTTATTAACATGTGGATGCCTATGTGTCTTCTAACATGGTATCCGTCGGGGCATATGACATGGCAATGATGTCATATTGAGGTAAGCATGCGCACATTATATGCCATGTAAGCATATGTTGATGGCGTAGATGATGATCTGGCATGTGATGTCATGATGAAGTCAGATATGATAATGTCATAGCAAAATATCTATCACAGTTTTGTGATAGATGTCTATATACGATTTTTTAAGCTTTTATATATATTTTATTATAATATATATTTATAATAATAATAATTTACACAATATTTATAATAATAATAATTTACAAATATAATGTTTTAACACATTTTTGTAACATTCATAAATAAGACACGCATACATTTTTGTAACATTTAGAAATAAGTAGCAAATAGCTTTAACAACATTTTTGTAACATTATGAAATAACACATTTCTATAACACATTTTCCTTCAGATATACATCGTCAAATCCTTCAAACATTTATCCTTTAAACATACAACAACAAATCCTTTATATAGTAGCATACATCTTTAAAACATCAACAAATCCTTCAGCATAGTAACGTACATCCTTCAAACACAAACAAATCCTTTAACAGCAATAAGATAGCACAAATATTGAGAACAAATCCTTCAGCAGCAAAAATTTTAAATATTGAGCAACATCCATCAACATTTAATAATTCGCATCATCCATAAATTCAACAATTTCCAACAAGTTTCATAAGCAGCAACATGAAAATACAAACATTCAGCAAGATGTATGTACCCAACAAATACCCAAAGTAGCAGCTCCAAAAGGCAACCTGCAATTTTTGAAAAATCAGTACATTACTTAATTTTTTAAGTGCATTTTCTCAAATAACTCTTAAAATTGTATACAAAATGATTATAATTAAAATTATAAACCTACCATTATTTCAAAGCATGGAAGATACAAAAGATGCCCATTCAACATGTTCTTCATCTATCTCTTCTTCGGTGTACACCGTCATTCCCATGAACTCATATGATATAAAGTGCAAGAGAAAATAAAGTTATAAATTAAATCTACATACTTTCTAGTCATGCATTAAATGGGAAACAAACTTAAAATAACTTACATTTTTTTATAAGTACTATGGCATCAGTTATAATGTCTCTTATGTAAGCCATGAAATATAAACAGTATTCCACACTTCTCGATTGAATAGGGGCCTGTTAAGCAATTTAAAGGAATAAAGTTTTTGAAAAATTAGAGGAATAAATTTTTTGAATAAACGACACTTTTACCTTAACTTGAATTCATTTTATTGGAGATCGCTTGCTATCAGGATGCTATTGAGAAAAATGGATGGATATGTCACTACCATGTACTAATATATGAATAAAAAATTATTATGGTTTGAAAAAAAAAAAACAATAATAGAATACCACAGCTAACTTGTTTAAAATGGTGTAGAAGTTATGACAAATATGATTTTCTGAAGGATCCATATGGTATGCAGTATTAGTGAACACATCAATCACCGCAAGTGTTGAAATTTGTGCTTATGTGCCATCCCATTATGTATAAATATTTAATGATAGTATTTATATAATTATTATTTCTAATAAAATCGTTAGTATTATTTATAATAAATGGTAAGATGCTTGTAACGTTTCAGACATTATATGATTTGAAGGAGTTCAGATATGGTCTAAAGGAGTTTAGATCAATGCTAAGAGTTAGCACAATGATAGAGTAAGCGAAATCTAAATAGTTAGAGTATTGTCTAAAATGGGATAATGACCTGAGAATAAATTTATAATGATATAGCTGCAAAGAGTTACAGATGGTGCTAAGAAATGTCATTATGCAAATATATTCTCAAACATGATGTTCCTGATCTAATTTCATTGATGCGGGTCTATCGGTGAAACCCATTAATATAGATTAGTGTATATCTATATCTAGATGGTCCAGATGATTGGTCTTAGCAACGTATAAGCTTAGTGGAAGCTCATATAGACATACAGGTTTTCAGTGAGAATTGGATATTGAACAGACTCATAAAGACTTCGAATAAACATCTCATAAAGCCGTCAATGAAAGATCTTCTGAGTTGAGTAGTATTTGTGGTCCTTTGACCGGAGCGCCACAATGGGCTTGTAAGTGATTCACCATACTTTGGTTCCACACATGTCAAAGACCTTTCATGGTCTGACCGCTATATGTTGCTGGGTATAGTCCAATTCTCATGGAGTCCGATGTGCATAGATATGGGATCCATCAGCTTATATGAGTGGGTTATATATCATGATGCTCAAAGATTATATTTCAGAAAGTCTTGTGGCCACAAACATAAACCTTGAAAAATATATTCCAAAGGGATAAACAATATCATAAAAATGTTTGTAGATATTATTTAAGGAAATATAAATCTAGAGACAAGTTGATGGTTGAGCAAATAAAGATTTGACGGTGGTGATCTATATCTCTACTCTTCTAGGATATAAATGATGGAGGGATTATACAAATATGCAATAACCTCAACTTGCATGGTCTAACGCGCTGATTTGTAATATCTGTAATGTATGTGTAGGGCATCATTCACGGTCGTATGGAGGAGCTCTATATGACAAATCAGGTGTGGACCTAGAGAGTCTCACAATATGAAGTATACTCGTTGCGCACTAGGGTAGCGAATTTGATTGAATAATTCGATCTAGTAAATTCTAGCAAAAATAGAATAATTGTTTCGGGATCCTTCAGGATGTGCATTTGTCAAGACCTAATTGTTAAGTACATCATTGAATTAATTAACAAGAGTTGTTAATTAATAGGATGTTGACAAGTGGCACAATTTGGTCCATGATTTAATTTTACCTTAGTTTTACCATTTAACCTTGATAGTAAAAACTAGTAAGGTAAAAAGTAATTATTCAAAATTATTTTGAATAATTAAATTAGATATTATTAGATAATATGATAATATATTATATTAATCATGATAATTTTATTTTAATATAATGAGGGGCCTAGATGTTGGCCATCTATTTACCTAATATGATTAAAATAATTATATTTGTTAAGTAATGATTTGTTTAGGTTGCTATTATTCTAGTGCTTAATAAATTAATCTTAAGTGAGAGACTAACAATTAAATTGGTGGAGCATTTTTTTTTGTTTTATCAAAAAATGTTGAATAACAAAAATAAATATTAAGCTAACATTTGATTCATTCATTTATTTTGGAGGAGTAGATACGGTTGAGTAATTTCAAGGTAAGTGAGAGAGTTTTGATTTTGTGTTTTTCAAGTGTTGAAAGCAAAAGGACCTTCTCTTCATCTTCTTCTCTCATGAATGGATCAAAATGAATAAATGAAAATGGAGAAAGAGATTAGTAATTGTAGATAAAGTTGTGCTAAAATTAATTAATCTATGGAAATTGTTTCCATAATTTAAACAAGAGTTGTATGTAATTGTTCTTTGCATTTTATTTTAAGTAATATAATTGTTCATCATATATAAGTTGTTGTATAATAGTTATACGTGAACATATATGTGGTTAAATTTGTTAAATTAGGTGTATATGTTAACATGTTTCCGCTGCGTGTAGTAATTTTTAAAATTACGTATACACTCGTATGTCACACACTCGATTTGCAACAAATGGTATCAGAGCATGTTAAATTGAGTATGTGATCATTCTTGTTGTTCAATATGTTTACGGTGATGTTGTATATTTGAACAACTTGATAATGTTTAAATTTCAACATGGTGATGTTTGATGTTTAAGCATGATGATGAACATATTGTGATATTCTGTGTAGCTGGAACTGCCACGCTAGGGCTTCCAGGCCCTGGCGTTGCAGCGCTAGGTGCTGGGTGCCCCAACGCTAGGTGATGGGTGCTTAATGTACTGATTTTGAAATTCGCACCCCAGCGCCAGGCAGTGAGCGCTGTAGCACTGAGGGTCCTCCAAGCCCTAGCGCTGCAGCGCTGAAAGTGTGACCTCTAGCACCGTAGTGCTGATTGTTGAGCGTGCGACGCTCATCACAAAGCAATTGAAACAAAAATGGGTTGTTAGACAAATCAAGGTGGCTGGCCATTTTAAATGCAAAGAATGAGTTCATTTTGTTCAAAACTTTGGCCACATGTTAGAAGAGATTAGAAGTTAGTTTGAGTTTTAGTTTTAAGTGTTAAATTAAACTACAAAACAAAGACTAAGGTACCATTCATCTTCTTTTTAAAAATTCAGTCACCATGAAAGCTATGATTTTGGTTTTGTAATTCAAGTGTTGAATAAAACATAACCAAAGTTCATCATTTAAAATAGTTTAAGTATTAGACTATAGAGATTAAGAGTTAAACTAGTGCTAAAAATTAAGACTGTTATTCTAACGACTTAATCCCATCCCGTTGAGTCCTAGAATTGTCAATGGGTTTATTTCGGGTGGTACTCCAGCTTAAACCATTCCAAAGGCCCGTTTCAAAGGTTTGTGTGGTGATTATTCTCAAATTCAATATTAATGTGATTAATATTTATTTAATTTCATTAATGTAATTAAATGTAAAATTTAATGTGTTCATTATTTTAAAAAATTAGATTTCTAGCTTCCACTGCATATATTATATATAAGATATATGTATATGTATTAATGAACAATGGACACGCGCACATGTATACATGCACCTAATAGATTAAGTTTTAATTGGCACCTAACATTTACTTGTTGGACTTTTTCATTTGACAAGATTCTCTAACTTTCTAGAAAAAAAAAATACATAACCACAAATATATCAGTAACCAATTTAAACTTTCACAATCATAAGGTAACAAACATATTATAACACCGACCAAAAATTCCTTTGACAACCTTGATTTCACAAAGGCCTTTCAATGGTATAATTTTGTTCACTTGTAATCAAGTGGTGGCTTTCTCAATGTTTATTTTTTGTTATTCTTGTTTAGTATGATGTAGTCCACTGTCAAACGATATCTAAATGTCCGATGGGCCACCCCAATGGAATGTAGAACATGGATCTTGCTGCGTGGATCTACCTCAAATTGAGACTGTCACAAATTTGTATATGTTAGTTTATTTAAATAATATACACATGACATAAAAAAATTTCAATATGCAAAATAAAGGTGATATGATGGAAGTTTACTTTACCTACACCCCCTTTCCAAAGTGATTCCTTCAACTCAAATGGTACATTGCGCCAATCATTGCAGACAATGGGCACCCCAAATTTTTGTATCTTACCATAATTTTGGACTCATCTTTAGTAGTTTTGAGGTTGGTCTTCGTAGTTAAGCTCCAGCTGTGTCTGCCACTAGCCTTAGTAAAATAATCAGATTATGGGCACTCTTAATCTCTTCGCTATTATTTTTTGTCATCTTATGAACAATAGAGGATTAATTAATCAAAGTAAGAAATATAATCTGCATTTTCAAGATCATAAACTTTAATAAACTAGAAGAGCAGCCACTGTCAGCACCAAGAGCAGCTAAGTAAAAAAATAACAAAATTTGGTGCCTGGATAAGTAATCAAATAATACAATCTGGTTCTCTTTGAATATATCCAGAATTTTTATTTTTTGGGTAATTTACAGCATTTAACACTATGATTCAACAAATGCAGTCAATATATTAATTAAAACAAAAGTAAATAGAGGAAAATAATAAAAACAAAACATTTTTATGATTAAAAAAAATGAAGCCTTTTAACTAGTTCATTCACATCCTAAATAACAACAAAATGAGACTAGACCGTCAGTTTGGTTTAGTAAGTTTCTGTATGCTCTACTTCTTTTAATAAGAAAACCAATTTAACAAGATCTAAATTATTAACTAGAAGAAAAAACCAAAACCACACGATGGAAATTATTATGCAAGTGATACTTACTTGGAATCTTAAATCCATTTGGTCCAATAACATGTGTTCATAATTTGTCCTCGTATATATTTGAATGGTTTCATCTTCCACATTACAGTCTTTTGACTCTGCCAATGGTTTATACATTAACAGTGCTTGGATATTTATACTATCCACATCATCTGGACTTAATTTTACTTTATTACCTATTTCATACAAACAATAGAAGCTTTGGGATTTGTTTGATCTGCCATATAAAAAACTTGTTTTGCTTATGAGCAAAAATAAATAAATATGATCTATGACCTATCTTATCAAGAACAATAATTGTAAACCCATATCTATCAATTTTCACACCATGGCCACTATTGACCTAACAACACATAAAAACTGCAACCTTGAACATATGGTAGTCCAAGTCCCAAATCTCAGCCATGACGCCATAATAGGACATCTCCACAACAATTGGATCTTTATCCTTAACACTAGCAATTTGCATCCTAATGCCATTATTTTGTGTTACTCGATTTCCATCTCAGTGTGATGTATGGAAGGTATAACCATTTATCTTATAACCAGATATCTTATGACAGTGCCAACCATTACATGACTTCTAGTATCGAATCACCATTTCGTAATACATTTAAAATGTAAAATATATAATCGTTTAATAAAAACATCATGAATAATACAAAAATGTTGACTTTAAATGCTTTAAAGTTTTTGATTAACTTACTTCCTTTTCCAACCAATAGGCAAATATACAGTATTGGTCTTACAGGCATTTTTATTGGTTGATTGATACAGATATTGGTTTTTAAGACACCTAAAGTGCTTTTGAAACAAGTGAAGATTTTTGTTATATTACATACATATAATAGAATGAGATAATGGTAATTGTATATTACTTACTGAATTTACAACATATGAAGACTTACCAATATAAGGTTGAATATTAGATGTGTTCTGTAAAACATTTCGATGTGCCTGATCTACTAGATCATTGTCAACTTTCATAATCTAATCACCAATCAAAGGCCATTCAATTAATATCTCTTGTTTATGGCTAGATGGGTCTCTAATTGCATTAATTTCAGACATGTATTTAGCACAAAATTTCATTGCTTCTTCAATAATATAACATTTAGTAATGCATCATTCTGACTAATTATGATTATGCACATAACCTTTGAGAGCTTTCATACATCTCTCAAAAGGATACATCCACCTCAAATAAACGAGTTCACATAGTTTTTCCCCCTCAACAAGATGGACAGTCAAGTGGATCATGATGTCAAGGAAACTAGGTGAAAAGTACTTCTCAAGTAAATATAATGTGATGACAAGTTCTCTTTATAACTTATCTATATTTTTTGGGTCTACTATTAGGTTGCACAAGGTATTAAAAAAGAATGAGAACCTAATTATAGCAACTCTGATATGTTTTGAAAAAATATCCCTTATGGCTAGTGGTAAGAATTGTTACATCAAAATATAACAATCATGCAACTTTAAATCTACCATATTCGCATCATCAAAAGATACTAGGTTCACAAAGTTAGAATAGTATCCTATAGGCACATTTATTTTTGCCAATTTCTTGCAAAACATCTTCTTCTCATTTTTACTCAATGTGGTACATGCTACCGTAAAATAGTTTAGTTCTTATTTTTCTAAGGATACAGCTCTTCTCTGATATTCAACTCTTTCAAATTCAGTCTTGATTTAATACCATCTTTTTTCTTATTTAGAATATTTAGTAATATTTCATAGATGCTCTCACACACATTCTCTCAATATGCATGACATCTAATTGATGACGAATTAATAAAAATGGACTTCTTCTTCCCATATTCAATTTCCTCATTTTTTTTTCTTTCACTTGCGCTGCTTATTTTTTCCTTACTTATTCTAAAAATCTTCTAATGACTTGAATATTTCTTCCCCGCTCAATGAAATAGAGGGAAGTCCATATTCTATTTCACTATTAAATGCTTTCTCTATCCACGAAATGGGTGATCAGTTGAAAGAAAATGACAATTGCTTATATAACAAATTTTCTTATTGTGCTTCAACCTACGTGTATAAGTATCCTCTTTGCAATATGGATATGCAAAATAGCCTTTAACGGTAGCACTAGATAAATTTCCATATGGGAAAGTCACTTATGGTCCATAAAAGTACAGCCTTCAACGTAAAAGCTTCATTCTTATATGCATTAAAAGCTTCCACTCCCTCTTTCCAAAGTGAGTGTTTTCAAGCCATCTATTAAGAGTGCCAAGTACACATCGATATTACCAGGTTATTATGGGCCAAAATCAGCAAGGATAATAGCATGAATTTTCTCTTTATGCATAATCAAGGTGACAGGTTATAGTTGACAAAAATTACAGGCCAACAACTATAATTACTACTAAGTGTGCTATTAGGGTTGATACTATCAGCTGAAAGAGTGATGAACACATGAAAATGCATGTTGTTAAGAGATTCAATCACCATTTAATGTCACTAATTTTAGTGTTTTCTGTATTTTTAGCTTGAAATAAAGTGTTCTCCTTAAATTGTGATTAATGAATGTTATTTGGATAGGTTTAGGTAAACTGGACATAACTCTCAATGTAGAAATCAAAATGAAGAAATTCTTGAACCTGGTGCAACATGACTCAATCTTACACAAATTTGAAGAATAGTAGAAAAGCCAAATCCAACATGTTATGGGCCAAAAATTGAGATACAACAGAATCGGACTACAACTCTTACCCAGCTTGACCCAATTCACGTATTTGGACCGTATCTCACAAAATACGTACTCAATTGGTATAATTCTTGAAGCTGTGAATTGCTGACTTTACTATCAACAACTCGTATGTTTATGGTAAAGTCCAAATCAGCCGTTATCATGGACCAAATCGCATTGCAAGTGGGTAAAATGGTTGTTGGCTGAATTCTGATGTATCTTTGGAATTTTGCTCATATCTCATTGGATACTCATCCAATTTGCATGAAATCAGTGCCTATGGAAAGAAGAGTCAAAATTCTACAACTTTCATGTCGGCTGCAGAAGCTGAATTGATCATTTACATTATCAAAAATATGCTGCAAGTGGATACAAGAGTTATTGGCTTAAAACTATTGAAGATTGATGTCATCCATGACATATGTCCATTCATTGCCTATATAAGGAGACCCTTAGGACGTTTTTAATAGAAAATTTCTCTCTTCTTTTATTCTCATTAATATGTATTGTAATTTAGGCTAGAGTTCCTAGCAAGGCTAAGAGATGAACTTTTACGTGTAGTAAATCTACTTCCATGCTTTGATTCGGTGTCAAGAGCTATAAATGTTGTAAGTTTGGTTTTGATTAAACTCTTATCTATTTTATTTTCTATAATCCAGAGGTTATAATTCTCATGTCTCATATATGTTCAGTCATGCTTTTCTTATGTGATTCATGTTGATTTATAATTGTTACTGGTTACATTGTTTTATATGTTAATCTTTTACTGCAATATTGTCAATTTGATATATTGTCGATCTTGGATAACATGTAAGGGAAATAAATGTTTGATATTCAAGTTAATCTTTTACTGCAATATTGTCAAAATGATATATTTTCGATCTTAGATAACTTGTATAAATAACATGATGTGTGTTAATGCTTGCAAAGTGTTTAACTAAATCAAATACATGTGTTATCAAATGTGCTATATATTACATACCTTCCGATTGATTGTTTGGGATGTGAAACTTTCAGTTGAGTTATAAATATCGAATCAAAGTATAGAGTAGATTTATAAAGCATAATTGTGATTCTCAAAGCCTTGCTTAAATCATCATAAGACATTTTCCTCAATTCATAGACAATTCTATCTCATCCGTTTAAATCAATTAACCCTTTGCTACTGCTTTAATATTTTACTTCACTAACCTATTTTGCCAAGAGCTTCCTCGTGGGATCGACACCTCAATCTATACTGCGATAGCCGCGTTATATTTTGAGCGTAAACAAAGAGCCATTCTTAGATTTATGCTATTAGTTGCAAAATCAGGCTACTTGTTATTGACTAACTATCATACAAGGGAGTCAGTTAGAGATTGAAAGAGATGCCTCAACCTTGGAATGATAGGGAAATACTATACAACTTTGGCAAGAAGTGTATTTTTTTTCATTACCATACCCTTCCTTTATTTCTTCCATCTTGATTTTCCACATGATGGACATTCAAAAAGGTTTTCAAACTCTTTTATGTATAGAAATCAATCATTTGGGCATCCGTCTATCTTCGATACTCAATGCCTAAAGTAATTATAATATTCTTCACTTTATAAGTTGAAGAAGGAAGTACATTATTTTCTAAAAGAATATCTTGAAGATGATCTAACAACTCAAAAAAGCTTTTATCTGACCACCCATGTTTCCCTCTTTTTGTTGTACAACTTCTCCAGCCCATATAACTTGGTGTATTTAGAACAGCTTAGGTATAGCAGTTTATGAAAATCCTTTAGTACTTCAGTAAAGAAATTCCCATCATTTTCATAATGCCTAAATGCCTCATGAATTATATATCAACAATTCTATAGAAGTCATTGCTTGACTCACCAATTATATATTGTCCAGTAAAATCTACAAAAGCTATGTTTTCTCCACGCCAATGCCATGTTTGATAACTTTTATCAATACCACTCACAAATAAATGACTTCTAATTTCTCGCACTGTATTAAATATTGCATTATGACATTTCTGACATGGGCATCTTATAAATTTAAAATTTTCAGAATGCGAGATTGTAAACTCAATGACAACGATCCCAAATGCATGAACGACAGATTACTCACCAACTATGGACAGTATAGAAGATTCACTTCGCGCATACACTGAGAACATAGCATAGTCGTACCCTTTATAAATAACAAGGCCACTGCTTGGCCAGTTTTTTAAGTGAATTTGGGTCAATAACTGGTGTGAAGCAAGAAGGAAAAGAGAGGCTTGTCCATAAGCTTAATGTTCAAAGGCCTATGATCAGAGTTCTTTGCCTTAAAACTTGTTACTCTATTTTCATTGGTTACTCTTTGATTAAAGCATGGAAATTCGATTAAGATTTGGCCAATCAAATGAAGTTTTTAACCTCGTCTTCATATTCCTTACTTTATATATCACATGACATTCAAGATTTATCTATGTGAAGGATAAGGAATATATCCTGGAAAAAAAATATTTTATTTCATGTAAGCATGTCATTAGAGACAATTATTTAGTTTTAAATCATTAAATAAGTGTTAATATTAAACCATGTCATGAGAATTATTTTTTATTCTTTAAATTTTATTTTATCAATCTCCTCTTTTTGCAAGAAAATAAAAACCTCCAATTTATTTCAACTAAAGCAATATAAAATATAATATATAGCTAGGCTCAAATAAAACTTACATGTTTCCTCTATCTAATCAAGAATAGTTCACTCCAAAAAGAAAATCAACTTTCCCAACTCAGCAACTTGAGCCTGTCAAATGATAGAAATTAACAAATTTGAGTGGCTTAGCAGTTAGGGACAAAGCAATGGAAATACAACCTAACAGCTTTATAATATTAGTCAATTAATCTGATCCATTAACTTACGTTATAACAAAAATGAATTCTATCATTTGATTATGTTATAACTCATTACGATATAACCCATTATTACCTAATAGCTCTATAATATTAGTCAATTTATTTGATCCATTACGATATAATTAGCTCATTCTACAAGTCTGATGAGTTACATTGTAACTCATCTTTGATTAGCATGTTGCAAGTTAAATGTTATTTTTCCATCCTATTCCAAAGAACAAAAACTAAATTATGAAACAAACAGTGTAAGCAAACTGAGTATGTACTATTTACTCTTATATTCCAAATCAATGACATTTCTTCATCTATATTTGTATGTTATTACAAGTAAATAATGTTACCAAGCACAAGCATGAACTAAAAAAAATGGCAAGTCTCAAATCAAAAGGCAAAGTCCTAACTTTTAGTTAGCAAATAAAAAGTATCCAATGGCAATTACATAACATTTCAATTACAGCAAAATCTCGAACATGAAAACATAAATTAAGATAAGTATATGGGGAAAAAGTTAATCCAATTGTGGTCAACTGTTTCGGTATGACAAAAGACATTATTATGAACCATTATTAGGACAACCGACCACATTGTTTCTTTTTTAACTAACATAAACATCTAGTAATAAAATAAAGGTAAAACTAAAATTTGAAGTGGGAAATAAGTGCAGAACCAAGCTTGACAGTATAACTGAGCCATAAACACAATAATTGAATTCTATCATTTAAGACTTTTTAAGTGACTGTCATGGCTTTTGGGTAGAAGTTTATCCAATTGTATTAATGATAGTCTTAAATTTTTTTTGTAATCGCAAGTATTATACTTTAATTATAAATTACAACTCAAATTGTAAATGATTAAAATATTATAGTTTAAATATTAATTAATTATAAATGTAATCAATTAAAATTAGTCTCACAACAATTATAAGAACTAAAACTATAAATTAAAACTGCATGACTATTGTCAGAATTCAAAACCTGACCTAGAATAAGAGATACACAAACTTGCCAAAGAGTGCAGTTTAAAATTATTTCTCATCCTTCAAGAATTATTCGAAGAACTTCATATACATGTTTTAAATAATGGTAAAACTACATTTGCACCCTTGCTACATAATTATACGGGGTTTCTTGTTTCTTTTCTTTTTCTTTACCTTATGCAATAACTAATCATTGGGTTATGTAGGCTAGTAAGCCAGGACCAACAAATATAAAGGAAATACTAAAGTTGGACCACCTAATAACTTTTTTGTTGAAAAAGTTGCAAGATACACACATATATACCCGACGTCAAGAACCACACACACAACATACCCACCAAACTAGCAATTGGAAAACTTTTAAGAAATGGCCATAGAGGGACCATACACACCCAGGAAACCAGAGCACCCAAAACACCCACCAAACCAGCATATGGAAAACTTGTAAAACAATGGCCATGGAGGGACCATACACACCCAACAAACTAGACACACAAAAAACCCCACATGCCTAAAAAATATAAAATCGACATCAAAACCCACATGACAAATCGATGAAAACCCTTCCCTCTATTTTAATAGCAATGCAAGACCCATATGCCCACAAAACGCTAATCAAACAAACACACAATAAACTAATGATGAACAATATACAAATTAACATTCCTAAATTAAACACAAACAATCAAAAAGTAAATAAGTTAGGGTTTAAACACAGTACCTTCCAAATATAGCAACAATGCACTTGAAATCTCCCTCCAATCCAAATTATTTTACAAAACACTATCAAGTTTTCACCTTAACGCACTAAATCCACACTTATTGTAATATCTAATCCCTATTAGTAGTATTGGTGCCTAGATTTCAGTATAGAGTAATAAAGACACCGTATGATTACCTGATTCTAACCCTATTAGAAATATTTTTCTTATAATACGTGTGAGAGATATTAGATCTAATTTGATAATTTCACACTTGGTCGGAGCTTCGGACCACCCTAGAATATTTTTGAACTTTTTCTCTATTAGCTTGGAAAAGAAAATTCTAATTTACTACATGAATTTTCATTTAAGGGTTATGTATGCAACTAGCCTTTGTTGAGAAACACAATCCATATGTTAGAGAATGGACCAATTAGAGACAATTTCATGGATTGCCAAGTTGGAAATTCTAGTTGTTCTTTTGACTATTCTAACTAGATAGTTAAAAAAGAACCAATTAAATCCTTCCATTTTGAACTAATGGAAATTTAGAAATTTTGAGTTAGTTAGGGGGCAAATTAGTCTTTTGAGAGAGCACTATATAAGGAATAAGTGTGTAGAATTTTTGGCTAAGTTAAAAACAAAGATAATTAGGGTAAAAAGAGAGAAAATTCGGCCAAGGTGAAGGAGGTGCTGCTACAGTGAAATTTTAATTTTGTTTCATATTTTTCATGCTTAATTAAGCTAAAATAAGGTTAAGTACAAGTTCTTAAGATCAATTGAAGCCTCTATTACTGAAAATCCAAGAAAACGAGATAAGAAAAGCATTATTTTGTGATGATGATATGTGAACTTTCAAGATTGCTTCAATTGATGTTCTTATATATATTCTTAGTTTAGATTGAGTTGAATTCTGGTGTGGAGCTTGAAGGAGTCATCAAATTGAAGAATTGGTAAGGTAAGAATTAGAGTTTTGGTTGACTTTGATGTAGAGACTTCAATTAGTTGTGATTATGGCATTAGAATGAAATTAGCTTGATTTTAATGCTATTGGAACAAAAAAAATTGAGAAAAGAAATGTGTTGGGTGGTGGATGTAAATTCTGCCACTTTAGAAAAGTTAGGGTTAAGTTGTATTTTGGTTGAATTGTGGTGTATAAATGGTACCTTCTAAATATTGAATGTATATGGTTGATGGAAAAATCAAAAATGAAGAAAACGGGACATAATTGTCCATTTTAGAAAGGTGAAGGGCAATTATGTCCAACCAATTTATAAGGCGTTTAATAATTTTCAGGGCGTCAGATGGTGAGCTAGATTAGATTAAATGACTCTGTAAATGAAAATCGAAAAGTAGTATCCATCTAAGCTTTGTATGCTGATTAAGGCGTTTAGTAGTTAAATGAGATTATAGCATTTGATTGGTTCTAAATGTCATTTATGGCATGTAGGTGAAGAAAATTGAGACCGATAACGGGAGCAAAAATTCGAAGTGAATTTGAGCTCGGAGCGATTGTGAGTGAAAACCTGTTAGTGTTTATCTTTCGTTTATTATGTTTTCGCATAATGAAATTGTATGTTTTATGAGCTCTTAATGTATAAACATGATTTATGATTTCGATATATATCCATAGATATATGCATTTACATGTTCGGTTTAAGAAATGGCTTTAAAACAACTACATCAGTTTCAAAGGCCATTGGTACCCTCAGATTATAGTGGTGGTGATTGTATTAGACCCGGCCGGTATATCCCAAACACATGGGCAGGTATTTGGGGGTGTGTCACTAACTTCGGGAAGTAAGGCTGTCACTTTATGTGAGTCGCCATATGTGTACGGGGTATTGTCTCACTATAGGGATGTAGAATTCCGTTGTATAGCCAGTGAGATGTCTTGAGATGTCACTGTGGGTGCTGCTAGTTGAGGTGCCTCGTGACCTATTCACGTGTACGATGTTGCTTAAGTCACTGCGTGAGTATAGAGCTTTAGAGTTACTATTGATACAGTTTAGAAAGAAAATAGCCAAGCGAAGGCTTTAATAATTTTTGATCTACCGATTTCACATTATGCGTTTATATGCACATGCTTGTTTAAAAATGCCAAGTCAGTAAAAAAAACCACATTAGATTGTAATATTGCTTTACAATTAAATATTAAATTTTTACTTGCCACATCATATTATAAACGCAAAGTCATATTATTTCACTTAAAAAATGACACATTAGCATGTTCTTGTCTTTTTTCAATAAATTAATAATTTTTATCTTCCACATCATACTTATAACCGCCACGTCAAAATAATTTAATTATAAAAAAAGCCACATCAACCAAAAAATGCCATCTGATTTCATTATCTCTTCTAAATTAAATAATACTTTTTGACCTACCACATCATACATATAACTGCCGCATCAAATTATTTTATTAAAAAAGCCACGTTAGCAAAAAAAATACCACGTTAGATTTCATTCTCTCTTTTAAATTAAATAATAATTTTGAACATGCCATGTCATACTTATAACCACCATGTTAGATTTTTTTAATTTTTTTTTAAAACAAATTCTACCACTAATATATTACACTTTAACTGTGATAGAATTTATCATACATTTTTGATAAAATATACAAGGTCGTGATAGATTTGTTTTCTATGACAAAGGTTTGATAGAAATTATTTTCTGATAAAATCTATCACAAAATTGTGATAGGGCCAGATTTCTATCACAACATCACTATTTTTCAATAGTGATTAACTTATGCCCAAGTTGGATGGATCATATTTGAGAATATATTGGAAATGGAAAGTTACCACAAGATAAGATAAAAGTATGCCAGTTAAGGTTAAAATCAACTTGATACATCCTCGTTAATGGTGTCCTCTATCAACGATTACATTCTTTCCTATACCAGAGATTTTTAACACCCGACAAGTCCAAATATAGGCTTAATGAAATTTAAGAAGAGATTTGTGAAAATTATTATGGAGTAAAGGCCTTGACTTAAAAGACTTTTAGGATAGGTTATTACTAACCTACCATACTATAAGATGTAAAGGAGCTAATCAAGAAATATAATGTATACTAGAAATATGTTGATAATATTGACGTTCCACCAAAAACATTGAAGACAATGACTAATCCTTGGCCCTATAAACAGTAGGGACTTGACCTAATTAGCTCTTTACATCGACGAAGAGGCTCAACCAAGTATGTTATCATTGTTGTCAATTACTTTATCAAGTAGATAGAATCTGAGCCCCTAGCAAGCCTTACCATAAAAAAATGAGAAACGTTTTATGGAAAAACCTAATTTGTAGGTTTAAAGTACCATACACCATCATTATAGACCATAGTAATAATTTGACAATAAAAGCGGACAAGTTGAATATTTTAACATACTCATAAAAAAAAGCTATTGAAAAAGAAACTAGCCGAGAAAAAAGGGGCTTTGGTTGATGAATTGCCCATAGTACTATAGGCACTGGAGACTACTAATAAGATAATTACTGGTGAGACTTATTTCTCCCTAGTCTTCAAATGTGAAGCGATAATCCAAGCAGAAGTGGGAATGCCTACCTACCAAGGGTTATTCTTTAATGAGAACAAGAACAAAGAGCTTATACGAGACAACCTAAAGCTAATTAAGCAGAAGAAGGAACTAGCTAAAATTTGAATGCTGCTAAAATATTGCTTGGTATTACAACAAGAGATTCTAAGCCTGAAAATTCCAAAAATGAGACCTAGACTTAAGAAAAGTACACAAAATATCAAAGACTTAACCCAATGAGTTTTTAGACAAAATTGGGAAAGTCTTTATGAAGTACTCAAAAGGATCTGACTAGGTGCTACAAATTCGAACACGTAGATGGATGGGTTGTTAAAAAACCCTTGAATGTTGAGCTCCTGAAAAAAAATATTATCCATAGTTATATTTGATGTACTCCTTAAACTTTTAAAAATTAGTAAATCATCCATAAAATCTCTCTTTGTTTTTTTTTTTAAAAAAGAACAATATGATGACTAAATGAGTTCTTGACTAATAAGGGCATAGTGGGGCATCCTTAATGCCCAAGCAGGGTAAAAACTTGAAGACCTCAATGAGATACCTTTCAAGTGGTGAACCCCTCCCGAAGAAGTCTAAAAGCCAAACTTAAAAAGGTGCACATTAGATCTCAGAATATTTAGACTTGATTGATTTATCATTTCTAAATACTAAAAAATGATTGTCATGGAAGAATAATTCATAGGAAAAAACAAATATTTCCATTGATATGTTAATAATTTACAAGAGTATTTGCAAAACAAAAAAGAACAAAACCAAAAGAAACACAAGATCTCAAGCATTAGTACTAAGAGGGGCATGTTGATCAGGAACTGGAGGTTGGGCAATCTGAGCAACAAGTGTAACTGAGGAGATCTCAACAAGAAACTCATAAGAGATCTCAACAGAATATTTAGACTTGATCGATTTATCATTTCTAAATACTAAAAAATGATTGTCATGGAAGAATAATTCATAGGAAAAAACAAATATTTCCATTGATATGTTAATAATTTACAAGAGTATTTGCAAAACAAAAAAGAACAAAACCAAAAGAAACACAAGATCTCAAGCATTAGTACTAAGAGGGGCATGTTGATCAGGAACTGGAGGTTGGGCAATCTGAGCAACAAGTGTAACTAAGGAGATCTTAACAAGAAACTCATAAGAGATCTCAACAGAATATTTAGACTTGATCGATTTATCATTTCTAAATACTAAAAAATGATTGTCATGGAAGAATAATTCATGGGAAAAAATAAATATTTCCATTGATATACTAATAATTTACAAGAGTATTTGCAAAACCAAAAGAAACACAAGATCTCAAGCATTAGTACTAAGAGGGGCATGTTGATCAGTAACTGGAGGTTGGGCAATCTCAGTAACAAGTGTAGCTGAGGAGATCTCAAAGGGAAACCCATCCTTTTCATCGCTCAAGGCTTCAAAAGCATTATTCAACTATTAAAGGTCGATGTTTGGATAATTACATTTAAAAATATTGACACTTCTCTTAAATCCATCTATGACCCTCAAAGCAAATGCCTCATTCTTGGCCATTGCAGCTTTATTAGCTTACTCTTTAGCCTTATATGCCATGTCCTACAATTGATCAGACTTGTCCTTTAGAGCATCAACCAGTGCCTTCATGTTCTTAATTCGCTTCTCTAGGCATACATTCTTGCCTTGTTAGCTTTGAAACTTACTTTCGTCAAAAACCAAATCTCTACGAACCTCATTCTAGCTAACTTTATCTGTCACTTGAGCTCAAAACTCGAATCTCAACTATAGCTATCTTGGTGGCCATTTCCTCTAGTTCCCCTTTCAAAACTTTCACCTTTTTATCCTTAAGTTTGATTCAATTCCTTGCTTCGACTAAATCCTTTTTAAAGCTTGGAACCATTAAACCTTCATAGATACCTACAAGGATAGTTCTTCAACAAAGAGATAGTCCATACACCACCTGAAAAAGAAAAAAACTTCAATAGTAAGGCAATTAGATTAGGGGAATTCAATGTGAAAAAAAAAAACTCACCTCTACCGCACTTATAAGTAATAAGTGAAAGTCAGTAAAAACATCATAGTGTTGTATCTGATGAGCATGAGTTAGGCCAACAAACCTCTCCCCTTCCTTAATAAATGGGACTACGTACTCGAACTTCTCTGAAATGCAGCAAAAAAATCACTTGAGAAGAAAGTATGAGGATTTCCAACTACTAGCCTATAAATAACCTCCTAGTTAATTGGCTCCTCTCCTAAGGGAGTGAGACTATACTACAATGAGCCTTTATTAAGCCTCGAGCTTCTTCATTTCTAACTCAAGGACAGAGACCCTATTCTCCGCTAGCTCTGCCTCAGCCTCTAAAACCTTAGTAACTGCATTTGCCTCGATATTCTTTACCTTGGACGAGCAACCATTAAGCTCTCACTTAAAGCCTTCTATATTTTTCTTAACCGCCTTCAATGCCCTCTTCAGATTGGCCACATTGGCCTTAACTACAGCTGACTTCTGCGTATCTATCATTGCCTTGTGAAAAGCGTTATAGTGACTAACAAGGATAAACACCCCTATAAAAATAAATGAGTAGTTAAAAATAAGAAAACACATATAAATAAGTAAAATCTATAAATTTACCTCTAAAATGCATCCCAATCCATAAGAAAGGGATTGAGATGTGTTGCACACCAACACTAGAGTAGTATGCTCACTAGGCACTGTATACTTTGCCTTCCTCATCAACAGCACCAAGTACTCATACATCTATCTCTTTGAAAATTTGAGGTAGGATAAATGAACAGACATTGGTTCATGCCTTAACCAGGGTCTCATGATAGAATACACACTATAGTACCCATAATGCAAGACCACCCCCGCTCAGTTGAAGTGGTAAAAAAGGATGAGGTGATGTGACCGTACTAGAAGGCATTGAACTAGTGGGCGCAAGGGTTGAATCATCGGCTAAGTCCATCCCCATATTAGCTTTTGATGCCCCAAATAACCTCTTTCTATTGTCACTAGAGGAGCATATCTACTCCTCCATCTGAACTACTGCTCGACCTTTTGTTGTTGTTATAGCTGAGAAGGTTCATAAGGTTCTTTCATCTTTTTAAGTCCTTAGGAGATAAGGCATCATAAGGGATAATACACTTCTTTTCTCCTCTCATTTTTGCAAAATTAAAAACAAGGATTTGCCAACCAAAACCAGAAAAAAAAGTCCTTCACACACTATATAACCCAAGAAATTACCTATGGACGATGACATGGATAATCAATTAACTAGATTAATGCCCTCTAAGTTAGCCTAAGAGATGAGCTCCTTGTATGGAGCACTGTATGCCAAAGCCTGGCAATTTGTTTCTTTTCTTCCTTGGTAAGCTTAGGCATGGCTAACTAGTGCCTAACTAAAAAGGAGGAAAAAGATTATTAAGAACACAATAAAAGAAGAAGATATCAAAGCTTGATAATATGGATAAATAAAATACCTCTTAAAAAAGACTTGAGGACATGATTAAAGTCTAAACAGTATCTTATACTTTTGCCCCACTCCTTACATATAAAGAACCACAAGTGTTTCTACCCAAAATTTTTCAAAGGAAAATATTTCATTGGGATGATCTTCTTCTTGCTATCATAAGCAGTTAGGTATTGAAAACCTTTCTACTAATCGGTGTTTGTCTGAGTTTGGTACAAGTTTGGAGTTTAGAGAACACAAGGTTACTAAAGCCATCCTTATGCCACATAACAAAAAGGCCAAACAATATCTTCAAGGACTTTAAATTTATTTGCCATGATGCCAAGTTCAAATAATCCAACATATGCATAAAATAAAGCCGAAGAGGCAGCCTTAACCCTAAATTGAAAAAATGCAGATTAAGGGCAATCTCTTCAATCAATTGTGCACTTAGATATTCATCCTCATCGGGAAACCTTAAAGTAACTACTGTTGTGTGTTTTCTATAACACAAATTAGCGCAAGTGCACGTGTCGCAACAAGTAATATATGATGAGAAAAGTGTCGATCCCACAGAGAATGATTTATCTTTTCTAGTTTAAGTACTGAAATGATGTCTTTCTTCTATTATCCAGAAAATGATTTAATGTATGAGATTAAACTACTCAAGTAAAAGAACAACTTAATTATGCTAAGTGATAAACTAAATTACCAACAAGTTAAATTCAATATGAGAAATCCTAGGATTACAAACTATCCCCCATTATGCAAATAAATTCAGCAGAATCTCTTTGATGTTTATTGGTTCTCAACTTGATATATTGACCAAAACACTTAACACATCACAAGCCTCTTTTGCAGGTCAAGTGAATATATTTTATCCAATCAAATATCTATATGTCTATGATAAATAAATTGAACAAAATTCATTAAGCACAAGTTTTATGAGCCATACATGCCTTATGAGTATATGTCTATCTCATATGAAACTCAAGTGTACTACACTATGATCATGCATCAATATGCTTAAGACTGAATACCTAAATGCCTTTGTCAAGTTTATTTAAGCATTTCTAGATCAATTTAACTACTGGCCAAGTAATCAAATAGCATTAAGCACAAGCACAATGAATATATCAAAAGCTGAATTAATACCATAAAAGAGAGAGCTAAAATCAATCACATAATGAGTTCAAGGATGTAATCCTAGATTAATGAAATTAGCTCATCATTAAACTACACAATCTTGAAGCTAATTCCATCAATACATATAAACTAAACATCTTACAACAAGTAAAGAATCAAAGCAAAGAAGACATCCCTGTCAAATGTCCTTGAAGTTGAAGCTTGCTTTCCTCCTCTTTGATTTCTCCAAACTTAGAAGTTAGGTGTTTCTTTTGTGTTTCCAGCTGCTGTCCCAACTGGGGTCTCTCTCAAAATGTAAGTTTTGAGCAAATATATAGATAAGAGCACGGAATTAGGGCGCACTAGGGTTGCTTTTGGATTTCCTGATTTTCAGCAATCTGTCAACTTTTGCTGTCTAGGTCCCGGCGCCGCGGCGCTGAGATTCAATGTTGCGGCGCTCACTTTCTGCAATTGGCGCCGCGGCACTGAAATCTAGTGCTGCGGCGCTGCACTGTAGCAAACAGTGGTACTGTAGCAACAGTGCCTCAATTTGTATTTTTATCTCTAATACTCCTATTTGCGTCCGTTTTTCGGTATTTTTGCTCCGATAATGCTTAAACCTATAAAACAACATTAATATGCATAAATAGCTAAATTATTGAGATAAATTGAACAAATATCAAGTTAGGAAGATAAAATAGTTTATACAATTATGCCTTATCAACTACCTCATAGATATCAAATTGCCCCTACGGTTCGACAAGATCCCCCTCGCACATACTTGAGGGATGATAGAGCAGGCAATCTTAATTCAAAAGGGACTTCCTCATCAGTCCAATGCGCGAACTTTTTTTTCTTTTTCTTTTTCTTAGACTTGCTTACCTAACAGAAGGTCCCCACTTATTCCCAAGAAACTTGAGATGGCATCACACCACTCGGCATCCATTCAAAATCATTAGAACCCTTAAGAAGCTCCACCATATCCTCTACTAGAATAGATTCCTTCATTCTCAATCTAAATCCTAACACCCCCTCCCCCCCCTTCTCTCAAGAACTTTCATTATCTACTTCTCAAGTTGAGCTACTCTAAATAGTCGAGCCCTCACTAAATTGACTAGACTCGTGATCAGATATGTTTTGAGATTCATTCATTGAAGACATAATTTTTACACCTAAAAAAATAAATAGTATAGCCTATCAAACTTTAGCTTAGATAGATTAACAAGATGAACACTTAAAGTCGATGACTTAATATGAGCACTCAACCCTTAAAGGACAAATAAAAAAAAATAGTGAACACCAAAACAACAATATAACAAAAGATAAGAAAGTCAGCATCAAAATACTTACTTGAAAATTGTCAAGTTAAATCAAAGTTGTAGAGTAAAAGAGACCATTTTATTATATAAATGATTTTCAAAAGCAATTACAACCGTTAACTCAAGATCTAAAGGCTATAATATCTTCAAAGGCGAAAAGTCTCTTTAAACATACATATTCCCTTGAAGAGTACACCTCAGTCATTTGATCATCATTGCTACTTCCAAATGAGAGCTTGTCATCATAAATTCAAAAAGAGGGGGAGGCAACTGTTTAGTAAGTCACCTAAAAAGATATATTATTCAAAAGGTTGTTAAACATTAAATGCAACTTTGGCACCAGCTTCAAATTATTAGTTTCATTGCTTCTATGAAAACATGACTGTATTACGTAGGCCCAGTAGCCATAAGGAAAGGGGAATCTCACTAAGTCATTGCATCCATACCCCTATAAAGATATTTACAAAGGGGAATCTCATTAACCAATGCATTCATTCCACTGTAAAGACATTTATAAAGGGAAATTTCACTAACCAATGTGCATCTACTCCCTTACAAATATATAGACAAAAGGGAATCTCACTAAGTCAATGTATCCATTTTCCTGCAAAGATATTTACAAAGAAAAATCTCTCTAATCGATACATCTATTCCCCTATGAACATACTTACAAAGGGTAATCTCATTAACTACTGCATCTATTCCTCTACAAAGACTTTAAAAAACAATCTCCTTAACCAGTGTATCCATTCCTTGCAAAGACACAAACAAAGGGGAATTTCACTAAGTTAACACATCTATTCCCCTGCAAAGATATTTATAAAGAGGAATCTCACTGACCAATGCATCCATTCTCCTACAAAGACATTCAAAATAGAGAATCTCACTAACCAGTGCATCTATTTGTTAGGTGTGTACCCTTAAAGCATGATTATTTGTATTTATTTATTGCTATAAATAAATAATAGATGTTATTCATTCAATTTAATATTTTCAATTTTAATTAGTTTTATTCAAATAACATTAAATTCCTTGATTATTATATGTAAACTTAAACTTAGTATATAATAGTTATATACAATAGGATTAAAAGTTTAAGCATAATAATCTAAACTAGTCTTTAGTCTGAATGAAGATGAAAATTTCATTTAATAAACTATAAGTGCGGTCCATTTACATATTGTATACAATGGTCTTATCCAAATCATTCTATGTGTGGACATATAAAATGGAACTACTTTGTATAATATTGATTATATAGGATTAGACCATGATAAAATTAATTCTCTATTAATCTATATTAATA
The DNA here is from genome assembly GCA_946807835.1 of Ailanthus altissimus. Classification (NCBI taxonomy): domain Eukaryota; kingdom Viridiplantae; phylum Streptophyta; class Magnoliopsida; order Sapindales; family Simaroubaceae; genus Ailanthus; species Ailanthus altissimus. The sequence continues at coordinate 15,194,997 of OX327697.1, read as the reverse complement.
TGGAGAATTAATTTTATCATAGTATAGTTATATATAGGTTAATCTTAATCCTGATTTATTGATGAACTCCTAATCATTGAGTCACGTTTATTAATTTATAAGAGAAAGACTATAAAATATTTTTAGTCAATTACTAAGTATTTTATAAATATAACAAAATGAATGGTTGAGAATATTTTTCATAGAAATAAAATCCACTCCTTCTGAAAAGGAACTAAATAAATTATTCCCTAGATAATTGATTCGGTCTTGAAAATAATAAGCTTAGTATTCTTTAAAAGTTAAAGAAAATAATTAGTTTATAATTTTTGGAAATTAAATATTCAAAAAATGATTAATGTGGATTAAGGATAAAGATGTAATTAGAGAGATTAATGAACAATCGATCTAACTCTAAATATGAACAGTTGTGGAGGATTGATCTATATAAAAGGATTATTGAATGGACAAAGATAATTTTCTATTTTATAATTTATCTACAAAAATAAAAGTTCAACTTTATATTTTTAATAGAATAATACAAAGTTAATAAATAGTTTTTATTAAATGATTTAATTTATTGGAACTTAATTTTGTAGGTCCGCCAAGTCCCCATATTGGCTTCATAAAATATAGAAATGGATTAAAGGATTAAATTATGATATTTAAAATATTAATTGGCATAAATTTAATTTGATTAAATATATTAAGACCAATTAATTATTTTTTAAAGTTAGCCTAGGTTTTAAATTGGGCCCAAATCATTATTAGCCCAATCCATAATGGTTATGCCATTAAATAATTAAATTAATAATTAGATCATTTATATTTTTGGATAATTAAGAATTATTTATTAAATTATTTAATTAAAATGAAAATAATATTAGATTTTTTGTAATCTTTATAAAAAAAAAAAGAATTATCTATTTAATTATCTAAATTAAATTATATATGATATTTATTATCCTAATCCTATTAAGGATTAGAGTTTAGGTAAACTACTATTCTAAAAAGGAGAATATGTACACCGTAAAAGGTGGACTTTGAAATTCCTCTTTCCATGTTATGTTGTGCAAATAGAATATTATCAATCTTGGATAACATATAAGGGCAATAAATGTTTAATATTCAAGTTGATCTTTTACTGCAATATTATCAAAGTGATATATTGTCGATCTTAGATAACTTATATAAATGAACATGATGTGTGTTAATGTTTGCAAAGAGTTTAATTACGTCAAATACATGTATTATCAAATGTGCTATATTTTCCTATCTTCCGATTGATTGTTTGGGATGTGAAACTTTCAATTGAGTTATAAGCATTGAATTAAAGTGTAGAGTAGATTTATAAAGCATAATTGTGATTCTCGAAGCCTTGTTTAAATTATCATAAGATATTTCCTTCAAATCATAGATAATCCTATCTCATCCACTTAAATCAATTAATTTTATCCTTTGCTACTGCTTTAATATTTTATTTCATCAACCTATTTCGCCAAGAGCTTCCTCGTGGGATCGACACCTCAATCTATACTGCGATAACCGCGTTATATTTTGAGCGTAAACAAAAATTTGGAGTCATTGCCGGGGAGGCACACTAAGTGAAAGTCGGTTGCAATTCTAAATGCTAAAGTGGTAACTTTGTATATTTCTTTTTCTTCCTTGTAAAATATTTGTTTTATTTTCTTGTAATTCATTTTATTGTTCATGGTTGGTTCTACCACCTAATTTATTTTATTTTCTTTAGTTAATTTATTATATTTTATATTATCTTAATGACTGGTTTTACCGTCTAACATAGTTTATTTTATTTTATTTATTTATCGCACTTTATTCTCTTTTATTTATTATGGCACTTTATTTTATTGCACTTTTTTTTAATGGCCGATTCTACCGCCTAACTTAATTTATTTTATTTATTTATCGCACTTTATTCTCTTTTATTTATTATGGCACTTTATTTTATTGCACTTTTTTTAATGGCCGATTCTACCGCCTAACTTAATTTATTTATATTTATTTATTGCACTTTATTTTCTTTAGTTAATGTGTTGTATTTTCTTTTTATTTTAATGGCCGGTTCTACCGCCTAACTTTTTATTTATTTACTTATTGCATTTTTTTATTGTACTTTATTTTATTTTATTTATTTGTTGTACTTTACATTTTATTTTTTATTTATTGCACTTTATTTTCTTTTATTTACTTATTGTACTCTTTTATTTCTTTTATTTATTGTATTTTGTTTTATCGTACTTTACAGTTTATTATCTTTTATTTATTTATTGTATTTATATTTCATGGTTGGTCTTACCACCTAACTCATTTCTATTGCTTGTTGTGTTTTATTTCACTTTTTAAATTTTTGTGTGCATTTCTTTCAAAAAACAAATTTAGGATGTATGCATCGACTTAGAGACAAACGAGGAAGATTTGTGAGAGAACTAGAACTAGAACCACCCCCACAATTTGTAAGGGAAGAGAATTCACCTTCTAGTTCATCTTGTAATTCTAACACAATGAGCCAACACGAAGAAAACCCCGTTAGAACTCTAAAAGATTACTTGCATCCTACTCGCACAGCCACACCATCATGCATTATATTTTCACCTAACACATCACATTCGGATTTTAAACCTGGAATGATACAACTTCTTCCCACTTTTCATGGTCTAGATAGTGAAAATCCTTATGTACATGTTAGGGAATTTGAAGAGGTAATTGCCACCTTCCATAGCCAACCTAAAGCCATAGACACTGTTAGGCTTAAATTTTTCCCTTTTTCTTTGAAAGACAAAGCAAAGAGTTGGCTATACTCTTTAAGGCTGAGATCTATAGGAACTTGGGCAGAAATGACCCAAGCATTTTTCAATAAATACTTTCCACAATACAAAACTAATGGACTGAAAAGACAAATTTCTTCCTTCTCCCAAAAAGATAGTGAAACCTTATATCAAACATGGGAAAGGTTTAAAGAGTTGCTAAATCTGTGCCCTCACCATGGGTATAAAAATTGGCGCTTGGTTAGTTATTTCTATGAGGGACTCACAATTAGAGAGCGCCAATTTGTTGAGATGATGTGTAATGGGGAGTTCCTTCACAAAGATCCTGAGGAAGCCATAGAATTCCTTAATGACTTAGCCGAAAAAGTCCATACATGGACTGGACCTAGCATTGCTGAAAGCACAAATAGGTCACGACCCAGTGGAGTTTTCCATCTTAGGGAAGAGGATAACCTCAAAGCCCAATTAGAGGTCTTAACTAGGAAGTTAGAGGCCTTGAAAACCAAAGATAAAAGGGTCACCCACACGGTTGCTAGAGTTGAGTCACACGATGTCTGTTTTGTCTGTGGAGGAGCGGAACACTTAGCTCAAGATTGCCCCACTTATAGTGAGATGAGAGGGATATATGAGGAACAATGTAATGCCTTAGGGATGTACAAGAAGCCTTATTCACCCTACTCTGAAACATATAATCCTAGCTGGAGAAACCACCCAAATTTTAGTTGGAAATCTGACCACCAAGCCAACAGCCAGTGGAAACAAGAACAACAAGCACCCAAGTCTTATGTTGCACCTCAATATAATGCACGACCAACTAGGAGTCCTTTAGAGGATACATTACAAGCATTTATGGAGGCACAAAGTAAGACTAATAAAAAATTTGAAACAATTCTTGCACAGGTGGTAGACGAAAATAAAGAAATCAAGAGTCAAATCACAAAGTTGACTAGTGCCTTAACTGTACAAGAGCGAGGTAAGTTTCCATCTCAACCTTAATCCAATCCGAAAGGACAATTCATGGCACAAGCTTCTACTTCTGATGTTCAAAATCTCAAAGAAGTCAATGCCATTAGTACTCGAAGTGGTAAGATTATAAGTGAGCCTACTTCTGAAATTAACACATCTACGAGTAGTAAAGACACTCCCCTTGAAAAAGAGGCCACAGTGGAAAATGAGCCCGAAAATAAGTTTTCAATCCCAGTGTCTTTTCCTCAAGCTCTTCGACCGGTTGGAAAAAATTCAGAAATTCAAGGTGAGATTTTAGAACATTTGAAACAAGTTAAGATTAATCTTCCCTTGTTACATTTGATTAAGCAGGTTCCAACTTATGCCAAAGTCATCAAGGATCTATGCACTATCAAAAGAAAACACCATGTCAAGAAAATTGCATTTTTGGCAGAACAGGTAAGTGCCGTGATTGAACAAAAGATACCACACAAGTATAAAGACCCAGGATGTCCCACAATCTCCTGTCAAATTGGGACACATGAGTTTGGTCAAGTTTTATTGGACTTAGGAGCAAGTGTAAATTTAATGCCTTATTCTATTTACTTGTAATTGGGACTTGGTGAGATTAAACCACCATTTGTAGTTCTACAATTAGCTGACTGATCAATCAAGAAACCACGGGGAATAGTAAAAGATGTTTTGTTGTAAATTGATAAATTTTACTACCCTGTTGATTTTCTTATTTTAGATACTCATTCTGTTGTTAACATTGAGTCAAAAATCCCTCTTATTTTGGGGAGACCTTTTCTAGCCACTGCTAACGCTCTTATTAATTGCAGAAATGGTCTTGAGGTGAACATTTTTAATATTGGCAAATAACCACGAGAAGAAGATGAGTGCTATCATTTATATATGATAGACACACTTGTAGTAGATGAAGCTTATAAAAACCATGGCTATGATTCTTTGAAAAACCTTCTCAATTTTGATTTTGAAGAATTGTATTATCCTGATGAAACAACTGATGTGTTTAGTATTTTTGACTCATAGGATAAAGGGATTCGATTTTGAAAACCAGGCATTGAAAAGTTGCCACGAGAGAAGGAGAAACCAAAGCCATCAAAACTTGAGACACCACGTATCATCATTAGTGACCAAGGAACACATTTCTCTAATTGTTCTTTTACAACTTTGAGTGCTGCAGGTCTTCAGAGAAAGTTACAATTGTCAGAAATAGAAGAGCTACGAAATGACGCATATGACAACTTCAGAATTTACAAAGCTAAAATGAAAGCAGCTCATGATAAACAGATCTCAAGGAACCACTTTGAGCCAAATCAACGGGTCTATCTTTATGATTCTCGATTGCATTTATACCCTGGAAAGTTGAGATCTCGATGGACTGGTCCATTTTATGGTAAGACATGTTTTTCCTAATGGGGCTGTTAAAATAGAGGACTCCACTGATGGACGGACTTTCAAAGTGAATGGACAGCGGCTAAAAAGGTAGACGACTCTCTGTACCTAGGCGAGATCCCTCTTATGGATCCTGTCTATCATGATTGATCAGGTTCAATCTATCTGTACCATATTTTATATTTTGTCTATATTTTATCTTTTAATTTTTTATTTTTGCTTTTATTTTTTTTTTGCACATTTTATTTTACTTTATTTTTTTTCTTTTTATTTTTTTCTTCAGTGTGATTTTATTTCCCGGTTAAGTGGCGGATACGGTACTCCGTGACTATTAAAGTCAGTTTCTCAGTTTCCTAAAAACTGTCCCTCAAACTGTGCATTCATCTCTTTTCTTTCTTTCAAAATGGATCGTATTCTTGCTAACCTTAAAAAACGTTTTCCTTCATTACCTCAAAATGCTCTACTTAAGATTTACAAAGCACGGTGTGAAAGACTAAAGCTATTGATGTTGGGTAATATCCCTGTGGATCTTCGTTGGTTAATTGAAGCCAAGGTTCGGTTGTTCGGTGAGTTTGTAAATAATTTTGTTTCGCATATGTCTGGTCTTGGAAAAAGCTCTTATGCCAAAAGGCGACGAGCAAAGAGGTTACAAGTCTATCATAAATGTGCTCGATGGAATTGTAATCGAAGTTGTCGTTCTTTAGGATTCGTATCTTGAAATCGAGAAGGCAAAATTCAGTTCATTAAGGATGGACTGAGTAAGGAGTCTTTGGATGATATCCTATTGACTCTTGAGACGCATCCCTGTGGGCTCGTGCAACGTGAACTTCTCTATTTGTGGAACAAATTCAAAAATGAATATCAACGGTATAATCTCAAGAATCTGACTCTAAAAGACCCTGTTTGCCAATTTATAAGAAAATTGGATGGGAAGCCTATCCCCGACCTATAGAAGGCGTTTAAGCCGTTACTGGACGTAAAACCAGAGGAAGATGTGAGCCATAATCACAACTACTTGTAAATACATGTGTTTTAATTTCAAACTTTATTTCATGAATAGTATGGTTACTCATATAGATGTCTTAAATTCAAATCTTTTGGTTAAATAATGCATTACTTTTCTTTGTTTTATTTATTTATTTGCATCATCATTTTAGTTTATATTTGCTTAAGTATCTTTCAGGTTTGTTTCTGTTGAATAACTGGCGTCTCAGGTAATGTCTTCTATACTTTATCTCTTTCTATTTAAACATTGAGGACAATGTTTCATCTGGTTTGGGGGGAAGAATAGTAGACATAAGTCATATTTTGCATTCCAAAAAAAAAAAAGGTTAAAAAGAAAAAGAAAAAAAAAGGTAAGGAGTAAACTAAAATGATGATGCTAATATATACTCTCGTTTAAAATGGCAGAGTAAAGAATTCAGTCTTAAACTCTTGAGACGCATTCTAGGTCAAGCTAGAATGGCAAAGTATGGAGTTTTAGTACTAACTTTTGAAACACATTTTAACTAACTTTTTGTTGTTTTGTTTTATATTTCATGCATTGTCGTTTACTGCTTGTAGTCTTGGTAATTCTTGTACAAAGAAATTTGCTTTTCTGCCTAGGTATGATTTCAAAATTATTTAGGTTGAGTCACTGTTTCTATTTAGGTTACTAAAGAATGACTTCTAAAATATTTTTGAGCACAATGCTAAGCCTTGTGGTAAAACGGATGATTCAATTTATATAGCCAAGAGAATTCCCATGTTTAAGTATATATATTTTTTTTCTAATCTCACATATCTTTTGTGAGTAAGTGGAAAGGTTGAGAAAACAGCTTATGAACCTTCATTGATCCTTTGAATTGGTTAATCTTTGTTTAAATTAATATTATTTAAATTATGAAATAAGTTAGTTGCATTTGCGTATAATATAATTTGGTGAGAAACCTTTGTAATGCTTTCTTGTATTCTTCAAAAAAAAAAAGAAAAATACCAAAAAAAAAGAGCAAAAATAAAAAAAAATAAAAAAGAAAAAAAGAAGCAATTCAATTTAATAAAGTCTTCATTCAATTTTAGAAGAAAAATATGTTGTAAAGTATTTTTTCACCAAGTTATATTTGCATTATTTTCACAAGCCAATTGAAGTTCTAAAGCTGGCGTATGATAAGAATAATTGATTTTTAAACAAATAATTTTTTTATCTTTTGATCAATGTTAGTTTATATGTCTGTCCTTAAAATTAACTTTTTTCTTGAGTGCTTAACTGTTTTTCAACTCCATAAGAGAAATCCTAACCTTTTAAACAGTCATACAACTGTGAGAATATGGAGTTGAGGCTTTTACTTGGAGAAATTCTCAAGGCTATATCTATTGTGGTTTATGGTCAGATGGTTATGGCTTAGTTCACACACACACAAATTTTGGAAGTTGTAATTGAAAAAACCATGATAGCAACAGTGATCTTGAACTGACGTTTTATTTAAAATGCTTAGGTAGTTTTGCATATTCTATTTATGCTTGAATTGCTAGAGACTAGCAATAAGCTGGTTGGGGGCTGTGATGAATACATGAAAATGCATATTTGTTAAGAGATTCAGTCACCATTTAATGTCACTAATTTTAGTATTTTTTTGTATTTTTAGCTTGAAATAAAGTGTTCTCTTTAAATTGTGATCAATGAATGTTATTTGGACAGGTTTAGGTAAAATAGACATAACTCTCAATGTGGAAATCAAAATGAAGAAATTCTTGAACCTGGTGCAACATGACTCAATCTTACACAAATTTGAAGAATAGTGGAAAAGCCAAATCCAACATGTTATGGGCCAAAAATTGAGATACAACTCCTGCCCAGCTTGACCCAACTCACGTATTTGGACTGTATCTCACCAAATATGTACTCAATTGGTATAATTATTGAAGCTTTGAAATGCTGACTTAACTATCAATAACTCGTATGTTGATGGTAAAGTCCAAATCAGCCGTTATCATAGACCAAATCACATTGCAAGTGGGTAAAATGGTTGTTGGCCAAATTCTGATGTATCTTTGGAAATTTGCTCATATCTCACTGGATACTCATCCAATTTGCATGAAATTGGTGTCTATGGAAAGAAGAGTCAAAATTATACAACTTTCATGTCGGCTGTAGAAGCTGAATCGATCATTTATATTATCAAAAACGTGCTGCAGGTGGATAAACAAGTTATTGGCTTAAAATTATTGAAGATTGATGTCATCCATGACATATGTCCATTCATTGCCTATATAAGGAGACTCTTAGGACGTTTTTAACAATAGATAATTCTCTCTTATTTTCTTCTCATTAACATGTATTGTAATTTAGGCTAGAGTTCTTGGCAAGGCTAAGAGATGAACTTTTATGTGTAATAATAAATCTACTTCTATGCTTTGATTCGGTGTTAAGAGCTACAAATGTTGTAAGTTTGATTTTGATTAAACTCTTATCTATTCTGTTTTCTATAATCCAGAGATTATAATTCTCATGTCTCATATAAGTTCAGTCATGCTTTTCTTATGTGATTCTTGGTGAACTATAATTGTTACTGGTGACATTGTTTTATATGTTAATCTTTTACTGCAGTATTATCAAATTGATATATTGTCGATCTTGGATAACATATAAGGGAAATAAATGTTTATTATTCAAGTTGATCTTTTACTGCAATATTGTCAAAGTGATATATTGTCGATCTTAGATAACTTGTATAAATGAACATGATGTATGTTAATGATTGCAAAGAGTTTAATTACGTCAAATACATGTGTTATCAAATGTGCTATATTTTCCTATCTTCCGATTGATTGTTTAGGATGTGAAACTTTCAATTGAGTTATAAGCATTGAATCAAAGTGTAGAGTAGATTTATAAAGCATAATTGTGATTCTCGAAGCCTTGTTTGAATTATCATAAGATATTTCCTTCAAATCATAGACAATCCTATCTCATCCACTTAAATCAATTATTTTTATCCTTTCCTACTGCTTTAATATTTTATTTCATCAACCTATTTTGCCAAGAGCTTCCTCGTGGGATCGACACCTCAATCTATACTGCGATAGCCGCGTTATATTTTGAGCGTAAACAACTAGCCATCCCGCACTGCGGTGCTGCGGGTTTTGAAATTTGTGCCACAATGATGATGGATGGGCGCACGGCGCTGAGGGTTCGACCTCCCAGCGTTGTAGCATTGGTAATCCGCATTTTTGATACGATATTTCTATATCTTATAATTGAGTGCAAGTATACACTATCATATGTAAGTAATAAATGGACAAAAGAGTCGGTTATCGAACCCATAGGGATAATTTCTACGTTTTAACAAATTACTAAAATTATGTCTTTCTTATAATTATTAAAAAAAATAAAAATCTAAGAATGAAAGTAGAAAATATAAAAGCAATGACACAATGTAAAGATATTTAGGTGATAACAATATAGAGAAAACATAGGATTAATATTATCCCTCAATATGCTTTCTAATAATTAATCATCTAATATTTAATTCCCTTAGTCTTTGTTATTGATCAAGACACTAATGTATTCACAAGCCTCTTTCAAGGTCATGCAAGTATATCTTAATTTACCAAATACATATATTCCTATGGTACTTGTAATAAATTAAGATTCATTAAGATTAAGTCTTATTGATCATACATGCCAATTATGTATATTCCTATCTTAATTTGAAACTTGCATATGCAACATTGAATGTTACTCTACAATCATGCATCAAATTACCTAGGTCTAAATATAATGATTTCTCTTCCGAGTTTATCAAAAATATTATCAATTCATTCACCATATATTGGCCAGATATATTGAAGCATTAAGAACAAGTAATTTGAATAACAAAGAACTAAGTTTATTAAATAATAAAAAGATAAGACAATTAAGCACACATATTGAATTTAAACATTAACCCTAGAAAGAAAATTTAGTTCATGGCTATAAGAGAACATCGGCAAAAATAATAAGAAATCCTGATAAAATCAATGGCAAACTGATATAGACGTCAAATTTGTCTTGATTGCGCTGCCTAAGAAACTCTTGATGCCGAAGAATACCTTAAATCTCTCTCTATGGTTGCTTCCATTAAACTCTAATTGCTCTCTAAGACTTGTGTTATGTATTCTTGATGTTCTTGGATTGCTCTTGGGTGATCTTTAAAGGTTGGGGATGAGTGGCCTTTTATAGGGATTGATATGAGCTTGAAAATCTCAATTTTCGTCGGATTAGGACTTGCACTATCCCTGGGGTGCTATGTTGCTATCGCTAGGGCGTTGGGTGTAAACAGGCTCACCACTGGAGCGATGCAGTATTAGCGCTGGCCTGTTGCTAGAGTGGTGGAGAGATGGCGCTAAGGTGCCAAACTACGACTCAAACATGTCTTTTTTCTAATTTTCTTATTTTGATCACGGTTCCAGCGCTAGGGCGAAAATCCTTGTGGCGCTGGGGCGACAGATCTATATTTTAAAAACTTTACATTTTAGTCCCTATTTTTGCTCTTTAAATTTTGTTCAAGTCTCTATAAATAACAATAATGCACATAAATAGCCATTTATTCTCATAAAATGATAAAATATCGAAATAAAAATATGAAAAAATATATGACAAATATGCCCTTATCAAATTCCCTCAAACTTAAACACTTGCTTGTCCTCAAGCAATAAAATAAAATCAAGAAAGAAACAAAGGGTTATACTTGACTCAAATAATAAGTAAAGAAAACAAAACAAAATATGCTAGATTAGTAAGATGATCAAAATCATTGTCTCAAAAAGCTATTTAAATGGCACAAATCCTTAAGGCAGATAAATAACTATTAACAATCTTAATTATCTCTATTTAGTCCCTCATTCTTCCTCAAAGATAATAATCACGTGTGTGTGTGTGCAAGCAGCAAGTAATAGGTAAAACTATACTTTGATTTATTTTATACTTTAGTTGTACAGAAAAGATGATGTCTCGGTATTTGATTTGTATAATGACATTTTCATAGGCTTGATTTTACTACCACTCTCCACTAATATAGAAAATCACATGTCTAAGGATCTATTTAGGACTTTACTTAACTTGTAACGTAAGGCTAAGGTCAATGTACAGAAAAGATGATGTATGTACTTTGATTTATTTTATACTTTAGTTTGTACACAAAAGATGATGTCTCGGTATTTGATTTGTATAATGACACTTCCATAAGCTTGTTTTTACTATCACTCTCCACTAATGTAGAAAATCACATGTCTAAGGATCGATTTAGAACTTTATTTAGCTTGTAACGTAAGGCTGGGGTCAATGTGGGATAAAAGGATAAACATATGAGGTTTAAGTCACACTATAAACACTTAGACTTTACCTAAAACCTTTTGATCTTTTTTTTCCTTGTATTATCTCTTCCTCCAAACTTATTATTTTTCCCATCTTTCATTTCAACCTTTATTTTTCAAACAATTTCTTCTTTTTCTTAATTCGGGGGGTATTTTTCTTTCTCTTTCTCTTTTTTTTTCTTTGAAGTTTTTTTTTTGAATACCCCCAAATTTAGATTGACAAATACCACCCAAACTCATTTCTCTCAGATCATCATAACCTTTTCTTTTTAAGAGTATTTCTAAGCAAGTGCAAGGTTTATGGTGTTACGGGTAAATTTCTAGATAAGTAAACTTTAAGTCTTGCGCTTGTAATGTGGTTAAACCAAAGAATGGGTAATTATGCTCAAAATAGGATACTAGAAATAAATATACAATAAAAGGTAGACTAAAAAGACTCAATCGGTCCAAAGATGGCCTAATGTCATTTTCCTATTCATGTGCTCCTAAGATTTCGCCTCAAATAGTAATTAAAGACAAGTTCTAGAGTATCAGTCTTTCAAGACTTGAGTATACTCTTTAAAGCATAGGTATCTCTAATTAATAGTTATAACTATTCATGCTTATAAAGTGCTAAAAAAGAATGGTTATTATAAATAAGGTTGAATTTGTTCTTAAACTTAGACAACAAAAATTGTCTCAAGTGTCTATCATTCCTTAGGGATTTGTAAAAATAAATTCAGTCATTTATTTTATTTCTTATCATAGACTAATGATCATCTAAAAAAAACTAATTAACTAAAAAAACATTATTAACCCATAAGAACAACCACTCAAATTTTGTAACAAAACAAACACAAGAAAGTGTTTTCCACCCCCAAAATTAATTTAGACATTGTCCCTAATATTGAAAAATAAAGAATTGAAAGTAAGAGGCTTTCCTTTTTAACTTTTGCTGCACCGCTGAATTTCTATTGCTGGAGTGACGATCTGGCGTTGACGCGATAATCTTTCGTCGCTACAGTCCTGAAGGCTTGGTTTGTGATGTTTACTGGAATTTCTGCTAGAGCGCTAGCTTATGTACCGCAGGGGTGGTACTGGCTCTTTCGCTGTTACATTGAATTCTTTCGCTGCAGCGTTGCACATCTTGGGTTGTTTTTTTTAAAGGAGCTAAAATAATAAAAATAATAATATTATTAATTTTTTTAAATTTCATTCAAGTCCCTATAAATAATAATAATGCACATAAATAGCAATTTATTATCATAAAATGATAAAATATCAAAATAAAAATATGAGAAAATATATGACAAATATGCCTTTATCAGCTGCGGCGTGGATACTGTTCACTTGAACGGTAACAAATGAACAGTATTTATAATGTTCGTAGCTACAGTAATTTTGAACAGTGTATCAAAATTAATTTTGCATATGTAAGTTTATGAGATGTAGTTATAAAAATTATCAATCTATATTATAAATCAGGGTTTATGAGATGCAATGATAAAAGTTATCGATTTGCATTGCAAACTATAATTAATTTTTGTGTTGGTAACCATAATGAGAGTCCTATTGGTGGGGGTTAGTTGTGTTTATATAGAAAAATTGAGGAATTGAGAATCACCCTCCCTATGAGATGAGGAACTTTAATATATGACAAAAAAATCTCTCTAAATCAGGTTGAATAATATTACATTATGAGATAATATTTTATTATGATTTGTCTTATCAATACGATGTTAAACGAGTCAAGTCGGTATTTTCCCAATATTACTATAGTGTGAGGGACTTGGCGGGTTGGGCTTGGACTATACTAGTTAAACATGAGATAAGACAAATATATGCAAATATACTGCCCAATATTGCTACAACGTGAGGGTAGTATCAATAACATATATTTAATTATTGACAAGTTAATATGGAATACACTTATCTAATATTGCTACAGCGTGAGGATAAGGTGTATTCAGGATCAAGTAGTAAGATTTGCATGAGATGCAATTGACAAATATTGTCTACCTGTTGGGTTTACAAAGACTAATATTGCTACATCGTAAGGCTTGAGTAAATTTTAATAGGATATACTTCTCGCTGTATAATTTAAAAAAGTTTAAACTATCATTTTCCTATTTGAGAAATTATTAAGATTGTGTAAAGCAGTGGGAGGGCGTTTTAAATTGAAAGATGTATAATTGTTATACCCATGATTTAGAACGTTCTATTAATGATTTAAGGACCATTCCGTTTACATCTTTCGTTATTTTTAGTCTGTCATGTCTAATGGCCACTACGAACTAGTTGGTGTGCATAGATAATGCAGTCCAACTCAAGGGTACTAGAAATTACTCTGATTGACAGATGAATCTCAGAAATATTTTGAATTAAAAAAATCTTAGATTTATTATTGATCAGAGTTTACCGTAAGGTATTTATGATAACACCTCCCTAGATGATAGAATGGAGGGGGTGTGACCCTCTTTGTTCAGGGTGCTTCATCTTTTACTCCAAGTACATCTGGTGAGACAAAATGCGTGAGGAGAAAAAGATGAAGTACATACCTAGGATAAATCCTCAGAGGCAACATTTATCCAAAGATCAACAAGAGAGCAATGTAGATGAAAAGTGTTTCTACTACAGTAAGGTTGGGTATTGGAAATCTCACTACCCTAGAGCTTTATAATTGCAGAAAGACTCTCACAGGTTTATGTTTGACAAACATAGATATTTCTATGGCATATGATGCCAATTCACGCTAGGTATGAGTTATCGCATGTCCCTTTCATATCCGCAATATGTTACAGGGATTGAGAGAGATTATAATGCAACAGCTTGTAGAAGTAAGGTTAAAAGTAAGAAATTGTAATTTCTTGCAGGTTCAACTTGTTGGACAACTTAACTTACTTCTTACACAATACAATGGTTGTATTATATAATTGATATAATATTCTAAATATCATCTGACAAAATGTGTCCCTTCCTGAACTTGATAGTGAAGGTTATCATATGAATATTATGAATAGTTTCTTATGTTCATGTGATGTGAATGATATTTTATTAGCTGAATTTTAGTTAATAAATAGACATTATATATAATTAGAAATGTCTGTAGATCAGAATCTTTAAATAATATAGAACTGTGGCATGTATGAATAGGTTATATAGGCGTAAAATGCCTAACCCGTCTGGTTAAGGATGGTTGGATACCTAATCAGACCATAAAGACTGCCATCCGATTATTCCAGAAGAGTCTTACAGGCCCTTGCTTGTCCCAAGCCTTCTAGTTGCTGATCAATTTATGAATAATGGATTCATGAAGATGTGAATGAGAATGAGATTCTCACTCATTATAGTTCTTCGGGTACTCCACAACATAACGACGTTTCAGAGATGAGGAATTAGACTTTATTAGATATGGTCTGATCGATAATGAGTGTTACCGATCTATATCTATGAAAATATTATCTAAATACAGCTGCTTATTAAGCAGAGTTCTATCAGAAGTTATTCCTTCCATTCCGTATGAGATACAGAGCAAAGAAACCGAATCCTAAATATGTTAAGGCTTGGGGTTGTCTTACTTATGTAAGAGTTACGTAGTAGGATATCTTGTTTTGTAAGAGTTACTTAGTAGGATAAAAAAAATACCCAAAAGGTATAAGTATAGGTTCATTGAGTGTCTTGGGAATTTAATATAATACTAGTTCTGTGATTCTAAGAAGTAAAATGTGTTTGTTTCTCGATTTACCACCATTATAAAGAAAGAGTTTCTCATGGATCGTGGGAATCATAGAAAGATTGAACTTGGTGAAGTCAATGTAGAAAACAATGAACCAAGGATAGGAACTCAAGCTCAATTAAGCAGTGACCTTTTAGCACACTTTCCAGTGGGTCGAAAAGAATTTTTAGGTCACTTTTTGGGTATGTTTGATGCTTGAAGGTGAACTTGGAGTTTTCTTGGTAGAAGAAAATAATCCTTTGACCTATAGCGAGATGATATTAGACATCAATTAGGAAAATAACAAGAAGCCATGAAAATAAAAATTGACTTTATATATCAAAATCAAGTCTGGGACTTGGTTAAGCTACCTATGGGAATTGTTCTCATTGGTTGTAAAAGGTTTACAAAAGGTAGTGGGAGCCAAGTGAAAGGTAGAGACCTTCTAGGCCATATATTAGTTCTAGAAAGGTAATTCTCAATGATCTGGGATCAACTAAGAGGAAACATTTAGACCAGTATTGGTGCTAAAGTCGATTAGAATTTTATTAGCTCTTGTAGCATATTATGACTTTGAGGTTTGACAGATGGATGTAAAGATGTCATTCTTGAATAGATACCTCGAGTAAGAGATATTCATAGAATAGCTTAAAGGTTTTACATCCAACCAGACTTCTAGTTTATAGTGCAGGCTGAAGAAGTCCATTTATGGACTTAAATAAGCCTCCCGGAGCTAAAATCATTATTTTAATGAGATAATCAGATTGTCTGATTTCATAAAAAATGATAAGGAAGCTTATGTGCATGAAAGGTCAGTGAAAGCATGGTAGTATTCTTGATAGTCTTTGTTGATGATATACTGGTCATTGGGAATAATGTTGGTATGTTATAGTTGGTCAAAAGTAATTCGTAAGAATTTTTCCATGTAGGATTTGGGAGAGGCTTCCTTTATACTAAGTATAAAGCTTTATAAAGATAGAGCTAGGAAGCTAATAGGGCTCTCCCAAATTATTTCACATTAATAGCATTTTAAAATGGTACAATTTTGTTAATTATGAGATAGTTAATGTATCTTTTGGATATGGTGTTTATCTTTCGAGGAGAGTGTCTCTTCAGATGAAAGATGAGAACGTTAGAGTGTCTGACGCACCAGATATATCAGCTCTTGAGATCTTGATGTATACTATGATGTGTTTGAGATCTGATATTAGTATGATTATAAAAGTTATAAACCGATATTAGTCTAGTTCAAGTGATCGCCATTTGACGGTAGTCAAACATATCCTAAGATACCTTGAGGGTATAAAGGATAAGTTTCTAAAATATGAAGAAAGTGAATTACATGTAAGAAGAAGTACAGAGTCAGACTTCTAGTTTGACCTAGATGATAGAGAGTCTATATCTAGGAATGTGCCCATTCTCATTAGTACTAAGTGAGTTAAATTACACCAAACTGGAATTCACTGCTGATTTGTTTTGGGTGCAGCAGGAAAGGTAGTGTGGATTCGTAGGTTTATCGCGAGGGCTTAGAAGAGTTTTAAGATAGATGGATCTTATCTCATAGTTTTGCGATAAAACTAGACCGTTGTACAGGCCAAGGTACCAAGAGGACACTAGTACTCAAATTATGTTAAGAGGAGTCTCACATGACTAAAAGGATCTTGGCTTAAAGAGATGTGACTATTTGTAAAAGTGTTCTATAAATAATTTAGCGGACTAACTTTCTGTGGCCATAACTCTAAAAGTGTTTATAAAACACGTGGAGTTAATGTGTATGAGATATCATCAAGAATGACACTAGAGCAAGTGGGAGATTATTAGGATTTGTGCTTACGTGCCATTCCTGAATATACATATACTTATGTATTTATACATGTGTACATTCTCATTAAATTAATAATACTTATTTAAATGGTATTATGCAATGTAACATTACAAACATTGTATGATCTGAAGAAGTTCAGATCTGATCTAAAGGAGTTTAGATAAAGGCCCACAGTTGGCCACGCTGAGAGATATAAATACTAAATGTTAGTACGGCTAATTGTTAGTTGGTTATAATACTCAACAAAGATATAAGAGTTGGAGCCTTATCTGTAATAAGACATAGACCCGAGAATATACTAGTAATTGCATAGTTGCAAGAGTTGCAATCAGGTACCAGAAAATATCAGTTGCGTAAGTATGTTCTCGAATATTGTCCCTGATCTATTTTTACCGATACGAGTTTATTGGTGGATACCTTTATATAGATCAACATATGTTGTATCTATAGGGTATAGATGGTCGTTCCTAGCCGACTGTGAGCTTGGAGCTCGTATTGACATATGGGTATCCAGTTAGGATTGGATATAGGATAAACTCACGAGGTCCTTCGATAGATGCCCTATATAAGCCATCAATGTAGAGTTCTCTCGAGTTGAGTAGTATATGTGGTCTTTTGACCTGAGTTTCACGATGGGCTTATAAGTGATCCACCATACTTTGGTTCTGGTGTGACTATTGGGTGTCGTTGGGTATGGTTCGATGCTTATAGAGTTCGATGTATACAGATATAGGATCCATCAGCTCGCATAGGGAGTTAGATATCCAGATGCTTTGAGACTGTATCTCAAAAAGTCTTATGGCTACAAACATTAATCCTGGGAAAAAGTTTCCATCAGGATGGAAAAATATGGCAAAGGAGAATGCATATATTGTTCAGTGAGATACAAGTCTAAGATAAGATATGGATGAGCATTTAGGGATTTGACGGTTATAATCTATATCCTCACACATCCAAAATATCATGACAAAAAGACTATACGTATGCATTGTGACCTCAGCTTGGATGATCGACGCGCTGATTTATATTTTCATGACGTGTGTGTGGGGCAATGTTCATGGACTTATGAAATTGTTCCATTTGACGAATCGGGCGTGGACTTAGGGAGTCCCACAATATAGAGTGTACTCGTTGTGCACTAGTGCAGTGTATCAAATAAAATTATTTAATCCAATAATATCTAGCACTACCACATAAATGTATGCGTGTCTGTATTTAAATGATAAATACAACAATTAGTCAATAATTATTATTTACTAATTGTATAATGACAAGTGGCACATTGTAAACCCTCAGTTGAGTTTACTCAAGTGTGAAATTGGTGGGACCCACTAAAGGGTAGACTTAGTAACTATTTATGAGGAGTAAAATGGTAATTTTACACATTAATTATTTAATTATTAAATAATTAAAATATCTCATTATAATATATTATTTTATCATATAATATTATTATATTATTATATTTTAATGATGACATATAGTTGTCATCCATTATTATTATTATATGGTTATTTTTTATAATAATATTATTTCTTTAATGAAATGGCCATGTGTAATATATTATATTATATAATATTATTATTACATATATATATTTTATGAGATTGTGTGTGTGAAATTGAGAGAGTGCCGAGAGAGGAAAATTGAAATTCATTTTTCCTCTCTGGTGCTAAGAAAAGCAATTTTGAAGATTTGCTTTATTTATGTTGGCTTGCTTGAAGAAAAGAAATTTTATTTCTTGAGCAAATTGGTGGCTGGCCAAATGGTTACAACAACACAAGAATTGTTGTTCTAGCTTACTAAGTCTACTAAGTTGATGACTAGAACTGCCAACAAGTTGGTTTCCAGGCAGACTTCCAGAATACACGTGTATAATGTTATATGTTTCGGCGATTTCTTAACTCTTCAAATATATTGATATGATTATTATATTATTTATTGTGTTTATTATATTATTTAATTATTCCACAACGTTACATATGTATAAGATACATATTTTATGCAATAAACACTATTGCACATGCATACACCCATGTATATTAGATCCCTGATAAACTCGTGATAAGCTAATTCAAGAAATCCTTAATTTTGAGGGAAATGAGGAGTTTATGCTATTAAAGGAAGAAGGAAGTCCTCATGAAACACAAATGGTCAACCATAAAATGCCAAACTAATGGGTTTAATTTGGTAACCCTTGGCTGGGGAGGTTTTCTTTACATGACCTGTGGATCCAAGATCTTTAATTCCATCGGCCAAGTTCAGTATAGCTGGAGATATTCTTTCTAAAAACAATCGGCCAACATGGATCGACATTTATTCAGACTATTTTAATAAGCATGTATTTGATCCTCAGTTGGTGACGATCATTGATGATACGACCCATCAAAGTATATTAACTTGATTCTCAATGTTTTATAATCTTTCTAATTTTAATTCTTTGCCAATTTTTTTAGGCGATTCCCACTACATTAAACTACATCCTAACTATTGAAATAGAAGAAAAGACACCTCTTTTAAAAAGAAGCGAAAGGTAATACAAAATTGGCTTATGGTCATTTTGTACCTTTTTAGTTTATGAGAGTTAGCCATTGATATTTTTCTTATTTTCAGATAATGGTCAAGAAGTCCCGTAGGATAAAGATTATGCACTTGAAGACGACTTCTAAATTATCAATTGCGTCCTTATAGTTAAAAATGCCTACTCTAACACTAACCCTTACAAGTAAGTCTCTCACATTTGTTGATGTCAGAGATGACACGTACGAGGAAATAGGGATCCTTCAGGAACTTATTGAAGAATCGGTCAAGGTCTCTCTTCTTGCTCGATTGACCAAAGCTACGAAGCCTGCAATTAAGTCTCATTTACAACTTGAAGGCACTATTTCAATAGCTGATGTCTTATCCTTACTCTTCTAGGAATCATCTAACAAGAGTGAGGACTCAGATGAAGGTTAATCCCAAAGAGAGTTGGCTTTTCTTATCCCTAAAGTTCAAGATCAAGTAGTGGAAGTGATAAACTAATTGAAGAGCCTTAGATCGCAGATGACTGACATATTACTGGATAATCGCTCAGTGCTGGACGTGAACAAGAAACTTAAGTTTCTTTATGATAATGCCATGGGTGACACTATGTCAGTCGACCTAAAAAACAAGATTGATGAGTTCGCTACTGCTTTCATGATTCTGGCTAAGAGGAAGCAATCGGCCATAAACACCATTTAAGAGGTCAAAAAAGAGACTGAGAAGAATAAGAAGCTAGATTGACTTGAGACCTAGTAGATGTTTGAATTTTGTGAACTAGGTATTTAAAGCAAAGACGCCAAAGAAAGAATTAAAATGTTAGAGGCTAAGATGGTAAAGTTGAAGATGGGGGAGGCTGAGAGGACCTAGAAATCTCAAGGCTTAGGCCAGAAAATACTAAAAAATCACCCTAAGAAGGTGACCCTGAAGAAGAGCAAGCTAAAAACTAAGAGGGTCCTTGAAGTCGAGCATAAGGTAAAATATGTAGATTCTTTAGTTGAGGATTTCTTCTCTAACCTTACACAAATATGAATGTAAATGAAATCGACTTTTATAACCTTGTACTTCAAACTTTCAATGAATATAATTATTCTTTTGCTATTTCATCGATTGTCTTGTGGATCGACTTTTACTAATTTTGAAACATTTAACCGATCAAAGTATTCTCATTTGGACGTATTCAATTGAAATAATCGCCTTTTCAATAATTAAAAAAAATGTTATTTTAATCGGATAATTAACCGATCAAAGTATTCTCATTTGGACTGTGTTCAACCAAAATAATCAGCTTTCTATTAATGATTGAAATAAACATAATTACAATTAGCTTATGATAAATTTTTAAACCAATTTAACTAACTTAGATCTTTAAGACTAGAATATCGTCTTATCAATTCCTTTCAAAATAATTAGCAGATAAGACTTGACATACTTTCCATTGATTAGCCTAGGATGTTTGATCTCTTCCAAATCGCTTAATAAATATACCCATTTGCTAATAATTTTAGCAATCTTAAATGGATATTTCCAATTTGAGCTAAACTTTCTCATAATTTATTCTTTTGAGCTGATTGATAAGATGACTTTCCATACCAGGTCATTAATCTTAAAAGACTTTAATTTTACCTTTTTCTTATAGGATCTTTCTACCCTCCTCTTTTGCACCTTAAATTGTTTTAATGCTTCAACTCGATCTTGGTCAATTTTATCCATCTCTTCCATCATAGCATCTTGATATTACTTAGTGCTCAACTCGCTTAAGAGTCGCCTTCTAATTGAGTCGACTATGAGTTCCATTGGGACCATAGATTCATGGAAATAAACTAATTGGTAAAAGGACGTTTTAGTAGCCGTCTTTGGGTTGACCATATTAGCCCAAAGAACCTCTTGTAACTTTTCATGCTAAGCTTTAGAATTATCTTTGATTGCTATTTTCAACCCTAGTATAATTGACTTGTTGGGTTATTTGGCTTGTCCATTGGATTAAACATAGTAAGGGGTACTATGAATTACGCTAATTTTAAATTCTCTTACAAAATCAGCCATTTCTTCTCCTATAAAGACTGTCCTTTGATCAGTTGTGATGGACTCTAGAAGACCATGTTGGTATATAATTTTTTTTAATAAATTTTATCACTAACTGTTGAGTAACCATCTTTAATGAAATGACTTCTACCTATTTGGTGAAATGGTCAGTTGTAAATAAGATGAAGGCATGTTGCTTTAAAGATGATGGGTAAAATTTTCCAATTATGTCCATTGCACATCCTTTTAATGGCCAAGGCCTTATAACGGTGTGCATCTCTTTGGATGGAAAAATCTGAAATAGGTCATGTCTTTGACATTCTTCACAAGCTTTGGCATAGTTATAATAGTCTCGCTCCTTGTTAGCCACTAGAACTCACTCTTCAATATTGACTTCTTCATTATTCGGGTGCTTAGATGTGCTCATGCTAAACCCTTATGTGATTCAGCTATAACTAGCATGCATTCTTTTAGGCCAATACATCTTAGTAGTTCTCTTAAGGCTCATCTTTTAAATAATTCCTATGCAAAGAAGGCAAATTTTTGGTGCCATGATCTTTATTTAGCAGTCGGCTTTGGCATTTGGTACCTCATATATTTAATTAGCTCATCCCTACAATCCATACTTAGGTCAGTTTGCAAAATCGGCCGCTACTTTTCTTGTTTTAGTTCATTGGTAAAAAGGCATGAATGAGGCCGATAGACTAGTGGAATTTCTTCTATCACTTTTTTGAAGCCTTATACCCTCTAAGCTAAGCCATTAGCTTCTGAATTATTTACCCTTGTTAAAAATTCGAAAAGAGTAGTACTAAATCTTGAAAAAGATGCCAAGCTTTATTGCAATATGGTATCAATGGGTTTGCTTCACAACTGTATTCACTAATTATTTATTTAATAACCAACAATGAGTCGCTTTTGAAATCAATATCTTTTACCCCTATCTTTGCAAGTATTTCAAGGTCGATAATAAGAGTTTCATATTCAGCTTGATTTTTGGTGCAAAAGAAATCCAGCATAAAGGATAATTTTGTTTTCAAGCCGTATGAAGAGATTAAGATGACACCAGCTTCTACTATATGAACTATTCTTGATCCATCAAACCAAAGTTGCCAATTTTAATTATCAATATGACCTATTTTTATATTGGCATTTGCTAAATAAGGTGATGGATTTTCTATTGAAAAGTCGACTAAGGCATGACTTTTAACTTCCTTCTGAGGAACATATTTTAGATTAAATTTTGATAATTTAATGCTTATTTTCCCAAACGATTCCTAAAAAGTGGCTTTGATAGGGGATAATTAATGACATTAATTTGGCTTACTATATGTACAATAGTTGGGAAGAGATAATATCTAAGTTTTATACATAAAAAGTAGAGGCCAAACACAACTTTTTGATTTCGGTGTATCTTGTTTCGGTGTCATTCAAGACCTGGCTAAGATAATATACGACTTTCTCTACCTTTTGGTGTTTCTGTGCTAACATACTACCGATTGATTCCTCGACTATTGAAATAATTAGTATTATGGGTAGGGCAGTTTTAGGTGGAACTAAAATTGGAGGACTTTTGAGATATTTCTTGATTTCATCGGAGACTATTAGTGGTGTGCCATCCATTTGAATTCCTCAACATCTTTTAATTTCTGCAAAGACGACCAAGAATGAAGTCGACTGGCCGAGCTTAAATAAATCTCCTTAAGAAATTTATTTTTTCGATTAGTTGTTGGAGTCATCTCATAGTTTTTAGTCTAGGTGTCTCTATTATAGCTTTAGCTTTATTCTGGTCTATTTCCACCCTTTGTTGGTGTACCAAGGATTCAAGAAATGTTCTGGGTGATACTCCAAATGTGCACTTTAGATTATTCAATTTTAACTAATGAAATCTTATTTTTTGGAACGCGATCATTAAATTACCCAAGTGTGTTTTATTAGAGTTCAACTTGATAACCACATCATTAATGTAAACCTCTATAAATAATCCAATCATTTCATAAAAGATGGCATTCATCGCTCTCTAGCATGTCGATCCGACAGTTTTTAGATCAAATGGCATTATTAATCATTTGTATGTTTCAATAGCTCATAGGTATCTAAATTCCATTTTGCTGACATCTATCTTCTTAATAAAAACCTGATTGTATTGTGAATGTCCATCAAGGAAGCTCATTCAGCTGGAGCGACAGGTGAATTTTACTTGGTTTATTCATTTAAAAAAGTAGACCAAAGGCCTACTTGTTGTGATAGTTGTCAGCCGAGCAAGTTCTTTTCTCAAAATTTGAGTTTCGCTGATTGAAGGCTTGGCCATGTCTTTAGTATATCGACCATTAGCATTATTATTGAGTATGATAGTTATGACGAAGGGGTTGTACAGAGATGCTGATGCCACTTGTTCATCACTTGCAAAAGGCTTAGGATCAACATGTATTATTTCTATGGAGCCACTTAGTTGCTATCTAAAAATCATCTAATTCATACTTGATTGCAAAGTTTTATTGGAATAAATCCAATCTTTTTCTAAAAAAGCATTGTAATCACTTATTACATTGACTACATAGAATGGTTCATCTCACTCTAAGTGATTGATTTTGACTCTAAGCGATGCAAATCCATCGGTTGGTGATTCGCGTTCAGTAAAATCGATCATAATTACCTTTGATGGTCCTAAGTCAACTTTGAAAATCCCAAGTTTCTTTAGCATTCATGGAGAATATTTACACCTTACCCATTATCAATAAAGATCTCTTTGCAATGGACTTTGTTGAGGTCGGCCTTGACATATAGTGGTCAAATGTGCTTAGTCATGGCATCAGTTGGTTGGGAAAGGGTGAGCAGTGCCAATTCTTGATTTTCTTCACTTGTAGTGTTGCATACCTCTACCATGTCCTTATTTAGGGTCAAAGTTTGACTCAGTTTGGGTTAAATAGACTCTGGCAATAGAACAACCATATTAACAGTTTCTATCAGAACCACTTTTTGCTCAGTTACCTCTTGATAGGCTTGGTCTCTTTTAATAGGTACCTAAACCTTTTTTGATAGTGATGGGGATTAATAACCTCCACTAGTCGACTTTAAGGTTTGACTGATTTTCTAGTGCTCTATTTTTATAGATCTTTTTATTAAAGCTATCGATCATTGTCAAATTTTATTCAATAAATTGGCTTTACCATGATGCCGGATGGTTTGTTCCAAGCATCTTAGTTGTTTATACCTTTGAATGTGCCTCTTTTGAGTCTTGGTCAGCTTAAAATTATTATAACCTTAATATTCCCTTAACTTATCAAATGTGCTTCATCTCAGAATATTGTGCTCCCATTGATCGACTCTATTGACCTTAGGCTTAAAGCTTCTGTGAAAATGTTGTGAAATTAGCTTTTCATTTGATGGTGTCAGTCCATTAGTGATTTTTCAAAAGTTGTTTGGCACTGTTGGTAGACCAAACAAGTTTTTTTTTTTTAAATTTAGCTCTTCGCATGGAGCTGACTCTTGTATGATTATTCTTTCTTTTTGGGAGGCGTTTGTATTAGTATTGCTTACTTGGATCTTTATCCTCGGCTTATCAAGTGTTTAATTTTGAGCTGAGGATCCTTCACCCAAGGTTTTCCTCTTAATAGAAGGTATAACTACATTTATATTGGCTGTGGGGAAAGGATCAATTTCAATGATAGAGGTTTTCCCTTTCAAACTAAATAAGAGTCATCCTTTAGTTATTAGCCACTAGATTTCATTTCTAAACAAAATGCAATTATTTGTACTGTCTCCAAGAGTTATGCCACTTACAATAATCTTTGTCGGTCCTTTGATTGAGCGACGGGATAATGTGTAGCGATGGGCTAATGTGCCATTCGAAGAGCTTGATATGTTTATCCTTCAAAAGCCAATCGAATATTTTGTCAACTTTCTTCAAGTAAAAAGAATACTCTTTTGCTATTTGAGTATTCTTGCTAAATTTTTTTCGTGTCTATTAGAAGTTAGATTTTTTAGGACTGGGCATTCATATGGAGCTTCTTCACTACTTCAGCAAGGCAAACCTCTTCTTCTGACTCTTGAGTCATTAGAGTTGCTATTTGACTTGACCTGTATTGCTACCACATCAGATTGATTCTTATAGTAAGTCCCCTTTAAGAATGCTCTCTTTTGGTCCTTATCCATGATGAGCCTCTTATAGCTGGCTGTCCTAGCGACCAATTCATGTAGGTCTTTGAATCGATGTCCTTAAAATGTTTTTTCATTACAAAAGACATTCCTCTTACTATCATAGGCATATAACGACCTCGGTGATTTGTGTTTAACAATATGACCTAAGCTTTCTAAATTAGCTTATATATTTAGATATCGATTTGCCTGACATTTACATCACTCTTGTTAAGTTGTCCAATATGATTTTCAGTGGTGGCTGATATAATTCCGCATGAAATTTATCCTCCATCTGTTTCCAGCTGGTAATCGACTCTAGCATAAGATTGATGTACCAGGTAAAAGCAGTCTTTGTCAAGGAGTTGTCAAACAACCTTAGCTTCTAAAAGGGAGATAAGCTAGATTTCCAACATTGCACAATAAATCTTATAAGTGCTCAAATATGGTTATACTCTATCTATCTTTCTCTCCTGAAAATAAAAAGAATTTAAGAATTTTATATCCCTTGGAAAAGGAAAAAAAAAACGAGTCTATATTGTGGGGATATGTCTTTTACATGATGGACGTGCCATCACTGTAGATCGACCCTCGTATTTGTATACCCTCAGCCAACATATTTATGTCAATTTCATTATTAGGATAGCTGACCTGTCTTGGAGTTTCTATAGAGCCAAACTCTGTCTGTCTAGACTAAAATTGGTTGAATTGCACTTGTTGAGTTAGCTGATGTAAGCTCCCCATGTTGATCATATTTTCAATTGAATCATAGCTAAATATCTATCCAAGTTGGGCTTGTTAGACCTGTGAGTTTATAGACTCAACCCTCTCAGGTTGCCTTAGGATATGAGCTGAACCATATGTTAGGTCAACCTATTTAGGGTTTTGGCATCTATGGGGCTCCTGGAGTTCAGGGATAGTCGGCCTTGAAGAAGGGCCATGAGCTTGGTCTTATTTTGTCACATCGACTCAAGGTTTCTTAGAATGTTCTTACTAATATTTTGATTATCTTCTATCAGTGGTCAAAACACTGCAACCATCGATTAGTGAGTATCGTTTTGAGCTACTAATTCTTCAAAGAAATTTAGGAAACCGGTCCCTCAATGTTAGGTGTAGAGAAAGACTTAGGAGATGGGAGAGAATCTCTCTAAATTTCCTCCAACTATCTTTTTTTTAAATCTTCTTCGACATTAGTTAAACTTGTTTATTCATATGGAGAGTTAAATAGGTTTCTGATAAAAGGTGGGGTAATGGTCAACTCCTCCCCCTTGTTTTGTTGTGCTGGATGATTTTGTGGGATTCTTATTAGCATTAGTATTTTTATTCCCCTTGGTCATAATTCTAATTACTACTTGCATACAAAATATTGTCCCATCGAGCGTGTCAAAAAGATATTCGCAAATAAAAATTTAAGGGTCTAAATTTGAGTATATTCAATGTCCTATTAGAACGACTAATTATCTTAAATTTGCGAGAAATCGTGATTGAGGTAGTAACCGAGCAAGGTAAAGCTGATTTTGACAAACAGTGAGCAAGGCTTAAAGAAGAACCTGAGCTGTGAGATAACGAGTGAGTACTTCGCGACGAAGGATGAGTGAAATTCAATAATAAAACTATAATAAGTCAAAAAAGCAAGAATATATATCCTGTGTTGAATAATAACAAAAATAAATTAAATTGAAAAGCTATTTATTGAGTGTGTATGTGATGTATGATGATGAAAAATCATGTCTTTATATAAGTTTTCAAAATCTTATTCTATCTTAATATAAAATAAAAAAAATTTAATCACATAATACTTTTTAAAAAAAAGAATTTTAATCACATAAAACTTTCTACACTAATAGACATTTAATATAGACTAAAAATATTCAATTAAGCTTGAATTAATGTATACAAGAAAAAACTCAAATAAATTTACTATGTAAATTTTTGGGCTGACATTAATAAAATATGATATTATTTATAATTATGAATAATTTATGAATAAAAATAATTTTAAAAATTATTTCTCACACTATCTTATCATTTTACACTGAAATTTTAAAATAACATCTGTGAAACGTAATTTTATTCCTAGTATTAACGATCACCCACTAAATAGAAGCAACAGAGATTTAAAATTTGCATTAAGATTAACGAACAAGATCTATGGTTGCACGTAAAACCAAGTAGTTTGCAAACCACAGGAGCATTTCTGTTCGAGAAATATTTAATATTTGGGAAACGCAAATTTTCTTAAGACCCGACTCTTGAGGCACAGAGGTTTTAGGTTTCACTGCACCTGCAAATGAAATGATCCTAAACCTAATTCCTACAGGTACCTCTCTCCCTTCTTTAAATTCAACCAATTTATTCCAGTTTAAACAATTTCTTATAAATATTTCAACTTTCATTTCATAACTCTTCCCCTGCCTCCTTATTTAAAAATTTACATTAATTTAAATTCTATATGTGAAATGCCTGTTTCGAGTTTTTATTTTCTACTTTTTTTTTTGTTTTGTTTGAACTCTTAATCCAACTTTGTTTCCACTTGCATGTTGCAGAATCGTGATTCTCTTCAAGAAATGTAGCCAATGTTTGCGTCTTGGTATGGAAATATCTGTCCATTGGGTCTCTTTTTGTTTCCATTTTGTAGCAAAACGCTGCGGATGCTGTGAATTTTGTAGGACAAGTAACTTTTATAAGTTTTGGCTTAATTTTATAACTGTTTTCGATTTCAGATAAGAAGCAGAAGGAGAAGTGATATACTTGTAGTATTTGATAGTGAGAAAGAATTGGGTAAGCAAAACTGTGGATTGTGTTGTGTTACCAGGAATTGTTCTAATGGATCGAACATTGGGGCAAGACTCAGTTCCTGTATCTGGGTCAGTGGATAAGTCTAGGGTTTGGGATGTTAAGCCGTTGCGGTGTCTTGTTCCTGTTTTCCCGTCTCCACCAAATCCATCTGTCTCTTCAGCTCCGCCGGGTGCTGCTCCCTTTTTCTCTGTGCCTCCTTTTGGTCCTTTCCCTTCTGAGGTTTCCCCATTCTACCCATTTTTTGCTTCAGTAGGGTCTCAGAGGCACCCCGAGCAAAATCCACTAACCTCATTTGGTGGTCCGCAAGTTACGGCTGCTGTACCAATAACTTCATTTAGGACGCAACCCTCAGCAGCTCAGGTAAATGGAGATAATGTGCTATCCAGGAGTTTTAGAGGTCGTGTTCAATCGCAATCGCACAGCGGTTTTGCAGAAGAGGATGGATACAGTGACAGCCAGAATCAAGGTTCCCAGTTTCTGAATAGTTTTAGTAAGCACATAGCTGATGCGGAGGAGACTAGTAAGAGTGGGAGGCAAAAGAAAAAGCCCCAGAAGAGGACTAGGGCTGGTAGAGATATCAATGTTACTTTGCAGGATGTTGATGCAGATTCAGTAGTTAATAATATGCTGGCATCATTTAATCTCATAGAATTTGACACGTATCGACAAACTGATGGTGACAGGGAGTCTGTAGGATCGATACTTCTGATTTTTGATTTGCTTCGTAAAAGACTATGTCAGATAGAAGATTTAAGAGAAGCAATGCCAGGGGTTGCCAGACGGCCTGACTTGAGAGTGGGTACAATCTTGATGAATAAAGGGATTCGAACTAATATTAAGAAGAGAATTGGAGTTGTACCCGGTGTTGAAGTTGGGGATATTTTCTTCTTCAGGATGGAATTGTGCTTGGTTGGATTGCATCATCCAATTATGGCTGGGATTGGTTACATGAGTCTGACAGTTAATTTAGAAGAAGAGCCACTAGCAGTGAGCATTGTTTCATCTGGAGGATATGAGGGTAATGTAGATGATGGAGATGTGTTGATTTACAGTGGACAGGGAGGGAATGTTAATAGTCGAAATAAGCAAGTGATGGACCAGAAACTTGAAAGGGGTAATCTTGCTTTGGAGAAAAGCTTGCATCGAGGCAATGAGGTACGGGTAATTCGGGGTGTAAAGGATCTAGCAAACCCGACAGGCAAGATATATGTCTATGATGGTCTTTACAAAATTCACAAGTCATGGATGGAGAAAGGAAATTCAGGTTGCAATGTATTTAAGTATAAATTGCTAAGGTTACCTGGGCAACCTGAAGCATTCATGACATGGAAATTGATTCAGCAATGGAAGGATGGCATCACTTCTAGAATTGGGGTTATATTGCCAGATCTTACTTCTGGGGCAGAAAACATACCTGTTTCTCTTGTAAATGGAGTTGATGATGAGAAAGGGCCTGCACATTTTACATATTTTGCAAGTCTCAAGTATGCCAAATCAGTAAATTCAGATGATGGTTCTGGTGGCTGTAGCTGCCATGGTGGATGTCTGCCAGGTAATCAAAATTGCCCGTGCATTAAAAAAAATGCTGGCAATCTTCCATATTTATCAAATGGGGTTCTTGTGAACCAAGATTCCTTGATACACGAGTGCGGTCCTTCTTGTCTGTGCCCTCCTAACTGCAGGAATCGAGTGTCTCAAGGTGGTCTGAGAGTACATTTGGAGGTGTTTAAAACAAAGGATAAAGGCTGGGGTCTTAGGTCCTGGGATCCCATCCGTGCTGGGGCTTTTATATGTGAATATGCTGGGGAGGTCATCGGTATTTCTAATATAGAAAAATATGGAGGTGAAAATGAAGATGATTACATTTTTGATGCTACCCGTAATTATCAGCCTGTGGAACCTTTGTCGAGTAATTCCAGTGGAGCTCCGAAGATCCCATTTCCCTTAATCATAACTGCAAAAGATGTTGGAAATGTAGCTCGTTTTATGAACCACTGTTGCTCAGCCAATGTTTTCTGGCAGCCAATTTTGCATCAGAGTGATAAGGGATATGATCTTCATATTGCATTTTTTGCCATCAGAAACATACCTCCCTTGACAGAGTTGACCTCTGATTATGGCTTGATCTTGCCAGACAAAGGAGAAAGAAAGAAAACCTGTCTGTGTGGATCATCAAAGTGCAGAGGCTACTTTTACTAATGTTTAATTAGCAGTTGATTTTGGATGGGAATATGGTTCTCACTAACTAATATATTTGGAAAAAGGTTAGATTTCTTGAACTTTTATTTCGAGTTTATTACTCTCTTTATGCCCTTTTTGTTGGTAGATACATATAAACATTTATAGTTGTTAGACTCTGATGTATTACAAAATAATTGGATATGGCTAAGATTAGGATTCCTGCAAATTTGTGCATTGCTTTTATTACCTTAATTTTTACTTGTCATTCAGGCAATTAAGTTCTCTGATTGAATTTAATATGATAAATCAGCTTTTCCTTTGATGCATAAATATTGGAAGATATTATCTGATAGAAGAAAGGGATGACTGAAATAATATTACTTTTGCATTTGCGTGCTAGTAGAACGGGATTTATTTATTACCAAGTATCCCTAATAACTTGTAAAAGTTTGGTAATCACATGGTTTGACATAGATCCAAAAAAAATATCAAGATTGTGGGTATATTATGCTTTTTTAATAGAATAATCAACATTGAATGGTTTGATGTTCCCCCAATTAGTATTGTTTAGTGTTCTTAAAATAAAGCTCAACTCCTGAGCCACGAATATGGGAGAGGAGCGTTCATTAATGAGGTAACACCTTTTTGCAAAGATCTGCATGGTGGCAGGTATGATCCTGATTTTGTGACATTGGCGTAGACTTGACCTTTGGACTTTTTAACACCTCCTTATTAGTGGTGAACACGTTCCAGTTATGGATGATAGTCATTTTATTGTAATTTCCTTTTTTTGATTGATGTGTACTATAGCTAATATTCACATTTTGTAGGGCTGCTGTGAAGATATACTGGTTTTTGTGTGATGGTTGTGACACACAAAGAGCACGGTTTTCAACCCCTGTAATCTCAAACAGGAAAATAGATTTATTTTTATTAGGGATAAAAAAAATCCCTTTTTAAGGCTTTTTAGGAGATTAATAAATGATTTTTTTTTCATAATCTCCATAATCATCAGAGGGGAAAGTAGATTCATTTCCGACCAGGGAGTAAAAATTCCCTATGAAGTCATTTTAGGACTTATAAATGAGATTTCCATTTTAGTGCGCATTGTTGAACAAGGAGCCGAAAGTTTTAATTCATTTTTATTTTTAACTTTAATTTTTTTTATTTTTGAGTTAGACTGTTTAAAAATTTGTTTTGCTCTCTCTATTTTTGTACATGAAGGTGTGCTTGAGAATGTGTTTGTCTCACACGCATGCTCATATAATTATCTGTTTTGTGTTGATCTGTTTAATTTATGTAACATCCTTATCTGTGGCTAAATTATGTAAAGCCATATTTATGTTGTTATTAACAATGAATGTTTACATGGTCTTACATTCGATTGAGTGGTATGCTTAAACCATGTTCTCACTCTACTCTTACAGAATTCCCTTGTCCTTCTCTAGATGATCTTTAGTTGAAATGCAGGATTCGGCGACAAGGTGGGACTTGGAAATGCTAGTTGTTTTGTTGAACCCATTTCCTTCAACTATCTTTTGTTTTGCAAAGCATATTTGCGTGAAGGAATGTTGAGAATTTTCCTGTTTGGTTTGTAGTTGTGGTGCAAAAGAATATGTTTGCAACTTGTTAATAATGTACATAGAATCTGAAGGCAGTTGTAACATGGAAACATACTTGAGCCAGAGCTACAAAAGTCCTGTTATGCCTGTGCTGTTTGAAATTTTGTTCCTTTTAATTTGGGTTAGTTCCAAATTTCCAATATTAGTTTTGCAGGGATTGGAAAGCTTTTGTTGGTTAATTATGATGGTGTCAATCCTTTATCTGTTGTAGATGAATAAAGATGAATAAATTGATTGACACTTTTGTAACTTTATAAAATCCATGGATTCAAAAATCAGCATATATTAAAAATAAAATTTACCATGCTCTATATATATATATATATATATATATATATATATATATAGAGAGAGAGAGAGAGAGAGAGAGATGCTCTCTCTCTATATATATATAGATATAGAGAGAAATTATAAAAAATTGTGAATTTATTAAATATTGATATGTAGTAATATTGGTTATTATATAATAAGTTACGTAATTTATTAAATTATATATATATATATATAAATACGGAGGGAATGTTGCAGAGTAATTCGCTAAGTATTGCCTTTTTTCTTTTAATTTTAAATTAGTGACTATTTGGAAACGTACAGAAATTCTATCATGTGAAACTTTTTTATACGAGTTCTACAAGACGAAAATTCCTAAAAGTGTTCTGAGTTGCAGTAGACATATATATATTAATATATTTATATGCATGTTCATATAAAAATTTATATACGTGCTATACATGTAAAGATTCACTTTAAAAGATTTAGTTATTGTGATTTTTTTTTTATGACAGTCTGAATTTCCAGCAACTCAGTTCCAACTTTGAAAAATCATAAGAAATTAAAACTATGGTATTTATAGAAGAAATAAATTTAAATAAAATCATTACAGAAAATTCGGAGCAAAGAATAAAAATATCATAAATAAATTTAGAATAATATTATACTTCTTAAGGATATTGAAAATTTATTTTTTTTCATAAATGATGTGTTAATTATTCATTCAATAGTTAATTTTTATAATTATTTATTATAATTTTTTATCACTTAATAAATATTTAACATATTATTTGAGATAAAAAAAATATATTAAAGGACTACAGAAAAGTGTAGTATCACTGTAAAATTTATGAACCAATCACTATGTACTGCAAAATAAGTATCTTTCAGGAATCATAACTGCATCTCCAAAATAAAAATCTGCATAGCATACCATTCATCGCTTCATTCGCATGTGCATTTTTAATTGGTTCTAGGGAGTTATATTCAAAGCAGGCTTTTGAGAGTTAGAAAGGGGATTGGGTTGACTTGTATTCTCTATAATTTAGGGAACCTTTTGGACTAATTCTATGAATAATTGGTGAAGCTTTCTTGCTATTCTATTCCATGGATGGAGCTGGGAAGCCATCTTGACTGAACCACTTACAAATGTCTGTTCTTATATTTCTTTGGGTCAGTGTTACTGTTTCTGTTCATTCTTGGTTCAGATTGATATTTTTTTATTAACATATCAAATTGATTCAACCTTGCGAGGTTGATTTCAGTGATAACTCAACTGACTGCATATCTTAACTAAAATAATTTAAAGAGATATACATGTTATTTGAGGGCATTTGATGATTAAATATTAAGACGCTACTCACCAATTTGATGATGGGAAATGATGATCGAAGTACCTAGGAATGAGGAAAAAATGTTCTCATCGCAATGTTTTCACCAA
Organism: Ailanthus altissimus; assembly: GCA_946807835.1. Lineage (NCBI taxonomy): Eukaryota > Viridiplantae > Streptophyta > Magnoliopsida > Sapindales > Simaroubaceae > Ailanthus > Ailanthus altissimus. Next base: position 15,161,021 of record OX327697.1, on the reverse strand, counting down.
GTCTCAAAAGAGCAACAAAGAGACATAAAAAATATTCCAACATAGTAAGTTGTAAATTCAGATAATTTTAGTTTGACTTAAACTTAATCAAGATAAATTAAAATTAAAATATATATATATAATTATTCACGCCAGCTCAAAAGTTGTATAATAAATTTTTTTATTTTAAAATTTAGACTTAATTAGGTGTTGTATCTTATTTAAAAATTTGTATATTACTGAAAACTTTGTTTTATTAGAATTCTTTTCTTTATAAAATTAAATTTTGCGTAGACTCTACAGTCTATATATATACTTGATTTTTCTTTGTATAGATCATCAATTATTCACTCAAATTTATAATACATAAGCTTTTTAGTTTTTTTTTTTTTTTTTTTTTTATTATTCAACTCAAAACTCACGTTCTTACTTGTTGAAAATTCATAGCGTTATTGTTGAAACTTTGCCAATCTTTCCCTGAGAAGAACTCAAGTTTCATAATTTGCTCGCTATATTCCAACTTATATTTAGAGATAAACCTTACTCGTTGACAGCTTAAATGTAAACCTTGCATGTTGACAGTCAAGTTTAGCTTTGTCTTACTTGGTGAATACCTCAGTCTCAGGTTCTCTCGAACTCGAGATGCATCATCAGTCTAACAGAATATTAGACGTACATGGATTCCTGCCTTGAAATTTATTTCGCGAATATTCTTTTTGGCATGCCCAGTGGGATCCCTTTTCTTGTATGTTGATAACAACTAAACTAATGACAAATAACTGCAAGTCTAATTTGGCTACACCCCTACCACAGATCAGAGATCCAATATATTCAAAATAGGATGGGGCGAGCTTAGCTTATGCCGAAGAAAATTTGCTCAATCAACAATTGGAAGAGATTCATCAAAGTACTCTTCCATATCCTATGCCTTTTTTCATGGTTGTTGTATAAAGGTTGGTCTTCTAGATTGCCCAAAAAAACTAGCAACTTATAATATTGCTCACAAATAAGATGGTCGCAATTTTTTAACCACTGATAGAGGATAATCAAAATATCAGTCGAAGTATTCTAAAAGACTTGGAGTTGATAAAGCAGAATAAGTTACAATTGACAACTTTTCTCTAGGGTCGATCGAACCTTGAACTTTATAAGCCTCGATGATGACAGAATTATAATCAAACTGACTTATTATAGACTCGGTTAATATTCTTAGGCGACTTGAGTAGGTTGAGTCCACGAACTTTCAAGTCCACTAGAACCAGCTAGGTCATATTTTTAACTATAACCAAACTAGTAGTATGATAAATTTGGGAAGTCTATACCAACTTGCTTCCCAAACCCAGGACCAAGTCAACCAAACTCAATTTAGGCTGATTCAATTTGGTTCTATAGAATTTAATCGACCAAAAAGTAGTTCTAAGTGACCAGAGATTGACAAAAATATACTAGTCGAAGCCTTACAGAATATAAGAGTTGATCTAAGGCCATGGCATGCTTATCTTACAGAAAGCCATATCTTCACAACATTGACTCATTATTCTATATTCTAAAGGGATGTAAAATATTTGAATTCTTTTTGTTTTCGAACGAGGCGAATTTCACCATGTTTGAGCACATCTCTAGGTTCACAATATAATGTGGTGAAGCTAGTTCATCTCCGTTTTGAAAGTTGAGGCTATTCAACAACTCCTTGACAAAGGCAACTTTCACTTGGTATGACAACTTAATGCTGAAGTTAATTGCCAATTGAAAGCAGATGGAAGATAAGTTCAATGTCGAATTCTATAGGTCGCCCTTAAAAGTAAATTTGGCTGACCTGGCCAAGGTGACCCAGATGTCAAGTGAATTGGTTTCTGATTGAGAATTAAGAGATATCACCTATTTGAAACGGATTTATTCTAGAGTATCGCATGAAGTAGACCCGTTGGCAATTCTATGACCCAACGTGATGGACTTGGATCATTAGAATAACAGCCTTTATTTTTTAACATCCGGTTTAACTTTTAAACTGAGGGATAAACTCTTAAAGAATTTAGCTTAACACTTAAACCAAAGTCTTAAACTAAATTCTTTAACTTAGAATTTATTTAGAGGCATGAAATTAATTTTGAACAAAATTGAGCTCCTATTAAATTATCATTTAATATCGTAATAAATGCCAACATCCTAAATGTTTATTATAAATATACGAGGACGATATTCAACAATTTGATTGAGAATTTTTTTTTAATTCTTTTAAAATTTTTTAAATTTATTAAAATAATTTTTATAGTATTTCTCTTCAATTTATCAATCAATCATTTCATAATTAATTATAATATTTTTATTATACTAAAATTTGATTATAATATTTTCATTATAGTAAAGTTATTTCCTTAATATAAGTAAAAAGTCGTGATTTTATATAAATCTATTGTCCTTCCTCCAAATATTCGTATCAGACTCTTTCTCTCTCTCTCTAAAGTATATTGCGGTATCTTGAATCTTTACCGACTTTTTTGCTTCAGGTACTTAAATTGAAGTTTGAGTTAGCGGAAGATTCATAAATGCTTCTTCTATAGTGAGTAGCTGAATCAGATTTAGTAATTTGAGCGAAGCCCATCATTAGTCTAGCAATACCCAGTTGGCTGAATTGATTAACTGGTTTTTTATCAAAATTGAGAGGGGTTAAAACCAGATCATTGAAGCAATGCTGGAGCCTGAATTTTGCTCTTCGCGTCCTATACTCTCGCCGTTCCGCGAAGAAAGTGGCGATGAAGATCTCTCAGTTCTTCCTAAGCATACCAAAGTCATTGTCACTGGAAACAACAGAACAAAGTCTGTTTTGGTGGGTTTGCAAGGCGTGGTCAAGAAGGCTGTTGGCCTTGGTGGTTGGCATTGGCTGGTATTATTGTTATTACCCTTTTGCTAATTTCATTAAGATGCTTATAATGATTACGTTAATTATGCAGATCTTCTAATTTTAAGGTTGTGTAAATTTATTTTGTTGAGGTGATTTTAGAATTGCTTGTGACATAGACTTCTAGTCTCTTAATTTTTTTTTTCCTTATTTGAAATTGGCTCTAAAGTATATAATAGTCTTTGAATTTAAGATTTGGGTTTTAGGGCTAGCCGTTTTCTTTTTCTGTTCTGGCTGCCAGAGTCATATACAGAATAAAGCTCTTACTCTTATATCATGTCGAATATATTCAGCGTGAGTGACAACGTAAGTTAAATTATTGACAAGCAATTAAATTATTCAGTCTTCTTGTTAAATTTTGATGATTGTTTTCTGTACTTCGATTTGTAATTTTTTTGTCAAAAAAAAATTAAAGAAAAAAAAAATACAGGATTAGTCTTTGTTGTGTTCCAATATGTTTCATGAAACATGTATTTCCTTTATTTTTTGGCCGGTGCAGTAGTTGAGCTCTTGTTTTCTATGACCAATTCTTTTGGCGAGACGCTACTTAGAAGAAATTGCTTCATCGTGTTCTTTGCAAGATTGCGGGATACAAGTTTTTTTTATCTGATCGGTTTCTTTATTTTTCATACTCTATTTGGTTTAGCATATAACTTTTTAGGTGGAGGCAAATACCCAATACCTATTTTCAGTCAAATTATTCATGATTTGGTGGGTGTGGGTGTTTTCCCTGATCATTCTTATCACTTGGTTCACAAAGGTTCTTAAAAACGGGGTTGAGGTTAAGCTGCAAGGAATGCTTTGAGTGTACTGGAACACCCTACGGGGAATGAAGTGGATGACGATATCGATTTTGACTTTAGCAGCGGCTCAGAAATTGGTGAAAAGGATCATGGTTTCTGTGAGTTATAATACTTATGAAATCACACTGAAATTTCTATTTATCAGATTCAGCAAATAGTTTATTTACCTCATTATTAAGGTCATTGATGTTTACCTTGAGTAGCTAGTGTTGAGTTTCACAAACCGAGCAAGCCTAGAGTTCATCAAACAAGGCCATAGGTTCCATCAGCATCGGCAAAGTTGGTGAACTGTAGTAGTTACAGAGATGTTCAATCTATTATTTGCACATCTCAACTAGTGAGAAATTTAAAGAGAGATTTTTTATTAATATAGTTAGTTTGCATGTTGGTGTGAATTTGATATCTGATTTTTGCCCTGAACCACACCTTTTTTAAGTTTTTATAGAATTGTTTGGATATAGTGCTTTATCTTTTAGGAATAAAATTGGCATTACCTGAGATTCTTTCATGCTGATCTATTTGAAGCACTTGTTTGATGCTTTGTGATGTTAAGTTTATGATTCTATAAATAATCTAAACACCTATTCGATAAATGTACTTTGTAATTATTTTGTCTTGATAATCAAAGGGTGAACTTGGCTTGACTGGGAACAGATTCATTAAGGAAATACTATAGATACTTCCACCTTATATGTATTACTAGCTTTGTACTTCTGAAATTTAATGTCTACAATGGGATAATTTTTATTTATCTTTTAAATCTCCAAAGCTGATTCAGTTCCAATAGTGGTTAAAGGCATGTCCTTTGCCTTGAGGGAATATTTCGAGGGGCGTCATTTTAGGGATCTATATGACTTGGCCACTAGAATGGCCAGCTACGAGTGTCTTAAGATGGAAAAAGATAAGAAGCGGGTGTCCTCCAAAGGGACTTATTACAAGAATCAACTTGAGGTTGTCATAGTCCAAGCCAATTCAGATAGTGATTTTAACGAGTCAAATTCTGATAAAGAGGTCTACTTAGCAGAAGTAGTGAAAGGTGGGCCATATGAGTGCTCAGTATTGAAGTAGGCGACCCCTTGTAAAGAGAAGAAAAAGTTCGACAAAAACATCAAAATCGCTAAGGAATACTTCTTTGATCTACAGAAAGCTAATTAGATTTTCGATTGGCTTTTAAAGAATAAGTAGATTAAGCTATTCGAAAGCCACACCATCCTTCTAGTTGACCAGCATGTAGGGAAGGATTATTGTAAGTGGCATAACTTTTGGCGATACAGTACAAACAACTGTATTGTGTTCAGGAATGAGATACAGCGACTAATCGATGAGGGTCGACTTCTCTTCAGTTTTAAGGGGAAGACCTATATCATAGAAACTGACCCATTCCCAATAGTGGGTGTCAATGCCCTCGACAAAGAGGAAATTATTAGGGGAAGGGTCGTCAATAGGAGTCTGAACCCCAGATAAACCAAGAATCAAGATTCAAGTGGGTGATTCGGCCTCAGAGATGACTCGAAAAGAAAGGGTAGTCACAATAGAGTTGACTTCATGTGACCATCCGACCTCTAAGAAGGCTTATTTAGTTTGCCCTAATTGTTAGACCACTTTTGAAAAGGTTCAAGGCAGATCTAAGGAAAAGCTAATTTCCTACCAGCCCGTTAGGACTTTCAAACCTAGGGCCAATGAGAAGTCAACAGGACGAGGAGAAGTGTATTTAATTTGCATGGTAAATAAGTTTACCCATACCAAGGGCCGACCAAAACATAGAAGAGAAAGCTAAGGGGTCTCGAGCATACCGTATAAAATCTAAATGACGACCAAAAAGTTGAAGAACGCTTGGCCAAAATCCATCGCCTAAAAAATAGCACTATGAAAATAGAGCAACCGAGACTCTACGGCTGCCCAGGCTGATCAACAGGGGTGATACATCCCAGAGGAAGACCTATTACCAATGCACAAGAATGAATCAGCCAATAACCCATCTGACCAAGGTTACCAAGGTGACCTGGTCGATCAAAATGAACTTGTCTCGTAAGGTGATTAGATTTATCAGGGAGCATCATCATAAGAAAATGCCTCGAATGAGGCTGTCAACATGGTAGTTTTGTGTCTTGAGTCATTTCAATTGAAGCCAAGGTAGCCTTTGACCCTAGATGGCGATGTAGTAGAGATATGTCATGTCATGAATGAACCAACGGAACCAGCATTGCTAACCCTTCCTTATCCAATATAACATATGACTCAACACATTAGGCCTATTTATGTTAAGGCTGATCTCAATGGGATCCATTACAAAAGGATCCTCATTAATAATGGGTTTGGTGTTAATATCTTACCATTAAGGATGTTAAGAAAACTAGGGATAAATAAGGGCAACCTGGAGCCCTTAGAGGTTATTATGATAGATTTTGCAAAACATGAAACTCCGACCAATGGATTTATCTCCCTCAGAGTCAAAATCGACTGCATAGAGAAGGAGGAGCGATTCTACATAGTCAACATGTTGAGCAACTACAACGTCTTGTTGGGATGAGATTGGATTCACTATAACAAAAGTTTGTCATTAAGCATGCATCAGATGATCTTCAAATGGTAGCTAAATGGTTTGGTCAAAATAATTCATGTCGACCCAAAGCCGTTTGAAGGCAATGAACAGGTGGCGTCTACCTCATTGTCTGACCCTACTATCACCACAAAATTCCTAAAAAGGGATGACATTGGCCGATACACTAGGGACATGGCTAGATCGGTGATAAATGACACTCAACAAGTTATTAGGGGAGAACTTGCTTACTCAATTACAATTAAAACAGGTCGATCTTTAGTCTAATATTCTGATGAATAGACAAGGTATCTTCACATTTGTATCACTCAAATACATTTACAAGGACGAGAAATAGGATTCTCAAATCAGCCACGAGTTAAAACTAGTGCCAACTAAGTTGGACGACCACAATCCTCAAAGCAAACTCAAGAAGATTAACTTGGGAATTGAGGGCTACTATAGGCTGATTTTCATCGGTGAAAGCTTATATCCTGCTTATGAAACAAAACTGGTGGCAATCCTGCAAGAATACAAAGACTCTTTTGCATGGGACTATACAAAAATACTTGGCCTCAGTAGAGATTTGGTCGAACATAGCCTGGCGATTAAAGAAGGATTTCGCCCATATAAGTAACATATGCAGAGGATGTCAAGGGAAGTGGAATATAAGATTGCCGAAGAGATCAAATGATTCCTCCAAACTGGTTTCATCAGGCCAGCAGACTATGTAGAATGGATGTCTAATGTGGTACTAGTTATTAAAAAGAACGACAAGCTAAGATTTTTTATATACTTCAGAAATCTTAACTTGGTGACCCCAAAGGATGAATATCTAATGCCCATAGTCGATATATGGTCGATTCAACATGTCATGAGATCCCGAGTTTCCTTAATGGTCATTCAGGTTACTATTAAATATTCATTAAGAAGTCAGATATCAATAATACAACATTTAGATGCCTCGAGGCATTTGAGACATATGAATGAATAGTAATGTCGTTCGAATTAAAAAATGTTGGGGTGACCTATCAACAAGCTATGAATGCCATATTCTATGATATGATTGGTTGACTAATAGAGGTCTACATCAATGATGTGGTGATCAAGTCAAATTCAAATGATCAGCATCTGACCGACTTGCGAATAGTCTTTCAAAGGAGTCTACATCAGCTGAAAATGAATTTGCTCAAATGTGCATTTGGTCGACCTGTACAGTATCTTGCCGTAAAAGGATTCAAGGTCAAGAATTTCTTAAATCAGCTTATCCCATGTTTTCTTCTGGTCGACCTATACAGTATTACCAATGTTAGTCTCTTCAAAATAATGGTAGACAAGTACTGATTTAATGATAAAGAGAAGTGTTGGTCGACCACCCTTTCTTAATACACATCAAATTAGTCCAGGTGATCGGGGGAAATTGGAAAATTAACTAACTGGAGCAATCTCTTAAGAAGATTAGATACTTCAGTGGTTTCATCTATAAAGAAAGACTCTCTAGATACAACCATACTCCTGAATTTTTGGTTAGTTAGGAAAAGGTTGGATAAGGAATGGCTTAGATGCATCCAAATTGGTGACTTACCCACTAAGGGTGATAAGTCTCCATTCCACATTTATTGTTGTTTCCTTAGGCAATGATCTTTCTATGATACAAATCACGAGCATGTAGACAACTAACCTATGAATGATGCTATTCAGCATCCAAAGCGACCTCTTCAAGGGTATAATTTTAGCCCTTGTAGTGAACCTAGGACCAAAACAGGTTGGCCTAAAGCAATTAAAGGCATGGTATTCTACGGAAGATGTGGTATAAAAGAATGAAAAGAAGTCTTTAAAGTTAAGATCCTTGATTTGTCATTGAAAGAGCCAATGAATGCAACAACTGAGTCGATTTTCATCAAGTTAAGAAGGTACAGTGAAAAAAAAGGAAAGTAAGCTGACATCTAGAAGTAGAGAATCCACAAGGGACCCTCAACATTTGGAAAGGTTGATTCATCTTTTAAAAAAGAGAATTTAAAAAAGGCTCCTATACAGGTGGGAAAGAAAGAAATAGCCTAAAGTTAAAGAAGTACCATTAGCAAGGGTGATTGCTACTTTAATATATTCTTTGGCGATTCTTTGAGAAGGGGGGCAAATACCGTACTTATACAACTAGTAAAGGAGAAAGGCGATATGCTCAGTCCTAATAGGCCTGGTCAATTTTTTCTCGAAGAAACTCATAAATTATTCAAAGCTGGATTTAGCCCTGGAAAATAATAAGCCGACCTCACCTACTTCTAATTTGTCATTTATCTCAACACTATAGACTAGCAAGTTAAATAAAATAGCTAAGTCAAAAAGGGGTGGGTGACATGTATCCAAACCCAAAGTAGAAGCTATTAAGTGCCCTAGACTAAAAACGTAGAGTGGTCGATATCAAGTAATTATGTAAAGGAGTTTGATACCTAGATAATTGGATGAGATCATAGATCCTAGTCAATTTTTAGATGATGGCAAAATGTGGCTTTAGGCAATTCAACCAACCACTAGAGTCATTAGTCGATTTTGGCCAAGATTTGATCAATTTTAAAGTTAAACAGATGGACTTGTCATGTTCTTGGCCAAACCTCATTGGGTTCTTAAGTGGGCAAGGAAGAAATTAAGGTAGTCTACTATTATAGAAGTTTCAAAAGAACCTAAGGTGTAACCTAAGAAATTGACTGAATAAGTAAGTACCTGAGTGGTAACCTTGTCGCTCAACTCTATTTTTTTGGGCTTTGGTGTATAAAGAGTGGGGAGTCTCTTTAGCCTCGGTTGTCTTAGATTTCTTTGAGCGAGTAGTATTGGTCAATTTTGATGCTATTTAAAAAGTACTACAAGTGAGAAGGATAAGGATTAAACAACTTTAAGGTAAAAATCATTAAAAATGAAAATTATAAGTAAAAAGTTTAAGAAAATACCTTGAAGATGATTGAAGTTTGGTTGATTACTATAAGAACACTTTGAAGATTGCTTAAAGAAGGTTATGAGATTAGAATTGTCTTAAGATGAAAAGTGAAAGTAAAAATGGGGCATATTTCTTATAGTAATCAAGGGCGATTAAAATGAAAGGTCGCACTTTAGCATTTAATAGGGGGTAATGATATGATGATTAAATTTTGAATTTATTACTAAGGCCATGATTAGATAGTTATTAATAACCATTAATAATTAATTATATGATAGTTACTGACATTTAAAACTGTTGAAAAAGCAAATGAAGAGTCTTAGATGAAGTTGGTCTATAAAAATTCTAAGTGAAAAATCAGTTTAGACATAATGCAAGGATGAAAGCTGACATAAGTACAAAGTCAAGATACTTTGTACGGCGATTTAGGAAGTAAGTGAATGTAGACATAATCAAGTGATTTTTCTATAGACATAAATAGATGATTTAGAGATACATTTCTTATTTGGGGCAATTTTAAGCACATAAAGAGGTTCAAATGACTATCATGGGCGACTTTATTGATGAATAATTATATCTCAAGGAAGTTGGGACGATTTCTTGCCTTAGAAGAGGTTTATAAGCAATTTTTGGTAATAATAGTGACATCTTTAAAGTGCCTAGGGAGATTTTTTGGCTAGGGAACTTAAGAACATTCAACAGGGGCAATTAGGGAGATTCGATCGATTTCCATTAAGTATTGCTTGATAGATGATTTCTGGAAACTGAGATGCTGATGGGCGATCTTCAGAAAATAATACATCATGGGTTGCTTGATTGGAGGATTTTGAAGGAAAGGTAATCAGTTGGCCAAATCAACCATAAGGTGACTTCAAGGTTGAGAAGTAGGGTGATCGAAAATATCAAAAACTGTTGCGGTAACATTTATGATGTATCAGAGCGATTTTGAGGGTTTGTCAGGGCAAAATTTTCTGAGGTCTTAGCATGATTAAATAACAGGGCGATCTGACCAAAGGTGGCTGGCTGGCTAAGAGTTATAAGCCTTAGCAAAAATATTTGTTTTGATTGGTTTGCAATGAGGCATTGTTGACGCCGGCTCAAAAATTGTTTAATGGGCTTTTCTATTTTAGGATTGGGGCAGAATTGGATGTTGTATCTTATTTAGGAATTTGTACATGATAGGAAGTTTTATTTTATTAAAATTCTTTTTCTTGTAAAATTAGGTTTTCCATAGGGTTCTACAACCTATACATAAGTTTGATTTCTTTTTGTATGGATCATCAACTATTAACTCAAATTTATAAGACATAAGCTTTTCATCTTTTTATTTTTTTTCCTTTAATTTTTATCATTCAACAGGACTCGCGTCCTTACTTGTTAAAAACCTATAATCTTATTATTAAAGCTTTACCTGTCTTTTCTCGAGAAGAACCCAAGCTTTACAATTCGCTAACTATATTCCAGCTTAGGTTTAGAGAGCTGACAACCCAGGTGTAAACTTTGCTTGCTGATAGCCAAGTTCGGCCTTGCTTTACTTTGTGAACACCTCAGTCTCAGTTTCTCCCAAACTCGAGGCGTAGCATCGGTCTAGCTGGACACTAGACCTTCATGGATCCATACCTTGAAATTTATTTCACGAATAATTTCATAAACTGTCTGAGCCTGAAGGTAACAAACACCAATGACTAGGATATTCATAAACTCTTTTAGAATAGATCTAAATTCTTTTAAATATATAATATTTGAAAAATAACAAACTTAGTACCATATAAATTAAATATTAACAAATTATTGAAATATTCATTATATAAATATTAAATAATAAATATTTATACAAAATAGAATGACAGGTAAGCACAATCTCTAACAATTCTTTCATAGCTAGTGGTTGCATCCATCATTTGATTTATCTTGAGAAGTGACAAGGAATTTTTTGGAGTTGCTTTATTAAGCTTCGTGGAGTTTACACAAAATCTCCATTTTTCATTCTTCTTTCTTACCACAATTATGTTAGAGAGCTATTTTAAGTATTGAAATTTCCTTATTAATCCAACTTCTAGTAATCGATTTATCTTGTCATTGATGATGTTGTTAGGGGAAAATCTCCTCTAAGTCTGCCTCATAGTCAAATAGCTTTTGTCTAAATTCATATTGCGACATATTATACTCAAGTCGATGCTAATCATGTTTGTATAAGACTAAGCAAGGATCTTGGTTTCTTGTTAGCATCTTTATAATCTTTGATTTTTCTTCTTTTATTAGGTTTGCTATTATAAGCACCTTTTTGTTGGTGATAGAAGGGTTTAGCTGTATTTCTATTGTTTCTATAGTGTAAGGTGTAGGAGATCTATTGTGTTCAGGTGTATGCACGTGGTAGTGTGTTAATTGAAAAAATACGCATCTAATACATATTTTAACACAGCGGAATTTAAAACATACAATTAACACATTAATCATATATTAATCAAATTAATATATAAATGATAAAATTGAGAAATTATCAGTACGTGTAATGTTTTACACGTTTTATTTCGGAGTCCGCCTGGAGGTGTTCTCGTTGTCAATTCTAGTTATCAACTTTAGTGGGTTTGATAATCTAGAATAGCAACTTCAATACCCAACGTAGGATTAACTCTTAATCCAAATGGCCGGTTCAAAAGTTTGCTCTTGTCTCTCTCACGGTGAAGGAGAAATGAAATAGAAGCAACAATTGCTTCTCTTAAGAGAAAGAGCATGAAACGGAAATAAGGAAAATGAAATAGAAGCAACACTTTGCTTCTGTTTTTCTCGAGAGCCAAAACGGAAATGCTAAGGAAAATAACCCTTTTTAACTTTTCCTTTTCCTTTTTCATTTGTTTCTCTTTTATTTCAATTCATTTTCCTCTCTCATTTCGTTTCATTTGGTCACACATATATATCTCTTAACAATTAAAAAATATTATTACAATATAATATAAATAAAAGAAGCTTTGTTGGCAAAAATAAATAATATAAAACTAAAATAATAATATTATATAATATATAATGCATGACAATTATCATGAATTATATATTATATTATTATAAATAAAATATTATATAATAATATATTTTATTAGAAATATTTGATTATTTAATATTTAAATAAGTAAAGTGTGAAATAACTATTTTACCCCTCATAAATAATTACCAAGTGTATCCTTTAGTGGGTCCCACCAAATTTCACACTTGAGTTAACTCAATTAAGGGTCCATAATGCGTCACGTGTCACTTTACAATTAGTGAATAATAATTATTAACTAATTGTTGTATTTAACACTTAAATACACATATGTACGCATTTCGGTGGTTATGTTGGATATTATTGGATTAAACAATTTAATCTAGTACTCTGCTCTAGTGCGCAACAAGTACACTTCATATCACGGGACTCCCAAAGTCCACGCCCGATTTGTCAAATGGAACTATTCTATAAGTCCGTGAGCCATACCCCACGCATATGTTACGAATATACAAATCGACGCGTTGAACCATACAAGCTGAGGTTTCAACGCATATGTATAGTCCTTCCATCATATATATCTTGGATATGTGGGGACATAGATCCATATCGTCAAATCCCCATATGCTTATCCATAATCTATCTTCAGAATAGTATCTCAATTGAAAAATATGAGCAAAACTCTTTGCCATATTATTTAATCCATGAAAACACATTTTCGTGTTAACTGCTTACGGTCATAAGACTTTTCTGAGATACTATTTTGGAGCATCTAGATATATCACTCCCTATGAGAGCTGATGGATCCCTTATTTGCACGTATCGGAGTCTATGAGCACCGGACCATACCAGCGACACCTAGCGGTTAGACCATGAAAGGTCTCTGACATGTGTAGAACCAAAGTATGGTGGATCACCCACAAGCCCACCATAGTTCTCAGGTCAGAGGACCACGTATACTACTCAACTCGAGAGGACATTCCATTAATAGCAACATAGGATGTCTATTGAGGTCCTCATGAGTCTGTTCAGTACTCTGTTCTAACTGAATACCTGTATGCCTATACAATCTCCAAGATCCTGGTCAGTTAGGAACAACTAACTGTACCCTACAGATATAGACATACATTGATTTATGTAAATTGATAGGATCTACTAACATACCTGCATTAGTAGAAATAGATTAGAAATTATTTATTTGAGAACATGCTTGCATAATGACACATCCTAGCAACCTATTGCAATTATATTATTATTAGCATATTTTGAGGTCTTTATCCCGTTACAGATAATGCTCTAACTCTTGAAATATTTGCTAACTCTTAGCATCAGTCTAAACTCGTTTAGACCGTATTCGAACTTCTTCAGATAAAACAAAATCTGTAGCGTAACAAACATTAAACCTTATAATTAAAAGGAAATTAGCGATATAACAAATATACTCTGTATAGATATCAAATATTCATACAAAATTGGGATGGCGCATAGGCACAATCCTAACATAAGGGATATATCGTCTTTCTCACTATGGGCTCAAGGAAGCCCCTGTAGCTACCGATCCTCTAATTGTTATTTGTTAGAGGTTAGTTCCGCTTCTAGAGGAGGTAGAAGTGAAATGTATCCCAGTGTTAGTTGTGTGCTTTCAACCTCAGAACCTTTACTTCCAAACTTCCCACTATCTTTTGTTTTGGTATTGGATTTTATGTCCATCCTCTTTGTTAACTTCTTGAGGCAATTTGGTCTAAGGTATTTGGTGTAGCATTCCAAGGTTTGCAGTTATTCCCTTTTGATGTCACTGTGCCTCTTCCACTTGCTGCTACGAATTTGACCACTTAGTGTAGATGGATGGGACTTACAATAGCTTCTTACTATAGCATTGTAAGCTAATGGCCAATCTACTATTAAGTACTCGACTTCTAGTACCTTTCTAGTCACTTTCATAGGCAATGTGATAATCTTTTTGACCATTATTTTATCTCTCAGAAAGGTAATTAGTTATATGTTTCACTTCATGATATCTCTCTCATTTAACTTCATGCACCAAAATGCATCCCAAAATAAGATGTCACCTCCGCTTTCTTTATTGACTATCACCTTCTTGATTAGCACATTCACTATCAAAATTTTCATTGATTACTAATAGGACTAAATGAGGGACTTGTAAACAAATTAGGTCCTCTCTAGAAAAATATATATTTGCTAATTCTTGCTCGATCGACATGATGGCGGTGGTAGATTTTTTAATTACCTTGCATTTTTACACTTTTGTGGCTCTCTTATAGAGCGGTCTCTACCTCTCATCTTTTCCTCATTTATCTAGCTATGTTCTATGCAGTACAACAACAAAGAGATTGTTTCAAAGACATCCTCACTATCATAGTTTCTGTGAACACATTCATAGGGACTCCGCTATCTATGATCTTTTCGAGATCATTCTATATTCCTCCCCAGTTTCTTTTTCTTTAATCTCGACTTCTTCTTCTTTAGCTTCAAAGGCAACTTCCATCTCCAAAGTGTCTTTGAACTACCTCGCTTCATCTTTGTTAGAGATTCATTTTCTTCTTCCTCCTCCAAATAACAAATCTTAAATAGAGATCCATGGATCATTAGTTAACTCTGTTGGTTTTTTGGTTATCCTTACTATACTCTTCTTCGACGTGGCAATTAGCCTTTGGTTAATTCTCAGCTTCTACTATTTTCTCTGGCTTTGTATCCAACTTAAATTCAGCTATATGGTCATTCCTTATAAGGGCATTAATTTGGCCTTGCAATGAGTAACAACCTCTGATATAAATCCCGATCCTATTGTGAAAGGCGCAATGCTTTGATTGATCCATCTAGTCATTCGGACTTGAGGTAGCCCTTGGCTTTCGAAATAGGCCATTGTCTTTGTACTCTAGCCAAATTTTCCTTGCTAACATATATTAACGTGTTTTAGGGTATATGCATGTGATTTTGTACATATTGAAAAAATAAAATACAACACAAATTTCGTAACGAAATTAAGCATGTAATCAATATATACATATGTAATTTCAATCATTAACAACTTAAGTTATAAAAGCATACCTTTAAAGACATTCAGTGAAGATATCAATTCCAGATTCTTCCTAACTCCAACTTTGATCTCACCTTGAAGTACATTATTGTTCAATTCTAGTTTACAATAATCTGGTAAGATTGTGAAGCTAAAATAGCAGCAATTGAATTTCTAACAACAAGATTTTGTTTCTTGAAAGAAAAATAAGAGGAATTTATTTTTCTTTCTCTCATATTTTTTTCACAACTCTTTGTTCAAAGAAAAAGTCTCAAAAACTAAATTCTCTTTCAATCCCTCTATCTTGCACGATTTTTACTTTACACTTTGTTAATCAATTATTCAAAATAATGTTTAGGTATGTTAAGCACTTCACAAGTACTCTTAAAATTGATTAAGTGGCCAAAAAATAATATTTAATGACAATTATACATAATTAGGTATATGTCTCACACCAAAACCAAAATAATAAATAACTAAATAAATATTATTATTTTTTAAATAATATTTATTCAATTATAAAAAACTATTTGAATAATTAACTTTTACCTTATTTGATTTTACTAACATGGTTAATGGGTGAATTTATGGTGGAATAATTCATGGAACAAAATTGTGCCACTTGTCAATATTTAATTAGTTAATAACGCTTGCCAATTAATTAAATAATATACTTAACATTTAAGTCTAGATAAGTGTATAATTTGAGAAACCCTGAAATATATTTTTGGTTTGTTGTAAATTCTAGGATGGAACTATTCAATCCATAATGTTGTCCTAGTGCACGAGTACACTTCATGTTGTAAGACTCTCTAGGTCCATGCCCAAATTGTCATATAGAACTCCTTTATACGTCTGTGAACGATGCTTCACACACACGTTATGGATATTATAAAGCGGCTTGTTAGACTATATAAGTTGAGGTTATAACATATTTATAAAATTCATCTATCATTTATATCTGAGTAGAGCGGAAATAAAAATCAACACTGTCAAATCTCTATATGTCCAACTGTAAGCTTATCTCTATAATTGTATTTTAATAAATAATATTTTCAAACACTTTTGTGATATTATTTATTCCTAGCGTTAAACTCTTTTCGTGATAATTACTATTTAAGACCATAAGACTTTTTGAAATACAATCTTAGAGCATTAGGATATATTACACACCCAAATAAGCCGATGGATCCTATATCTATGCACACCAGACTCCATGAGTATCGGACCACACCCAGCGGTTAGACCATAAATAGTTTCTGACATGTGTAGAACCAAAGTATAGTAAATCACTAACAAGCCCACTTGACACTCAGGTCAAAGGACCACGAATACTACTCAACTCGGAAGATCCTCTATTGATGGCTTTATGAGATGTCTATTAAATGGCTTTGTATGTTTGTTCAGTACTCAGTCCTTACTGAATACCTGTATCTCTATATAAGCTTCCATTAAACTCATGGTCTGCTAAGATTAATCATCTGGACCATCCAGATATGAACATACACTGATCTATGTATTTATTAAAGTATTCATTGACAGACCAGCATCAGTAAAGATAAATTAAAACATAATATTTGAGAATATATTTGTATATTTATATTTTCTAGCACTATTTACAACTCTTTGCAACCACGTCATTATTAATATATTCTCAATTCGTTGTCTCATTTCAGATAAGGCTCTAACTCTTTAGATATCGCTGATTCTTATAATCTGATAACTTTTATCAATGCCAACTTTTAGCATTTATAACTCTCAGCGTTGCTAATTCTTAGCACTAATCTAAACTAATATAGACCAAATTTAAACTTTTTTAGATCATACAATGTCTGAAATGTTATAAGCATCTTACTATAAATAAAATATAATTAGCGATTTAATGAAATGATAATACTAGTATAAATATTAAACAAATAGTCATACATAAAGAAATGACACGTAAGCATAAATTCCAACAACTCTTACTTGCTTTAATACCATTCACGGTGATATCAAATGCTCATTGAGTCCACTTGTCTTTCAAATACTTTAGGAGTTAAAGTTTTTGTGAATGGATCCGCCATATTATTTATAGAATCTACTCTACAAACTATTACATCTCCTCTAGTCAAGATTTTTCTAATGATATGGTATTTTCATTCCACATTCTTAGACTTTTGGTATGCTCTCAGCTCTTTAGTGCAATGGCTCCGTTGTTGTCACAAAATAATGGTATATGATCTATTCCACTTGGAACTATTCCAGGTTCAGCGATAAATTTACATATCCACATTGCTTCTTTTGCTGTTTCTGAGGCTGTAATATATTCTGCCTTTGTTATGGAATTAGCTGTAGACGACTGTTTATTACTCTTTCAACTAACTGCAGCACTATTAAGAATGAATACATATCCATATTAGACTTTCTATCATCTAGATCAGACTAAAAGTCTGAATCTGTATATCCTCTAATTTGTAAGTCACTTTCTCCATTTATTAGAAACTTGTCCTTAGTATCTTAAAGATATTTAAGAATATATTTCACAGTCATCCAATGGCCTTTGCCTAGATCAGATTGATACTGGTTTGTAATACTTACAGCCATACTGATGTCAGGTTTTGTACATATTATAACATATGTCAAGCTTCCTACAGTTGATGCATATGGTATGTTAGATATTTTAACATTTTCATCTTCACTTTGAGGACACACCTTCCTCGAAAGATGAACGCCATGTCTAAAAGGTATATTAACTGTCGTACAATTACTGAAGTTATATTTTTTTAAGACATTATCTATGTACGATAATTGGGAGAGTCTTATAAGCCTTCTAACATTGTCTCTATACACTTTATACGCAATATATAGGAAGCCTCTCCCAAATCCTTCATGGAGAAATTCTTACTAAGGTAGCTTTTTAACTAACAGTAACATACTAATATCATTTTTGATAATGAGTATATCATCCACATAAAGAACTAAGAAAACTACCATGCTCCTACTGACTTTTTTATACACATAAGATTCTTCTTCGTTACTGAAGAAATCAGACCCCCTGATTCTTTATCAAAACGAAGATTCCAACTGAAAGCCTGCTTAAGTCCATAAATAGACTTCTTTAGTTTGTATACTAAACCAGAAGTTTGGCTAGATGTAAAACTTTCAAGTTGTTTCATATAGATCTCTTCTTTAAGATATCCATTTAATAATGCCGTTTTTGTTAGAGTTGGTGTTTACGTGCCATTCCAATACTTATGAATATTAAATTATTTAATATTTATAAAGTAAATATTTTATGTAATCATTAATACAATATAAATACATGGTACAATGCTTGTTACGTTACAGGCATTATATGACTGAAGGAGTTCAGATCTGGTCTAAAAGAGTTTAAACCAATGCTAAGAATTAGCAAAACTAAGTGTTATATTTATGCTAATAGTTAGTACTGCTAAAAGTTAGCAGGTTATAACAGTCAGTCAGATCTAAAAAATTAGATCCTTGTCTGTAATGGGATAAAGACCTGATGGTATATCAGTAATGACATGGTTGAAAGGAGTTGCAATAGGTGCTAGGAGATATCATTATACAAGTATGTTCTTAAACATTATGTTCTTGATGTGCTTTACCGATATGGGTCTATTGATGGATGCATTTTACATAGATCAATGTATGCTATATCAATATGGTATAGATGGTTGTTTTTAGTCAATCGTGGGCTTACCGAAAGTTTGTATATGCATACGGATATTCAGGCAGGACTGAATGCTGAACAAACTCACGAGGACACCAATAGACATCCTATAAAATCGTTAATGGTGAGTCCTCTCGAGTTGAGTAGTATACGTGGTCCTTTAACCTGATTACGACGGTGGACTTGTAAGTGATCCACCATACTTTGGTTCCACGCATGTCATAGACCTTTCATTGTGTGACTGCTGGGTATTATTGGATATGATCCGATACTTCTAGAGTTCGGTGTATATAGATATGAGATCCGTCAGCTCTCATAGGGGAGTAGTATATCCAGATGCTCTGAGATTATATTTCAGTAAATCTCATGGCTACGAGTACTAACCGAAAAAAGTGTTTCCCAAAGGTTTGAACAATATAGCAAAGGTATTTGCGTATATTGTTTTGAAAAAAATACAAATCTAGAGATAAGCTCGTGGATGGGCATACAAGAATTTAACGGTACTGATCTATATTCTCGTACATCCAGGATATAATGATGAAGGATTATACGTATGCGTTGTGACCTCAATTTGTATGGTCTAACGTACTGATTTGTAATATCTGTGACGTGTGCGTGGGGTATCGATTACAAACTCATAGAATAGTTCATTTTGACAAATTGAGCGCAGACCTAGGAAGTCTCGCAATATGGAGTGTACTCATTGTGCACTGAGGCAGCATATTGGATTGAATTGTTTAATTTAGTGATTTTTAACAGAACCAAATATTTATTTCAGAAATCCTCGGGATGCGCGCGTGTTAGTGCTTAATTATTAAGTACAATAATTAGTTAATAATTATTGTTGGCTAATTAAATAATGACACGTACCACATTTTGAGCCTTCGGTTAAATTGACTCAAGTATTAGGTAAGGTGAAACCTATGTTTGGTTAATTAAATACTTTAGGGTTGTTTCCCTTAATTGATTATTTAAATATTAAATAATCTAAATATTTGTTATCACTTAAAAGTTAAGTGATTAGTTAATTTGATTAGCGCTAATTGTTAGTTAATGGTTAAATTAATAAAGTAAATATTTAATTGAGGACTTAATTGCTAAATAAAAAGAGATTTTATTAAGCAAATAATTAAGTTAAGTAAATGTTGCTTAAAGGGAAAATTAAATGAAACCTTGAGGACTTGAATGAAATTTTCCTTGTCACAAAATATGCATGGCCGCCCATCCACTCTTGTTTAATTGTTGGACACATATTTGATTTATTTGATAAGCCAGATTCATTTAATAATAATATGTTAATCAAAAGCTAAGATATTTCATATTATTATTATTATTAGATTCATTTAATAATAATATGTTAATCAAAAGCTAAGATATTTCATATTATTATTATTATTATTATTATTATTATTATTATTATTATTATTATTATTATTATTATTATTATTATTATTATTATTATTATTATTATTATTATTATTATTATTATTATTATTATTATTATTATTATTATTATTATTATTATTATTATTATTATTATTATTATTATTATTATTATTATTATTATTATTATTATTATTATTATTATTATTATTATTATTATTATTATTATTATTATTATTATTATTATTATTATTATTATTATTATTATTATTATTATTATTATTATTATTATTATTATTATTATTATTATTATTATTATTATTATTATTATTATTATTATTATTATTATTATTATTATTATTATTATTATTATTATTATTATTATTATTATTATTATTATTATTATTATTATTATTATTATTATTATTATTATTATTATTATTATTATTATTATTATTATTATTATTATTATTATTATTATTATTATTATTATTATTATTATTATTATTATTATTATTATTATTATTATTATTATTATTATTATTATTATTATTATTATTATTATTATTATTATTATTATTATTATTATTATTATTATTATTATTATTATTATTATTATTATTATTATTATTATTATTATTATTATTATTATTATTATTATTATTATTATTATTATTATTATTATTATTATTATTATTATTATTATTATTATTATTATTATTATTATTATTATTATTATTATTATTATTATTATTATTATTATTATTATTATTATTATTATTATTATTATTATTATTATTATTATTATTATTATTATTATTATTATTATTATTATTATTATTATTATTATTATTATTATTATTATTATTATTATTATTATTATTATTATTATTATTATTATTATTATTATTATTATTATTATTATTATTATTATTATTATTATTATTATTATTATTATTATTATTATTATTATTATTATTATTATTATTATTATTATTATTATTATTATTATTATTATTATTATTATTATTATTATTATTATTATTATTATTATTATTATTATTATTATTATTATTATTATTATTATTATTATTATTATTATTATTATTATTATTATTATTATTATTATTATTATTATTATTATTATTATTATTATTATTATTATTATTATTATTATTATTATTATTATTATTATTATTATTATTATTATTATTATTATTATTATTATTATTATTATTATTATTATTATTATTATTATTATTATTATTATTATTATTATTATTATTATTATTATTATTATTATTATTATTATTATTATTATTATTATTATTATTATTATTATTATTATTATTATTATTATTATTATTATTATTATTATTAATAATAATAATAATAATAATAATAATAATAATAATAATAATAATAATAATAATAATAATAATAATAATAAATGCAATAGGTGGTATGTCATGATGTGTGGTAGTTGCCATTGAAACCATTTAGTCTTTGAAAATAAAAGAGGTGGAAACCATTATTATTATTATTATTATTATTATTAAATGCAATAGGTGGTATGTCATGATGTGTGGTAGTTGCCATTGAAACCATTTAGTATGTCATGATGTGTGGTAGTTGCCATTGAAACCATTTAGTCTTTGAAAATAAAAGAGGTGGAAACCATTATTATTATTATTATTATTATTATTAAATGCAATAGGTGGTATGTCATGATGTGTGGTAGTTGCCATTGAAACCATTTAGTCTTTGAAAATAAAAGAGGTGGAAACCATTTAGTCTTTGAAAATAAAAGAGGTGGCGGGTTATGATAAGCAATTTGTGGCCTTAGAATTCATTTAGTCTTTGGGGAAAGAAAAAAATGAGAAGAGGAGAACTTAAATGTAGTAACTTTTGGGCAAGGAAGGAAGAAACAAGGTGAACATAGTTTTCATTTTCCTTTAAAGCTTACAAGGTGCCTAACCAATTTTGAAAGTAAGAAAAATATTTTTTGTTTTAAGTTTTTAAGTGTTAAAAACAACAAAAACTTGATAGCAAAAATTATTTTGCTATTTATCTTCTTCTCCTAAATAAAAGGCCATTATTGTTGCCTTTGAGTTATTTGTTTTGATGAATGTAAGTGTTGAATACATCAAGAACAAAATGAATATAGTCTAAGTGTTAGGTTATAAAGATTAAGAGTTAATCCAACAGTTTAAGTATTAAATCGATGTTATTCTAGCGACTCAAGCCCACCATGTTGAGTCCTAGAAGTGCCAACGGGTCGACTTCATGCAGTACTCTACTTACAAATTCGTTCTCAAGGCTTGACAAGTGATATTTGCAATCATTAGTATTAATTTGATTAATATGCATTATATTTATTCATTAGCGTAATGAATAAAATTTATTATGTTCATTTTCAAAAATTAGATTTCTAACTTTTGTTGCGTTTATAATTTATATATATATGTATTAGATGCCTATGTATATGAATTTTAAAATGGACACGTATACTATATGCATATACCAAAAAGGTTTAGGTTGTGAATCAGGATAAATCGGCACCCCAACAGTTCTTACATTCATTTGTCAAATTTCAGTCATAATATGCAACAATTGCCAGTAATATTCGAATTAACTTAAGCATTACTACTAGTGAGAAGGTTTCCTCATAATCAATCCTAAATTGCTAAGTATAACCTTTTGCCACTAGACAGGCCTTGAAAGTCTTTACTTTTCCATCTAGCCCACGCTTCCAATTGTAAATCCATTTACAATCGATATGAACAATTCCTTCAAGAAGCTCAACCAAGTCTCAGACTTGATTTTGATGCATTGAGTCAATCTCAAATTTTATGGCCTTTTGTTATTTTTCTGAATCAATGTCCAATATTGCCTCTCTATAAGTTATAGGATCATTTTCTTTAATGAAGAAAACACCAAGAGCACTTTTAGGTATTGAACCATACCTTTCAAGTGGCCTTGATATCCTTTCTGACCTACGAGAAGGGTGTGTCAAAGGTATTCTGCTCAATTAAGCCTGAGGTTCTATCATTGATTCACTTACATCCTGATTGAGTTCATCTAATTCAATCTTTCTACAATCTCCACGATCCATAAGAAATTATTTCTCTATAAAAGTGATATTTCGAGCAATGAACATATTTCGTTCCTCAGGATCATAGAACTGGCACCCCATTGAATTCTTAGGATATCCAATAAATGATACTTGTATTCTTTAAGTGCAACTTTATCCTGTTGCATAATTTTTACATAAGCAGGACGGCCTTAAATCTTAACATATTTAAGACTCAGTTTTCTTCCATTCTATATCTCATAAGGAGTAAAAAGAACAGATTTTTATAGAACTCTATTCAATATATGAGCAGCATTTTCTAGAGCATAGTCTCATAGATATTTAGGGAGATCGGTGAAGCTCATCATCGATCGGACCATATCCAATAAAGTCTGATTCCTCCTCTCTGAAAAAATATTGTATTGTGGAGTATCTGTAGGACTATACTGAGCAAGAATCCTAGTCTCCTTTAAGTAATCTGAAAATTCACTGTTCATATATTCATCGCTTCAATTTGATCGAAGGCATTTGATATACATTCCGGTTTGAGTCTCTACTTCGATTCGAAACTCTTTAAACTTTTCAAAAGTTTATGACTTGTGTTTTATAAGAAACACATATCCCAATCGTGATAGATCATTGATAAAGATAACAAAATATCAAAAGCCACCTATTGCAGTGTGATTCATTGGACTACATGCATCACTATGTACAAGTTTTAATAAATCAGCGGTGCGGTATCCAACACCAATAAATAGAGCTTTGGTCATTTTTTTTTAATACTAGATTTACATTCTAGATAATGATCTATGGTAAGATCGGGTATCTAACCATCTTTAACTAAATGGGTTAGGCATCTCACACCTATATAACCTAATCTCATATGTCATAATTCTGTATCATTTAAAGTTCCCGAGTTATTATCAGCATTCACCTGTACATTCATGACATTTTCTATTGTATCTAATATATATGGCTATTAGTCAACTGACATTCAGCTAATAAAATATTATCCAAATCATACAAACATAAGGAACGGTTCTATACATACATATGATATTGCTTACTGTCCAATACAGGAATGGAGATAATTTTTCAGATAATATTTGGCACGTAATAACAATTATTCAATACAATAATTTTATTATATGAAAGAAGTAAATTAAAACATCCAATAGCCTCGACTTTTAGGAAATCTCAATTTCCAACATGAAACTGTACTTCTCCATACTGTAACAGTGTAACTTTCTTCAGACCCTACAACACATTGCAGATATAAGAAGGACAAGCAGTGTCTAATACCTAACCAGAATCAGCATCAAATGCTAAAGAAATGTCAATAATAGGTAAGTGCATATTTGAGAGGGTCTTTTTAATCATGACAAAGTATTTTGGGCAGTTCCACTTCTAATGTCCATCCTCGCTGCAATGGAAATATTTTTCTTTTGCTTTATTCTTATGTTGGGGCTTGGACATATGTTGCTTTTAAGAACCCATTTTGGGTGCATACTTTGTTTTCTTTTTATTCTTACCTTTGAACTTCTTGGAATTCTTCGAGACAGAAGATGAAGCACCTTGAACATAAAGGGTTGTGCCCTCTTTGTTCATGTCCTCTTGAGCTGTTTTTAGCATGTTATGCAGATCAGCAAAAGTAGGGGTCAATTCTTGCATGTTGAAGTTAATGACGAACTGTGTAAATAACCTTAGAAGTGATTGGAGAATCAAACTATTCCCCAATGTATTACTTAGTGAGATATCCATAGTTTTTAACCTCTCAATATAAGATATAATCTTAAGGACATAGGGACTCACTGAACTGCCCTTGAGTAGTTTAGCTTAAAAGAGGGATTTAGCATCCTTGTATATTTTAACTTGAGGCTAGTCACCAAATAACTCTTTCAGGTGGAGTATTATACTCTCAGCATTGTCCATGTGGACATGTTATCTTTGGAGCTTCGTAGACATTGAGCAGAGGATGTACGATTTGACTTTCAAATTATCATCCAACTATTTTCGATATGTCTCTTTTTCTTTCGAAGAAGCATCATTAGAAACAGCTCAGGTCAGGCGCTGATCAGTTACATATTAAAGCTTCTCAGAATTCAGAACTATTCTGAAATTCATAAGCGAGTCAGTATAATTTTTTGCATCTTTGAGTTGGTGCCCATCAAGGATACGTACTAGTGGGTTGCTTGAAGCATTTGATCTTAACAAGATAAAACAAAAGATGTTACCAGAATATTTCAATTGCTAATCAATAACATTTTAGATTATGGGTATAACAGTTATACATTTTTTTTAATCTAAAAACGCTCTTCCGCTATTTTATATAATTTCTTTAATCTCTCAAATGAGAAAATGATAGTTTTAGATTCTTTAAACTCTACAGTGAGAAGTGGATCTCATTGGTATTTTACTCTAACCTCACGCTGCAGTAATATTAACCTTTGTAAACTCAAAAGGTAGATAACTCTTGTCAATTATATCTCTTACAACTCTTACCACTGATCCTAAATACACTTTATCCTCACGCTATAGTAATATTAGATAAGTGTATTCCAGATTAACTTGTCAATCATCAAATATATACTACCAATATAACCCTCACGTTGTAACAATATTGGGTAATATGTTTGTATATATTTGCCTTATCTCATGTTTAACCGGCATAACCCGAATCACCTTGGCGAATCCCTCATGTTGTAGCAATATTGAAAAAGAGTGAAGTGAATCATCTAATACCGTATTGACAAAACTGATCATTATATAATATTATCTCATAATACAATATTATTTAATTTGATTTATAGAGATTTTATTATTAATTTAATATTTTATTAATAATTATTATCATTATTATTACCATAAACAATTATAATAAATTTTCGCATCTCATGCGAATTTAATTTATAATTATAATATTTATTTATGTAAGCACAACTAACCCCAGCAATAGGATTCTTATTGTGATTAATAAGCATAAATAAATAAAATATATATATATATATATATATACACAACATTTAATACAATGATATAACAATTATAATTGTATTAAATGAACCTCATATGCAAAAATTTTAAATTAGAGTGTATTGTTTCAGAATAATCAGTGTTAAAAAATGAATGTCATAGCATTATACAATATAATGTTCCAAAAAGTTTTTTACTCCCCATGTTCATCATCAAGAATGCCCCAGCGTTTAACACTTGAATGCCCCAGCATTCAACACTTGAACACCCCCGTGTTCTGCTTTTCAGCGCTCTTATGTTAACCTTAACGCTCTAGCGTTATATAACGAATACCCCAGCGTTCACCAAAGAATGCTCCTGCGTTCACTACTAAACACTGTAGCGTTCATGATAATACATGAATGCCTTAGCGTTCGGTTCCTAGCGCCGCGGTATTTTTTTTGACAAAAATAATTTTTTTTGCACTTTAAACACTTCAAAATGCAATTTTCACTATTTTTAAGCATTCTAAACACTTCATATAATACTCCAACAACCTTGAAACATAATAAATATGCTCTAATATTACTTGTTTACATATTTTAGGGTGTATGCATGTGATTGTGTACATGTTGAAAAAATAAAATATATGTATAATATATACGAATTTTGCAGCGGAATTAAGAATGTAGTCAATATATACACATGTAACTTTAGTCATTAACAACTTAA
This sequence comes from Ailanthus altissimus, assembly GCA_946807835.1. Classification (NCBI taxonomy): domain Eukaryota; kingdom Viridiplantae; phylum Streptophyta; class Magnoliopsida; order Sapindales; family Simaroubaceae; genus Ailanthus; species Ailanthus altissimus. The sequence goes on along the minus strand of OX327697.1, from coordinate 15,134,039 downwards.
GGTTATGGAAAAATACATTTAAAGACCTTTGGTGAATATTTCAACTCTGGATTCTTCCTAGCTCAAACTTTGAGATCATTTTGAAGTGCAATATTCTTCAATTCTAGTTCACAACATTCCGATGGGATTGTGAGATTAGAATAGCAGCAATTGAATTTTCAATAACAAAGTTTTGTTTCTTGAAAGAAAAATAAGAGGAGTTTATTTTTCTTTTTCTCTAGTTTTTCTCACAACCCTTTATTTAAAGCAAAACTCTGAAAAACTAAACTCTCTTCCAATTCCTCTATATTGTACGATTTTTACTTTACACTTTGTTAATCAATTATTTAAAATAATATTTAGGTATGTTAAGCATCTTACAAGTGCTCCCAAAATTGATTAAGTGGCTAAAAAATTAAAAAAAATATATTTTGTGATAATTATACCTAATTAAGTATATGTCTCTCACCTAAACTAAAATAATAAATAATTAAATAAATATTATTATTTATTTAAATAATATTTATTCAATTATAAAAAACTATTTGAATAATTAATTTTTACCTTATTTAATTTTATTAACATGGTTAATAAGTGAATTCATGGTGAAATAATTAATAGAACAAAATTGTGTCACTTGTCAACACTTAATTAGTTAATAACTCTTGTAAACTAATTAAATAATATACTTAATATTTAAGTCTAGACAAGTGTATAACTCGAGGAACCCTGAAATATAGTTTTGGTTTACTGAAATTTTTAGGATGGAATTGTTCAATCCATAATGCTGTCATAGTGCACAACGAATACATTTTACATTGTGAGATTCTCTAGGTCCATGTTCGAATTGTCATATGGAACTCCTCCATACGTCCGTGAACGATGCTCCACAGACACGTTACAGATATTATAAAGTAGCGCATTAGACCATCCAAGTTGAGGTTATAACATATTTGTATAATTCCTCCATCATTTATATCCGGGTAGAGTGGAGATATAGATCAACACCGTCAAGTCTTCTTTTTTCCGACCATAAACTTATCTCTAAAATTGTATTTTAATAAATAATATTGTCAAACACTTTTGTGGTATTATTTATTCCGAGCGTTAAACTCTTTTCTTGGGAATTACTGCTTATGGTTATAAAATTTTCTGAAATACAATCTTAGAGTATTAGGATATATTACTCACCCAAATAAGCTGATGAATCTCATATCTATGAACACTGGACTCTATGAGCATCGGACCACATGCAGCAACATCCAACAGTCAGACCATAAAAGGTTTTTGACATGTGTAGAACTAAAGTATAGTGGATCATTCACAAGCCCACCGTGGCATTCAGGTCAAAGGATCACGAATACTACTCAACTCGAAAGACCCTCCATTGACGGCTTTATAGAATGTCTATTAGAGGTCTTTGTAAGTCTATTCAGTATTCAGTCCTTACTCAATATCTGTATCTTTATACGAGCTTTCACTAAATTAATGATCTGCTAAGATTAACCATATAGACCATCCAGATATGACATATACTGATCTATATATTTATTAAGGTATTCACTGATAGACCAACATCAGTGAAGATAGATCAAGAATATAATATTTGAGAATTTATTTGCATAATGACATTTCCTAACAATATTTGCAACTCTTTACAATTACGTCATTACTAATATATTCTCAAGTCTTTTTTTCATTTGAGACAAGGCTCTAACTCTTTAGATATCGCTAACTCTTATAACCTGATAACTCTTATCAGTGTTAACTCTTAACATTTATAACTCTCAACGTTGTTAATTCTTAGCACTCATTTAGATTAGATTTGAACTCTTTCAGATCATACAATATCTGAAACGTTACAAGCATCTTACCATATATAAAATATAATTAGCGATTTAATAAAATGATAATACTATTATAAATATTAAACAAATATTCATATATAAAGAGATGGCACATAAGTACAAATTCTAACAATATATTAATTACGATTAATAGCTAGAATACGTACTTTATTCATTTATCCTTCTTCCTGTTTACTCCAATGGACGATTGCTTATAGCCTTCCTTTTGCAATGTTCCCCTACTCTTTTGGGCTATAATGAGCAAGGTTTCATTTATGGTTGCGGTGTCATATTCTTCATCTCAGATCCATTACTTTGTCTTATGATTCATCACGTTGACTAAAGTAAAAATCTTCTCGACTAGGTACTAGTAGTAAGGGTGGAAACCTATAGTGCCTTCCAATATGCCTAGGCAGAGATCTCTATGCCACAAATCCCATTTTTGGCTCACTGTTGAAGTGATTTAAGAAGCTTTTAATTGTTTCACTCTCTTTTTTTTTCATAAGGAACAAATTCGATGTTGTCTTTTTTTTTTCAAGTCCTCATATACTGTAATATAAACTACGTGGATAGTTTGTCATAAGAAGCAAATGAATTTTCCTTCAAACTTCCAAACTAAACTTGGGCTGGTCCCTTTAAGCTTGAAGGGAAAGTAATACATTTAAGAGACCATTATTAGCATGGATGATCATTTTCGCATTGAAATGGAAGAGGTGTTTCTTTGAATCTCTTGATTTGTCATACATTTGGGAGTTAAGAACTACAAATTTGTGTAGTTTTGGGGTTGTACAAATCGAATCCATGAATAGATCTTGGTTGACCCTTTGAGCCAAAAGTATAGCATCTTCAATGATTCCTAACTTCCTCATCTTTTAATATAGCTTGCTTACTTCCTTTATAATCGAGGCCTCATGGCCATTTCATTAACCATCTTTGTCATCTTTTCTTTCTGCTTTGTAAGTAATTTTATCCTCAAGATCGTCACGCTAGAACTACTCATGTTGGTCATTTTCTAACTTTTGATTCAGATCTTTGAACCCTTCCATCATTGTGAGCCTTTCCCTCAGTTCCCAGTTCTCCTTCTTTGACTATTCTAACTACTTCAAGATCTTTGTTAAGACATTAACCATTATAGTTGGTATCTTTTTGTTCTACGCGTGGTTGCTTCGACTATGTTTAGCTTTTTTCTTGTCATTTCTTTTTCTTGTTTTAATCTGACCGTTTGGTTACACTTCGGCCCCAACCATTTTCATTTTCTATTTTCGTTCTCACTAAAATGCGGACATTTTAAAGTAAAATGATTTTCACGGACACTGTCACTAAAGTTTCTTAAGGGCCGCACTCTTTTGACTTAAGAACTTCAAATCCTCATCCTCCCACTTCTCATAATGCCAAGTATTTTTGTCCACTTGAGAAAAATATTCTAACGCTTAAGTTAGTAGGAGGAGAAGGATTTAATTAAGAAAATGAAGAGTAGAGTTATAATGTTTGGCTAATGAAAAATATTCAATGAAATAGTAATTTAAATTTTAAAAAAAATTTATAATTGTGAATAAAATGTATTTTTGTTTCCAACTAGAAAAAGAATTTTTTTTTTATAAGATGGGATTTTGAGAGAAATCAAGGTCTCTTCCCTCGAATCTCTTCTATTGTTGGATGGGTGTGCTTACATTCTAACCATTGGATCAAGCACGTTTCTTCAAAAGTTTGTTAGACTTGTTCCTAAGATGGGATTGTGTATGATAGATTCCACGTGAATGCTTAGTCAAAAGAGATGATTCTCTCTTAGCATGTACATTTGGACATTCAAGTTTTCTCCTTTTATTAGGTGTAAATAGATAGCATTGGACTGATTAGATCGTCTGAATTTGAGCCCAACATATACAATTAATAATACACTAACTTAAGTTCTCTAAACAATTTTCTTACTAACCAATATTTTTATTTTTATTTGATCTAAAAATCTGTAAGTTAAAAATCTTGAATCAGATACATGTGGGTTTTCATGTAAACTTTCCACGCTAAATAAAGAATCAAAATATGTTTTTAATTAACATTCATTTCAGTAAAATAAATCCACTCAAATAATTTTTATTTTTTATTTAAAATTTCTAAAATAATTGTTTATATTTTATTTCCAATTTGATTTAAAATTCATTAACTATTTAAGATATATGAAAATTACCAACTTTTGTATAAAAATGCTACATATATAAAAAATATTTATTTATATAATATTAAGATATTTTAATTTCAAATATTTCATAATTTTTCAAGTCGTTTAGTTACTACAAAATAGTATAAAAGCTTGAATTGTAAAATAAAATATAACACAGGCTTTAAATTCGTGAATCAACTTTACCCATTTTCAAAAGAAAAATGTTTAAAAATAGTCACTTTTAAAATGTTATAATTTTTATAGTAAAACATTATTTAATTAATTATTATTAATCAAAAAGATAATGAATGGACAAAATTACTTTTGTGGGTAACATAACTCAAAAAAGTTGTAGTTTCAGCACAAAACCAACAAAAAAAATATTGTTATGGTTCAAATAAATTTTTAAAATATACTATATAGATGGAGAACAAGTAATTTTGTGAATTATTATTAAAAAAAGTATGAAAATGATAAAGAAATAATGAAATTAGAGACAAAAATAGTAGACCGCATACCAAAATTCTTTGCACCGTGCATGCAAGGTGGAGGGAGGAATCTTGCACGCGAGGCGTGGCACGAGGAGGTGCCTCATGCCGTGAGGCATGGGGCACGAGGCCGCATCAGAGTGGCCTTGTCACTGAGACGTGGCCTAAATCTTCTTATTCGACATTTTTTGCTTATTTTTTTATAGTTATTTTTAATCAAATTTATCAGTTTTCAATCTTTATTACTTTAAATTTACTCATTTTAACTAATTTCAAAATGTGTTCTAGATCAAAATTTTAATCAAATAGCTTTATGGGAAGAGATATAAAAATACTTCGAAATAAAATGGTTTGAAAATCAAGTATTTAGCTAATAAAGTTCATAAATATGTTGAGATTAAAATAAATTTTTACTTTTAAGAAAGTGATTATTTTTGGACATTTTCCTTTCCAAAATCCCTTTCAACATTTTTAGCTATCTCTTGAAATTAAAAATCTAATACATCCTACCTAATAAATCATAAAAGAGTAATATAATACTTATATAATTTGGATATAAAATTTATATTCTAATTGACATACCATCGAAGTATATATTATTGATTGGTATGATAAAATTAATAAATTAATAAAAAATAAAAAATTAACAACTAATTAACAAGTGATAATTACTAATTGGTGACATATCAATTAAAATAAAAATTTTATATCATAACTATATAAATATAGCAATACTCGTAATAAATCATAAAATAACAACTGAATGTAATATTGCTAAGTGATAACAAAAGACTTTCAGTTAACAATAAATGTATACTTGTGAATGTTAAAAATTTACATCTAGAATGATGATGATTTCTTTGTAATGTCCAATTATTATTATTTTTTTGTTCCAACAATTAAAGAATAAATAAATTTAAGTTCATATTTAAAGGAATGTAGCTAAAGATGGTTGTTGAAGTGGAAGCACACAAATAAGAAAAATCACTTAAGCATATATATGTAGAATAAGTTATTAAAGAATTAAAGAGAGAAAGGGTAGAAGAAGAACACACAAAATTTACGTGGTTCGACAACTTGTGTACATTTACGATAGATCAAATCACACACTCTTATTATTGAATCACAAGACACTCACAAAGTATGTCTTTTACAAGAAAGATCACAAAAAATAACTCTCTCTTACACTCTAGGAATTTTCTCTCACTAAGAACCACAAAAAATATTTAATCATTAAGATTACTTCAATAATCATAAAGATCTCTTGAGTTATCATAAAGATATGTTTATAAGCCAATTGAGAACCTTTATATAAGCTTTAGGACGTCCTAAATTTACCATATACGTGTGGGAGTCATATTAAGGAGTCCTGAAGCAAGTAGGAGACGAAATAAGGAAGTCTCAAATTGAGAAACTCTTTCCCGCGCCCAACACCGCGGCACTGGTGTGCACATCAGGGCACCGCGGCGCCCACTTTTGGTCGCTGCAGCGCTCACTCCCGGTACTGCCTTCTTCGTATTTCTGCCTCCTTTCTTATTCGTCTTCGATCCTCGTGTACCTTATGCACTTGGCTTGATCTCCAAATTATATTCTGATAATTTTCAATCAATATTCTCACAAATTCCCTCATTGATTCAAAATCATCCACAAAATAATTCAATCTCTCATTTCCACATCTTCGATCACCCTCACAAAGTAGTGACTCTAGTTAAGTCCTTGCATAGGATGAACTTAACCGAGGGCAGTGACTTAGTTAACATATCAGCAGGGTTTTTAGATGATGCTATCTTTGTTAGACTAACTTCACCACTTTGGATAATCTCTCGAATGTAATGGAGCCTCACATCAATGTGTTTCGACCTTTCATGGAACACTTGATGCTTGCTTAGGTGTATGGTACTCTAGCTATCATAATATACATCGATGTTCACATCTTCACTGGCCAATACCTCCGTACATATGCCTTTTAACTACACGGCCTCCTTGATAGCTTCACCAATAACTACTTACTCTGCCTCTATGATAGATACTGTAACCACATATTGTAAAACTAATCTCCAACATACACTACACCCAAATACTATGAATACATAGCCCGTCAATGATCTTCTCTTATTTAGATCACCTGCATAATTTGAGTCTATGTACCCTCTTACCATTTCACTGTTTTCTTCATCCCTTTTATACAATAACCTATGATTTGATGTCCCTTTGAGATATCTCATAATCCACTTCGCTGCAAGCCAGCGATCTTTACCCGGATTTACCATATATCTACTCACCACACTCACAGCCTATGCTGTGTCTGGTCTTGTGTAAACCATTGCATACATGATGCTTCCTACAGCGCTTGCATACGATACTTTACTCATTTGCAGTTTCTCTTCTTTGAATGTCGGCGACTGTGCTGCTGAAAGTCTGAAATACATGGCCAAAGGAGTAGAGACAGCCTTTGCGTTGGACATACCAAACTTCTCTAGAATTTTGAGTATATATCACTATTGGGATAAGAAGATAACATTTCTTTTTTCCTTCACAGTATCCATACCCAAAATTCTCTTTGCTGCTCTCAAATCATTCATTTCAAACTCACTACTCAACTGCTTTTTGAGCTTTTGTATTTCTTCCATATTCTTACATGCGATCAACATATCATCGATGTATAGAAGCAAATGCATCATCCCACAACTTATATTCACACACATCCATCATACTTGCTCCTACTGAAATCACAAGCCATCATAAACTCATCAAATTTCCTATACCACTGTATAGGTGATTGCGTTAACCCGTATAATAATTTTTTTAGCAAACAAGGATGATCTTCTTTCTCGGGCTCCTCAAACCCTTGCGGTTGTGCCATGTATATCATCTCTTCAAGTTCTTCATGTAGAAAAGTTGTCTTTACATCCATCTGCTCTAGATGTAAATCAAAGTTTGCACACATGGCTAACAAAATTCTAATAGATGTGTGCTTGATGACTGGAGAGAATATCTCATGAAAATCAACTCCCTCTCTCTGAGTAAAATCTTGTGCAACTAACTTAGCTTTGAATCTTGTAGGCTCTATCCCCAATATCCCCTCATTCACCTAATACACCCAACTAGTTTATTTTGAGGTCTCTCCACAAACTTCCAGGCATTGTTCTTCCTAAGAGAACTAATCTCTTCTTCTATGGCCTGCTATTATTCTTTCTTGTTTTAACTCTTTATAGCTTCACCCTATATCATAGGCTCATTATACTCAAGAGTGTAAGCAGACTTTTGAGCAACTAGATCTGCTTGTGCATACCTGATTGGCAGATTAATCATTCTCCTTAGCCTGTCTCTAGCTAGCTGGTACTCTTCAATTTCCATCTCAAGAGTCATAGACTTCAACTTCTATTGACTCAGGTGCTGAGTCTTCCTTGGGCACAGGTTCTTCTTTCTCATCTTCTTGGGAGGTTTTCAGTATCGTCATCTCATCGAACGTCACATCATAGCTTATGATACTCCTTAGTGGTGTTAAGTCTTTACACCACACCTTGTATCCTTTCACTCCTTCGAGATATCCTATGAATACCCCTTTGATAGCTCTAGGTTCCAACTTTCCCTCCTTAACATGTACAAAGGCAGGGCAGCTAAATATTCTGAGGTGGTCATACTTAGGAGGATTGCCAAACCATTTCTCTTCTGGCGTCTTGAAGTCAATTGATGAGGAGAGACTTCTATTAATTAAGTAAGCTGTAGTCACTACAGCTTCTTCCCAAAATATTTTGAACATCTTCGCATTGGTAAGCATACACCTAACTCTTTTAAGTAAGGTTCTATTCATCCTCTCAACTATGCCATTATGTTGTAGTGTTAATCTCACTGTTCTATGCCTCGTAATCCCATGCTTGGCACAAAATCCATCAAACTCTCTATTGCAAAATTCAAGGCCGTTGTTAGTTCTCAACCTCTTTACCTTTTTTTTAGTCTGATTCTCAACAAGAGCCTTCTAAGTCTTGAATACATCAAACACTTGATCCTTACTCTTCAACACATAAACCTATAGCTTCCTTGAATAGTCATCAATTAAACTGAGAAAATACCTAACACTACCATAAGTAGCTGTCTTAGCTGGTCCTCAAAGATCTGAGTGTATGTAGTCAAGAGTCCCCTTAGTCTTGTGCTCACCGGTACTAAGCCTTACCCTATGTGCTTTCCCAAGTACACAATGCTCATAAAAACTCTAAATGCTGGAACTTATCCTTACCAAACGCCTTTTGACTAAATAATTCCTTCAGGTTACTCTCGCCTAAGTGTGTCAGTTTAAGATGTCATAACTTGGTTTGCATACTCTCATCATCTACAGAAAATAATGCAGAACCATTCACGACTTCACCTTTAAGCACATAAACTCTTTTGCGCTTCTCGCTTCTCATTACTATCATGGAACCCTTCAACACTCTCAAAACCTCTCCGTTGATCCTGATAGAACACTCATTCTGGTCTAAAGTCCCTAGTGAGATCAAGTTTCTCTTCAAGTCAGGAATATAACTAACATCTGTCAACTCTCTCACTCGCCCATCATGCAGCCTAAGTTTAGCACTACTAATTTTTATCATCTGACATGCAACGTCATTACCTATTAACACCTTACCACCACTAATGGGCTGGAGATTTGCAAACCAAGACTTGTACGAGTACATGTGAAAAGTACAACCAGAATCAAGAACCCATTATTCAGTGCTCTTATCATCAGTAGTGACGAGTGTTTCTGCGCTGTCATAGCTATCATCATAGGCAAACGCAACATCCGCTTTCTTCATGTCTTGTGCTTTCTTCTCAGGAAAGTCCTTTGTGAAGTGCCCTTATCTTGTAGCAATAGCACTTCCTAAGAATATTAGACTTTGATCTTGAACCCTTTTTTCTCCCATCTCTATACGAGGGCATTCCTCTTACAGATAAACTTTCTGCATTGCCCTCAATCTGCTTCCCTAATAACTTTGAGTTTAATAATGATTTCACATCACTTATCGTTAAACTCTCTGCCATAGAGTAGTGTATCAACAAAGCTCTCATAACTTTTGGGGTGTGAACTCAGTAGGATAATTGCTCTATCTTCATATTTTATCTTGATGTTGATAGACTCAAGATCAAGAATGATCTTATTGAAGGCGTCTATATGGTCTTTCATCGGCATCCCCTCTGACATGGACAACTGATACAGTTTCTTCTTTATATGCAATCTGTTGGCCAATGATTTTCGCATATAAAGTGAATCAAGCTTCTTCCAAAGACTTATTGCCGTCGTCTCACCTGCTACTTCCCTTAGTACTTCATCGCTCAATGATAGAACAATTGTGCTATGAGATTTTTCTTGAATGTCTCTTCTTTCTGCTTCAGTTTTAGATAACTCTGGCGTCTTCTCTTCATCACTAGATGGAGCTGCAGTCTTCTCTAATGCCGAGCCTAGCCTTGGGCTTACCAACAACGCCTTAACCTTCATCTTTCACAGATTGAAGTCATTCGTACTGTTGAATTTCTCTACCTCATACTTGGGTGTGGCCATGTTTGCTTAGAAAAACCAATCTCTGATACCATTTTGTTGAAGCAGAAGCACACAAACAAGTAAAATCACTCAAGCAAATATATGCAGAACAAGTTATTAAAGAATTAAAGAGAGAAAGAGTAAAAGAAGAACACACAAAATTTACGTGGTTCGACAACTTGCTTAAGTCCATGGCGGATCAAGATCACGCACTCTTATTATTGAATCACAAGGCACTCACAAAGTATACTTTTTACAAGAAAGATCACAAATTACAAGAAAGATCACAAAGAACAACTCTCTCTTGCATTTTAAAGATTTTCTCTTACTAAAAACCACAAAAAATATTTAATCACTACGATTACTTTAATGATCACAAAGATCTCCTAGGTTACCCTATACGTGTGGGAGTCGTATTAGGAAGTCTTGAAGTAAGTGAAACACAAAATAAATGAGTCTCAAATTGGGAAACTCTTTCCCATGGCGCTGGTGCGACAGTCTGGGGTCGTGACGCTCATGTTCTGGATTGAGCACCACGGCGCCCACTCCTAGTCGCCATGGTGCTCACGCCTAGCACAACCTTCTTTATTTTTCTGCCTCCTTTCGCGTTCGTCTTTAATCATCGCGACCCTACATACTTAACTTGATCTCCAAATTATATTCCGATAATTTTTAATAAATATTCTCACAATAATAATAAAAAAATTGCTTCAAACAATTATGTTTATTACTCAATAAAATATGTGTTAAATACAGAAGCGATTGTGTTATTAAACTATTTAATTTAATTTGTGCAGAAAAAAATAAAAGAAAGAACGTTATTATGAATATCTCATTTTACTAACTCTTTTCACTGAAATCCAACAGGAATTTTCAATTTTTAAGTCAATTTGAAAAAATAATAAAGTTTTTTAACAAACTCATATACAACTTGAACCCCATGATCTGAGCGAGATTTAATATCTGCTTAGCTAAGTTAAAGCTTATTTGTTAGTAAAAATATAATTTACTTTCTTATATTATATTTTAAATATTAATAATTAAAAAAAAACAAACCCAAGTGCTGATGGAATCCATGATCTACGGAGAGATTTAAACTCTGCTTTACCAGCTGAGCTAAAAGTGGTTTCTTAACCAAAATACATCCACTTCCTTGTATTATATTTTAAATGTTAATATTTTTCAAGCCATAGAAATCGAATTGAACTGGTTAGTTCAATTCGGATCAATTTTTTTTTTTTTTTACCCACTCTTAATAAGAAGGAAACGAAACTTGCGACTTACATAGTAATTTTTATTTTAAACTTGGAAGTAAATATCATTTTCTTTGAATATGAACATTTAAAATTGGCCATAATTAAACTCTGATTCTGGATGAACTTTAAGCACTAGTGATAGCCTTAAGAAAAGAAAAAAAAAGAGAAAGAGAGAGAGAGAAACTTGTTTAGTTATTTAATTAAGGAAATATTTATCGCCGAGATCCCACATTCAAAAATCGAATAATGGACACGAATGGCAGAAGACGATGATTACGATTTCGTAGTGGGATGCAGTAATGAAAAATGCAATGGAGGCATTTAGTTTACAAGATGATGGAATACCAAAATATTGACCATTATAAGTGGATATCTCGTTCAAATATACAACTGATTTTACGCAGATGAAGGTAAAGGTAAATTACAACAGATTTCAAATATAGAAAATGGTCATGGTAATTGATGTTCCGGGATTTCAAATCTCTAAATTAACTACCTTTCCACTCTTGCATACTCCTTTAAATAACAAAAACACATTGTTCTAAGAAAAAAATACTCTAATATTAAGTTAATATTTATCCCCAAAAAAGGTGTTGAGTATAAAAAAGTATTCACAAAGACAAAATGGGGTCTATAATAAATTAGCGATGAATATCCACACCGAATACTCAATAATGAATGTTGAATATATGTATAAATAAATAATCATCTTTATTTATAATATATAAGTTTCAATTTCTTTTAAAGTATACATAAATAATCATATTTAATTAATTTTAAGTTAATTTAAATTTAAATTTATTAACGAGTCATCAATCAAAGAGAATAATTTAAGTGAATCTGTAATAATTATAAAAAATTATTTTTCATTCAAAATAATAATGATTGAATCAAAATAAAAATAAAATTAAAAATTTAATCTGTCCTTGTCTTTTGATGCACATGGCTCATTTATAAATCTATTATTCAATGGGTCAAGTTACATGTTAATATTGGATTTGAAATCTAGGTTAGATTTATAGTTTTATGGAGTTCGAGCATTCATTTGGCATGAGATATCTTATAAAAAAGCTAAAGTAGGCATGGGTTAGTTGGGCCCAATAAATGTCTCGTCACAATTGAAAAAGTGGGACATTTCAAATAAAAAGCTTCTTAACTACACTTTTTTGCTTGTAATCAACATACACCACGTGTCCTATTAAAAACTTTTCATTTCTTGTTTATTATTATTTTTCAGCGGTTAAGTTCCTTCAAATCTTGGTGATGTTTTCGATTTAATAGATAGACACGTAATCAATTTTTCTTTCTCTTTAAATATTTACTTCTTGTTTCTCTCTTTTTATTCCTCGATTTAAAAAAAATATCTAGGTTGCTCTCTTTCTCTTCTTTCTTTAGCTTCATCATCTATCTTTCACAAATTGATTTATTAATAAAAAAAAAAGACTTTTTAAAAATAATGAAGAATCTAAAAACTTTTGCTTTGGATGATTTAAAATCACTATTCCAATTTCCCTCAAAGGTCGAGATTCGAAATCTCTCTGCATGTGAACCATATATGGATTCATTTTTTTGTGTGGGGTGGGTAACTTCCTCTATCTAAGGAGCATCTACTTTGCTACTAATTTTTCATTCCTACAATCATTTACTAGTTTCTTCATATAATAGAGCTTTTTCCTTTATAAATTCATTCAAACTTCTTTAATATTTAATAAGATGTGGTCCTTTTAAACCACATAATTCCTCCCCCTATAAGGTCTGACCTTGTATGATGCCCTAACATACAACATTTTGACCCTTCCTTCTATCTTGGGGAGGGATAAATTTTTAAAGACATTATTTGTGGAATGAGGCCATTTCACATAAATATATGTACCACACAAAGTAATTGCGGACGTATTCTCTCCTTTATAAGGTGCTCCATCTATCGTATGTCTTAACTTTTGAGGAAGATTATAGACTTTGACTCCTCCTGACCCATGATTCATAGAAAGGGTTCTCATAATTGATGCTAGTGAATTTTGCACACGAGTGATGCTCCATCATCTTCTTTAGACGTATTATGTTTCCCTTAACTTAGATGACAACAATGGTAATGGTAAGGCTATTTACCATCACTTCACTTACTACGGGTTCTTTCTTGACATAAGTGAGCAAAATTTTCTTTTTTGAATATCTTCCATTAACGCCTTTTATTTGGTTTTTGAATTGTGGTTCCTTTCACAGCCACTAATGTTGGAGCTGTCCATGTCACACAAGAATGTGAGATACTCGATTTCTTACTCTTTAGTACTTTTTCTAATTCTTATATTCCTCCATATTATGGTGTAGGTGCAAATCCTACTAATGATAGTAGTTTCTTAGATGCTACCCCTTAGGATCTTCTTGTTACACCTGGTCCTTCTATTGATGATCCTTCAATGGTTAAACCCTATATGGCCTTCTTCAATGAAGAACACTCTTCTATTAATTCTTTGGCCGATGCATCGATTCCCTTCTAGGAGATTTTTTTCTAGAAAAGTTAGACATTTTGAGAAAGTGTCGAATGTTCCTCTGACAGACAATACTTATACAGAGGAATGTGAGTTAGTATTTTCTTTTTGTTTCCTTAGTGGTTGTTTGTTCTCTTCTGATCTTTTATTTTTATTTATTCTCAAATCACCAGGCTTTTATAGAAGACCTTCCAAAGGTGCTTCTAGACTTGGTGCTTCCTAGCTTCTATGAAAAACCTTCTAGAGGTGCTTTCAAAGTTTTTATTTACTTAATGGCAAGAGTTGCCTTGGGGCACTTGACCCTTCTAAAAAAGTCTTTTGATATGTTTACTTTATGGCAAAGGCTTTCTTAAAGCATTTAATCCTATCTTTTGATATGTTTTTGTTTAATAGAGGGGTGATTTAGGGATATATGACTATTCTAAAGAAATCTTTTACTTTTATAAGTGAAATAATAAAGTAAGGGGAATTGAAAAGTACGTAATTTATTGTATTAAATAGAAAAAATGGAACTCGAAAAAAATGTTCAAACATAAAACCTCCTTAACTTTGATATGTTCCATTATGTGGGAAGATTCTCCCCTCTCATGGTTTGTAGTAGGTATACTCATTGATCAATTATTTTGATAACTTTGTATATGAACCTTCCCAGGTTTCAGTCATTTTCCCGATATTCTTTTCTTTGTTGATGTCGACGGCTTCCCTCAATACTAAGTCTTATTCGTTGATTTCTCACATCTCGACTTTTCTAATTGATTTGCCTTTTAAATTTATTTTTTTAGATTACAGTGTGGATAGTCACGATGTCTTAGGCTTCGTCAATGAGATCTTTGGCTAGGGAAATGGCTATATCATTTGCTTCTAAGTTCATCAAATTAGTTTGCAAGGTGAGAATAAATACTTCCATTGGGAGCACCACTTTCGTACCATAAATTAGTACATATAGCTAGCTTGCAATCAGTCGATTCTCTATTATTCTATATGTCTAAAGAACTCTTAGTAGTTAATTTAGTCATTTCCCTTCTCTCTTTAATCTCTTCTTTAGAATTATGAAGATGATTTTATTTTTTTATTTAAGCTTGTACATTTCCTTGTGGATAGCTTTAGGAAGAGAAATTTTGTTTGATCTTATATTTGTTGTAAAAAGCAGTTATTGTTGAGCTGATGAATTGCTTCCCATCATCTGAGACTAGTACCTATAGAATATCAAACCTAGTTAAAATGTTAGTCCATAAGAACTTTTTTTACCTTGAACTTGATTATGTTACAACTGGTATTTGGCTCTGATTTATTTTGTGAAGTTATTTGTTGTAAGAAGAATGATACTTTTCCTTTGATCGCTAAAAATACGGGACTTATAATTTCTATTCCCTATTGAATGAAATGCCATGGAATGATGACTGTATATAAGCTCCTTGGTAGAAGGTGGATGACTGTATATATTTTTGGCACTTCTCACATCGTTTCACATATTCTAGTGCTTTCGATTTCATGGTGGGCTAGTAATATCCTTGCCTTAAGATCTTGTGGGTTAGGGCTCTTAGCTAAAGTGGTTTTCGTATGTTCCTTCATGTACTTCCTCCAGTATCTTCCATCCTTGATCTTTGGATACATACTGCATATAGTTATTGAAATGCCTATTTGTAAAATGTTCCTTTGAATAGTGTGAATCTTCAAGCCTTGCAACTTAGTTTCCTTGCTTTCTTTTGGTTGCTAAGAAGCTTCCCATTCTATTAAAAATCAATGTAAGGAGCTATCCAGTTAACAGAAGTCATGATTTCTATATGTTCTTCTTTGGTATTTTGTAACATTGCTTCCTTCTTCATTATGACTTTTTTTTTTAAGAAGGAAGTCGAGCCATCTTGTAGAGCAAATAGTCTATTATGTGCCACTACTGCTTCTATATTTTGACTCCTTGGTATCTAAGTGATGGTGACTTCTTGTAACTTTTAGGCGACTTCCTTTGTTTTGGAAAGATAACTCTCCATCCTCTTTTTCTTTGTTATGTAGTCATTATTCCATTATGAAGTAACTAATGTAGAGGCACTGTGCATCTGAAATTTCTCAATCATTAATTTGTGACCAACTGTTAAACCTTCGATTAATGCCTCGTGTTCTGCTTCGTTATTGGATATTGTTAACAATAGCCTTACTGCATGCTCATATATGAGTTATTTCTGGCTTTTAGTCCTGATTCTTAATTTTGCTCTTTTCTGGTTAGAGAATCTGTCTATATACATTTGCTTAGGTTCCATTACTTCTGTTAGATCTAGTGATAAGGTGCCATCCTCTATAATGGGTTTGCAATCAAGTAAAAAGTCTACCAACACTTATCCCTTAATTGTGATCTTTAGCTTATATTGAATGTCTAAGTAGATTAGTCTTATTTCCATCTTAGTGACCCTTTATATGGTATCAAGTCTAGATAGTATTCATTTTAAAGGATATAAAGTGTACACTATGGTGGGTTGTGCTCTAAAGTAGTGTCTCGACTTATTTTTGGCTTTCCATCTTGTCTCGATGTCTAGTAATACTTTACTAGTGTAAAAGATCAATTTTTCTTTTTTGTCTTCTTCTTTAAATAACACTACACTGATTTCTACTCTGGAAACTGTAAGATAACAAAACAATGTCTCATTACAGAGCAGAGATGAGAGAATATGTAGCTTTCTTAGGTATTCCTTGAAGTTTTGTATAGCCTCGGCCTGTTCCTGCCCTTATAGGTTCCCATTGTTGACTTTAATGGCTTGGAAGAAAAGTCTTCATTTTTCAAACATTTTAGAGTTGAACTTATTCAAGGTTGTTATCTTTTCAATTAAGATCTATACTTCCTTCAGCATTTATGGTAAGGTGAATCTCTTGAGGGGTTGACCTATAATGGATTAGCTTTTATTCTCCTTGTACTGATGAAGTATCCTAGGAAGGTTCCATATGAGATTTTGAATGTGTACTTAGATGGATTCAAGCATATCTTGTACTTTCATAGGACATCGAATACTTCCTATAGATCTACAACATGGCCTTTCTCTTTTTTGTTTTTGACTAGACTATCATTTATGTAGGTTTTAACCATCTTTTTTATTAGTTTTCCAAATACTTTATTAACTAGTCATTGAAATGTGGCTCTTGCATTCTTCAAGTCAAACAACTTTGCCTCATAGTAGTAGGTTCCTTGTTCAATTATAAAGCTATTTTTCTTTTCTTTTCTTTGTCTGGATCCATCTTGATCTGGTTGTATATGTTATGTGTATCTAAGAATGATAATCTCTCATACTCGATCAATCTTTGAAACTAGGAAAGAATCTTTTAGAGTTACCTTGTTGAAGTCAATATAGTCTAAATAGACCAACTATTTTCCTTTCTTCTTTGTCATAACTACTACATTGGAAAGCCACTTCAAATAGTGGACTTCTTAGGTAAAGCCAATTTTTACAACCTATCTATTTTTTTGTTGATAATCTTGTTATGTTCCAAGGCAAATCTCATTTGCCTCTGTCTAACTGAAGTGTAATATTTCTTGATACTCAGCTTATAGTTTATCATTTTTGGATTTATGCCAATCATATCTCTATGGGACCAGGCAAAGACCTAGTTTCTTTTAAGCAAGTTAATCATTACCGTTTCTTCCTCCTCATTCTTGTCAGTGCCCAAACAGCTTACTGTCGATGGCCAAAAGGTCTAACCCTTTGTCTTCTTTATACTAGGTAGAGTGTATTCATCCACTTATGGAAGACCTTTTTGGCCACTTGTCCCATAGTTGCTATTTTGAAGGTATTGCTTTTTCCACTAGAAGATGAACCTTTATGCCACTTGATATTCCTATTCCATTTACTTTTCCTCTTTTCCTCTTTCCCCTCACCTTTTTTCTTGGCCATTGTTAATGACTTATTTGTTGCTCTATTGCTTTTTTTTGAATGTTGATTATAAGAAGGGTACACAAAGTTAAAACCCTCTATGTAATATATCTAGGATCATCCTGCCTAATGGGTATCGGCGAATATTTATATTTTTTTATTTTTAAGAAAGAAGGCTAAATGATATTACTTTAGTTGTAGACTTAAATGAAAATTTGAAAAAATATTTTGTATCTCTTCTTTAATTCATCAATTGTTCTCACTCCCATTCATCATACAAACGTCATCTCTACAGCTTTGTCATCTCTAATTCTCTATTCTCACAGAGCTATTAGCTCTCACTCATTAAATATTTCTTTGATTTTCGATCAACATATTTCGATTGTTTTATCTTTTTTTGTTTCTTTTCTTTACATGATGGAGGTTGATATTCATTTTGTTTAACTTATTTATTTATTTTCTTTATATGATGGAAATTGATAGCCATTTGTTTATTACTTTTTCACTCTTTTATTGTTTAATATTGTTATTAGGCTAGATAGTTGGCAAATTAGCTTAACTTGAAACTATAATATGCCAACATAAATTTATTTGTAAAATATGTCCTTAAATCTTGAATCACGCTTAAAAAAGATATTTTTGTTTAAGTGAGTTGCTTTGAAATTATGTTATCTAGTATTTGTGTTAATTATTAATGAGTTACTTTTATTAATTTTAACTTAAAAATGAGTTTAACTTTAATAGGAATACTTTTATTGAATTTAAATTTGTGATATAATTTTGATTGCTAAATTTATGAATTTTATTTAAAATTAATGATTATTTATATTTTATTATATTAATTTACAACTCACTTAAAATCTACAGATAACCTGTTGTAGGTTTGGTAAGGAGTACATATTCACTAGAGCGGGTTTGATAATGAAACTCCAAATCCATAAGGGTTTGAAAAGGATTTGGTATTTTATTTTTGAAGTGAATGCTGATATAGGCTTAGAGGTATCCATCCTAAGCCCGATGCTACCATCCCTAGTCTTACCACTGGCATATAAGCAAAGGGCCCACTAACAACACTTCTAATCATTTTTTTCATTACTACAATTGGCAACGTGATAACTCCTCTGACCTATAATAATGTTTCTTCAGATACAATGAGTTTCATATTATAGTCTCAGATGTCTTTCTCATGTAAGTCGATTCTTTTGAAAGATTCTCATAATAGAATGTTTGTACTAATTCCACTATTGACCAACGCATGTTGTATAATAACCTTTCTTATGTTCAGAGTTATCATGAATGGATCAAGATGTAGAAGCATTAAATTAGTTAAATCTTCATAGGAGAAGGAGATTTCTTCTAATTCCTGCTCGATTGCTATGATAGTGGAAATCGATGTCTTTTTTAGTCCCTGTCTATAAACCTTGGTTAATCTCTTAAATAAAGGCCTCCACCTTTTGTCTTTCCCTTTTCTTTCTAGTGGTCTTCCATAGAGTACTATCACGCAATGTTGGTTGACTGTCATTCTTACGAATAGTGCTTCTATAGAATCTGGGATAAGATTTTCTATTATTTGTGGACCTTCTATAACTATCAGGTTTGTGTCTTTTTTTATCAAAATTTTATTGATTTTCTTCTTCTTTGGTTCTTTCTTCTTCTAAGTATTGAAAATCAGACATCAATATGTGAATCATGTCTAGTATTTGGTGCTAATTTCTTTTGAATTGACAATTTCTGACTCAGTTGACTTAGGGTTTTTCTTTGGTTTTGTTGTTATAGTATTCTTGGGTTCCATTTCTAATCGAAACATGGATAAGTATTCGTTCCTCATAAGATTGTTTATCTACCCCCTTAAGAATATATATATGTTGATGTTATGCCCTTTTTTTAATTGTGAAAGAGGTAATATTTAGTCTTATCTTACTAATCTTTAGGTATCATAATTGGTCTTAGATTCTTACAGATTTTAGAGTTCTTGTAATATTTCTAAATCTTCTGTATAGGTGTGTTAATGGGGATTAAATGCTCAAATTATTTTTTATCATTTTTCATCCCTATCTTTTTCCTTAGTGGAAGGTCACTTCGCAAATCTTTTTTTTTAGGATATAGTTTCTTCCTTCAATGTTGAAATTATGGAAGCTTTCTTTATCATTGCAACTTCATTTTCCTTTTCTCTAATCTAAAGCTTGGAAGTTTAACTAATTAATTTGAAGGAAGCATAGTTCTTTCGAACGAGATACCAATAGTAAGGAGCAAATATCCTTACTGCCTTTTGGTATGCCTATGCAGCTATCTTTATATTGTAGCTTTCTAGCTCACTAAACTCTCGGTTAAACCTATTGAGAAAGCTCTTTACTGACTCGTTCTCCCCTTACTTCATAAAAAATAAATCTGAAGTAATCTTCTTCTTCTAATTTGCTAGATACTGCGTGATGAACAACATAATCAGTTCGCTAAATGTAGATATTAAATTTTCATTCAATCACAGAAACTAAGTCTGATCTAGTCCTATTGGGATAAAAGGAAACGTGATACACTTTATAGGGTCATCCATCAAGTGCTTGTTCATTTTCACATTAAAGTGGAAGAGGTGTTCCCTATAATCCCTAATATCATCGTACATTTTGAAAGTTTTGTACAACACACTTATAAGGTTTTTTCTGCCCGCTTTACAGTTTCCATGAATGGATATTATTTCACCTTCCCCGTTAAGGACATTACATCCTTGATGATTCCATCCTTCCCTGCATTCCTATATAACTCATTGACTTTCTTCATGTTGCAACTTTTATATCTTTATCTTTATCTGTTTTTCTTATCGTTTCCAGAGTTTCTTTCTTTTCTCTATTCCTTGCAAATTTATCATGCTGGTTTCATCTTAGTGCATTCTCATGGAATAAAACTCCATCGAGATCATCATTGAATCCTTTGTATTCTTCCATTGTTGTCAGCCTATATCAAAATTCTAGATTCTCATTCTGAGTCTTCTTTAGTTGTTTTATGATCTTTGTCAAGATATCTATCATGTCAACAGAGACCTTGCTTCCTAAAGTGATCAAGTCCAGATTGCGTAGACCCATATTCTCGTTGTTGTCTGAAAGCTCTAAGTTTTGAGGATTTTTATTTACTAACTATTAGCTTCTGTTAATTTTTAATGCCGAAAGTTTATTTTTCATTCAATAAGTTCTCGTTGAATCAAAAAAATACTCAATCAAACTTCCTTCTCTTAGTATTTTTTTTCCAGTTAATTTAGATGTGTAAAAGTACCTTGTAGGCTCTTTAATTTTTTTTTACGAGTGGCATGATTTCAAGGGTTTATTGATAATAAGAAAAAAACAACAATGTTGTGTATTTGGCATTGATATGGTTAAGGTCAACAACATGATAGATATGCGATACATTATTTGTATTATTAGAATTTCAAATTCGTTAATCTACTATATAATGAGACTATATATGATAACCAAGCACTAGAAGAGTTCAAATCTATAATATAAAAAAATGGCCCTATCATCAAACCATCAACAACGTTTGTTGACGCTAGCCCAAAAGTGCCTAATGGGCTTTTCCATATATAAGATTTTAGGCCCAATTATGTGTTATAGCTTATTTAAGAATTTGTATATAATAGAAAATTACGTTATTTTAGGATTCTTTTCCTTGTAAAAATAGGTGTTATATAAGGTTTTATGGCCTATGAATAAGCTTGATTTCTTATTATTTTATCATCAACTATTCAATACACATAATTTACGCAAAGCTTCTAAGCTTTTGTCTATGTCCTTCTATTTTTTATTATTCAACCCAGGATTCCGTATCCTTGCTCGTTCAAAATTGTGTAGCCCTATTGATACAGATTCGCCCATCCTTCTCCTTAAAAGGCCTAAGCTCTGCAACACGCTTGTTGCACCACAACCTACGTCTAACAATAGATCTTGTTTGCTGTTTCCCATCTCAGGTTTAGCAATAAACCTCACTTACTAGTAAAATCCTTTAGTCTTAGATTCTCTTAAATTTAAGGCGACTTTTGTCTAGATGGATACAGAGTGTATACAGATCCGAAGCATATTCTCACGAACATTCTTTTTGGCACGCCCTATGGGACTACATTCCTTATATGCTAGTAGCAAATAGACAAATGGTCAAAAGTAGTGCCGAAAAGAATAGAATTGAGTCATCCGCAACTACACCATATCAACTAAGAGATTTATTAGAAGCTGAGTAGGATGAGGCGAGATTAGCCCATGCTAAAGAAGACCTATTGAATCAATAGTTGAAAGAGATTCACTATAGTACTCTTTCATACCCTAGGTCATTCTCCACGACCAACATTCAAGGGTTGGTTTCTCAAATCACCCAAGAAAATCAACAATTCAACACTATATTGACCAACCAGATGGTCGCAGTGTTTCGGCCTTTTATTAAAGATAATCAAAGCATTAGCCGAAGTATACTCTAGAACCTTGAGGCGATGAGGAAAAATAACATAGAGCTAATAGCTTTGCTTTAGGGTGACCAAACCCTGAATTACAAGAGCCTAGATGACGGCTGAATAATCAGGCTGACCTACCCTATGGTTTGGTCAATATACTAAAACGACCTGAGAGGGTTAACTCTTCTAATTTTTAGGTCCATAAAAAACAGCAAGAAAATTTTTTAGTTATGACCAACTTGGGGAGTCTACACCAGAACCAAGACCAAACAAGCACAGTTTCTCTAGGCTAATTCAGTTTGGGTCTACGAAACTGGTGTATCTTACTAACAATCCTGGGCGACCTAAGCTAGACCATAATATGCTAGCAGAAGCATTACAGAATATAAGGATCGATTTTAGGCCTATGGCTCGTCTTTCTTATAGAAAGCCTTACCCCTATAGTATAGACATATTTTTCCCTTTTTTCCTATAGGTTACACGATCCCCGAATTCTTTCTGTTTTTGGGTGAAGAAAATATCATCACATTTGAGCACATTTTCAAATTTACCATGAAATATGATGAAGCCAATTTGTCTCTGTTCTGGAAACTAAGGCTATTCGGCAATTTTATAACAAAAACGACGTTCACTTAGTATAGAGGTGTGTGACTCGGGTCTACAGTTGTACAGTGTATACATGTACCATGTGTTCATTATACCAAATATGTATCTAATACATATTAAATCATACTATATGCATCATAGACATATATTAGCACCGGAGTGGCACAACAGAAGTCATAAAACGTAATAAACACACACAAAATTATATTAATCAAATTAATATACAGAGATTGAAAAATTCACAATTGATTTTTTTTGAACTCTTCAAAATTAGAACTCGCCTGAAGTAAAACTCGATGACAGTTCTAATAGTCAACAGGGTAGGCTTAACTAGCTAGAACAGCAGCTTGATCTAATAGATCTTTGTTTAACTCTTTAAACCTATGTAATATGTTTACCACTTATCAACTCTTGATCGATAAAACAATAGACAATATTGTTGTAGTGGGTTAATTACTTGAGGGAGATGATGAATAGTGAAGAAAAACAATTTTTCTTCCACTTTCTCTCCCTAAACCCAATTTCCTAGTAATTATTCATCCATTCTTATTCAAAATTTCACACATATATAAATATAATTTATTATTAAATATAATTTATATATATACTTGGCCACCAAGTATATATATTAGTATTATATTAAATAATATTATATTATATTAAATAAACATCTTTATTATTTAATTATTAAATAATCAATAAATAAAATTATCATTTTACCCTAATTTCCTACCAAGTGTACCTTGATTGTTGTGCTATAAAAGCTAAGCGCAAGTGCACGCTATTGTATCAAGTAATATACGATTTTAAGTCCAGATATCGATCCCACAGGAACTATGCAATCTAATTCTATAAATCAAGTACTAAAATTATACCTACTTAACTTTTGTTCAGAAAATTACAATTTGAAATTTATTTAACTAATTTAATTCTATCAATTAACTAAACAAAAAAATAAAGAGTAGAATTCATAAATAAAGATAATCTAGGGTTTTGACTCGTCCCCTAGTATTTCATTAGATTCATTAACTACTTAGTTAATTCCTTAATACCAATTGATTGGCTTGGACACTAATCTCATCACAAGCCTCTGTCGATGGTTAAGTGACTATATTACGCATTCTAACAATCACCTATATGTCTATGGTAATCAAATCAGAATGTAATTCATTAAGATCAAGTTTTTATTATACCATACATACCACCTAGGTATATGTTTATCCTAGATGAAATTTATAGTTGTTACCCTATGATCATGCATTAAACTATCCTAGGCTAAACACGTGAATCCATCTGTCGAGTTCATCATGGTTCCTCAATCATCCAAAATATTGATCGGGTATAATGAAAGCATTAAACACAAGATAGAATAAATCAATTGAATTTATCAAGTTTATAAACTAAAATTTAACACAATCCAAATCCATAGTAGGTTTACATAGTCTAACCCTAAATGAACAAATTAATCCATCACAAAACCAAAAATATCAAATCAATTCATAAAGATCAACAAGAATAAGAACATAATGATAAAGAAAGAGAAGAAAAACTAATCAAAGTGACTCCTTGATGTGCTTCTCCCTTAATCTTGACTTAAAGCATGAATCTTGATCTTGGTTCTTCAATCTTTGGCTTTGATCTTTGATCTTGTGTTGTAAATTCTCTCTCTAAGTTTTTGCCTCTTTTCTTTCTCTTTTTCTCTTCTTTTCTCTCTTAGGGTTTTTGACTTTCTATTTATAAGTTTTTGTCTTCAAAATACTGTTTATGAGTTACTATAGAAAATACTATTTTTCGATACTGTTCACCACCGCGAGCGCCGCGGCGCTTACTCGCTGACCTGGGCACTGCGGCGTCCAGCCCTTGGCGCCGCAGCGCCCAACTACTTTCTGCGCTACTTTCGTATTTTGAGTGTAACTTCTTCGTTTAACGTCTGATTCACCTATCGTTTGTTCCTATGCGTCACATTTTCCATTGTGCATCTATTTATGATCAAAACCCACAATTAAATGCTCAAATATTTATGATTTAGAGAAAAATATAAAAGTTGAGTACAAATTATACTAGTGCTTTTATGCCCTTATCATATCCTAGTGGGTCCCACTATACCACATACACGGGTAAACTCAACCAAGGGCCCAGCATGCACCACGTGTCAATATATTATTACTCAACAATAATTGTCAACTAATTAATGTATTTAACACTTAAATACAGATACGCGTGCATCCCGTAGTCATGTTGGATATTACTGAACTGAACAATTCAATTCAGTATACTGCTCTAATGTATAACAAGTGCACTTTATTTTGTGAAACTCTCTAAATCTACGCTTGATTTATCATATGGAACTATTCTATAAATTCATCTTTAATGCCCTACACACACATCATAGATATTACAAATCAGTGTGTTAACCATACAAGTTGAGGTCATAGCGCATACGTATAGTTCTTCCATCATCTATATCCTAGATGTACGGGGACATAGATCATCACGTCAAGTCTCCATGTGCTCATCCATAACTTATCTCTAGATTCGTATCTCAATGAACAATATATGCAAACACCTTTACTATATTGTTTTGTATTTATTATTTAACCCTATGGGAAACTCCTGTCTCGGGTTAATACTTATGGCCATAAGATTTTTTAAAATACAATCTCAGAGCATCTAGATATACAACTTTCTATATAAGCTGGCGAATCCTATATTTAAGCACACTAAACTCTATAAGCATTGAACCATACCCAACGACCTCTAGCTGTAAGACCATGAAAAGTTTTTGACATGCGTGAAACTAAAGTATGGTGGATCACTTACAAGCCCACCATTGCGCTTAGGTCAAAGGATCACATATATTGCTCAACTCAAGAGGACCGTCTATTGACGGCTTACGTAGAATGTCTATTAGGGTCCTCCTGAGTCTATTCAATATCCAGTCCTAACTGGATACCCGTATATCTATACAAGCTCCAAGCTCATAGTTAGCTAGGAACAACCATCTGTACACTATAAGTATGACATATGCTAATATATATAAAAGGGATCCATCGATAAACATGCATTAGTAAAAATAAATAAGGAATATAATGTTTGATAAAATACTTACGTAATGATATTTCCTAACACCCGATTGTAACTCTTTGTAACTATAACATTACTACTATACTCTTAGGTCTTTATCCCATTACAAATAAGGCTCCAATTCTTGGAAATTCTCTAACTCTTATTTAAATGAGAATGTAATTTAAGGTTAAGTGGTCTATATGGCTATACTTCTTCTTGTTGTGCCACCTTCTCCTTCTCCTTCATAATTAATGGAAATGGTTTAGATGTATTACCACGTAGAATCTTACCAGTTCTCAAGTTGATGACTTAGCATTGCTCTACACTTGCTATTGGATTTGTTTTAGTATCACTTGGTAGAGTTCTTTGGGGTTTCCTATTAATTGCAGCAGTAAGTTGTTACATTTGGACCTTTAAGTTCTTTAATGATGTTGAATAATTTTGTAGGATGGCATCATTGGACTTTATATATTGTATAAACATGTCTTCCAAAGCCGGCTTCTTTTCTTGTAGTGGCCAGACTCCTAGGGGATGCAATGGTCTAGATGATTCCCCTTTATTGTTACCCTAATAGAAGTTAGGATGATCTCACCACCCTAAATTAGTGAAGTTTAATTGTGGGTTAGGTTGTTGTCGGCTGAAATTGCTTATAAAATTTACTTTCATGCATTAGCCATTTATGTAGTTATCACCACAAAAGTCATATTTCACTTGTTGGATTTTGGCAGTGTTCAATACATCAAACTTCTTGGATAATAAGTTGATTTACATTATCAGTGCATTGAATGCGTCAATCTCATAAACACCAATAACTCTCTTGGCTATATTTCTCTCAACTAGCCATTGGTAACTATTAGACATCATTTCTTCCAATAGATTATAAGTTTCATCAGTAGACTTATTCATTATAGCTCCTCCAACAGTGGCATCTACAATGGTCCTCAACTTGATTGAAAAATTAAATCATGTAGCATAGAAAGTTAAGTAGATATAATTTGATCCCACAGGGACTACATGATTTAATTTTTCAATCAATTACTAAAATTATATCTACTTAACTTTTATTCAGAAAATCAAAATCTAGAATTTAATTAACTAATCCAATTCTATCAATTAAATTAACTTAAGCAACAAATAAATAAAGAGATAAATTTACTAATTGATAGTAATCTAGGGTATAGACTCATCTCCTAATATTTTATTGGACTCATTAATATCTTAGTTAATCCCTTAATACCAATTGTTGGCTTAGATACTAATCTCATCACAAGCCTTTGCCTATAGTTAAGTGATTATATTACGCATTCTAATAATCACCTATGTATCTATGATAATCACATTACAATGTAATTCATTAAGATCAAGCCTAAATAATACCATACATATCATCTAGGTATATGTCTATCCTATATGAAATGTATAGTTGTTACTCTATAATCACGCATCAAACTATTCTAGGATAAACATATGAATCCCTTTGTCAAGTTCATCATAGTTCCTCAATCATTTAAATATTTGCTAGATATAACGAAAGCATTAAACATAAGATAGAATGAATCAATTATATGTATTAAGTTCATAAACTAAGAATTAACAAAATTCAACTACATACTAGGCTCAAAAGTCTAACCTTAGATTAACAATATTTAGTTCAACACAAAATTAAAAGTATCAAATCAATCCATGAAGAACAGCAAGTTTAAGAACATAATCATAAAAAAAAAAAAAGAAAAACTAATCAAGAAGATGCCTTGAGTTGCTTATCTCTCAATCTTGACTTGAAACTTAAATCTTGATCTTGAATATTGATTTCATGGCTTTGATATTTGATTTCGTGAATTATTTCTCTAAGTTTTTGCCTCTCTATTTGATTTTTGCATTAGATTTTTTTATCTTCTATTTATAAGTTTATGTCTTCAATTTAGGGTATAACATCAAATAAAAGACAGATTAGGATTATTGTACACGAGCTATTCACATACACTATCCATGAGCAATGTTCACATTTGACTATTCACGAAGCGCCATGGCCCTGGCACTGTAGCTCATTTACAGAAGCAATCTAATGTAGCACGATACTATAGCAGTTTGATGTTTTTTCCTTATGTTCTTCAAATTTTCATCCTTATTTGCTTCATTGACTCAAAACCTACAAAATAATAATAAAATGTATAAAAATCCAAATAATCTTAATTTCAATGAATAAATATTAAACTTGAAAGATAAAAATACTAGACCTAATTAACCCCTATAAAAAAAAGTACTCCTAATAGGTTCCAAGCAAAATGAGCTTGAAAAATTTAGTGTCAATTAAGAAGGGCCGTTCAAGGTGGCTAAAAGCTTTAGCAATCAGGCATATTTGTTAAGCAATTTAGATGGAGAAACTTATTAGGTTGATCAATGGTAAATATCTAAAAGCTTACTAACCGACCATTTGGGAAGATATAGACAAGACAATTTTTCAATAAAATTCATGATCATAAATTAAGATCAACCAACTTTAAAATCGGTCTAGTCAAAAGCATCTATATAGTCAAGGGGAATATTAGGTTACATCGAATCAGTTAATCATTAGGGCCGACTTATAGTTTTAGACAATCTTTGAAGATCAAGGATTTTTGTATAACCCGATCAATTGTTTTGGTTCAATTATGATTGAGCAATCGCTTTCTTCAGTTTATATGTAATGTGTCAAGATTGGTTGATTATGAGAAATTGATTTAATCATCCAAATTATCTAGACAAAATGAGGCAATAGTAACAAACACAAGAGAATGAGGCAAAAGAAAATATATATTTTCCTTACTTTCAAAAATATATATACAAAATATGTTATTGGTCAATTTAAAACTAATCAAAATAATTACAAACCTTGGCCACAGATAAGTCGACTACTTTTAACTCAGCCTTAATCTTAAGGACCAACATCTTATTGAGCTTGAGATTCTTCTTTAGCGCAGCCTTTCTCGAGCGATTTTTTAAAACTTACTTTCTCAAGTCTTGAGAAAGCGAGGTCCAATCGGCTTCTTTGGCTTTGAGTTTTGCCAGCTCGTCCTCTAGCTCCTTGATCATGTGCTTGGGCGATTTACTCATGCCCCTAAGCTCCTTCAACTCCCCCATCAATTGAATCTTAAGACTATCCAAAGATGCCTTCTCTTTAGCCTCTTTCTCAACCTCATCAATTGTCTACTTGGCCGTTTACTTCTTCTTGGCAATTGTAGTGAAGGAATCTATAAATTCATCCAATTTAGTTTTGAGATCTATCGACATTGAGTTACCAGTGGCATTATCTGAAAGGAATTTCAACTTCTTGTTCACTGTAAAAACCTGATGATTGTCAGCATTAAGTCGGCCATTTGATTCTTCAGAGATTTTAACTCCTGAACTGTGGAGAGAAGCTCTTGTTGAGCACTCAAGGTCGGAGAGGAGGATTCTTGGTCTAGGCAGAGGTTACCCCACCCAATGGTGGCTTCCTTATAGTATTTTAGTCGATTGAAGTCAACCTAAATGAGGGCTGTGAGGCTTTAAGAGATAACTCCAGTATAAACGAAGGACTTGGCTCTAGGGCAAGAGGACCTTAGGGAATACCCTGGGGTGATATGACTGGAATGGCGAGCGAATTGACTAACTAACTGGTGGAGGCAATAGACAACTTGAAAAGAGTTTTAGAGTGAATGATTTTTATCTGCCGAGTTGTATGCGCAATCATCTGAATAAAAGAACAAATTTCAGTCACATTAGAATAGAAAAGAAATAAAACTCAAACAATTTTTGACTTCATGGGTCACTTTTTATCTTAACTCACTCTTTTAGAGGAGCAAGATCCTCAACTTTGACCGGTAAGGCATCCAGGGTAGTAGGGATTGCTTTTGCAATAATAATAGAAGAGTTAGTCACATACACAATTAGAAAGAATAAAGGATCTATTGTAATACCTTGTTGGCATGTATCACCATCGATCTTGATCGATTCAGGGTTAATGATGGGTTTTTTTATATTCTTTAAGATAGAAACCGGTCTAGGTAGGCCGATTTCTCCTTTTAGTGGGAATGTCTCCGGCAATGCTAAACTTAGCCTTTGAAATTGGGGGTCTTGGATCTACAAATAATTGATTAAATAAAACTTCACCTAGCCAGGGGCTACCAGAGTGAACCCATTCAGTTTGGTGTTCTACGATCAACCATCTGTGCTCTAGAAAGAGTTCTCATTTCTTTTGGTGACATAACCGTTTCATTTCCTCTTTGTTATTATATATGTACTTAAAGTAATAAAAAGACTCAAAAGTTTAAAATATCTTAGATGAGCTTATCATGTGTCTTTTTGTGACCGACCTGCACAGTTGTACCACCATTAAAATCTTCAAAATGGTGACATAATAACGCTTCTTTTAAAGGCAAATCGAAATATTAATCGACTACACCCTGCCAATATGTATCAAATATACTTAGGTGACTAGGGGAAATAGGGAAAGAGACCAACTAAAGAAATTTCATAAGAAACTTGGACACTTGACTAGTTTCATCAACATAAAAAGAAAACCTAAAAATTACCATACTTTTAAACTTTTGGTTTGCAAAGAAAAGGTTGGGATGAGGAACAGCTTGCATCAGGCCAAATTGGCGACTTACCCATTGAGAATGGTAAGTTTTTGTTTCAGATTTATTGTTTAGATTGACAGTAATGGTCATCCCATGGTGTAAATCACAGGCAATTAAACAACTAACCCATGAATCATGCCATACTGCATTAAGGGCAATCTCTTCGGCTAAACCATTTTGGCCTTTGTTAGACCATCTGGTTCAATCAGGGTCTAAAAGAGCTGGCCTAAGATGATAGAATGATTTATCATCTAGAGATGGTGTATTATAATAGAAAGTTAAAGTCAATAAAATGCAAATCCTTAAGTTGCCATTGAAGAAGCTAATGAGCATAACAATTAAGCCGATTTTCACCAATTTAAGCTGTTACTTTGAAAAATAAAGGAAAGTAAGCCGATATCCTAAAGTAGAGAATCCACAGAGGACCTTCAGCATTTGAAAATGTCAACTTATCCTTCGAAGGCAAAAATTCACAAAGACTTTTATATAAATGAGAAAGGGAAAAATGACCTAAGGCGAGTAGTTTGCCATTAGCAAGGGCGATAGCAACCTTAGTGTCTTTCTAGTGATTTGTTTACAAGACGAGCATAAGGCGTACTTGCTAAGCCAGTACAGAAAGAAGACAATATGTGTAGTTCTACTTAGGGATGGCAAAAATATCTGTAAACCCCCTAAAATCGATTTGCATTGTAAAGGATTTGGTAAGGCTTGAAGTGAATTTGGTATACAAAAAACCAATTTACAACAAATTTAGTACAGGCACGGGTTCGATATAAAATCTACGGATACCCATTACGGGTATCCGCATACCCACAAATATTATTTTTAATATTTTTAGAGAAAAATAATTTTTTTTCTAATAGTTTTAAGTTAAAACTTAAAACGTAGCCCTAGTTCCATTTTATTACTTTTTTTTCCTAAGGTTAAACACTTAAACTTCTTCTACTCTATAGTCATCTTCTTCACCGTATCAAATTTCAGATTTCTTCACTCTCATTTTTTTCTCAATTATCCAAATTGTTTTATTTGTGTTAAAATTTTAATTGATGGATGATTTTATTATAATATTTTATTGTTATGTTTTTTTTAAAAGATATTTTTAGTATTTTTTTTACCAAATCTATTTAATTTTTCCTTATTGGTATCTATTACATTTTCATCTAATAACTTTTTCTTATTATGTAAAATAATTTGATTATTTTTATAATGTTATCATTAATTTTTAATGTTTTCTTATTGAATAGATAGAAGTTAGTAACAATTTATTATTTTCAACAAGTAATGAAAGTTTCATGCTAGTGATGCAAATGAATTTTCAATAATGAAAGTTGAGATAGATTTAAACCAAACACCAACGATGCTTCAAAATATTACAAGTAATACGGATAAAATTGTTATATTTTGATTGATAATATTTTTAAATTGATGATATAGTTATAAACTTATAATTGCTATATTTTATAACTTTTCATTTAAATTAAGGTTATTATTTTATTTTTTATTATATAAATTTAAAACCTGCTTAAAATTCGCGGATAACCCATTGTGGGTTTGGTAATAAGTATAAACTTATTGGAGCAATTTTGGTAATGAAACTCTAAACCCACAATGAGTTTGGAAATGATTTGGTATTTCATTTGTTAAGCGGATGTGGATATAGGTTTAGGGGTATCCGTCTCAAACCTGGTCTACTGCCATCCCTAGTTCTACTTGGAATGGACGATTTTTCTCTAAAAGCTGTCATGAATTTACCAAAACTAGAGTTAGCCCTAGTAAAAAAGAGGTCGGCCCTATCAACCTCAAGTTCAAAATTTATTTCAACACCATAAACTTAAAGGTTGAAAAGAAATGCTAATTTATATAGTGTGAACAATATGTACCCAAATCTAAAACGGAAGCAGTTGACCGACCTCTACCAGAAAGTATAGTGGTAGAAATTAAATCACTATAGAGAGGGATTTGATACTTGGTGAGTTGAAGGAGATCATAAATCCCAATTGATTTCCATACTGAACCAAAGTGAGGTTCAAATCGATTTAGCCATCCCTTGAAATCACTTGTGGTTTTTGGCCAAGATCTGATCAACTTAAAGGTAGACCAGATAGACATGTCATGCTCTCGACTAAACCTAATAGGGTCTTTATAGTGAGCTGAAAAATAATCAAAGTATTCTACAATGATCCTAGATTCACGAGGCCCTAAGATATACCCTAAATGGTCAGCTGAGTATGTTAATATGTGTGTGGTGACCTCATTTGAGAGTGTGATCTTTTGAGCCTTGGCGTTTAGGTTCAAAGGTGTAACATCCTGTTCAATGGTGCATGATTTCTTAACACGAGCCGTGTTGGTCGATTTAGATGCCATTGTTATAAAATCTACACAAAAAAATATGGCAACAAATAACAGAATTCAAAAGTAAAAATATGGGTTATTAGGATTAAAAACAAGAATTAAGTTTGAATGTCTAAAGAACAATTTAAAGTTTGCTTGAGAGATTTTAGAGACATGCGGATGCTCAAGGTAAAAGGTGAAAAGTGAAAATAAACTCAAAAAGTATTTTATAAGTACTTAGGAAAGTTAAGAGGAAAAGAAACTCATTTAATATAAAGTTAAGTATTTAATGACGAGGGCACTAATGATTTACTTACAATAATTTCCAAGTTAAATTGAGTAACCGTTACTGTCAATGATTGAAAATGAGTGATCAAGCCAAAACAGGCCATGAGATGAAGGCTTGGTAAATACTAAAGAGTGGTCGTTTGGTTAAAAGAAAAAAAAGCATACTTTAGGCTATTTTAAGAATTGTAAAGAGCATCAGAGGCTCTAGGAAAATTCGGATAGGTTGTGTTTTATTAGGCCGATCACATATAGTGAAAAAATTAATCAGAATATTGGATTGAAAAGAAGTAAAGACTGGATAATTTTGAACAATTTTGATCCAAGATAGAACGATCGTTGAGCTTAAGGCAACTTTGAAGCACAGGGGCCTGAGCAATCTTAAAAGAATAGAATAGAGCAATTTGTAGGTATGTTGGGGTGATCTACATAATTTTGAAGTATCAGATTTCAATCATAGCCCCGGACGATTTTGGAAGGGTAAGTTTATAGTGGGCGATTTCAGTCAACTAATTATTGTAAGCCTTGACAAAATAATCTTTTTGACCGGGTTGAAAGGGGCATCGTTGACACCAGCCAAAAAAGTGCCTAATGGGCTTTTTCATATTTAGGATTTTAGGCCCAACTGTGTGTTGTAGCTTATTTATAAATTTGTACATAATAAAAAGTTGTGTTATATTATGATTATTTTCTATGTAAAAATATATTTGTATAGGGTTTTACAACCTATAAATAGGCTTGATTTCTTAGTATTTGTATTATTAACTATTCAATACACATAAGTTACATAAAGCTTCTTAGCTTTTCCCTGTTCTCCCATTTTTTGTTATTCAACCTAGGACTCTGCGTCCTCACTCATTGAAAATTCCGCGGCCCTATTGATAGAACTTCTCTCGTCCTTTTTTGCAAAAGATCCAAGCTCTGCGACACGTTTGCTGAATCATAACCCATGTTTAGTAATAGATCTTGCCTGCTATTTCCCAACCCAGGTTTAGTAATAAACCTCACTTGTTGATAAAATCATTCAATCTCAACTTCTCCCAAATTCGGGATGACCTTTATCTAGCTGAACATAAAATATACACGGACCCAAAGCATATTTTCACAAACAACATCTATTATTAACTTTGAGTCTTTAATTTGGTGGTGATGTGTTGGCCACTACATTTATGTAAAGATATGCAACTCTTTTGTTACTCAGTTGTTAAAAATATCTTACCATCACATGCATCTATAAATTAGCAAACATGACTTATCATTTTCCCTGTTGTGAAGTGTAAAAAGAAAACCACATTTTCTTTTCTTCTTTTTTTGGGTACTTTTATCTATTAAAATTTTGAATTATCATATTTTTTGCAAACAAAAAACTACAAAATTTTTATTTCCTTGATATCATGTGATATAATCACATAAATTAACAATTAATTGAATGTTTTTAATATAAAAGGCCATAATAAATATAAAAATAATAATCACATGATACAATTACAGTTAATACATATGATATATATAATGTCGCAAAGTACAAAGCAAAAGACATGGCAGGTTATTTTCTTTTTCTTTTTTAAAAGGTAAGGGAGTGGGCTAGCACTTAAAGGGTTTTTACCTCTACCTCATCTAAGGTTCAAATCCTGGTGACTTCACATGGCTTATATAAAGCCTGCCGCCAAACCTTGCCCTGAAGGCAAGACGTGGCAAGTTATTGCTAGGCTGAAAAGTCAGGTTGTTAAGTTAGTTACAGCTAAGCGAGCCTCTATTTTGTCAAGTTTACGAGGCTGTTGATGTAAATAAAAAAATCCTGCTATATCAGGATCAAGAATTCTGCTATCTCAGAACTGCCATAGATGAATGTTTTGAGCTAATTAACAAATTGGAAACTAAGTTGCTAAACTATTTAACATTTGACGATTAATAGTTAGAGACTATTTATCAATCTGATGATGGAACAGGTAAACAAATTTTCATTTTTTCCAGGTCTCAACGGAGCATCAAGAGACATTAGTAAATATTCTTGTATAGTAAGTTGTAAAGTCAAAAATAAATAAGAAACTAAATAAATATGAAAACAATTCATCCATCTGTACGGCATATACTATATATTGATTTGAGATGAAACCTTTTCATTACTTGATAGATCCTAGTCCTAAAAAACTCTCTGGTTCATGAGAACTTCTAAAAATGATAATAAGTGAAATGGAATAAAATTAAAACAAAACAACATTACTGAGTTATTGAATGAAAACACCTAATCTAAAATATGTTTGAGTAGTATAAAACTGAATAATTGTTTTCACTAGCAAATAAAAAATTATTATCAGTAGTTAGATAGCCGGAGAATGATGTATATATTATTGATTCTCTAAAAGCTTAAATTGATAGGGACTATGTTCAATTGTAGGCAATTGTTGATCTTCTTTTAAATTAGGTAGATTATGTAGCATATACTCATAATACTCAGAATGTTCTAACTGATTATGGGGACACTATTTATTCATGAGATTTTCTTCAAAGCCAGATGTAGCATGATGCATACACTAGCCATACTTAGTAAGCTTCTGCTGATTATGAGGAGTCTACTCAATGTTGGGTAGTTGTGGATTTTTTTGAAAGTTAGATAAAGTATGAAGAATATAGTGGTGATAATTCTCAAAAAGCTTAAAGTGTCAAGATGATACTACTCTGTTCCCAATAGTCACTTATTTTCATCATGCTGATCAAATTGTGAATGAAGCATAAATTGGTAATTCTCAAAAAGAGAACTAGGTTCAGACACGGGCATTTTTTGATTTCTTTAAAGTTTAGACGATATATGAAAAATATATTCATAATACTAGTTTGAGTTTGAGTTTTACTCTGAACTCTGTTGTTTGTCTGTTGAGAAAATGGGAAAGAAAATCTGATGGAAAAGTTTAAAGAGGAAAGGAAAATAATGCTCTGAGTTTTATTAACTGAAATATTAAAAAGAATGGATCCAAAATATTTACAGAGTACAACTATTTATAGTGAGCTCATTCAAAGAAAAAAATAATACTTTACCAAACTTAGTCTAGCAAACTATTGGCGGAAAAAATAGAGAATTAAAAATTACAAGTTAACTCATAACCAATTCTCTTTAATTACAGTGAACCATATGATTGATCTTCATCTTGATTATCTTCTTGGACATGTTAATCTTCTGATTAATTTATACCTTCAACACCTCCCTTTAAACTCAAGGTTCTATGAGTAACATTGAATTTGTCTCTCAAATAAGTGAACTGTCTAAATGACAATGTCTTTGTATAAATATTAGCTAATTGTTCTTCACTTGCTATGTGATCAACTCTTATTTTTCCTACAGCAATATGGTCTCTAATGAAATGCACATTAATCTCTATGTGTTTGGTTCTTTCATGAAAGATTGTATTGACTGCAAAAGATGTTTCTCCACTGTTATCACACTATATGATTGGTTTAATGGATACTGTTATGTGCAACTCAGATAGCAGTGACAAAATCTAAAGGACTTTAGTGCAGGCAAGGGCAAGAGCATGATATTCCAACTCAGTGCTTGATCTTACAACTACATATTGTTTCTTAGAAGACCAAGCAATAAGATTTCTACCCAAGTAGACATAGTAGCCTCCAACAAATTTTTTATCATCTAGGTCACAACCCCAGTCAGCATCTGAAAATACTGTGATGTCAATGTTCCAACCTAATTTAAACTCCAAACCATATTCTTTGGTAGCCTTAAGATACCTTAAGGCTCTTTGCAAGCAACCCAGTGTTTGGATGATGGTTGAGGTATGAATTGACTTAGCCTGTATACAAAATAAACAAGTTCAGTTCTGGTGAGAGTTAAGTACTGTAAGGCCCCCACAATACTTCTGTAAAAAGTAAGATCAAAAAAATTTTCACCATCCTCTTTACTTAATTTTTGTTTAGTGCTCATAGGGGTGTCATAGTGTTATAGGGTTTACAATTCACCATGTTTACTCTTTTTAGCAGGTCTAAAATATACTTGATTTGTGATAATATCAGTCTTGATGCTGTCTTGGTGACTTTTAGACCTAGGAAAAAATTGAATTCACCCAAGTCTTTAAGTGCACAGGTACTATTCAGCTACTACATAACAAAACCGATATAGTCCTCATTTGTGCCTGTTATCAAGATATCATCTATATATATATCATCACAAAAAGGATTGAAGATCTAGTAAACTTAACAAACAAAGATGTGTTTGATTTTGTACTATTAAAACCCCAGCTCATTAATGACTGTCTTAACTTTTCAAACCAAGCTCTTGGAGCTTGTTTTGAGACCATAGAGTGCTTTTCTTAATATGAAAAATATGACTAGGATTATTTTTGTAAATGAACCCTTCAAGTTGTTCCATATAAACCTATTCTGACAAGTCTCTATTACAAAATACATTGTTGATGTCTATTTGTTTGATTTTTCAATTGTTCACTACAATAAGACTAAGAACTATTCTCATTGTTGATACTTTAACCGTAGGGCTAAAAGTATCAAAGTAATCAATCCTTGCTGTCTGGTGAAATCCCTTTGCAACAAGTCTTGCTTTATACTTTGAAATCTTGCCATCAGCATCATATTTGATTCTAAACACCTATTTATTTCCAATGATCTTTGCAATATTATTTCTTGTAACTAAATCCTAAGTCTTGTTACTGATTAGAGCATCAAACTTTGCTTGCATTACTTGCTGCCACTTTGTACTTTTCAAAGCTGTTTTCATATCATATAGTATTGTTTCTTCAATTTGAGCTTGGTACACCTTTGGTTTGAATATTCCATTTTTTGATCTTGTGACCATAGGATGAATTGAGAGAGTTTTAGTTTGGTTTTGTGTCTTGAATGTTGATTTATGTTTATTACTAGGTTAAAGTTATTTCTGGTTCATGTGTTTATAAAATGGGACTGATTATGCTTTCTATATATGGTGATGAACCTGTTGAATTTTGATTACTTGCTAACTGATCAGAATAGGCTTGATGATGTTGAAGATCATGCTGATGAGAACTATCCTTCCTACTATCACCTAAAACAACTAGTATCCTAAAAATACAAGATTACAATTGTGTGTTTGTGATAGGTTCAGATTGAAATGTGTTTAGTTTTACCACTGTGTCAGAAGGATATGAGGTTTCATAAAAGACAAAATCCCTAGCTATGTAAATCTTCCCTGAATACTCAAGCACTTATATCCTTTATAAATAGGACTGTATCCAATAAACATACATTTAACAGTGTGAAAATCACATTTTTATTGGTTGTATGGTCTAATATTGGGATAGCAAGCATAGCCAAAGCTCTTTAGAAATTTATAATATAGTTTTTGCTTGTACAGGCTTTTAAAATGAGAATTGTGGTCTAGTAATAGAGTTGGTAATCTGTTGATTAAGAACACACTTGTATGAAATGCACCCCACCAAAAACTTAGATGCATTTTTGCTTGTGCCAGTAGGATTAAGCCAAATTCTATTATATGTCTGTGTTTTCTCTCAATGGTTCTATTTTGGTAGTATGTATAGGGACAAAGGAGTCTGAAATGAATGCGTAGTTGTTGTAAAAAGGGAACAAAACTTTTAAATTCTCCTCCCTAATTGGATTAGAGAGTTTTTATTGACCTTTCAAATTATTTTTCTACTTGGAGTTTGAAGAGTTTGAATACATCAAGACATTCAAACTTGACTTTTAATGGGAAAAATTTAAGTGTATCTAGTGAACTCATCAATTAAGCTTATGTAAAATTTGTAACCTTCTCTGGAAATAATTGGTGCTGGACCCCACACATCAGTATGAATGAGATCCATGGGTAATTTGGCTTTGGTTTCAATAATAGAAAAGTATAGTTTATGAACTTTTTTAAACTGACAATCACTATAACAATTTGGTAACTTTCATTTATTCAAACTTTCAAATGTTAGCAATCTTTCAATACTTGATACAACATATTATTGTTGGGATGACCAAGTCTTCTATGGAGAAGATATATACTCATAGTAATACTATAGCTAACTAAAGTTGTTTTTATTCTTAATATTTGTTTACTACAAGCTTGCTCTATTTCTTGACTTAAATGCTCAGATTTTGTAATAAGGAATGAAAGCATAGATGTAGGTTTATTGAAATCTGGAGCTTTATTGGCTTTGCTTAATGTTTCGGGTACAAAAAGTGAGAGCTTATAAAGTCCTCTATCAGTAATTCCCTTCAGCTCCACAATTCCTGTCCTTGGATCCTTCAACAAACAACAGTTGTTAAAGAATTCAACAGTTAATGAATTATCAGTAGTAAGTTTTAAAATACTGATAAGGTTTTTGGTTATCTCGGGAACACACAATATTTGATTGAGAACAATTTTCAGGTTATTGTTTGTGTTTTAAAGTAAAATAGTAGCAATATGTGTTATTTTAAGTCCCTTACCACTTCCAATCAAGAGAGTATCATTACCTGCATAGTCCTCACTTGTTTCAAAGTTGCTCAAATCATTTGTAAGATGGTAAGTAGCTCCACTATCGAGATACCATCCCTGATCAGCTATTCCTTCTAATGTGGCTATATAGGCTAATTTGTTATATTAAGTCTACTGCTATTGACTGTAGTTGTGATTGTTCTTGTTATTTCCACTATAGTTGTTATACTAATATTCTGAGATTTAATTAAATTATGCTTGATTGTTGTACTACTTATATTGATGTATAAAGTTCTTATTAAACCTATTGTTGCATTCTGTTGCTGAATGACCAAATTTGTAATAAATTTGGCATGTAGGTTTATAATTCACCCTACCATTTACAAAAAAAAATGTTGTATCCTGCATTGTATTGATTCTGATTTCTAAAATTGAAAATTTCTTATTGATTTCCAGCTGCACCTTTTCTAGCAAAACCTCTACTAGTATTGTTATAATCAGTAAAACCTGAATTTATACCTCTTCCTTCTTGATTGTTAAACATTTTTTTATTATTCTCAGACTAAGCTAGGTTAGCTTCAATTCTCATGGAGTTAGTTCTCTACTCCATTCTATTTTCATGTACTAACATCAAAGACATGACTTCATTGAAATCTATGGTTTCAAGTCTACTTTGAACATGTATGATAATAAGATCAAAACTCTTGTCTAGTCTATTCAGTACATATATGATCAGATTTTCCTTAGTTATAGGATATCCAGCAATAGCTAAGCTATCAAACAATTTCTTAACTTTCATGAAGTAGTCTGAGATTGACGACAAACCTTTTGTAATATGTGAGAGTTAAGCCTTGGCAATCATTACTAGAGCTTTTGACTGATTTTCAAATTGTCGATCTACTGCATTCCACAAATCATATGAAGTTTTGCATCCTATAACAAAACTTAGAATTGATTCAATAATTGAAGCTTGTAACCAGCTGAGAAAGATTTGATCTTGTCTTTTCCAATTAACATAATCTGCTCAAGCGAATCAGATCTTGCTTCAAGATTTGCTTGACTAAGAAATTGAGCTAGTGCTCGTGCAGATCCATTAATGAAACTTTCAAGCCATGATCACTCACAATTATCTGTGTTTATGACTTTCACAGAAGAAAATTAGTTCTATCTAACTTGATTTATGCAGGAAACACAAATGTGATGAAAAAGGTTTGTGTTGAGGAAAAGGAGGCTTGATTTTCCATAGCAAAGCTCTGATACCAAGTTTGAGTTTGAGTTTGAGTTTTACTCTGAACTCTATTGTTTGTCTACAAAGAAAATGAGAAAGAAAATTTGATGGAAAAGTTTAAAGAGGAAAGGAAAATAATTCTCTAAGTTTTATTGACTGAAACATTAAAAAAAATGGATCCAAAATATTTACAAAGTGCAGTTATTTATAGTGACCTCATTCAATGAAAAGAATAATACTTCAACAAACTTAGTCTAACAAATTATTGGCGGGAAAAACAAAAAATTAAAAAATTACACGTCAGCTCATAACCAATTCCCTTGAGTTATGATGAACCACATGATTGATCATCCTCTTGGACTTGCTGATCTTCTAATTGATTTATACCTTCAACAATACTCAGAAACTGCAAACTCAAAATGAGCTCCCTGTTCAGTGGCGGGCGGTTGTCGATTTTCTTCAAAATTGGACGGAGTATGTTGAGTGTACTGGTTATATTCAGAAAGCACAAGTTGTTGATTGTTTAGAACTTGTTCACCAAGCTTCTTCTTTTTTCTTGAATCTCTCTTCACCATTGGTGGATCGTTTTTTCCAAGCCGACAAACAACATACTTGTTAACTCAGTTGATATCTAAATTGTAAGTACAGAGTGAGAAAGTATTCATGCATTATCCAGCACCCGTTCTGTTGAGAGCCTTTATTCTCATATCAGAATATTTTCTTTAAACCAATTTGTCGTTTGGTTTTGCGAGACACAATAATGGCGGCAGCATCTTCACCTTGCCACGCACCAGAACCCACCTTCCGGAAAATTCTGCAACCATTAGCACTCTTTTTCTTGAGTTGAGTGAAAAAGTAGAGATCCTGATCATGTTCCAAATTGGGTCCTCCAAATAATTCCCAAAGACAAAGGAGCCGTAAAGACAAAGGAACAGTTTTACCTGAAATCTTGTTGAAAAGATAGTAGTCAACAAGTTGTTGATCAGAGGGTCAGAATATGAAGCCCACAGGGACAACAAGTCTGCTTTCTTCCATCTTTTGTTGTTGTTCTTCTGGGCTGGCGGGCAATTCAAGGAAGAAAAAAGGAAATCAGT
This sequence comes from Ailanthus altissimus, assembly GCA_946807835.1. Taxonomy (NCBI): domain Eukaryota; kingdom Viridiplantae; phylum Streptophyta; class Magnoliopsida; order Sapindales; family Simaroubaceae; genus Ailanthus; species Ailanthus altissimus. Next base: position 15,092,398 of record OX327697.1, on the reverse strand, counting down.
AGTCAGAGACTGAGACTATTGAGTTGGCGAAGAAATTATATGATAAGAAAGGGAAATCCGATTGAAGATAACACATCAAATTTAGAATAGGAGCAGGAATAGGCCAAGGCAAAGTGGTACTGATACAAATTAGAGGTTACCTAAACTGAGTTGATATCAGTTTTTGTTTACTTGGGTTTGAGACTATTTTCAGTAACCCCCTTCCTAATTCAATCAATATAGTTGTAACGTAAAGCTTATATCCTAACTAATATGTTGACAATTAAGGATAATAATTTATTGATTTTTTATATTTTTACATTTTATTGAGATGGTAGTTATGTAGTATCAATTAATAATAAATACATTAAATAACACGCTAATTTAATACAAATTTTGTATCACAATTATGTAAACATAGCATTATTCATATATTATTTACACTTACAATTTAGAAAGCCCGTTGAGCTAACGATTTTTGGCGCCAAATCGTACTGCCTTTCAACGGACAATGTGAAATTAATGTTTATATTTTAAAACATTTTAATGGTAGCCCCAAGTGACGATAGGGTATTCTGATTGGTCCCAGACAAATGCCACATCAGCGTTTAAATTTTTTTTTAAGTAAGAAAAGAAAAAAAAAAAAAAAAGGGCAAAAACAAATAAACGCCCCGTTATATAAAAGACGGGCTGGTGAGGTGTGTTTAGTTTGCTCAAAGAGGAGAAAATGACGGCGTTTCTGTTTTTTCTTTTAAAATTTTTTTCTTTTTTCATTTATTTATGTGTATATGTATTTTTGTTATTTGTGTTTAGATTGGTTTTGCCTGCGAAAAAGACGCTCGAATAAGGAAATTTGTTAAGAGAGTCCCGCAAACAATGTTTGTTAGAGAATCGAGCTGGTAAGGTATACTGAATTTCTGCCTTTTATATATATACATATTTTGTCTGATAAAAATAGAGGGAGAGAAATGTAATACAAGACAAAAACCAAACGATACATTTTTAAGAAATTAAGGCGTTTGATCTCTTTTCATTCGCTTTAATTTATTAATTTTTTTTTGTTTTTGTCTTCGTTGTTCTTGGGATTTAATTTTTCTGTATGTGATGTGGGCGTTTAGGTTATGATTATGAATAAGAAGCGTTGGTTTCTCTTTTCTGCATTTGGTTATTTTTCTGTAAATGAATAAAGAAAGGAGGGATTGAAGGCAAAAGAAATGGCTAAAAACAAAGCCAAGGTTCATAATTCTTTTTCTGAGGACATTTTCACCTCTCCCACCAAACCAAAAACTAAGAGACTCTATCAGCTTTGGAAGGGTAACAATGTAATTAACTATTCTCACATTCTTATTGTCTTTCCCCTCTGCTTAATGATCAGCTTTCAAGAAATTTGAACATAATTTTGCCTTTTCTTACATATTTTTTTTATTCAATTATTCATTTAATTCAATGGGTATTATTTATTTTAATTATATGTGGGAATCTCAATTTATTTTCTTTTTAAGGGTTTATTTGCTCTATTAGGTATTGCTGTAAATAGTATTTATGTGATGGGTTCTCAAAGAATTTTCTCACTTGTGTGGATTATACAGTTATCTTCCTTTTGGTGATAGAATGCTGTAAATTATATACTTTGTTTCATGGGCTGGAATATATGAACTGAGCTCGTGTTTGTGATATCAGAAATTCATTTGCGGCGGCAGAATAGTTTTTGGTCCAGATGCAACATCTCTATTTTTAACTTCAGTTTTGATTGGAGTTCCTGCGATAACATTCTGTGTGAAGATGCTATTGATGATCAAACTAGATAATCCTCTTTTCACCTACCCTGTATTCATTGGGGGATTGCTCCTTACAGTTTTGGTAGGTGTAAACGTTCTTGGTTTTTGCCGGAGGTTGCAATTTTCAAGATGACTGACCTTTTCTGATACTTCAAATTTTGCAGGATTTCACTTTTCTCTTCTCAACATCAGGTAGAGATCCAGGAATAGTCCCAAGGAATTCAAAACCACCTGAATTAGATGAATCATTTGACTTGAATACCCCTTCAATAGAGTGGGTGAATAATAAAGCACTTAACCTGAAATTGCCTAGGACTAAGGATTTAATGATTAATGGCCACACATTTAAAGTGAAGTTCTGTGACACTTGTTTGCTATATCGACCACCACGAGCTTCTCATTGCTCAATCTGCAACAATTGTGTCCAGAAGTTTGATCACCACTGTCCATGGGTGGGACAATGTATCGGATTAGTAAGTATTAACCAAGCCACCTTTAAGCTTATTGAACCTTTGATTGACTATCCTTATGTGACATGAAAATTGAATGAATCTATGGTGTGATTAATCACATTCTGCTCTCACAAGCTCTGAAATAAGTCTATCTTCTCTGTTTTTCGTACATCTTGATTAAGGAAAGTTTGTTTTAGGTTCTCAAGAAATGACATTGTGCTAATTTTACTTATCTTGTTGCCTTTGATGTCTCAAAGCTGGCATTGTAATGTATTTGCAACTTTTATAGGAAATCTTTATGTTCAAATGTTGTATAAATCTAGCAAATTTACTTCCCATCAATTTAAACTGAAATCCGATTCAAATTTAAGACGTAGAAAAGGATGAAGATGAAACTAAAAATGATCAGGGCATAAGTATGAGCATGGTAAGCTTGCCAAACATATGCCTTTAAAGAGCTAACTAAATGATTTCAAGGACTCATGTAACCAATTCAATTAGATGGTGTCTAAGTTTGGTCGAGTGGAGTTGTGCCTATATTTTAGTCAAAAGTCGGTTATTCATGCTTTGCTCATGAGAAGTCATAATTTGATTAATTCTTTTGTTTCTGTTTTATTATTTAACATCTGTTCACTTGTTTTTGTAATGTTTTTGTTTTACAAGATCCTAAACAGAACAAATTTTGTTCTTTTTTTTTCTGCAGCGCAATTATCCCTTCTTCATATGCTTTATATCATTTTCAACCTTATTGTGCATTTACGTCTTTGTTTTCTCCTGGGTTAACCTCCTCCGCCAAAAGGGTGATTTATGGAGCATCATGGCACACGACATCGTATCAGTTATTCTCATAGTATATTGCTTCATAGCCGTCTGGTTTGTTGGCGGACTTACAGTTTTCCACCTTTATCTAATATGCACCAATCAGGTGAGATTACTCTTCAAAAATGTTTTCCTGTAGTTTAAAGACTATAACCAGAATTACAATTAAAATATTGGTTTTACTGCAGTCATTCTTTTTCTTTTCTTTATTTTTTTTTTCATTTCTCTTAGTAAATTGTGTTTCCTAGAAGTTAGTTCAAGATGGGTTCTTGTCATGCGCCTGGCATGTTAGAGATAATTTATCACATCATTCTTTAATACTAACAACTCCTGATTGTCAAATTGATTTTTACCATAGTTGCTCAGTACATAAATTGATTTATATCCAACATAAAAATTGCTTTAAAGATGTCAAGAGCGAATTTCTGCAATGAATTCAGCTACTCTGACTTCCCTTATTATGCCATTGATGAATGGCTGTTTAAATGATGCTTGATTTGACTTTGATTAGTAACATCGTTCTTGAAGGTCTCTCTCCCCCATATGTATGTTTTGGTTTTTTTAAATTTATGCACAAAACCACAAGATAGTCATATATTCTTTTCCCCGACTGCCTAATTGATACGCATAACAAATATATCCATGGTGTTTTAATTTTGGATTTCAGAGCTAACATTTCTTTCTTTCTGATTGTTTTCTGCAGACAACTTATGAAAATTTTCGGTATCGGTATGATAAGAAGGAAAATCCCTTCAATAAGGGAATCCTAAAGAATGTAAGAGAACTCTTCTTCTCCCAAATACCACCTTCAATGATCAACTTCCGAACATGGGTGTCAGAAGATGATGATTCAGTAGTAGGATCAGCTAGTGCTGAATTTAATGAAGGCTTCATGGGTTCGAAAGACAAATTTGACATAGAAATGGGGAAGTTCGGCAAGGATAATGACATGCAAGTGCCAACTATTTTGCAAGATTTGGATTACAGTGGTATTGATGATAATTTGAAGGAGGGAGATGGTGGTGCGTTTGATCCATTTTTCTTACCTACTGATCGAGCAGCAAAATATTCACCGCGGAGCACCACTAATAAAAGGACTTAGTAGATTCCTTTCAAGTATGTCACTGGTTCAAGCAGATGAAGGTAATCCTTTATCTTGTATGCATTTCATAACCAGAACATGATAATTTTGCATGAGATATTCCATCATAAGTTGAGGAAATAAATATTAGCTTATGATCACAGATTTACAAATAATCATCATTTAGTCACTAAATTCATCGGAAAATGACCAGGAGTCTTTGGTTAGTTTGTTACTGGTTTTCCTTCAAAAAAACTGTAAAGATTAAAACCCATATTTTAGATTACAGACTAGATACTTTTTTGTCAAGCTAGAGTTTTGAAGGCACCTCAGCTTAAATCTCCACTTTTAATTGTTTTGGGGTCATAGGATAATCGAAGCAAAACATTAAGTAAAGATTCCAATGTGTTATGGAAATTAAGTATTATGACAAATTGCCAGAAAGTGCATTCACCATTCCCCCAACCCTTTGATGTACATTATGGGAGGCAAAAATATTCCATAACATGTAGTTTGATGAGTAGAACTAGCAGTGAAATGATATGGAGTCTCTCTTCACCTAAATATTCTAACTTGGAATCAGAATGACGTAGCATGTGTTACTATTCAGTGACCAAAGGTCATATTTAAAATTTACTGGAGAACTTATATGCTATCCTCAAGTTCTAGGATCCTTGCAGTGAGTCAAAAAAGACATTGGATGTAGCAAATTATCAGATTCAAAGATTTTTATTGATGTTATGCTAAATTATGCAGCAATATCCCTTGAGTACTTAAACTTGTTAACATGTTTGCATGTTATTCTATGGGGTAGATATGGCTTAAAGAATATTAATTAGTGGTCATCATTTCTACTTATGCATAAATGTTCCCTCTTGTTTTCTTACACAGGTTTGACTGGACAATTTGTGCCCCATAATCAGTTCAAGAATGTCGTAATTTTGCACTCTACAGCAAGTTGGTGAGCTTAAAATCTTAGGTCTTAACTTACAGTTGATAGAACTAAAAGTGAAAAAATATCAGTGATGTAAATGATTCTAAGAAGACATAAAGAGGAGGATAGCTTAAGTCATCCATTTGTTCATCATTGTGTTCAAACTGGTTTAATATCTTTTTATCATTTTAGAATAAAGTAAGCAACTGGTGAAAAGATCAAGATCAAAGAAATTGTAATTTACTCTTGATTATGTGGGCGCCCCAGATAGCTGGCATAGAACATGTACATAACTATGGATATGCTATCTCCTGAATTGCCGGTGCCCGGTTGTGCTGCGTTGAGTCGTGCCATGTTATATAATTCTTGCTTTGCTTTCAAGTACTCTAATTTGTAAACTTTGTTCAAATTTTGATTGGGAATGGTAAATGGGTCAAGTGGTGATTATTAAAATTCTTAGGTGGTTTGTTTTTTAAAAAGAAACCAAATTTGTTCAACAAAAAACATGTTTTGTATTTTTCTTTAGGAGGTGTTATTGCAAGGCATTATAAGTTATTTATTTTGTATCTTTAATTCTGTTAACAAGCGTATGTAGTTAATGAAGTTATAATGTGTGATTATACAAATATTTGATGAATTGAATTGATGGAATGGGGATTGTGATCTGGTGTATCTAACCTAACCTAAACCAATGTGATAATGGAAATCATGGGATTCACAAAGTTGTATGTGTGTATTTATGTCGACGTGTGTAATGTGTTATGTCATGACCAAAAACAAAAAAAAAATTGATTCTCTTCAAGAATCAAGAATCAAGAAGAATGTAAAATGCTAACGATTTTCAAATGTAATATGTCCTCTGCCTGCCTCTAAATGCCAAGTGACAACCTGCTCCTGCATCTATCTTTTTTCTAAATTATATTATTAATAGGAAGAAATGGTCCCTATTTTTAAATCATTTTCTTTTTAAACTATAAATGAAATGGTTAATTCAAGAAATGAGCAATTGACAATTATATTCTTAACTTTTATTTTATCTCTTCACCAAAAAATTTCTCATTCTCTTTTAAAAAAACACTTAAAAATAGTTGTAAAAATAATTTTCACCCACTTATATTACTCTCAAATAGTGAAAGACAGGTATATTGTATTGCGGTGAAGTTGTAAAGAAAAATAAAATGAATGGGAGTAAAAATTTTAAAAAAATATGAAAAATCTAGATCGAAGAACAATTTCAAGTTAATTTTTTTTATTTTTTTAATTCAATATTTTTTAAATATTAATTTAATTTAATATATCAATTATGTCATTATGAAATTAATATTTTTTTAATTAAAAAATAAAAAACACATTATTGTTTTGTATAATAAAATAATAAATTATTTGTTTGTTTGTTTAATGATGAAATAAAAAATAAGTTTTTGTAATTTAATAATATGTTATTACAAATAATTTATAATTTATTTATTTATTTAATGTTAATGGTAAAATATTGTTATTTATTAATTTTTAATTTATTTTTTATTAACTACTAAATTAAAAAAAATTAAGTAATTAAAAAAGAAAATAAATAAAAAAATATAAATAAATAAATAATAAGTAATAAAATAAAATAGAAATTAAATAATTATGATAAAATATTATAAAATAAATGTTAAACAAATAAATATATGAAATATTAAATCTTTTGGTAACCTTATTTTTTCACGTTGTGATATTTATTTATAATAACCTGATGCCGTAATGTGTTATAGTGTGTTATAATAACAAAATTGACATTTAAACTATGCATAAAAAAATATGTTTATTTATTTTTTAGAGGCATTTGTCCACAATCGATGGTTATCTTATGTCTAAAAAATGACTCAATCTCGAGTTCAAAATTTAAGAGCCGACATAACATGACTTTATAAATATACACACAAAAATTCTACAATTCACACTATTGACCGCCTGTTGAGACACACTCTCTTGTAACCTAATTACGTCAAAGGGGGATGTCAAGTACAACGTCGGTCTTAATCTTATAAAATCTACAAGCATATATAAGTAGTGGGGCATCAACATACATAATGACATGACATGAATTTTTATCACTCCATCAACATATCCGTTGAGGTTAGAATCGTAGATGATGATCTTTTGATGCATGAGATCCATCTTAACCGCATTAAATGCTCCTACTTATAGTTAATATAAATATAAACCTATATGAAATTGGATAATGTCTCGTAAATAAACTTATATAAACCTATACTTAAAGGTCAATCTTTCTCTTCTTGATATTTCATGGTATGGGATTAGTTTATGGGCTGTGTTTAATCCATACATCTCTATCCAGTTGCCTATACATAGTCACGCCTTTAGTCGGATCAAGTAAGATCTGAACGCTGATGGGACTGTCGATCAGCTATATGTTACCAAAGAGTTAAGGTTTGATAGTCATTTGTTATATTCTATCTAAATTAAAACAAAAAAACACAAGTGGATAAGTGTCATATAACCTAAATTCAGTTCCAGTTAGAAGGAGTACAACTATTAAAAATATTGCATCATCTGTTGCATCTGATACATAAGATCAGTTCAGATTTGATCAACTCTCCTAAATAGATGCTCTCAATCTTGGTTTATTCTTTTCATCAACGTAACTTCAATACGATCAATTCTCTACAATATATGTTCCGCAGTTGCTCAATTTGTTATGCAATGTCATGATTTACAATTGTGTTGTGTTCAAACTATAAGGAAAAATTATAAGTCAGCTCCTTTATACTCAAAAAGAACTTCTCTCACTAATGATTACCCAATTTTCTCTATAAGCCTGGACGAACGTGTAATTTCTTATCTTCAACTCAGTAATTAAAATAAATATCTTTTAGGAGAATTAAAAGCGCTTCTTGCCAAATGTAAAACTGCATTTTCTTGTACAAATTAGAAGTCTCCACCTCATGAACCAAAATACAGGAGAAAGAAATATTGAGTATATACATAAAATGTCTCATACAACTCCGCTTAAACAAACTCTCTTTGATTAGGCATCAATTTCTCTCTTATAACATTCAGGGCCTACATCTTCGAGTAACTTGTAGTGGTTACGCGAAAGAATTTATTCTTGAGAATTTTATGTTGTCTAGAGAGATTATTCTTCTTATAAAAATAAATAAATAAATATAATTAAAATAATTATTAATAAATAACAAACATACGTATTAAATTAAATAACTTCAAATAAACATACATATCAAACAAATATATATTATTATATTATTTTTATAAATTAATAATTAACTTACATTTTTTAACACATTGATCTAATTTGATTCAATTATTATAATTAATTTATATTATTTATTGATTTAATTTAATTAATTATTATAATTAATTTATATTTCAAATTTAAAAAATAATAATTATATTTTATTTTTTAAACATTAATTTATGACAAATATGATATTTTAAAATTGTTTTTCTTAATCTAAATTAAATTAAAAAATTTTAAAAAGGGGAGCCATGTGACATCTAGTATCTTGTACATGCGCACCACGTACATGCAAGGCGCCATGCAGCACCCATGCGTAGGGCGAAGTGTGCGCTTTGCATGGTGCATGCATGGGATATTTTCAACGAGAAACGTTTTATGAATGCAAAATGTCTAGTTGCAGACGGCAGCTAGAGCCGTCTGCATTAAGGATTGAACATAAAATGACTATTTTTAGTTGAATATTTAATATTTTTCTCTTTTTCAACCCATTTTTTAAATATATTTTTATCTATTCCACCTATTTTTAGTCAAAATCTAATTTCTAACTCATTTCTAATACAAAACAAAATTTTATCTAAAATTCAGAAGACTTATCAACATCAGAAGACTTATCAACAATCGATCATTTTCAGAATTTTAAGTGATGTATATGTTGTGCAAGGTCTGATTTATAGAATGTCGACTTCTAAATCTTTGATCTAATTGAATTTTTGTTGAGATAATTTTATAGAGAGAGAGAGTAGACGGATTAAAAAGAAGAGTTTTTTTTTTTTAATTTTTTTGGTAGAGAAGGAAAATAAACTCATAGAGTATAATTGTCCAATTTCAAAATTTTTAATTAATAAAAATTAACCCATTTATTTGTGGCTTAAAAAAGGATCATTTCTAAAAACAAATTCTCTAATATAATTCCTATTCCTCAATTACTTTTTTGTTTTGATTTTTCTTAAATTTTAGATAACAAAAACTCTATGATTATAACTATATATTTTTAGTAAATTATTTATTATTTTATAATTGTGTTCATTTCTAAAATTATTTATTATAATAATAATTAAGATAAATTAGAAAAAAAAGAGTTATAAAATAGATATGTAGAAAACATATTTCCTATTTGAGCTTTTCTCTCTTTGAATCACATTTTTGTGGGAGATTGTTGAATCACACCATAATGAATTTAATGTGTTTATTGATCATAGTAGGCAGATTTCACATATTTTAAATTGTTTTGCAGCACAATAAACTTAGCTTAATTTGGTACCTTATGAGGGATATTTATATTTTCTTATAATTATTATTATTATTTTTTATTTTTATTTAAAATATGCTGAAATCTATTAAGAAATCAATAAAGGCACATGATTAAGGGCTTTTGATAATCAATTAGAAAAGCTAACGAAACCAAATGATATACTTACACATTAACAAATGTCCGACTCCATCCCCAACCCTTTATAAATAAGGAGAGTATAAGAATCTCCAACCGAAGAACCTTTCTAAAAAAATAAGAAGAAACAATTCTGATAATCATTGAACAAAATAAACAACCCTTACGTGAAAATACAAATGCTTCTACTAATAATCTAATACAATATTTAAAAACAATCAAACAAGTCCAACGACCATCTAACACTAAGTAGGTCTTGTCATGCCCAAATGGTCAACAGGGGTTTGGTGTCGCCCGCAAATATCTCCAATATTGTCGAAAAAGGCCGGTGACTGCTGACCCTGCTATGGAGAAGGGCGACTAGTAGTTCAATGAGCGTTTCGATTGTAAAACTTGGGCAGTGGCTCTTTGAGTAGCTTTGGATTGGAGGCACAGTTTCGGCAGCGATAGCGAAGATCCAGCGACAGATGGCATATACCCCGCACCAGTAGATCTAAGCCGAGTAAGGTCTGGTGAGTTCACAGTAACTCAGACAATTTCGAGGGAGTTTACAGAAGGTCCGAAGAAGCACGCCGGAACTCAGAATAGTTCGTCGAAGGTTTGAGAAAGCACACTGGTTGTCCATAAGTGCATGACCCCAGAACCAAGAGGTCTAGGACATGGCCGTGAAAACCATACCCCAAACACCCTTCTTTGCGGCAAAAACGCAGCACCGGTCGGCTGGACAAAATGAACACAAAACAAAATCCGTTGCTGAAACAGAACAACAAGCGAAAATATAATAATATAAAACATAAAACAAAAACAGAATTATAAGATGAAAGTGAGAAGAAAGGAAGAAGAGAGAAGAGGTCCATCGGAGAGAGGCCAAAAGACCGCCCTCTCATATGAAATTTGTAAGGGTGACTAGCGGCGGTTGATAGGAAGTGGGTTTTAGTCATGGAGAGTTCGAAAACTTTACTGTTTTCTTGTTAGTGAGTGGCTATCTTATTATTTTTAATTTAGACTAAAAATTCTATGCGTATATATGAAATTGCAAAAGTTGGGTTGCATTGCAATTGCATTGGCGTGAGGTAGATGGAAGTAAATGAGCGGAATGGACATAGTCATAGTCATTGGGTCCAACGTCGTCGTCGTCGTCGTGGTAGCTCGTCCTCAGACAATGATTTTATTTAATTAATTTTAAATATTTCTAAATAATATATATATATATATATATATCAAGAAATGATCAGAAACATATATATTCTTTTAAATATCTCACAACATTCCTTAATCTGCTCTGCCAGAACCCCCAACCCCAAAAAAAAAGGTGTATATGTATTTATATATAAAATGAATGATGTCGTTTCATATCACAAATATTTGAGTTTGGATATGAATTTCATATTGATTGCTCTGGAAAGTTTATTTATGGATGTAAATCTTAATCTGATCAGTGACCCGCAATCGCCAGCCACCCATAAAGCTTCATTTTACAAGCACAAACAAGGTGAAGGATGGACGAGGGAGCGGATGAAAAGAAAGAAAAGGAATATGTGCTGTGAGTGTGACACCACGTTGCCTCCATCTCATGCTTCATGCAATAAAATAAATAAACAATAAATGAAGGAATAATAACATCTTTCAGAAGCGTAATTTCGTCATTTAAGTACAAAGACCAAAACTATGCCTTTATTTGAAAAATATTAAAATTTATAAGGAGCCAGATGTTAGTATTTCATTATAAATTTATAAATGAAATAAAACATAGAATCCCACGAGAAATTGAAACAACCGCCGCGAGTGATGGTTTCAGAGAGAAAGAGAGAATATTATTGGTGTCTCGGTATCTGTCTCTCTCTCTCATTTTGCTGAGCAGAAAATCAGCTGTACAAATTTTTATTTTTTTTTTTAAAAAAACCTTTTTGATCCTAAAACCCTCTCTCTTTATAGCTATATTCACTATAGTTACAAAATCCCGGAAAGGAATTATGTTTATTCTGTTTTGACTGTCAGATATTATGGATTGTGTAAAAGACGAGTCTCAGCCTTTATTGTGATAATTTTAGAAATATTATAGCAGTTATTTCTCTGTGCGTTCTTGGTTCTTCTTCTTCAATGGCCCCGAATCATCATCATCTTCGTCATAACAGTAGTAATAAACCCAAGAGGCTTTATCAAGTTTGGAAGGGAAGCAATGTGAGTTTTGTTCTCTGTCTTTCTATGTAGGAGATGTTTGATCATATATTGAATTGTCTATTTCTTAAATCTCTCTTCGATTATTCATTTAGTTTGGTGAATTCTGTTCCTTCTGTAAAGCTTACTGCTTTGATCGTGCGTTTTCAATATGCTTCATTTGTTTTCATTTTTAAGGTTCAGTTTGATCAGTTGAATAAAAATAGTCATCAACTGAATCTAATTTCACCTTACTAATCTCTCTATGAGACTCTTCATTTCTGGCTGAAATTCACTTTACGGACTCATTTCTGAATTATGCTACTATAGCTAGGATTTTTTCTTTTTTCTTTTGGTGGATTAAGCTGGTATTTATGGAAAGTATATATCTTATTCTCTGTTTCATTTGAAATTGCTGTGGTTTTGTTTTATTTAATTGGATTGAAGGTTCAGATATTTATCTATTTATTTAGTTTCTTATTTTTATTACAGTGAACTAATTGTGCTTACAGTTATTAAATAGATTATTTATCAAATCACTTTAGTTGCTCTCAAAAGTGGCATGTTGTTTTTTGGTTTCCCTTATTTTTATGCAAAATTTTATTATTTTGAGCCATGGGTAATAGAAGAAAGCAAGAAATTATTTAACTCTTTTAGTAATATTTTACCTTAGAGTAGGTTGCTTATTCAGAATTCATGTAGAGACCCCAAATGGGAAATCAAGTACTTGCGTTGTTTGGTTTAAATGAATTTTATGACATCATCTCCTTCCCAAAAGCTGATTAAGTGATTGAATTCATTGTTAGGAAACTATTTACACATAATGCTAGATTTGGTAACATAAACTGATTAAGATTGAGTTCCTTCATAGCTACTTGAGATATTTGGAGCTGTCTTGATGCAATCTTTCATTCAAGTTGATATTTTAGTATAATCTTGTGAAGGGTCTGTTCACTGCACATTCATATGCTTTACTTGATGCAGAAAATGAGTTTTGATATTCATACTATCAGAGCTTTTAAATTTGTTATTGGCAATAATTTAAGCACCTGTCTTTTGATTAGTAAAATAACCTTTTTGTTCGATATATGTACTGGAATATTATTAATATTTGCCAATGCGGATAACATGCTTAATGGCTCCCTATTGTTTTTGGTTTAATCAGAGATTCTTTTGTGGTGGGCGGTTGATCTTTGGTCCTGATTTTGCATCATTATTTCTTTCTACAATCCTTATTGCTGGCCCTGCAATTGCTTTTATTGTGAATATCTACTCGAAGATAAAAAGGGATGATCATGCTGGTCGTTGGGTGGTATTAATTGTGGGCTCAATCCTCACTGTTCTGGTATTTTATTATAATTTTTGGGTTTAAATTATAATATCTGATAATGACTTAGTTAAATGGCACATCATTAGAGCTGAGATGAATGTACATATGCTTAAGAACTTTTCCTTTGAAAGATTATTTTAATGAGCCAATTTCTTTTGGAATAAGTTACATGTAAAATATTCAAAATTTGCGCAGGATCTATTATTTCTTTTCTTGACCGCTGCCAGAGATCCTGGAATAGTTCCTAGAAATAAAAGACCACCTGAATCTGATGAAGCATTTGATATGACTACCCCATCGATGGAATGGGTCAATGGTAGAACTCCTCATTTGAAGCTACCCCGAACAAAAGATGTGATTGTAAATGGCCACACAGTGAAAGTGAAGTACTGTGACACTTGTTTGCTTTATCGTCCTCCCCGTGCTTCTCATTGCTCCATCTGCAACAACTGTGTTCAGAGATTTGATCATCATTGTCCATGGGTTGGTCAGTGCATTGGAATTGTAAGTTTAACTTTGTTATGCGAACTTACTTTAATAAGTAGAACATGCAAGATTACCTATAACATTATGTTACTGTAGTAGCCCAGTAGTCAGTTGGACTGAGATTTGTGAATTTCAGAAACTTAAAATTTGGTGATGGATGTTAATTGTGATTTATGATTTAATTATGACAATTACAGTTAATAGGATTTAATTATGACAATTACAGTTAATAGGATTTAATTATGACAAATACAGTTAATAGGATTTAATTATGACAAATACAGTTAATAGGATTTAATTATGACAAATACATTACTACACCTATTTAATGTAGTAATGTGAGTAAATGATGTACTTGACTTTGGTCATTGTTTTCTTTCTCTTCAAAGTAGCTGGATTTTGTCTCATCTCTCTCAAAACTGCTCCCTCTTATTTGTTAATTTTCTTAAAGACAAGGCTGCATCCAGACCTTAGCTATAATTCCTTTGCAAATTAAGTTGATATGTTTATATCTTGTCATTGCATAATGTATTCGCTGCAAGATGTAGATCTGTCTTCTTAAAAGGGCTGCCACTCATAGTCGTGCTTCGTCTTCATCTCTTGGGTTTCCTAGCTAGAATTTCATCTGTGATCTTCTTCTTTGTGAATTTGTCAAGTCATACTTTGACCATGCAGATTGTGGTTTACAAACTTTGATATGATAATCAGTAATCAGAATATTTCTTTCTTTTTCTCCTCATACACTGAATAATTTTGCTGGATATATGAATGGTTGTTTGGTTCTTTTAGAATTTGCATAATTTGAATGATGATACTAACATACCCTAGCTAATGACAAATTCAAATGACTTGATGTTGCTATTTAACTCACAAACAGGGCTAAATTTATGGAGAATGTTGTTATCACCAAGATTGACATACCTCGGTCATGGACTCTCTTTGTATTAGGAAACTTTTAGCTGTCACCTCAAGCTGGTTGTCTTTAGAACATTGCTACCTTGCAGGCATTAGTTCTTGCTGATTGTGAGGGTGTTCAACTTAGCTCTTGTACTATTGTAGCAACTTTTTTCTTTTTTTTCTTGAAACATGTTTGCAGGCACACGTGTTGACTGTGCAGCAAATGGGTCAAGTTATCATCATCAAGGGAGAGCACTCATGTAATTGATAATCAAAGTGGAATAAAGGACCGAAATTGAAGTCAATTATTGCAGATCCTACAATTCTCATCTTACTTTAAGGGCAAGGAAAGAAAGATTATATAATTAATGTGTATTATCATTAGGAAAAGAAAAAGTATAGATAAGACCCATTATTTCACATCCATGAGTATGCATATGATGTTAATCTGATATGATGTCTAAGGTTTGACTAATTACTATATTACGTTAGAAGTTAACTGTGCTCTTATGTATGTTTTGACATGGTTGCAGCGCAATTATCGGTTCTTCTACTTGTTTATTTCGACATCAACCATCCTGTGCATATACATCTTTGTGTTTTCTTGGTTTAATATTCTTGAAAAGAATCACAAAATTTGGAAGGCTATGTCTGAGGATGTCCTGTCAGTTATTCTTGTGGTTTACTGCTTCATAGCTGTCTGGTTTGTCGGCGGCCTCTCGGTTTTCCATTTCTATCTAATTTGCACAAACCAGGTGATTTTCTTACTCCTCAAAATTACGCAAAAGAGTAGCAGAAATATTTCTTCTTTTACAGAGCGGTTTATTGTGTGCCAATGACCTGCTGATATATATCCATCAATAAATTAGAGATTTAGGGGCTATGAATAAATTAGAGATTTATATTTCAACATATTTTAAAATCCTGATTTTTTATGAAAGTTCCGCAAAATTTGTGCATAAAATATCAGTCTATTAGAAGTCGTGATATGCAAGCATAAGTCAATTTTGTTCATTGTCTACCAAGAGATAGAGAAGTCAATCTCAGCCTGTGTTGATAATTACATGCCAATCTTTTGAAACTCAAGCAGTCTGAGATAGTATCTATATTCTTGTGTTGCCATCAACTATAATTATTTAACTCCTCAATTGAGTAATTATGATATTATATTTGATTTCTTTCGTTTTTTCCCTCATATAGTTTGTACCTCAGGTTTTAGGATGTTCTTTTGTGCTGGGGATGGATTAACCCTCTCATAGTACCTTTTCTTTTTACCTACTCTGGCAGCCAATTGTTCAGTACAAGAAACATGGCTGTTAATGTTCAGTTGGCATAAGCCAATTAATGAAACATGATAAGTCTCCAGTTAATTGAATCATTGCCTGTTTTATCTTATGAACTTGTATTTCAACAATATAATGCCTAACATCCTGTACCAACAAATGTCTTTGGTTCTTGGTCTCTTACTGAAATTTTTTTTACATGATTGATATATGCCTAATTTAGACTTTACTGTACTAAACATTTGCATGTTGCCTTGTTTTTAAGACCAACAGTCTCTGTTCTTTCTCCGGGCAGCTTTCTTTTTCCTGATAGATGATTAACACAGATAACATAAATGGCCTTCATTTGGTCTCTATTAGTTATTAATCTTAACTTACCTTCTCAACTATATGTCTAGTTTTGGTAAATACTAATTTTGTGAGCTTAGGCTTGGTACCACTATTTTGTAAGTAATACTTCAATCCAAGTGAACTTATTTCACCAGCCCTTTCATCTTAGAGGACAAAATTGTTATTAATTTAAAATATCTCCTCGGCATTCTTAGCTTATTCAAGTTTTGTTATTTTAAAAACATTATTGGTGAAATTGTTTATATTACCATACAAAATTGAGACTTCTTCATTTATCTTCGATGGTCAACTCATCTAAGGCAAGATTTAATGGCAGGTCATCTGCATATACCATTCTTCATGGGCCTTCACTTTTGTCTTGTATAATAGGTCTCTTTCTTCTTTTCTTTTCTAACTATCAGAAGTTTATCCTTTTTGCACTTAATCTTGTTAAAGTATATAATAAGTACTCTTTTCTCTGAGAACCTAGTTCATAAAACTTCTTTTGTTGCTATTATATGCTTCCTTCAAGTCAACAAATAAGTATAGTGATCAATGATTTCAATCCTGTTTCCACCATCTACCTAAATAAGAAAACAGCTTCTATTGTCCTGCCGTTACCCCAAATTGATTTTTGCATCAATTTAAGTGCACTCCCTGTCTTGAAGAATCTTTTCTTGCCTCTATATATCTAAAAGCACTTTCCATTTTATATCCCTCTAAATTTTAATCAAAGAAGCGCTCTTCAGATTTTTCATTGATTAAAATCCCCCACCCCCCCAACTGAAACTCCAATTTTCACATTTGATTCCAAGTGATAATAATCCAACTTTTCCCTTGCATGTGGGTATCTGTTGCTTTTCGCCATAATTGGTTGAATTCTTAATATGTTTTTTGTTTATGCTAAATCATTATCATCCATTGATAAGCAACTATACTTTTCTTAGATTTCTTTCTTATTGTTGAACCATGTCTTATCCAAAAAATAAAAGCATTTTATATCAGTTTTGTCTCAACGGAGTTTGAATTTCTATTCATTGTGCAAGCAAAATTGTTTATAAGCATATACTCTGTATTTAAATTTGTTCAGGAGTTTTTAGGTGCTTAGGCTAGCAGATGGGCTGCTGTTCTATTGCTGAACCAGTTTTATGTTTTTGACAATCATGTACTTGTCTATTTCTTAGTGCTTTCCTTCTCTTTCTTTTTCCTACTTTTCCTGCATAAAGTATATGCATATAATTGTATGTTCATGTATTTTGTTTCCTCCTTTTTACTGTGTTTCAGTAAGCTATAAATTTGAGCTATTGGTTCTGTAAAAACCTACTTATCTCATTCTTTATTGATGCAGACTACCTATGAGAACTTCCGCTACCGGTATGATAAGAAGGAAAACCCATATAATAAAGGGATGCTGAGTAATCTCAGAGAAGTTTTCTTCTCCAAGATCCCACCTTCAAAGAATAATTTCCGATCATTTGTTGAGGAAGATGACCATGTCGTGTTGGGATCTTTGACTCCAAATCTTGGTGAAGGTACTGTTGGCTCAAAGGAGAAAATTGACATTGAAATGGGATCTAAGCTTGCAGAGGACAATGATTATTCACTTCCTGAAATTCTGCAGAATTTGGATTTTGATAATTTGGAAGATAGTTTGAAGATGAAAGAGGGAAGACGAAGGCTGGCTTTTGACACATTATTTCCTGTTGAGCAAGATGAGAAAGATTCAGTTCAAATCTGCATTGATGAAGATGGAGCAGCGGAATCCGAGCAAGACTCAATTATTGGAGATGGAGTGGTCTCTATAGTAAGCCCCAATGTTGATGGAATGAGAGTACCTGTTCAAAGTTCCACCAGTGGACTAGAGTCTAATGGAGCAGAGAAAACTGATGAGGTGGCTGACCCCAATCAGAGCACGGCACCAGTTGTGAAAGTATAAAGGTATTCATTCATCTTGTTTTTCTTCAATCCTTCTCTCTCCGACTTTTTAGGCTAAGATTATAGTTTTGGACTGGGTGAAGTTGTTCTACGGAATAAAGCATACTCTTGATTGATGAATGGTATAAGAACAGCTACAATCTTGTATTTTGGTACCTCATAGAAATGGGTCTAATATGACTGTACCCTTGAATAAGGTGTTTCATCTATAGCATTGGTGGATAACTAAATGAATCAGAAAATACGAAGTTTGATGACAGATCAATCAGTTTTCAGCCAAAAACAAAAGAAAAAAATAAAGAAAACCAACTACTTTGCTCTGTTGCTCTAGTGAAGGCGTATAGCTTGGACAACACCAACTACTCTGCTGTTTCCAATAAGTGATATTCATCACTGTTATATTTAAGTAATTGTTTTTGAAGTCCTAATTGCATTGTACACTTCCACGGACGTGCACACACACAAACAAACAATCACTTCAGAAAATCAATTTAGAAGAACCCATTTTACACAGACCTATATCTTTGCATGGATGCATGTTTTTTTCTTAGTTATGTAGTTCCACAATATTTCATTCTAAACTTTCATTCTTTTCTAAATGTGCACTTTTTTCTTTCATGTTTTGCTTCTCATTAATGGCTTCAAGTTTTACTCATTCTTCCATTAATGTAAACATGTCAATGACAGGTTTTGCAATTGGCTCGGATATTTTGGGAGTGGATGTGAAGGTTCTCCTTATTTTCTTTTTTCTACACACTATTTTGTGATCCGGGGGAGGGGGGGCCATAAGTTTTTCAAATACAGAGGTATGCTGAACAGGGTTGTATTGTGCTGGAAAACAGGCAGGGAATTGGTGCAATGCTTACTTCTTTTTAGCTACAAGTTGTAAATGGCATAATGCCTCTGAATAATATCCAGAAACCCATGCTGGAAACGACATTGCAAGGGTAAAATGATCTATAGGCCGGGTTGTAGATTTATTATTTTTGTTCCGCTTTTCTTCGTAATTTCACTTTCATGATTAAGATTGATATTTTTTAATTTATTTGGTTAGATATGTACAAAAAAAATTTCATATTAATACAAACTAGTTGGACTTGGTTTGATGACTGAGAAATTTTTAAAAATAGTAAAATTTGGGGGCGTTTTAATTTTTTCAGTCACTATTTTAAATTTTTAATATGTTTAGTCAAATAAATTATTTTTGACAAATATACTCTTTTATTATTTATACAATATTCATTACATGTACAATATTTTGTTACAATTATTAATTTAATTAAAATTAAAGATTTTTATTTATTAAAATTATATTTATTTTATATTGTTTGTTTATTTATTTTAATATTATTATTACAAAATTTACATAATATAATTATTTAATATAGTTAAATTAAATTAAATAAAAATAATTTTCATAAATAAATAGATACTTAATTGTATCTTTTATTACAATTATATTTATTAATAATTAAATAAATATAATTATTTATTTATAAATAATAAAAAATTAAATAAATATAATGGTTACAAAGGCTATCTTCGCCAACAAAGGTCGAGACATAAAAATGTCATCTTGACCATCACATCTCGAGCTCGAGATGTGATGGTGGTTATTACAATCTCGCATTTCGGCCTCGAGATGTGATGGCCGAGATGGGTACAAAGGTTATTTTTGCTAACAAAGACTGAGATGCACAAAGGTCATTTTGGACTCAATATGCATGGCCGAGATGGCCCTGAGATGTGACGGTGGTCATCTCACGCATAGCATCTTAGGCCCGAGATGTGTTGGCTAAAATTGCCTTTGTGCGTCTTGGCCTTTGCTAGGGGAGATGGCCTTTGTGTCCATCTCGGCCATCGCATCTCAGGCCCGAGATGCGTGGGCGAGATGCGATGGTGGCCATCTCAACCATTGCATCACAAGCCCGAAATGTGATGGCCATCGCATCTCAGACCCAAGATACGATGATGGTCATCTCGAGGATGTGGTTGAGATGGCCCTAAGATGCAATAGTAGCCATCTCGGGCATCATATCTTAGGCTCAAGATACGTTGGCCGAGATGGCATTTGTGCATCTTAGCCTTTGTTAGCGGAGATGGCCTTTGTGTCCATCTCGAACCCGAAAGATGATGGTGACCATCTCAGCCATTGCATTTCGGGCTCGAGAAGGCCTTTGTACATCTCGACCTTTGTTGGCAGAGATGGCCTTTGTGACTATTATATTTATTTAATTTTTTATTATTCATAAATAAATAAATATATTTATTTAAAATTTTAGTTATTTTATTTAATTATTAATAAATATAATTTTTAAAAAATACAATTAAGTTTGTATTTATTTATGAAAATTATTTTTATTTATTGTATTTATTTAGTTTAATTTAACTACATTAAATAATTATATTATTTATGTAAATTTTATTGTAATATGATTAAAATAAATAAATAATATAAAATAGATATAATTTTAATAAATAAAAAATATTTAATTTTGATTAAATTAATAACTATAATAAAATAATGTACGCTATAATAGATACTATACAAACAATAAAATAGTGTATTTATCTAAAAATTATTTGTTTGACTAAACAAATTAAAATTTTGAAATAGTGATTAAAAAAGTTAAAACATCCTCAAATCTAGCTGTTTATGTTGATGGTTTATGAATCAGCTTTTTGTTATTTTATCCTCTTCCTCCTTTGCTGATGAGAGAGTTGTCTTGAATAACTAGTAGTTGATGATTGTCATTTTAGTAATTCTTATATTAACCCTTATTTTTAGAGTTGAATAACTAGTAGTTGCTGATCGTCATTTTGATGATTCTTATATTAACCCTTGTTTTTAGAGTTGAAGTTAAGAGCTCAATTTCAAGTGTTTTTCTTTTGCCTTTTTTTTTTTTTAGTGGAAGTCTTACCTCTTTGTAAGAAAAGACAAACGTTGATGAAATCTTTTTATGAATCGAAAGCTAAAAAGGAAATTGATTTTGTTGAGGATATCAAGTCATACACTTCAATTTGACATCCCTATGGCATTAACTAAGCCACAACTTTGATATCCCATTTTATTCTATGCGCAGCGAAAAATCATAACTCACACCATAAATAAGAACACATAAGATTAACACACTAATAAAGATAAAGAAAACAAACCAATTAATAAGACACAAGATATACGTGGTTCGGCCCAAAATTGCCTACGTCCGCGGAGGATCCATGATCCAGCTTCTTATTATTGAAATAGATCACTAAGTATCTTTTTACATCATCAATGATCCCACAAAACCTCTTAGTATCTCCTATAGAGACTTCTAAGTATCTACCATTGATCACCATGACTCCCTAAGACCTCTTAATATCTCTTCATAAGAGAATTTTATAAGGAACACAAGAATAGCCCGAGCATCTAAGCAAAAAGAATCTATGGTGTTTTTCTTTTATTCACTCAAAGAACTTAAAGAAAAAACACTCCCCAAAGGTTACACCTTAGTGCACCACACACTTAGTGCCTACCTAACTCCTCTATTCTCTCTTATGGTTACATCTTGAAACCTTAGATGCTTTATCTTAAACAAAGGTTTACAAGTGTTTATATAGGGGTATATTTGTTGGGATTTGTGCTTACGTGCCATCCCATTATGTATGAATATTTATTTAATATTTAAACTAGTGTTATTATTTCAATAAATCGCTAATTATATTTATATATGGTAAAATGCTTGTAACGTTTCAGACATTGTACAATCTGAAAGAGTTCAGATCTGGTCTAAATGAGTTTAGATCATTGCTAAGATTAGCAACGCTGAGAGTTATAAATGCTAAGAGTTGGCACTGATAAGAGTTACCAAGTTATAAGAGTCAGTAATATCTAAAGAGTTAGAGTCTTGTCTGAAATGGAACAAAGACCTAAGAATATATTAGTAATGACATAATTGTAAAGAGCTGCAAATAGTGCTAGGAAATGTCATTATACAAATATGTTCTCAAATATTATGTTCCTGATCTATCTTCACTGATACAGGTCTGTCAGTGAATACCTTAACAAATATATAGATTAGTGTATGTCTATATCTGGATGGTTCAGATGGTTATTCTTAACAAATCATGAGTTTAGTGGAAGCTCGTATAGAGATACAGGTATTCAGTAAGGACTGAATACTGAACAAACTCACAAAGATCTCTAATAGACATCCCATAAAACCGTCAATTGAGGATCTTTCGAGTTGAGTAGTATTCGTGGTCCTTTGACCTGAGTGCCACGGTGGGCTTGTGAGTGATCTACCATACTTTGGTTCCACACATGTCAGAAACCTTTCATGGTCTGGTCACTGGGTGTCACTGGGTATGGTCCGATGCTCATGGAGTCTGGTGTGCATAGATATGGGATCCATTAACTCATTTGGGTGAGTATTATATCCTAATACTCTATAGATTGTATTTTAGAAAGTCTTATGGCTATAAGCAATAATTTCCGGGAAAATAGTTTAACCCTAGGGATAAATAATATTACAAAAGTGTTTGGAAATATTATTTATTGAAATACAATTTAAGAGATAAGTTTTCAGTCGGGTATATGGAGATTTGACTGTGTTGGTCTATATCTCTACTCTACTCGGATATAAATGATGGAGAGATTATATGAATATGTTATAACCTCAACTTATATGGTCTAACACGCCACTTTGTAATATCTATAACGTGTGTGTGGGGCATCGTTCACGGACGTATGGAGGAGTTCTATATGACAATTTGGGCATGGACCTAGAGAGTCTCACAATATGAAGTGTACTCGTTGTGCACTAGGGCAGCATAATGGATTGAACAGTTTCATCCTAGAATTCCAGCAAACCGAAAATATATTTCGAGGTTCCTCGGGTTGTGCACTTATTTAAACTTAAATGTTAAGTATATTATTTAATTAGTTGACAATATTTATTAACTAATTAGATATTAACAAGTGGCACAATTTTATTGTATGAATTATTTTACCATAAATTCAACCATTTACCATGTTAGTAAAATCAAATAAGGTAAATATTAATTATTCAAATTAATTATTTAAATAGTTTTTGAATAATTAAATAAATGTTATTTAAATAAATAAAATATAATTTTATTTATTTATTATTTTATTCCTAAATAGAAGACATACTTAATTTGAAAAATATAAACTAAATTTAGTGAAGCACCATTTTATGATTAATGGTTAAATTTATTAGACCATTAAAATGGCCACAAAAAATTATTTTGGTAGTTGGCCACTTAATCTAATTTTGGTGGAACACTTGTGAAGTTGTTGTAACCATTAAAAATGGTTGAGTTTCAAGTGTGTTAACAAGAGAGTGAATGAAAATTTGTACAAGGGTTGAGAGGAAAAAGAAGAGTTGATTTTGAGAGAGTTTTTCAAAGAACAAAGACTTATGAGAAAAACCAAATGAGAAAAAAAATAAATCCTTCATATTTTTCTTTTTAGAATCAAAACCTTGTTGCTGGAGATTATATTGTTGCTATTCTAACTTCACAATCCCACCGGATTGTTGTGAATTAGAATTGGACAAGAGTGCACTTCAAGGTGAGCTCAAAATTGGAGCAAAGATATTTGGAATTCAAAATCTTCATCGGAGGTCTTCAAAGGTATATTTTCTATATTCTTAAGTTGTTAAGAATTGAACTACATGTGTATATGTTGATTACTTGATAAATTTCACTGCCAAATACATGTATATTATGCATAATTTTAATTTTTCAATATGTACACAATCACATGCATACACCCTAAAATACGTCAACAGTATTTCGTGCTTACTAACCCTATTCCTTGTTGGAGTAAGAGTCCACTTGTTTTAGAAGTCCAAAACTTCTCAAAACTCAAAATCCCAAACCAAAACGAACATCCTAAAGCGTCTAGACGCCGCGGTGTTGGCCCTTTTCGTGCCCCCCGCTGCGGTGCTCAGTCCTGGGTGCCGCAGCGCTGGCAGCTTCTCCCACGGTTTTTTCGTTTTCTTCGCATCTTCAAGTCCTGTTTCACTTTTTTTTTCGTGTCTCACACGTCCTAGACTTTTTCATACGTGTCCCACAAGTTTTAGACTTCTTGTGACTCTCCACTTTAGTATTCATCTCAATTTTTGTCTAACCAAAATTGTTGAATTACCAATTTTTTAACAAATTTTATAATAAAGAAGAATAAAAACTTACTGTTAATGCTTATCACCTTCTAGCCAGCAAAGCAAGATTTAATTGCATAGTTGATAAAGGAATTTTTCGGTTTGATGTTTTGTTTTTGCTTCCAAATATATGATGCAAGATTTAATCTGCATAGTTGATAAAGGAATTTTTCGGTTTGATGTTTTGTTTTTGCTTCCAAATATATGATTCCTTAATCTGAAGAAAAGGAGGTTAAGGATAGCTGAAAACCTCTTTTCCCTTTTCTTTCTTTTTTTTTTTTTTTTAAATATAATTTACTGCAACAATTTGAAAAGTTTAAAAAATATATTTCAAAGAAATTTTCTTTAACAAAAAATTTATTACATATTATACACTTGAAAGGATTAAATGGGTTGTTCTTGTTCACCACACATAAATGATCATTTCATTTGTGTTTATTTGTTAGCTGGCCACCCGTTGGAAGCACCCCGACCCCGCGGATAATTTGTAGTTGATGATTAAAAAATAAATAAAAGTTAATTGTAACATTCAAAGTTTTAAATGGATTTCTCATTACTTTCAAAATCTAATGAAAAGTCCTTTATAGATCTTAAAATAATACCAAGACTTAGTGGAGAAAATTTTAAAATTAATAGAATCTACTTATACTTTAATCTATACGAGATGTAAATACAATTATTTTCATTAATCTTCAGTTTGATTGAAAAATTGATATGTGGTTATATGAAAGTACAAACATAAAATATATATATATATATATATATATGGATCAAAATTTCACGGGAAATGTTTAAAAATAGCTAATTTTTTAAAACAAAAATTTATTTTAATCATAAAATAAATTTATGAACTTTATTAATTTTATACTTGATTTTCATACTATTTTATTCTTAAAATATTTTTGCACCTCTCTTTCATTAATTATTTAAAATTTTGATTAAAATATACGTTGAAATTAATTAAAATAAATAATTTAGAGTAAAGTAGGCTAAAAATAGTAAATTTAATTGAAAAATTATGAAAAAAACAAAATTCTGCAAAAAAAGTTAGAGAAGAAGGCTAAAGTCGACATGGCCTCGTGCTCAACTCGCAGCCAACTTATGGTCAACTCGCGTCACACCTTGAGTGCGGAGCAAGACCTCTTTCCGCGCCTTGCATGCTCAGTGTTGTGTAAGTTGGGGCCTTGCGCCACACCTTGCGTGCAGGACATTGCATAAGGCCCCAACTCACGCAATGGCCCACCGGTGAGGTGTGGTGCGAGGCCCTTTCTCGCGCCTCGCGCGAGGTGCAAAATATTCTGAATTTATCTATTATTTTTATTTTTTATTTTATTATTTTCATATTTTTTTTTGTATATTAATGCACATAATTACTTGTTATTAATATAAAGTATTTTTTAAAATTTATTTAGATAATAATAATATTTTATGATTAATTTTATAGTTTAAACTACAAATATTTTTTAAATTTTATTATTTATAAAGATAATTTTATTAGTTTATTAATTTTTTAATTAATAAAAATTTGTCACATAATTTTTTATTATAAAAATTTATAACATTTTAAAAGCAACTACATTTCCCATTTTTCTCCTTAAGAATCTATTTGAGGTTATATGTAAATGAGATCCTTGGATTTTTCAAACCACGTAGTACTAACTGAAGGTTCCTATCCACCTAAAAGGAAAAATATAATGTAAGAAAAGTACGGCCACAAAGTACTTTCCCTAGTGGCATGACTGAATATCAATTTATCACAAGCAATTAAGCAATCAAGCCAACCTATAATCATCCAGCACGTGTCAAACACCCCACAGAGCTAATAGATATAATTAGATATTCAATCAACTTTGCACCAATTATAAGACCCCTCCCCATATTCTTATCCTGCACTCCATTTACTTTGTTTGAGTGCTGAAAGAACTAACTCCCCTGGTTCTAAAGACTGATTATTCTGCTTCCCGAAAATGGCAGCTGAAATGGCTCTAGTAAAACCCATTTCCAAATTCAGCACCGTCACTCAGCCAAAGTTTGGCACCCCAACAGCAACAACATGTTCTTTGCGAACAAGATTTTCTACAATCAAAATGTCAGCCACTTCCGAGCAAGCTGCTGCTACTGCCACCAAAAAGCCTGGCAAAAAGGCAAACAAAACTGCTATCAAGGAGACCCTTCTGACGCCGAGGTTTTACACTACTGATTTTGATGAAATGGAGACCCTTTTCAACACTGAGATCAACAAGAAGCTCAACCAGGCTGAGTTTGAGGCTCTGCTACAAGAATTCAAGACTGATTATAACCAGACTCACTTTGTGAGGAACAAGGAGTTCAAGGAAGCTGCTGACAAGATGGAAGGCCCTCTCAGGCAGATCTTTGTTGAGTTCTTGGAGAGGTCTTGCACTGCTGAGTTCTCTGGGTTTCTTCTCTACAAAGAGCTTGGAAGGAGACTCAAGGTATACCTCATTTTCATCATTTGAACTTGGTTCCTTTTTTATTTATCTATTCATTATTTATATTTTTCAGTGTTTTCTTGCATGAATGTCAATTTTGTTTAGTTGCAAGCATAACATCTCTTCTTAAACTCTAAATTAGTAATATGGCCTAATTTTTGTTAATTTCACTGATTTTGTTGATATTCTTCGCCCAATTTCTCACATGACAGATATAAAAAAAATTAATCAGTTAAAAGTATTATCTTGATTGCAAAATACATGACAAATCTTCTGAATATTTAATAAATTTCACCTCATGATTAAGTGGTAAGAGTTCATGAAATTTTAATGATGACGGGTGTCTTTACAATATTTAACTTACTAATTGAAATTGAGCTTAGCATCTGGCTTTTAATCAGAATCTTCAAATTTAATTTTAAAACTAAATGATTGTTCTATATGATGTGTGCTCAAAACTCGATGTATTAGGTTGTAACTTGAGACTTTTCTTTCTTTTCTTGATTTTATTGAAGAGTTGAGTCAATTTGCTCTTTTATCTTGGAACATTTATGTTTTAACTAATCATTTGAGGTTTCATGCTGTAGAAAACCAATCCAGTGGTGGCTGAGATTTTCTCTCTCATGTCAAGGGATGAAGCCCGGCATGCTGGGTATGCATGCATTTTGAAGATCTCCTGTATATCAGCGTAGATGCTTGTGCTGCTCTTATATAAATGAGCTTTTTGTTTTGTTGACTGCAGGTTTTTGAACAAGGGACTATCTGATTTCAATCTGGCATTGGACTTGGGCTTTCTGACAAAGGCTAGGAAATACACATTTTTCAAGCCAAAATTCATCTTCTATGCCACATATCTATCTGAGAAAATTGGATACTGGAGATACATTACCATATACAGACATCTTAAGGCTAATCCTGAGTACCAATGTTATCCCATTTTCAAGTATTTCGAGAACTGGTGCCAAGATGAGAACCGTCATGGTGATTTCTTCTCTGCCTTGCTTAAGGCACAGCCTCAATTCCTCAATGACTGGAAGGCAAAGTTGTGGTCCCGATTTTTCTGCCTCTCGGTAATACCTCATGCTTTATAAACTATGATTATATCTAACACAACTTGCACATAAGCCTTGGTTCTCTCTGTGGTCATCTCAAGATACTTTAGGTACAACCACAGAAACGTAGTATAAAAAGGATGTTGAAAGAGGTTATGGAATCTTGTAAAGTTGGTTATTAAAATGCTTAGGTTTGTGAAATATATGTAGGAGTTTATATTGCACGCTATTGAGTTTAAATGTATCTCTACTAAGTCTTGCAACATATAGGTTGTTCTTAAATTTATAAATTGTTGATAAATTTATCCTTCATATAACTTAAAATTGTTCATGCAGGTGTATGTGACAATGTACCTCAATGACTGCCAGCGTACTGCTTTCTATGAGGGCATTGGACTTGACACCAAAGAATTTGACATGCATGTCATCATTGAGGTTAGTTTGTCTCATATTTCTTTGTACAAAAAATTTATGAAGATGTTTATGCTGTGAATCTCTAAGTGGACATCGTCCTCTGCAATGTGTAGAAGCTGATCCAAGTTCACTTTGATATCAATCTACTTTTCTATATTTGCATTTTGATTTATAATGTGACATTCCATCAATTTTAGTTAGTATCATATATGCCAAGATGACCTGCAAATGAGGAGAGGGATAACCACTTAAGAGCAAACAAATACTGTTTAGTCATTCCTTTTCTTCCTCTTTGTCTCTGCTACCATATGAAGCTGAACAGAAAGATCATATTTTCCACTAATATGGAATCCATCTTAGTCATAAACTCATTGCCTTACGATGTTACGTTGGAGTAGAAAACATATCTTAAATTCTTAAGAATAATGACAGACATCATGTCTTAAATTCTTCCATTTTGTATTCATTAATTTTGCTTATATGAAATTCCTTTTGTGCAGACAAATCGCACAACAGCAAGAATTTTCCCAGCAGTTCTAGATGTCGAGAACCCAGAGTTCAAGAGGAAGTTGGACCGGATAGTGGAAATTAACCAGGAGATTATTGCTGTTGGGGAAAGCCAGGACATTCCCTTGGTCAAGAACTTAAAGAGGATTCCACTGATTGCTGCATTAGCATCTGAGCTCCTGGCTACATATCTAATGCCACCCGTTGAGGCTGGGTCTGTTGATTTCGCTGAGTTTGAACCGCAGGTTGTATACTGATTTTTTTTTTTGTAGAAAGTTCCACTCACCAAATCTTGTGTTCAGCTTGAATTTTGCTGTTAAAAATACAAGAATTTCAGGCAGATGTAACTGAAGATACATGGTTATGTAGAGTGCCCCTTTGTTTTTCCTTTAAATAACAGAATTTATTTCTATGCATTTAGCTATCGTTAATCGTCTCTTTCCTTATCATATACTTGTCTATTTGATGCACAAATAGTTTCTGATATACATCTTAAAAGGTCAAACGATTACTTGTTACCTAGAACCAAAGATTTTCATGTTTTCGTTGCGTGGAACGTGATGTTGTTTAAGTTTCCGAACATGGAACATGATGTTTCTGCTATAGATCTTGGGAATGTATCGACAATCTCCCTCAAAGGTACTTCTTCATGAAGTTTCCGCTAGGTGTTTGAACTCGTAGGCTCAATTAATTGCCCCATGTTTCTTTTTCATCTTGTGGCTCTCCATAAAAAGAAAATTTCTGCAAAATCTACGGAATTGTCTCAACACTGGCAACATCTTCTTTACTTAATTGCATATATGCGTTATTAACTTCTAAAACCTAACTCTACTACATGCATTAAGCAGTTAATAATGTAACCAATTAATGTATGCTTGGCACTGCCAGCTAGGCTTAATGAGAAACAAAGAGAAAATAGATTAGGAAGGAGTAGATGGTGCACATTGTATCAAAAAATGCATATTGATCGATGATCC
Organism: Ailanthus altissimus; assembly: GCA_946807835.1. Classification (NCBI taxonomy): domain Eukaryota; kingdom Viridiplantae; phylum Streptophyta; class Magnoliopsida; order Sapindales; family Simaroubaceae; genus Ailanthus; species Ailanthus altissimus. The sequence goes on along the minus strand of OX327697.1, from coordinate 15,062,721 downwards.
AAAGGGTATACATTTGCTGTCTCAAAAGCTGAGATTGCAAGGCCAGCAAAGTCACGAGACAAAAAAGGGGGAATTCCATCACTCTCATTTAGTTTTCAACTCTTCTTTCTTCTCTCTGTGGCTGAACTATCAACTTAAATGACCATACTGCAAGCAGAGTTCCCTGGAGTGGAGCAAGCCAATATACAAGGATGTGTTCCTTGGTTATATGATCTCCACGAGCATAAGCCCATCCCATCACCTAGAGATTTTGTAAAATTTTAAAATCAAACAAATATCTGTAATTCTACATGCTGCAGCTAAAGCAAACACAGGGAATATATATGTATTTATTATGGGTACTTACAGAAGCTGGGTTCATGCATCCACCAGTGAGATCAGAGCCAAGAATATGAAGAGTTAACTTGGAGACACTTGAGATCCAAGTTTTCATGAAAAAACTCCCTGGGATCTTTCTTGCCAGCCCAAGTGAGATGGTAACAATTGCAAATGTCAGCAATCCTTCTGTCAGTGCACCATGATGGATGTCAACATTCAAACGTGGCCCAAGTCCTATTTCAGGAAAGATGTCAATTATGAGCCTAACCCCTATAATTGATCCAATCACCTGGGAAATAAGTTAGAAATACCAAAAAAAAATTTAAGTACATAAAAAAAAAAGTCTTGCTATACCTTGGAAACAATTATAAGCCTTGTAATACCAGTAACATTACAAGATATCATTCAAAAACTTGAAAAATAGGATGGATAGTTTAAGTTGATTTAGTTAAACACAAAATGGCTAGATTGCAGGTGAAGACCATCAATTGTTTCTGTCAAGATTCGATTCTAGCAAACCTTCCAGCAAACCTTCGAAAAAAGGATGCATCGTTGAGTGCAAGAGGCCTCACCTGAATACATCAGAATGGATAAAAAGGATGCCTGTTGTGAAACCTATAAAAATATGATGATAAGATTTTGTGCTTGCCCAAAATATGTATGATTATAGATTTCAACTCATTCTAGCACCATCATAAATCTTATTCAGATATTATTCCTTTTTATGGAAAATAAAAACACTAACATAAGAGAAACTAGAAATCTGCTGGATGTTCAAGAGTGGAAAGATGGGAGAGAAAAAGAAAAGGTCCTCAAGAAAGGAGAAAAGATTGCTCTCAGTCAAATGAAGGAATGAAAACCAAGAGACCAACTGATAAACAAGCATTTGAAGCAACAATTGATTTACTCCTCTGGTTACAATTCAACCTCACTCCTATTAGCAAAAATAAATTTGACTATAATTCAAAACTTAATTGCTCCAACACTTCAAGACCAGAAACAGTGGTTGAGTGCATGAGCCCCCTTAAAGATAGGCATGATTGTCTTTTGATAGTAATTGTGAATGCCGGGGATTGCCTTCAATTCAAAACAAAACGCACCCAAGCAAAACCAATATCAGATAAAAAGAACCCTGACTGCAGTGGATAAGGAGAAAAATCCATTGCCTCCTGTCTGAGTTCAACATATCTAGTAGGAATGTTCCATGTTACAACAATTCCATTTTTGGAGCTTTTTTGAATTATATAATGCAGCCAATAAATGGAAAAAGAAAAAAGAAGAAAATGCTTTTGTTGTGATGTTAGTGTACCACACAACTGAACAGGTGATACCCCACACTCCGTTCCATGGCAAAGCTGAAAAAGAATATTTCAGCAGGTACCATCCGACAGAAGATGCTTGATCTGTATCTTTCTTTTTTCTTCTCATGTGTCATCCTTTTTCCTGCAGCAGGGCCTGAATATGAGTCAGTGGATTCAGTCTTCATTTCGAAGACTTCTCAATATGTAGTTGAACAATTATTTTTTGAAATATCTTCTAATCAAATTAACTAAGGGCCTTTCTGTTTTCTGAGATGCATACCTTCAACTTTTTATTCTTATCAGTCTTTACACATATCTATCTAAGAATGAGCTCTCAGGCCACTTTTAAATCATGAACAATCTTATCTCATGAGCAAGATGTATAGCCACAACATGAGCTGTCGAGGAGTCAAAAAGGACCAGGACACCACCTGCTGGTGGTAAAATGCAACAAAATTGTGTTACACTTTCCCATTCTCTGTTTAGGCTGATATAATTTTGATGTAAAAACTATCCTATCCCTTTCAATCTCCAAACAGTTTGGACTAAACCTTAGGGCAGTCCCCAGATAGAGCAAATAGCTAACTCACATCACTCAATTGAAAAGGTAGTATGATGGCCCCAAAGGTACTTGCCAGAAAAATTCCAGTGCAAGCAAAGCAAGGACCTGTAGAAACTGTATAAATATTGAATAGCAGAAAATATACAGAGAAGATACAATATTAATTACTATTTCAATCACATGTGAAACTGATAGACATTTAGATTGTTTTATCCAGATCATGAATACCAGAGTATTCATCTCCCCATTATTTATTATGCTTTTCCCTCTATAATTACCAATTTGAACCGCTGTGCTACATTTCCTCATTCCTCACAGATGATTCTGCTGCAAAACTCCCTGCTTCACGATATCAATCAGCCCAGCAATCTTAGTATGGTTCCACCACAAACCATAATTTACCAAGGTTGCATTTTATGAAGTTTTATCCTGGTTTGTATTGCGAACCCCCGGGATTATGAAGGATCTCCAACAATAGCTCAACTTTTACCAGCTTTATGGTGGAACTAATAGACCGTAAAGTAACAGACTACCATAACTGTATCCTATTTAAGCCCACCATAACTGAAATAACTGTATCCTATTTAAGCATCAATCTACCAACAGCTTATGACAAAATATACACGCTTAAAGTTTGCACTTTGCTACTTAAATAATTGGCAGAACATCCCTTGTGCATTTACCACTAGAGCTCAGGCCAACAAGGAATGAGAAACCTTGATCCTATGCACAAAGTTAAAAACTAAAGTTGAGACCAAAAGCAGAGATCAGTTCCTCCTACTCTACAATAGGATTGCTTCATGTAATCTTAACACAAAAGATGGAAAATCCTTCCATTGATCAAGAAACTCCTTTCCTTGGAAGAACATAAATTCGAAAGAAAAACAAAAGAGAATCTATCAAAATATATTAGAAAAGAGAATAACATCAAGAAAAAGAAAAATACAGTAATACAACCATATCAGGAGAACAGTTGCAAACTGAAATACTACTTGGCAAAAATAATCCAACCTTCAAAGGAAATTATTACTCCAGCGAGCCTTATGCAGATATTTTCCTTAATTGATGGCATCTATCACATAAAAATCATAATAAAATACTTTGCATTATCATTTTCTTCTGTTTTTGCAAAGAAAACAAACATATAAAGCAAAACCACCTGACATTGCGACCAAGCAGAACCAAATTCTCATTAAATGACCAAAGAAAGCAAACCCAAATCAGAATTCAATCCGCAAAGAGAAAGTAGATTACAAAAAGTTGATTTAATAACCAAAGAGAAGCACCGGAAAAGCTAACCTGAGCGGGGATTCTAGCGCCAACACTAAAGAGAAAATTACTGAAATCCCCAGAAATAGCACCAGCCAAAGCGGTTAAAGGATTATAAGTCCCTCCTTTGTAACTTTGCCCAAGAATGCAAAGAAGAACATGTTGATGATTGATAAAGCACATTTAATTACTTCGCCACTGGGTTCACGCCCCAATCCCAAAACTTTGTACACAAACATCTTGACCAAATCCACATGAAAGACATGATAAAATCTGATACAAGTAAGCGAATCCCACCCATCGTCAGAGCTTCTGTTCAACCTTCCGTTTCTTTTGAAATGACTGTTAGTGGGTCATGGCATGAGAATCGGGTAAGAGAATTGAGTGAACGGAGGAAACTGAAATGATATATATATATATATATATTTTTTTTTTTTTTGAGTAAAGATTTCATTTCATATCATTAATATCATTTAGATATTATATTAAATATTTTTAATACATAAATTAAATAAATAATAAAATAAAATAAATATATTTTAAAATCACTTAAATTAAAATTTTTATAAAAAAGAGTAATAATCATATTTAAATTAAATAAGAACAAATACAAATTTATTAAAAAAAAATTAAATTTTTTTTAAAAAAAAGATAACAAACTTCCTATTCACATAAAAGAGAGATTCAGATCTCTTGAATAAAAGAGAAATTATTATTACATAAAATTATAAACTAACTTAACCAGAGAGAAGAATTTGAATGCCTCAACAAAAACTTCGTCTGGAGGTAAGCAGTAATAGGTTCCCACGTTAAGGGGAGGTCAGAACTGATGACGGCGCCAAAATTATTGACAAGGCCACAACAACAAAATACACCACCAAATAACTATCCTCCACCCAATACAACCAAACCCCATATAGCAACATCTCAACCAAACGACAGTATTACAAGGCAAATATGTTTAGTATCCCATAAATAGATCATTGGTCAGCCACAACCCAGGTCGTTAATGGGGCATTTCCCGGACAGATCGGAGATGGGGAGAGGGGGGACACTGAAACGGCAGCAACGAGGTGCAACCGCGGCGAGGGGCAGCAGAGAGAGACATTGGCAACGCAAATGGAGGTTAGCATTAGCCAAAGAACACGTCGTGGGGCCAAGGGGGTTCATGGATGGCCGTGAACGGTGGGGCACAATGCGGAGCCCCGACCGATCACTAGAACCAGATGGAGCCAAACCGAAGATGAAGAGCTGGCAAAAAAGAAAAAGAAAAAATGAGAAAGGCTAGAGCAAGTAAGGGCTAAGGTTGGAGGATGGATGTGTCTACCGGAAAGGGGGCCTAGGCCCCCTCTTCGGTGGGTATTTATTAAAGGGAGGCGGCTACTAGCTTTGGAGTTGAGAGAGTTTAGTGCTAGGGTTTTCGGAAAGGGAAGGTACAATGCAATTGAATGCTCATTCAATGAATTTCAAAAACTGAAATGACTGTTATTCACTTATTTTTACTTTTTAGCACATAAATAATATCTGCTTTTTAGTGATTGGTTTAAAGTTTGTCATACACGTAAGCAGGAAGGAAAGTGACATCGGTAATTTGAATCACGAGGGTTCCAGGGAAGTTTCGCTAGTTTTTGTTCTGTTTTGACGTATTGTCGAATCCCATTTAGAATTCTTCTTTGCTCTCTTTTACAATGGGATGAAAAAATAGTCGGAGCCGGTCTGGTTTGGATCGGCTCAAATCTGTTCTATGAGTAAAAATGGTAAATTAATTGTGTTGTTTATCAGTGGCACCGCTCAGCACAAAATAAAAGCATGTTGTGCCGGAACTTAATGGCACATCTAGTCGCGTCATACTAGTTATGCGACCCAATGTGCCGCAGTAGTGCTAGCTCATCATGAGTCATATGTTGACAAAATTCATAATAGGCTGTGCCTATGGGCTAGGTACGGCACATAGGCCATACCTTTTTAACAAATTTTTTGAAGAATGTTTTTTTTGTTAGATTTTAACGTAATTTTGTTTTAATAATTTATAATAATTTTTTCTTATAAAATATTTTAAATTTTTAATTGAAATAACAATTAATATTATAATTTATATTAAATTGAAAATTTTAAAATTGTGTTATAATAATAAGTCATAAATTTATAATTGAAAATTTGAAGCATGAAGCAATTTTATTACAAAAAAAATATTTATTGATATTATTTTAAATTTGGGGTTAAGTTTATATCATTATAATTACAATACATTCCAAATAAGTTGGCACCCATTAAACTATTTATCATTCGCAAAATTTAACCATTTACATCACTATAGTTACAATATGAATTTCTAGGTCAAATCTCAAAGTAAGAAGTTCTAAAAATCTTTAATCATCTCTTATTGCCAATTTTATTTTTAGTCCTTTATATCTTCCTAATGTTTTACGCACATTACAGCCTATAGAAGTTTCTGATGTCAATCTTGATTACTTCTCGTCTAATATCCTATTTCCTACACTAAATTTCAATGCTACAATGTACATCAGAGTTGTTAGTAGATCTTGAGTCACGATGGATAACATAATATAAACTATTTTGTTTAATTTTCATTATGAAAAAATATCAAATTCTCTTTACTGTTGTGTACTCAACATAAAAAGTAATCAGTATCAATATATTTTTTCAATTGATAAGCAACAAAAAATAACGAAGGAAACAATTTTTTTTTTCTTACCTTTTAACAAAATAGTTCAAGCAGCCTGATCATAAATAGGCTGCTCATGTGTTTCTTCTATAGTTATAATTGATCCAAATTCATTCTCATAAAAAATAAATAATTGTTTGATGAAATTATAAATTTTGTCAAAATCATAATAAAGTCCATGGTGTAAATTTTTTGAGATCCTAGAAATTAAAACTTTTTTCACAATACCAATTGATTCTGAGATCCATTATGGCGGTATAAATAAATAACATAGAATGTTTCTCTAATAGTTTTGGAATTTAATCTCTATAACAATGTATATATCAGAAAACATAAAATTATCTCTATATTTAATAAAAACATCGCTAATATTATATATATAAGTCAAAAGCAATTAGAAGATGAATGCTAATACACACTTGAACATGCTAACATGGCATTATTAAATACTTTCAAAACGTGTATATAATAAAATGCAAAATTTTAATTATTGTTAGTTAGTATAATATCTTTTATTTTATCATTATAATAATATGCAATATAATCACTAAAACCTATACAACATTTCACCATCAAATATGTGGCATTCCAACGAGTTCTCATGTCACTATGAATCTTCTATTATCTAATCTAAAATTATTTAATACAATTTTAAATTCTTGTCATCTAATAAATGATGAAGTAATATATTTTATTATTTTTTTAATTTTTTCAATTTAAGAATTAATTATATTCAAACCATCTTAAACAATTAAATTAAGAATATAACAAAAATATCTTAAATGAAAAAATTTGAACTATGTGCAGGTATTAATTAAATTGAAAACATATTTATAGAATAATATTTGTACTTGCATTATCAAAAGTAATACTAATAAGTTTGTAAACAATTTGAAATTTTCTAAAAATATTCATTAAAAAACTAAAAATAATATTAGTTGTGTGTATATATTTTAATTTACGAAAAGTAATATTTTTTTTGTAAAAACTATTTATTATTAATATAATGCAGTGTAACACAAATATACCTCAAATTATTAGCATTTGTCTAACAATCAGAAATAATAAAAAATACTCTTTGAAATTGTGAGATTTTATCTGTTAGTTTTTGTTTACTATTCTCAAATACAGTGAAAATGTCATTTTTTTTATAGTATTTATAGGAATACGAGAGAAGTTTGATTGAATGTACATTTTTATAAATTTTTCATATCTTTCGTTTTTGGCGAATGAGAGAGGTTGCTCACTTGTTACAATGTATCTAGTCAATCTAGTATGCATGCACTACTGATTATATTGAAATCCAAAAAAATTTCCTCTAGGTGTAATTTTGGCCAATTGAGTTTAAGTTGGCTCATTTGAACCATATTTCTTAAAACATGTCTTGGCATGTCGATTCAAATGCCCAATGGCATGATTCGACTTGGCATCTAAAGCATTACTATATAACTTACAGGTAGCTTTTTCTTCTAATTTTTAGAAATTGCATCTGTACAATTCTCCAATGTGAAATAATTTCAAACATATGACGTTTGCCATCCTTTTGATTTACTAATACTTCCAATAATTTCAATTGTGGAAGCGGGTTGATTACTAAAAATTTGTGTTGATGAGATTAGAATATCTTTAAATTCATTTTGAGCATTGAGATTGGAACTTGCCATTATATGGATATTAAAAATAAAATTGGATAAATGAAAATTAAAAAAAACAATTTGAGAGAAATTTTTTAAAGAGAGTTAAAATGATTTAGGAGAGATTTGAGTTGAGTTGAAAAAAGATTGAGAGAGTGAAGAGTGTAAAGAGGAGAGAGAAAGTAGTTTGAGGGATGGAGTGTCATGTTTTTATTATTCAAATTATTTGCTCTTAATGCTTTCAATATTTTTGACTAGTTATTGATTGATTTAAGAACACATCGATAAACTTAAAAAATATATCATTGTATTTAGTCTAAGATAATTTGATACATAATTACAAAATAGTATTTGTAAATTTCAATATAAGACAGGAATATACCTATATGACATATATAGTTAAAAAAAACTTAAGTTTAATGAATTTTAATTTTATCGGGTTACCATAGGAATATAGAAAATTAGTAATTTAAAATATATTCACTTGACCATCGGAAGAGGCTAATGAAGAAGTTAGTGTCTTGAACAATAATAAAACTAAGAGATTAATAATTAAAGCATAATTGACATGCATTTTGGCTTGGAAGAGTTTGGCCATTTCATTGTTATGTTTATAATTTTTGAAGCTAAGAGAGTTGTTGGCTTAAGTTAAGTGTGATTTGAGAGAGAAGTCAAGAGAGAGAGAAAGCGCGCGAAAAGAGTGCTTAAAAGAGTTTAAATTGCACAAGACCAAATCCAAGATATCACAAGCTATCAATCTAGCTTTTAGAGCCCACTAAAGTCGACACCTAGAATATTTTGAGAGTATATTTCAAGGTGAGACTCTAAGCTTCATTTGTCTAAAAGCATCGACAGTTTATCAAAGGTATATTTTTTATTACTGATATAATTACCTAAGAAAATGTGCTTTATAAAAGCATTGATTATGCTTCCGCTGTATGCTGTGTGACACACATTAGTATTTCACTACCCATACATATACTCTCTGACATACCCCTAACAAAAAATGCAACAAGTTTTTGGTACCTTTGCTAGGGACTTTAAAATTTTATTTTTTTGCTAATACTAATACCAAGCTATCTTACTTTTAATTCAAACTTTTCTTTTTCTTTTACAAATTTGGTTTCAGTTCATATACAGAGCTAAAAGTGTTAACTTGACATCTTATGATCTTAAGATAGAAAGAACACTTCAAAGACTATTTTGAGAACAGAACCAAGCAAAAACCATGGATAATTATGATGTAGAAATTCAAAACTCGATAATAGTAAAAGCACATTGATCTTTGAGGGATTATGTAATACCTACAATAGATGGTATCTTTTAAAGCATACGATGACTAAATGTTAATGTAAATAGCTTCGAGATTAAGCCAAGCACAATTTAAATGTTGAAAGATTTTGTGCAGTTCAATGGCTCACCACATGATGATCCTAATGAGCATATGTAAATTTCTTGAAAATTTATGATACTTATAATATAATAGGGTGTTAGAAGATGTTGAGGCTATTCCCATTCTTACTAAGGGATAAAGCAAAAAGGTGGTTAATGTTATTGTCATCCAATTCTATAGGTACATGGGATGACTTGGCACAGAAATTTCTGGTTAAATTCTTTCCACTAGCAAAAATGGCCAAAATGAGGAATTACATAATATTTTTTATTCGGTTGGATGGAGAACCTCTTTATGAAGTATGGGAAATATTGAAAGACATGTTGAGGAAGTGCCCTCATCATGGGATACCGAACTGGCTATTAATCTAAACATTCTATAATGGACTAGCTGAGCACTTGAGGCTATAGTTGATGCAGTCACTAGTGGAGCTTTGATGAACAAATCTACAAATGAAGGGTATGATTTATTAGAAGAGATAGCGCCAAATAGTTATCAATGGCTAGCCGATAAAGTTACACCAAGAAAATTTGCAAGAGTCCATGATATATAGGCATTTACTACATTGGCTACATAAGTAAATATACTTTTAAAAAAAATTGATACATTAGGAGTAAATACCGTGAAAGCTTAAAATATCACCTGTGACTTCTATGGTAATAACCATTTAAATGGACAATGAATAGAGATGGCTCAATATGTTACGAATTTCAAAAGAAATCAACACAATTCTAACTTAAATTACTATAATCTAGGGTGGCGTAATCATCCAAAATTTTCTTAGTATAACAATCAAGGAAAATCTTCAAAGCCAATGAATCCACCCGCATTTGATCCCTAACCAAATCAACATCAACAAGAGAAGAAGTTAGGTCTAAAGAACTATTAATGCAATACATGAACAAGATATACCAACTCTTCCAAAAGCTAAGCAATTTCTCTATGAACCTTGAAATTCAAGTTGGACAATTGACATAGTAATGAACAACCATCCACAGGTAGCTTTTCTGAGCAATACAAAAGTGAATCCTAAAGGTGATAAAAAGCAGTGCAAAGTTGTCACCTTGAGAAATGGTAAAGAGTTGTCACCAACAGCCTATAACGTTATTGCAGGGCCTTTTTGGATCCATTATATGAAGTTGGTGCCTTTGCATCAAGTTGTCAAATGTGTTTCAAAAATAAGAAGAGGAATAATGGTCATTAAAGGAGAGAAAAAAATAAGTGATGTAATGTTATACAAATTCTCTCAAATCACTAAGGATAAAAGAAGAGAAAAAAATGAATGAAAGAAAGACGACAAATGCATCAAATGAGCACTAAAGGAACAATAAAGTTCAATGTCAGTAGAGATGAAAGTAACTAAGAATAGTAATTACTATGTTCGTGGCTAAAAGGAATTCTTTATGAGCAGGATTATACACCACCTAGTATTGAGGGAACTAAGCAAGTAATTTTGGACCCATTTGCCACTGATAGAAAAGTTTTATTGGAAGACAACCTAACTGCAATAGAGAAGTAAGAAATGATAAAGCTTCTTAGGAAGAATTAAGATGTCTTTACCTAAACACATAAGGATATAGTTGGGATTGATTTAAAGGTGATAATTCATAAGCTTAGTATTTATAAAGATTATGTTCCAGTATAATAGAGGTAATAAGGTTTGTATCGGAACATAATAAAATCATCAATAATGAGGTGGATCAACTATTAGAGGTAGGATACATCTAAGAAGTACATTACCTGAATTGGCTATCCAATATCATAGTGGTAGTCAAGAAGAATAAAAAGTGGTAGGTCTATGTTGATTATACAAATCTTAATAAGGCAACCCTAAAAAACTTTATCCCACTTCCCAAGATTGACCAAATAGTGGATGCAATGATATGATATAAGGGATTATCCTTCCTAGATGCCTACAATGGATACAATTAGATTAAAATAGACCTAAAGGATGAAAAGAGGACAAGCTTTGTAACAGAATGAGGGACTTATTATTATATCATAATGTCATTTTAGTTGAAAAATGTATGAGTCACCTTCTAAAAGTTGGTCCATTAGTTGTTTGAGAAGCTAATATGGAAGATCATGAAGCCTACATTAATGGCATAATAGTCAAGAGCAAGGAAGCATATAATCATCTTACAGATTTATAAGAGGTGTTCAATGTCTTTAAGGAGTTCAAGATGCAATTAAATTCCACCATGTGCACTTTTGAGATCTCATTAGGAATATTCCTAGGGCATGTAATTAGCATAAAAGGAATTGAACCTTTTATAAAGTTCCTCCAGCATAAGTATAAATCTTGAAAAACATTACAGTTCCCGAAACACCCACAGAGTCCAGATCATAAAAAGAAGAGTGGCGGCCTTGAGTAAATTCATCTCTAGGAGGTCAGATAAGTATAGGTGATAAATGTATTTAATGCATTATATTGTATCTCTCACAACTTGATATTTGCTTATTTTGAGCATGAATATGTGACTTTTTATATGTGTTAATATCATTTTGTAGGTTCAAAGTTAAGGAGATATTTGGTATAGTGCCTTGGCCTAGACGCCAAGTGCCTTATGCACTAACCGTATGCCCTTAAAAGTTCCCAAATGAAATGCCGAAGGGGTATATGGTTGGATTCAATTGCATTTTGAACTTTCTTAATACATCAATCACCTTTTGTAAATCTCTTAGATGAACTTCCGCCTTCTTGCTCTTAACCATTGTATCATTAATGTAAGCTCCACTATTCTTCATATTATCTTCCTAAAGACTTTATCACTACTAGAAAAACTAGCTTCACTGATACTAATTTGGCATGAGTAAATAGTTTTAATGACACAATTTCAAAGTGCTACTGTAGCCAATGTTAGAACTTACTAACTTTGTTTTTGCGTAAGTAATCTTTTGATACTATGGTGTTAGTATATAACTAATACTACGATACCAATAGCCTCTGACACTATGGTATCAGTAAATCGTTGACACTATAGCATCAAAGAATCACTAACATTGTGGTATCAAAAGATCATTGACAATAGTAGTATATCTATGACACTATAGTATCAAAAAGCTATAAAAATAAAATAATGATATTTTATTCAATTTAAAATTATTTTATTGGATATTTAAAACTTGATATTTTATTCAATTTAAAATTATTTTATTGGATATTTAAAACTTGTATTGTACATAAATTTTATCAACTTCAATAACCAATAATTTTTTTATTAAAAATAAATACCATAATTCAATGTCTTCACATAACTAAAAATATAACAAAATAGTTTTCATCTTATAAGCAAAATTGCCTTACAAGGAAGCTAATTCAACACTTAAATACACTGACAATGTTCATTTTCTACATCATTCTCTTCTAACAATAGATTTGAATAACATTGTTGTAACCACTAATACTGTCTAACAATGAAAACACCTTTTCGCAAAGTTTCACAAGAGAAGTTTTGAGCATAGATAAATGATCAGTATTTGGTGTGGTAGGAATTTTTGGTATTGTCAGCAATTAAACATGCTTTTAGAACAAGAGAAGCCATCTTGCAACTAAAGAATATATCAAAAATAGAGTTTGAACATCTTTAAAGTTGGTGTTTCCAAGGACTTATCTGAGCACAAAATATATTTGGCATTTTATTAAGTAAACACCATCTGTTAGAGCCATTTCCAGTAAACATGATTCATTTATATTAGTCTCATTTTTTAAACACACACAAAGCCTCTATTTCATACAATCATATTGTGATAGAAAAACAAAGCCATGAGCTCTCTATATTAGAAACGAATCTTTTACGATTTTTCATAAAAGTAACGATGAGGAATATTAGGTGAACTTGAGAAACCCTAGTACCAATTGAGCAAAGGGTATATTGAACTCTGTAATGTATTTCTAGCTTAAATGATCAAAAGAAATCATTACGTGATAAAGATAAAAACTTACAGGAAAATCACATTGAAGAAAACATAATATAGTTTAACCTATTTGATCTTGAGGTCATCATCAGCCTCTGAAGAACAAACAACACAATTCTCATTCCTAAAAGTACACAAAGTTGCATATATTAGAGTTAAAATCAAATATAAATGAAATAAAATACAATTCTATAAAGTATCAATAAATAAAAATATCAATCAATTGTGTGTAAAGCTAAGAATTATCCAGGTTAACAACTATTTGAGGAATTGCCTTTCTCTTCGTGAAATTAGGATAAAGCGAAGAACCCAAACCAAGTTCAACCCTAAACCCTAATCTCATAGGGGGAGAAGGGTGATTCCTCCAATAAATTGGTATTAAGAGCTAAGTTTGATAATATAAATTAAGGGTATTTAAACCATGGCTACGATCAATCAAGAAATAGAGAAGTTTAATGGGATGAATGACTTTAATCTTTGAAGGAAGAATGTTAGGGATGTACTAGTGAAGGAAAGGTTAGACTCAGCCTTGGAGGAAGCCAGTTCCTCAATTAGTGAAGGGATGACAACCTCAAAGTCCAGGGAGAAAGATTGAGACACGATTTAGAAAGATGCTCACAGTACCATAACTTAGCGTTGAGCGACGTACTAGTGAAGGAAAGGTTAGACTCAGCCTTGGAGGAAGCCAGTTCCTCAATTAGTGAAGGGACGACAACTTCAAAGTCCAGGGAGAAAGATTGAGACACGATTCAGAAAGATGCTCACAGTACCATAACTTAGCGTTGAGCGACAAAGTATTAAGGGAAGTTAGTGATGAAGAAACTGCTTTAAGGTTAAGGAAGAAACTCGATGCATTATATATGAAGAAGTCTATTACAAATAGACTTCTTGCGAAGAAGAAACTGCATCAGTTAACTATGCACGTGGAATCTTTATTGAGAGCTTACATTGACGAATTCAACAAGATCATCCTCAGTCTTGAGCAATTGGGCATCAAAACTGAGGATGAAAATAAGGCCATAATGTTGTTAAGTTTATTGTCAAAAAGCTATGAGAGCTTTGTGGATACGCTGCTGTATAGTAAGGAGTCCTTAATGATGAATGATGTTAAGGCATCATTGAACTCAAAATAGTTGACAAAGAGATTTGAATTCGAGAGTGGAGTAGTGTTGCTTGCACAAGGGTAGAAAAACAACCAATCAAAGAGAAGATCTAAGAAGTGTTTCCTTTATTATAAGAAATGACACTTTGTGAATGATTATCCTAGATCAATAGGCAAGGATGGATATACTGCTATCGATAGTATTGGAGAAGATACCAAAGTTATAGACAAGCTAATAACCTCAAAGGGAATGGAAAATGGATACTAGATTTGGGGTATAGCATCCATATATGTCTCGACAGATCATTGTTTACCAACTACAAAGCTAATAAAGGTAAAACTCTAATGGAGAATGATATGACTTGTGAGATCATGAAAGTTTATAAAATAAGGCTGGGGATACAAGGTGGAGAAACTAGGGACTTACATAGTGTAATGTTCCTAAGCTGAGGAGGAACTTGATATCCCAAGGCAAGCTCGATGAGGAGGGGTATTCGGTTAGAGCGAAAAAAGAAAAACTAAACGTAGAAAAATAATCTATAAGGCTTGAGGGTGAGAAGCACAATAGATAGGGCACTGTGTGCTTAATGGGATGACTATAAGTAGCCTAACGCGAGGTGTTAGGATAATGCAGACCACTAGGTGAAATCAAAACTATGCACATTGAGGTGATAAGGGTAAGAAATGAGTGCAATGCATTAATACCTAATACAAGGTGCATGAATGCCTTTGGAGACCTAAGTCACTAGTTTGTGGAAAATTAAGTCTTGGTGGAGATTTAACTGGACTTAACTCTAGGTGATAGAGTATTGGTGTGGATTAGATCTAGAAGCTTTTTTATTTGGAGATTTTGAATCAAGAAAGGGTTTATTGAAGATTTGGTAATTCAACAATCTTATTTAGGCAAGAATTATGAAGAATATCAAATAAGAGAGTCATAAGAAATCTAGAACGTGTGAGACACACATAAGAAAGTCTAAGATACGTGGGACATGAAGAGGAAAGTGAAATATGACTCAAAGACATGAAAGAAGACAAGAAAAAGATGAAACTCGGTACAGGGCTGAGCGTCGTGGCTCTCAAGGTTGGACTGGACGGCGCCTAGAATAGTATGTCCAGCACTATGGCGCTGGCCACGACATGACACAGTGCTGCGGCACCAGAGTAGGGGGAGTTTGTTTTCAATCTGAATTTATGAGTTTTAAGAATATTTGGACTTTCAAAACACATGGACTCTTATTTCAATTAGGATTAGGGTTAGTAGGCACGAAATAACCCATATATAAACCTTTTAGTTTAAAATCAAGCATTAAGAAAGATTCTAAGAGAGGAAAAAACTAGGTAAACACTAAGTGCTTATGTGCGCTAGAGTGCAATAGCAATTTAGGTATTCATTATTCGTGGGAGAGTAAGGGTACACTAAATATTTGATCCTTTTGAGTGTTCTTCATTAGATTTTCTTGTAAATTTTCTAGGGAGTTAATAAGAGAGGCTTGGATTTTTGGATCCACCGTGGATGTAGGCAATTGGCTGAACCACGTAAGTGATTGTATTGTGCTATTTATTATCTGCTTTACTTTCTTGCTATTTTTACTTGATATCTAGGTTATTCCACTGCAAAGAGGTTAAGGTTCAAGGTTGAACTTGGTTAGAGTTCTTCATTTTAATCTAATCTCACGAAGAGATTGCAATTCCTCCAACAACAACTCCTCAAGGTAGACCTGATCATAAGTTCAAACAAGTCAAGACAATTGCATAATAAAGTAGGTGCACAATGGACATAACAATTAATAAATATAGGAAATGAAATCATTTTAAGGGCTCAAGCTAAAACTAAGTGCAAAAGATCAAGTTGTATTAATTATGTGGGACAGAAGTGATTAGACCATAGTTTGACAACTGAAATTAGCCTAGGGCAAAGAGGTAAAACGACAGACAAAACTCTTTACCTTTAACTTGGGAAGTTCCAAATGTCCATTACATTAAGACATGACAAAATTAATACACATTTAATTCCACATGCACATACTAAATTCCTTAAACTATGTATAAGAAAACTAATTTCACAATCTTTAAAATCCTGCATATAAGAAATGTTGTCTTTCTCCAAGCAGTGTACAGATGAAATTTTTTATTTTAATTCTAACTTTCCAGAAGACCTGTAAGCTAATTTATTATATTGAAAAAGTTAGACTAATTAATTCAACGAACAGCAAAAAGAAAAAAGATTGATACCAACTTTGTAATTGCATTTGAAGTTCTTGGCATCTCCAAATTTTTTAGCAGAACACAACTGTGATTTAACCTCTGCTAGAAGCTGCTCAGTTTATGTAACTGAGACTTTGTGATCTCTAAATTGTTAGTACATCTAGCTAAATCAATTACCAAGTTATCTTACTCCAATTTCAAATCTTCAAAATCTTCCAATACGAATTTGGAAGCTATAGGTTTTGATTCATAGCATACAATACTGCTGGGCCTACCATTGGTTTAAAATGGAATTTCATAACAAGTAACCAACCCTATGTAAATTAGCTAGATTAGTAACCAATTCCAAATCAAACTACTAAAACTAAGAAATTAAACAAAAACGAAGAAGAAAAAATAACTTAAATTATTATTTTTTTTTAAAACCATTAACCCTAACACACTACTGAGCTGGTGGAATTACTAGTGGTTCTGGACCAAATTTCTTTGGACGTACTTTTGCTAAGGTTAGTTCGACTAAAAGCTAGGGTTTGTTACATTAATGCCACATCGGTCATCGGCGATTCTCATCGACTTGCTGGCTCTATTATTATTCATGACTACTAAAGGGAAAAAAAACTTAACTAGAAACTCATTGATACAAAAACAAGAAACAAGAAAGGGTATTAGGGTTTTGTTAACGAATTAAGGCTTTAAAAAGGGGAAAAAATGTCCAGACCGTCTGTAATTTGGGAAAAGAGATATGCAGACCCTCATAATTTAAAAAAAATTATTTATACCCCTCTTAAGTGATGGAAACCGTTAACTTTAACATAAAATTAAATTCAAATGCTCAAAGAGAAATTCAAACCTTTGATCTCTAATATAATAGTAAACACTTTAATCAACTAAACTATTCTAAGTTTTTGTTTGTATATGTGATTAAAAATTTTATTAGGGATATTGTCCTTAACTAACTATTCAAGAAAAGAGACATTAATCAGTGTTAACCGACATTGACAAGTTGTTGACTACTATTAACCATCGTTGACCGACAATGATCAACAACTATTGAGCTGTCGATGACTAAAGTTGACTGATTGTTAACTGATCATTGACTAACCATTGACCGATCACTAACCGCTGACTGATGTTGATTGGCGTTGACTAGTTGTTGAACAACGTTAACTTACTTTCGGTTAAAAGGGAGTGATTTTTTATTTTTACTCTTTTGGATATTAACCTTAATAGATTTTGTCACCTAACAAGGGTATAATTAGAATTTTTGAAATTATAGGAGTCTTCATATCTTTTTTTTTCAAATAACGAGGGTTCGGATGTCCTTTTATCCCCCATAAAAATAGTAGAAATGAGGGCATTGGCATCTATAACAAAAATTATAACTAACCAGTATTTTTTCACCATCAAAATATCCTCAATTAACTTAGAGAAAAATCCTAAAAGAGAAGTTTAGAGAAAATCCAAAAACTCAAGAGAATAATTTAAATAGGGAAAAGGTTTACCCACAAATGAGAAGTACTCTTACAAAGACAATTTTTGTATGTGTATGTAACCTTTTCTAATAAGCTCTAGTGAATTGCTTAATGGTTTAAAAAGGAAGAAATTGGCTTTGAAGGATTTAGGAATTTAAGATATGGTTAGGATATGATTTAAGGATTTAGGTTGCAAATGGGTTTAATAGATTTAAGGATTTAAGGTACTGTGTTATATGTAGGAAATGGTAAAAGAAAAAGAATAAGACTACTGCACATGGGAAATTGCAAAAGACGAAGAAGAAGAAGACCATTGCAGCATGCATGTTGGAAATTGCAAAAAAAAGGAAACTTTGCTATATGAACTTAGCAAATCTCAATTTTGCTAAGTCTTATGCCCCTAAAACACTTCTTTATTTCTAACCCACAAAACCTTTTCTTTTGGGACTTAATAGTTTTTTCTTTGCTTCCTAAAAAAGACAACATTTCATTAATTCTCAAAAAATGCCCTAAAACGTTGTCGTTTTAAGGCAAGAAATATTATTTTCTAAATATTAATTTTTTAAAAATAAAATAAATATTTTTTTAGTCAAAACAACATCATTTTAGATTTACTAATACTATAATATCAGTAATTTACTAATACTTCATATTTCTAATACCATAATATCAATAAATTCACAAACACTTTAAAGAAGTGTTAGTGATCAATGAGACAATACTATCAAACTAATATTTATTGACATCATTTAAAAAAGTGTCAACAGCATGGTGTCAGTGAAGCCAATTTTTTTTAATATTGTATTAACTAGTCTAGAAGGTAGTCCTACATCATTTGTCCAAATGACATAACCTTATAATAATAAATGTCTTGTCTTGTAATGAAGCATGTATTCTTTTTTTTCTTTCAGATTCATCTTGATTTAATAGTAACTTATGCGTTTAGGAATGACAACTTTCTTTTGCCTATTGTTGTATCCACCATTTGGTTGATCTTTGGTAATAAAAAGGAATCCTTTAAAGTGGCTATATTGGTATTTATGTAGTCGACCTATACTTTCAATGTCCCATTTTTCTTCTTATCTACCACCATATAGGAAATCTAATATGGGTGCAACACCTCCCAAATAAATGATAACTTGAATTTTAACCAATAAATGATTATCTTCAAGGTTGACATTTGTTAGTTTTTAGGTATTTAATTGAGTATTCTTTTTACTTGTTTTAGACTTATTTTGTAGTTTGGAAGCTTGGAGGAAGTTTTTAAGAAGTTGTGGAACCAATTGTAAAATTGTTGATTTTAGAGCAAAGGAAGCTAATATACAGCAAGTTGGCGTTGCAATGCTAGATCTTGACATCCCAGTGCCACAACAAAAAAAATTCTTGATTCGGGTCAGCAACTTGGCATTGCAATGCTAGATTTTGGTGTCATAGCGCTAAAACAAGAAAATTCAGCACAGTCAAGATAGTAAATTGGCATTATAGCACTGGCTTCCTGGTGTCGCAGCGCTATTCGCGATTAGAATTTTGAGAAATTGATCTTATTTTTCCAATTTCGACCCTTAAATCCAAATTATAAATAAAGACGTCTAAGGTTCATTAAAGGAAAGCTTGTCTGAGTGGAAAGAGAGAGAGAGAGAGAGAGAGAGGTGCAAGATTAAAGGTTGTCTCAATATGTTTCTCTCTTCTCTCTATTATTTTTTAATTCCTTGTATTTTTTATGAGGATGTTGAATCTTTTGTATATGGTTTTCTTTTATTTCATCATGAGCTAAACTTTTGTTCTAGAGTTTTAACTGGATCTCTATATGTAGTTTGAATTATATTTACCTCTTGATTCATATTATTCAATGATTGAATTATTTGTTCTATTTTGTGTTTAATATACTTTTTAGATGTTTGACCACTACTTAGATTAATTAGGTAACCTTATTGAACTTGAAAATGAATTTAGGGTTTGTCATCGATAGAATAACATATGATCATTGATTACTATAATGAGTTCATGTAAGATAGAAATATACTTACAAGACATATGCAATCATTAAAAAGAACTTAAGCTTAATGAATCCATTCTCAATTTAACTTAACTAGGAATATAGTGAGTTGATTAGAAAGGATATTTCTACCGACAATCAAAATAGGCTTATAGGTAATTCAGGATTCTTGGTTAGTGATTCTAGTCGAATAATTGATTCAAATAGGGAAATTAATAATTTAGGCAAAATGTAGAGTGAAAATTGAAACCATAGGCTTATCTTTTTATTAGTGAATTTATAAATCTGCTGCTGTAACTCTTATTATCTTTTATTTCTTTTAGTCTTTAATTTATTTAATTTCTACATATTTTAATTGATTGTTTGGATAAACTGAGAACTGGTATAGGTTATTACTTAGTAAATTATAATAACAAGTTCTCGTAGGAATAATGCTCTACTTCATCATTATATTACTTGTTTGCATTAACGTGCACTTGCATTATAAATTCACGTGACAATATTTCTAGTAACCTATCCACTTCATCACTAATGATTTTGTTTTGTTCATCACATAAATTGTTTGTATATATGTAACCTATGCATCTCATACATAAACATATATGCAACGAAAGCTGAAAATCTAATTTTTTAAATAATGAACACAATAAATTATTTTGTCTCATAACAATAATGAAATCAAATTAAAAATTAAGAATTTACCTTACAAGCCTTTGGAATAGATTAAGCTGGAGTTTTACTTCAAATGAACCCGTTGGCAATTCTAACAATCAGCAGAGATGAGTTTGATTGGCCAGAATAATAGTTTTAATTCTAGCACTGGTTTAACTCTTAAACCATTTAGATTAACTCTTAATTTATAGTTTAACACTTAAACTATATTTAAGAAATGGACTTAACTTTGTTTTATTCAACACTTGAATTATAAAAGCAAAATTCAAAGCTTCCATGGCTAGGTTAATTAGAGAAGAAGATGAAATGGTGTTTTCAACAATTGAAAACAAAGAAAAATAATTTTCTCTCTACCATTTAGCTAAAAGGTCGGCCATATTTTTGCACTCAAAAATGAACTTTTTATTTTCTCCACTTAATAGCCAAATTCATAAAAAATTCTTCTCCCTTTATTAAGCTAAATGGCGGCCATTTTTTTTGGCACAAAATAGCCTTGATTTTTGTTTCAATTTCACATATATAACAAGTCAAAATTAACTCTTTAATTTGATTTAACCATAGTTAACTTTTTAACTTAGATTTAATTTAACCTAACTCAAGTTAACATTTAACTCAAGTTAAGTTAAATTTACTTGTCAAACAAGTAATTAATTAAATATTCATCTAACCTAACTCAAATTAACTTTTAACTATAGTTAGGTTAATTTACTTTTACAACAAGTAAATAATACAATATTCATTTAACCTAACTCAAGTTAACATTTGACTATAGTTAGGTTAACTTACTTTTCCAACATGTAAATAATTAATTAACCTAACCTTAGTTAACAATTAACCTAAGTTAAGTTAAGCACTATTTAATTATTATATAAATAAATATCTTGAATATTTAATAATTAAATATGTGAAATTATCTTTAAGCCTTTACTTGGTTACTAAGTTAACCCAAAATGGGTCCTACCTAACCATACACTTGAGTAAACTTAACCAAAGGTTCACTATACGCCCACGTGTTATTATTTAATTGGTCAACAATAATTTTTAAGTAATTAATGTATTTAACTCTTAAGCATTGGCACGCATGCATTCCGAGGGTTCCTGAAACAATTGTTTGGTTTTGCTGGATTCTACTTGATTGAACTATTCAACCCAGTACGCTGCCCCAGTACATAACGAGTATAATTCATATTGTATGACTCTTTAGGTTCACCCCCGATTTGTCAAATAGAACATTCCATGAGTTTGTGATCGATGCCCCACGCACATGTCACAAATATTACAAATCAGCACGTTAAACCATACAAGTTGAGGTTATAACACATAGGTATAGTCTTTTCATCAATTATATCCTGAATGTGCGAGGACATAGATCAGCACTATCAAATTCTCATAAGCACATCCATGAAATTATCTATAGATTTACATTTCTATAAAATAATATCCACAAACTCTTTTGCGATATTGTTTAACCTTACTAAAAAATATTTTTCGGGATTTATACTTTTGGCCAAAAGACTTTCTAAAACACAAATCTTGGAGCATCAGGATATACAACTCACCCATATGAGTTGACGCATCCACTATCTATACACACTAAACTCTATGAGCATCGGACCATACCCAGCATACCCAGCAGTGAGACCATTAAAGATCTTTGACATGCGTGGAACCAAAGTAAAGTGGATCACTCGCAAGTCCACTATAGCACTCAGGTCAAAGGACCACGAATACTACTCAACTCAAGAAGACCCTCAATTGATGGCTTTATGGGATGTCTATTCGAGGTCTTTGTGAGTCTGTTCAGTATCCAGTCCTGATTGAATACCCGTATACCTATACGAACTCTAAGCTCATGGTCAGCTAAGAACAACCATCCGTACCATACAAATATAAGCATACACTGATCTATATAAAAGGGATTCATAAAAAGACTCGCATCGATGAAAATAGATCAAGAACGTAGTGTTTGAAAACATACTTGCATAATGACATTTTATAGCACCTATTGTAACTCTTTACAACTATGTCATTACTAGTATACTCTCAGGTCTTTATCCTATTACAGACAAGGCTCTAACTCTTTAGATTTCGCTGACTCTTATAACCTGCTAACTCGTAGCATTTATAACTATCAACGCTGCTAACTATTAGTACTAATCTAAACTCCTTTAGACCATATCTGAACTCCTTCAGATTATACAATGTCTGTAATGTTATAAGCATTGTACCATATATGTTTAATATTAACGATTTTATTTGAAATGTTTATTGTATAAATATTAAATAATTAATATTCTTACAACATTACAATAACACGTAAGCACCAACTCTAACATTATTTTTGTTCCTGTTTCTAGTTTAAAATTTGCTAGTTGGCTGTTTCTTATTAAGGCATTAATCTACCGTTTTAAAGATCTACAATTGCTTATGTTATGGCCATACTCTTTGTGGAAGGCATAATACTTTGGAACGATTTCTCTAAACTTTCAGAGTTGAAAAGCTTTTGGCTTTTATAAGAGGCCTTTATCTTTGTACTTCACCAAATCTTCTCTATAAAGGCATTAATCAAAATTAAAGGCTAGAAAATAAATTTTCCTCTTTTATCTTCTTTCACTCCTCTTCCTTTGAAATGTCACTTTGCTCATACACTTTGTTTTTCATTGTTTCTTATTTTCTGTGTGACAACCACAACTAATTCTTTATGAACTATGGCCTTATCTTCATTTTCCTCGATTCACTACTGTGATTTATATTTTATCACCATAAAATGGGTAAAATTCTTTCTCACAAGGTATCCTTAATATAATATCACTAGCTTCACCACCTTCTGATAGACTTGTGCAGCTACTTCCATGTCACAACTTGCTATCTCGCTTAATTTCTTATTAAACTTAATTTAAGAAATTTCTTATAGTTTCGTCATCAATTTGCTTCATTAGGAACAAATGAGACACCGTCTTCTTTCTTTTTCTGATTTCTCATACACTAAGCTATAAACTGCTCAATCAATTGAGTGTATGATGTTACCGAGTTTTCCTTTAGACTTCTGAACAAGATTTCAATAGGTTTTTTTAGGCTAGAAGAAAAAGTGATGTACTTTAATAACTCTTTATTAGCATACGTAATCACCTTTATATTAAAGTGCAATAGATTCTCATTTAGATCGATGAATCCATCATATATTTGGAAGTTTGGAACAACAAACTTATGTGGCTTTCATGTATTATATATATTGCCTTAAAAAATGGATTTTAATTCACTTTCTACACTAGAGCCATCACATTATCTTCCATTGGTCTTGATCCCCTCATTGTTCCTCTATACAACTTTTCTTTTTCTTTCAAAATTATGCTTTCACATTGGCCTTATTATATAGCACTTCATTCTTCTTTTGATTTGATTCTTTAACCATCTTCCACATTATTCTAATGAAGTTGATTATGTTGATCATTTCTTGCAAGTTGATCATCTTTTACATTCTCACGCAACTCTTCAAATCTTTCCTTATTGTCATCCTCAAATTTATATTGCAATATGGTTGTGTTGAGCAAATACCTTCCCACATACAACGCCACTCAAGTTACCTAAGTGAATTTCTAAGGTAAATTGACTTTCTTATACCTTGATCTTTCACTTCCAATTATCGTAAACTTCTTCTTGAGCACTAGCAAAAAGATTCTCCAATACTTAAATTAAAAAGGCTTATTTTGATAAATTTAGGGTTATGTTTTAAGAGAAAATGTGTATTTTCTTGTTTTTTTATGATCTTGTAACTAGGTAAGAATTTCTCTTCTATAGGTGAAAAATTTTAAGGGGAAAAATGATCCTTCCTTTAAATTCCTCCTCAGTTGTTGTATCAATCTCTTTAGTTCTTAATGTATGATTGTTCCTAATTATAGGATCTTCCATGCTGTCTTTTTAATTGGATGTAGGGCTAATTTAATTTTGTTGTGCTTTATGAGAAGTGATTCTATGCGTATCTTTATATAATAATGCTATACATTCCAAATTTAAATTTTAAATTTTAAATAAGATGTTAAATAATCATTAGGTGATTAATTTTTGTAATTTTTAAAATTACTCATTACACTATTTTCATAACTGTTTAAAATCTCATTTAAGATATAATTTAAAATTTGTAGCATTACGTGAGCTTTCTTTTAATTTAAAGTAATAAATATATGTAACATGTGCTGATTGGAACAACCAACAATACGTAGTAAATTTTATAATTTTAAAAAATGACTAATAGATAGATTTGTAAGAATACATATTACCAAAATTTTTAAATTTATGTATATAAAACTTGAAAATTAACATTAAAAAAATATAGCTTGAAATATATAATACTAAACTTGAGATAAGCAACACAAACCTTGAAACATATAACATAAAACTTGAAGCGAGTAACATAAAACTTAAAACTTACTTGTATTTATCAAGACCATACAATTTATTATACCATTCTCCGTCTAATTAGTATTATATGACATAATTTGGAATGAAAAATACTTGGGATAATACCTGAAAAATTTAGTATTAGTGGTAAGGAAAAAATTAAAAATATTTGATAATTACACTACAAAGTAATATATTAATTTTGAAAAAAAAACATATTTTTTATTTTTTGAATGCTGATATTGTTAGACATTTTATATTATTTTATACCCTTAAAGTATGTGTAATAACATTTTATTAGAGAAATAAAATTTATTCATATATATAATTGAGTATACATTAATAAGTCCATATTTATAAAGTATGTGATCTATGTATTAGGCATATGATGCTAATAGAGAGGGTATAGATCATAAGTTCTTTATAAATTAAATCATGTTTACAACCATTAATGAAAATGCCATTTCATTATGTAAAGTTGTAATTTTTCTGCTTCTTATAATGGATGATTTACCTTGATCATCGAAGTAGAGACTTCGAGTAGAGAAACTAATGTATATGATACATTAAACAGGACTACTATGAATTTTGATCTAGTTAACTAAATGTCGTAGATCTTAATTCACAAAAACTTTAATAAATTTGATTGATCTTAATTCTGAGCAAGTAATGAACTTACATTTATGCGTTGTATCTTTTGAGTTATCACGGAGTGAGATCTACATAAATGGTCGAAACCTCGATAGCTTGGAGATATAATTTTATAAATCGTAAAAACATAGATTTGTAAGATGAAATCTAATAATTAATGTCCACCTAAGATGTTTGCAGTACTTGATCATTAGAAACCGTGGCCACAGTTTATTCAATAAATTATTTATTGAATAATAATATTTATTTATAAATTTATTTACAAATATATATATATATATATATATATTAAAAATGATCATTAGAGCATTCAATGACTTAGGGGCAAATAAGTAATTAAAGAGGTAAGACATTTTTTTAGGCCTGGCTTTAATTATGGACATCAATTAGAGGGTCAATTAAGTAGATATTATTGGTCTAAAAACCAAGCCTAATTTAATTAAAAGTAGTTTTAATTAAATAAGCTTTTATATTATAATATGAGTTACTAGAGTATAACTCTTGACTTTTAGTGAAATAACTTGGGGTTAACTTAGAAGAATTGGTGTATTATGAGATAAAAGGACTAGTCCTTTTAAGTTGGAGTTAGGAAGCCCATGAGTCTTGTAGTCTCTCTACTAGCTCAAATCCTAATCAAACTTTAATTTTCTAATCCTAATCAAATTCTAAATACTCAAGGGAGATCCTTATATATGAGAGGTATGTAATAAGAAAAAAACCATAACTAAAAAGAGAAAAGTTCTTTTATGTATTCTTACGTGCAAAAAGAATTTAGTTAATACCATTCTCTCATATATGGGTATTAATGATTTTAGAAATTAAGAAAGATCCATGCGCCCATATGTGTTGAGTTTGAAGAAGATTGAGGATAATACGAAAGATTGCAACCATTCAATTCAATATCTGTCATAACAAGAAATTGAGATAATCTTCTATTCTTATATAATTATGAACAAGATGATCTGATTCCTACTACGTTTGTTTTTATAAATAAAAATTATTTTATTTACTAACCAACAGATATTATATTTTAAATAAGGTGTAAAGTTTTCGTATATATATTATAATTCGCACAAATGATCTAAAAAGTTTTTTCTGATTGTTGTTTTCAATTAGTCCATAATTGTTACTAAAATTACTTTTGCAGAAATATTTATCATTGTTTAAATACAAGCATTGCATTATATTATAAATCAGTTCTAACGTGTTTTTTTTTTTTTAACTAAAACGAAAAAAAGTGTTTGTTTATAACCAAAGAGGTGGTTAACTGTTTTTATAAAAAAACAAAAGTGGTTAATTCTGAAAAAAGAGGTAATGTAATAAAAAAAATGGTTAATTTTGAAAAAAAAGTTGATGTTTTGATCAGTTAAAATAATTAACGGCTCTAATTATAAAAGGTTTAGTTTTAATTAATCCTAGAAAGGAAAATTAAAAAAAATAATTAGTTTTAGTTTTAATTTTCAGTTTAACGGAAATTTCGAGTTTGAACGGAGTTCAAATTTATAATTTAATAATAAACACTTAGCAGTACATTAATCTCAGCTTCTCGTATAAAAAAAAAGAAAAAGAAATTATTTTTTTTATTTAGTTATTTAATAAAAATGCCTCGGCCTATTTCTTGATAAAAAAGAAACTGTGTATATTTTGGAGGAAGCAGAACTTGATTTCGCAGCGAGTAGAAGCAAATTGAAATTACTCAAGTTGAAGAAAGGAAGAAAAAAGAAGAGAGAGAATGAGTAGCATAGGAACAGGGTACGATCTGTCGGTCACCACTTTCTCCCCCGATGGTCGTGTTTTCCAGATCGAATACGCCGCTAAAGCTGTCGACAACAGCGGGTAACTAAATCATAACGTTTCGATTGTTTTTTTTATCTCTTTATTTTTCTTTGATTCTGTATTTTTAATCTGATAATTTGATAAACTTCAATTGCAGGACTGTGATTGGAATTAAATGCAAAGATGGGATTGTTATGGTAAAAGTTGATTTTTATTTGGTTTGCTTATTTTAATTTTAATTTTCTGTTAATTAAACAGATTTTAAATTTTGTGCTTTTAAGGGAGTGGAGAAGCTCATAGCTTCGAAAATGATGTTGCCGGGTTCCAATAGAAGAATCCATTCCGTTCATCGTCACTCCGGCATGGTACTTTTACTTCATCTTACTGTTTCGTTTTATCGATTAATATAATTTTCAGAAACCCTAAAATCGAACCTGAGCATAGTTGATTTTTACTCGATCTTTTAATTGTTTAATTCGTATTTTCTCTTATTTTGTCTCGTTTTATTTGATTTCATCTGTATAATGTCATGCTGCTCATTCCTTTGCTAGTTCTGTGGTACTTCTAGTTTGTATCTGCACGTGTTTGTGTGTGTTTGTGTGAGAGAGAGCAAGAATGAGGTTGATGGTATGATTTATTTGAAGTGAGACCCTTGTATTTTTGGCTCAAATGGTTTTAGGGTTAGGCTGATGTGAAGTGGGATTGCAGTTAGGAGGTAGAAATTTACTTCTCTGAAAAAAAAGAATAGTACAGTGCTTTTGAATGGCAAGGAGAGATGTTAATGGTCATATAAATCCAGTTTAGATTTCTTATTAGCAGGAAGGGTATCCTTTTGTACTGGTCTATCTAAAAGCAGTTCTGAAGCTGTAAGATTAATAATTCTTTGAGCAATTTCTTTCTCATTTGTCTCACTGTCATGGTCTCTTCTTTTCTACTTCAGTTTCTTTACTGCAAAAATGGGTAAATATGAAAAGAAGAATGTGGTGAGTTCAGAGGATGTTAAAATAAGTGCTATTATCTATTAGAAGTTTTATATCATGAAGAAAAAAAAAATCAATAGAATGAGATTTCTTTTCCTTCTTTTGTTTTTTTTCTTGTTTTAGTTAGTTGCTTATATATAATCTAATACTCAGTTTCTCCTTAAATCATGGAGTATCTAGTCAACATTCATGAATTTCATATTCTGGTATAATGCATTGGAATAGGTCTGCTGACAATTAATATATTTTTTATCATTTAATGGGCTACAGGTAAGCCTGGCCTCATATGTCTATTTTCAGCTTAACATTGGCACATATACTGATAATTTTCAAATTGCAGGCTGTTGCAGGATTAGCAGCAGATGGGAGACAAATTGTTGCTCGGGCCAAGTCTGAAGCTACGAATTATGAAAGGTTAGCTTGTAGATCAATTACTCTATGCATTTTGTATCAGGCAGTGACATAGTTGTTAGGTATAGCTATAACTCCTGGAATTTCATTTGAGCACCTCATGCGTAGCCTGAAAGCTTGTCCCTCATGGTGATTGCTCAACAATGATCTTAACTACAATTGAATTCTATAGCATGGTGAAATATTCCCTTAGTTCTCTATCTCTCACTGTATGTCTTTCTACATGCAGACATATGACTTTGACTTTCTATGACTTATCCTCTTTTTCGTTTGCAATAAGAGAGACTTTTGATGAGAGAGTCAAGATGCTCTGTATATGTCAGTTCATCTGTATTATGAAATAACTTTACTAAAATAAAATTTATTTTGAGGGCTGTGATGATGAGGAAAGTTTGAATACTAATACTGATAAATATTTCTTACTGAAAACAGGAAAGTAATACTGATAAATATGTAGGTGCTCCTTACATTGTGCTAGCTTCATGCTTGTGCAATATCACTAGCACATTCCGTGTGTAATGCATGTTGTAAAGCTTATAATTGTAATTGATCTGTGTGGTTTTCTATCAATTAAGGAAGAATTTCACAGTGCTAATATTATGAGTGCTCGTTGACTCAACCAAAATGTCGTGGGAAAAAGTATTTTGTGTGTTTGTGTGATTGGAACATTACGAGTTGGATGTTTACTTGTATGAGCCTAAATCAACTGATTGAAGGCTCATTTGGCACTTTGGGAAACACATGCTGAAACTAAATAAGATTTATAGAATCTTGTTGCTGCATATGTTCTTTTCAAGATCCCTCTTAACTGGCAGTCTTAAAGCATTTTTACTCATTCAAAATGTACTTTTATATGCATTAATCATATCACAACAATTTCATCTTATTCCTCATGTTGACTGACAGTGTATATGGTGAGCCAATTCCCGTGAAAGAACTTGCTCAACGAGTTGCTAGTTATGTGCATCTATGTACTTTATATTGGTGGCTCAGGTTTGATGAGATATTAACTTACCTTTTTTCATTTTAAGTTCTTCCCCTTCCCCTTTTTATATTGAAGAGAAATTTGGTGGTGTTGCAGACCTTTTGGGTGTGGGGTTATTCTTGGTGGTTATGATAGAGATGGACCGCAATTGTACATGGTCGAACCTTCTGGTGTCTCCTATGTAAGTAAATATTTGTCATAACTTGCCAGTAATATCATTAAATTTTTACCATCTTGCCATTCTGTCTGAGTGAAATAACTTCTTCACTTGATTCATATTTGTGATACTTTGGAGTGGTTTTCACCAATGAGTTTTGGCATTTTTTTTAGAGGTATTTTGGTGCTGCAATTGGAAAGGGAAGGCAGGCAGCTAAAACGTAAGTTTAGATTTATTTGTTTATTAAGTTCAAGGATATGAAATTTACTGTTTTAAAGCAAAGTGGAAGAAGACAGATGTGATCACTAGAATTGTTTTGTCTACCGATATCTTTATTTGCATGTTTATTATATATTGTGTTGCTCGTTCAGAAAAAAAAGTAAGATATCTAATAAGTCATTAGCTATTTTGGCTGGACTATGAGGAGTTATCTTGTTGAAAGCTCCACATTTACACCATATGTGCATGTATATAGCTATGGTATACTTCATTGTATGGTATTTCATATTCATTGTGGCATACAGCATCCCAACTAAATTTGTGTTGTTAAGGATGTTTGCTGTTTTTATTTATGATCTGGATGAGAGTGTGAATATTTCCTCTTTCTGTAAAGTTATCTTGGTTCTGAGAAGTTAACTGATGGTACTGATACAACTGAAACACATATTTTGACAGAGAGATTGAAAAGTTGAAGCTTTCAGAAATGACCTGCCGACAAGGGGTCATTGAAGTAGCCAAGATGTAAGTTGGATATATATTCTCTGGTAACTTAATTCTTTTCTTGTAAATTATGATGTTAGTGTGCGACTTTGTTGATTTTTCTTCCTGCCTTTGTATTGGTAGTAACTGAAAATATTTTCTTGAAGGGGGTGGCTTTTGGTGTTTTTGATTTTCAAAATTTGTGATTGGATAGCAGAAATAAAGAGTTCGGCATGGGCTCAAAAAACTATTTTATTGTTAGGAGGGTCTTTAAACTATTTTTGTTATAGTTGAGCAGCATTAATGAGTGCCAGAAGAGGAAACACATGTTGATAAATGGCATACAAGTTACTGAAATAATTGTGGGAAGATCAAAAAGAGTTAGTAATTGCAATATAGGTCATGCATGATTATTGTGCTAAAGTACAAAATTGGTAACAGATTTAAACAGTGTCAGTGTGCACCACTATGGTTTAATGAAAGTATTGTCCGAAAATTATAATTAGGTAATGCATGTTGATAAATGACATTAAGATTTGCCACTATCTCTTATGCATCACTCACTCTCCTAATGATGTTGTTGGTAGGTTCAACACCTTTTAATAGCTTTTATGTTATTTTAAGGATGTATTTTGTCTCTGCTTATTGAAACAATGAACTTAAATACAAATGCAATGAGGTATGGGGTGCTACAGGTAGTAGTAATTAGCAGAGACTTATAACATAGAAGCAACAACAGAGTGCATTTATATCAAATTAATCAAGGATTTAACTCACAAATTAAATGACTGGCTTGCATGGATGCCCAATATGGTAAAGATAGTTGGAAGTAGATAGTTATTGCCTGAAGAATGCATCATGAGTGGAGTAGTACAACATTGATATTCAGCTACTATGCGTCAGCTCTTTGCAAAATTGCACTAGTACCGAATGGATCCTAGCAATATACAGTTGCTCTTTCCTAATATGACTTTTATATTGTGGTTTTTAGATGTGAGAGAGTTCTTTTATGGTTTGCAGAGATTTTTTTTGCATAAGAATTTATTAGCATTTTCCCTTATTTTCTTAACCAATTGATGAATCACCTTTTGCATGTACGAGACTTTTATCTCTAATTGTATTTTGATATTTGAGTTTCTGTTACATCTCAATTCGATTTCTCTGATAACTTTGGTATTTTATTTATGTATGTTTAATGTAATTTCAACCAGCATTTATGGAGTGCATGATGAGGCAAAGGACAAGGCCTTTGAACTGGAGATGAGCTGGGTCTGTGATGAATCAAACCGCCAGCATCATAAGGTAATCTCTAATTTGTATAGACTTCTGCATAACTTATGGCCCTATACTCTGTTTTGTTGCTATCCTTGCTTCTGTAGTTTGGGAACAACTTCTTTGGCTGCTGCTTGTTCTGCTATGCTTCTTAAGCCTTACTGCTCACTAATTACTGGTACATGTTGGTCATTGCTATGCAGCATTGACTGTACTTCATAGATTCTTTTCAGTAGTATCTGTTAGGCAACTCAATAATTTGTGGAGTCCTGTGGAAGATTTTGGCACATCTACCATTTGTTATAAGCACTATCATGTATAGTAAGTAATCCACTAATTCAAAATATGAGTGTTACTTTGGAGATGTGTAAAATTAAACTATTGAGATTTGAGTTAAAATGCCTTAGAATTACATTTTTATACCTCAACTAATTTGAGTAAGGTTTACTCTCTGCTTGGAGTTTCTTTCTTTATCTTTTTTTTTTTTCTTTATTGGGGTTGGGGGAATGCTTGAAGTTGTAATATTACTGTAATTTGCGTAATTAAAATCCATTCACAATGGTTGCTCCTTTTGTAGTTAAAATTTTTGCACTGCTCACATGTATTATTTGATAGTTTAATTGCAAATGCTCAACATATGTTCTTATGATCGCGATCACCATTTCTGTTTTACAAGTATAATAAGGACAAGGATATAATGACCTGTTTAAATTATCTTAGTCATTCATTTATTGATTTGTTTGTCGTGTTCATGACATTTAGGTTCCAGATGATCTTCTTGAGGAAGCTAAAGCAGCAGCTAGAGCAGCATTGGAAGAGATGGATGCAGATTAGTGTAGTTGAAGCTCTTGGATTGGTTTACTAGTTGAATGGTTTTTTCAAGAAATGTGACATTGAAACATTTTCAACATTTTTAATAGATTGGTGGATTCTCGTGCTGGTTGATGTTAACCGCCGATAATTAGCATTTTTTCTGTTCAAGGTTTTAACTAAACGTTGGCCTATGTCTCACCAGACTTACAGTGTTAAAAGGCCTAAAGTTAAATGCTTTTGTTTGAATTGGCTTCTTGTCTCATAAGCAAGCTCTTCCAAGTAATTGTCATAATCAAATACAAATTACATTTTAAAATTAATCCATCTTAACAAAACAAATTAATTTTGTTCAGGAGTAGCCAGCTACTCGCATTTTTAGGTTTTTAATTTTCTTTATTTTAGTTGATTTATTTTTAAAATATTTTTATTCAAAGAAAAGAGGGAAAATTTTAAAACTTATTCCAACATTTTATAAATATACTTGTTTAGCAACATTTGAATTTAATATTTTTTTAGTAGTTAAAAATGTAAAAATAGAGATCATATCTTAAGAAAAACTCCCTATACCCTCTCTCGAAAAGAGACTCTCTCTTAATTCAAAATTTTTGGACAAAATTTTAATCGAATTGAAAATTTGAAAGTTGCAATTATGTAGATCAGATTTTGTACAATATATTTACTACTTTAAACTTTAAAAATAGTTGATTCTTAAGTTTTTTAAAATTAAAAAAAATTGATATTTATTTGAAATTACATTTTGAGTTAGAAATAAGTGATAGGTAGATGAATTAAAAAAAATTTAATATTTGATAAAAATTGTATTTTGAATTAGAAATAAGTGAAATAGATGAATTAAACACGAAAATTAAGTTAGAATGATGAAAAAAGGTTTAAATCTAATAAAAAAATGACTTATTTGAAATTATTTATGGAACTCAAACGACGATCGAAGCAATGGCCGATAGTTGTTAGCACATCTTGGCCTCGAGATGGTAATTGAGATATACTCAATTCAGCGTGGCGAACCTAAGGTTCACGACACTACAGTGTTTGTACCATGTGGTGCCTCCCTAGGGTGTCATAGGTGTACACAGTGAATTGTGAAAAAAATATTAAATTTATAATTAGAGAGAATAATTTTAAAATTATTAATTTGAAGACAATATTAGATTTATTTAAAAAGTATATTAATTAGTTTGAATTTAATTAATTTTAATTGGATTAATTAATATTGTATGTTAGTTTTTTTTAAAGAATATTATTTGTTAGTTAATTTAATATAATATCTATGTTTGTTATTTAGTAATAATTATTTTATTTTATTTTGTTAGATTTTTTTAAAAAGTAAATTAATTAAATATATTAATTAGTTTTAAAATGATGAATTTATTATATTAAATACTTCTAATTTGATTAAATAATTAATAAGTTGATTAATATTGTATGTTAGTTTTTTTGAAAGAATCATTTTTGTTACTTAATTTAATATAATATGTATATTTGTTATTTAGTAGTAATAATTTTATTTTTTGTTAAATTTATTTAAATAGTAAATTTATTAATTAATTATATTAAATAATTTTAATTTGATTAATTAATTAATAAATTGATTAATATTGTATGTTAGTTAAAATAATGTAATATGTATGTTTGTTATTTATTAATAATAATAATAATTTCATATTTTATTTATTTTTACAAGAAAAGTAACGTATCAAAAGAATAATAATAATAATTTCAGTAAATTATATTTTTTCGTACATTGGTAACTATTTATTCGAAAATATGGGCTTTGAATTGTATAAAGTCTAAACTGATGGATAATCAGAATGAATTTTTTAGGCAGGCATATATGGGGTATTTTTTAGATATGCATGATATTTTGTTTTCCGATATTTTGATACATGAGTTATTATTGCGCGAGGCACATAACTTCAATTTATATGAGGAGATGTAGTTTCACATTGACAAGAAGCGCATACAATTCAATCGAAAGGAATTGATATTGATTACCGGGTTAGAAATGCGAGATTACTCCCCACCCAGCAGTTAGAGAGAAAATTGAGGAATTGGTTGTGAGAAAACTACTTTTATGATGAAAAAGAAGTTGACGTACACATTTCTTGATAACTGGTATAAAAGTCTAAACTTATCGAAAATAAACGATAAAGATGCAATCAAGTTGAGTTTATTCTATTTTGTTCATCGTGTTTTAATCTCACGCGATGAACGTCTTATTTTATGTTTAGTGGACGAACTTAATGAGTTTAATAATTATTTATGGGGTAATATTATATGGAGCGTATTTCATGGCTCACTTATGAAGGCTGCATTCCAAAAGCTGAATAAAATAAGAAAATACAAATTTGTAAAGAGTGGGGTTGAAAATTATAATGTGTATGAATTTGTGAACACATTTCTGGTACATAATAATATTCTTATGTTCAACATTTTGATTTTAATTATTTATTTATTTTTATTTATAATAAACTTATATTTAGAAATTATTTTAGGTATGGATTTACGAGGCCATTCTAGTCTGCGGTTAGGTTTTCGATATGCACTCAGGTGTCCGCTTTCCTCATATTTTGAATTGGAAAACCATATGGACTCTACTGTTCGGGGACATTAAGAAGACAATTTTGGCTAAAGATGTGGTATGTTTTTAATCAATTCATATATAACTATATAAATATTATTTTGTAATACATGTAACTTAATTTTAAATTTGTAAGTTCTTTCGGTACATCGTAATTTAATATCAAAAGATTAGTTGAAAAAGAAAAAGGTCATGCGAATGGTCAAACATCTGGGCACTTCAACTGGGAGCCATGTTGGGGACTTACTAAACATGCATGATTTTGTACAGAGCAAGAGCAAAAGTTAGAAGGGCTTTGTCCGTTTCACCGACCCTAGCGATGATGATATAGATGTGGAGGAGGATGGGTATGAAGGGGTAGACCCACCGGTGCTTAGAGCAACAGTATATTTTGTTTTTACGCGATTACCTAAATTAGTATAATTGTAAAAAGTATTGACTATGGTTATTTTTCTTGCAAGTTGAACATAATGCATCTGCACACCATAACATTGCATATCAGAACGAGCAACTGCGAGAGGAGATGGTTAAGAAATTTGATCGTACTGAAGCTATGTGATGTAGAGAATGGAGAAGGACTAAGAGGATATTTTTAAGAGGGTTGATCAAGTTCGGATTGATCTTATGCATCAGATGCAACAAATGATGTAGTACTTTCGATAGTCATGCTCTTTCCAAACTAACGAAAATCAGAATATCATAAGCAAAATATAAGTAAAATTGCTTACAGTAACTTAATTTCAGTTTGACTTGTATTAATATTTACTTATATTGACTGAATTTCAGTTTGGACAACGCATCAATAGGTTTTTAGTTTGGAGAAAACACAACGTATGGTTTCCATACCCTGGCTGCTGGGTATAACATACAGTCGATCGATAGTCTTGCAAGCGTCCAGATTTTACCCGATCCGCCTAAATGTGTGAGTATGTATGAGAGATAGTATTGGCCTGCAAGAGTCTTGCATGCCCTATACACGAATCCCTTACTACAAAAGATGATGAAGAGAAAGATTCAGCTTCAGGTAAAACTCTCAAGTGGACGTGAATCCATTACAGCAGATAAACTTTGCCTTCCAATCTGAGTTTCAGGCCTGATTGGATAAGAATGAGGATGTAGTTATCTTACTTAGTCTTAAAGCAAACTCGGCATGGTTTTGGTCTTTTACTCGAGATATCTATTCTAAAACACCATCTTTACATCGATCT
Source organism: Ailanthus altissimus (assembly GCA_946807835.1). NCBI lineage: Eukaryota > Viridiplantae > Streptophyta > Magnoliopsida > Sapindales > Simaroubaceae > Ailanthus > Ailanthus altissimus. The sequence goes on along the minus strand of OX327697.1, from coordinate 15,026,241 downwards.
GTCAGATTTCAAAAATCAAAATATGTTGTAATAGTCAATAAAATTTCAATTAACTTTAGCATAGTAACTAGTAAAAAGGTTTCCTCATAATCGATCTATGATCGCTAAATGTAACCTTTTACCATCAGTTGAGCTTTGAAGGTCTCTACCTCTAATTAGGCCTTACACTTTCATTCTGTAAATTTATTTACAACCAATATAAACTATTCCTTTAAGAAACTCAACCAATTCCCAGAGTTGATTGACATGCATTGAGTCAATTTTTAAATTTCATGGCTTCTTGATATTTTTCTGAATTGATGTCCAACATCGTCTCTCTATAAGCCATATAATCCTTTTCTTTAACTAAGAAAACCTTAAAGGCATCTTCAAGTATGAATACACTTTACAAATAGCCTTAATATCATTTCTGATTTATATGGAGGGTGTGTTAAAAGGTATCTCACTAGATTGAGTGTGCAATTCCATCGTCGATTCTATAATTCTTGGATTGACTTCACCAAGTTCAATCTTACAATAATTCACACGACCCATAAGAAAATATTTCTCTAGAAGTGTGATATTACAAGAAATGAATGTTTTGTTCTTTCTAAATTATAGAACTGATATCCCTTAAAGTGTTACGAAATATCCATTGAACCGATACTTGTACCTTTTTAGTGCAAGTTTATCCTGTTGGATAATTTTTACATAAACAAGACAATCCCAAATCTTAACATACACAAGACTCGATTTACTACCAATCCATATCTTATATGGAGTAGTAGAGACAGTTTTTGATGGTATTCTATTCAACAAGTGAGCAATAGTTTTTTATAGCATAGCCCCATAAATATTTTAAAAATCGGTGATGCTTATTATCGATCAAACTATATCTAATAAAATCTGATTCCTCATCTCTGAAACATCTTTGTATTGAGGAGTATTTAGAGGACTATAATGAGTGAAAATTTCATTCTACTTTGAATAATTCACGAATTCACTACTTATGTATTCACCGCTTCGATCTAATTAAAGACATTTAATACATTTTGTGGTTGATTTCTCTACCTCAAGTCAAAACCCTTTGAACATTTCAAAAAGATTTTGACTTGTGTTTCATCAAACATTTGTCCGCATTGGTATATTCATCGATAAAGACAACGAAGTAGAAAAATTTACCTATAACAGTTTGATTCATTGGACCACATACATCACTATGTACTAACTTTAATAAATTAGTGGCATGGTGTCAAACACCAAATCATAGGAGATTTGGTCATCTTCTTTTGAATATAAGATTTATAAACTAGATAAAGTTTCATGGTAAGATCAAGTATCTGACCATCCTCAATCAAACGGGTTAAGTGTCTTACGCCTATATGACTTAATCTCATTTGCCACAATTTAAAGTAACCAAACTATTTCTTGTTTTATTTACCAATATATTCAAGACATTTCTTGTTGTATCTTAATTATAATGGCATTTCATCAATTAACATTCAGATGATGATACATTATCAACATCATGTAAATATAAGAAATAATTCCTTCTATATACATGATAACCTTCACTGTCTCACACAAGAATGGATATTAACTATCTGATAATATTTGGCACAAAATAAAATATATAAAACTTAATGCTTCTACAAGAAGAGAGAAGTGACTAAAATTCTGAACAACTTCATCATTCTTGAAATCTCTATTTTCTATGTGAAGATGTACTTCTCATTTCTGCAATTTTCTAACATTGCTAAAATCATATAACAAATTGCATATATGAGACAAACATGCGGTATCTTATATACAGCTATTACTAGCATCATATGCTAATGCTAATGCTAAGTCAATGTTTGGTAAATAGTCATCTAAAAGGTTTATATTATCTATAACGAGGTACTTTGGATAGTAACGTTTATGATGTCCGACTGAACTACAATAGAAACACTTTCCTTTGCATTTATTCTCATCCTGTTGATTTGGATATATCAAACTATTCTTTTAGATAGAGTATAATACAACTTGCACTATTTTTGTGCACATGCTCCCACTGAATATCAATAGATATCAAGTCCAAGATATTTTATTTAACTCTTAAATCAACATTTATCCGTTTTTGATAAATTATCCACCTCTTCAAAAGAAGTATTATCAAAAACACCTCTTATTATTTTCTAATCAATGATATATTCAAGTTATTCTGAATCTAGAACAATTCTGAGATTCTTAATTAGTCATAATTATTTTTTTGGTGCCTTATAGTTTGTGTGTGTCTAATATGTGTATCTAACAGATTGCTTGTGTTCTTCTTATCTTATCTCTATAAGACAAGATAGGAGATGTTTAGTGAAATATTTCTAATCGTTAAAATTAACATTTTTAGATCATGAATATAGTTAGTATATATTTTTTTATCTAAAGATGCCATCAACTGCTTTACATATCCCCCATAATCTCTCAAATGGGAAAAAAAAAATCTAAACAATTTTTTTTATTTGACAGTGAGAAATAGATCCAATCAACATTCTACTTGGACCTCACGCTTAAACAATATTGGTCTTTGTAAAACTCAAAAGGTAGACAACTCTTGTCAATTGCATCTCATGCAACTCTTACTTCTGATCCTAAATACACCTTATCCTCACACTAGTGATATTGGATAAGTGTATTCCAGATTTACTTGTCAATGATCAAATATAAGTTATCGATACTATCATCACACTTTAGCGATATTGGATAATACTTTTACTTATATTTGCCTCATCTCATATTTAACCGACATAGTCCACATCACACTAACCAGTCCCCTCACACTTTAGTGATATTAGGAGAAGACCGCGATGACTCGTCTAATACCGTATTGACAAGGCGGATCATACATAACATTATCTCATGATGAAATACACTTCAATCTGATTAAGAGAGATTTTTACAATTTAATAATAAATTTTTTGCATCTCATACAGATATAATTTATAATTATAATATTTATTCACACAAACACAACTAACCCCCACAAGTAGGGCCCCCATAATGGTTAACAACGTAAACAAATATTTATAATTTATAATACAACAATATAACAATTATATTTGCATTAAAAAAAATTCACATGCAAAAAAAAAAATACAAATTGAAGTGTATAGTTTGGAATGATCAGCATGATAAGTTGAACGACCTAGCATTATACAATATAATGCTCAGAAATTGTTTTTACTATTTTTTAGGCTTATGCCATAGCGTTCAACCCAAAACATTCCAGTGTCAAATAGCCTGAATGCCCAGCGTTATATATATGAAAGCCCCAGTGTTAATAGCCTTAACGCCCCAGCTTTTAACTTAGGAAAGCCTCTGCGTTCTGCACAAGAATGCCTCAATGTCTAATAAATGAATGCCCTAGCGTTCTATCTTGGCGAACGCCGTAGCGTTCAACACCTGAACGCCCTAACATTTTGCCATGTAAAAATTAGGATGAACGCCCCCAGCATTCCACGTTGAACACCCCAGCGTTCTTGTTTACACATGAACGCCCCAATATTCTAATCGCAGTGCCACGACGTTCCTTTGATAGTAGGTTATTTTATGTACTTTAACACTTTAAAATTCATCTCTTGCTATTTTTGGGCATCCTCAACACTTCATATAACACTATAGCAGCTCAGAAACATATAAAACAGGCTCTGATACCATCTATTAGTGCATTAAATGGTGCATTCATGTGATTGTGTACATGTTAAAAATTTTAAAATGCATGTCCAACATACATTAAACAGCCAAATATAATGTAATTATTCAACATATACACATGATTGCTGAATCCAAAACAATACAGGAATCGAATACATATCATTGTAGATAATTCGATGAAGATTATTGCATAATGAAGCCTTTGAGCTCACAATGAAGTTCTCTCTTGAACAATTCTAGACTCCAATATTTGATGAGATTATAGTAGCTAGAATGGTAGCTTTTGATCAGTATTTTGTGTAAGAATCAAACTAAGTTCAACTCTTGAACTAGTTCTAGTATCATATGCTTAAAGATTGAGTTTAGTGACCAAAATACAACTTTCTCAAAGTTTTATTCTCTCAACTCTCTTGCACGAATTTTGCACTTTCAAATTCAATTATATAATAAATGAAACTATTTTATTTGTTTTATGTACCCAAAGACTTTACATGTGGACACATGTCCATCATGGAGTCTTTTTTGACCATACAAGGTCATGAATGAGTGATAAATGTAACTTAAATTGTTCATGCTCTTTGCATGTATGAAATTTGTCATACTCAACTCCATGCATGCTGCCATTTGTCAAACAAATGGCAATGCATGGATACCATGTGTTCATTTTGTTTTTCCATGCAATAAGGATCTATTTGTAATATTTACAAACTATGGTTCCCACTTTTCAAAGAAGTCCTAAAACGTATCCTACTTTTCGAAACTTTTTTGGATCGATTTGTTCGATCTATTCTGCTACCCCAATGCTCAACAAGTACACTTTATATTGTGAGACTCTCTAGGTTCACACTCGTTTATCTTACAAAAAACTTCTGCAAGTCCATGAACAATGCCCCTCACACACATTACAGATATTATAGAACGACGTGTTGAACCATATAAGTTGAAGTCAACCATATCCTTATAATCCCTTCATCACCTATCCTTGGAAGAGCAGAGATATATCTCTATATGCTCGACCATGAACTTATTTCCAAATATGTATTTCTATAAACAATATCCGCAAACGCTTTTGTGATATTATTTAATTTGCAGATATTGTTTAACCCTACAAAAAACTCTTATCCGGGGTTTTATGCTTGTGGCCATAAGACTTCTTAAAATACATTTTTGGAGCATCAAGATATACAACTTACCCATATTAGCTAACAGATCTCATATCTATGTACACCGTCTATAAGCATTAGACTATACCCAGCGACACCCAGCGGTCAGACCATGAAAGGTCTCTGACATGCATAGAACAAAGTGTGATGGATCACTCAAAAGCCCACTGTGGTACTACTCAACTCAAGAAAACCCTTCATTGATGGCTTTATGGGATGTCTATTGGAGGTTTTCATGAGTTTATTTAGTATCTAGTCTTTACTGAATACCGGCATGCCTATACGAACTTCTGTTAAGCTCATAGTTTGGTAAAGACTAACCATCTGAACAATTTATATATAGATATACACTAATCCAGAAGGAATATTGATCGACCCATTTTGATAACTATAGATCAAAAATAATATTTTTTAGAACACCAATAATCAACTTCAATCATCAAAATATAAAGTTTTAAAAAATTTATCATAATAGAACCTGGAGTTTAGAGATGTGATATTAAAGTACTAGAACTTGAAATTGAAAATAATTAACCACAAATATCATAACATGAAGTTATAAATTGCAATTTTAAATTGATCTTAAAGCTATCATTTTCAACATAACTTGAAGTTTTGAGTAGCAACAATCAAATCAAAACCCTAAATTTTGAATAACATTTATTGAAACCTAAAATTCTAAATATGCAATTTTCATAATCAGACTTAGAGTCCTTAGTAGTAATGTTCAAATTATAACCTAAGTTCTAAATAATATTTGTTAAAAAATTAGACATAAAGTTCTAGATAGTATTTATTGGAGAGTTAAACATGAAGTTCTATATAATGATTATTATTAAAACCTGAAGTTTCTAAGTTATGTAAATATCATATGTATAAACATGAAGTTTTAATAATTAATCTTATTAACTAGAACTTAAAAATTTTGAGCTATAATTTTTTATGAAAATTGGAGTGCAAGATTATACCTCATAATTATTATTTTGTGCATGATACTATTTGATATTTTTGTTGTGTCTACACTTATTTATTTGACAATACGACATTAATTTTGATTCTGTTCTTTCGTATTTAAAAGCAAGCCTTCAAAAATACCTTTGATAGTTATGTGAATTCCTACAGATCCTCTAAGATAACCATGATAGAAAAGTATAAAATTACTTGCTATTAATGTGGCATAAAGGGACATTGGTCATATGCTTAGACGCCAAAGCACCTAGCTAAGGTATATTAGGCATCTTTAAAAGCAGAAGAAAAGAATATAAAGATAAACCTCATTAATGGCTATGATTCTATGTATCTTACTTATCTAGATGTCTCTAATTTTTATGGGTAAAAATAGAACATAGATTTTTTGATTAATGATAGAGATAATCATGAAGTTTTAAGTTTAGTTTGTTTACGTTAAATATTTTATACACTTTTTACATTTTTTGGAATGTTTATAATGTATTATCTTGTTGTCTAATGTGAACTTTTATTAAATGGGATGATATGACTTCTAGATGTCTCCAATGGTTCTTGGGGATTTATGTTGGTTTCAACTCATCATCAATTATTAAATATCTTAAACACCTGACAAGTGATCTATTTATTAAATAATTTTGTTGGTTGTAATTTTGATAAGACAATATTCCCACTGTTGAGGGAAATATAAATATTCTTCCTAAAAAAAGCATGAATTTTCTTAAAAAATTGACCACTATATCTCATTTGAATCCTTGCATAAATCAATATAAAAATTAGGTGCGAAGAACTTTTTCTTCTTCAACAAGTTTCTAATAAATTACCAAAAGCATGTATAGATGCATCAAAAGTAACCAAATCACATATACCAACTAATAATACACCAGTCCAGGTGATTGTTCTTGTAGGACTATCTAGTCAAAAGATAGCAAATGAATTATCTATTGCACATCAGAAGTGTGAAAAAAAATACTTGGTTGAAAGGATATTGCTTTGAAAAAAAAGTAAATGAAAAATCAGCCGAACCATAAATAAATTTATATTCTCTAAACACTAATACTGAAAATGTTAATAATCCTTGAACATACACAAAAGTCCTAAAAAAAAGATATATATCCCTAAAGATACACGTCTCTGAATAGATGTAAGTCCTAAAAATGATATTGGCCTTAGAAGAGGTATGAGAGTTTAATATTAAAAAAAAGTTCTAAATTATGCTTACACAAAAAAAAAGTAGAAATATGATGAAATAGTTATCGGTAGTGTAGTCTCATTTACTATATTTATTAAAATTATGAATGATGATTTTGTGGCGATAAATTATTAATGAGTTTAGGCAGAGGCATAATTGACTCTAATAGAAAAAAAAATTCAATAAGAATTGATTTCGCCTACCAAATGTTCACATTTGGACATGTAATTCCAACACTTAAAGATGGCCAACCCATTAGATATAAATGGATTTTTGTACAGAAATGTAATGAAAATAACAAAGTCATCAAATACAAAGACTTGTTATCTATGATTTTAAACTTAGTATTTATCTATGAAATTTATTACCCCATAATAAAGATAATTACGTTTCAATTTTCAGTAAGTTTGTCAATTTCAAAAAAGCTTACCTATATAAGTTATTGACACAAATAATTATATAAAAATCATTGAAGGATTCAAAATGTCTTAAGCATGTAATCATAGGTTGTATTTAATAAGCTATAAATGTCCTTATTTGGACTAAATTGATATAGGCGCATATGGTATAATCACTTAAATAAATATTTGATAAATGAAGGTTATTACAATGATCCAATATGTTCATATCTATTTATAAAGAAATTGAGTTATGGATTTTCCATTGTGCCTATATATTTTGATGACATGAATTTGATCGGAACCCTTAAAAACTCTTAAAAACTACAAAGTATTTAAAAAGAGAATTTATAATAAAAAATTTAGGAAAGATAAACTATTGTCTCCTCTTATAAATCGAGCACAAATCTAGAATATTTATCCCCTAATATACTTAACGTTGAAATGGTTTTGAAGCTATTCAATAGAAAAAAAAGTTTACCATTTAAGTACTTTTATGATTGTTGGTCTCGTGATCATAAAAAAGATCCATTTAGTCCTAAGAAGATGAAAAGATAATTGGTCCATAAATAACATATTTCAATGCAATTAGTATCTTATTATATCTAGCCTAATACACCAGGCCAAACATAGTGTTGATAATAAATTTATTGACAAGACTTAGACATACACTAACTTGATGACATTAGAATAGTATCATACATACATTTCGTTATCTTTATAGAGATTTAGAATAATTTTATTCTAAAACAGAAAATTCAAGTTTAATTGGTTATATAAATGTTAGATACTTATTTAATCTATATATATAAAGCTTACTCGTAGAATGGATATTTACAACAATACAACAATCTCGTAGCGATCGATAAAAGAGATGTTCTAATCAGTTCAAGATTCTTACTAGTTGCTATTTATCATCCATAATATATAAAGCACATGCAACCTACCTCCTGAAACAAATATTCTAAAAAAAATATATGAAGACAATGTTGTTTATATTACTCACATTAAATGCAGACACATAAAAAAAGACAATGCTACTTGTTTTTATGTATTTTGTGAGAATCACTTTAATATTCTTACAGCACATAAAACAAGTACGAAATGCATATAGTTTCTATTTGCCATTCATAATATATACGATACATGCAACTTACCTTTTGCAATAAATATTCTAACAAAATATATAAAGACAATGTTATTTGTATTATTCACGTTAGAGGTAGATACATCAACAAAGAAAACTAAACATATTTTTTTAAAATCCTTTTATATTTATGAGGTGCAATAAAGTAAAAAAATTGATGTCAAATAAATACACTTCACGGATATTTCATAGATATGTTCTCCAAATCTTTACCAATATCATCTCAAAAAATTAGTTCACATGATCGCATATGCGTCAGCTCAACAGATTATCAAGCTAATAGATGTCATTCATAATATATAGAGCACATGCAATGTACCACTTGAAATAAATATTCTAACAAAATGTACAAAGATAATGCTATTTTTTTTATATTTATAAGTTGCAATGGAGTAAAAAGATTGATGTCAAATAAAAATGTTTCACCAATAGTTTTATAGATATGTTCTCATATGCATCAGCTCAACAGGTTATCAAGTTTGTGAATGTTGTTTTGAAGGGGATCGCTTATCATGAGAACATATTATGAAGAAAACAACTATCATAGCGATAGAACATTGAGCACCTTCAACATAATAATATATTATAAAATTATATTTAAGTGTTTGTTCCACTAAATTTTTCTTGACAAAATATAAAATAGAAGTTGTGAAATATAAAAGCGGCTCATCATCATTTATTTTGTAAGGTATCAGATTAGATAATTTTGTATGCTATATGAATATATGTCCTGGCCATAAGTTTGGCATGCATTTATATTTCATTGATGGTAAATATAATAAGAAAAGGTACTTCAAGAATTGAAAGTACCTTACCAAGAGAAGTTCGAATATTTTTCTTTTATATATATATATATATATGTTTATTTTCAACAATATAGAAATATTTTAAATTATTGAAAGGCTGATAATATTAAAATTATCTACATATTTATGTTAAAATGTATTAGAAAATTTTGATAAAACATTTATTAAAAATAAATTTAATAAAAAATATAGAACAAATATTTAAAACTTAAAAGAGAAAAACAAGTAATAGTAAGATATTATCTACATTTAGAATTTTCTTTTTCAATTCTTAAATATTTTTAAATGTTAAAAGAATAATACACTGTAAATCATTCAGAAAGTAAAAAAATCTCTTTCCTTTTTGAATTTATCAACCAAATAAAATTAAAGAAAAATAAATTAACAAATAAAAAAAAAAGAAGAAAAATTCCCACTTAAGATTTGTCATCTTTACCTTCAACCGCTTATTACTTCATCCAAAACAGGTAGTGAAGTCCAGGCGTTTCACTTCAAATACAATATATAAGATTGATCATAATAGAAATAGAAGGGTAGAGAAAACAACACAAGATCGTGACGGATAACTCGTGCAAAAAAACTCGAAAATAAGAAATGAATGAGTCACTCATCCAACATACCAAATTGTTCACATAGAGCAGAAAAACTAAAATATATAAAAACATTAAGTTGCTCAAGTCACAAAGACAAATTGATGTGCGAGACCTAACATTCGTCTACCACCACCATTAAAGCCAATTTCCTTGAGCTTGACATCAGAACTATCAAATAAAAAATTTCTAAAAAAGGATGCTTGGGTTCCATTACATTAGTCAACCCGTTTCTTTTTTTCAGATCACCTTTTTCCTTGCAAGTTTTGGTGGGATGGGGTTATCACTTAGCCATCATAACCTTGACGAATTCCTCGTAATTTATCTGGCCATCACCATCAACATCAGCCTCCCTAATCATCTCATCAACTTCTTCATCAGTAAGCTTCTCCCCTAGGTTTGTCATCACATGACGCAGCTCAGCAGCAGAGATGAAACCATTCTGATCCTTGTCGAAGACTCGGAAGGCTTCTTTCAGCTCCTCCTCAGAGTCGGTATCCTTCATCTTCCTAGCCATGAGGTTTAGGAACTCTGGAAAATCAATAGTCCCATTACCGTCCGCATCCACCTCATTGATCATGTCCTGGAGCTCCGCCTCAGTGGGGTTCTGGCCAAGTGATCTCATGACAGTCCCAAGTTCCTTGGTGGTGATGCAACCTGTAAATTCAATTATATAGAGAAACCATGTCAAGCTTCCAAACCAGTTAACATTTATCAACAAAACTAACAGAAGTACATTGAAGAAAGTAAAACTCAAATTCATTATTTTTCAGATCAAACAAGCAAATGAAGCATCACATGGAAGTTTTATTGCCATGGCTAGGCTAATAGCTATTATTCAGGTCTGATTCAAGAATATATTATGCGCCGAACAGAATAAGACAAGCATGCCAATGGTGATCTCAAAGAACTTTATCAGAATAGCACAACAAAATGTAACAAGCACATAGAAATTTTGACATACATAGGTAATTTAGAAAAAGACCTTGGATATAGCTCATAAATGGGAAGACATTTTTTCAACACAATTATCCAAAAACTCAGTAAGAAGAAGACTTGGAGCATTACAGAGGTTCGAATTGAAGATATTCTAATAAGCAAAATGGAAATAGACTGACAAAAGTAAAAATTAAAACCCACAACAAATTTTGCTAAGCAAATTAGGAACAATTTTATACATTATCTTAAGATCCACACTTTTGATTTGTAATCAATTGCTTCCTTTCACACCATAAAATGTATTAAATTCTTTGAAGAGATAACCGTGAATTAAGATATTTCAAGGAAGATGGCATTAATAAATTTTCAATTTATACATGAATAGAATTACAAGGGTGAAGACAACTGACACAGCCATCAGCATAATATTCTACAGACCAATAATAAATTCCACCGGACCCCAAATTATGGGATAACTTATCCCAACGACCATGATTGAAAAATAAGTTTCATATTGTAACTTTTTTTCTTTAATTATCTAAATAATGCATAGAAGTTGACTATTAAAATTTAGAAAAATAATTAATAATTCTTCTATAAATAACTTGAAATATTTACAATTAATTTGAAAATTATTATTTATATTTAATTAATTGCTATTCACATTATTTAAATAATTAATAATACAAACTTGTAGCCACTAATAATATAAAATGACATATTTTATAGTTGCATAAAATACATATCTAACCATTTATTATTATATAATTTTTAAATTAAATACACAATGCTAAATATAATCCAATTTTACCTTAAAATAATTAATAATAATCCAATTTTATTCTATCCTAATATACAGGAAACCCTGCAAATCCAATCTTGTACAACATCTGCTGCCACTAATCTAATATCAATTTAGTGAAGTCTTTTTCTCCCCAAATCCAAACCAAACTAAGATCAAATCACAGATCAAAATTCAAGAACAAAAATGAGAGATCGCGAATAAATATTCAAAAACTTCGGAGGACCGTTGGAAACAACAACGCTAGAACAAACATGTACGAGAGTCACAGATTCATCAATCTTAAAAATAGATCTATGATTAAAAAAAATAACAAATAAATTAGATAGAGAGAAGGATCGGACCGTCGCCATCCTTGTCAAACAAGCTGAAAGCTTCTTTGAACTCGGAGATCTGATCATCGGTGAGCTGATCCGCCATTTTCTTGATTACTCCTAAACTCAGAAAGCCCTTTTTTCTTTCTCTTTCGAAAATTATACGACCTAACCACAAGGAGAGAGATGGGTGTGCTTACTCTCAGGGCTAATCGATGGTCGCCTTTATATGACCCAACTTTTTCGCATCACAATCCTTGCAATCCGGACGTAACTGAATTATCAAATCTGCTTAATTATTTATTTCCATTTTTACCCCTCCTTTCTTTTATTTTCTTTCCTTGCGCTTTTACCGACTAACGGTTTTATAATAATTTTATCAAATGACCATAATGTCGGCATATTATCACTTTTTTTTAACATAATTTCATTTAATAATCAGTAACATTATATTATAAAACTTTTAATATAAAATTAAAAAATTATTAAACGTTTTACAGAAATTAAATATATCAATTATGAATTAATCAAATTTACTGTTTTTCTATTAAAAAAAATAAATGCACCTACTAACAGAGACTATCCTAATTGAAATCTTTATGAAAGATAATAAAAAGTATTTCGGTATTGTCACTAATTAAAGATAAGAAAGTTGTTCAATGTTAAAGAAATTTAAGAATAAAAATGAGGAATATTTGTTATGAAATAAACTGAATTTTGAAATTCCTATGAAGCTATTAACAGAAATGGCAATTTGAAAATCTATTTCTCTTTAAAAAAAAAATACTTATGTGTTGAGTAACATTTAAATTTAAAAATTATTTATACAATTATATTAATCATAGTACTAATTTTTTTTATAAAATTATATTAAATATAGTACTAATTTTTTCTTTAAAAAATTTAAATGAGTACAGAAACTTCACTCGTTAAACATCAACTCTTATATAGAGATGACAAATATTTTTAAAGGACGAGATTTATAGGCCCACTTTAAATGCAATAAAATTTGATAATTCTTGTGAAAATATAATAGAGTATGAGAAAAAATATTTTTAAATTATTATTTAGGTGGAGACAGGATTAAGTCTATCTGTCTTGTGTCACGCTCCAAATATTCTCAAGTAATGACTCAAATATTTGATGCGCGACAGCACCACCAAGGGAGTATTCAGTCTATTGTGTGTTAAATGGGCTAGAGCTTCTAGAAGGCCGGACTTGGGTTAAAACCACATGGGTGTGGTAGGTGGGGGAGTTTTCTAGAAAATACATATTCCATGAGATATACTTTTGATAGGTAGTATCTTTGGAATATTTCTTAGCATATTCTCCTCTTTAGATGTGGGCCATTAGATTAGAGTAAATCCTAACCGTCTATTGTAAATAGCTTTAATTATAAATAGGTGGAGTTCTCATTTGAGAAATCATCCACCAAATACTTCAAATTGTATAGCTTTGTAATTCTCTCTTTATTAATAATATTCGAGAGCATTTTTTTAAACACTTGGTGTGTGCTTTTTTCAAACACTAGCAAGTGTCTAAGACCGCGTGGGTTCGAAAAATCGGGTCGTGACAAGTGTTTGAAAAAATGCTCTCGAATATTATTACCAAAGAGAGAATTACAAAGCTATAAAATTTAAAGTATTTGGAGGATGGTTTCTCAAATGAGAACTCCACCTATTTATAATTAAAGCTATTTACAATAGACGGTTAGGATTTACTCTAATCCAATGGCCCACATCTAAAGAAGAGAATATGTTAAGGAATATTCTAAAAATGCTACCTACCAAAAGTATATCTCATGGAATATGCATTTTCTAGAAAACTCCCCCACCTACCACACCCATGTGGTTTTAACCCAAGTCCATTGGACTTTCTAGAAGTTCTAGCCCATTTAACACACAATGGACTGAATACTCCCTTGGTGGTGCTGTCGCGCGCCAAATGTTTGAGTCATTGCTTGAGAATATTTTAGGCGTGACACTTGTCTCTATCTTATTTTTTATAAATATTTTAAATATAATTTTTAGTATATAAATATATATCAAATAATTTTTTAATTTATAATTTTTATATTTTACTATAACATGCTTTAATAATATAATTTTATTAAGAAATTAAAAACTATGTAATAAAAAAATCTCTAAAATCTATATATATATATATATATATATTGTAAATGATAAAAGACTTTTATTTTTGATTTTTTGACAATCATTAATTCAAATTAGAACATAAAGTAATTAACATAAGAATCAATGATACTAGATGCTAGACTATTATTAAATTTTTTTATTTTTTATTTTTGTAAATTTTTTTACTAATTATTATTCATATTATTGAAAGACGTCATATTATTCTAATTTGATATTTTTGATGAAAAATTATTTTTAAAGTAATTAGAATAATTTTTAAAAATTTCTATGAATTCATAACTCATGTACACATCTATTTTACATAGAATTATTGATTGTCTAAAGATGTAAAGAATATCATTATAAATGATAATTGTTTGTTACAATTTTAATGCCATTTTCCAAACAATTAGCTTTATTTATTAAATAAAGCTTCGGAAAAAGAAAAAAACGACGGTTAGATTTGTTAAACAAGAGAACATATTATTACAATGAATTTGTGTTAAATTTTGCTGGACACGAATGACATTATTATGATTATTTTATTAAACATAAATTGTCATTTCAAATAATTCAAGAATTATTCATAACCTTGACTTGCATACTATTCTTAGGATGGTATTACAGGTAATTAACAATTTTCAAATTTGAAATTTCCTCGGAAAGTATCTCAAACAATTAGCAACTCTGTTCGTAGGGGCATAATGGTAAGCATGGACCTGACTTAACTACGAGCAAGGACACAGTTACTCTGTGTCATTATTAGAAAGATCCCTGATTCTAAACGACACGTGGTGATACAGAATAAATTTGCACAAATGGCAGGATGTCTATCGTCGCATCCATAACGGCCTATACTCCTTAGCTGTAGGCTGAATCAACTGCATCGAGATTTGCTTGAAGAAAAATAATAAATAAATAAATTCTCAGCTTTTATATATATATATATATATATATTACATTACAATTTTACATCTTAATGAATTATCATTGAATAATTGGTCAATAAATTACAAATTACATTTCTATGAGTTACAAGTTACAACACTTGATAACTCCTTCATCAGTTAGAAAAATAAAAAATTTCTTAATTTTTTTAATTTTTATCAAAATTTAAACCACTTACTTAGAATAGAAATACACAGACTAACGTTGCTTTTTCAGCTTTTTCTTCCTTTAGAATTTGATTACCAACTACTGGTGGATGGTAATTACCGCTGATCTGATAGTAATATTTTAAAATTCCAAAATTTTCTTTTGCTTTAATCCGTTTTAAAAGAATCTCGTCTCAATTCAAAGCCGAAACAAAAATATAAAATCAACGAACACGTATACGCGGTTTGTACGCGGGGTGTTAGATCATATCCCACGTTGATTGCCACGTCATGGCTCATTTCTCTCCCTCGCACTATTCCAGGCGGCTGTATCGAATCAACCGACCATTGTGTCACGCCCCATGTGTTGTGGCTATCCAATACTGAAAATTACTTTTTACTTTTTTGACTTGTGGGAATGAAGTCCCAGTTACACAAGATTTATTCAGGCTTGGATCAGATTTGGGCCGTGCTGTAGATCAGATTTAAGCCCAATTCTACTCTCGCCCAACTAATGTACTGAAAAGAACAATAAAAAGTTAAAATTGTACTAGGTGCAGTAGTTTTTATAACATTGTCTCCATGCTGCTTGAGGACCAAAGAAAAAATATATATAAAATTTGTTCTGAACTTAAAAAAACAAGTTTAAAAGATTATACGAACATGATGCAATCTCACAGAATTCAACTAAATATTTCGGCCAAAATTTGTTCGTCGAGTTTGTATATACTTTGTGTCTGTTTAAAAAGGGTTAAAATTTTAATAAGTAAAGTCTATTATTAAATTTGGATTGTGACACAAGAAATATGTCGCGAAGTTTGGATCTTTTGCAGGAAAAGAGAGACAAAGCTCTATCAACAGAGCAGCAAGATTCTCAATAGATAAGGACACAGAGTTTTGAGTTGAATAATAAAATTAAAATATATATATAAAAAGTTAAAAAGTTTGTATAAATTGTGTATATTGAATTGTTGATACTTTACAATAAGAAATTATGCTTATTTATAGGCTGAAAATCCTATAAAAATCTACCTCTATAAAGAAAATGATTCTATCATAACATAACTTCTTATTATGCACATATTGTTAAATAAACTATTATACAAATTTGGGCTTAAAACTTTATAAAAAAGCCTATTAACACATATTTCTTCGGAACAACATTAATAATGCCTTCTGCAAGCCTAGTCAAAAGGATGAATTTTGTCAAAGGCTTACAAAACTCGACCGACTTAGATTTTTCGTTATCGGCCTGATGCCCTACTTATTGCCTGGGATCATCTTCCAAGAAAATTATCCCATTTAATCTTTCAAATCGCTCCAATCTACCTAGCTCAGCTTGCACGAATGTATACTTAAATTTGCCTGAAAGCAATTGCTTGATGTTTGGACGTCACAAGTTACCACATATACAAATCGTCCCGATGCTTTTCTTGATTACAAGACCACCTCTAATAGCATCATTTACTTTTCTAAGGCAAATTGACTGACATTTTCCATGCTAGTAATTAATGCTTCTTATTCTAAAAAAATCAGTCAATTTTCTTTAACATCTAATATATAGTCCCTTGAAGAAATTCAGTCTATTGAGTTAGCCTATCATTTAATTCAAACCTTATTCTTGGCTAACTTCTATTAACTTCAATCAATCGAGTCGGTTTATCATTTTACTCAAATCTTATTTTAGGCCTACCTTTACCAATACTTAGAAATATTTCTGAATTTTGGTCATTTACTATCATCCATTTGCCTTTTCACCTACCTAAACTTCATCAGCCTTTTTTGATAATTAATTATTAGCATGCAAATAGTTATGATGCATTAAATATGTTTCTGACTCTTCATTTCAACCGCTTTTGGTCCTCTATAAGTAGAAGTAAATTCTCATTTTTACTTCACCTAAAATTTTACCAATCTCTTTACCGGTTGCTTTGCTCTCAACCTCTTCAACCTTATGTAACAATCTTCATTTGTATTCAAGGTAAATTTCTTTTATTTTTACTTTTTGATCTGATTCCCATCTTGGTTTTTTTTTCGTTGGCTAATTTTTGTTCATTGATATCGTCATAGCATCAAAGCCAACTGTATATCGCTTCAAGAAATCAAAATTGACCGAGGCTGAAAGGAGTCCTTTAGATCTCCTTACCTAATCGAAGCAAATTAAAGAGCAGGTCATTTATAAGGTATTATCATATAAAGCTGACTCCTCCCAGTATATCCTTGGTCCCTAAAATATTGAAGTAATACCTCAATATTTTAATTATTTTCATACTCATCGAAATGATCTCCTTAGATACGACCAACCCTATAACATGTCTATTTGGTCATCTACAAGGTCAATTATGTCTTGGCTGAAATCATCCAAAGATTATATTGATTGGTTAAATTGACTTGGAACCCTATTTTAAGTCCATATGAAAGTCAGCTAAGGTTTATAATTTAATACATATGTCAAGGTATCAAATACCTTTACATAATGGATTGATTTTGGCTGCCTTGTTATTTTGGTCTAGAGCCCTGAATGTTTTGTGCTTTAAGTTTGGTTATATGACATCTACTTTATACGATCTGGCCATTCGTTTTAACATCATAGTCTATGGAGTCAACGTTATCCTTGATCTTTTAGTAAGTTTTGTCGACCTCTTCTTTTTCAGGTCAGAGGTAAGTTTTAGTATATTCTTAACTTACTTTAAAGAAAAATCAGCCACTCCTTCTCGAGTCAGCATGTCGCCTTCTTGCCATTTTGGCTTAGTAAATACGCCATTTGCCTGACTTCTTAAAAAATCATTAGGAAAATCTTGAAAGTAGGCGTTGCCATCGCTGATAGTACTAGGTTAACTTTAGGGCCTTTTTTACTTTCCCATTTATACAGGAGCTTATTTAAGATCGTCCCCAACAAAGGTAAGGAAATATTTTCAAACACAGGTGGTCTTCTATAGATTTTGCACTTTTGGCTAACTGCATATTTCCCTCACTTCTCAAAGTTACTTCTCAACCTCCTGCAGGTCGCCTAAGTTGTTAT
Organism: Ailanthus altissimus; assembly: GCA_946807835.1. Taxonomy (NCBI): domain Eukaryota; kingdom Viridiplantae; phylum Streptophyta; class Magnoliopsida; order Sapindales; family Simaroubaceae; genus Ailanthus; species Ailanthus altissimus. The sequence continues at coordinate 15,008,004 of OX327697.1, read as the reverse complement.
ATCCCCTGGCTAATACAATGGCAAATCGACTGATGAGACTTTAACGAGGTCTTTTCTTATTTCTTTACTACTTCTTCTATAGACGAGTTTTCATTTTGTCGCTTAAGACCACCCTTTTTTGGACTTAGTTCGGCTAGATAGACTGATCTATGTTCATCTTCAAGTGACTTTGATGTCAATTAGGATAAATGTTGGGTCACCTGTCTCATGGCAAGGGATTTTGAGCACGACATTGTAATCGTCGCTAGTAATAATAACAAATGTGGCACTGAGACTTATCACCCTCAATGAGTAAGTCACCAGTTTGGGCTTGTTCAAGCCATCCCTCATCCCAATCTTTCTACCAACTAGAAGTTCAGATCACTTGTAGTTTTTAAGAATCTTGAGCTTATCAGGGAAACTTCGGCTGTAAATAGTGCATAGCTAAAACCTTTACCAACCACCAATATCCCTTCTTCTCCCAATCGTCTGGACTTTTTTGATAAATACTAAGAGGACTTAGTCGCTCTTTATTTTACAAAGCCGTTAGACCTTGTTCTTCCTTTACACAAATTTGCAGCTGATAATGTTGCTGGTGCTGTGTAGGTCAACCGGCCTAAATCTCGTGGTAAGCTTATACAAAAAATTATAGACTTTGAAAAATTCTTTAGTGTAAAGTATAATTGTAATAATTTTGATGAAATGAAAAGAATAAGATATCAATGTAGATGAGAGTTGATGCTCTATTGTAATTAGTCGATTGTTGACCGCCAAACCAAATGGGTTTGTGAATGAGGCCCTTGGCTTAGTGAAATTTTATTTGAACACCCATTTGAAGACCCTAGACCGCCTACACCATCTGTAAAATTCAGTATAACAGGCCATATACCTGAAAAATGGAGTAATCGGCCGACTTGGACTGAATTTTACTATGAAAGGTTTAATAAGCCAATCTTAGATCCCTCATTAATAAGGGTGGTCAGCAAGTATTCATTGGTAGGTAAATGTAAAGTTTAAACTTTGTTCACCAGTCCTGATTAGTGATTTATTTTTGTGTTACAGATGCTATCCCAATCTCATTGGACGATTCCCCAATTGATAAGGATGAAGAACCACCTCCTCCCAAAAAATGTGTTAAGGTAAGACTTGATACCTGTCGATCGTCATTGCGCTTTTTTAAATTCTTTGTTCTTTTATTAATATATCTTTATTACATGATTGCCAAGAAGCCGACCAAAATAAAGATTATTCACTTAAAGACCCTATCAAAGTTGACTACTTCCATGCCTTTGACTATTCCTTGTGAAAAGTCAACTCCCTCTGTTCCTTCTAGGGCTACCAGTCCTTCGCCGACTCATCTATTGGTTGCTTCTCTTGCTCTTGCTCTTGCATCCTCCATCCATATTATTCCTCAAAGCCAGTTATATAGAAAATTGGCCTTAAAGAAGCATTCTCTGAACGCTTCTACTTTAACAGCTGACATTCTTTCGGCTCTAATGGTAGGTTCATCAAGTGGTAGTGAAAAGTCGACTGATGAGTCTTCTTCATCGGCTTCGCCCCTTTATTCCTTTTAGTACAAAATGAAGTTAAAAAGGTTGTGGAATACTTAAAGGGTATAATAGGTCACATGACCGATATTCTATTGGATGATCGGGAGGTCTTGGAGGTGAACAAGAAGCTGTGTTATCTATCTAAGAATATTACTGGGCGATCATGTATCCTGAAAACACAGTTAGATAATTTTATTACTTCGTTCACCTCCCTTGCAAAAAAGAAATAGTCGATCAGAAGTACGATTAATAAAGTGGAGTTAGCTGTGAGAGAGAAGATTGTATTGGATCGGTAAGAGGTCAACTTATATTTAAAGTGAAGCAGCTAAGGGAGGAGAGCAAGTCAGCCTAGGAGTTGATGAAAGAACTGGAGACCATCTTGGCAAAGCTCGGGGAAAAGGAGGCAGAGAGGACAACCAAGTCACTAGAACTTGGGCAAAAGGTAATGTAACTTTGACTGAAGAAGAGCGATCTACGGAAGAAGGTGAAGCAAAGGGATACAATCATCTTTAAGAAGGAGGCAGACATACAGTCGACAACTTTACTATAGCCGATTTTTATTCCTTGTTAGATAGGATATAGAAATAATGTAATCAGCTAGATCGCCCATCTTTTGTACTTGGTTCGATTAATGAAAAATATCATTTAATTATTTATCGGCTGTTCTACACTCTCAAATTAGCTTTGTTAAACTTGATAATTCGTATTCTTTAAAATTGTGATGTCGATTTCTTCCTAGATACTTGGCCGATAAATTTTAAGGTATTTGCCATTGATCGGCCTATCATGTAGTTCTCTATCTAAATCGCTCAACATGTATGCCCCCTTATTAAGAATTTCTGCTATCTTGAATGGTCATTCCTAGTTAGGATTGAACTTGCCAAGGTCGACCTACCTACGACTAACTGGCAATATTGCTTTCCAAACCAAGTCGTCGCGCCTGAATGTCTTTATTTTCACTTTCTTATTATAGGCCCTTTCGACTTATCTTTTTTGTATTTCTAAATGATTAAGAGCTTTGATTCATCGTTTATCTAGATTGTCTGTCTCTTTGTTCATGGCTCTTTTATATTATTTTAGTGTTAAATCGCCTTGTAGTTGTCTTCTCAAAGATCCTATGCTTAATTTCATAAGGACTATAGCCTCATGACCATAAACTAATTGATATGGTGATGTCCTAGTAGCGGTTTTGGTACTGACTCGATTTTCCTAAAGAACTTCTTGCAGCTTTTCATGCTATATCTCGGGTTATCAGATATCACCTTTTTTATCCCTTAGATGATATCTTTATTAGTCGATTCGGCTTGACCATTTGACTGAGTGTAGTAAAGACTGTTATTCGTTATTTTGAAGCCGAACTTTTTTTAGAAGTCGACCATGTCTTTTCTTGTGAAAATTATCCCTTAATCGATGGTTATCGACTCAGTGTTGGAATTTGTACTTACGTGTCATCCCATTATATATAAATATATAATGATAGTATTTATATAATTATCATTTCTAATAAAATCGTTAATATTATTTATTATTAAATGGTAAGATACTTGTAACATTTCAGATATTGTATGATCTAAATGAGTTTAAATCAGTGCTAAGAGTTTGTAACGCTAATAATTAAAAGTACTAAGAGTTTGTGGTGTTAAGAGTTAGTAGGTTGTTAGAGTTAATAAAATCTAAGGAGTTGGAGCCTTGTCTGAAATAGGACAATGACCTAAGAAAATATTAGTAATGACATAGCTGCAAAGAGTTGCAGATGGTGTTAGGAAATGTCATTATGCAAGTATGTTTTTAAGCACTATGTTCCTGATCTAATTTCATTGATGCGGGTCTATCAGTGGAACTCTTTAATATAGATTGGTGTATATCTATATCTGGATGGTCCAGATAGTTAGTCTTAGCAAACTATGAGCTTAGTGGAAGCTCGTATAGAGATACAGGTATTCAGTGAGGACTGAATATTGAACAGACTCACGAGGACCTCCAATAGACATTTCATAAAGTCGTCAATAGAAGGTCTTCATAGTTGAGTATTATTTATGATCCTTTGACTTAAGCGTCTGGGCTTGTGATGATCCACCATGCTTTGGTTCCACACATGTGAGAAACCTTCTATGGTCTGATCGTTAAGTGTCGTTGGGTATGGTCCAATGCTCATGGAGTTCGGTGTGCATAGATATAGATCTGTTAGCTCATATGAGTAGGTTGTATTTCAGAAAGTCTTGTGATAAATCTTAGAAAATATATTTTGAATGAATAAACAATATCACAAAAGTGTTTATAGATATTGTCTAAGAAAATATAAATCTAGAGATAAGTTCATAGTTGAGCAAATAGAGATTTGACTGTCATGATCTATATCTCTGTTTTTTCAAGATATAAATGATGGAGGGATTATACGAATATGTAATAACCTTAACTTGCATGGTCTAACGCGCTGATTTGTAATATCTGTAATGTGTGTGTAGGGCATCATTCATGGACGTATGGAGGAGCTCCATATGAAAAATCAGGTGTGGACCTAGAGAGTCTCACAATATGAAGTATACTCGTTGTGCACTCGTTGTGCACTAGAGTAGCGGATTAGATTGAATAATTCGATCCAATAAATTTTAGCAAAATAGAATAATTGTTTCGGGATCCCTCGAGATACGCATTTGTCAAGAGTTAATTGTTAAGTACATCATTGAATTAATTAACAAGAGTTGTTAAACAATAGGATGTTGACAAATGGCATAATTTAGTCCATGATTTGATTTTACCTTAGTTTTACCATTTAACCTTGGTAGTAAAAACTAGTAAGGTAAAAAGTAATTATTCAAAATTACTTTAAATAATTAAATTATATATTATTATTATATTATTAGATAATATTATAATATATATTAATCATAGCGTTGTATTTAATACAAAAAGGGGCCTAGATGTTGGCCATTTATTTACCTAATATAATTAAAGTAATTATATTTGTTAGTTAAATATTAATTTAGGTGGCCATTATTCTAGTACTTGATTAATTAATCTTGAGTGGGAGACCAACAATAAAATTGGTGAAGCACTTGTTTTTATTTAATCAAAGTGTTGAATAACAAAAACAAAAATTAGGCTTACACTTGAATTTGATTCATTCATTTTTGGAGAGCAAAAATTCAGCCAAGGCATTTTGAGAAAGGTAAGAGAGAATTTTGGTTTTGTTCTTTTTCAAGTGTTGAAAACATATAGAACTTCTCTTCATCATCTTCTCTCATGGATGGCTCAAAATAAATAAAAGAAAATGAAGAAAGAGATATATAATTATAGATAAGAGTTGTGCTAAAATTAATTAATCTATGAAAATTATTTCAAATAAAAATACAAGAGTTGTATACATGTATTTATCATCTCCATTTAAGAAACAAAATTGTATTCAAAAGAGTTGGAATACATGTTACTGAAAATTTTAAAACTAAGCTACCATTCTAGTTCCATAATCCCACCAAAACCATTATGGACTAGAATTATTCAACAATACACTTCAAGGTGAGCTATTCACATGAATTTTGGAGGACTTGAAGATTTTGTAAAGTTGCTTTTATTAGGTAAGTATTTTTATATAATGTTTAATACAATTGTTTATCATGTATATTTTTGTATAATACTTATACTTGAGCATTTATGTGATATATCTAGTTAATTGTTAAAATAGGTGTATATGTTAACGTGCTTCTGATACGTATAGTAAATTTTTAAAATTACATGTACACTTGTATATCACACTCAATTTCCAACACTCTGGAAGCCCGTGCCTATAAATTATGTTTTCTTTAATGAACTTGATAATTGACTGTTGGTTTACCATCTTTAATGGGATGACCTCGACCCACTTTGTAAAATAATCGTTGCTACCAATATAAAAGCATGTTGTTTTAACGAAGGTAGGTATATTTTTCCGTTGACATCCATCGCCCATCCCTTGAATGGTCATGGCTTGATAATAACATGCATCTCGTTGGTCAGGACATTTTGAAACGGCCTATGCCTCTATCATTCTCGACATTTTATGGCATAATCATGACAATCTCGTTTCATAGTTGGCCATTAGAAACCAATTTTTAGAATTTTCTTTTTCATTAGTCGTCCACTGAGATGAGCACCTGTCAGCCTTTCATGAGCTTTGGCCATCACGACAATTGATTCTTTTGGGTCGATGCATCTCAATAATTCTTTGAGTGGTCCTCTCCTAAACAATTCTCATAAGAAAAATACGAATCTCGGGACCATAATTCTTATATTTCGATTGGCTGCATTACTTGAGCTGTTTATATAAGCGATCAAGTCATGTCTTTAATCTTTTGCAAGATTGATTTGGATAATAGGATCTGGCAACTCTGCACTATGAACACTCAACTGTGGTCTATATACCATGGGAACCTTCGTTAATTTTTTGTAACCTGTTGCCCCCTGTGCGAGGTTGTTGGCTTCAACATTGTTCGTTCTTATAGAGAATATGACCGAAGCCGACTAGGAACCTTGATTTAGGTGTTTTGCATTGTTATAGTATGGTATCAATGAATCAGCTTTGCAATTGTATTCTTGAATGACGTGCTTTCACTAACAAAGAATCACCTCGTACTTCTATGTTGTCGACTCCCATCTTAGCTAATATCTTAAGGCCAATAATAAGTGTCTCGTACTTTGCTTGGTTGTTGGTGTATGTGAAGTCGAGGAGCAAAGACATCTTAATTTTTGGCCTTATTGGTGACATTAAAACGATCTCAATCCCAGTTGCCTGACTAGTCCTTGAACTGTCAAACTAAAGCTGTGAACTTAAGTTGATATCGCCTATATCGTGTTGGATCATTCCTTCGTAAATTGTAAGGTGTTCTACGAGAAAGTTGGCCAAAGCCCATCCCTTGATTGCTTTTTATGAAACATAGACCAAGTTGAATTCTGATAAGACGATTGCTCATTTTTTCAGTCGATTTCTCAAAAATGGTTTTGACAGTAAGTATTTTATGACGTCTATTTAGCCGATCATGTGGACGACAAAAGGCAATAAGTAATACCTTAGTTTGCAACAAGAGAAATATAAGGACAAAAAAAAATTTTAATCGCCGAGTGTCTAACTTTAGCATTTTGTAATATTATGCTAAAGTAATAGACAATTTTTTTGCCCCCTTGTTGATTTTGTGCTAACAAGTTACTAATTAATTCTTGTGCGGTAAAAATATAGAAGATGAGTGGTAGCCCAGGGATGGGCGGTACCATGACGGGTGGATTAGTCAAACACTTCTTTATTTCATCAAACACTTTCTAGTGTTTAGTGGTCCATGTGAATTTTTTACCATCCTTAGATTTCAACAAAGGTGACCATGCGTGCACACGGCCAGCCGAGTTTAAAATAAACCGTTTCAAAAAATTTATTTTACTAATCAACTGTTGTAACTCTTTCTTGGTTTTTGGTGTAGATACTTCCTTTATGACCCTTACTTTATTATGGTCAATCTCCACCCCATCTGGTGCACCAAGAACCTAAGGAAATTTCCAGACAACACTCTAAATGCACACTTTAGAGGATTCATCTTTAGTTGATGCAGTTTCATTCTTTTAAAAGTCGCTTGGAGATCATTAAGATGTTGTTGGGTTATGGGTGACTTTATAACTAGATCATCGGTATAGACCTAAATCGCCTAATCATATCATGAAAAATAGCATTCATCGCCCTCTGATAAGTCGTACCTTCATTCTTCAGATCGAAAGGCATTACTACCTATTTATATGTTCCGATTGCCCCCGGGTATTGAAACGCTATTTTGTGGACATTAGTCTCTTTAATAAATGTTTGATTGTATCCTGAATGCCCATCCATGAGAGTAATGATCTAATGGCAGGCTACTGAGTTGACCAATATGTCGGTTATCGGCATTGAATATTTATTTTTCAATGTCACCAAATTGAGGTTTCGAAAATCAATGCAAATTCTTAGCTTGCCATTCTTCTTAATTACTAAGATGATATTTGATAACCATTCAACATTGGTAGTCAACCGTATGAAACTTGCACTGAAGAGCCGTTTAATTTCTTTAGCCACTTTATCTTCTACCTTTCTAGACATTCTTCTTATGCTTTATTTGTAAAGCCTATATCCATCATTCGTTGGAAGACTATGCTCGACTAATTCTCTACTGAGACCAGGTATTTCTGAATAATCTCATACAAAGCATCAAAATTCCCATAGGATTGCTAACAACTTGTCCTAAAAAGCTGGTTCTAGCTCTGCAATAAATATCGGCATATATGCATTGCCACTTATATTGATTTCTTTAAGCTTACCATGAGGGTCGTGATCGCCCAACTTTGGCGGTGCTAGTTTAAAATTATGGTTGACTTGTGGGTCTTGACTCTTGTCTTCGTACACACATTCAGCTGTCGTGAAGGGTTGTTTAGTAATTTGCAAAGTAAACTAGGTGATGGTCATTCTCGACTGTCGTCGGATGAGCTAGATCGCCTATTATAACTTGAATATCTGATTTGGCGATGTCAAGGTCTGGTTCTACCTTTTAGTTTAGTATAGTGGTTGTAATGCTTGGGTTATATAATGTTACGATTGCCACCTGTCCATTATCTTCAAACGGATCTAGATCAGCATGGATTAGTTCCATTGAGCCCTTTGGTTGCTATCGAAAAATCATTTGATACATACTTGATGACAACGCTTTATTGGAATGAATCCAATCTCGGTCCAGTAAGAGGTTGTAGTCACTTGAAACATTAACTATGTAAAATAATTCCTCTCATTCAATACGGCCAACCCACATTTTAAGGACTGTAAACCCATCTTTAGGAGTTTTACGGCTAGCAAAATTGATCTTAACCATTGCCTTCCTGTTAAGATCGCTTTTATAAATACCCAGTTTTTGTAGCATTCTTTAAGGTAGAATATTAACACCAGACCCATTATCAATCAAGATCATTTTATTTGGTATCTTATTAATATTGGCCTTTATATAGAATGGCTGAATATGCTTAGTCATATGATTATTTGGCTGAGGTAACATAAACTGAGTTGGTTTATTTAATTTGTCACTGACATTGCATATATCGATGACGTCCCCATCCAAAGTAGACGCTTGATTTAGAGAGAAAAAACTTGGGAAGCATTACAACCATATTAACTGGTTGAGAAGGGCAAGCCACCACCCTATCGGATTGTTCTTTCGTTGAATTATTGTCAATATCGTCTGGGGCGGCATCTAAAGTTGTGTTCTTATTCATCGATCTCTAAACTTGATGCTGCCTATTATTTATTGAAGTCATTTTTTTTTTTGCTGCTGTAGTACCTTTTAACTTTTATTAATACTATCAATCTTCGATAGTACTTTAGGATTTACATTCTCTTCTTAAACCTTGACGGGGTATTCTAGTCGTTGGAGTTGTTGTTACCATTGTTGCCGCCTTTTCTGATGCCATAGCCTTTGAAAGACACTTTATCGTGGCTTATAATTTTCCCATTGGTCATCGATGGTCGATTTTGGCTTAAAAGTTCTTAAAGTTCGTCCGTTATCACTTATCAACTCAGAATCCACCTAGACCTTTTAAAACGTGGTCTGGCATTACGGAGAAATCAAACATGTCTAAGTTGAGGTCTGTTGGTTCTCGAGGGACAGTTCTATAATAACCCTTCTATTATTTCTGATGGCCTTTTACGTTGTGTTAGTGACGTGAATTTTTATGCGTGGTCTATCAGTCGACCTTGTATTTGGGGCTTCTTCCTCCAACCTCTCTCTTTTAGTTCGAATGATAACATTTATGTGTACTGATGGAAAATGATCTATTTCAACCAAAGAAGCTTTGTCTTTCAAAGAAAAGAGTAGTCACCCTTTATCAATTAGCCTTTGAATTTTGTTTCTGAAGATGATGCAATTATTTGTACTATGTTGCTAAGAATTGTGCCACTTGCAGTAGTCTTTTCCAACTATTTGCTCGACCGGTAGTACAGTATGGCCTTCAGATAGCTTAATTTTCTTGTCTTTCAACAACCAGTTAAAAATTTGATCGGCCTTTTTCAAATCAAAGGAGTATTTCTTTACGATTTGAGTATTTCTACCGATATTTTTCTTTTCTTTGTTTGGTGATGCATGTTTTAAAGTTAGGCATTTATACGGTCCACTTTTGACGATTTTAACCAAGCATATGTCTTATCTATCTAAGTCCTTAGAGTTATTTTCTGAATCGGCTTGTACAGCAGCCGTATCTATTTAATTTTTGTAATATGTCCCATTCTAGGATGCTATTTTTTAATCCTTTTCTAGCAATAACCATTTATAACTGGTGGTCCTGGTTGCCAGCTTATACAGATCTTGGAAGCGATGCCTTTTGAAATGTTATCTCATTGTGAAAGTCATATTATCAGTTTCTGATATTTGAGTTTGACATCACGCCTGTAAATTTCTAAAACGACTTATATATTTTGAAATGGACTCGCCTGGCATTTGTGACAGCTTAGCTATATTAGCCAATGTCATGTTTGGAGGAGGTCTATAAAACTCAGCATGAAACTTATCTTTCAACTGCTCTTAGCTAGCTATCGACTCAAGTATTAAGTTGGTATACTAAGTGAAGACTGTCTTAGTTAGGGAATTTCCAAATAATCATAATTTATAATAAGAGGAAGATCCAGCTTCACTACACTGTACAGTGAACCTTGAAACATGCTCAAACATTGTAATATTTTCTTCTCCCGAAAATAAAGAGAATTTTAGAATTTTACAACCCTTAAGAAAATGGAATAATAAATTGACGCTATAAAGGTATGGTTTCCTGTACAGAGAACGCGCCATTGGTTTTAAGTCGACCCCTATATCTTTCAAGGCCTCGACTAACATTATTTTTATCCAATTGTCGCCCTGAGCTGCTTGGCCTTGTCGGCTCTACGGTCACAAATTGAATCGTCCTTAAAGGAGTTTGGCCGACAGTCTCTTGATTTAGGAACGACTGGTTTCCTAAGTTTATCATATTTTCAGCCTGATTATAGCTGAAAATTTGACTGGGTTGATTCTGATTGACTTGGGAGTGTGATGAAGTAACCCCCTCGGGTCGTCGCAACAAATTGACTAATCCATATGGAAGATCAGAGTTTGGGTGATGTCTATGATGGGGTTCTTACAATTCTGAATTGGAATGACTATGTAATAAAGTAGTGAAGTCGGCTTGATTCTGCCGCAAGGCTTCTAAATTCCTCAATATGTTACGGTTTAAATTGTGGCTATCCTCGATCAATGGGTGAAACACTGCCACCATTTAATTAGTGATTATAGTACCGAGCTATTGATTTTCTTAGGCGATCTAGCCTATTAATCCTTGAACGCCGGCCATAAAAAAGGCCACAGATAGAGTAGGGTATTCCTGTGAATTTCTTCCAACTGATTTAACTAATCTTCTTCAGTAAGAGGGAGACTCGACTGAATTTGGTCAAAATTGGCCAGATTTACACTCGGGGGGGTTAGAACATTCATCAGTTGCACTGACACCTGTTGGTGTTGTAGATCCGTCAGTACCAGTAACACCTATTTTGTTTCTTACCATTTGTCTAGGTGTTATTGGCATACAAGCATCTCATTAGGCATGCCAAAAAGATGTTCACAAAAAAAAAATGTTCGGGTTCGTGTATACTCTATGTCTGGCTAAACAGTGCTGAAATTTTAACAAACAAGGTCTACTACTAGACTTGGGCTGTAACGCAACAAGCGTATCGCAGAGCTTAGGTATTTCCATGGAGAAAGACAGGCGAAACTCTATCAATAAGGCTGTAAAATTCTCAACAAGTAAGGACACAGAGTCTTAAGTTGAATAATAAAATTAAAAAAAAAGATAAAAAATTAAAAAGCTTATATAAATTGTATATATTGAATTGCTGATGATTTACAATGAAAAATCAAGCCTATTTATAAACTGTAAATCCTATATAGAACTTATTTCTATAAAGAAAAGGATTCTACTATAACACAACTTTTTATTATATACATATTTTAAAATAAACTATAATACAAATTTGGGCTTGAAACTTTACAAAAAAACCCATTAACATATTTCTTTGGCTCGACATCAACAATTAGATAGTAGATATTGAAATTCATTTAGATGCTATAAACATTAGTAACAAGGGTGTAATTATAAAAGTTTTATTGTCTGTGCTAAATTTTTGTTTTTTCATATATTTATAAGTTTCAGTAAGACGGAAAAAAAAATCATTAGAAATCACAAATACAACTTGTACAAGAAGATGTATTTTGGACTTATAATCTAAATATAATATATAACAAAAAAAATGCAATAAGAATAATAAAAAAAAAGAAATAAGTTTTTAAGTTAGGCTCAACATGTCTCAAAGCATATAATCCATCTATTATTGACTTCAAATCATTTTTTAAAAAAACAATTGGATTAACAATAAAAACTAATTTTACTTTTCCAAAAAATAGAAATCTATAAATATGAAAAAAAAAGGGCAGAAGTATTAGTGTTTGACAAAATTCATAAAAAAAAAACTTTAAAAAAAATTATTATGAAATGTTTGTGAAGTAATATAACTAACAAATCTGTTTGTAGTACTTAAATCTAAAGAATTTAAAGAAACTTTTTTTTAAAAAAAATTTATATATATTTTTAATATAAATTAATTAATAAGCTATGAATATTTTGGGGGCTCATTCATGATGAGCTGAGCTAACCTAAAATCTTTTAGATAAAACAGTAAGTGTAAGTGTTTAAATTCCAATAAATATATCCATAAGTGTTTAAAATTCAAACAACATATCCGTAATGTATAAATTCAAACACTTAATGGATAAATAATCTTATCATTAATTCTCTCATGTGCACTTTAAAAACGTAGGGTCGCACATTATAAAAAATGTGGAATGTGGTTGTGAAAAGTGCGACTTTTAACAACTGTTGCTTGTTTGCTTGTGTGAAAGTTAAAAAAATAAAAACAGAGAGAAAAAAGATAGTGTGTTAGAACACATTAATTTTTCGAGAAAAATATAACGAATTATTTTTGGACAAGAGAAAATAACAATTCCTATCGTAACTAAAGGAACTCTTTATGTGTGATTGTTCTTCAACCATAAGTAACAATACAATTTTATTAGTTTGGAAAGCCTTCTACTTTAACATTTGGTATGTTCTTTTTTTTTTCCCTTAATTGGTATTAGGGCTAACATATTTTGTGTTCTATTTTTTTAGTTGTTTATAATGTATTTATGCCAAAATTAGTTAAACTCACATCTAGAACACATAGCAATGGCATGTTTTATTTTGATTGCCAATTAACCAAAATTTCTAGTTTTATAAATTCTAGCATATGAATGATTAATATTTGAGGCATTGGTTTACTTGAAATGACTTAAATTATTACAAAACAAGGCTATTCATAATTTTCAAATTCTTTTTTTACGCATAATTTTTTACATTGTAATTCACTATTTATAATTTTGGTACAATTAAAATGTACTCAAAACAAGCTTTCTAATGATATATTATTTGTAAATTTTGGACATAAATCGAGAATTATTTTTTTGTTCGAATTCTAGTTATTTGGTTTTAGATATTAAAGATGATGAATAGTGATCATTTGTGTTCGACGCGCATGTTAGGCACATGCCGCTCATCTCAATGTCCAACTAAAAAATGGACTACACAAATAAATATAGCACAAAAATCTGAGTTAAACAGTGGTGGTCTAGTCACTGAATATTGGCTGGAGGCACGTACATGGCGTATACGTGTTGGCCACGGCGAGTGAACCAGTGCCACACTTTGCAGTGCCTATTCACTCTATTTCATCTTTCCAAACTTCGATTTCAACGTCGTTTGCAGTTGTCGGACTAGAATTTGATGTATTTTTACTTTTTTAAATTAAAATATTTTTTAAAATCATTAATATTTTGTTTAATTTTTATTATTAAAAATCAAAATAAATACTGACATTGTAAAAATTTTGAAAAATATTTTTTATATAATATAAAATGCGTTTAAGAGTGTTGAACTAAATTGGGAGCAAAAATAACATATCTAGGATATATGCTTTCTTAATTAAGTATATAATGGCCTTGTCTCTATTTTTTTTTTAGTGGTCTAATATGATAATAGAGTTTTTTTTTTTTATGACGAAAAGAATTAGAAACCGAATAAGAGGCTTATAGACAATCTTTAGAAATAAATTTATTTATTATTATATTTTTGTAAAATTCAAAAGGAATAAATAAATAGAACTAATGTTTTGCACAATAAGACTAAAATAATGATAAATTAATATTTAAAAATGATGATGATTAGAATCCACAATGACTTTTTGAATTTAATGCCTGTATTAATATCTTGTAAGGGAAAGAAATGAGCGGTGACAACTATGATATATTACACCATAAAGTTCAATACATCTTCGAAGAGTAAAAGATTCTTGAGGCTATCTTTAACATTATGGATGAGCCACCTCATAAAAATACTGCTCAATATAAGAGAGATCTTGAGGCTTATCAAGTCTAGAAGAAGAAAAATAGCAGTGCTCACATCACGTTGCTAAAAAGCTTGCGTTGAAAGACAAATTTGGTGGTATTTTTATCAATAAACGTAGAAAGCTTACTATCAAGTTTGATTCTTAGAGAAAGTGCCAGCATAATTCAATGAGGCAGCATCTGATAGAAATTTCGTACATGATATGTAAGCTAAAAAATGTTGGACATGTGTTAACTAATGAATAATAAGTGCAAGTAGTTATACAATTTTTTTTCGATAATTGGAAGCACATAAGAGTTAACGTGGTGCTTAATGATAATATAAATTTTTTTTGATGACATCAAGGGTCTCATTGAGATTTAAGATGAGCACCTAAAGGTAGTAAAAGCTTATGGTTAGTTCTATTTGGTTGAATCTAGCTTGCATAAGACTTTAGGCTTTAAACATAAAAATAGAGGCAAGACCTTTCAAAGGGGGAAGGGATCCATTCTAATTAAAGAGAAGCCCACTATCAAAAAGTGTAAGAGAAGCAAGCATGCCAATGCAAAGAAAGGCAAAACTAAGATGGCTTATTACAATTATGATAGGATGGGCTATTTGTTAGAGATGATACTTACGTGCCATTCTGATTAACAGTAATCATTTCGATAATAATTGTTAATTCATAATTTTATGGTAAAAAGCTTGTAACATTTACAAAAATTACAGATTTAAAGGAGTTTAGATCTAATTCAAAGGAGTTTGGGTCAACGTTAAAAATTACCAATTCTAAAAGTTAGAACCTTGTATGAAATGGGACAAAGATCAGAAAATATATTGGTAATGACATAGTTACAAATGGTACAAAGAAATTTCATTATGCAGTATATTCTCGAAAATATCATTCCTGATCTATGGTTATCAACATGGATCGATCGGTATTCTTTTCAGATCATTGTATGTCTATATCTGGATTGTCTAAATGGTTAGTATTAGCAGACCATGAGCTTAGCGAAAGTTCGTATGGGTATATAGGTATTTAGTAAGGATTGGGTACTGAACAAAATTACGAAAATCTCTAATAGATATCCCATAAAGCCGTCAATTGAGGGTCTTTTCGATTTGAGTAATATTCGTGGTCTTTTGACCTGAGCACCATAGTGGGCTTGTGAGTGATCCACCACACTTTGGTTCCACGAATGTCAAAAATATTTTATAGGCTAATCGGTAGGTGTCACTGGGTATGGTCTGATACTCATGGAGTCTGGTGTGCATAGATATGAGACTCATCAACTCACATGGGTTAATTATATATCCCGATGCTCCAAGAATTATATTTCTGGAAGTCTTTTGGCCAAAAGCACAAAAATCCTAAAAAGAGTTTTGTAAAGAGTTAAACAATATCACAAATATTTTTATGGATATTGTTTTATGGAAATACAAGTCAATAGATAAATTCACGGTTGTGCACATAAAGATTTGATGGTGATAATATGTGTCTCTGCTCTTCTAGGATATAGGTGACGGAAGGATCATACGGATATAGTTGATCTCAACTTGTACTCATTGAGCATTGAAGTAGCGAGACGGATCGAATAGTTCAATCCAAGATGATTTCAAAAAGCAAGATACGTTTCAAGCCCTCTCTGAAACGTGAAAAATATACTTTGTAAATGTTGCAAAGAGGTCTCTTTTGCATGGCAAAGGGAATCTTGCCACATGGCGCTTGTTTGACAAGTGGCACATGTAGTATCAATGATTAACACTTAGCAGTATGCATGAGATGCATAAGTGACAAGTGTCAACTATGCAAAGAATGAGGTGGCTAAAAGTTTGCAAATATTGCATTTAACCCCCACTTTTGTTAACTATAAAAAATAAGTGTTGAACTTGTTTCATTAAGGCCCTTATTTTTAAGTCAACAAAATAGTTCTATTTTGAGAGGATTTTAAAATTGAATCCTGTTGAAAATTGATTAAATATGCTGCCATTTTAGAGTTTCAATCCTACTACTTTGTTGAAACCTAGAATTTTGTTAATGTGTTTTTGGGTGCATGTATGTGATTATGTACATGTTAAAAATATTTAAATATATATCTTAAATATACAATTTGCAATGAAATTAAACATATAATTAACATGTACACATGTAAATTGAATTATAAACAAGTCAAGATTGCAGAAACATACATTTGATGAACTTCAGTGAAGATTTCAAATTTTGGAGCTCACCTTGAAGTCTACTCTTGAATAATTCTAGTCCACAATAATTCGATGGGATTGTAGAGCTAGAATGGTAGCTTCAATTTGAATTTCTAGCAGTATGTTTTCAATATTTTGAACACGAATATTTGTTCTAAAAAAATAGAGTGATTATACAACTCTTGCATATCTAATTTTAAACCAATTTTCAAAGAATTATTTTTGTTCAACTCTTACACACACTTCTCACTCTACTTATTCTATTTTCTTATCACTTGATGAATATCTACCGATGATAGAAATTGAGAGAGAATTGATCAAATCAATTCCTTTCTTTAGTGGTTGAACAACTTTGTTTTTTTGTTTCTCTACCAAAAAACAACAAATGGCCTACCCATTAATTTTGTTAGCCATCAATATTTTTTTTTTATACTTTTTACTAGTACTTATCTATTGAATAAATTTTCAGTACTATTAATTAACACAAATAAAATTAAAAATGACATCTTCATTTTTTTTTTATTATTGTGCTAGTGTAACTTAATTACCCACTTAATAAAAATTAAAACATTTTTAATTTTTATAAGTTTTTAAACTTTATTTCAATGATATTTCATCATTCATAATATCATGAAATTATTAATAGGTCATAGTAATAATTGTTTGTACCCCCATTGACATTTATAATAAGAATTATTATATATAATATTTAATTAATTATTCAAAATAATTTTGAATAATTATTTTACCTTACTAATTTTTACTAGTAAGGTTACTAGGTCAATTTAAGGTAAAAATAATTTATGAACCAAATTATGCCACTTGTCAATATTTTATTAATTGTGAATAATTATTTTATCTTACTAATTTTTACTAGCAAGGTTACTAGGTCAATTTAAAGTAAAAATAATTTATGGACCAAATTATGCCACTTGTCAATATTTTATTACTTAACAACTTATGTCAACTAATTATATACTGTACTTAGTAATTAAGTCTTGACAAATGCACATTCTAAGAGATCTTTAAACAAATATCTGGTTTGCTATAATTTCCTAAATCAAATTATTGAATCCAGTTTGCTACTTTAGTGTGGGTGTTGTGTGTGTGTGTGCGGCGTGCTATAGGTGATTGTGTGTATTATTAAATAATTTAAATAATAAATATATTATACATGTAATGCAGTGAAATTAAAGCACACATTATATTATCTCATTACATTAATGAGATTAGCAGACTCACTCTTTTAGTGTGCTTTAACAATTCTAGTTGGAGAACGTGGTAAGCTTCCTCAAATTAAAATACTAGCTTTCACTTTCTCAGAATATATAAAGGAGCTCTTGCTTTAATTATTTATCTCTCGGGTGAATATTAAATATAGTTGCTTCTGTTTAATGTTAACATTTAATACTGAACATAGGCTTTCAATTTCACTTACTGAAACAACAAATGAATTCGGCTAATTTTTGAATTCAATACGAATTCATTTCCTCTCTCAGCTATTTAAAGACATGTTGCCACTTGTATTAACCAATCAAATATAATAAGATTGACAAATGAAAAAAGGTGATAAGACAACACAATTGTTTAGTCAAATTGGCTCAAAAACAGTGGTTTCACAATGAGACAATTAATGGCTAATGTTACTTAAAACATTGCCACCTATTACTGCTGGATTAAATCAAATTTAATCTTTAATTCTTCAATTATTTTTGGCCAATAAAAGTTTAACACATTTACTATTTCCTTTTGTTTGCCTAATTGCAATTCAACATGTGTAAAGACTTTAATCAAATAAATCTAACTCATTTGTCATATTGAATGGCCGAATAATATATATATATATTATGAAACGAAAATTGCTTCATAACTTTATTCATTAATACCCAATTTAGTACTTATACAAATTATTGGCACAACTTAAGACATACACTAGGTAGATAAATATGTCAAGTCTCACTTGGTATAATTTTATGTTTAATACTTAAACTTTACCTATTCCCCAAGAGACCCTAAAATAAATTCAAATTTTTTGAAAACCTTTTGGATCAAACAATTCGATCCGATGCGTTACCTATATGCTTAACGAGTACACTTCATATAGTAAGACTCCCTAAGTTCATACCCATTTTGTCTCACAGAATATTTCTGTAAGTCCATAACTGATGCCTCCTACACACACACACACACACACACACACACATTATAGATAGTACAAAATGGCGAGTTCAACCATACAAGTTGAGATTAATCTATATTCATTCAATCCTTCCGTCATATATATCCTAGAAGAACAAAGATATAGATCAACACCGTCAAGTCCCTTATTACTCAACCATAAACTTATCTCTTCAATTTGTATTTTGATAATCAATATCCGCAAACTACTTTGTGATATTATTTATACCACAAGAAACTCTTTCCTGGGTTTAATGCTTATAGCCATAAGATTTCTTAGAATACAACCTTAGAGCATCTGGATATTTAACTTACCTATATGAGTTGACGGATCTCATGTCTACACACACTGGACTCTATAAGCATCAGACCATAACCAGCGATATCCAGCGGTCAGAGAATGAAAATTTCTGACATGTGTGAAACTTAAGTATAGTGGATCACTCACAACTTTACCGTGGTGCTCAAGTTAAAAGATTACTAATACTACTTAACTTGAGAAGACCCTTCATTGGTGGTTTTATAGGATATCTATTGGAGGTTTTTATTAAGTCTTATTCATATATCTATACAAGCTTCCACTAAGCTCATAGTTTGCTAAGATTAACTATCCAGACAATTTCGAAATAGATATATACTGATCTATATAAATTAGTTCCACTCGACAAACTCTGTGTCGGTGAAAATAGATTAGGAATATATAATTTAAGAACATACTTGCACAATGACCTTTCTTGGCTACGCTTGCAATTTTTTACAACTATGTAATTATTAGTATATTCTCAGATCTTTGTTATATTTCAGATAAGGTTCTAACTCTTTAGACCTGATCTAAACTATTTCAAATCAAGAAAATGTCCAAAATATTTCAAGCAACTTACCTTATAAGAAATAATTAGCGATTTAATGAAATATTTATTTATTACATAAGTATGAAAATACAATATTCATATAAAATTGGGATGGTACATGAGCACAAATCTCAACAACTCCCACTTGCTCTAGTGCTATTTATAGTGGTATTTAATACCTAATGACTCCATATGTTTCTCAAACACCTTAGAAGTTAATGCCTTAGTTAGTGGGTCTGCTATATTATTTATATAATCAACTCTATAAAATACGACATTTCCTTAAGCTATGATCTCTCTAACAATGTGAAATTTTCTCTCCACATGTAATTCTGGTGTGCTCTTGGCTTTTTTGCCTATGCAATTGCCTCGTTGTTGTCGTAATATAATTGGATAGGATCCACAGAACTTGAAACTATACCGAGTTCAGTGGCAAACTTCTTGATCTACACTGCTTCTTTTGTTGCTTCTAAAGCTGTAATATATTCTGTCTCTATGGTAGAATCAATTGTAGATCCCCGTTTGACACTCTTCCAACTTATGGCGACATCATTAAGAATAAACACATATCTAGGTGTAGACTTTCTATCATCTAGATCAAACTGAAAGTATGAATCAGTGTATCCTCTTACCTGTAAATCATTTTCTCCATATATGAGAAACTTATCATTTGTACTTTTAAGGTATTTAAGGACATGTTTAATTGCCATCCAATGGCTGTCACCTAGATTAGACTGATACCGACTCGTAACACTTACAACCATACTGATGTCAAGTCTCGTACACATTATGGCATCCAACAGCTGATGCATAAGGAATGTTAAACATTCTAACATTCTCATCTTCCTTCTGATGACACATCTTTCTCGAAAGATGAATGCCATGTCTAAAAGGTATATTAACTATCTTACAGTTACTAAAACTGTACCTTTCTAAGACATTATCAATGTACAAAGATTGAGAGAGTCCTATGAGCTTTCTAACTCTATCTCTATAACGTTTTATACCCAGTATATAGAAGACCTCTCCCAAATCTTTTATGGAGAAATTATTACTTAGGTAACTCTTTACTGACTATAACATATCGATATTATTCCCAATGATCCGTATGTCATCCACATAGAGAATTAAGAAGACAACTATGCTCCCACTGACCTTTTTATACACATGCCTCATCTTTATTTTTTATGAAACCAGACCCTATAATTACCTTATCAAAATGAAGATTTCAGCTTCAAGAAAACTGCTTATGTCCATAAATGAACTTTTTCAGTTTGCATACAAGACCAAAAGAAAGGCTGAATACAAAACATTCAAGTTGTTCAATAAATATCTCTTCATCGAGATATCTATTCAAGAATGCCGTCTTTACATCCACTATCAAATTTTAAAGTTATAGTATGCAACAATTACTAATAATATCATGATTGACTTAAGCATCACAACTGATGCAAAGATTTTCTCAAAATCGATCCTAAATTGTTGAATATAACATTTTGCTATTAGACGGGTCTTAAAGGTATCTACCTTCCCATCCGGCCCACGCTTCCGCTTGTATACTCATTTACAATTGATAGAAACTATTCCTTCGGGAAGCTCAATTAAGTCCCATACTTGGTTTTAATGTATAGAGTCAATTTTGAATTTCATGACATCTTGCTATTTTTCCAAATCAATATCTAATATTGCGTTTGTAGGTTAAATGATTATTTTCTTTAAATAAGAAAACCTCAGAGGCCCCTTCAGGTATCAAACCATACCTTTCAGGTTTTCTCGATATTCTTTATGACCTACGTAGAGGGTGTGTAAAAAGTAATTTACTTGATTGAGCCAGTGGTTCTATCTTTGGTTCATTTTGATTGAATTCATCAATATTAATCTTCTTATAATCTCCATAATAAGCAGGATAGCCCCAAATATTAAGATATTTAAGACTCGAATTCCTTTAAGTTCATATTTCATAGGGAGTTAAGGGATTGGCTTTAGATGAAACTCTATTCAATATATGAGCAGCAGTTTGTAGAGCATAGCCCTAAAGATATTCAAGGAGATCGGTAAAGCTCATCATCGATCAAACCATATCAAATAAAGTCTGATTCATCATCTCTAAAATACCATTGTACTGCAAAATAGCTAAAGGACTATATTGAACAAGAATCCCGTTCTATTTTAAATCATTCAAAAATTCATTGCTATATATTCACCACCTCGATTTAATCAAAGGTATCTGACATACGTACCAGTTTGTTTCTTTACTTTAAGTCTAAATTCTTTAAACTTTTCAAAGGTTTTAGACTTGTGTCTCAGAAGAAACACATAACCATATCTTGACAAATCATTAATAAATGTTATGAAGTATTGAAATCTTCCCATAGCAACATAATTTATTGGACCACATACATCAGTATGTATAAGTTCCAATAAACCAATGGTACGGTGTCTAACACCAGTAAAGAGAGATTTGATCATTTTTCTTTGAATATATGATTCACAAACTGGATAAAATTTTATGGTCAAATCATGTCTTCAACCATTCTTAACCAGATGGGATTGACGTCTAACGCCTATATGATTCAATCTCATATGCCACAATTCTGTTTCATTTAAAGTTTCTAAACTACTAGCTGTATTTACCTGTATATTCATGACATTTTATGTTGTATTTAATACATAATGACCCTTAATTAACTGACAATCAACTATCATAACATTATATATACTATATATATATATAAGGAGCAATTTTGTATATGTATATGATAACCCTCATTGTTAAGTATAAGAAGGGATAATATCTGTTTTAAAATATAGGGTACAAAAAAATAGTTATACAACACTATACTTCTGTTACATGAGAGATGTAAATCAAAATATTCCACAGTCTCAACCTAAAAAAAATCTTCATTCCAACACAAAGCTGAATCTCTCTCGGCTGCAATAATCTAACTTCCCTTAGACCCTGTAACATATTGCAGATGTAAAAAGGATAAGCAATAACCAATACCTAGTCAGAATTAGCATCATATACTAAAGAAATGTCAATAATAGGTAAACATATACCCGAGGGAGTTTTTTTTATTGAGGCAAGGTATTTCTGACAATTTCTCTTCCAATGTCCTTCCTCGCCACTGTAAAAACACTTTCCTTTTTCTTTCTTTTTTGGTTTAGATATGAGTCACCTTTGAGGACAAATCCTGGGTGTCTGCCTCACCTTCTTTTTCTTTTTACCTTTAGACTTTTCAAAAGCCCTAGGAGTAGAAGATGAAGCACGTTGAACAAAGAGGGATGATCCTGCCTTGTTCATATCCTCTTCTGCTATCTTCAACATATTATGAAGATCAGTATAAGACAGGGTCATTCATTGTATATTAAAATTCATTATGAACTTTCTAAAAGACCCCAGAAGTGATTAGAGAATCAAAATATTCCCTTGAAATTTGTTCAGGATAATGTCCATTGTCTATAACTTCTCGATTATAAAAATCATATTGAAGACATAGGGACTCACTGGACTTCCATCAGAAAGTCTACACAAAAAAAAAAATAATTTGGCAACCCTATATGTTTTAACCCGTGGACGGTCACCAAATAGCTTATTCAGATGGAGCATAATGCTAAAAGCATCACCCATATGGGCATGCTCTCTCTATAAACTTCTAGACATAGAGGTAAGAACATAAGATTTAACATTTAAATCATCCTCTAACCATTTCTGATAAGTCAACCTTTCCTCTAGGGTGGATTTATTAAAAATTCATGTGGGTAGGCATTGATCTATAATATATCCCAGTTTTTCAGAATTGAAAATAATTCTCAAATTCATCAACTAGTCTTTATAGTTTTCTACACCTTTAAGTTGGTTCGTATCCAATATATATACCAACGGATTAAATGAGGCCATTTTATCTTCACAAAATAAAATAAGAGATGTTAGCAAAAATAAATATTTCAATCGCTAATTTTTGTTATAGATTAATGATATAATCAAATTATACATTTTTAAATCTAAAACACCTTCCACTGCCTTACATAATCCCTTAGATCTCTAAAAAAAGGGATATGACACTTTATACTCTTTAAATAATATAGTAAGAAGTAGACTCTATTGGCATTTTACTTTGGCCACACGTTTTAGCAATATTTGCCATTGTAAAATTCAAAAAGTAGATAACTCTTGTCAATTGCATCTTATGCAACTTTTACCACTGATCCTAAATGCACCTTATCCTTACGCTTTAACAATATTATATAAGTGTATTTCAGATTAACTTGTTAATGATCAAATATATGTTACTGATATTACCTTCATGCTTTAGCAATATTGGATAATACATTCGTATATATTTGCCTCATCTCATGTTTAACCAGTATAATCAAAATCACACTGACCAAATTTCTCACGCTTTAGCAATATTAGAAAAGAGCGATATGACCTGACTAATACCGTATTGACTAGACAGATCAACGTTAACATTCTCTCATAATGGTACACTATTTAATTTAATGAAGAGAGATTACTTAATTCTATCCTCAAACCATGAAGCTGTGATTCTTAATCATATATTTATTTTTGTGCAAATACAACTAATCCCCACTAGTAGGGCTCCCATTATAGTTATCAACAAAAACAAATGGACTTTATATTGTATTTATAACAATTATAAATAACTAAAAATAAACTATTTATATTTTTAAACTCTTTAAAATAAATATTTTGAGTAATTGACATAATTACGACTTTCTTAGGTTCCAAGAACTATGACATTAAAGGCTCAGCCTCTGATGTCACGAAACCAAGCTAAACGCGCTACGGTGCTAGGGTCAATGCGGTGAACAGTATCGGAAACAGTATTTGCTACAGTGTAGTGAACAATATTTTGCTACAGTAACTCGTGAACAGTATTTTGAAGACAAAAATCTATAAATAGAAAGCCAAAAATCCTAAGAGAAAAGGGAGGAGAAAAAGAGAGAAAAGGGGCAAAAACTTAGAGAGAGAATTCACAACACAAATCAAAGATCAAAGCTAAAGATTGAAGAACCAAGATCAAGATTCAAGCTTCAAGCCAAGATTGAGGGAGAAGCACATCAAGGAGTCACTTTGATTAGTTTTTCTTCTCTTTCTTTATCATTATGTTCTTGTTCTTGTTGATCTTCATGAATTGGTTTGATACTTTTGGTTTTGTGATGGGCCAAATTGTTATTCTAAGGCTAGACTATGTAAACCTAGTATGTAGTTGAATTTTATTAATTCTTAGTTTATGAACTTGATAAATTCAATTGATTCATTCTATCTTCTGTTTAATGCTTTCATTATACCTGATCAATATTTTGAATGATTGAGGAACCATGATGAACTCGACAGATGGATTCATGTGTTTTGCCTAGGATAGTTTAATGCATGATCATAGGGTAACAACTATGAGTTCCATCTAGGATAGACATATACCTAGGTGGCATGTACGGTATAATTTATACTTGATATTAATGAATGACATTCTGATTTGATTACCATAGACATATAGGTGATTGTTAAAATGCGTAATATAGTCACTTGACCATCGACAGAGGCTTGTGATGAGATTAGTGTCTAAATCAATCAATTGGTATTAAGGGATTAATTAAGTGGTTAATGAATCCAATGAAATACTAAGGAACGAGTCAAAACCCTAGATTATCTTTATTTGTGAATTCTACTCCTTGCTTTTGTTTAGTTAATTGAGAGAACTAGATTAGTTACATAAATTCTAGATTTTAGTTTTCTGAATAAAAGTTAAGTAGGTATAATTTTAGTACTTGATTTATAGAATTAGATTGCATAGTCCCTGTGGGATCGATATCTGGACTTAAAATCCTATATTACTTGATACGATAGCGTACACTTGCGCTTAACTACTATAGCACACCAATCAGAACTGTTGAAGCAACTATTACTTCAATTCTATCTCTCGAATATAAATATCTTTGCTTAGATTACTTTTTTGGTTTCTAGGTTAACACTTAACCTTTTAAAAGCATTTCAAATTCACTGCTACTATTGAACTCTAATTCTCAGCCTAGATATAGTGTTTGTTGTTGCCACTAATAGCCAATTAAAAATAATTGTTTGCTGCATGGTGAAGCATGACACGGCCATTTATCATGCCAACAGCAGCTTTAGATATTGCTTAGTCACAATACTCTTTTGCTGTCTAAACCTTGAAATAATTAGTGGCTTAAATTGTTAAACAACACGCCACCTCCTATTTGCACTTACACGTTATGCTAACAATTGCAATTCGAATTGATTCAATTGTTTAGACTTTCCTTCGGCCAATAAGATTTTTAACAAGTAGCTATTGGTTTTACATATAGCCAATTGTAATTTAACAAGTTTTCATTGCTTTTGTTCTCATCCAATAGGAAATCAACATATTTGCAATCATTTGAATCAAATGAATCATTACTACAAATGGTCGAATGTAATATGTTATGAAATAATAATTTTTTTTATAGCTTTATTTACCAATTTCAAATTTAGTATCCATATAAATTATTGACACAATTTAAGATATAGTAGGTAGATAAAAGTGTCAAGTCTCACTTGCACAATTTTAGGTTTAACACTTAAACCTTAGCTACTCCCTAAGAGACGCTAAAATAAATAAAAGCCTGAATGAATTAATTTAAATAAAAATAACAATTATTTTATTTAAATGATAGCTATATCCACCATTGTCAAATTTAATACCCATACAAATTATTGACACAATTTGAGATATACATTAGATAGAGAAAAATGTCAAGCCTCACTTGGCACAATCTTAGGTTTAACACTTAAACCTTACCTACTCTCCAAGAGACCTTAAAATAAATTCATAATTTTTAAAAACTTCACAGATCGAACAATTCGATCCGGTGCGCTATCTATATGTTCAACGAGTACATTTCATATAGTGAGACTCCTTAAGTTCATACCATTTTGTCTTACAAAGTATTTTTGTAAGTCCATAACATATATTGCCCCCCTCCCCCATTCACACGATATAGATAGTACAAAATAGCGAGTTAAACCATACAAGTTGGGGTTAATCCATATTTAGACATTCATTCTATCATATATATCCTAGAAGAGCATAGTCATAGATCAACACCGTCAAATCTCTTATTGTTCAATCATAAACTTATCTCTCCGATTCATATTTCAATAATCAATATCCGCAAAGTACTTTGCGATATTAGTTTTACCACGGGAAACTTTTCATGGGTTTAATGTTTATAGTCATAAGACTTCCTAGAATATAACCTTAGAGCATCTAGATATTTAACTTACTTATATGAGCTGACGGATCCCATGTTTACACATACTGAACTCAATAAGCATCGGACTATATCCAGCGGTACCCAATGATCAGAGCATAAAGGTTTCTAACATGTGGGAGCTTAAGTATGACGGATCACTCACAACCCCACTATGGTGTTTATGTCAAAGGACTACAAATGCTATTCAACTTGAGAAGACTCTCTATTGGTGGTTTTATGGGATATTTATTAGAGGTTTTCATTTAGTCTTATTCAATATATCTATACAAGCTTCTACTAAACTCATGGTCTGCTAAGATTAACCATCTGGATAATCTAGATATAGATATATACTAATCTATATAAATCAGTTCCACTCGTCAGATTCTGCATCAGTGAAAATAGATCAGGAACATATAATTCGAGAACATACTTGCACAATGACATTTCTTAGCAACGCTTGCAATTTTTTACAACTATGTCATTGTTAGTATATTCTTAAGTATTTATCTTATTTCTGATAAGGTTCGAACTCTTTAAACCTAATCTGAACTTCTTTAAATTAAGACAATGTCCAAAATGTTTCAAACAACTTACCTTATAAGAAATAATTAGCAATTTAATAAAATATTTGTTTATTACATAAATATAAAAATACAATAGTCATACAAAATTAGAATAGTACATAGCACAAATCATAATAAATACATATTCATAGATCACATTTTTCTTTTATCTGTATGAGTACTATGTTAAAAATTTAGGGCTTGAATACTCGTTACTCTGTTTGCATTGTTATCCCATCATATGTGAGTGGAAGATGTCGGTATTTTAGTATTTTGGGCAGGCCACCCATCATAGGCAGACCTAGCCCAAAACCTTTTAAATAAAAGAATAAGTTTAAGTGTTTGAATTCAAACGAATATACCCGACAAGTGTTTACAATTCAAACGGTATATTCATAATGTTTAAATAAAAACACATATAGATAAATAATTTTATCATCAATTTTTTCTTGCGCACTATAAAAGGTAATTTCCATGTTATGAAAAGTCTGAAATAAAGTTGTGAAGAGTGATTTTTGAAAAATTGTGAAAAAGAAAAACAGAGAGAATAAAAAGACAATGTTAGAACACTTTTTTTATTATTGAAAAATACAAAAAATTATTTTTGGGCAAAAGAACACATCCATTCTTGCAATCGTAAACTGAGGGAACTCTTCGTATGTGAGTATTCTTCAACCATAAATAGTGGCACAACTCTATTGATTTAGACAGTCTTTTACTTCAACATCTGGTATGTTCTTATTTATTTCTTCATAAACATAAGTTAATTTTATCTTATTAAGATGAGAACACCACCACAAAAATAATTTTCACGGATGCTAAATTAGTATCAATAAATAATTTTATTAATACTGTTTTATAATGTCAATGTTGTTTGAACAAAAAATTTATTAACACTATATATAATTTTAATAAATCATTATTACTATAATATCAGTGAATCTTTGACACTATAATATCAATAAATCACTGATATCAGAGAGTTACTATTCCTATTATCAAAAATTGAGTTAAATAATATCTATTTTATTTTATTTTTTTAATAATTTAAAATTTGAATTATTAGACCAAAATTTTAAATTTTAAATTTTAAATTATAAATCCATACATAAATACTAAATTAAATACATATTAATTTTATTTATTTATTTATTTATTTAAATAAATAAAATAAAATTATAAAAATATCTAAATTAAATTTCATAAACAATACAAAATATTTCAAATTAGATCTTAAAATACTACAATAATTTTATAAACTCAATTAAATAATACCAAACTAAATTGTCAAAAATATCTATTGAATCTTGCATCGCCTCTTGCGTGCTTTCTGACATATCTATCAAATCTATATCACTAATTGTGTTATTTAAATCACCAGTTTTATAGTCCGCTTCTCACTTTCTTAAGATGGTTGGCAACGACATTTGCAAAGAAGCCACCCAAGTCTGTAGATCTTTCCCCACCTTAGGGAATAATATAAACAAACATTACAAGAAAGGACAAGAAATTGCAAGAAATTGAAGATTGCATAAATCTTGGTGTAACATATCTCAGATAAAACATTACATGCATGAATATATTAGCATAAATAATATAACTTCACTAAGTAATGGTAAATTTAAAAACCATACATAAATATTATATCTTAACATAATTAATTTATTCAACAATTCTCACAATTACCACACTATCTTCTCATTATAATTATGAAACAAATAAATACAAATTATAAGAACTTAAGAGTTCCATTATAAAGACACTATCTTCTATGATAGAGAAAGACATATCTACTCCCAAGAGCATCGGTGTCTACCTAAAAAATTGAGAAATGCCAATTTAACAATGCATGCAATTAATTAGGAAGCCCACAACAAAATCCCAGCCTCTAGATTTTGAGATAATCTTTAAATAGCATCTAGAATTTAGTCATCTAAAGAGAAAAGGATCAACATCCTTATATTGTTATTAATTATAAAAAGATTAAAGAAAAATAAAGAAAGAAAGGAGGGGCTATGATAGAATGAATGATTCGCTCATCTAAATATTTTTAAAAAAATTAAAGAGTGTAATAAATAACAGTAAATAACAAGTGAAAGAGATCCAAAAATTCTAATTGTATAATTAAATTAAACTAAATTACCAAAATGCAACCTAAATTCAAACATAATAAGAATAGAAATCTTACCATCTGCTGAACTGTTGCTTCGGTACATCAGTTTGTATCTAACAATTATAACAGATTCCAATTACAAGAAAACCAATGAAAATTTTAATTATGCTTCGATCGGACATGAGAATGCCGCGCACGCTTGAAGGCGCAATGAATACGAAAGAGCTCAGAGAGAAATGAATTGATCCTTCCAACTTGCTGTATAAGGTGTAAGTAAAGATGGCAATTATAAATTAACTATATGCATAGCATGCAGTGATTATAATGGAAAAATGAAATGACAAATGCGTTGTAAAATTGTGTTAAAAGAAAATGCACATGCAAATAAGGAGTTGCAAAACCATAGTAAGTCACTTCTCATAATTTGATAATTGACTAAAAGAACTGCCCCCATACCATCGCAATTAAGAGGGTAGGATACTACTAGACAAGCTTGAAGAAAAGACTAAATCCGAATTGTCAATAAGTCCTGATTGACTTGTGTTTAACCAAATAAGAAAGAAATTATTTCATTGTCAGAATGCCTTTTATTATGGCTGTTGAAAAACTTAGTCGTAATGTCACATAATCTTCTTTAGCAACAGATGTATAGAATTGCTTGAAAAAGGAATGTTGCAAGGGCACAAGAAGAAGAAAACAAATAGTCACCAATGTAAAAAATAAAAATAAAAAAAGGGGGAAAGTACTGCAATAGTTGACCATCAGCTACCTTAAAACAGAATGCCATTTCTAGGAATAAAATTGGTTAGTCTTAGAGAGGATAAATAGTTTTTTCACTAAATGCAAGCAAAAGCAAAGCTGCAAGGCCTTACCGGTATTATGTGAATGCATGACGTCGCTCTCCAATAAAATTGTTGACTTTCTAATTATGTATATTAATATTACGATGATAATAAATCTCAGATATTAAAAAATTAAAATATATAAGTGAGATAAATTAAAAGTAAATAAAGTATTTTAAAACTTTAACATAATAGAAAGACATATTTAAAATTATACTAATATTGTATGAGATTAAATATACATAAATTTGATGACACCAAAAAAATAATTGTGTCATCTTTTTTAAAAAAATTTACATAAATAAATTTGGAGTTATTTATAAAAAGTTATGATCAAATCATTCAAGTATGCTGAAATTATATCAAAATACAAAGTTTTAAAATATTTAAAAAATAGGCTAAATGTAAAAGATCAAATTTTTGAGAAGATCACTGTAGCAAAGCTGTAGCAACAGTTTAAGTCATTGTAGTAGTACTGTAGCAATGGGGTGGGTTATTGTAGCAACAACTATTTTTCACTCATAAATATTTCACTCATTTTAAGCTCAATAGTTAAGAAAAGGAATGAAAAAAAATGTCATATATCGAAATTGAGAGTTTTATTGTTCTACACATTTATATTTACTCATTTGAGAGATTAAATTATTTTAATTATTAATTTTTTTATTGATTTTATTAAAGTGGTTGTGGGAAACACTTTGAGAGCAGAATGATTACTCTTTTATTATAAGGGTTTAATTGTTACCTTAAAAACCAATTTATTATAAAGATTTTCTGACACCTTGAAAGTCAAGGGTACTAATTCTTAGCCTTGGTTTAAGGCAAGCTAGTGAAATCATTAAGGCAAGTTGCTTTAGGCGTGGACGTAGGCTATGTGGAGTACCAAACCACATAAATATTCGGGTGCCATTTTCTCTATCCCTTACTCTATTATTTATTGCAATTATTTGTTATTAAATTTGTATATATTTTAATAATTGAATAAATTATTCATATTAGTACATTAATTTTTAAATACCCAATTCACACTCCCTTTTGTGTTGCCTATCTAAAATTTTTAAATCACACATTAATAGGTAAATAAACTTAAAATAACTTACATTTTGTGTAAGTACTTTGGTGTCTTTATAATATCCCTCATGTACGCTATGACATAGAGTTTGCATTCCAAAGTTTTTGGTTGAAGTGGGGCGAAGGAAAACAATTTAAGAAACTAAATTTTTTGAATAGATGCATTTAGTTAAAAGCTACTTAGAAGTGATATTTTCACCTTTACTTGAATCCAACTGATTAGTGATCTCTTGTTGTTGGCACCTTATTGAGAAAAATGAATGCATATGCCACTATAATCTCAAAAATAAAATTAACGGATCACTTATTTATACTTGAATATAAAATAATATTGTTATACTAATGCCAGAATTCACTTATTCAAAATGGTCTGGAAGTCAATACATATTTGACCTCCCAAAATATCCACAATTGATTAATTAAGCATATATTCATAACCTAGGGAAGTTATCTTCTCTCTAAGCTAATACTACATCTAATAACTTTCATCGACACCACTTATAAATAAGTGATTTCTGATTTTTTAGGTTGTGTTGAAGATCGCATTACAACACTTAACACATGGGCTTCTCATTGATTTAGTATTTCCAAAATGCAAGGTTCCGAACTCAAAGAATTTTTTTAATTTTGTCATCATATTCCTTACTTAATCTATCACGTAACACCCAAGATTTATCCATGTTAAAGATGAAAAAAATATGTCCTTCAAATAACATTGCCCTAGGCAACGAGGGGTTCACATAAAAGAATTAGTTTTTTAAATTATACTATACTATCATCAACACTGCAAAACTAGCCTTCATTGATAATTTTATATCTGTTTTTCCCTTGAAAATTCCCCTCCTCTTGCCCTAAGACCTAAGGACCTAGAATGAGGCAGTCCAAGGAACAATGACCAAAGAGCCTAAACCCGTGAGAATAGAACCAGTTCGGATGCAAGGAATCTGGTCAACTGATGATGAAACATATTCGGTATATGCTGACCCGACCGCGATTGCGGTTGAGCAGGTACCGACCTAGGCAGACCAAAATAAGCCTCACTTGAACCAAAAACGCCAGCAGAGACAAACCCAAAGAATATGCTTAGCACATCAGAAGTGATATCTGACATGGGGTAAGAACGGAGACAAAAAATCTGTAGAAAGATATTCGGTGGATGTCAGAGGGGGAAACAATACGAAAGTATCTGGCGTGCTTTAGAAGTACAATAAGAAATATCTTGCGTGAGACAGAAATACTACAAAGGAAAGCCCAAAAAAGTCCCTGAAAGGCCATCCGTATGAAAAGAAAAAGAGGGAGCCATAGCAGAGGATGATGAAAAATTTCTAGAAAGATAAAGAGAGAAAAATGAGGGAGAAGATTTCACTTTCTAACTTGCCATATTTTCTATATTGAGAGAACAAATATCATTTTTCTAACTTAAGCATCAGACCGTCTTCGCCAGAACCTACCCCCGACAAGACCACCTTTGAGCTTGTGTATGTGTTGCCATTGCAGGTCTCTATATACAATTCGCAGAAGACAAGGAATCTAAGCCTGAATCCACTGATCTAGTTCAGACAAGGCCCAAAGTTTGATTCCCCCTCAAAATATTTAAAGCTCGTTGATCTAAAGAACCACTTTTTTAGGTCAACAGTTTTTGGCACCATCTGTGGGAATCAAACAAAAAGTTTTGTTGGGAGAAGCAATATTCCAGAATGGCTAAACAATCATCCATCAGCAGAAATCACATTGCCGAAGAGCAAAACCCAAATCGACCTCTCCCTCGAACAGAAAGCTCTCTGCACCCTGAAATAAGGGCAGAATTGAGAACACTTAAGGAAGAAATGAAGGAGCTACAACAGCTTATGACTGAGTTAATTAAGGACAAACGACTGAGAGCGAGAAATCATGAAAGGGAATCGCAAAAGGAGATTCGAAGACAGGCGGAGCAAAGGGAATAACCGGAGACTCTGCACAATTTGGTAGGGGCAAATAGGCCAAGTCAGGCGACCCCCGAAAGGGGAGAGATAGAGCCAAGAGAGCCGGAGCCATCGGCAGAGAGGGAACCACCAACAAAGCCGCAATAGTACCAACGGAGAGAACTGGGCCTTGAGAGCAAGGTTCGCAAATTGGAAGATACGTTGGAGAGCCTCCTAGGCAAAAGAAGAGAGAAGGACCAACCCCTTAAAAAGAGGACAGAAAGGGAGATGAGGTCGCTACTAATGGACGAGGTAAGAGATATGGAGCTCCCGGGCAAATTTTGACTCCCCAATTTGCCTATCTACAAGGGGGTCACTGACCTTAATCATTACGTAGATCAGGTCACCAACCTACTATCCATAGCAGGGCTAAGACGGGACTAAATGTGTCGGCTTTTTCACATGAACTTGAAAGAACTGGCGTTGCTCTGGTACAGGGGGCTAAAACAGCGCAACATTGCCTCTTATAACGAGCTGACCAAAAAATTCGTCCAAAAGTTTCGGAGCCATGCGAAGTAGTCAAGGACCTGGAACAGCTGAAGCAGATCAAGCAGGGTCAAGAGGAAAGCCTAAAGGACTACATTTGGAGGTTCCACAAGAAAGTGATAGCACTGGGGGCGTTCGACCAGTCCATCGCCCTAGACGTCCTAAAGACGGGGTTACGACTGAACCAATTTTGGTACCACTTAACAGAAAATGGTACCACAAGCTACGCGGCAGCATACAATAAAGCCCCAAAATACATGTCAATAGAGGAAGGTGAGAAAGCTAAGAGATCATTGGATGAACTACTTCGAGGAAAGACGCAGCCGCATGGGGAAGCAAGACATGGGGGGAGGGAGAGAGCCCCGCCCCCCGTAAGGAAGAAATTTTGCAAGCTGGCGCTATGTGCCAGATAACAGAAATAACATGCCAAACAACGGGCCTCGAAACCAGGGGGGGAACAGGCACTATTTTTGAATAGGTGGCTCCCCGGAGGCGCCCCTAAAATTCTAGAAATGACGAACCACCGGGTATGGGGAAAAAAGTGGCATGGGTTGAGAATTTTATCTCTCTGGCCGTGCCACTCGAAGATGTCTATAAGGCTATTCGAGATAGGGGATTGTTGCAGAAAAATTTCAAAGAAAAGGGAGCAGAGAGGCCAACTGACCCTAAGAAATTGTGCAACATATATAAGTGTCCTTGGCACATAACTGGAGAATGCATCGACCTAAGAAAATATGTCAACCACTTGATGAGGAATGGGTACCTGGAAGAATTTCGAGCAAATCGGAAGACAATGACCACCAGTCCGATCGGTACATCGAACCCTAACTCTGTGGCAATTATTTTGAGAGGATCCACGCTAGCAGGAGACTCGAATAAACAACGGAAGAACTACTCAAAGTACTTAATAGTGGCACATCAAGTCATATGCAACACCCTTTTAGCCAAAAAGCCAAAGCTACCACAAGAAGTGTCAATCATGTTCACAGAGAAAGATGCTCAATGGATCAGTTACCCCCACGACGATACACTTATAATCGAAGTAGTAGTAGGAGGAGAGAAAATAAACAGGGTGTTCGTCGACCCGGGCAACTCGGTCAACATAATTTTTAAGGAAACCCTTGACGATCTGAAAATCAGGAACCTCCACATAGAGGAAACCCAAACGACGTTACAAGGGTTCAGGGAAGCTTGGTGATGCCGGTCGGAGTGGTGACCCTTCTCTTCACCATTGGACGAATGCCCTATAAGAAGATAGTGATGACCAGGTTTGTGGTGGTAGACTGCCCATTCCCATATAGAGTCTTCCTCGGGCGACCGTTCATGGTAAAAACTAATGCAGCCTTGTCCATCCATTACCTAAAGCTAAAATTTCCTGCGGGAGAAGGGATCAGGGTAGCATTGAGAGATTAGAAAGCGGCGAAGAGCTGTTACACAGTAACGGCAAAAAGAGCATTTTGTATTTCCGCCATTGATCCAAGAGAGGAAATCCACGCATCCCTAGAACCAGTGGAGGAGATGAAAAAAATTCAAGTCAAAGTCGGGGAACCAGGGAAGGTGGTCAGGATAGAAACCCAGTTAAGACCAGGAGTCGAGCGAGAGCTAACCCGTTTGATTCGAGAGTTCTCAGACATCTTTGTCTGGTCCCACCAGGACATGCCTGAAATTGACCCGAGATTGGCTGTTCACAAATTGACTATCTGCCCCACGTATCGACCAGTCAAGTAAAAAAGAAGAATCTTCAATCAGGAACGGAACGAAGCTGTAGTGGAAGAGGTGGAAAAACTGCTGGTGGCCCAGTTCATCAAAGAGGTCCACTACCTAGAATGGTTGGCCAAAGTAGTAATGGTAAAGAAGTCAAGTGGAAATTGGAGGATGTGCGTGGACTTCATTGATCTGAATAAGGCGTGCCCCAAAGATAGCTTCTCACTCCCCAAGGTCAACTGACTAATGGACGAAACAACAGGGCACGAGCTATTGAGTTTTATAGACGCCTTCTTCGGCTATAATTAGACCCCAATGTTCCCCCCGACCAAAAAATAACATCCTTCATCACCCATCAAGGGACCTATTGCTACCAGGTGATGCCATTTGGATTGAAAAATGCAGGAGTCACCGATCAGAGGTTGGTAAACAGGCTTTTCAAAGAACTGATTGGTAAAAGTATAAAAGTATACGTGGATGACATGATAGCCAAGTCATTAAAAGCGGCCAACCACGTGGTCGACCTCAGGGAAGCCTTTATGGTATTAAGAAAGAATGAAATGAAGCTGAACCCCGAAAAGTGCGTCTTTGGAGTGAAAATAAAAAAATGTCTGGGCTTCATGGTGAGCCAACCGGGAATAAAGGTCAACCCAGATAAAGTGTGAGCTATCTTAGAAATGAAGTCCCCAAGCACAGTGAAGGAGATCCAGCGGCTAACTGGCAGGATCGCGGCACTAAATAGATTCATCTCCAAAGCAATCGATAAATGTTTCACCTTTTTTCAGGCCATCAAGAAAAAAGGAAGGATCAGTGGACCGAAAAATGTGAGAAAACTTTCCAGCAGCTAAAATCCTGCCTCTCCGAATCAGTACACCTAGCAATCCCATTAAAAGGAGAACCGTTGGTAGTATACCTAGGAGTCTCAGAACGGGAAATCAGCTCAGTCCTTGCCAGAGGAAGGAGGGTACAACAACCAGTATATTATACAAGCAGGGCCCTCACTAGGGCAGAAATCCGATACCCTCCCTCCGAAAAATTGGCTTTTTCACTAATTATGACTGGGAAGAATTTGCGACCCTATTTCCAAACATATACCATCATGGTGCTAACCAATCAATCACTCAAGCAAATCTTACACTAGCCGGACCTATTTGGCTGATTGGTCAAATGGTCCATGGAGTTGAGCGAATTCAACATTTATTACTGGCCCCGAACTGCCATTAAAGGGCAGGCCCTGGCTGATTTCGTGGCAAAAAATACCATGAGACAGCCGCAGATCAGGAAGTCCTCAAGGTTAACTTGGAGGCGTGGGTACTTTACATTAACGGGGCATCTAACTTGTAGAGAAGTGGGGTGGGGATCGTCCTCATTAGCCTCGAAGGAGATGAGATCAGGTACACTGTTCGCTTCAGTTTCAAAGCTACAAACAACGAGACAGAATACAAAGCTCTCTTAGCCGGGTTAAGAATGGCTCAAGCGTTAACTACTAAGGTAGTGTTGGTCAAGAGCGACTCTCAACTGGTGGTAAACTAGATTAATGAGGATTTTGAAGCAAGAGAGGAAAGGATGGTCGCTTACCTCATGATGGTACGAAAGATGGTCGGACAGTTCAAGGAGATAAAAATTGAACTGATCCCGAGGAACGAGAACCATCAAGCGGATGTTATCGTTTGGATTACGTCAGCAGAAGATGTCAACCTCCCTAGAATGGTACTGATGAACACATAAAAATGCATATTTATTAAGAGATTCAGTCACCATTTAATGTCACTAATTTTAGCATTTTTGTACTTTTAGCTTGAAATAAAGTATTTTCCTTAAATTATGATTAATGAATGTTATTTGCACAGGTTTAGGTAAAATGGACATAACTCTCAATGTATAAATTGAAATAAAGAAATTCTTAAACCTAAAGTAACATGAATTAATCTTACACAAACTTTAAGAACAATTGAAAAGCCAAATCCAACATGTTATGGGCCAAAAATGGAGATACAATAGAATCGGGCTACAACTTTTGCTCAGCTTGACCCAACTCCTATATTTAGCTCTTATCTCACAAAATACATACCCAATTGGTATAATTCTTGATGCTGTGAAATAATAACTTAATTATCAACAACTCTTATGTTGATCGTAAAGTCAAAATCAGCCATTATCATGGACCAAATTGTCTTGCAAGTGGGTAAATGGGTTGTTGGCCTAATTCTGATGTATCTTTGGCATTTTGCCCATATCTCATTGAATACTCATCCAATTTGCATGAATATAGTACCTATGGAAAGAAGAGACACAATTATACAACTTTCATGTCGGCCACAGAAGCTACATTGTTCATTTACAATATAAAAAACATGCTGCAAATGGGTGAATGAGTTATTGGCCTAAAATTATTGAAGATTGATGTCACAGATGATATATTTCCATTCATTGCCCATATAAGGACAATCTTAGGACGTTTTCAACATTAGATAATTTTTACTTCTTTTCTTCTCATTAACATGTATTGTAATCTAGGCTAGAGTTCTTGGCAAGGCTAAGAGATGAACTTTTATGTGTAATAAATCTACTTCTATCCTTTGATTCGTTGTCAAGAGTTACAAATGTTTATAAGTTTGGTTTTGATTAAACTCTTATCTATTTTATTTTTTATAATCCAGAGGTTATAATTCTCATGTCTCATATATGTTCAGTCATGCTTTTCTTATGTGATTCTTGTTGAATTATAATTGTTATTGGTTACATTATTTTATATGTTAATCTTTTACTACAATATTGTTAAAATGATATATTATCTATCTTGGATAACATGTAAAGGCAATAAATGTTTGATATTCAAGTTGATCTTTTACTACAATATTGTCAAAATGATATATTTTCGATCTTATATAACTTGTATAAATAAACATGATTTGTGTTAATATTTGTAAAAGAGTTTAGTTATATCAAATGCATGTGTTATCAAATGTGCTATATTTTACATATCTTTTAATTTATTGTTTAGATGTAAAACTGTCAATTGAGTTTTAAATATTAAATCAAAGTGTATAGTAGATTTATAAAGCATAATTTTGAT
Organism: Ailanthus altissimus; assembly: GCA_946807835.1. NCBI lineage: Eukaryota > Viridiplantae > Streptophyta > Magnoliopsida > Sapindales > Simaroubaceae > Ailanthus > Ailanthus altissimus. Next base: position 14,969,676 of record OX327697.1, on the reverse strand, counting down.
TCTTGAAACCTTGTTTAAATCATCATAAGACATTTTTCTTAATTCATAAATAATTTTATCTCATTCATTTAAACCAATTAATTAATTTTCTCATTTTCTACTGCTTTAATATTTTACTTCACCAACCTATTTTGCCAAAAGCTTTCTCGTGGGATCGACACCTCAATTTATACTGCGATAGTCGCGTTATATTTTGAGTGTAAACAAAATTTGGCGCCATTGCTGGGGAGGCACACTAAGCAAAAGTCGGTTGTGTTTATCAATACTAAAGCGGTAACTTTGTACATTTTATTTTCTTTGTAAAATCTTAGTTTTATTTCTTTTGTTGTAATTTATTTTATTGTTCATGGTTGGTTCTACCACCTAATTGTTTTTAATTAACTTGTTATATTTTATATTATTTTAATAGCTGATTTTATCACCTAACTTAGTTCATTTTCTTTTAAATATTTATCGCACTTTATTTTTTTTATTGCACTTTTTTTTTAATGGTTGATTTTACTGCCTAACTTAGTTTATTATTATTATTTTATTTATTTATTGTGCTTCGTACTTTATTTTCTTTTATTTATTTATCGCACTTTATTTGTTTTTATTTATTTATTATATTTTATTTCTTTAGTTAATTTGTTGTATTTTTATTTTAATGGCTGGTTCTACCGCCTAACTTAGTTTATTGTTTTGCACTTTATTTTCTTTTATTTATTTATTGCACTTTATTTTTATTTTTATTTATTTATTTATTGCCCTTTTTTTTCTTTTAGTTAATATGTTGTATTTTGTTTTTATTTTAATGACCGGTTCTACCGCCTAACTTTTTATTTATTTACTTATTGGACCTTTTTTTATTGTACTTTATTTTTTTCTTTTTATTTATTTATTGTACTTTGCATTTTATTTTATTTTATTTATTGTACTTTCTTTTCTTTTATTTACTTATTGTACTTTTTATTTATTTATTTATTGTACTTTACAGTTTATTATCTTTTATTCATTTATTGTATTTATATTTCATGGTTAGTCTTACCACCTAACTCATTTTTATTTCTTGTTGTGTTTTATTTTACTTCTTAATTTTTTTTGAGCATTTATTTCATAAAAAAAAAGAGTAAAAAAAAATAAAAAATTATTAGAATGTATGCATCGACTTAGAGATAAACGAGGGAGATTTGTGAGAGAAGTAGAACTAGCACCACCACCACAATTTGTAAGGTAAGAGAATTCACCATCTAGTTCATCTTGTAATTCTAACACAATGAGCCAACACGAAGATAACCCCGTTAGGACTCTAAGAGATTACTTGCATCCTACTAGCACAGCCACGCCATCATGCATTATATTTTCACCTAACACACCATATTCGAATTTTAAACCTGGAATGATACAACTTCTGCCAACTTTTCATAGTTTAGATAGTGAAAATCCTTATGTACATGTTAGGGAATTTAAAGAGGTAATTGCCACCTACAATAGCCAACCTGAAACCATAGACACTGTTAGGCTTAAATTTTTCCCTTTTTCTTTGAAAGACAAAGTAAAGAGTTGGCTTTACTCTTTGAGGCTGAGGTCTATGGGAACTTGGGCAGAAATGACCCAAGCATTTTTCAATAAATACTTTCCACAACACAAAACTAATGATCTGAAAAGACAAATTTCTTCTTTCTCCCAAAAAGACAGTGAAACCTTATATCAAACATAGGAAAGGTTTAAGGAGTTGCTAAATCTGTGCCCTCACCATAGGTATAAAAATTGGCGCTTAGTTAGCTATTTTTATAAGAGACTTACAATTAAAGAGCGCCAATTTATTGAGATGATGTGTAATGGGGAGTTCCTTCACAAAGATCCTGAGGAAGACATAGAATTCCTTAATGACTTAACCAAAAAAGCCCATACATTGACTAGACCTAGCATTACTGAAAGTACAAATAGGTCACGACCCAGTGGAGTTTTCCATCTTAGGGAAAATGATAACCTCAAAGCTCAATTAGAAGTCTTAACCAGGGAGTTAGAGGCCTTGAAAACCAAAGATAGAAGGGTCACCCACACGGTTGCTAAGGTGGAATCACACGATGTCTATTTTATCCGTAGAGGAGTGGAACACGTAGCTCAAGATTGCCCCACTTATAGTGAGATAAGAGGGATATATGAGGAACAATGTGATACCCTAGGGATGTACAAGAAGCTTTATTCACCATACTCTGAAACCTATAATCCTAGCTGGAGAAACCACCTAAACCTCAGTTGGAAATCTGACCAACAAGCCAACAACCATTGGAAACAAGAACAGCAAGCACCCAAGTCGTATGTTGCACCTCAATATAATGCACAACCATCCAGGAGTCCTTTAGAGGATACATTACAAGCATTTATGGAGGCACAAAGTAAGACTAATAAAAAATTTGAAACAATTCTTACGCAAGTGATAGATGAAAACAAAGAAATCAAGAGTCAAATAACAAAGCTGACCAGTGCCTTAACTGTACAAGAGTGAGGTAAGTTTTCATCTCAACCTCAATCTAATCCAAAAGGACAATTTATGGCATAAGCTTCTACTTCTGATGCTCAAAATCTCAAAGAAGTCAATGCCATTACTACTCGAAGTGGTAAGATTGTAAGTGAGCCTACTTCTAAAATTAACACATCCACGAATAGTAAAGATGCCCCCCTTGAAAAATAGGCCACAGTGAAAAAAGAGTCCGAAAATAAGTTTTCAATCCCAGTGCCTTTTCCTTAAGCTCTTCGACCAGTTGGAAAAAATTCAGAAATTCAAGGTGAGATTTTAGAACATTTGAAATAAGTTAAGATTAATCTTCCCTTGTTACATTTGATTAAGCAGGTTCCAACTTATGCCAAAGTCATCAAGGATCTATGCACTATCAAAAGAAAACACCATGTAAGGAAAACAACATTTTTAGCAAAACAAGTAAGTGCAATGATTGAACAAAAGACACCCTTCAAGTATAAAGACCCAGGATGTCTCATAATCTCCTGCCAAATTGGGACACATGAGTTTGGTCAAGCTTTGTTGGACTTAGGAGTAAGTGTAAATTTAATGCCTTATTCTATTTACTTGCAATTGAGACTTGGTGAGATTAAACCTACATCGGTAGTCCTACAATTAGCTAACCGATCAATCAAGAAACCGCGATGAATAGTAGAAGATGTTTTGTTGCAAATTGATAAATTTTACTACCATGTTGATTTTCTTGTTTTAGAAACTTATTCTGTTATTAACATAGAGTCAAAAATCCATCTTATTTTGAGGAAACCTTTTCTTGACACTGCTAACGCTCTTATTAATTGCAGAAATGGTCTAATGAAATTATCTTTTGGGAATATGACTCTTGAGGTGAACATTTTTAATATTAGCAAACAACCACAGAAGAAGACGAATGATATCATTTATATATGATAGACACACTTGTAGCGGAGGAAGCTTAAAAAAATCATGGCTCTGATTCTTTGAAAAATCTTCTCAATTTTTATTTTGAAGAATTGTATTATCCTAATGAAACAACTGATGTGTTTAGTAGTTTTGACTCACAGGATAAAGGGATTCGATTTTAGAAACCAGGCATTAAAGAGTTGCCACGAGAGAGGGAGAAATCAAAACCATTAAACCTCGAGACACATCGTGTCATCATTAGTGACCAAGGAACACATTTTTGTAAATGTTCTTTTAAAGCTTTGAGTGCTGCAGGTCTCCAAAAAAAGTTACAATTATCAGAAATAGAAGAGCTGTGAAATGATGCATATGAAAACTCCAGATTTACAAAGCTAAAATGAAAGTAGCTCATGACAAATAAATTTCAAGGAAATACTTCGAGTCAAATCAACGAGTCTATCTTTATGATTCTCGATTGCATTTATACTCTGAAAAGTTGAGATCTCGATGGACTGGTCCATTTATGATAAGGCACGTTTTTTCTAATGGTGCTGTCGAAATCGAGGACCCCACTGATGGGCGAACTTTTAAAGTGAATGGACAGAAGCTAAAAAGCTATATGGAAAAGGTAGACCACTCTATGTACCTAGACGAGATCCCTCTTGTGGATCCTATCTATCATGCTTGATCAGGTTCAATCTATCTATATCATATTTTATATTTTGTCTATATTTTACCTTTTGACTTTTTATTTTTGCTTTTATTTTCTTTCACATTTTATTTTACTTTATTTTCTTCTTTTTCTTTTCTCTCAGTGTGATTTTATTTCCTGATCAAGTGGCGGATACGGTACTCCGTGACTATTAAAGTCGATTTCTTAGTTCCCTAAAAATTGTCCTTCAAACTGTGCATTCATCTCTTTTCTTTCTTTCAAAATGGATCGCATTCTTACCAACCTTAAAAAATTTTTTCCTTCATTGCCTCAAAATACTCTACTGAAGATTTACAAAGCACGGTGTAAAAAACTAAGGTTATTAATGTTGCGCAATATCCCTGTTGATCTTCGTTGGTTAATTGAAGCCAAGGTTCGATTATCTAGTGAATCTGCAAATGATTTTATTTCTCATATGCCTGGTCTTGGAAGAAGCTCTTATGCCAAAAGGCGACAAGCAAAGAGGTTACAAGTCTGTCATAAATGTGCTCGATGGAATTGTAACCGGAGTTGTCGTTCTTTAGAATTTGCATCTAGAAATCGAGAAGACAAAATTCAGTTCATTAAGGATAGACTGAGTAAGGAGTCTTTAGATGATATCCTATTAACTCTTGAGACGCATCCCTGTGGGCTCGTGTAACGTGAACTTCTCGATTTATGGAACAAATTCAAAAATGAACATCAACAATATAGTCTCAGGAATCTGACTCTAAAAGAACCTATTTGCCAATTTATAAGAAAATTGAATGAGAAGCCTCTCCACGACCTATAGAGGGCGTTTAAGCAGTTACTGGACGTAAAACCGGAGGAAGATGTGAGCCACAATCACAACTACTTGTAAATACATGTGTTTTTCTTTGTTTTAATTATTTATCAGCATCATCATTTAAGTTTATATTTGTTTAAGTATCTCTCAGGTTTGTTTCTTTTAAATAACTGGTATTTCAGGCAATATCTCATATATTTTATCTTTTTCTATTTAAACATTGAGGACAATATTTCATTTGAATGGGGAAGGATAGTAGACACAAATTGCATTTTGCATTTAAAAAAAAAAAATTGTGGTCTGATATTTGATTAATAGCAGAGTAAAGAGTTCATTCTTGAACTCTTGAGATGCATTCTAGGTCAAATTAGAATGGCAGAGTAAGGTGTTTTAGTTCTATCTTTTAAAATGCATTTTAACTAATTTTTTTTTTTGTTTTGTTTTATGTTTCATGTATTGTTGTTTATTGCTTGTAGTCTTGGTAATTCTTGTATAAAGAAATTTACTTTTTTGCCTAGGTATGATTTCAAAATTGTTTAAGTTGAGTCATTGTTTCTATTTAGGTTACTAAAGAATGACTTCTAAAATATTTTTGAGCACAATGCTAAGCCTTGTGGTAAGACGGATGATTCAATTTATATAGCCAAGAGAATTTTCATGTTTAAGTATATATTTTTTTAAACTCACATATCCTTTGAATTGGTTAATTTTTGTTTAGATTGATATTATTTAAATTACGGAATAAGTTGGTTGCATTTGTGTATAATATAATTGGTGAGAAACCTTTGTAATGCTTCATTGTATTCTTCAAAAATAAAAAATAAATAAAAAAAATGAAAAATACCAAAACAAATGAAAACAATATAGACAAAAAAAGAATCAATTTAGTTTAATAAAGTCTTCATTCAATTTTAAAAGATAAATATTTTATAAAGCAGTTTTCTCACCAAATTATATTTGTATTATTCTCACAAGCCAATTGAAGTTCTAAAGCTGGCTTATGTTAAGAATAATTGATTTCTAAACAATTAATTTTTCTATCTTTGGATTAATGTTAATTTGTATGTCTGTCCTTAAAATTGACTTTTTCTTGAGTGCTTAACTATTTTCCAACTCCATTAGAGAAATCCTAACCCTTTAAACAGTCATACACTTGTGAGGATATGGAGCTGAGGATTTTATTTGGAGAAATTCTCAAAGCTATATCTGTTGTGATTTGTGATAAGATGGTTACAGCTTAGTTCACACACACACAATTGTTGGAAGTTGTAATTGGAAAAACCATAATAGCAATGGTGATCTTGAACTGACTTTTTGTTTGAAATACTTAGGTAGTTTTGCATATTCTATTTACGCTTGAATTGCTAAAGACTAACAATAAGCTGGTTGGAGGCTGTAATGAACAAATGAAAATTCATATTTATTAAGAGATTCAATCACCATTTAATGTCACTAATTTTAGCATTTTTATACTTTTAGCTTGAAATAAAGTGTTCTCCTTAAATTATGATTAATGAATGTTATTTGTACAGGTTTAGGTAAAATAGACATAACTCTCAATATAGAAATTGAAATAAAGAAATTCTTGAACCTAAAGTAACATGACTCAATCTTACACAAACTTAAAGAACAATTGAAAAGCCAAATCCAACATGTTATGGGCCAAAAATGGAGATACAATAGAATCGGCTATAACTTCTGCTCAGTTTGACCCAACTCACATATTTGGACCATATCTCATAAATATGTAACCCATTGATATAATTCATGAAGTTTTGAAATACTGACTTAATTATTAACAACTCTTATGTTGGTGGTAAAGTCCAAATTAGCCGTTATCATAGACCAAATTGTCTTGCAAGTTGGTAAATGGGTTGTTTGCCTAATTCTGACGTATCTTTGGAATTTTGCCCATATCTCATTGGATACTCATCCAATTTGCATGAATCTGGTGCCTATGGAAAGAAGAGACAAAATACTACAACTTTTATGTCGGCCATACAGGCTACATCGGTCATTTACATTATCAAAAATATGCTTCAAGTGTATGAATGAGTTATTAGCCTAAAATTATTGAAGACTGATGTCACATGACATATTTTCGTTCATTGCCTATATAAGGACACTTTTAGGACGTTTTCAACATTAGATAATTCTCTCTTCTTTTCTTCTCATAAACATGTATTGTAATTTAGGCTAGAGTTCTTGGCAAGGCTAAGAGATGAGCTTTTATGTGTAATAAATCTACTTCTATGCTTTGATTTGTTATTAAGAGCTACAAATGTTTATAAGTTTGGTTTTGATTAAACTCTTATCTATTTTATTTTCTATAATCCAGAGGTTATAATTCTCATATCTCATATATGTTCAGTCATGCTTTTCTTATGTGATTCGCGTTGAATTATAATTGTTATTGGTTGTATTATTTTATATGTTAATTTTTTACTGCTATATTATCAAAATGATATATTGTCGATCTTGGATAACATGTAAAGGCAATAAATGTTTGATATTCAACTTGATCTTTTACTGCAATATTGTCAAAATGATATATTGTCGATCTTAGATAACTTATATAAATGAACATGATTTGTGTTAATATTTGCAAAAGAGTTTAGTTATATCAAATGCATGTGTTATCAAATGTGCTATATTTTACATATCTTTCGATTGATTGTTTAGATGTAAAACTGTCAATTGAGTTATAAACATTAAATCAAAGTGTAAAGTAGATTTATAAAGCATAATTTTGATTCTTGAAGCCTTGTTTAAATCATCATAAGACATTTTTCTCAATTCATAAACAATTCTATCTCATCCATTTAAACCAATTAATTAATTTTCTCATTTTCTACTGCTTTAATATTTTACTTCACCAACCTATTTTGCCAAAAGCTTCCTCGTGGAATAGACACCTTAATCTACACTACGATAGCCACGTTATATTTTGAGCGTAAACAGGTACCCATGGAATTCTTCGAGACTAAGTACCCAAGAAGGTAAGCAGATCGTGTAAATAGAATGAACGCCGAGCTGGATGGACCCTTTCAAGGACTACATCTTAAACAAAATGGTTCCAGGCGATAAAAAAGAAGCCCAAAGAATTAAATACCAGGCCGCAAGATACTCGATGATCGAGGGGATATTGTACCGGAGGGGTTTCTCTCACCCCTACATGAGGTGCCTAAACCTTGCAGAGGCAAAATGGGTCTTAAGGGAAATCCACGAAAGGGTGTAAGGCAATCATTCGAGGAGGGAAGCTTTGGTCCATAAAGTCTTCCGAACTGGTTATTATTGGCCCACGGTCCTTCATGACGCCAAGTACCTTGTTCAGCGCTGCGACGCATGTCAAAAATTCACAGATAGGATTCAAGCACCCATAAGAGAGCTAGCTACAATAAGCGAGCCGTGGTCATTCGCTCAGTAGGGGATCGACTTGATCGGGCCGCTCCCCCGATGCAAGGGATCATGCAAGTATGTAGTCGTAGCAGTTGACTATTTCACAAAGTAGATCGAGGTCGAGCCACTATCAAAGATCACGAAGAGGAATGTTCATGATTTTGTATGGAAGAATATGATCTGTCGGTATGGCATCCCATACTCTATCATCACCGACCACGAAAAATAGTTCGACAACAACAACTTTAAGCAATTCTATAAGCAACTGGGAGTAAGACTATTGTTTGCCTCCCCAACGCACCTTAAAACCAACAGCCAGGTCGAATCCTCCAATAAGTTGATGAAAAAACTACTCAAGAAGAAGCTGACAAAAAGAAAGGGTGTATGGGTGAAAGAGCTACCAAAAGTATTATGGGGGCTCCGAATGACTAGTAAGATAGCCATCGACAAGACGCCGTTCTCTTTGGCCTTCAGAAGCGAAGCAATAATCCCCGTAGAAATTGGAACCCCAGCCCACCGGGTACTAAAAGTTTCCAAAACAATCAACGACGACCTAATGAAATGAGGGTTGAACTTGATCAAATAGCTTCGGGACCAGGCCCAGATTCGAGCAGCGGCCTACCAGAAAAAAGTGGCCAGGTACTACAACGAGACGGTCAGGGCCCAAAGTTTTGAAGAGGGAGGCCTAGTGCTACGTAAGGTGGTGCTCAACATGAAGAACCCTGCAGACAGAGTCTGGATCCCACCTAGGAAGTGCCGTACAATATCCTCATGCGCGTAGGAGGGGCGTACGAACTCGAAGAAATAAATGGGCAAGCCATCAGGAAACTATAGAATGCTAAACTGTTAAAACAATACTCCCTCTAAGTTTTTGTTTGTAACCTCTCTCCGTATGAAACATCATATTTAAATGAAAACTCATTTCTTTTCTTCTTGTTGCATGACCATTCACGAGGAGCAAATTGCCCAGAACACAGAATGAGCTGCCAAAGCAGGCACACTCGAATTACCTGACAAAAGGTTTTTCATCAAGCCATCTGAGATAGGACGATGCGCCCCATATTAGGATCTGCGCGACGCCATCATCACAAGCACATCCTCATTTTTAGACATAGCATTACCGTATCTCAAGGAATATTTTCACTTTGTAGAATCACACCTGGACAGCTCGGTGGGGTGAGGGCTATGGCACTTCCACAGCATTACCACGGGTTACACTGTGGTGCCCATTGAAGAGGGTTGAACCATGGCTTTCCACAGAATCCACGACACGTTGTTCAGCGTTATTACACCGGCACACTCCCTAGAGAGTATTGAAGACCTAGTGGCTCAGTGGGGCGAGGGCTATCGCACTTCTACAGCGTTACCACGGGTTACACCATGGCGCCCATTAAAAAATGTTAGGCCGTGGCTTTTTAACTGTATCCCTGTGGCCTTTCCACAGAACCCATGACACACTGTTTAGCATTATTTCACTGAGATGATCCCTCAAGAGTATTTGACTGTACTTGAACTCAGCTCGGGCTACCCACTTTGGACTGCACTAACAACCGATGCCTGTTAAGGGCGGCCCAGTTACTCAACTGAATAGAGCACCATTACAAAATGCCCCAAGTAGTTTCTACTTCAAATTACTTCTAAAAATGCAGACTGAGCAAGAGCAAAAGCACCTACTCAACCGTACCGACAACGAAAGCTATTCGGCCCACGAATTGAAAGTAATTGACTGCTAGCCAGTCCTAACTAAAGCTGTTCGGAAGACTGACTAGAGTTGTTCAGAAGACCGGTCAGTCCATCTTTATTAACAGTCTATTCTCATTCATAAAATATCGGTCGAAAATGACACTTACCCATAATGGTTTTTACTTATTAAGTATGTTTCATTAGCGGTTAGGCTATCTCAGCGAACCGCACTACAAAGAGAAGAATCTACCCATAGCAGGTAAAGGAGAACGGGCACACATTGAAAAAAAATAGTCCATTCATTGAAGGTTTAAGTACATCACTCAAAAAAAAAAAAAAAACAAACAAAATGAACAAACGCAAAAAAAAAAATATGACTGTGGAGAAACCAACTGTAGAGGAGCAGATCCACTCATGCAGCGGGAGCAGAATCATGCGTATCTAAGCTCTAAGTCTATGATGAGACCCGCCTCAGGAACTTCGCCAACTAGAGGAGCTGCAGCAGCGGACGGGTCATCCAGAACATCTATGATCCCCTGTGGCTCAGCGATGGCAACGCCACTGATTTTCCCCTAGTCAGTAAGAGGGGTAAACTCACTACCACTCGCTACAGCAGCACTCCCAGAAAGGGCGAGCACACCAGCAAAATGGGGCTCATCACCACCAGCTTCAGCAAGCACCAGAGGGTTATCATCATTGGCACCGGAAGTGTCCCCTTCATCGAAAGAACCTCCAGTAGCCAAGGACCACAACCATTGGAGGTCGATCTCTGGGTAATGCTCCTCAAAAAGGACGATGAACCTCTGAAATCCATCTATTGATCCTTGACGAAAGCCTTTCTCATGACCAGTCGACCACGGGTTGCGCTGCTGCTCAAGTTGGGCCATTAGAGAGGACTAGCTCTACTTTACCAACTCTCTCTCCCTGTAGGCGGCACCGAGCTGTGCTTCAAGTTCTTCATTTTGGCACATCAGCTCACTAATTCTAACCCTCACCACCACCAGATTATTCGTCATCATCTACTGGACCAACCATTTCTGTTGCCGAGCTCAGACAATCTGTTCTCCGCCTCGGCTCGAGCGGTCATCATCTCCTCAAGTTTAGCTTTCGCCTCATCGGTTATTTTCCTCTCTTGCTTGGCGATCCTCTTTGAACGCTGAGTCTCAGCCCGAGATCGAGCAAGATCATCCAACTCTTTCTAAGCATGGGTCGCAAAACCCAGGATCTCAGCTTGGAATCAGGAAAGGAGGAAAACGGACTGTAAAAAAAAAAAAGAACAAACGAAGTCAGAGCAAGCACAGCACAAAAGAGAAACAATCCAGTTGTTAGGTGACTTACATTGAGAGCCAATCCCATGGAGACATTGAACCTTATGACGGGGTCCAGGGAGAACGCTTGACCGCCCAGGTGGGGGTCACATACCTCTCCAGCTCCCTCATGACTGGGAGCAATAAGCCTAAGTCCTCCCTAGCCTCTGGGGCCAGCACAGAGGAAGACACTTAAGACAGTCCCTCACAGGAGGACTGCCCCTCCCGCTTCAGAGAGGTCGATGAAGATGCGTCCTGTCCGACTAGCGATGCTTGGACGGAAGGAGAATCCTACGGTGGGGTTTCAACGGGACCCCTTTTTCGGACAGCTAGACCCTAGGAAGCCTGTCTTCACGGGCTCGATCACCAACAGACAGTGAAGACGACCTTCCCTTGCCCTTTCCAGAGCCGAACAGCATCCCCATGATACTATCGGGGTTTAAAGGCCCTCTTCCACCAGAGGAAAAGCCTTCGGTTCGGCTCCACTTTCTCCTCTCGCCTCCTCCTTGTTCAGACATTCCTGAAATTTTGCACTAACGTAAGAATCGAAAATGGGAAAATGGGAAGAGAAAGTACAGGGAGATGGAACTAGTCCCGATTCGATAAGGCTGGATGGGGATAGCAACTCCTGAACTAGGCAAATGTGTTGCAGTGCAGCGTCGATCTGAGTGAGACTTTGCTCAAAAACTTCCACCTCGGTCGCCCAGGTAACTGCAAAAACGAAAGGCAAGCGAAGAAAAGTCAGTCGAGCCAATTACTTAAGTCCAACTTACTATACAAGGATCAAGAGCTGCATCCACAGAAAATACAGCGAGGACGACCCACTCTCCCCCATCCCTCTTGGGGAAAATTTGACTCACTCTCCCCTAGCAAAAAAACCATTTCCCCTTTCAATCCTTTATGGAGGTCGGCTAACCCGGGATTGGGTTCTGAAGGCCGTGAAATGAGAGGTAATAGAAACCCCTCTGGCTTACGGCATTGCTCCTGAAATGTTACAGGTAGCATAACTCTAAAAAATTAGGAGGGGGACTGCCTTGCCTTTGACCACAAAATGTACAAGCCTGCAAGCATTCTCCAGGAGTTTGGGCCTAGCTGGGAAGGGGCTATCTCAAGGCAGACCAACATCTTGGAAAATTATCGTTGCATGGAAAGCCTAAGTCCCAGCCTCAAGAATTCAATATGGATGGCCACCTCGCCATCGGGAAGGCTGTTCGGATAATCCTCCTTGGAGGGCAGCCTAAGGGTGACTGACTCAGAGATGTTGTAGGAATGCCTAGTAGGATCAGTTTGTCCTCCCTAAGGCAAGAGGTGCGGTATCGGGTGTTCATTTTATACTACATTACCTTCACGCCCTCCTCTTCCACAGGATCTTTGGGGTCGCTACCCTTGTCCTCTCCAGAGCCCAGGACTGGTTCAGCCTTATGAAAGGATACTTCAGATGAAGGAACTCCACCCGCCAAGGTAGATGCTCCCTCGTTCGCTCCAACTCCCATGCCCCGCCTAACTAAGGGGAGGTCTGGGGACTGTTCCCTTTCCTCAATCGCCATGTCCACAACTGGGAAGTTCGGATTGACACTTGAGACTATCAATTAATGGAGTGTGTTTCCTAAAGGAGGGTACAACTTATTGGGCAAGGGCAGCAAAAAATTGACCACGCTAAAAAATGGCAGAATAGGCGACGACCGTCAAGACCAAAAAATATGAAAAAATGAAGAAAATTGAGATAGGGAAAAGTATAGGCAAACAGAAAACAAGAAAAGAGTCCAAAAATAGGAGAATATGGGGACGTACCAAAAAAAGAACTAGAAGAAACCAAGATGAGGAACAACGGAGAACGAAGTCGCCGGATTAAGAACGTTCGTTCAACAAAGAAAGCAGCGATAATACGGCAGAAAGGAAGAAAAAAAAATCAAAAGTGCCTAATGAGAGAAACAAAGTAGAGGAGAAAGGTGACTAAGAAGTAGTGAAATGATCTAGGCCGTTCAAAATAGAAGAAAACGAACGGATAAGATTGACAGGGACGATTAAATGGCACCTAGCACCAGAGACGCAACACCTCGGGTTCCTAGGTACAATAAAGACGCATCTCTTCAGATGGTTGTAACCCAAACCATTGGATCCAAACAGATCGGATGGTCCGAGGAACTCCAGTCAGATAACGTCGCTTAGAAAAAAAGAAGGACGCGACGTTTGAAGAGACCAGCCATTAAAATTCTAAAATCTTGAGAGAAACTGCCACTACGTGGCAACAACTCTTCAGGTCGCCATGAGGACACCACAACACTTCCACCCACTTAACTTTTGTCAAAATTCAGACCTGATCACATAGCTGCTCAAAGCAAACAAAGTTGGTCAGCTTGAATAAAGAAGACAACAGATAAAGTCGGGGACCTGGGGAGCAATGCAGACCAACTAGACCAGAATAAAAGTTTTCAGTTCTTATAAATCAAAATTAGAAACCGGTGAACCCCTGTTTCCCCTCTGAAAATCCCCTTTCTCATGCCCTAAGGCCCAAGGGCCTAGAACGAGGCAGGCCTAAGAACAATGGCCAAAGAGCATAAACCCGTGAGAACATAACCAATTCGGATGAAGGGAATCTAGTCAACTGATGATGAAACCTGTTCAGCATATGCTGACCTAACTGCGATTACGGTCGAGCAAGTACTGACCTGGGCTGACCAAAATAAGCCTCACTTAAACTAAAAATGCCGGCAGAGACAAACTTAAGGAATATGCTTAGCACATCAGAAGTGACATCTGACATGAGGCAAGAACGGAGATAGAAAATCTGTGGAAAGATATTCGGCGGATGTCAGGGGGGTGGACAGTATAAAAGTATCTGGTGTGCATCAGAAGTACAGTAGGAGATATCTGGCGCGAGACAAAAATACTATAGAAGAAAGCCCGAAAAAGTCCTTGAAAGGCCATCCCTATAAAAGAAAAAAAAGGGAGACATAACAGAGGATGATGAAAAATTTTCAGAAAGATAAAGAGAAAAAAAAGAGGGAGAAGATTTCACTTCCTAACCTGCCACATTTTTTATATTGAGAGAACAAAGATATTTTTTCTGACTTAAACATCGGAGCGTCTTCATCAGAATCTACTCTCGGCAAGACCACCTTTGAGTTTGTGTGTGTGTTGCCATTACAGGTCTTTATCTACAGTTCGCGGAAGATAAGGAATCGAAGCTTGAATCCACTGATCAGGTCCAGATGAGGCCCAAAATTTGATTTCCCCTTAATAAATTTAAAACTCATTGATTTGAAGAACCACTTCTTCTAATCAACAATGTTTTTTTACTTTTTTTTTTTTTTTGCACACCTAATTCTACTGAGTTCTTTAATTCCTTAAGGAGTCATTGGTTATCTAAATAGCTTTAATGAAATGTATGTTCTATTCGGTAACAAACATCAACACTGTAACACTATCATTTATTTGCAAATGTTCACCGTAATATACAGATGGTAGTATAGTTGAAACCATCATTGAGCATGATCATCACATAACAAACAGATAGTAATATAGTTGAAACTATCCTTGAGCATAACCACTCTTTACAAAAGCATATTTAGAAATTTATTTTTTCTATATATATATATATATATATTCACTGTCACTCTTACCAATTGCACTAAAATTAGCAAACAAAATTGAATCAATTACTTGAGTATCTAAACAAATATTTACTTTTGAAAACAAAGAATGCTCCCATTTTATATAATTGCTAAAACTCCTGTTAGATGTGGACGTACACTTTAAAACCACTTTTTTAATTTTATTCTTTTTTTTTTTTTGGCTAAATTCACTCCTAAAAAGCCCTTTTTATTACCCTGCTTTAATATTAGATTTAGGAATATCTAAGACAATGAACCACACACCATAACACTTGTGCTCTTTTCTTTGTTTTAATTAAGAGGTAGCATTTTTTATTTTGGTCTAAACATGGCAATTGGGGTTTCTAATTTATGCTAACTTTTAGAAATGATATTGATATAAAGTGCATGTAGCATATAAAATATTCAATCTACTTTAATAATATGATTTTTTTAATAAAAAAATCAACATTTAATAAAAGTGTTTATGTCTTAACTTGTACTATACATAAACATATAATCTCCAACACGTTATAAATTTTATTTTCTTCTTGTATTTCAAATATATATATGTTTGTCAACCTTTAGTATCATTTTTATAATTAAGAAAATCAAATCTTATAATTTTGTACTCAAATTTTATACCCAAAATTTTCTCTTTTTTTTTCTTTTTACTCTATCTAATGCAACTATATAATTAATAAGCTATTATAAAATTAAATAAATACTTAGAATGGATTTGTTTTATTTTCATTTTCTAATATATACATAAGACACAAGATATGAAACTATTGTATGCATTGTCAATATTAAAGTGATGACAGTTTTTCAAAGACCAACATATATTTACATTGATAATAAGAATGTCCAACATCACACATAATAACCATAACTATATGGTATGATTGTATGGATTACAAAATTGACAATAAAAATCTCCAACATCACACATAATAATAAGCATATCAATTTTCCAAAGAGAAGAGAAGTCAATCAGTTAAAATGTATATTTTAAAACCCACATGAATTACACGATTGTCACACATAATATTTTAGATTTTTCAAACAAACAACCACACAAAATATAAAGGAGTTACTATAGTATGTGTTGACCTAAAAAATAGTTTCTTAGATCAACAAACTTTGAATTTATTCAATTGTAAGAATCAGCACTTTGGGCTTTGTCTATACGGGCCGAGATTACTGACTTGCTTGGCTTCTGATCATTGTGGTTGTTGTGAAAATTTAAAAACACAAGTAGAAAATCGTTCAAACCTCGCTGGAGGTAGTTTTAGTGAAGACTCTCCGATACTTAAGTCAGGTGTATGCCTTTGAGAGATGTTGAGAGAACAGTAAAAGAGAAAGAATATTGAATAGACTAAAAGTATCAAAGTTTCAAGGATGAGATTTCAAAGTTTCAAGATGGAACCTGTTTGAGCTATTTCTCTACTTTTAATAGCATTAGTCTTCATAAAATATCCTTGTGCTTATCTTTATAGGTTTTGTAGTTATTTTGGGTAATCTTTTGAGGTTTTAGGTAATCTTTAGATGTTTTGGGTGATCTTTTGATCTCTTTGTGTAAATTGAGGGATTACCTCCCAAAGTAACACAATTTTATCTCCTAAATAATGTTGATTACTTCTTTAAGGTTTTACGTTGTCTGGGTCATCTTTACTCTTTCCTTTTAAGTTGCTGGATGCTGCTCGGCTTCTGTAGTGCGTGGACTTGCTGCTCAGCTTTTGTAGTGCGTGGACCTATTCGATTTTCTGATATGTGAAGGTGGTTTGATATATGTTTCGGGCTAATCCTCTTATAGTCTGCTAATATTGGTTGGCTTGGGTCTTACTTGGTATGTCAGACAGGTTGTTGTGTATTGGTCTTTGTGGTTATAAATAATTCAGATGGAATCTAAGCTAGTCTGTCTCACTTGAGTTATTTGGTTCGATCGGCTGAGTAGGTTCTGTGCCTTTGGTTGTTTTTTAGATGAGACTTGGGGAATCCGTTCCTTTGTCTAAGACCCCTAGTTTTCTGAGCCTTTAAGCCGACCCCTTTTAATAGGTTATCTCGTGAGCTAATATTTGGGCTTTTAGATTTTAGGCTTTTTGGAGATTTTTGAAGGAAAATAAGGGTTCACCAATTTTTATTTTTGATTAATCAAAACTGGAAACTTTATTTCGTCCAACCTACTCGGTGTATACTATAAAACATAAAGCTGAACAGGTTATTTCATTTTTCGTTGCTATTTGTTCAGTACTAATGATGATGCTTGTTTTACTACCTACCATACCTGCTCAGTGCTTGATCTTTGAGATGTTACTGAGAAGAGTACCTTACTGCTTATACTTCATGATTTTCCTCATATCTTAAGCATTTATTAGTCATGATGATAGGGATCCTGAAATGTCAGCTCTGTTGTATAAAAAAGGCATATCTGATTTGGGACCTGATCTTAGCCATTGATTTATTTTCATCGTATGGCTAGGGGTATTTCAAAATAGAACATCACATCTATTCATTCCCCAAGTGCCATTATACGGCTAAGAAAATATGATCAGTTGAATTTTGAATTGAACGGTCTAGATCAGTAATTACTGAAGAGACGTGCATTTAATGATGCCTACGAATGTGAAACATCAGGTTATTTTTTTGAAAGGACATCTCTTGGACATTTTTTATGATCGTGACCGTTCGTCCTATCTAGACGGTCACGATATTCCAGCCAGACACTATAAAAAAAACTTTTCTGGGTTGCGTTCTCTTCTTCACTTCATCATCTTTATTTTTTCTTCAAATTTCATCATTCTCAAAGCTCTCTGTGTGGTTGTTCCCTGGCAACCAATCTTCTCTGTTCAAGAATATTACGGTGTTTTAAGTGTATTTTCAATTTTTGTGATTCCCACCGATAAGTCTTTATTCTCTCTTTATTAAATGCCATGCTTGTTTTGTTTTTGAGAACATTGTTTTCGTACAAAAATGGCTATAAGCATCTGTAATTATATTCTGGAATATGTCTTTGATTCTTCAGTATGTTTGACACGTCCAGAATATAGAAGTTATTCCCAAGTGCAGGATTGTCGAAGTAATAAATAACCCGATGAGAATGGGGTCGATCCACAGGGAAGTAGAATTAAAATTCCAAATTATAAACACTTTTAAGATAATTAAAGCAGTATAAGATGTTTGCAAATATTATTTCAATTAACCAATTCAAATAAAAAGCTAAGGTTATAAGGATTCACTCTTGGCATAAGAAGTAAGAATATATTTAATTATTTTTTCTATAACTCAATTGGAATCCTCACACAAAGGAGGTTCCAACCGGAAAATATAGCAATTAAAGTTCATCATCATTTATATATTGATTAGTATTTATTTCTTTCAATTATTATACACCAAATCTTATAAATGGGTTCAAGTATTTATTATGCCAATCTTTATATTTATCTACAATAAATCAAGACTCCCACTTTACAAGAAAGGTTATATAAACCAAATCTTGTAAATAGTTTCAAGAATTTATTGTGCCGAGTATTAAGTTTGTCAATAATAAATCAAGAATCACCACTTTAGAAGAAAGAGTATTAATTCTACAAACAAAATAAATACATCATATATAAATTTGCATAACTTAAAAATGAAGCATTAAATTCATGAATAAATATTAAACATATCTTATTACCTTGCCAAGAGCTTCACCATTTCACCTTAGCTTAAACAAAATTATTTGGACATAATAAAACTAAATGAAAAGAAAAGAAATGGAAGAAGAAATAACATGACTTAATAGTAAACAAGAGAAATAATAGTAAAAGGAAATGGATACAAAGGAAAAGTATTTTGAACTAAATTCTAACTTTATAATTACATCCTTTAGGCATAAACAAGCCACCTATTTATAGAAAAACATGGATAAATCAAGACAAATTTGGAGGGAACCACTTGGTTGATGAAAGTCAAGAATGGTGGCAAGATAATTTGCATTCATTATCACTAGGGCACCCACTTGATTATCCAATTTGGAATTGATGTGATCTGAATTAGCTGTCACTTAAAAAATAAAAGTTGTAGATAAGTCTCTTATATTTCCAAATTGAGTGATCTCATATGTATTAAATAATTATTTCTATAGTTATGGGCCAAATACTGATAACTGTTCAAACTGGGCCTGTACTACAGATCAATTCTGTTCTAGGCCAATTTTCACCCTCTAACCACTCGAATTTCCAATACTTTGTGAAATATAATATGTTAGCCCATTGAGTCATCTCTGCACAGGATCAAGAATCAACTCAATTGGATCTTTAGGTAGAAAGTTATGCCCATTTTACCGAACCTGCCACAAAACAGATATAAAATAATTAAGTATAATATTGTAAACATACTTAAGTTAAGAAAATTAAATACACTAGTAATACAAAACAATCATGTAAAACTCTTATTAAATGTGTAATTTCAAGTGTTCATCACACTCTCTAACTGGCTTATTGCTAGTCCTTAGCAATTCGAGCATAAATAAAATTTGAACACTACCTAAGTATTTCAAACAAAACATCAGTTTTAAAATCACAATCGCTATAAAGGTTATTTCAATCATAACTTCCAAAAAATATTTTTGTGTGTGTGTAAATTAAGCCAAAGCCTTCTTACCACAAACCACAATATATATAGCCTTAAAAAATTTCTAAGTAAAAGCCTCAACTCCATATCCTTACAGGCGAATAACTTGTTTAATGACTTAAGATTTCACTCATGGAGTTAGAAAACAGATAATCGCTCAAGAAAAAGTTACATTTAAGGACAGACAGACAAACTAACATTGATCCAAAGATAGGAAAATCAAATATTTAGAGTCAAACTATTATTGCCAAATGCTAGCTTCAAGACTTTAATTATTTAATGCGAATCTTACGAATATAGAATTTGGTGATAAGATTGCTTCCTAATGACTTTAGTCTTCTAAAATTGAATGAAGACTTTATTAAACTGAATTGACTTATTTTCTTTCTCTTTTTTTTAAAAATTTTTTTTTTACTCTTTTTTTTTTTGAAAGACATAAGGAATCATTACAAAATAAGAGCAATTTATCACCAATTTTTTTTTTTATCCTTCAGCTAAGCAACCAAATCATTCATCATCCCAAATAATGTCATTCCAAATAAAAATTAACCATTTCAAAATATCAATGAAAGTTCGTAAGCTGTTATCTCAAACCTCTCCACTCACTCACAAAAGATATGTGAGTTTAGAAAATAATATGTATACTTAAACATGAAAATTCTCTTGGCTATATATATTGAATCATCCATCTTACCACAAGGCTTAGTATTGTTCTCAAGAAATAATTTCAGAAGTTATTCTTTAGTAACCTAAATAGAGAAAGTAATTTAAACTAAACAATTTTGAAATCATACATCGATAGTAAAGCAAATTTATTTACGCAAGAGTTACCAAAAACTTAAGCAACAAACAATTATACATAAAATGCATTAAAAATAAACCAATTAGACTGTGTTTCAAAAGTTTATAATGTACTCTTTACTCTGCCATTCTAGAACTAGAATGCGTCTCAAGAATACATAAATGAATATTTTACTCACGCCATTCATGATAATTTTTTTTTATAACAAAGTGATAACAACAACAAAATAATTAACACTAACATTATATATCAACTATCCTCCCCCCAACCAGATTGAGACATTGTCCTCAATGTCAAAATATAGAAAGAGTAAAATATAGAAGATATCACCTGAAACATCTTTTATTGGAAATTAAACCTGCAACAAAATAAAACAAGCCACACAAAAAAATAAAACAAGCCACACAAAAAAGCTTAAAAATACATAGAAATAGATAAGCTACAGACGAAGCGTCAAATCTATCATGCGTTTCTTTTCACTGTTATCAGTATACCAATCTATCTGACTCATTGTTGGATCAGATAAAAGTGTAAAAGCTTGTAGTTCATCGAGTAACTGATCAACAGTTGAAGCATAAATGAGGATCTGTTGTGCTGCAGATGAGACGAATTGTTTTTCCACCGCATAGTCAAGAAAAGATAACAACCCATTATAAAAACCATCAACGTTTAACAAACCAATTGGTTTTTTTATGGATTTGCAATTGTGCCCATGAGACAATTTGAAAAATTTCCTCCAATGTTCTGAAACCTCCAGGTAGAGCTATAAAGCAATCAGCATTACGAAGCATAAAAGAAATTCGTTCATGTATTGATGATACCTGTAACTCATCCCCAATTGTTTTTCCTACATTGTCTCCAACAACTAGAGCTTTTGGTATGATACCCAAAACTCGACTGCCATTATTTTGTGCAGCGGTTGCCACACGTCCCATTAATCCAAGACTACCTCCCCTATATACTAAATGAATATTGCGCTCAGCTAAGATCTTACCAAGGGTTTCTGCTGCTTCTATAAACTCACTAGTTTTTCCAGGGCTGGATCCACAAAAGACATAAATTTTTGTGAATTTATGAGTTGATGATCCTTCCATGATTACACTCACCCTCTCTCTTGAATGATTTTGAGTTTGTACAAAGATGCAGAAATAATGCAATGTATTTATAGAGCCAAAAGGTATTGCAAAGTTAAATCACATGGCTATTGGCTTGAAATACAAGTTTCAACACCTTTTACCAATTTTCAATTTGTTAGCTGGAAAAGTCACATTGGTTGTCGGCTTAAAATGCAAAATTTTCAAAAAGGATTATAGGTGGTTGATTATTGAAAAGACGTTTGAGTTTGAAATGAAACATTTAAAAATAATAGCTATAGTAAATATATACAAGTAGTTGTGATTGTGGCTCACATCTTCCTCTGATTTTACGTCCAGTAACGGCTTAAACGCCCTCTATGGGTCGGGGATAGGCTTCTCATCCAATTTTCTTATAAATTGGCAAATAGGGTCTTTTAAAGTCAGATTCCCGAGATTGTACCGCTCATGTTCTTTTAGGAATATGTCCCATAATTCATGAATTGCAATATGCACATATCCACTAGGATGCGTCTCAAGAGTTGATAAGATATTATCTAAAGACTCCTTACTCAGGCCATCCTTAATGAACCTAATTTTATCTTCGCGATTTACAGACATCATTCCTAAAGTGCGACAACGTGTGTTGCAAGTTGTGCGTGCACACTTGTAACAAACATTTAATCGTTTTGCTCTTCGTTTTTTTAAAAAAGAGCTTTTACCTAAGCCAGGCATGTAGAAAATTAATGAGTCTGAAAATTCACCTGTCAATCTAACTTTAGCTTCAATTAACCAACGTAAATCAACAGGTATATTCATAATCATCAATAACCTTAATCTTTCACATCTTGCTTGGTAAATTTTCTTCAAGGAATTTTGAGGCAATGAGGGAAAACGCTTTTTCAAATTTTTTAGAATGTCATCCATTTTTTTTTTTTAGAAAAGGGGGAAGAAGAGAATATATCAGTAATTATGGGAAACTGACAAAACCGATTTGAAATATCACGGAGTACCGTTATCCGCCACTTAACCGGGGTGCAAAACAAAACTTTAACAAAACTACTAAATTAACCTGCAAGTAAAAAAAAAATGTTAGAAGAAGAATAAATATATATAAATATGTAAATATATAAAACAAAGATTAATTGGTCTCGTAACAAGGATCTGACAGGAACGTAAATTCTTCATGAAAAGCTTGATTTTCTAGAAACGGCTTGAGTCTTTACCCATTTACCTTAAACACATTCCCATTTCTAGGATTTTCAATGTCAATTGTTCCATAAGGGTACACATGTTTCACAATAAAAGGGCCACTCCATCTTGATCTTAATTTTCCAGGGAATATGTGAAGTCGAGAATTATAAAGCAAAACCTTCTGACCAGTGTCAAATATTTTTCTCTGAATTTTTTTATCATGAAAGGCTTTAATTTTAGTTTTATGAATTTTTGAATTCTCATATGCATCATTTCTCAATTCTTCAAGTTCATTTATTTGTAATTTACGTATGTGTCCAGCAGAATCAAGATTTTCATTGAAAGTTTAATAGCCCAGTAAGCTTTATGCTCAAGTTCCACAGGTAAGTAACAAGGTTTTCCATAAACTATCCTATAGGGAGACATACCCAATGAAGTTTTAAAAGCAGTTCTATAAGCCCACAGTGCATCATTTAGTTTTAAAGACCAATCTTTGCGATTTGGGTTTATAGTTTTTTCTAAAATTTGTTTTATCTCCCTATTTGCTAATTCAACTTGTCCACTTGTCTGAGGATGATAAGGGGTGGCAACTTTATGAGTAATACCATATTTTTTCACTAATGTTTCAAATGGTCTATTACAAAAATGCTTACCCCCATCACTTATAATGGCTCGAGGGATTCCAAATCGACTTAAGCTATTTTCTTTCAAAAATTTCATGACTGTTTTATGGTCATTATGTCGACATGGAATAGCCTCAATCCATTTTGAGACATAATCTACTGCAACTAAGATATACGTAAATCCAAATGATAACGGAAATGGTCCCATGAAATCTATCCCCCAATAATCAAAGATTTCAATAACAAGAATGGGGTTCAAAGGCATCATGTTTCGTTTTGAAATTGATCCCAACTTTTGACAATTTTCACAAGTTATACAAAATGCATGTGTATCTTTAAATAAAGTGGGCCAATAAAATTCACACTGCAAGATTTTTGCAGCTGTTTTCTTTGATGAGAAATGTCCCTCACATGCTTCAGAATGACAAAATTCAATAACTTTATTTACCTCATTGTCGGGTATGCATCTTCGAAATATTTGATCACGACAATATTTAAAGAGATAAGGATCATCTCAATAAAACTTTCTCACCTCCGTTAAAAATTTTCTTTTGTCTTGAGCATTCCATTGAGGTGGCATTTCTTCTGTTACAAGAAAATTAACAATATTAGCATACCAGGGCATTGTAACAGTAGAAAATAAAAATTCATCGGGAAAAGAATCATTAATAAGTGTTATTTCTGTTGATGAATCTGGTGTGAGTCTTGATAAGTGATCTGCAACAACATTCTTAGCTCCCTTCTTATCTTTGATAGTGATAATAAATTCTTGAAGCAATAGAATCCATCGAATCAGTCTTGGTTTTACATCCTGTTTTGACATTAAATACCTTACAGCAGCATGGTCAGTAAATACAATAGTTGATGAACCAATTAAGTAAGAACGAAATTTGTCTAATGCAAATATTACAGCAAGTAGTTCTTTTTTAGTTGTTGTATAATTCATTTGTGCACTGTTTAAAGTTCTACTTGCGTAATAAATTACATAGGATTTACCTTCCTTTCTTTGTCCTAATACAGCACCAACAGCGTAGTCACTAGCATCACACATGAGCTCAAAAGGTAAAGACCAGTCAGGAGATTGTATGATAGGAGCAGATGTTAAAAGGCCAATTAATTTTTCAAACAAATTTTGACACTCTTGAGTCCACTTAAATGATACATCTTTTGCTAAGAGGTTTAGATATAGCACTAAAGTTTTTTTATGAACCTCCTATAGAATCCAGCATGTCCTAAAAAGGATCGGACTTCTCTGACTGTTTTTGGTGGAGGCAAATGTGTAATGAGTTTGACTTTTGCCTTATCCACTTCAATTTCTTTAGAAGATACTATATGTCCCAAACAATTCCAGAAGTAACCATGTAATGACATTTTTTCCAGTTCAATACAAGACTCTTTTCTTCACATATTTTTAAGACCTTTTCTAAGTTTTCAAGACAATTATCAAAAGAATTTCCAAACACAATTAAATCATCCATGAAAACTTCTAAATAATGCTCAATCATGTCACTAAAAATGCTTAACATACATCTCTAAAATGTTGCTGGGGCATTACAAAGTCCAAAGGGCATTCTTCTAAAAGCAAAGGTTCCAAAAGGACATGTGAATGTAGTCTTTTCTTGGTCCTCTAGTGCCATAGGAATTTGATAATAGCCAGAGTAACCATCTAGAAAGCAATAGTAGGGATATCCTACTACTCTTTCTATAATCTGATCAAGGAATGGTAAAGGAAAATGGTCTTTTCTAGTGGCCAAGTTCAATTTTCTATAATCTATGCACATCCTCCAACTAGATGAAACTCGAGTTGGTATTAACTCACCTTTTTCATTTTCAATGACTGTGATTCCAGTTTTTTTGGTACTACCTGAGTAGGACTTACCCACTTACTATCTGAGATCGAATAGATGATTCCTACTTCAAGTAATTTGAGAACTTCAGCTCTCACTACCTCTTTCATATGTGGATTTAATCTCCTTTGAGGTTGTTGGGAAGTTTTGGCATTATCCTCTAGGTGTATTCTATGTGTGCAAATCAAAGGATTAATACCATTTATGTCTTTTAAAGTCCACCCAATTGCATTTTTATTCATTTTCAATAATTCAATCAATTTATCTTCTTGTTCACTTGTGAGTGTAGAAGAGATTACCACCGGGTAAGTTTGTTTCTCTCCAAGAAATGCATATTTTAGTCCTTCAGGCAGAGGTTTTAACTCCAACTTTAAAATTTCGTTCTTTTTATCCTCATTTTCTCCAAATTCTTCAAACTTTAGTTTCCATCTTTTATTTTCAATCACCTGTGCACAGTCAAGTAAAGAACATATGTCAGAGATTTCAGGATCTAATTGTATATTTGACTCAAATGAATTTATTAAACACATTTATAAGGGATCGGTAGAACTCCCTTTTTGAATATGATCCTCCATAATCGTTTCAATCATGTCACCTTCTTCACTTTCATCCTCCTCTTCATATGGTTGCTTACACATATTAAAAACATTGAGTTTAAGTGTCATGTTTCCAAATGAAAGCTTCATTACTCCATTCCTGCAATTAATCAAAGCGTTAGAAGTTGTTAAAAATGGACGACCTAAAATAACAGGTATCGGATTACATCCTTTGACAGGTTCTGTGTCCAAGACGATAAAATTCACAGGATATATGAATTTATCAACTTGAACTAAGACATCCTCCACTGTCCCTCTTGGTACTTTTATTGATCTATCGGCAAGTAAAAGAGTTACAGATGTTGATTTTAACTCCCCGAGATTGAGCTGCTGATAAACTGAATACGGTAATAAATTTACACTAGCACCAAGATCAAGTAAGGCTTATTCAATTTTATGACTTCCAATAATACATGAAATTGTAGGACAACCAGGGTCTTTATATTTCAAAGAATTATTGTTCTGAAGAATGGCACTTACTTGTTCAGCTAAAAATGCTTTCTTTTTCACATTCAGTTTTCTTTTTACTGTGCATAAGTCTTTCAAAAATTTTGCATAAGATGGAACCTGTTTAATAGCATCCAGTAAAGGAATATTAACTTTTACCTGTTTGAAGATTTTAAAATTTTCAGGATTGTGATTCATCTTCTTAATATTACGTAATGCATGAGGAAATGGGGGTGGAGGTGAGGGTTTAGTGTTTTCTTCATTAAATGTAGGTTCAACACTTTCCTTACCCTTAGAGATTGATTCATCGCTCTCATGAGGTTCAGGAATTTCTTTTTCAACAATTTTACCACTCCGAAGAGTGATAACTGCTTTAACTTGATCCATGTGTTGGTTTCCTGAACTACATGCATTTGTGTTATGTTGTCCTTTGGGGTTTGGCTGTGGTTGAGAAGGAAATTTTCCTTTCTCATGAATGTTCAGTGCAGATGTAAATTTAGCAAGAGTATCTTTCAAATCACCAAATGTTTGAGCATTTTGAGAATTAACAAACTCTTGCTTTTCAATGAACGTATGCAAAGTTTCTTCAAGATTTTTCCTAGGAGGTGGGACATATGGTGCATAACCTTGATGGTTTTGAAAATTTTGGTGTGGTTGGAAATGTGGTTGTGAGGCCTGTGCTTGAGTGTCATTCCTCCAACTAAAATTCGGGTGATTTCGCCATCCAGGATTATAGTTTTGTGAATATGGGTTATTGTTTGACCGTTTGAACGTGTTTAGAACATTGGCTTGTTCATGGAGATATTCCCTAAATGCAGGCAAAGTTGGGCAATCATTGGTAGAGTGATCATGGGTTTCACAAATGTGACACACAATTTTTTGAACAGATTTTATTTGACCACTCTTTTTCATTTCTAAGGTTTCGACTTTTCTAGCAAAGGATGCTAATTTGGCTTGAAGGTCATGGTCTTCCTTAAGATGATAAATACCCCCACTAGATGTAGTGGTTTGATTTTTGCTAGGTGCCTCACAGGTACCAGCAGTGTCCCAGTTTTAAGCATTTTCTGCTAGTACGTTAAGATAGTTCATTGCCTCTTCTGGGTCTTTTTTCTCAAATGTTCCATTACACATCATTTCTACCATTTGCCTAACTTGAGGTGTTAAGCCCTCATAGAAATTTGAGACTACTCTCCATGTTTCAAAACCATGATGGGGACAGGTATTAAGTAATTCTTTATACCTTTCCCAACATTGGTAAAGGGTCTCTCCTGGTTTTTGGGCAAAAGTGGTGATTTGTCTTTTGAAAGAATTTGTTCTATGGGAGGGAAAAAACTTTTTCAGGAATTGTTGTTGCATCTCGTCCCATAAAGAAATGGATCCTGGCCTAAGGTTTTGTAGCCATGTTTTACCTTTATCTTTTAAAGAAAAAGGGAAAAGCTTAAGTCGAATTGTGTTCATGTTACAATTTTGATCATTATACGTGTTACACACTTCTTCAAATTCTCTTAGATGTAGATAAGGGTTCTCTGCATCTAAGCCATGAAAAGTGGGTAAAAGTTGGATAATGTCTGGCTTAAAATTAAAATGCGTTGCATCCGGTGGAAAAATTAAGCAAGATGGTGCACCAGTTCGTGTAGGGTTCATATAGTCTCTAAGTGTCCTAGGTCGGTTATGGTCATTATGTTGGGACTGATTGTCCCCTGGGTCTATGAGTCCCTCAATTTGATTTTCGCTCATGGTGTTACTTGGTGAAGAATGAGAAGATGAAGGAGAATCTAAAAAATTATCAAAGGAAGTTTCGAAATTACCTTTTACTAAACGATGAGAATTAGGATCTCGAAACCAACCGCTCATAAAAAGAAACAAAATAAAATATAATAACAATAAATAATACAAATAAAATATTAAACACAGGTAAATAAAATAAAATATTACACACAAGTAAATAAAATATGTAAAACTAAAAGTAAAATAAAGATAAATAATTAGAAGTTAGATTAGTGATGTGAGATTATATAATAAAAAGTTAATAAATAAATAGTAGGAGGCTTAGCCTTCCATTAAAATAAAAAGTAAAAATAAAAAGCGAAAATAAAAGGCGAATAATAAATAAAGTAAAGTACGTTAGGAGGCTCGACCTTCCATGAAAATTAAAAAAAATAAAAATAAAAAGTAAAAAATAATAAATAAATGAAATAAAGAGTATGAGGCTCAGCCTTCCGCGAAAATAAAAATAGAATAATAAATAAAGCACGTTAGGAGGCTCGGCCTTCCATGAAAATAAAAAATAAAAATAAAAATAAAAATAAAAAAACGAATAATAAATAATGAGTAGGAGGCTCAGCCTTCCATGAAAATAAAATAAACAAACAAACAACAACAAAACAAAATATTAACGTTACCTCCCCGGCAACGGCGCCAAAAATTTGACATGTCCAGAATATAGAAGTTATTCCCAAGTGCAGGATTGTCGAAGTAATAAATAACCCGATAAGAACGGGATCGATCCACAGGGAAGTAGAATTAAAATTCCAAATTATAAACACTTTTAAGATAATTAATGCAGTATAAGATGTTTGCAAATATTATTTCAATTAACCAATTCAAATAAAAAGCTAAGGTTATAGGGATTCACTCTTGGCATAAGAAGTAAGAATATATTTAATTATTTTTTCTATAACTCAATTGGAATCCTCATACAAAGGAGGTTCCAACCGGAAAATATAGCAATTAAAGTTCATCATCATTTATATATTGATTAGTATTTATTTTTTTCAATTATTATACACCAAATCTTATAAATGGGTTCAAGTATTTATTATGCCAATCTTTATATTTGTCTACAATAAATCAAGACTCCCACTTTACAAGAAAGGTTATATAAACCAAATCTTGTAAATGGTTTCAAGAATTTATTGTGCCAAGTATTAAGTTTGTCAATAATAAATCAAGAATCACC
The DNA here is from genome assembly GCA_946807835.1 of Ailanthus altissimus. Lineage (NCBI taxonomy): Eukaryota > Viridiplantae > Streptophyta > Magnoliopsida > Sapindales > Simaroubaceae > Ailanthus > Ailanthus altissimus. Next base: position 14,940,673 of record OX327697.1, on the reverse strand, counting down.
ACTTTAGAAGAAAGAGTATTAATTCTACAAACAAAATAAATACATCATATATAAATTTGCATAACTTAAAAATGAAGCATTAAATTCATGAATAAATATTAAACATATCTTATTACCTTACCAAGAGCTTCACCCTTTCACCTTAGCTTAAACAAAATTATTTGGACATAATAAAACTAAATGAAAAGAAAAGAAATGGAAGAAGAAATAACATGACTTAATAGTAAACAAGAGAAATAATAGTAAAAGGAAATGGATACAAAGGAAAAGTATTTTGAACTAAATTCTAACTTTCTAATTACATCCTTTAGGCATAAACAAGCCACCTATTTATAGAAAAACATGGATAAATCAAGACAAATTTGGAGGGAACCACTTGGTTGATGAAAGTCAAGAATGGTGGCAAGATAATTTGCATTCATTATCACTAGGGCACCCACTTGATTATCCAATTTGGAATTGATGTGATCCGAATTAGCTGTCACTCAAAACATGAAAGTTGTAGATAAGTCTCTTATCTTTCCAAATTTAGTGATCTTATACGTATTAGATACGTATTTCTATAGTTATGGGCCAAATACGGATAACTGTTCAAACTGGGCATGTACTACAGATCAATTCTGTTCTAGGCCAATTTTCACCCTCTAAACACTCGAATTTCCAATGCTTTGTGAAATATAATATGTTAGCCCATTGAGTCATCTCTACACAGGATCAAGAATCAACTCAATTGAATCTTTAGGTAGAAAGTTATGCCCATTTTACCGAACCTGCCACAAAACAGTTATAAGATAATTAAGTATAATATTGTAAACATACTTAAGTTAAGAAAATTAAATACACTAGTAATACAAAACAATCATGTAAAACTCTTATTAAATGTGTAATTTTAAGTGTTCATCAATGTTGTTGCTCTTTCTAGAATTTGAACATTGCCTATATTTTGTTCTTTTATTCTGTGTGTGATTGTCTGTCCTCGCCCTTTATGTCATTGTTAGTTTTTTGGACAAAACAGATCTTTGTTTTCATGTCTTCAGGATATAGAAACCTAGATTTAGGAATTTTTTCCATAAACATAACTATTGAGAAAGAAGAAGAAGTCAATCCTGAGGTACCACTTGTCAGAAGGACAAGTAGGACTAGTGGGATGGAGGTGCATCCACCTTGGCTGGTGATGTGGCCTCGTCGTCCCTTACTCTTATTACTGCGACTGAGCTAGTCTCAATCATTATTGATAAGGTTGAGGCTGATCCTAAGGACCTCGCTCAAGAGTTATTAGAGGATGTAAAAGTTATAAAGTTTGAGCTGGACCAAAGGTATCAGATATCCAATATGACCCAAGATGACTTGAATTCTCTTAGGGCCACGTACAATATTCCTAAGTTAGTTACATTCAGGCTGCTCTCTCCTGTTGATTTTTCAAGCAGCCGTATAGACAGTGAGGTTGTTATCCATGTTGAGCTCTTTAGGATAGGCTTTAGGTTTCCCATACAACCATACTTTGCTAGAATGTTGGCTCTTCTTGGAGTTACCCCTTCTCAGTTAAGCCCTAATTCTTTGACGATATTAGCGGGTTTATATATCCTTTAGGCAAGGGCAAGGCTCGCACTGAAGGGAAAAAGGTCTTCTATTATCTGTCCTTCCATGCTCTCCAGAATCCCATTTTAGGTCATCCCTCTTTCGTTAAAAGTTGAAAAGGGAACTGATTTTTTACTGGAGGTGAGTAGGGTCAGATAACCCCCTAAAAAAGAGGGGTAAATTGGATCATCCCCTCTAATTTTTCCTTGAATGCAAGTTTTTTTTTTGTTTTTTCTAATTTCTAGTGTACAGTTTTTTCTTCCATTGTTTTTCTCCATATTAATGTTTGTGAATTTCAAAAACTTAGGCAACTGATTATGACTTCTTTGAGACTAGAAGTGGTCATATTGAATCTACTCTTGCTCAAGATCTTCTTTCACTGACTAGCCTAATTCAATCAAGTTTAGTCACTTCAGTCCTCAAAGAGCCTCATATTCGCAATAAGTACAGATCTTTAAAAATAATTTATTATCAAGCTTCTCTTTTTCACTAACTTTTTATTATGTGGGAATGGCTTAGCAAGGAGGCAGCAATAGGAGGGAAAAAAAGACGTATTGATGGCTCTGGTACATCCTCTAAGGGTTGAGGTAACCTTAACCTCGAAAATGTTATGGGGATCTTCTTTAGCCCAGAAAGAAGAAGCCGAAACAAGGCTCTAGTTCGTGGTTAGAGGTTGGTCACTCCAGTTGGTAAGGGTCAAGGAAGCCCCCAAAGAGGAAGGGTTGTGAATCCCCCATCTATTCCTTCTATTCCTCAGGGCAATGGGTCTTCTGTTCAGGCTGACTCTCAATGGAAAGGCCAAGTTGTTTCGTGTTCTCCTCCAGTTTCTCAAGGCAGGGTCAAAGATCCCCAATGTGGACTTCAACACAAGTTCCCCCACCTTCTCGGCATATAAGGGTTTCTTCTTCGAGGGGCACGCCAAGTTCAGGGGTCGTAGAGGGACCTGATCATAGAAAAAGGCTCTTTTGCTCGTCTCCCCAGAGGTGTTGGTCCCAGAGATGAGGGATAAACTAGCCTTTCTTCTACTTATTAGATGAGGAGTAGAGCATTATTTAAACTTGATTTGGCAACTCGAGTCTCTTCTCTAAACCTTATTACTAGGTTTCAAATGGCCATATCCTCTGGCCTTAATGTAAGTTCATTCTTCTCTTTTGGATTTTTTTTTCAGTTCTCTTTCAATTCTTTCATACTAATCTTTTTTCTTTTCTTGGGTAGTCTATTTACCTATTTTCTCAATTCTGAAATGAGATATTAGAGATGTTTGAGAGGGCTCACCAAGTTAATGAGAGCATTGCGCGAGCCAATTAAGAGGCTGCATAGGCTAGGAGGAAGGCTAATCAGAAAAGAAAGCGAGAAAAAACGTTGGCCTCTCAAATTGAGAACCTGAAGATTGGTTGTGCTGAGGTGGAGAACAAGGTCTTCGACCCGGAGCACGAAAAGAAGCTGTTGGAGTAAGAAATGGCTAACTCTTTGGCTATTGCTGAGAGTCGAGCTACTGAGCTGTTTAATCAAAATGATGAACTAGAAAGACGGCTGGTAGCTGCTCAGAGGTAAAGAGAGCTAATTGAGCAAATCAAGAATGAGTTGGCCACTTAAATTGAAGATCAATAGGGTTCTTGGTCTACTGGTCATGATAAGGGCTTTCAAAAGAGGTGTTGTGGACTGCTTCCAAAGGTCGGTCGGTCTCTTGAAGAAAATTATCTAGAGATTAACCTGCAGTGGATATGGAACTTAGCTACTGGGAGGCAAACCCTCCACGGGGAGACTTCCCAAGCTCATGGAACTACTGAGGTGATTGATTATTTTTACATTAATGATGTTATCCTTAAAACAGCTACTCTTCTTTGGATAACTACTCCTCTAGAGATAGTTGCTCCCTTTGGTTAGGGACAAAGCATTGACTTTGTTGTTCCTACTTTAACTAATGAAGTCCTTAGTGCTTCTAATGTTGCTCATGTTCCACCCACGTTATCAGCTGAAGCTGTTTGGGTGATGCACCTCAAGTTACTCCTCCTACTAATGTTGTAGATTTAGAGGCCACTAATGTTGCTCCTACTGCTTAAGCCAATCTTCTTTTTACTTGCCTTTTTGTATTGGATTATAATAGTGATTTTTTAATCCTTCATTTTATAAATACAAATTTAAATTTTTGATGACTTGTTTGTCTTCATACTTCTTTTTTTTTGTTGTTGACTTGCTCTCTTATAGTAATACAATTGCATGATTATTTGGATGATACCCTTCTTGGGTTTTGACAAGTATAGTTAAAGGAAATGGTTAGTATTTATTTTTTAGGAGCATATTGCCTCAACGTTGGACCAATTAGAATGATGTATGAACAGATCTTTAATATTAAGATGGTGATGAGTTGTCTTACAAGAGTTAGATTTTTTTTAAGCATGCTGGTTATACCTTAGATTAGCTTAGGCAATTTTGTAGAGGTGCTCAGCCATTTTCATAGTGGATTTCTTGATCAACCATCTTGAGTGTTGCGCCTCTATAAGGTTTTCCTCTAAGAGCGTCGATTCATTTTTAGTACCTTCCAGGTTAACCCCTTGAGTACCGCACTTCCATAGGGTTTACCTCTAAGAGCGTTACCCTGCTTGGTTGATCATAGATAACCCCTTGAGTGCTGAACCTCTGTAAGGTTTACCTATAAGAGCTTTACCCTACGCAATTGATCGTGGGTAACCCCTTGAGCACCGCACCCCTATAGAATATAATATACCTTTATGAGCATTGATCTGTCTTCAGTGGCTTTTTGGTCAACCCCTTGAATGCTATACCTTTATAGGGTTTACATCTAAGAGTGTTACCCTACTCGGTTAATGATGGGTAACCCCTTAACTACTACACCTCTATAGAGTATACCTCTAAGGGTGCTAAATCGTCTTTAGTGGCTTCTTGGTCAACCCCTTAAGTGTCGTTGATGCGATATTTCTATATCTTAAATTAAGTGCAAGTATGCACTATCGTATGCAAGTAATAAAGAGACTAAATAAGTCGGATGTCGAACCCACAGGGATAATTTTTTCTTTTTAACCAATTACTAAAATGATATCTTCCTAATAATTATTCAGATAAATAAAAATCTAAGAATGAATGTAGACAATATAAAAAATAAAAACACAATGCAACGAGATTTAAGTGATAGCAATATAGAGAAAACCTAGGATTAATACTATTCCTCAATATATTTTCTAATGATTAATCTTCTAATATTTAACTCCCTTAGTCTTTGTTGTTGATCAAGACACTAATGTATTCACAAGCCTCTTCCAAGGTCATGCAAGTATACCTTAATTTACCAAATACCTATATTCCTATGGTACTTGTAATAAATTAAGATTCATTAAGATTAGGTCTTATTGATCATACATGCCAATTAGGTATATTCCTATCCTAAATTGAAACTTGCATATGCAACATTAAATGTTACTCTACAATCATGCATCAAATTACCTAGGTCTAAATATTATAATTCCTTTTCCGAGTTTATCAATAATATTACCAACTCATTCACCATATATTGGCCAGATATATTGAAGCATTAAGATCAAGTAATTTGAATATCAAAGAACTAAGCTTATTAAATATTTTAAAGATATGGCAATTAAGCACATATATTGAGTTCAAGTATTAACCCTAGAAAATAAAATTAGCTCATGACTACAAGAGAACAACAGTAAAAATAATAATAAACCATGATACAATCAATAGCAAACCGATATAGACGTCGAATTGCTCTTAATTGCGCTGCCTAAGATCTCTTGATACTGAAGAACGCCTTGAATCTCTCTCTGAAGTTGCCTCAATTAAACTCCTATTGCTCTCCAAGACTCGTGCTCTGTATTCTTGGTACTCTTGGGTTGTCTTGGATTCCTTCTTAAAGGCTGGGAATGAGTGGCTTTTTATAGGGATTGATATGAGCTTAAAAATCTCAATTCTCGTCAGACTAGGACTCGCACTACCGCTGGGGCACTATGCAGTTGTTGCTGGGGCGACGCGTGAAAAAGGCTTCACCGCTGGAGCGGTGGGTTGATGGAGCGGGGGCGCTGTCTCGTCGCTGGAGCGGTGACTGTCTGGCACTGGGGCGCCAGATGCGACTTCAACAGGTCGTATTTCTTATTTCGATCACTATTACAGCGCTAGGGCGATAATACTCGTGGCGCTGGGGCGATGAACACATACTTTAAAAACTTTGCATTTTAGTCCCTGTTTTCGTTCTTTTTGCATTATTTCTTTAAATTTTGTTCAAGTCCCTATAAATAACAATAATACACATAAATAGCCATCTATTCTCATAAAATCATAAAATATCAATAATAAAAACATGAGAAAATATATGACAAATTTGCCCTTATCAGTCGTACCTCTGTAAGGTTTACCTCTAAGAGTGTTACCCTACTCAATTTATCGTGGGTAACCCCTTGAGTGCTACACTCCTACGGAGCATACCTCTAAGAGTATTGATCCATCTTTAGTGGATTTTCGATCAACCCCTTAAGTATCGCACCTTTGTAAGGTTTACCTTTAAAGCGTTACCCTACTCGGTTGATCATAGGTAACCCTCTGAGTGTTGCACCCTTACGGAGTATACCTCTAAGAGTGTTGATCTATCTTCGAGATTTGTGTTTATTCATGAATATAGGTTGCCATTTAATTCAAATTTTGAGCAGCCATTCATTCAAGAGTACATATAAGGAAATAACAATCTTTATTAGCAATATTCTATTCTCATATGGAAAATAGATGGTAAGTTGTTTCTTTGTAGAAAAAATAAAATATCTCAAGGATAATATTTCTTCAACAATTCGGCATTCTATGGCTTCCTTACTGTCCGTCCATCTGTTCCTTCAATCTCATAAGCTCCCTTCACGCTTTAAATAACCTTATAAGAGCCTTCCCAGGTTGGATGCAGAACTTTATCTGCTAGGTTTCTTGTGTTCAATACGACCCTTCTTAGTATAGGTCGCCTTCCTTGAACTCCTTTGTTCGGACTTTCTGGTTATAGTATTTGGTGACCTTCTACTGGTAAGCGACTACCTGGATTCAGGCCTTCTCCCTTAGTTGCTCAATTAAAATGAGTTGTCCCTTAATCAGTTCATTATTTTCTACCTCAAAAAATATAATACTCGGTGCGTTGGAGTCTCAATCTCGGCAGGGATCACTTTCTTACAACCGAAGGCCAGTGAGAATGGAGTTTCATCGATTGCTATCTTACTTATGTTCTGGAAAGCCCAGAGTACCTAGGGCAGTTCCTCCATCCATCCTTCCTTCCAATTGATTAGCTTCCTCTTTAGTAGCTTATTGATACTTTTGTTGGAAGATTCTACTTAACCGTTGGTCTTAGGGTGGGTTAATGATGCGAACAGCAATTGTATTCCCAACTACTTACAAAAATCTCTTAAATTGTTATTGTCGAACTGCTTCCCATGGTCAGTGATAATTATGTGAGGGATTCCATACCAACACATTACATTTTTTCAATTGAAATCTCGTACACTTTTTTCAGTTATTTTCGACAGTGGTTCAATCTCGATCCATTTGGTGAAGTAATCCACTGCTATAATTGCATATTTGCAAAATTCTCTTCCTTGAGGTAATGGACCTATCAAATCCAGCCCCTATTGAGCAAATAGCTAGGGCCCTGCATTTATAGTTAACTCTTCAAATGGTTCCTGTATTTTATCTGCGAACCTCTGGTAGGCATCACAATGTTTGACCAATTCGTTGGCGTCTTAAAGAGTAGTTAGCCATACTAGCTGATTCTAAATACCTTATAAGCCAGTGCCTCAATTCCTAAGTGGTTACCACAAATCCCTTCATGAATTTCTTTGAGAACCCACTCTGCTTCTTGTGGTACCAAAAACCTCATATAAGGATGAAAGAAGTTGTGTCTGTACAATACTCCATCTATCACTGAGTACCTAACTGCTCAGTATTTAAGCTTGCGGGCCTCTTTCTTATCGGTTAAGAAAGTTTCATTCAGATATAGTCTTTGATCGGGTCCATCAAGCTAGGCTACAAGTCAATCTGCATAACTTGCTCTTCCTCTTTAATGCTTAGTTTTGGAATACATTTGATAGGTATTGTTCGCGGTAACTGAGCTTCTTCGTTAAAGGCTAATCAACTATAACATTTGCTCGGTGATTTTTACATCTCGGGATCAATTCTATTTTTACCTCGTCAAACGAACTGACCCAATTCCTGCTTTTTGCTAAGTAAATCATCATCTTCTCTTTTTGGACCTCAAAGTTATCGTTCACCTGGTTCACTACCAACTGAGAATTGCTCTTTATCAGCACATCTTTGGCCGCTAACGCCTGAACCACTCTTAGTCCAACCAAAAGAGCCTTGTATTCTGCTTCATTATTGGATGATTCTCATATGGCATAACTGATTTCTTCTTCTTCTGAGCTGATAAGGATGATTTTTGCTCCACATCCTTGAAGATTAAATGCTCCGTCTATGTAAAGTACCCAGGCTATATTTTTCTCGGAGGTTTTCTAATCTGATTCTCCTATTTTTAAGCCCCCATATATGCATTCAGCCACAAAATCGGCTAAGATCTACCCCTTGATTGATGTTCAGGGATTGAACTGTATGTCAAACTCGTTTAATTCCACCACCTATTTGACTAGGCCACCTCATAAATCTAGCTTATACAAGATTTGTCTTAGTGGTTGATTGGTTATAACAACAATTGTATGGGCTTGAAAGTATGACCGTAATTTCCTTCCTAATAATATTAGAGCTAAAGCCAACTTTTTGAAAAGGCAATACCTATTTTTCGGGTCAGTAAAGGCTTTGCTAGCATAATAAATTGGTCGTTGAACCCTTTCTTCCTCTCTGACCAGTACTGAGCTTACCGCCCGATCTAAAATACCCAAATAAAGCATAAACTAGTTCCCTTGTATTGGAATAGAAAGATGAACTGGTTGGGAGAAGTAGGCTTTAAGCTACTAGAAAGCCACTTTGTATTCTGGGGTCCATCAATTCTTTTCCTTTTTTTATCATCTGGAAGAGTTCAAAACATTTATCGATGGCTCGGCAAATAAACCTGTTCAAAGCAGTGACTAGTCTTATAAGTCATTTGATTTTTTTAATCATGCTGGGGGACTTCATCTTTATAACAGCCCAAATTTTATTTGTGTTGGCTTCTATTCCTCTCTTACTAACCATAAAGCTCAGGCATTTACCCTACTTTACCTCGAAGGTACACTTCTCCAAATTCAACTTCATATTATTTTTCCTCAGAATCTCAAAAACGTCTCTTAAATCCTTTTTATGATCCTCAGCTTCCCTGGAATTTGCGATCATATCATCTACATATACTTCCATGTTTTTATCGATCAACTATTTGAACAGCTTATTTACCAACTTTTGGTACATGACTCCTACATTCTGTAGACCAAACAATATTACCTTGTAGCAATATATCTCCTGGAGGGTGATGAAAGATATTTTTTCCTTATGTGGGGGAAATATTAGAATTTGGTTATAGCCAAAGAAAGCATTCATAAAATATAGTAGCTCTTGCCAGATAGTGGCATCAACTAACTAGTCAATTTTAGGGAGTGAAAAGCTATCTTTTGAGCATGTCTTGTTTAGGTCGGTAAAATCAACACACATTCTCCACTTCCCATTGGACTGTTTCACCAGTACAATGTTGGCTAGCCAATCTAGATAGTTAACTTCCCTAATGAAGCCTGCTACTAATAACTTCTCAACCTTAGCTACCACTGCCTTATTACTCTCATGATTGCATATTCTTCTCTTTTGATTGATTGGTTGAAATTATGGGTTTATAACTAACCTATGGGAGGCTAAGGTAGGGTTTATTCCTAGCATATCTTCATAGGACTAGTCAAAGATATCTGAGAACTCCTGTACTAGTGTAGTGATCTTCTCTCTAACCCTATGCTCCAGTTAATACCCAATCTTAACTACTTTTCCTGGCTCTCCTGTCTTAAGTTGAACTAGACACAACTTCTCTACCAATTCAGGTGATCCACCATCCTCTTCGTGCAAGTCAACAGTAGAGATGCAGAAAGCTTTCTTCGTTGATATGACATAACATCTTCTTTCCATCTTCTAATCTCCTACTATTACCTTTATCCCTTCTCCAGCCAAGAACTTAAGTTTTAAATAATGGATGGACAAAGCCATATTAGTATTCCCCATGAATGGCGGCCCAAGAAAAATTTTATAAGGGAACGGGTGATCAACCACTACAAACTTGGTCATGATTGTCTTCTCATATGGCTTATGCCTAGGGTTAAGGAAAGATATATTATCCCGATTGGCATCACATAACCTTATTCGAACCTCTGTAAGGGGGTTTAGGTTCTCTCTATGTGCAAGTTTTTGATCTTCAATTCATTCAGAGTGTCTTTAAAAATGATGTCGACTGAGCTGCCCGGGTCAACAAACACTCTATTTACTTCTACTCCAGCAACTTGCACCACTACTACTAGTGCATCGTCATGGGGGTAACTCACTCCCTGAGCATATTCCTCCGTGAACATGATCGATACTTCCTGTTGTAACCTTTACTTTTTGACTAAGAGCATACTGTACATAACCTGAGGCTCTACCATTGAGTACCATGAATAATTCTTCCTTTGCCTATTAGAATCACCGGCTAGCGTAGGTCCTCCAGATATGATCATTATGGGGTTAGGGTTTGATTCACTTAGATGATCGATAGGTGGGTTATGTCGTCTATTTACTTAAAATTTCATCAGGTATCCGTTCCTTATTAAAGCATCCACTTGCTTCTTCAACTCTAAACATTCTCCAGTGGCATGCCCCAAATTCTAGTGGAACTCACACTAGCTTTTTGGGTTTGTACGTTGCTCTATTCCTTTACCCTTGTTGGAGACTTTATTGACCAAGCCCTTATTCTTAATGGCCTCAGAAACGTCCTCTAATGGAACAGAAAATGAAGGAAGTTCCCAACTTGTGCTACTCTACTTTCCTTTGTTGGGTGTTCTCTGTGGTTCCTGGAACTTATAGGCTGTTCAGGGTAATTGTAGGTAAGGTTGGCAAAATTGGTCATGACATGATTATTCTATACGCTTTAAGCGAGTATGGGTAGAAAAAATTTACACGAATAATAAATAGGTCAAATTCATGTTACCAGTTTACTAATCATGTCGAATATATATTTAAGGCCTAAAATTCTCTAATTCGTTTAAGTCACGTTTAATAAACAAATTGTATTCATGTCTATTTGTATATTTATTCGTTTAAGTTACATTTAATTAAGTTATAAAATTATAAAAATAAAAATAATTATAAAATTCATTTTTGCCCTAAAGACTAAAAGCCTAAAAAGCTAAAACTTTCACTTTTCAATTTCGGCCTAAACTCTATATCTTACGCCACACTCCAAACTTAAGGTTTTCATTTACCCTTTACCAATCTTTGTGTATCATCTTCTTCTTCCTCATGACACGATTATTCTAGTTGCTGGGCTTACTACACTTCAAGCTTCTTCTTAACAAAAGGTATTTCTCTTTCTGTTATTATTTATTATTTTTTAATCAGTTAAAAATTTGAAATTTTTTTGATATTGATTCAATCCTTTGCTAACCCACTACTGAAGAACATTACCCATAAATTTTTTTGAAATATCAGTTAAAAATCTTAGCCAAAATATTTTTTAATTAATTAAAATTTTAAAATTTCACTCGAGTCCAATTTCATACCAACCCATTACTGAAGAATATTACCCTTTTTTTTTATGCTGATCGTAATATATATTGAATTGATTTTATGTGTTAAAAAGTGAAGAAAATATGTCTTATCTGGCTGATTTGGTGTTTAACGTTGGTTCCATATTTTGGCTTAAAGAATTATAGTCATGATGAATTTTTGTTCTTTGTGATGTGATATTGAGTTCTTTAAGCTTAATAAACTTGAATTCTAGTCCTTATCTATTTTAGAAAATTTGATTAAGAAATATAATGTCACTTTCAAGTTACAGAGAGAAAAAGGAATATATAAATATAAGTTCACAATCACATGCGTTGAACAAAAAAGAAAAAAGAGAAGAAAGATAATATAATGTCACTGTCAGAAATTTGATTAAGAAATATAATGTCACTTTCCTCCTTAGTCTTATCTCCCTCTCTTTTAATCAATATATGGTGCAAAATTACTATTACAAAATGAGGATTCGGTAGTAGATAGGAACTATCATAAAATTTTGTGTAAAGTTTTTTAAGAAAAATAATATTTACTCTCACTTGAGAGATAAGTAATTATGAAAACTTGAACTCTAGATCTCATGTGACCCTAAACAATAGGCTTGATTATTTTGTGTGAACTCATTGAAGTCAAACAAATTGATTCAATTTGAAAGTAAATAATATTGTTTAATGTTAATATTCTACATAATATTTTGTGTAAACTCATTGAAGTCAAATAAATTAATTCAATTTGAAAGCAAATAATATTATCTAATGTTAATATTCTGCTAGTAGCTAGACAGCAATTAGAATAGAAAAGTTGTCTTTTCTTTTTTAATATTAACATAATATTGATAAGAGTTTGACATAGTTAATTATAGTGTAATTATATCATCATATTGAAATTATATCATCTTAATTTGTTTTCAATATTTCATGTTGGATTGATACATTTTTTTTCTATAATTCAGCACATAGCATATAGATTCAACAGAGACTTCATATGATAGACTCAAGAGTACTACTGTCGATAGCAATACAGATGATGATAAAGATGGTAGGGTTGAAGTAGAAGAGATTGAGAAAAACTCATTGTAGAATGTAGTTGATGAAAAACCAAAAAGGAGACTCACTTCAAAGGTTTGGACATCATTCTATAAGTTGCCATTGGATCAATTTCCTGATGGAAAACTAAGATGCAAGTGTTAAAAGTGTGAAATTGTCTACAAATAAAGATGCAAATCTAGCACAGGTAATATGTGAAAACATATGGATAGTTGTCCAAAGTTGTTAATGCTTGTTGATCCTCAACAAATGCTTTTAGATCACAGTAAAAGATCTTTGGGCGTACGTGTTCCAAAATTTAAGTTTGATATTTTTTGTGAGTTAGTCTTTGCTGCCCTTGTTATGCATGATTTACCATTTCAATTTGTTGAGTATAAGGGTATTAGAAGAATATTTTAATATTTATGTGATGAAGTCCAAGTAATATCTAGAAATACTGTAAAAGCAGATATGTTGAAGATGTATAGAAAGGGAAAAGAAAACATAAAGAGTATTTTAGATACAACTCCTAGTAAGATTTCTTTAACTTCTGATTTATGGACTTTCATAACTACTGATAGTTACCTTAGCCTAACTTCTCATTTCATTGGTAAATATTAGATTTTACAAAAAAAGGCTTTTGAACTTCTCACACATGTTACCTCCACATAATAGAATTCATTGGTTGATAAAATATTTTTATTACTATGTGATTGGGATATCGAGAAAAAGATCTTTTCTTTGACTTTCGATAATACTTCTAGTAATGATGTTTGTGTTGATTTGTTGAAAAATCAACTAAGACTTAGGAGAGCGCTTTTGTCTAATAAAAATTTTATGCATATTTGTTGTTGTGCTCACGTTATTAATTTGATAGTTCAAAAGGGTTTAAAGCAAATTGAAAATAAAGTTCACAAGGTTCGTGAGAGTGTGAAATATCTCAAAGGATCTCAAGTGAGGAAACAAAAATTTTAGAATGTGTTAAAGAAGTGTCTCTCAATTCTAAGAAGGGATTGAGACAAGATGTTCCCACAAGATAGAATTCAACTTACATTATGCTTGAAAGTATTCTTCACTTCAAGGATGCTTTTTGTCACTTATAATTAAGTAACTCCAATTACAAGTATTGCCCTAATGAAGATGAGTGGAAGAAAATGGTAAAAATCAGTAAATTTTTTGGAGTTTTATATGATATTACTTGTACATTTTGTAGAACAAAGTACCCCACTTCAAATTTATATTTTTCTAATATGTTTGTGGGTAACTTGACTTTGAAACAATTATTAGAAAGCGATGATGATTATATGAGAAATATGGCACGAAGAATGTTGACTAAATTTGAGAAGTATTGGTACGACTTTTGCATAATCTTACTAATAGCTGTTGTGTTGGATCCTCGGTACAAGGTGCAATTTGTTGAGTTTTGCTATAAAAAAATTTATGGGCAAGATTCAATGGAGGTAAAGAGGGTTAAAGATAAGTTAGTTTCTTTGTTTGACGAGTACGTAGTGAAAACATCCACATCATCTTTGGTGTCTACATCAGTGTTGATCCAAAGTTATGGTGCTTATTCACATATATCACTATCACAACATGATTTATTATATAACAAAAGGCTTTTGACATATTACAGGTAAAAGTTACAATATCTTATTTATTTTTTTTCGTTGCTAATTTATATACTGTTTTTACATTTTTTTTAGTTGTTTTGGCAACTATTTTTTACATTTCTTTTGCTCTGTTTTTGCATTTTTGGTTGTTGTTTTTTGCTCTTTTTTTTTGTTACTATTTTTGCAGTTTTTTCTACTGTTTTTGGCAAATATTTTACTCTGTTTTTGCTATTTTGGCTGCTGTTTTTGCAGTTTTTTTTACTGTTTTTTTGGCAGTTTTTTTTCTATGTTTTTGCTATTTTGGCTACTGTTTTTTGCAGTTTTTTTTTCTGCTGCTTTTCCAGTTTTTTCCACTGTTTTTGGCAAAAGTTTTGCTCTATTTTTACTATTTGGCTGCTGTTCTAGCAGTTTTTTTTACTGTTTTGGTTACTATTTTTTGGCCAATTTTTTGCTCTATTTTGGCTATTATTTTTTTTGCATTGTTTTTTGCTATTGTTATGATTTTGTTTTTGTTGTCATTTTAGGAGTTTGATGATAAAATAATATTGAATTATAATGATTGAAATAAAAAGACTGAATTAGAGTTTTATTTGGATGAACCACGAGCAGAAACAGATGTTGACTTGAACATTCTAAACTTTTGGAAAGGAAATGAATTTCGTTATCCTAATCTTGCTTCTATGGCTCGGATATCTTAAGCATTCCCATATCTATTGTTGCATCTGAATCAACTTTTAGTATCGGTGGTCAAGTCCTTGATCAATTTTAAAGTTCACTTAAGCCCGGAGACTATTGAGGCATTGCTTTGCTCAAGAGATTGGTTACTTTTGTTTGTCAATTTTATGTTATATTAATATTATTGTGATATTAATATTGTTTTTATTTTTGTTTATAGTTACATCAATTGATAATGACAAATTGAATGATCTTACTCAAGATATCTTAAAGTTAAGTATCAACAATAGTATTCCATCTGTAAAAAGTGCTACTACTCCTAATTGTGAGTAATGTTCATGATTCATGATACTCTTAATACTGTAATAGTCTATCAATAATCTTTTTAAATTTTACAAAGAGCTATATATTCATACTATTTTAAAATTCGTTTTACAGGTTCATCACTTGGAGTCGAAACTTGAAAATGTCCTTTAAATTTGACTAAACTTGGCAGTTGGCTCTGTTTATTTGATTGTAGACTATTAATCACTTATTTTGGATCTATTTATTTTGTTATATTATTTGGGTTTTATGTTTAGTGGATTTTATGTATGATGATTTATTTTTTTCAATTATGTTGCATGAATTTTATTTTTTTAATTGTGTTAGAATAATTTTATTATTAGATGTATTAAATTTTTTTATTTTTAATGTAAATATTATTAATTGTGACCTAAACATATTTTAAATGAATTGAATTATGTATAAACATATAAACAAATCGAATCATAAATGAATATAATTATAAATGAATTGAATCATAAATGAATCGAATCGTAAACGAATCAAATCGTAAACGAATTCAATTTAATTTATTTATTAAACGTGTCTTATCATGTCATGTTGTGTCATTCGTATATTAAACGAATCGAATATGTGTTTGAGTGTCTGATTCATTTAGTAAACGAATCGTATACGAATTTGATAAAAATTTGTTAATACCTCATATTAACACAACACGAATACGATTCGTTTACATGAATTGTCACCCCTAACTATAGGGGTAGGGTCTCTTCTACCCATTGTTCCTCTAAGTAGGAGGTACACTGCACCTATTTATATAGTTTTCCCTTTGTTGAGGGTGGTAGTCTTCATTCACCCTTTGATATTTTTTAGGGGGTGGTGATCTCTTCCGTCTTCCCCA
This sequence comes from Ailanthus altissimus, assembly GCA_946807835.1. NCBI lineage: Eukaryota > Viridiplantae > Streptophyta > Magnoliopsida > Sapindales > Simaroubaceae > Ailanthus > Ailanthus altissimus. The sequence goes on along the minus strand of OX327697.1, from coordinate 14,924,882 downwards.
TATCTTTCACTCTCCCATGGACGAACTTGACCTCGAGAGGCATCTATAGATGAATTATTCGCCTCTTCCTCTTCTTCTATAGCAATATATTTTTGTGCTTTGTTGTATACTACTGTATAGTTAGGAAAATTGTACTTAGACAAGTGATGTGATATTTCTATATCATAAATTAAGTGCAAGTATACACTATCGTATGCAAGTAATAAAGAGACTAAATAAGTTGGATGTCGAACCCACAGGGATAATTTTTTCTTTTTAACCAATTATTAAAATTATATCTTCCTAATAATTATTCAGAAAAATAAAAATCTAAGAATGAATGTAAGAAATATAAAAGCAAAAACACAATGCAATGAGATTTAAAGATAGCAACGTCGAGAAAACCTAGGATTAATATTGTCCCTCAATATGCTTTTTAATGATTAATCCTCTAATATTTAACTCACTTAGTCTTTATTATTGATCAAGACACTAATGTATTCACAAGCCTCTTCCAAGGTCATGCAAGTATATCTTAGTTTACCAAATACCTATATTCCTATGGTACTTGTAATAAACTAAGATTCATTAAGATTAGGTCTTATTGATCATACATGACAACTAGGTATATTCCTATCCTAAATTGAAACTTGCATATGCAACATTGAATGTTACTCTACAATCATGCATCAAATTACCTAGGTCTAAATATTATGATTCCTCTTCCAAGTTTATCAAAATATTACCAATTCATTCACCATATATTGGCCAGATATATTGAAGCATTAAACACAAATAATTTAAATAATAAAGGACTAAGTTTATTAAATACTAAAAGATATGGCAATTTAAGTGCACATATTGAGTTCAAATATTAACCCTAGAAAATAAGTTAGCTCATGGCTACAAGAAAATAGTAGTACAAATAATTATAAATCATGATACAATTATTAGCAAATCGATATAGACGTCGAATTGCTCTTAATTGCGCTGCCTAGTGTCACGGGCCGGGCGCTTGCCATTGACCCAAAAGACTAGCCTGTTAGGCAATGCTGCATACCCACCCATATATACCCAAGATTCACCCAATTTTTATTCGATGTGGGACGTGACATTCTCACCCACCCAATCACGTGACGCCCTCGTCACGGTACGGTCCAAACTCAAGGACCAACCTGGCCCGTATTGCCCATCCCCCCGGGACTAGGGGACTCACTACCCATGTGACAATCTCCATTGGGGCTCAAGACACAAGATTTTTAGGGCCCATTTGGCCCGTATTGCCCATCCCCTGGAGGATAGGGGACCCACATCCTATGTGGCAATCTCCATTGGGGCGATTTTTAGGGCCCACATACGAATGAGAATTTGGGTCTGCTCTGATACCACTTGTCACGGGCCGGGCGCTTGCCATTGACCCAAAAGACTAGCCTGTTAGGTAATGCTGCATACCCACCCATATATACCCAAGATTCACCCAATTTCTATTCGATGTGGTATGTGACACTAGGAACTCTTGATGCCGAAGAACATCTTGTATCTCTCTCTAAAGTTGCTTCAATTAAGCTCCTATTGCTCTCCAAGACTTGTGCTCTATATTCTTGGTGCTCTTGGGTCATCTTGGATTCCTCTAGGTTCTTCTCTGGTCTCTTTAGATGATTCTTGAAGGTTGGGAACGAGTGGCTTTTTATAGGGATTGATATGAGCTTGAAAATCTCAATTCTCGTCGGACTAGGACTCGCACTACCGCTGGCGCGCTATGCTGTTGTCGCTGGGGCGACGCGTGAAAAAGCTATTACCGCTAGAGCGGTGGGATCTTGGCGCTGGGGCGCTGCATGAAAACGGCTTCACCGCTGGCGCAGTATGTTGATAGTGCTGGGGCGATGGAGCGTTGATAAGGGCAAATTTGTCATATATTTTCTCATGTTTTTATTATTGATATTTTATGATTTTATGAGAATAGATGGCTATTTATGTGCATTATTGTTATTTATAGGGACTTGAACGAAATTTAAAGAAAGAACGCAAAAGGAGCGAAAATAGGGACTAAAATGTAAAGTTTTCAAAGTATGTGTCCATCGCCCCAGCGTCACAAGAATTGTCGCCCCAGCGCTGAAATAGTGATTGAAATAAGAGAAACGACTTGCTTAAGTCGCGTCTAGCGCCCCAGCACCGAAGAGTCACCGCGCCAGCGACGCTCCATCGCCCCAGCTCTATCAACATACCGCGCCAGCGGTGAAGCCGTTTTCATGCAGCGCCCCAGCGCCAATATTCCACCGCTCCAGCGGTAATAGCTTTTTCACGCGTCGCCCCAGCGACAGATGCATAGCGCGCCAGCAGTAATGCGAGTCCTAGTCTGACGAGAATTGAGATTTTCAAGCTCATATCAATCCCTATATAAAGCCACTCGTTCCAAGCATTCAAGAATCAATCCAAGACGACCCAAGAGCACCAAGAATACAGAGCACGAGTCTTTAAGAGCAATTGGAGCTTAATTGAAGCAACTTTAGAGAGAGATACAAGACGTTCTTCGGCATCAAGAGTTCCTAGGCAGCGCAATTAAGAGCAATTCGACGTCTATATCGGTTTGCTAATAATTGTATCATGATTTATAATTATTTTTACTGCTGTTCTCTTGTAGCCATGAGCTAACTTATTTTCTAGGGTTAATATTTGAACTCAATATGTGCGCTTAAATTGCCATATCCTTTAGTATTTAATAAACTTAGTCATTTATTATTTAAATTACTTGTGTTTAATGCTTCAATATATCTGGCCAATATATGGTGAATGAATTGGTAATATTTTGATAAACTCGGAAGAGGAATCAATATATTTAGACCTAGGTAATTTGATGCATGATTGTAGAGTAACATTCAATGTTGCATATGCAAGTTTCAATTTAGGATAGGAATATACCTAATTGGCATGTATGATCAATAAGACCTAATCTTAATGGATCTTAGTTTATTACAAGTACCATAGGAATATAGGTATTTGGTAAATTAGGGTAGACTTGCGTGACCTTGGAAGAGGCTTGTGAATACATTAGTGTCTTGATCAATAATAAAGACTACGTAAGTTAAATATTAGAGGATTAATCATTAAAAAGCATATTGAGGGATAATATTAATCCTAGGTTTTCTCTACATTGCTATCTTCTTATTCTCTTTGCATTGTGTTTTTGCTTTTATATTTTCTACATTCATTCTTAGGTTTTTATTTATCTGAATAATTATTAGGAAGATATAATTTTAATAATTGGTTAAAAAGAAACAATTATCCCTGTGGGTTCGACATCCGACTTATTTAGTCTCTTTATTACTTGCATACGATAGTGTATACTTGCACTTAATTTATGATATAGAAATATCGCATCAAGCGTCGCTGGCGCGGTGACTCTTCGGCGCTGGGGCGCTAGACGCGACTTAAGCAGGTCATTTTTCTTCTTTCGATCACTATTTTAGCGCTGGGGAGACAATCCTTGTAGCGCTGGGGCGATGGACACATACTTTGAAAACTTTGCATTTTAGTCCCTGTTTTTGCTCCTTTTGCATTCTTTCTTTAAATTTCATTCAAGTCCCTATAAATAACAATAATGTACATAAACAGTCATCTATTCTCATAAAACCATAAAATATCAATAATAAAAATATGAGAAAATATATGACAAATTTGCCCTTATCAACAAGTAGTACCAGTACCTGTACCTGTTCAGCTTTAACCCCGACCTGAGTGCCTCCAAAGCTATCAGCTGGTTGAACGCTCTAAATGCGTTCACCTCTTTGTGGAACTTTCGAACATAATTTTTAGGCTTTCATTTATTCTCTGCCTTACCTGTTTAACCTACCTAAGATTTTTGGGTATTTCACAAGAACCCCAAAAATGTTGAGAGAACTTGTCTATGAGCTCATGATAAGAGAAAATGCTCTGCTGCTTTAGTCCTCTATACCAAAAAGAGCTAGACCCTCAAGATTCATATGAAAGAGCCTACACACTAGTCTTGCCAAAGCCCTGCAATGAAGAGCAGATCAGTTACCTGATCCACAAATGATTGAGGTTAGTAACTCTCTGATAAATCAGAATGCTCAGCAGTTTGAACCACTTAGGAGTTTCATATCCCTCAGCTTATCTGTTAATAGGGATTTTTTTTTCTCTCAATTTTTTTCGAATGAGGCTCTTCTTTCTTTTCTTTTTCTTCTAAGAGGTTTTTCAGCCTCTCATCCAAATTGTGAACTTTATCTTCTAGCGATAGCTCAACATTAAGCTGTTCAGATTGTAACTCGTTTATCATCACTTGGTCAGAGTCTCTAACTTGTGGCATCTCTTATTTTGGAGGCATTTGCTTGTACCTTAATGTACTAGCTAGGTCATGCAGGGTTTCTGACATTTTTCTCTTATTTATTCAGTTTTGGATCTAAACTTCTATGGCCTGTGGGTTTCCCTTGCCACCGTTTCCCACTTCCTCTCATTCTCTTCCCCTGCTTTTGATCAACTCAACCATAAGTTGCCTTAATTATTCTCTTTCCTCCCTTAACGTTCACAGCTCCCCTTGGATTTCACCGGTAATGAACTTTCCAATGGGTTTGCAAAGTGATTTCTTCAAGTTTTATTTCTGCCCACAGTTATTGCTTGTTGGTCTATGAGGGGGATTCTAGCTAATGGATAAGTGTTCTGCCATTTGTGGTATGATGTATGCCTATGATAGTTTTTTGTTCTGATTCTCATAAACGGCGGCAAAAATTATTGACAGAAAAAAAAATTATTTCTTTGGCTAAAAAGCTTTGAATTTATTTGATTGCAAAAATCAACACCGTGGGCTTTGTCTACTCGAGTTGAGATTACTTACTTGCTGGGCTTTTGATCCTTGTGGTTGCTGTAAAAACCTAAAAACACAAGAAGAAAATTATTAAGACCTCATCGGTGGTAGTTTCGGTAAAGATTCTCTAATGCTTAAGTCAGGTGTATACCTTTGAAGAAGGTTGAGAGAATAATGAAAGAGAAAGAATATCGAATAGAGTGAAAGTAGTAACGTTTCAAGGTTAAGATTTTAGGGTTTTAAGATGGAACTTGTTTGAGCTATTTCTCTCTTTTCTAACATCGGTCTTCACGGAATATTCTTGTGCTTATCTTTACCAATTTTGAGCTGTTTGAATTGCAACTCGTTTCTCATCACTTGGTTAGAGTCTCTAACTTGCGACATCTCTTGTTCTAGAGGAATTTGGCTATGCTTTACTGCCCCAGCTAGGTCATGCAGGGTTTCTGACATTTTCTTCTGATTTAATCAGTTTTGGATCTAAACTTCTATGGCCTGTAGGTTTCCCTTGCCATCGTTTCTCACTTCTCTTCTTTCTCTTCCCCTATTTTTGATCAACTCAACCATAAGTTGCCTTAATTATTCTCTTTCCTCCCTTAACGTGCATAGCTCCTCCTAGATTTCTATCGACAACGAACTTTCTGATGGATTTTTTGAGTGAGTTCTGTGGGCTTCATTCCTGCCTACATTTATTGCTTGTTGTCCCATAAAGGGATTCTAGCTGATGGATGAGTGTTCTGCCATTTATGGTATAATGGTATACCTGTGATAGCTTTTTGTCCTGATTCTCACAGACGGCACCAAAAACTGTTGACAAAAAAAAATTATTTCTTGAGTCAATAAGCTTTGAATTTATTTGATTATAGGAATCAACACCTTGAGGTTTGTCTACTTGAGCTGAGATTATATACTTGCTGGGCTTTTGATCTTTGTGGTTACTATGAAAACCTAAAAACACAAGAAGAAAATCGTTAAGACCTCACCGATGGTAGTTCCAACAAAGATTTTGTGTTACTTAAGTCATGTGTATACCTTTGAAGGAGGTTGAGAGATAGTGAAAGAAAAAGAATATCGAATAAAGTGAAAGTAGTAAATTTTCAAGGTTGAGATGTCAAAGTTTCATAATGGAACCTGTTTGAGCTGTTTCTCTCTTTTTTATAGCATCGATCTTCATAGAATATTCTTGTGCTTATCTTCACCAATTTTGTAGTTATTTTGGGTAACCTTCTAAGGTTTTAGGTAATCTTTGGTGTTTGAAAAAATCTTTTAATCTATTTGCGTGATTTGGGAGATTGCCTCCCAAAGTAACACGATTCTGTCTCCTAAATAATGTTGATTACTTCTTTAAGTTTTTGCCTTGTCTAGGTCGTCTTTGCTCTTTTCTTTTAAGTTGCTAGATGCTGCTCAGCTTTTGTAGTGCATGGACCCGCTGCTCGACTTTTGTAGTGTGTGGACCTTTTCAGTTTTTTGATGTGTGAAGGTAGTTTGGCATATTTGTCGAGCCGGTCCACTTATGGTCTGCTGCTATTGGTTGGCTTGGGTCTTGCTTGGTATGTTGGGCAAGTCGCTGTATATTGGTCTATGTGGTTATGAATAGTCCGAATGGAATCTGAGCTAGTCGAATTTACTTGAGTTATTTGGTTCGATCGGCCAAATAGGTTTTGTGCCTTTGGTTGTTTTTTGAATAGGACTTAGGCAGTCCGTCCCTTTGTCTGAAGCCCCCTGTAATAACCAATTATCCACAACCGATAAGAATAAATATTTACATATATATAATATTCATAGTTTATTTGTATATGGATGATACTTAATTTATGTATTGTTATTAGTATTGTTTATATAGATTAAGGACCTACTATTAGTATTAGGTTTATTTGCAAGACTTAAGATTTATTTTAGGGATCAAATTGTAATACTTTGAAAGTTTTGGAGGTTAATTCGTAAATACTAAAAGTTAGCCTGTTAATATAAAAATACACATTTTAAACTCTAATTCACTCATTTTTTGTCGAGCTACCTCTTTTAGAGAGAGAAAAGAGAGAAATAGAGGGGAGAGAAAGAGAAGAAGAAGAAGAAAAAGAATAAGAAATTGAAATTTTAGGCTTTAAGAGGTACATCATAACTCTTTCTCAATTTATTGGTGTTAATTAAGTTAATTTCTTTAAGTTTTGATTTCTGAAAATATGTAAAATTGAGAACTTGATGTGGATTTTGTAAGATATATTGAGAATTAATGATGATTATGTAGATAACTTGGTAAATCATGATGAATTTGCAGAATTTCTACTTGATAGTCTCTTGATCCGAGAATTTTATAAAATTTTGTACCTCGATTCTGGTTTTGAATTTTGATATGAAACTAGACATGTTTAGAATTATTTAAGACTTTGAATCGATTGAAAATTTCAGAAATTGAATTTTTAGAGAATTTACAAAAATGACCCTAAAATTCTAAAAATTTCTTGTGTTAACAATATGCTACAGTGACAAACAATTTTTGATCTGCTGAATGATCTTCAAAAATTACGAATTTTTGAAATATAATAAATTTATATGTCTAATATGATATATTCATAATTGAGAATTTAGATCAATGTGGTTAAATTGTTATTATTTTTTACAGTGTATCAGCTCATTGCATTATTTGATTAATAGATTTTTAAAGCTATGGAATAAAATAGTTTTAAAATACTTTTGGCAGAAATTTTGAAGTAAAATATTTATCATGAATTTAGCTATGTCAAGAGTAATTCTGTAATAGTTTTATAATTTTTGAGTTAGTATATGATTTTATAAAATTAGGAGACTGAATACTGTTCAGTAAATATCTTGATCCTGTCAGGATAATAGTTTGGATTTGATGGTGTTTATGAAGTAGATTATGTAAGAATTATGATATAATATTCATATATAAGAAAGATATATGAGTCAAAAAAAGATATATTCTGATTTTGGAGCAATTGGACATCATTTGATGTATAAGAAAATTTTGTTAAGTATAAGTGGTCAGAATGACAGGTTTTGAGAAAGCAAGTAATTAGACCAATTCGATGTGATAAGTGCAATATGTGTAATTTTGTAAGGTATTTAAAGTGTTTTGTGTGAATGGTGAGGCTTATGAAATGATTAATCTCCATTGATAGGTCTGGAGAATTAAGTCTTGTACTTAAAAGTGTTAAGCGGTAAGTATACTAGACTTTTACTGAAATCACAATAAACATAGTAATTGTTTATGTATGATTTTGTAAATGTGCTTAGAAATATGTTTATGTTATGCCAAAGTATATTTGATATGAAATGTGAAAGACATATGTTTATGAATGTGAGCATTGACATTGAGCATGGACATACATGTGTTTATGAAAGTGAGCTTTTAAAATGAAATGTGTTTAACAAAAAAAAGCTTTTGAAGTGCAAAATATCCATGAGATACGTTTTGTATTTTAAGGATGCTTGAACTCACTATTTACTTAGTAGGCACCTTAAATGATTTGTGGAGCCTTTACATATGGCATTTCCTTCAGGAATTGTATATGTTATGTATTCCGTATGTAGGGAGGATCTTATTGGTACCTAAAGAAAAAGTAAGTCATCACATTCATGTGGTGGCGTATTGGTGCATGTGAGAGGACTCACCGATGATCAGGGTGAGGGTGACTCACCGATGATCAGGGTAAGGGTGTGGCTCTTACCTTCGGGCATGAGCGTCATTTATGTGTAATTTAAACCTCACTTGTGCTATTCCTCTCATACAGTATGTCATCGACGGATGACATTTGGCTCATTATGTGATATGAAAGTCCTACTAAGTAGTAATTGAGTGATGGTATTCTTATTATATGTTTTGAAAGAATGTGTAAACATTTACCTGACATGTGATTTGATAAGATTATAATTTTGATTTATCATGGCATATCATACATATGCATTGTGTATATATATGTATTTGTATTTTGATACATGAAAAACTAGTATGCTTACTGAGTTTTATACTCATTAAAATTTAAGGTGATTTCAGGTAAATAAGGTACATGTGTGCTTAACGAATTTGGTAAGACTTCTATTGTCCCTTGGATTTCCTAAGTTGTTAGGTTGTTAAGTGTTTCATTTGTGAACACGTAGTTTAAGATATTTGATTTGTCCGTATTAAATAAATACTTATGTATTATTTTATTAAGTGTGGTTGTATTTAGTTTATGTTTCACCAAATATGGTCATAAGTTGATTTTTGTGATGAACCTACTAGCAACTTACTAAGGATTCTTATGTGAAATTCAAGTTTAAAATTTTATATAATATTAATTATGAGTGCATATTATTAAATGAATCTAAATAATGTTGTATGTCAAATCTTTTGAATCTAAAATATGATATTTCTAATTTTCTAAGCCTTTGGGCCAACTTTTTTTAATAGGTTATCTCACAGGCTTATATTTAGGCTTTTAGATTTTGGGCCTTTTGAAGATTTGAGGAAACAGTTCTCATTTGCATTTCAAATCCATCCAAAATCTGCATATCCATCTTATTTAGCTGGTTTATATAGTCTTGGTTCATGTTGCTATTTATCTTCTAAGATATTAACAAATCAGTGAAAATTGAGAATGAACGTCAATATATTAACAAGCAAAATAGTAAATTACATGTACTATTTACTGCAAAGTGGTAAGTTTTGCAGTAATGTGTTCTCTTCCAAGTGATCAATAGGCAGTAATTGGTAAAATATAAAATGAATGAGTCAAACATATTAGATTTTGGGCTCTGCGTTATATAAATAATGCATAACCAATAAGTTTCAGAAACTGATTAAATATTCACAAGTTTGATTATGAAAATCAAACAACAAATAATATGATCCATAGGACTTAGTACATCAGACAAATATTGTGCTTTTTCTCTTTCACTAGAAAAAGGTTAGCAAACATTTTACTTTTCTCTTAAAACTTTATATCAAGCACATTATTAAATACACAAAGGGATAGTATTAGCATAATTATTTTGGACAAGAAACAATATTTCTGGATGAAATCCCATTTTAGAATCCATATGGAAGTAATATAGTGGAAACATTATTAAATGTTTCTTTGACAATATTTCTTGTTAGATCAATTCTTCTATTTACAAGTAAATATCTATTAATTACTTCCTAAATAGCCTTCATTACTGCCTAAGTCCTAGTAAATATCTATTCTTATTTTATGTGTTTGTGATGAACAGTAGACACATTATTAAAAACTTATCCCTCAACTAAAGACATGAAATAAAAAATACATATCAAACAGACATGGTGCCTTCTGCATATATGCCACAACAATTGTTAAGATTTTTGGTTTGGAATATTTTTCTTTATCATGACTTCAATGGACCACGTGGACAGCTAACCTCACATGCTTACCACAACACTTTTTGTTATTTCTTTTTATAGACATGTAGTCCCCATTTTTTTTTTTATGAATTTTGCTAACAATATCCATTAGATAGGAAGTGTTACAGATTACGCAAGAAGTGTTATTGATAGACGATTAACTTCTTGTTATTATACATTTGATAAAGACAACTTTGTTACTTAGTGAAATAAGAAATAAAATGTTGTTATTAAGAGCAGTGTTGAAATGAAATTCAAGCGGTTACTCATAAAATTTGTAAAGTTTTATAGATTAAAAGATTGTTAAATAATCTAAAAGTCTTTAATTCTTTGTCTATAAAGATTAATTATAATAATAAAATAACAATTTTTATTATCAATAATTTTATTCTTCACGATAAAACAAAACATGTAAAAGTGGATAAACACTTCATTAATAAAAAACTTGCATGTTGAGTATTCCTATAACAAAACAAATTATAGACGTACTCATCAAAAGATTACCAAAGAAACAAATTAATTGACAAGTTAACTATGAAAAATATCTTCAAACTAACTTGAAAGAATATTGAAAATTAGAAATTTAATTATGATACAGTTAAATCTCTTAAGATTTAACTAATTATAATTAGTGTGATTTAATCAATAATGTAAAATAAATAAATAAAATATAAAAATTAATTTATATGTAAAATAAAAAATTTATGAGCTTTCTAAGAAATTTTCTAATTTTTTTAAGTTATAATTTTCTCTATAAACAAACTTCATATAAAACGTTATATTAAAATAAACAATACACGAAATTCTTCGTTTAGAATTAACGACACTCTTTTTGCGACGTAAACGTTATCTGTTTGTTAGCTTGTTCCGTAGGCGGCGTGTTTGTGTGTTTGTGTTTGTGCGAAACTTCAACGTTTGAATTGCAAGTTTCGCACATGTGACTAATAACAGTGACAACCGGTAAAATTTTATCCACCACTTTCCTATTAAAATATCCAGTACAACACGCCTCTCCAGTTCTTCGAACTGTCACTTTTATACCCCTCCCAGTCCCCGATAAGAATTAAAGAGGAAAAATTATAATTATAATAATAATAAAAAGAAACTCATGTAACAGTTCAAGCGATTTCCATACACCTATAATCTCTTCAAGCTTTTCTTTCTAGCATCCATTTTCTTTTTGTCTGCTTGGACTTTTGCCAGCCCAACTTCTTTCTTTTGTGTCACGGCGTCTGGCATTGCTGCAGCAGACCCACTGTTCCCTATCTCCGCTGGTGGAACTGCACCAGTTGGCTGATCCTGATTATTTCCTCTTGTGGCAGCTGTTGCAGGAGCCAGTGGTGATGGTGATGGTGATGGCAATGACAATGCAGCACCAGATGATGTATTTTTCTGGTCTATATTGGTGTTGGTCTTGTCAACATTCAGTGCTGTAGTTGACTCGGAAATAGCTCCTGACTTAAACTTGGGCTTTGGCTTGGCATGAATTCCAGTGTAAATCCTGCGGAGATCAAACAAGCATGAATTACCTGCCCCAAATGTAACTTATTTGATAAGCAGCAAGTAAAATGCCTATAAAAGGGGGAAAATAAAGTCTTGAAAAAATTATTCAAATTAAATACATACTCCAATTTGGCCTTTTTATGTAAGACTTCCAAAATGTAAATAATTTCACATTATTGATAAATCACAGCCAAGCTGTTTTCCAAAATTTAGAAGTGTATTAACAATGCATGACCAGGAACCGGGGACATTCAATCTCCTTCATGTTAGGTACCAGTGCAACAGTAAGCTTATTGAAAGTGACATTCTTGGCTGAGGGCACATAAACATAATCTTCCAGAAAAAATGCAGGAGTTGGCTTCCTATCAGCCCCAAAGTACTTGATATCTCACGGGTACTGAAGGTCCCACCAGCCCCAATGTACTTGATATCTCACAGGTACTGAAGGTCCCACCAGACCTTCATTATTTTCATCCATGATCAACACACTTTTAGGACGAGGATCTATTTTACACCTAGATATTTCACATGTAGCAGCATGCCCATGATCCCACATCTCATAAAACAGAGAAAGCAGAAAGGACAAGGCATATACCTGGCATGTCTGGCATACTCCTCATAATTTTCAAGCAGCATCTTACCAGCCTGTTCATTTAGAGATGATTCTGCAAATGGCTCAATCAATAAACACCGGACCACCTGCAATCACACCAGATAAAGGTAAAAATATTAATCACAGATCAAAAGATCTCATTCAAACAAAATTTATTTAATTGAACATTTATCATAAAATGAACGGGGAAGAACGGACAGGTGAAGGAAAAATAATGAGAAAGTGCTCCTACAACTTACAATGAGAACATGTCGTAATCCGAGACTTGGGTTCCAATCCTTTTTGAGGGTATTGACACAAATTTCACCATTTGTTGCAATGTTTGGATGGAATATCTTAGTCAGGAAGTAACCTAAAACATCCATAACCTATATCAACGCAAGTCTGTAACAGGGGTATGATACATAGTTCACAAATGAAAATTATGTACTTCAAGCATATTAGATTACAGATACAATAAGCCCCCTGAGCATAGCTCAACTGATCGCGAATGTGTTTTGCGTCTGTGGCCACCCAAATTTGAGTAAAAATAAGAGGTAAAGGTTGAAATTTAGTGGGTGAGATTTCTCATCCCATTCAAACCTTAAAAAAAAAATTAGAAATACAATAGCATAAAACAAATTTTAAACATTGTAACCAACAAACCTTTTGGAGGGGAGTGTGGGAAGTCATGAGACAATAACAACTTCATGCGGAAAACACCATTCTCATAAGGAGTTCCAGCTGCAAGATGAAAATCTTACTTCAGTATTAAATTACATCTCAAAAAATGTAAATTCCAAAGGACTATAAATTGCATGCCTGGGCCTTCAATATCAGCATATATGGTTGAAAAATTATCATCATTTACTCCTACTTTAATGCCCTCGGGAGGAGATTCATCTAGACTCTTCAATTCCTTTGCAAGTTGCTTTATTACATTTGGTGGAAGATTTTCATTAGTTGCCTAAAGCAACAACACAACAAACGATATAATAAGTCAAACAATTTATAAGTGGAAAACAGAAGAGGACGCAACTTCATTCTCAAACTAAATGCAGATAACCCTCCTCTCTTAACTAAAAAGATAATAAGTCAAACAATTTATAAGTGGGAAAACAGAAGAGGATGCAACTTCATTCTCAAACTAAATGCAAATAACCCTCCTCTCTTAACTAAAAAGAGAACGAGTTTAGAGACCGAATTGATGCAGAGTGCACTTACTCATTCCAGTACCAAATCACAAATAAAAGAAAATTAACCTCATCTCAAAGTAAAAACTAATCATGCAAATAATTGAACATATCATGACATTTGACTTTATTTGCCATTAGTAACAGCTGAAAGTATGCATTGTACATCATAACTCTAATGCTATTTATCTCAAATTTCTTTCATATATAAGATATTCATCCCTTAACTGATTTAGATATATTATAAATTTCCGCACTAACAGTGATCTATTGAAAAAAAAAAGGGTAGAATTTACCATGGGATCAAAAAGTGGTGGGATTCTTGGGATAACTTCTGCTCTCTCACTGGTAAGAAATCAGAACTTCAGCAAATGATATCCCAAAAACTTTTTGAACTGTAATATTACCAGACCAATGCCGAAAGCACCTGAAAGATAATAATTTGAACTTTCATTTTAAGAACTAACAAGTGAGGTTTCAAATCATCATTTGTCTACACCAAAATCGATTAAAATTCTGTCCCGCCACCATAAAGTTTCACTCAAAGAGTAAAAGTAAAATAGCCAGCATTCTGAGGATGTTTCCATCTCATGAAAGTGACAAAGATGCACCTTGACGCATTGGCTATAATCATAAGACATGCAATTAGGCAAACAACTTAGTCAAAAGTCAACAGCTTTAATATAATCTGTATCAAAACCTAACATTGCAATATCAACCTCAAAAACAACCTAACCTGCAGGAAATTAGCTCAACCATAAGAGTTATCATGTTGCCTAACAATTAAGCATGCATAAGTGACAAGTGTTACACATGCCTTAAGCCGCTTCTCAAGTGCTTTACTTGGCCACTACACGTGTTGATTCTAATGCTTAGTTCAACATGTGTCCTTCTCATCAGGTGGTAAAATCAAATCCGATTTATCCGAAAATATCTTGAATCAAACTCTTCAACCCGAAACCTTTTTAATCAAAATAATTATTATTTCATAATTATTATTTACTCATAATTATTATTTAAACAAATCTGACTAGTTGCTATCCCTAGTGCTCAACGAGTACACTTCATATTATGAGATTCTCTAAGTTCACACTCATTTGTCATATGAAACATTTTCTCATAAGTTTGTGAACTTTATCCACCTACATATCACGGATAAAACAAGATAGTGCATTAAATCATACAAGTTGAGGTTGTGCATATTTGTATAACCTTTTCGTTACTTATATCCCGAAAGAGGTGAAACATAGATCTATACCGTCAAGTCTCGATCCACTCAACCATGAACTTATTTTCAAATTTATATTTCGACAAACAATATTCACTTTGCAACATTATTTCATCTTACAAAAAAATATTTCAAGAAAAAAATATAATCTCAAAGCATAAGGATATACAACCCAACCATATGATCTGATGAATCCCATATCTAGGCATATCGAGCTCCATGAGCATCAAATCATACCCAATATCGCCCAGAGGCTAAATTATAAAAGGTCTCTAACATATGTGGAACCGAAGTATGGTGGATCACTCACAAGTCCACAAATACTACTCAACTCGAGAAGACTATCTATTGATGGCTATATAAAATATCTGTTGGATGCCTTTGTGAGTCCGTTCAATGTCAAGTCCTTAACACTTCCACTAAACTCACGATTTGTTAAGACTAACCGTCTCCAGATAGAGACATACATCGATCTTACTGGTTTACCAATTGACTCATGTTGGTAAACCTACAACTAGGAACCATTTTCAAGAATATACTACATGCTGACATTTCTTAGTACAATTTGCAACATTTTGCAATTATATCATTTCAATAAATATTATCGGATCTTTGTTTTAATTCATACAAGGTTCTAAACCTTTAGAAATACTAACTTTCATTTATGATCTAAACTCTTTTAGATCTATAATATATAAAAGACAAGATTAATACTATATAAAATAAATAACGATTTATGAAAATGTATATTATATAAATATTAAAAAAATTCATTCAAAAATAGAATGGCGCTCGAGCACCAACTTCAATAGTAATACATGTTTTCTGCTTATCTAATGAGCTACAAAATTTGCACACCATCATTGTTGATTCTAGCATTCCCCCTCAAGTTGGTGAGTGAATATTTTCTATTCCCAGCTTGCTAACAATAGACTGAAATACAAAACTACCTAATCCTTTAGTTAACACATCTGCAAAGTGACCTTCAGTTGACATAAATGGAATAGAAATCAATCCATTATCTAACTTTTCCTTTATAAAATGTCTATCTACTTCCACATGCTTGGTGCAATCATGTTACACAGAATTGTGTGCAATATTAATTGTGGACTTATTATCAAAATATAGTTTCATAAGTCCTCTTTACACAATCTTCAAATCTTTCAAGATTATTTTCAACTATAAAAGCTCACAAATTCCTAATGCCATAGCTTTGAACTCAGCTTTTGTGCTTGACCTTGCAACCATATTTTGCTTATTGCTTCTCGACATTATAAGGTTGCCTCCAGGGAACGTACAATAGCCTAAAGTTGATCTTTTATCATCAACTGATCCAGTAAAATCTGCATCTGTGTATGCTTCCAATGTCAATTCATTGGCTCTTCTAAACAACACTCCCTTTCCTAAAGTACCTTTTAAATAGTGTAGAATTCAATGTGTTGCTCGAAGGTGTACTCATTTTGAGTTGTGCATGAATTAACTCACCACTCCTTCAACATAGGCTATTGATTGGCCTGGTATAGGAAAGATAAATAGTTTGCTAACTATCCACCACGGCATCTTCTGGTACTTCATAAAGCTTATGATTCTATTCAATAGGTGTCTCCACTGGTTTACACCCTAGTTTTCCTATCTCAATTAATAAATCCAACACATACTTCTTTTGTGATATAAAGATCCCATGTTGAGAGTGCGCCATTTCAATGCCCAGAAAGTATTTTGACCTACCGAGTTCTTTAATCTCCTCAAACTCTCGCAATAAACACTTTTTCAACGCCTCCATTCCTAACAAGTCATCTCCAATTACCACTATATTACACACATAGGCTAATAAAGCTGCAACTCTCCCTGAAGCAAGAATGTTTGTCAAACAATGTATGATCATCTTAACTTTGTAACCCAACGCATTCATTACTCTAGCAAATCTGCCAAACTAAGCCCTAGGAGACTGTTTTAAGCCATATAATGTCTTTTTCAATTTACACACCTTATTCTTCTTTTATTTAAATCCCAAAGGCACTATATAGATTTCTTCATCAAGATCACCATGTAAAAAGGCATTTTTTACTTTAAACTGCTACGAAATCCAACTATGATTAGCTGTTACAGATAATAAGATTCTTACCATGTTCATTTTTGCAACAGAAATAAAATGTTTCAAAATAATCTATCTCATAATTTTGCCTTATACCGTTCAAGTGATCCATCCGATCTTATATTTAAAGGTGAAGACCCGTTTACATCCTACTAACTTCTTTCCTAAAGGTAGTTCCACCAAGTCTTATGTTTTGTTCTTCTCAAGGGCATCCATTTCAACTTTTATAGCTTCTTTTCACTCCTTACTACTACCCAATGCTTCAGAGACATTTTTTAGGATAGTAATAGTGTTGAGGCGGATAAGAAAATTTTTATAACCACTAGATAGCTTTTCATAGGATACAAAATGAGATAATGGATATACAGGCCGTTGGGTACGCTTCCTCACCTTTTCTAATTGCAATAGAAAGATCATCATCAACAACAACAGGCACATTACGATCATAATTCTAAGAGTTAGGAGTTACCTCAATATTATCAGTACCAAAGATTGGTTCTAAATGAAGAACTTGCATTGGTTGAACAAGAGGTTCTTTCCTCCTTGAATATACCTGCACATTACTTTCATAACCTAAGATTTAAGAGTTACTTCAACATTATCAGTACCAAAGATTGGTTCTAAATCAAGAACCTACCTTGGTTGAACAAGAAGTTTTTTCCTCCTTGAATATACTTGCAATGGGCGTGTAACACTCTGAATATGTTTATCCTTTGCCACTGGACTAAGAGTACTTGGATATGACTCATTTTAATTTTGTGAAGATGGAGAGAATGAAAGATTAAGTAGAAACAAATCTCTATCCTTATCTTCCATAAATAATGTCTCCCTATGAGGATGAGAATTTGGAAAGTAAGTCTCAATTTCAACGAATGTTACATCTACAAAGGTAAAGAATCATTTTGTTGGAGGAAGATAACACTTTACACCCTTTCTGTTTAGAAGAATATCCAAGTAAAATACACTTAAGACCCTAAGAACCAAGTCATTTGTTGTTTGGAAGTCAGGATAAAAGTTCAAAAATAGTTGGATGAGGCTACTATAATCAAGAACTCGAGTGGGTAATCTATTAATTAGATATGTAGTGGTTAAGATAGTTTTTCTCTAATAATTCTTTTGGAACCTCTTTTTGGCTTAGGCCACAACTAGAAGAAGATCATTTTTTCTTTCTCCCACTCCATTTTGTTATGGTGTGTTAACATATGAGGACTCATGAATGATCCCTTTTTTTTAAGAATGGTGACAACATTTGATTAAAACAATCCCTAGCATTATCAAACTAAACTCTTTTTATCTCAACCCCAAATTGATTTTGCATCATGTGGAAAAAAATTTAAAAGGTGAAAATGACATATGAGTTTCGTTTTAAGAGAAAAACCCATGGCACTCGAATGCAATCATCAATAAATGAAACAAATCAGCACACTCCAAAGATACTATGAAATGTAAAAGGTCCCCAAACATCACTGTAAATTAGAGTAAAAGGTTTTAAAGCTTCAGAGATATTATTGGAAAAGAAGCATTTTAATGTTTTGCAAGTTCATAAACATCACAATGGAACATACTCAAATCAAATCTTGTAAACAAACCAGGAAACATTACTTTTAAGAATACTGAAAGAAGGATGACCAAGATAAAAATGATTTAACCATATCTTATTTTTATTGGAAAGGAAAGACTTAGAAAGTAGAGATAACGGAATAGAATCCTTAGTGCTATTCTCAAGAAAGTAGAACCCATTCTTCTCCTTAGCAAGTCCAATTATCATCCCCATTTTCTGGTCTGAAATTTACAAAGTGTAGAAGAAAAGGTTATCATACAGTTCAAATCCTTTATAAGCTTAAGAATTGAAACTAGATTGGCAAACAATTTTGGCACGTGTAGAACTTTTTTAAAACAAGGTTCTAATTTATAACTACATCCCCTTAACCAGCAACTGTAACAAGTGTTCCATCAACAGTAGCAATTTTCTTAGTACTAGGACAAGGACTATGAGACAAACCCACGTGAAAATTAGGTCATATGATTTGTAACCCCAAAATCCACTACCCAAGTTCCTTTTCAGATCGACACATTAAGTGCATAAAGCTGAGAATTATTTAAAAAAACCAAAGAACAAGTACCTGTACCACCTATAGGTTTCTCTAATGTCCCCAAAAAATATCTTAGCTTCTCAATTTCTTTCTTATTGAACTCAGATCGCTCTTTGGAGAATTCTCATTCACTTCTAGATCGTGTTGAGGTCAAATGTGTCTGTCTTTGCCATCCTCCTTGATTACTCTTTGCTATCCCAAGAAGTATTTTAAGTTTTTAAAGGCTTACCATGGAGTTTCCAACACTTCTCCCCGCTGTCTCACAGCTTCTTACAATAGATACACCATAAGGAGTCTTTACTACATACTCTAGGTCCTTCTAACAACCCAATATCTCTTCCTACTTTGCTAAAATAGGCATTTTGATTTCACAGTAAAACTTTTGTAACTCAGGCTGAACCATCTGCTGACTGAGGGATATAACTCCTCTTCGTCCTTCTTCTCCACGAATTGTGGCAATTGTTTCATTGAGTGAAGGAATTTCTTCCTTTCCTAACACTTGCACGCGGATTGGATCAAACTCAATACTCAATCCAACAAGCAAGGTGTAAATCCTCTCTTTTTCTATAAAACATTTAAGGGTTGCACCTTTGTTGCACTTCATCTCAATACACTAATAATGGTCTAACTCTTGCCATAAATTTTGCAAAATTTAAGCATATTTAGTGACTAAGCGATTATGTTGCTTGGTAGATGAGATTTTTGTCTTAATCTCATAGATTTGGTGCAGCATCTTGAACTTGAGAATAGGTCTGCCTATAGGACTCCCAAATCTCGTTTGTTGTTGTCGTCAAAAACATGCAAGCATTGTTGACTTCAAGCAACATCAAATTCCATAACCAAGACATCACCATCAAGTCTTCTTTATCCCTTGCAATGAACTTTGAATCATTTGGTTTCAATCTCATCCCAAGAAGATGACTCGGTTTGCCCTTCCCTTTCAAGAAGGTTTGAACAAATTGAGACCACTTCAAATAGTTTTTGTGATTGAGACATAAACCTGATTGAATATTCTGCAATTCTCCAAGTGCTGTCGGATTATAAACTTGCTAATTGGTAGATTCAAAAACCTCAGACATGATTTTGGACAGAAATGGAGAGAAATTTGGGCTGGAAAAAAAAGGTCCAAGAAAAAATGGCAAAGCAAGCCTTAAAAAAGAGAACCAAAAGAAGAAAACGAAATGCAAGTGATAGACCAGAAAAGGAAAAAAAACTGAAACTTTTAAGTGGCAATGCAAGCCACAAATTTACACGTATTCCCAGAGAGCATTCAGCTCTGATGCCATGACAAAGTATAAGAAAATGTTACCAATGTTCAACTAACAAAGATATAGGAAGAGGAAACTCTCATAAAACCTAATCCTCATAAATCAAGCATATTAACTTAAGACCTAATCCCCATAAACCAGGAATGTTAACTATCAGAATATACATTCTAATTACAAGATATATACACAGTTGTAATACACATTTTCTTCCCATCTAATGAGCTGTATAATCTGCACCCCATGATTATTGATTCTAGCAGCTAGTTCTCAAACAAAACCATATTACTCCATTGAATCAAACTCTCACAATTAGACTAAATCAATTTCATAGAGAAACAAGGAGGAAAGCCTAGATAAATTGTGCCAAAATTAATCAATTTTAGAATTGCACCAAGTAGATAATATAACATTCTTAAAATGTCCCCATGTAAGTTAACATACATTTTGCTGCAGTAACATTTATCTTCCAAAAGTGGAACAGTTCCTAGAGTAAAAACACATAAAAGTTAATGTTTTCTAAGATCAGACATCTGTCATTTTTTAGGAAAAATTCAATATCACGATGCAATTAAAAACCAATCAACCGACTAGTTCCAGAAGCTTACAATATGGAAAATAATATTAGAAAGAAAAGGGCATAAAGAAAGCTTAATGAGATGTAAAAATTTAGTATCAACTAAAAGAGGTCCATTTCAAGCATCTAAGAAAATCTCCAAACGAATCCATGTATGAAGTAAATATCTATCACCAACTTTACCTCTCAAGGCCTTGAGACAACAGAAAAGAAAATAGAATTCCAAAACTTAAAAGAAAAAAATGTCAAAAGATATTGCTCTTCAGAAAGGCCATGCAGTTGGAAGAGTTTATTCTTTGCAATGGGCAATGCAACCAGAAATATTATTTCGTTTTTCTAATCATGAGGTGCTATCAAAGAGGAAAGCAAAAGGGAGTCCTAATATAATCTATGTCGGGACCAACTAGACAACATCCATATTGTACCGCTTCTGTCATCTACTAATTAAAACTTTATAGTTTGAGTAGCACACACTCATATATCACCCAATATAGAAAAGAAAAAAAAAATCATATGCAAATGATACAAACTTAAGAAAAACAAAAAAAAAAATCATATACAAATGATACAAACTTAAGAAAAATATGTCTGTTTCAAATTCCTGAAATGAAATGAAACCAGGATTGTGGTTAGAACACTCAAAGAGGTGAGAGCAAAATCTGACAGCAATCCATAAAGTAAACAATCACAGTACATGAACAGCCAAAAGCCCCAAGTAAAGAAACAAACAATCTAGACATTTTGGTAGACTATGACAAGTAAAATGAAAAAATGTTATCAACATTTTGAAACCATGGAAGAATAAGCGTGTACAACTGAATTCAGTAATGAACTCCAGCAACTCTTTAAATAAATAAGAGCTAAGTATTCACGAGATGAGTCAGTCCTCTAGATGCAATGTGTTAGGCAAATCTATTAAAGGAGATATATTCCCAGCAAGAATCCTAGGCTGTTAAGATCAAGGATAAAGGGATACTACTTATCCACAAAATAGAAATTCCAAAAGAAAAACTGGAACGCAAAGAATCTAACATGAGCCATGGCTAGATATTCTCTTATTTAGTATGTAAAACTAATAATTTATCTAAATAAAGAGCTGACAATCCTAACAACCTGAGACAGATGACAATCCAAGCAAAACACAGACTAAAAAGGAAACCCATAATAGCTTTCAAGCTAGATAGATAAAGACTGATGAAATTCTTAAAAAGTACATGAGAAACAAAGAGTGAGAGAGCTGCAAAAACTCACAATAAAATGAAAAACAACCAATTAATTCATAAAATCGAATTAACCCATTTGTCAAAACCCTAAAATACAAGCGGGTGAATAATCACATTATCAAACCATAGTCTCTAATTTACATCCAACAAAAAGAACATTATTCAAGAAAACCCCACATCAGAATCAACAAAAATGAACCAAGACAAGTATCGTTTCCATTGTATCAAGAAAGCAATCAAATACACTGACTTATTTAAAATGAAAACCAAATTAAGAATGAAGTAATAAACAAGCACAAAAATCAATTTTTTTAATCAAATAAAGCGATTTTAACTCGGATTAAAGATACAAGATAATCATATTTCACAATTTAAGAACAAAGGCTAATCATCCAACACAAATCGATCAAGACTAGATGAAAAATAATTACCTTTATCTGATTTCAATTATTCTCTTGATAGAAAGTAAGAGAGAGAGAGAGTGTGTGTGTGTGTGTCAGAGAGAGGGAGAGAGAGAGAGAATCGTAAAAATAGACGTTGAAATACAGAGACTGAGAAAGCGCTCTCTCCCTGGAGTGAATGATTGATTATTGATTCTGAGGAGATAGATTTATTTATTTATATATTTATTTTCTCATAAATACTATATATTTATTTATTTATGGAGTAATAATAATGTTACACTTTTTATTTTTATTTTATATTTTAAATTAATATGTTAAATAATTATTTAATAATAAAATAATATAATTTTTAAAATTATTTTTTATATTTTTTTAAATATTATTTGAGATGAAAAAATTTATTAATTTAAAATAATATTAATTATATTCGAAATGACGTGTCGTTGTGCGAGACGCTTAGGCTTTCTAGTCGTTGGATTCTTTATGTTCAGTTCAGGAAACCATTTCCACGAGCTATTGATGAGCGTATTCTTGCATTGCCTTGGAATTAATTAGATGAAGAGTTGCAGAGAGCAAATTCTGTTTTCCAAATTCAGTAGCCGAGTGTGGGACTAGCACTTAGTTTTTTTCTGATTTCCAATTATTTTTTTCAAAAGATTCTGATTTCGAATTTAAACATTAAACAAACTGCAACTTGGAATTTGAGAATGACATTTTAACCCCCAAAACCGTAGTCAAATAACACCATGGCCCTCCAACAATTCTACGCACTGAATGTAAATCTCACTGCATTCTCTCAAAAAAAATAGAAATCTCATTACATATTTTTATTTTTTGAATTTTTTTAAAAAATGGCCTAATTTTAAATTTTTTTTTTAATCACAAATGAGTAAATTAATTTTTTATAGCTAAAAAATAGATAATTAAATAATTATACCCTTAACTTATATTTTTTATCTTTATCAAAAGTTTTGAATTCTTTCTAAAAATCTCTAAATTTAAATTATAAAAATAATTAATTGTGAGTAAAATAAATTAAAGACAGGTAAATTATGTTATGGTGAAGTTATGAAGAGACATAAAATAAATAAGAGTAAAAATCTTTAAAATTTCTAGAATATAAAAAATTTGAAAATTGGTGGATAAAATAAATTTTGCGCAAACATTTCTCGCGTGCAAGAAATGAACATGCAAAAAATGAACACGCGAGAAATGAATATGCGAATTATTTATATTATTAGTTTTGACTTTTAATTTTATTTTATTAATTATGTTAATTATTAAATTATAATTAAATATATTAATTATTAAATTAATTTTTATTAATTTAATAATTATTTGAACGATGCATAATTTATTTAATTAATTTTTTAATAAATAAATTATATAATTATTTGTTATTTACTTTAATAAATAAAATAATTGATATATTTAATTCTAACTTAATAATAAAAAAATACAAAATTACAAAAAATAGTCAAAGGCCCTCAACCATATCAAACAAAAAAAAAATTACTCTCAATCATTTCACTCCTTCAAAAAATGACATACGAAATAATTTACGTATGGCAATTTCACATGCAAAAATTGCATGCGCAAATTTTCTCATACATATGAGAAATGGTCACACACATGCAAGAGATAGTCTCACAAAATATTTCTTCAATTTAAATATTTTCAAATATTTTTAAAACTTTTTTAATTTTTATTATTATTCATCTCATTTCTTTTCACAATTTCATCATAATCTTTTATTTATTTTATTCACAATCTAATCATTTTAATAATTTAATTTTAAATTTTTTTTAAAAAAATATATAAATCATAAATATAATTATTCAATTGTCAATTTTTTTCACCACAAAAGTGAGTACGGCTAAAACAATAACTTAAAAAGTGAAAAATTCCCTCATTTTTTCATAAAGTAACTTAAGTTTGAATTACTTTACTTATATTAATAAAAAATGAAGTAGCGACCGAGCTCGAATAAGTAGAAAACGTGCTTTTTTAATATAAAGATGAAATAGTTTCGAACTGTAGTAGCTTAAATATGTAATTTCAGAACTGTAGCAAACATAATGTGATTTAGGAGGCGCAATCAAGGGGACTTTTGCATAGTAAGATTTAAATTAAAGTCCGTAGTTTGTCGGGTAGTGGGACAAAAGTCTACCATTTTAGTTTTTATTGTAACAACTAATAAAATTAATTACATTTGTTTTATAAATTATTTTGAATTTGCCATTTACCGACGCTGGATGCTCGTGACCATTGGACGCTCGCTCAGTCCTACTCCTTGCCCAACTAGCCGTTAGCCGGTGGCAGCTGCGTGTCATTCTGCGTTGGATTAGGAGAGAGTCCAGATTCCTTCAATGTTTTCAAGACATAATACATAGGGCGATGATTTTTTTTTTCTTTTTTTTATACAGTTACACCTATTATTTTAAAATTTTAATGAAATAATTAAAAAATATTAATTTTAAAAGTTTTATATTAATTTTAGGGATATCTATTTCACATAAATTTTAAGAACTTTTTCTATATGCGATTTTTATTTCTTGAATTGAAATATATTTTTTTTAATAATATATCATATTTTATATAATAAGTATATAAAATAAAAAAAATAACTTTAGAAGAAAATATTAAATATTTATATTTTTTAGAATAAATGATAAATGGAACCTCAAAGGTTTGCTAAATAGACAAGTATGTTATCTTGTTTTCAGAAATACCCAAAAATATGTTAAATTTTTCTATTAGGTTAGACAATAATAATAGTAATATAGTATTTTACTTATCAAAGATACATGATACTATTTGATTACGCTGATTAGCATTGAACGCATTATCAACCATTGATCAATCGATGATCGCGTTAACTGACCGTTGATGAATATTGACTAACCCGTTGATTGGTGTTATTCCACCATTAACTAGTTTTACTATAAATCACCATTGACCGAGATCATTTGATTTATAATGGACATATCAGACTTCAAATTTTATGATTTATATGATGGTGATGTTATTTTTACCAATAAAACATTAAAGGAGTACCAAAATTAGTTTTAAAAAAATAATAGGATAGTTACTTTTTTTAACCTAATTTCAAGCTTTTATGATGTTTTATTGGTAAAAATAACTTCACAATTGTGTAGATCACGATATTTGAAATCTAATGGTGTATATGGTAAATCAATCTAACACCGGTCAACAATCGATCAATGACAACCAAATTGGTTAGTGCTATTCAACTTCGGTCAATACCAATTAATCTAGTGTAGTATTTACCATCTGACTTAATAGAAAAATTAATAGAGGGGTATTTTTGGATATTTTAAAAATAGGGTAACTAATTTGTCTATTTAACAAAACTGTGGGTGTCTATTTATCCTTTATCTTTTTTTATAAGACTATTATTCTTTCTATAAGATGTTGGTTTATAAATGAAAAGCAAATGATGTAAAAAGTGTTCAAAGAAAATAAAAAAAATGTAAATGTTAAATGATACGAGCATTTAAAAATTAATGAAGTTAATTTATAATGTGTTAATTTTTTTATGGGTGTCATTGATATGCATTTTTAGCTAAGCACAAGTGTACGTTATCGTATAAGTAATATAGAAAATTGAGTTTAAGTATCGTTCTTATGGAAACTATTCTACCTAAATTTAAATCAAGTATTAAAATTATTCCTCCTTAACTTTTATCCAAACAAAATCAAAGTATGAATGATCAAATGTAACTAAATAAACTAAAATTAAACTAAAGCACTCAAGAAGCAAACTAAAGAATTATTTTTATTAATATTAAAATAACCAAGGGTTTCAACTTATCCTTCAATATTTCGTTAAACCTATTATTCTTTTGTCTAATTCCTCAATGAATCAATTGTTAGTTAAACTCTAATATTGTTATAAGTCTCTATCAATGATCATATAACTATATTTCATCCTAATAATTACCTATATATCTATAGTAATTAAAATATAATGAAACTTAATAAGAACAAATTTAACAATGTCATACATGCCATATAAGTATATTTTTATCTTATACAAAACTTATAGCTATTATCCTTAATCATGCATTAATCTATCCTAGGCTAAACACACAAATTCCTTTATCGAGTTCATTATGGTTCCTAAATCAATTATTAAGTTAACTATAAATAATAAATGCATTACACACAAGATAGATTAAACAATTATACTTTATTGAGTTCATAAACAAAAGAGATAATGCTGTTCAACTACATATTAGGTTCAAAAGTTGAGTCCTACATCAAAAGAATTTAGTTCATGATGAATCTAAGAGTATCAATACAAGAATTAAAAGATATGAAGAGCAAATCTATAGTAAAAAGAAAAGAAAAGAAAGTAACACAGATGGCACGTTAAGTTGGTTCTTTCTCTCTTTTGCTTTATGCACAATATTAATCTTCAATTCCTTACTTGATCTCCTTTGATTTGTGTTTTTGTTTGCTTTTGAGTTCTCTTTCTTTGTCATCTATTGTGGCTATTTAATGAGATTTTTTATAGGCTTTTTTAACCCTAAGAATTGTCATTAAAGAGTTCAAATCACGTTAAGAGACTTAAATAGAAAATTGCACTTTGTTCCACATGAGGGCCGCAGCCCTGGCTTCTTGAGCGCCGCGGTGCCTAGGCATAATCTTTGGCCTCACGTTTTCTTCATCCTTCGGTCCTCTATCTTTGTCCAGTTTCGCCAGTTTCCTCCATATCTTCATGCCTTGAGTCACAAAATCTATATTATAACAACAAACTCAATAAATAGTCAAATAATCATGAATTTAAATATAAAATCTAACCTTGAGAAGGTAAGAATAATAGTCTAAATGAGACCCTATCAGTCATCACATAAAATATAGGGTGAAGATATCACCATTAATATATATATATATATATATTAGGGTTTTTTGGTTGGATTTTTTAAATGAAATTTTTGGAATTATAGTTTTTAAAAGTAGAACTTTTAGAAATAGAGAATTTAAAAGTAGAGTTTTGAAGAAAAAGTTATTAATCATTTGGTAATCAATTAAAAATAATTAAAGTACTAGAGTTTGGTTACACATTGTTATAAATAATTATCTGTTATTAAATTATCAAAAAAAGACATTTATATCTAAATTCTAAATAAATTAAATTTTTTATACATAAGTAGTGATGGGCAAGTTCTTGTTCAAGACACCAAATTTGTTTCGATCGAGATAGTTCTCAGTTTGGGACAATTTGGGTCGGAAATTTTTTATTTCTTTTAGATTTTAAAAATAATGTAGTTTTGATTCGAGCCGGTTCAGGATGGGTCAAGTCGAGATAGTTCAGGAATTCTCAATTTTTTTTACAATAAAAAAATCTAAATCGAATTTCAATTTCAATTACGTTAAATGTTATAATTTTAATTCTAATTTTAATTATAATCTCGATTTCAATTAAATGTTATAATTCTAATTTCAATTACTTTAAATGTTATAATTTCAATTTCAATTACGTTAAATGTTATAATTTCAATTTCAATTACGTTAAATGTTATAATTATAAATTCAATTTAAATTTCAATTACGTTATATGTTATAATTCCAACTTCAATTTCAATTATGTTAAATGTTATAATTTTTATTCTAATTTTAATTTTTATTACATTAAATGATATTATTCAAATCGGCAAATCTAATTTCAATTTTAATTATATTAAATATTATAATTTCAATTCTATTTTAATTTTAATTACGTTAAATATTTAATATTATGTTATAATTTTGATTTCAATTATGTTAAATGTTATAATTTTAATTTTAATTTGAAATTTTAATTACGATAAATATTATAATTTAAATTCTAATAACAATTTTGATTACAATAAATATTTAATATTATCTTATAATTTTGATTTCAATTATATTAAATGTTATAATTTTAATTTCAATTTGAAATTTTAATTACGATAAATATTATAATTTAAATTCTAATAACAATTCTGATTACAATAAATATTTAATATTATCTTATAATTTTGATTTCAATTATGTTAAATATTATAATTCCGATTCTAATTCTAATTTATATTACGTTAAATGTTATTATTTCAAATAGGCAAATTCAATTTTAATTTCAATTACATAAAATATTATAATTCCAATTCCAATTTAAATTACTTTAAATGTTATAATTCTAATTACAATTTCAATTACGTTAAATGCTATAATTTCAAATTTAATTTTAATTATGTTTAATGTTATAATTTCAAATCTAATTTCGATTTCTATTAAGTTAAATATTAGTATTCCAATTCTAATTTCAATTTCAATTGTGTTAAATATTATTAATTTCAAATATAATTTTAATTTTAATTACTTTAAATATTATAATTTCAATTTTAATTATGTTACATATTATAATTTTAAATCTAATTTTAATTTTAATTACGTTAAATATTATAATTTCAATTTCAATTGCAATTTTATATAATTGTTTATCGAAATACGAATATAGAGATAAGTTCGTGGATGAGCACTAGAGATCTGACGGTGGTGATTTATGTATTCACTCTTCTATGATATAGGTGATGAAAGGATTATAAGAATATGTTATGACCTCAATATGTATGATCTAATGTGCTGATTTGTAATATACATGACGTGTGCGTAGGGCATCATTCACGGACTTATGAAAAAGTTTCATTTGACGAATCAAGCGTGGACTTAGGAAGTCCCACAATACAAAGTGTACTCGTTATGCACTAGGACAACGTATTGGATTAAATAGTTCAATCTAGTAAATTCTAACAAATCGAGATATTTATTTCTGATTCTCTCAAGATGTGCACGTATCAAGACTTAAGAGTTAAGTACATTAATTGATAAATAAGAGTTGTTAACCAATGGGACGATGACAAGTGGTACAAATTTGGACCCTTGGATGTTTGACTTAAAAATGACCAAAATGACCTCGCTTATGAGATAAGCAAAGTCATTAATTAATTACAATTTTTTTTGTTAATTAATTAATTATTGCTAAGTCAAATAATATTATATTAAATAAAAAGATAAGGTGGCATGAGCCAATTGTTTAATAAATCAAGTGTTGATTTTATATTACAACAAAAAAATATTTTTCTTTATAAACATCTACATGATCGGCCATATATGTCTTTTGCAACAGGCATCTTGTATAATTTTTTGTCGACAAAGTCCATTAATATTAAAGGGAAACAAAGCAAATAGATGGATAGGCATGACAAGGTATGGTGGTACTTTTTTCTTGACCAAATTGATTGAAAAATAAATAAATTGAAATATGTTTCAATTTTGTCACGTGAAGCATTCAAGTCATTACTTTTTAAATGGAGACAAAATAGTTCTGTCTTATATTTTATATGCTAAAAAGACAATAATTGACAAATAACAAAGTATGGGATGCTTGTCTTTGTGGGGCCATTTTATCACATATCAAATGAAGCAAATTTACCTATAAAATGAAAACATATTTTTATTTTGAGGAGCTTTTGGAGTTCGGCCAACTTATAGAAAAATGATAGAGGAAGCTTTCAAGTGTTGAAAGGAAGAATAAAAGAGTTTATTCATTTTCATTTCCATTCTAAGGTGGTCGGCCATCTATAAGCAAGAATAAATTTGTTTTGTTTTATTCAAGTGTTGAATAAACAAAAACAATTGCTTTGGTTTGAAATAAATATAATTAGTTAAAATGTTTAATTAATTATCCAAGAAATAAAGAGTTTAAGTAATGGTTAAAGAGTTAATCATTTGGTGTTTAAGAGTTAAACACCATAACTAGAAATTGGAGCTGCTATTCTAGTGATCCAAGCCCACCCAAGTTGAATCCTAGAATTTTCGGTGAGTACGTTTCATGATGGACTCTAGTTCGATAATTTTCAAAGGTTTAATAAGTGATTCTCAATTCTTATATTTCATTAGAGTAATAAAACTTAAAATTTAAATGTGTTTGTTACATTAAAAAATTAAATTTTTAGTTTTCCTGTGCTTAATTTATGTATAAAATGCGTGAATTGTATTGTAACGAACATATACCACATGTATGCACCCTAGTGAATTAATATACTTTTAATTATAACATTTATCGTAATTGAAATCAAAATTAGATTTGAAATTATAACATCTAACGTAACTGAAATCGAAATTAAAATTAGAATTATAACATTTAACATAATTGAGATCAGAATTAGATTTGAAATTATAACAATTAATGTTATTGAAATTGAAATCGGATTGGAAATTTAATATTTAATGTAATTGAAATCAAAATTAGAATTGAAATTATAACATTTAATGT
Organism: Ailanthus altissimus; assembly: GCA_946807835.1. Taxonomy (NCBI): domain Eukaryota; kingdom Viridiplantae; phylum Streptophyta; class Magnoliopsida; order Sapindales; family Simaroubaceae; genus Ailanthus; species Ailanthus altissimus. The sequence continues at coordinate 14,894,226 of OX327697.1, read as the reverse complement.
AATTAAAATTGAAATTGAATTTTAAATTATAATATTTAATGTAATTGAAATTAAAATTTAATTTGAAATTAATAATATTTAACGCAATTAAAGTTGAAATATTAGATTTAACATAATTGAAATCGAAATTAGAATTGAAATTATAACATTTAATATAATTAAAATTGAAATTGACTTGATAATATTTGATGTAATTGAAATCAAAATTGGATTTGGAATTATAATATTTAACGTAATTAAAATTAAAAATATTTAATGTAATTAAAATTAAAAATATTTAACGTAATTAAAATCCAAATTGATTTTGAAATTATAAATTTAACGTAATTGAAATTAAAATTATAACATTTAACGTAATTGAAATCATAATTAGTTTTGAAATTATAATATTTAATGTAATTATAATCAAAATTGAAATTAGAATTATAAGTTATAATATTTAATGCAATTGAAATTAAAATTAGAATTGGAGTTATAACATTTAATATAATTGAAATTGAAATTTGATTTAGAATTATAACATTTAATGTAATTGAAATTCAAATTGTATATGAATTTTTTTATACTAAAACAAATCAAGAATTCCTATCCCCTCCCGACCCGACCCGACCTGACCCATCCTTAGTCATCCCATCCCGACCCATAACAATGCCGTTTTGACATTTTAATATTTTTTTACTATTTAATAGTTCGAAAAATTCCCAAATCCGAACCAACTTGATCGAGACAGAGAAATCTATCCTGAACCTTTGTCTCGTTTTCGAATCGACTCAAAAATTTTGGGGCATAATGATTTGGGTCGGGTTGGTTCGGTAAATTTGTCCACCCTTAAATATTTTAAAAAATGATCATTAGAGCATTCAGAATTTAGAGGTAAATAGGCAATTAAAAAGCAAGAAAAATTTTTATGCTTTATTTTAATTATGGACATCGATAAGAGAGTTAACTAAGTGGTTATTATTAGTCTAAGTGTGAGTGATTTTAAACCTAGGGTGCATGCATGTGAGTTTGTGTCTATCATTCAAATATAGCATATGTATCATATACATACATGCGCAGCGGATGAGCGGAATATAAATTACTCAATGATAAACAAAAATAAACTTTTACATGTTATCTCATAAATTTAAAATATATTAAGATTGAGAAATAGTATCTTATCAAGCCTTTGGTATTTGGTCGAACCAGAGTACCTACCTTGAAGCAACTCGTTCACAATTCTAGTTCCTCAACACAGTGGGTTTGGAGAAGTTAGAATAACAGCTTTTTCAATAAAAGATTCAACTCTTGAATTCTTTGTTTCTATTTTGTAGTATGGGTGACCAAAAATAGAAGAGAAAAATAGAGAGAATGTGGTTTTTGCTCTTAACACTTGAGAGATTTTTCTAACACTTAGCTTTTTAAATTCTCTCTACAATTCTCACTTAATCTCTTGGCCTAATTTTTACCTTATAATATTGAGCAACATATTGCTCTTTTAATTATTAATCATTTTTACTCTATTATCTCACATAATGACATCCATTATTATGGTCAATGTTTTCTATTAGTAATTTATTTATCATTGTTTACAATAAATAAAATAAAATAGAAAATGATTTGGATGAACTTAGCTAAAATCTTGACCAAAATGAAAAACTCTTTTTCATTTGCAAGTGACATTTAAGGCCTACCATTTACAAGTGCCACCCATTTACTTTTATTATAACATTTAATCAATAGTAAATAAATTATTTAATTTTATTAAATTATGATAGAAATACATGTCAATTTAAATAAAAAATGAATTGTTTGACTTCAATTAAATAATAATAACATATATTATTATTATTATTTTATTCAATACACATTTTAATGAATAAAAAAATAATATTATTTGTTCAACAAATAAGGGTATTTTGATAATTTTTAAGTCATACAATAATTGGCTCACAATATGCCATGTGTCAACATCCCATTAGTCAATAACTAATTATTAACTAATTGATATACTTAACTCTTAAGTCTTGACACGTGCACGATCAGAGGGAGACCGAAGTAAATTTTTGGTTTGCTAGAATTTTCTTAATCGAACTATTCAATCCGTTACGCTGCCCCAGTGCACAACGAGTACACTTTATATTGCGAGACTCTCTAGGTCCACTCCTGACTTGTCAAATAGGACTATTTTGTAAGTTCGAGATTGATGTCCTACGCACACGTCACGGATATTACAAATCAGTGCAGTAGATCATACAAGTTGAGGTCATAGTGCATACGTGTAATCCTTTTGCCATTTATATCTTGGAAGAGCAGGGATATAGATCACTACCGTCAAATCCCTATGTGCTCATTCGTGAACTTATCTCCAGACACGTATCTTAATAAACAATATATGCAAACACTTTTACAATATTGTTCAACCCTATAGGAAATTCTTTTCCTAGGTTTGTTGTTTATGACCATAAGACTTTCTAAGATACAGTCTCTGAGCATCCGGATATATAACTCATCCATGTGAGCTAACGGATTTCATAGATGTACACACATGACTCTATAAGCATCAGACCATAGCCAGCTACACCTAGCGGTTACACCATGAAAGGTCTGTGACATACGTAGAACCAAAGTATGATGGATCACTTACAAGTCCACCGTGGTACTCAGATCAAATGACCACGTATAGTACTCAACTTAAGATAACCTTCCATTGACGACTTTATGGGATGTCTATTGGGGTCATCATTGAGTCTATTCAGTATTCAGTCCTCACTGAACACATGTATGCTATACGAACTTCCAGTAAGCCCATGGTCAACTAAGAACAACCATCTAGGTATAGTATACACTAGTCTATCTAAAAGGATTTTAATGTCAAACCTGCATCGGTGAATTAAGACCAAGAACATATAATTTGAGAATAGACTTGCATAATAATATTTTTTAGCACCTATTGCAACTATGTTATTACTAATGTATTCTCAGGTCTTTATACTGTCAGAGACAAGATTCTAACTCTTAGACTTCACTAATTAATATAATATGATAACCCTTTAGTATTTATAGTTTTCAGTGATGTTACCTTTTAGCATTGATCTAAACTTCTTTAGACCAAATCTGACTCCTTTCAGATTATATAATGTCTGTATTGTCACAAGCATTGAACTATTTAATAATAGTAATTATCGATTTAACAAATCCAAAAGAGAATGTAGAGCTATGCCAAGCCATCAACTTGAGGAGTGGTAAGATCTTACAAGAAACACATCTACACCACCATCACCAAGTATAGAGGAGAAGAAAGTGTAGAAAAATAAAGTACAACCATATAGACCGCTTATTCATTTTCTTCAAAGGCAACACATGTGTCAAACAAGTGTTGAAATAAAAAATCAGCAGTATACCAATCCAGAAAATAGTGCAGAATCTCAAGGAAGTACAAAATTCTCAATAATGAAACGTGCAGAAACTGACATTAAAGTGCAGAAAAGTGATAGCACAGTAGAAAATACCAGTAACAAAGAGCAGAATCAGCTCATGCGCACTATATTACTTAACTGTTATAGCATTAATATGGTGCCATCAAGTACCAAAAAGCTCAAAGACATGGAGATGTTGAATCCTTACATCAAAAAGAAGGCGTTAAGGCATAAAAAGAGAAGAAAGAAGAAGAAGCAGTACAATGACAGGATCGAAGAGAAGGGCACAAAAGAGACATTTTGCCGATCTAAGATTCAAGTCTTTTCGGAGAAACACCAAGAGAAAGAGGAACAAGTTGCTACCCAAGATTAAATAAAGAAGATGTGAAAGCTGAAAAAAAGAAAGCCTAACAAGCTCACATATAAAGATGCTTCCACTATTGACTTTGATTCTCTATAAGAGTAGAAAGAGCCCCGTCAAGACGACGATGTTAAATCAAGCGCTTATTGGGAGGCAACCCAAGTAAAATTTTATTTTTATTAGTTTATTTTTAGTTTTAGTTATGTTAGTTTATTTTCTTTGTAAGAATAAATCAATAATTCAAGCATTCAATGAAGCAGCATAAGCAAATGCAAGCGTTGGAAGCAAAGAGAACCGCATTTACATTCATCAGAACACAATGCTGCACTGCTTCAACTTCAGTTACCAGAGGAGTTTCTCTTACTTTTAAATTTATTTTTAGACATTAAGGACAATGTCTAATTTAAGTTTGGGGGTGGAAAACACACTTTCTTGTATTTATTTTGCTGCTTATATTGGTTGGTTGTCTTGTGGAGTAAATTTTATTTTTAGGTTGTTAAGTTTTGGTTGAGATGATTATCATTAGTCCATGATATGAAATAAAATATTTGCTGAATTTATTTTCACAAGTCTTTAAGAAATAATAAATGCTTGAGATAACTCTTATATCATGATTCATGGACTGAATTCAAGCTTATTTTTTAGCACAATGAAAAAAAGCTTGTATTAATTGAATTTTTTACTTAAAGTTATTCATGCTTAAGTAGTACACCACAGTCTCGAGGATCAATACTTTAGAACTTGCTTGATTACTACTTGAGGCGAAATTCTAGAATTCACATGTTTAAGGAAATGACATTAGGCCATCTTTGGATTGTTTAAGCCTTTTCGAGCCTACCTTATATGTATATTTATTCCTAGTCACCCCGTTTAAGCCTAATTACTTATTTTTTTTTCTATTTAACCACATTACAAGCCTAAAGACTTTGAGTTTACTTACCCTAAAATCTATCGGTAGCATCATAAACCTTGAGTTACTTAAAAATATTCTTAAAATGAAGAAGGTTGTGGATGTATGAAAGAAAGGTACTACAATGAAAAGTAATAAGTCTTAAAAGTACATATCATTCTAAGTTTAGGGGTACATAAAAAAAAGAAAAAAATGTTTAAATGCATAATACCCCCAACTTAAGAAAAAGAAGAAATTCTTTGTAAAAATGTGATTAAAGAAAAATGAAAATAGCATAAGTTTGGGGGGAGGAGATGAAGAATCAAGGAGGAGAAGGAATTAAGAGGTTTCTGAGTAAAGTCTAAGTGTTAATGATGTGATTTGCACTTTATATATATCGTTATAACCCATCTTTACCTTAGCCTTACATTACAAGTTAAATAGATCCTTAGACATGTGTATTTCTACATTAGTGAAGAGTAGTATGAAAAGTAAGCTTATAGTAGTGTTATGATTGAAAATATGCTGAGATAACATATTCATGTATTTCTTAAGTATTGAGTAAATCTAAGTTCTATTTAGTTAATTACTTGTTTATTACACACACGCACAAGTGATCATTTACAAGGGAGAATGAAGTTGTTTATTGATTTCTGAAAAGCCTTGTGCTATTTTTCTCAGCTTTTGAGACAACGATATTGATCATCTAATCAACCTGAGCTTGCTTTTAGTATTTATTTTTTAGTCATGAATAATTTATGAATATTTTTCTTTGTTTTGCTCGAGGACGAGTAAAGTCTTAAGTTTGGGGGTATTTGATAGGGGGGTAAAAGCACTAGTATAATTTGTACCTAACTTTTGTATTTTGCTCTAAATCATAAATAATTGGCTATTTAATTGTGTTTTATGATCATAAATAGATGCATAACAGAAAATGTGACGCATAGGAATAAACGGGAGGCGAATCGGACGTCAAACGAACAAGTTACGCTCAAAATATGAAATAGGCACTAGGGTTGGGCGCTGTAGCGCCTAGGTCAGTAGCTGAGCGCCGCGGCATTCATGGTGGTGAAGAGTACCCGTGTGAACAGTATTATGCTACAGTAACTCATGAACAGTCATTTGAAGAAAAAAAACCTATAAATAGAAGTCCAAAAAACCCTAAGAAAAGAGAAGAAAAAAAGAGGCAAAAACTTAGAGAAAATTTACAACACAAATCAAATATCAAAGCCAAAGGTTGAAGAACCAAGATCAAGATTCAAGATTCAAGTCAAGATTAAGGGAGAAGCACATCAAGGAGTCACTTTGATTAGTTTTGCTTCTCTTTCTTTATCATTATATTCTTGTTTTTGTTAATTTTTATGAATTGGTTTGATACTTTTAGTTTTGTGATGGGTTAATTTGTTCATCTAGGGTTAGACTATGTGAACCTAGTATGGATTTGAATTGTGTTAAATTTTAATTTATGAATTTGATAAATTCAATTGATTCATTCTATCTTGTGTTTAATGCTTTCATTATACCTGATCAATATTTTGAATGATTGAAGAACTATGATGAACTCGACGGAGGGATTCATGTGTTTAGCCTAAGGTAGTTTGATGCATGATTATAGGGTAACAACTATGAGTTTCATCTAGGATAAACATATACTTAGGTGGCATGTATGGTATAATTTAGACTTGATCTTAATGAATTATATTCTGATTTGATTACTATAGATATATAAGTGATTGTTAGAATGCGTAATATAGTCACTTGACCATCGACAGAGGCTTGTGATGAGATTAGTGTCTAAACCAATCAATTGGTATTAAGGGATTAACTAAGTAGTTAATGAGTCCAATGAAATATTAAGGGACAAGTTAAAACCCTAGATTATCTTTATTTGTGAATTTTACTATTTACTTTTGTTCAGTTTAATTGATAGAGTAGATTAGTTAAATAAATTTTAGATTGTGATTTTCTGAATAAAAATTAAGTAAGTACAATTTTAGTACTTGATTTATAGAATTAGATTGCATAGTCCATATAGGATCGATATCTGGACTTAAAATCCTATATTACTTGATACGATAGTGTGCACTTACGCTTAACTACTATAGCATTATAATCAGTATGCCTGGGCAAGTATGAGCTTGCCTAAGTCTTAGCGCTGCGGTCCAGTGCCCAGTGTTATAGGTACTGTCTTGCAGCGCCACAGCGCTGGCTTTCTAGCATTGCGGCATTGAGTCTCCCCAATTTTTTTTTACTTAAACTTATAATCCTAAAAATTCATGATGAAAAATTATTGAAATATTAGAAAAATTAAAAAATTAAAAATTAAAAGATACTAAGCTTAGGTTGCCTTCTAAGAAGTATTTGGTTTAATGTCATCGGCTCGACGTGATGATCCTATAATTACCTGTGTTCAATTAGATCGACGCTGAATTTTTGTCGATTTATGTATCCTCTGTGATAATGCTTGAGGTGTTTCCATTCACTGTAAATGTAACTTGAGTGTTTGGATCTTTAATCTCTATAGCTCCATATGGATATACTGTGATGATTTGGAATAACTTGACCATCGGGACTTGAGTTTTCTTGAAAATAACTTCAACCGTGAATTGTAGAGCAACACTTGTTGTCCTTTTTCAAATGAGCGCTGAAGTATCTTCTTATTATGCCATCATTTCGTTCTTTCTTTTTAAAGCATAGTATTCTTATATGCTTATAGACGAAACTCATCTATGGCATTAAGCTGAAGTAACCGTTTCTCACCTATGACTTGGAGATCAAAATTAAAGGCTTTAATGGCCCAATATGCTATGTGTTCCAACTCTACAAATAGGTGATAAGTTTTTTTAAAGATCAAACGAAATGAGGACATACCAATAAAGGGTTTTATAAGCAGTACAATATACCCATAGAGCATCATCCAAGTATAATGCCCAATCCTTACTATTTGGCTTAACCATTTTCTCTAAGATACACTTAATTTTTCGATTGGATACTTCTATTTGTCCGCTTGTTTGGGGATGACATGCAGTGGTTATTTTATACTTGACCCCATATTTTAACAAGAGGGCTGAGAAATAATTATTGTAGAAATCCTAGTCTTCGTCATTTATAATTACTCTTGGGGTTTCATATATTGTGAAAATGTTCTTTTGAAGAAATTTAATCACAACTCTAGCCTCATTTGTTGGCAACGCTATTGCTGTTGGCGAATTTAAGGCACGTGTGTGTATGCATGTGCAATTGTGTCTATTGCCTAACGCAGCAGAAATGTGTAAATTTTGCAATAAACACAATAAATAAATATATTAATCACATTAATATATTAAAAGATAAAGAACTCACCAAAATGTGTAACGTTATACACGTGTTTTTCCTAGAGTCCGCATGGAGACCAACTCGTGTGCAGTTCTAGTCACCAACACGGTGGGCTTGGTGAGCTAGAATAGCAACTCCATATTCAGCCTGGGATTAACTCTTAATTTCTAAAATGGCCGAGAGTGAATTTATATCATTTTCTCCAAAAAGGATAAGAAATAGAGATTTGAAGCAATTTATAATTGCTCCAATTGAAAGCATAGAGGAAAATGAAACAATTTTTTTTCCCCTTCTTTTTCCTTTCTCCTCTATTTTTTTTCTATTTTCTCTCTCAGCCACTTTTAGCCAAATCTCTTTCTTCTCTCTCTCTCTCTCTTTTTCTTTATATATATATAAAATATAATATAATATAATATAATAATAATATAATATATATAATATAAAAAGAAAGATATTTGATTATTTAACTATTAAATAATTAAACTGAGAAATGACTATTTTACCCCTCATAAATAGTTACCAAGTTTACCCTCTAATGGGTCCCACCAAATCCCACACTTGGGTAAACTTAACTAGGGGTCCATAATACGCTACGTGTCATTATACAATTAGTAAATAATAATTATTAACTAATTATTATATTTAACACTTAAATATAGATACGTACGTATTCCCGTCGTATTGCTAAATATTGGTGGATTAAACAATTTAATCCAGCACGCTGCCCCAATGCATAACGAGTACACTCTATATCGCGAGACTTCATAGGTCCTACGCCCGATTCGTCAAATGGAACTATTTCATGAGTCCGTGAACTATGCCCTACGCACACGTCACGGATATATAAATCAGCGCGTTGAACCATGCAGCTAAGGTTACAACGCATACGTATAGTCCTTCCGTCATGACATCCTAGATATGCGGGGATATAGATTATAACCGTCAAATCCCCATGTGCTCATCTATATCCTATCTCCAGACTTGTATCTCAATGAACAATATGCGCAAACTCCTTTGCCATATTGTTCTACCCTGACAGAATTCTTTCCCGGGATGGTTGCTTGTGGCTACAAGACTTTCTGAGATACAGTCTTGAAGCATCTGGATATCTAACTCTAAAGTGAGCTGACGGATCCCATCTCTATACGCATCGGACTCTATAAGCATCGGACCATACCCAGCGACACCCAGCAATTACACTATGAAAGGTCTGTGACATGCGTGGAACTAAAGTATGGCAGATCACTTACAAGCCCACTATGACACTCAGGTCAAAGGACCACGTATACTACTCAACTTGAAAGGACCTTCCGTTGATGACTTACATTAAATGTCTATCGGAGGCCCTCGTGAGTTTGTCCCATATCTAGTTCTAACTAGATACCCATATGTCAATACGAGCTTCAAGCTCACAGTTGGTTAGGAATGACTATATATACCTGATAGGTACGATATATGCTGATCTATATATAAAAGTATCCGTCGACAAACTCGCATCGGTAGAAAGAGATCATGGATAATTATTCAAGAACATACCCAGGTCTATGTCCTATTACAGACAAGGCTCTAACTTTTAGATCTGTTGAGTATTATAACTAGCTAACACTTAACTGTGCTAACATTCAGCAATTATATGTCTCAGCTTGGCTAACTATGTGCCCTTATCTAAACTCCTTTAGATCTGATCTGAACTCTTTCAGATCTACAATGTCTGTAATGTTACATGCATAATACCATATATACAAGTATTAGCGATTTAATGGGAATGTACACTTGTATAAATAAATAACTATATGTACATTCAGGGATGGCAAGTAAGCACCGACCTTAACAATTGCCTCTACCCACTTTGAAATATAATCCACTGCTACAAGGATATACTTGTTATTGTAAGATGGTGGAAATGGTCCCATGAAATCTATGCCCCATATGTCAAAGATCTCTACTTCTAAGATGTTCTGTTATGGCATTTCATATCTTTTGGAAACTTTCCCTATCCTTTGACAATGATTACAATCTATAACAAATGAAAGTGCGTCTTTAAATAATATGGGCCAATAAAAACTAGATTGAAGTACATTTGCTATTGTTTTATTACCTGTAAAGTGTCCACCACAATTGGATGCATGATAATGGTATATGATGTCTTGAATCTCTTCTTTAGGGACACATCTTCGAAGAATTTGGTTTGCATACGATCTGAAAAGGAATGGCTCATCCTAGAAATAGAATTTTGTGTCGTGAAGGAACTTTTTCTTTTACTGAAAAATCAATTTAGGAGGTGTTAGACCAGAAACTAAATAATTGACAATATCAGCATACCAGGGGGTTTCATAATGTTGTATTGCAAGGGCTTGTTCATCCAAAAAAGTTCTTTTAATTTGGTTCTTATTGATTTAGCACTTCTAAACGAGAGAGATGATAAACAATTTGATTTTCAACTCATTTTCTATCTTTGATCTCAATATCAAACTCTTGCAGCAATAGAATTCATCAAATGAGCATAGGATTTGCATCTTTCTTGTTGATGAGGTACTTAATTGCTGAATGATCGATGAAGACTATAACCTTGACTCTAATGAGGTAAGCACGAAACTTGTCAAAGGCAAAAACTACAACAAAAAGCTCATTTTCTATAGTAGTGTAGTTGGATTGCGTATCATTGAGAGTATTGCTTGCATAATATATGGCATGAGTGTTGGGGTTTGTGCTTACGTGCCATCCTATTGTTGTATGAATATTTTATTTTGTAATATTTATCCAGTTTATTATTTGTTAAATCGCTAATTATTATTATAAAATGGTTCAGTGCTTGTAACGCTACAGACATTATGTGATCTAAAAGGGTTCAGACTTTGTCTAAAGAAGTTTAGATCAATGCTAAGAGTTAGCATCATTGAAAATTATAAATGTTAAAGAGTTAGCATGTTCTATTAATCAGTGAAGTCTAAAAGTTAGAATCTTGTCTGTGACGGTACAAAGACCTGAGAATACATTAGTAATAACATAGTTACAAGAGTTGCAATAAGTGCTAAAAAATGTTATTATGTAAGTCTATTCTCAAATTATATGTTCCTGGTCTTAATTCACCGATGCAGGTTTATCGGTGGAATCCTTTTATATAGACCAGTGTATACTATACCTAGATGGTCTATATGGTTATTCTTAGCTAACCATGGACTTACTGAAAGTTCGTATAGCATACAGGTGTTCAGTAAGGACTGAATACTGAACAGACTCAATGAGGACCCCAATAAATATCCCATAAAGCCGTCAATAGAAGGTCATCTCGAGTTGAGTAGTATACTGTGGTCCTTTGCCTTGAGTACCACGGTGGACATGTAACTAATTTATCATACTTTGGTTCCACGCATGTCACAAACTTTTTACAGTGTGACCGTTGGGTGTCGCTGGGTATAGTCCGATGCTTATGGAGTCCGGTGTGTACAAATATAGAATCCGTCAGCTCACATGAATAAGTTATATATATATCCAGATTCTTAAAGACTGTATCTTAGAAAGTCTTATGGCCATAAATAATGTACCCAGGAAAAGAGTTTCCTACAGCGTTAAACAATATTATAAAAGTGTTTGAATATATTGTTTATTAAGATACTGTTGGAGATGGTGCTCACGTGCCATTCCAATATTGTATGAATATTAATTGTTAATATTTATACAATAAACATTTCGAATAAAGATTGTTAATATCATATTAATATGGTATAATGCTTGTAACATTAGAGACATTGTTTGATCTGAAAGAGTTTAGATCAGAACTAATAGTTAGCAAAGCTGAGAGTTATAAATGCTAAAAGTTAGCACTGTTAAGAGTTAGCAGGTTATAAGAGTCAGCGAGGTCTAAAGAGTTAGAACCTTGTCTATAATGGGTCAAAGACCTGAGAGTATACTTGTAATGATATAGTTGCAAAGAGTTGCAATAGGTGTTAAGAAATATCATTATGTAAGTATGTCTCAAAGATAATGTTCCTGATCTATAATCACCAATGCGGGTCTATCGGTGATTCACTTTATATAGATTAGTGTATGTCTATATCTGACTGGTTCAGATAGTTGTTCTTAGCTGACCATGAGCTTAGAGCTTGTATAGGCATGCGGGTATCCAGTCAAGACTGGATACTGAACAGACTTATGAGGACCCCAATAGATATCCTATGACACCGTCAAAGGAAGGTCCTCTCGAGTTGAGTAGTATTCGTGGTCCTTTGACCTGAGCGCCACGGTGGTCTTGTGAGTGATCCATCATGCTTTGGTTCCACATATGTCAGAGACCTTTCATGGTCTGACCGCTATGTGTCGCTGGGTATGGTTCGATGCTCATGGAGTCCGGTGTGTGTAGATACGGGATCCGTCAGCTTACGTAGGTAAGTTGTATATCCGATGCTCCGAGATTGTATTTCATAAAGTCTTGTGGCCACAAGCATAAACTCAGGAAAAGAGTTTCCCACAGGGTTAAACAATATAGCAAAAGTGTTTGCTTATATTGTTTATCGAGATACGAATCTGGAGATAAGGTTATGGATGAGCAAATGGGGATTTGACGGTGCTGATCTATATCCCTGCACATCCAGGATATAAATGATGGAAGGATTATACGTATACGTTATGACCTCAACTTGTATGGTCTGACACGCTGATTTGTAATATTCGTAACGTGTGCGTGGGGCATCGATTACGGATTAATGGAACAGTTCCATTTGACAAATCGGGTGTGGACCTAGAAAGTCTCAATATGAAATGTACTCTTTGAGCACTTGGGCAGTGTACCGTATTGAATTGTTCAATACAGTATAATTCAACAATTACTAAGGTTACGTTAACTAAAGTATATGGTTACATGGTGGGACCCACTTTAGGTTAACTTGGTAACCGAGTAAAGATATAATAGTAATTTCACTTTGTGATTATTTAATTGTTAAATAATAAGAATAAATATTTATTTATTTAATTGTTAAATAAATGATTTAATTTAACTATGATTAAAGGTTAATCATATGGTTAATTTAGTTAACTTTACTTAATGATTAAGTAAAGGTTAACCTAACCAAGGTTAAGTTAGTTAATTATGGTTAGAATAATTAAATATTTATTAACTTAAAGGTTAAGTTAAAATAATCTAACTAAAGTTAAATGTTAACTAAGGTTAGGTTAAACCAAATGAAATTCAAATTAGTTTGGAATTTATGCATTAGTATATAAAGTGAAATGAAATTGAAAATTATTAAGTTTTTAGTTTATATGTTTTGCATTTTTGGGAGCCATTTCAATTTGAGAAATTGGAATTCTTTATTTTGTGTTTTAAGTGTTAGAACAATAAAACAAATTGAATTAATGGTTACTAAATGTAATAACTAAAAATAAGATTTGTTTTATTTATTCAAGAGTTGAATAAAAGGAAAAACAAATTTAATTAAGTTAAATAATTTAACTTTGAAAAATGTTTAAGAGTTAAACACATATGCTGGATTAAAATGCTGCCATTCTAGACAATCAAACCCACCCTTGTTGATTGCTAGGATTGATCAAAGATTCATTTCATGGTGGACTTCAAAGAAAATTAATCCAAAGGCTTCATAGGTGATATTTCTCAATCTCGAATTTCAGTTAATCAAATGTTATTTTCTGTGTTCATTGTATTTAATCTTCCGCTGTGCACATGTATGTATGAGATATGTATATTGTTTATATGATGAACATAACCCATATGCAAGCACCCTAGTTGATTCGCCCAACCCAACACACCCAACAGATACGTGTCTGGAGATAAGTTCACGGATGAGCACTTAGGGATTTGACGGTAGTGATCTATATCCTTGCTTTTTCAGGATATGATTGGCAGAAGGATTATACGTATGCACTGTGACCTCAACTTGTATGGTCTACTGCACTGATTTGTAATATCCGTGGCGTGTGCATGTGGCATCGATCTCGAACTCACAGAATAGTTCTGTTTGACAAATCGAGAGTGGATCTAGAGAGTTTCACAATATGAAGTGTACTCGTTGTGCATTGGGGCAGCGTACCATATTAAATAGTTCGATGCAGAAAATTTCAGCAGACCAGACATTTAATTCAGTTTCTCTCCGGTCGTGCTCGTGTCAAGACTTAAGAGTTAAGTATATCAATTAGTTAACAATTAGTTATTGGCCAATAAGATATTGACACATGGCACATGTGGGCCAATTATTGTTTGATTTAGAAATTACCAAAATGACCTTATTTGTTGGACAAATAATATCATTATTTTATTCATTAAAATATTTATTGAATAAAATAATAATAATAATAATAATAATAATAATAATAATAATATGTGATATTATTATTTAAATTGAAATCAAATAATTAATTTTTTATTTAAATTGACATTTGTTTTTACCATGATTTAATATGATTAAATCATTTGTTTAATATTAATTAAATGGTAAGATAAGTGTAATGGGTGACATTTGTTAATAATATGCTTTAAGATGTTTCTTAATGATGAGAAAGTATTTTCTCATTTGGCCTAAATTAAGACTAAGTTCATTTAAATGATATTTCATTTTGTTTTATTTTAATTTGTTTTTTTGTTAATAATAATAAACCAAAACTAATGGCAAACACAATTGATGCCATTAGGTGAGAAAATGAAAGATAGTAATAAACAAAACACTAATAACAAACATAATGATTGCCATTAGGTGAGAAAATGAAAGATAATAATAAACAAATAAAAGAGCAATTAGTTGTTTAATTAATAATAATAATTTCGTGCAAGGTGTTGAGGGGTATGAAAAAAAATGAGAAGTGAATTTTGCTAAGTGTTAAAAAATTCTCTCAAGTGTTGAGAGAACAAAAACTCAACTATTCTATTTTTTCTTCTTCCATTTTTCCTTCTATTTTGGTCACCCATATAATAAGGTAGAAATAAAGATTCAAGAGTTGAATCATTTGTTGAAAAAGCTGCTATTCTAGCTTCCTCAAGCCCACCATGTTAAAGAACTAGAATTGTGAATGGGTTGCTTCAAAGGTGGGTATTTCAGTTCGACCAAATACCAAAGGCTTGATAAAATACTATAACTCAATCTTGATGTACTTTATATTTATGAGATAACATGTAATGTTTACTTGTGTTTATCATTCAGTAATTTGTATTCTGCTCATACACTGCGTATGTATGTATGTGATACGTATATTATATTTGAATGATAGACACAAATTCACATGCATGCACCCTAAGTTTAAAATCACTCACAGTGGGTATAGCACCTACAACTAAATCACTGGCATCACATATAACTTCAAAGGGTAACTCCCAATCCGATGCTATAATGATAGGTGTACTGATGAGTTTCTTCTTCAAAAGTTCAAAAGCTTTAAGACACTTATCATTAAATAGAACTATACTTGTTTCTCTAATAAGTTGCTTAAGGGTTTGGAGATCTTAAAAAAAAATCTTTTATAAATTATCTATAAACTCCGCATTCTTTTCACATTAGTCGGAAGGGGAAACTTCTCAATGATTTTTATCTTAACTCTATCAACTTCTATACCATGAGCAAAAATTTTATGGCCTAATATTATGCCTTCTTTGACCATAAAATGACACTTCTCCCAATTAATCACTAGATTGATATCTTCATATCTTTTGAGGACAAATGCTAATTATCAAGGCATAGGTCAAACGAATCTCCAAAAACAAAAAAGTCATCCATAAATACCTCTATGAAGTGCTTTATAATATATGAGAATATGGCCATCATACAATGCTAAAAAGTGGTTAGAGTGTTCCATAGGCCAAATGACATTCTTTGAAAGGCAAATGTACTATATGGACATGTAAATGTAGTCTTTTCTTGATCCTCCGGAGCGATTGCGATCTGATTATAGTCGGAGTATCCATCCAATAAGCTATAATACTTATGTCTGGCTAATCTATCTAACATTTAATCGATGAAGGGTAAGGAAAAATAGTCCTTGCGGTGGCTTTATTTAGCTTCCGGTAGTCCATGCATATCCTCCAACTAGTAATAATCATAGTAGGGCGTAAATCATTATTGTCATTTACTACCATAGTGATTCCTCCTTTTTTCGGTACACATTGCATCGGATTTATCCATGAGCTATGAGAAATAGGGTAAATAATCCATGCATCTAACCACTTAATGATCTTCTTCTTTACTACATCTTTTATTATTGGATTTAATTGCCTTTGATGCTCTATTGTAGCCTTGTGTCATTCCTCTAACATAATTTTATACATAAAAAATAAAGGACTGATTCCCTTGATGTTAGCAATTATCCATCTTATAACTCTCTTATGATCTCTCAAAATCCTCAATAATTTTTCTACTTGGGATTCATCAAATTGTGTAGAAACTATGACTGGAAAAGTAAAAAAAAAATCTCCAAAAAATGCATATCTTAAGTGACTCGGTTGAGGTTTCAACTCTAGCTTAGGAGGTTCTTCAATAAAAGGTTTAATGTGAGTCTGCAAGCCTTCCAGTCTATCTAGAGATTCAACTCTTATCTTGAATCTGTCAAATCTTAGAGAAAGGCTTAAAACTTGTAAGTACTATTGAGCTTAACTTCTTTCTACCTCATCTCTATTTACCACAGCATCTTCTAAAGAATCTTGACTACTATTCTTGTTAAAGACCTCTTGCACTTCTCTTTCAATAACATCAATTCTTATACATTCCTCTTCTTCATTTGGCCTTTTCATGGCTTTGAAAATATTGAATATTACTTCATCATTTGTACCCTCATAATTAATTCTCTTTTTTAGACATCAATAAGGGTTCTTTTGAGGTTAAGAATGGTCTTTTAGTATGATGGGTACTTCACAATCCTCCATATCCAACATTATAAAGTCCACTAAAAAGATGAACTTATTAACCTTTACCAAAATATCTTCAATAATACCCCTTGGATACATGAGTGAACGGTCGACCAATTGCAAGGTAACATTAATAGGTTTAGCCTTCCCCAAACCTAACTTCTTGTAGATGTATAATGGCATTAGGTTAATACTGGCGCCTAAATCACATAATGCTATGCCAAAGAATTTCTCTCTGATAGTGCATAAGATAGTGAAACTGCCTAGATTGTTTTAACTTTGGTGGCAATTTCTTTTGTAAGATTGCACTTCATTCTTCAGTGAGTGCTACAGTTTCATACTCAGCTAATTTCCTATTCTTTGATATGATATCTTTTATAAACTTCACATAACTTGACATTTGTTTTAAAACATCCGCAAAAGGTATGTTAATGTGAAGTTTCTTGAAGATATCTAAGAAATTTGAAAACTGCTTTATCTAACTGCTATTTTTATAGCCTTTGAGGGAATGGTGGAGGTGGATGGAGAGGCTGAACTACACGTTTCTGCTAAGTTTTACTAGTTTGCATTGCTGTATCTACATATTTCTGCATTTCTGCACTTTTTTGCTACTACACTTTATGTTATGCAGTATTTTTTGCATTTTCTTACCGTTCTCTAATTATATACATGCAATTATTAACAAGACTATCTAACTCCACAAAAGTCAATTTTATTTATTTTTTTTAACAAGAAGTTCATCTTTTGTGGTAATTAGTGAACAATTTATTGGACAAAAATTAGTCTGTGTAATTAAGCAATTGTCTATTCGAATATCTTTTTCTAATTTTTAATCAATTAATAGGTAGATTTACAGGACATGTGCAAACACAAAATTTTATAATTTTACAAAGCCAATTATCATAGGGACACACATAGTGTTATCAATGAATCCCATATTAATGAAAATGTCCAAAAATAACTACTTTTTAAAAGTAAAATATTATTTTAGTCACAAAATAAATTTATAAACTTTATTAATCATATACCTATTTTTCGGATCATTTTACTTTTGAAGCAATTTTGTATCTCTTTCCTACAAATCATTTAAAATTTAGATGCAAAATACACTTTAAAATTAGTTAAAATGAGTAATTTGAAGTAGAATAAGTTAAAAATTAGTAAATTTGATTGAAATGACTGAAAAACAGTGAAAGAGTAGCAAAATTTGGCAAAAAAAGTCAAAAAAGAAAGTTAAGGCTAATAGAGCATCGCACTCTCTTAGCACCCAACTCACACTACACCTCGCGTACAAGGCATGATGTAAGGTTCTAACTCATGCCATACCCCGCATGAGAGGCGAGGTGCGAGAAATTTTGGGCTTGTGTGATATTTGTCTCTCATTTATTTATTTATTATTTTCATATTTTTTTAATAGATTGATGCACAAAATTGTTTGTTCTTAATTTATAGAGTATTTTTTCAAATATATTTAAACAATAACAATATTTTTTTTTGATTTTGTGAATAAAACTATAATTTTTTGAGTTATATTATTTACAAAGATAATTTCGTCTATTCATTATCTTCTTAACTAATAAAAATTAGTCAAATAATTTTTTATTATAAAAATTCATAACCTTTTAAAAATTACTATTTTTAAACAATTTTTTTATATATTAAACTAAAATATTATTTTTATTCTTAAAATAATTTAAAAATAATTTTTTTTATATAAATATCTCATTTGTATTACAAATAGAGTATACCAATCTCAACTTTCATTACAATTGTTATACCATTTGTCTTATTGCATATATCTCACCATAAATACAACTGTTAAAATTGTACAATTATCTCCAAATTGAAAAATGGATAACTTCCTAACCTCCCTAATACTTGATCCTAAATTAAAAATTAAAAAACTTCTTAATTGCCCCTTGAACTCTTGACTTTACCATTTGGACAATGCAACTCCAAATCGATATCTTTAAAATTAATTATGTTTTCACGATTTATTTAAATTAAAAATAAATTAAGTTCTATTTAGTATATTTGACCCGTATATAACGGAAGCCGTCGAAACTTGCGATAAAGACAAACGCTATGACTTGCCAGAAGAAACAATAATAATATCGCGAGAAATTAGATTAACAAACAACAACAGCCGAGCTGACACTGCAGTCTAAACCCCTCCTACTTCCTTGCAATATAATAAAAAAAGTAATAATAAAAGAGAAAAAACACGAGTCATTCCATTGGACAGCAAACGAGGACGGACGGAGAATCGAAACGTAGAACGAGAGAGAATATAAAAGGAATTAAGAGGTGTTAGAGAGAGAGAGAGAGAGAGAGAGAGAGAGAGAGACAGAGAGAGTCGAGGAAGATCTATGAGGGACTTTGAAGACAGTGGCTCTCTGTTTATAATGGAAGGTATATTCTCTCTTTCTCTTTCATTTTTTTAAACCCTAAAATTGTCCATATTCTCTCTCATTTGACTAAATTTTACTTGGCTAAGAAACGGAATTGACTCTTTAGTGATTTAATCGTGAGAAGTTTCTGTTTCAATCATGTACTGATCTTGTCTCATTTAATCGTGACTATAAAATTAGTAACTACAGCTCTAATTTGCATATTGAGAGAAGTTGTTATTTTGGAAATTGCGGTCGGATCAAACTTTGTAACTTTGCTTTCATTTCTCTATAGGATTTGAGGTGTTTGATTATAATTCCTCCCATGTTTTGTTTTTGAATTGAACGGTGTGCTTTGTGTCAGTTGTGCAAATACGAGCAACTTTCTGGGTGAGTTATTGTTAAACAAACTGGGAGTTGAAGTTTAGTCTCAGTTGATATGATACATTTGCTGTTTGGGGAAATGATACGAGCTGTTCCCTCTCTCAAATTAGGAACTCAAGAATCACTGTATAGATATAAAATCATTTTCCATCTCCTCTCAGTAGGTGTTAAGTGTTGTGTTTTTCTTTTTATATATAAGAGCATACACATACAAATTACAATATCATAACACACATGGTTACTCATGTGCTGTCTGTTTTACATTTTCGTTATCAATATTTCAGTGTAAGATAGTTGCAAGAGGTTATCAAAACGTCAGCTGATAATGCAAATTGCTTAAAGGTAAGTATGTATAAAGATGGCTCTCAAGTGACAGGATGACCCTTTTTTCTTTCCCATTCTTATAACAAGGCAAGGCTTGCTTAAGCAGAAGCTAGAATATTAGCATATAGTTTTTCATTCAACCTGCTGTTTCCAAATTTCGGAACTCAAATTATTCCTTGAGTTACCTGGCATTATACTTAGTTGATTAGACATTCCTCTGTGGACTTCTAATCAGCATGTGTGTAAAGTCACACGCTAAAGTGATAGTATTTCCTACATAACAGTTATCAGTATCCCTCCATGACACTTACATTATTCATGAGTTTAATCCATTTCCGTTATAAGAGACTGATGGAAGCAACTAGTAGAGGGAGGGTTTTATCTATTCCTCTTTTTGATTTTGCGGAAACTGATTTGTAGGCTTGAATGAAACTTCTGATGCAATTGTATTTTATTTGTGTATTAATGATCTTTCACATCCCCGTCTCCTTTCCTCTGTTTTTTCTTTTGGAAACTAATTGCTTATTCTAAATGGAATTCTTGGGTGTAGTTGCATGTGTAAACCTGGCGTGATTGGATTATACAGGTTGGCAATTCACTATTAAACACATAATCTTTATGTAATATCCAAGGTAAAATCTTGAGGATTATGAAGAATAAATATAATTATCACAGACTTACAGAAAACAGAGGGGTCAATGGAATTCTAAAGCTAGAAGCTAGGGACAGCTTTTGGCGATCTTTAATTGGAGCTTAGGGAATACAATCAACTAATTATAATACCTTCTGTGTTTACTTAAGGACAAAAGATTAGGATTATGAAAAATCCATAAAATTATTTATATACATACAGAAAATGGAGGGAAAGAAAGGGAGTTTAAAGTAAGATGTTAAGGCAGATTTTGGCAATTTATCATCAGGAGTTGACCAAAAGAGAGTGAAAGTATCTAGTATTTATTAGTACAATAAAGAGTGGGTAAATATGAGTAAATATGCGGGACTGGGAGAAGAGGAAAGCGTTACATATGTATGTGGAAATAAAAATAAGAGTTGCTAATGATCAATTTATGCATCATTCTATGGATTGAAGAGAGAGAGTGAGAAGAGAAAGGGAAAGAGCGATTGGCTTCTTTTTGATTTTCTAAGACTTTGTATGTTGGCATATGAGTTGAATTTGTGGGTCAATGATCTTGAACTGTAGAAGAAAGGTAGTGGTAATGGGAGGTGAGACCTGTCCTAGACCTTATATTTCTCTCTTTATTGATTCCAACTACTTGATGAAGAAATTGAACTCTATATACATTGTCATGGTTATGTCATGTTTTGTTGTTATTTAGCTTAATGACTTAAACTCTTGATTTTTTTGTAAATTTTTCCTTGATTTTTGAGTGGTGCTTAAATCTCTTGGTTTGATTACTTCTTACATGGTATTTATTTATGGGTATTTTTAAAGTCCATTATTTTTTGGGTTATCATATTTTGGGATATCCTCCATATAATTTTCATACCTGTTCTTTATTTTGGTAGTTTTCTTTTTATATTTCTGCTTTTGTCTGTCGTATGGTTGGTAATTACTTTTGGTTGGCTTAATGTTGGCAACCTCAATAAATTCACATTTATATTTACAGGATATTTAAAACAGCTATTGAGTAGCTAATTGATTGAAAGTGTATCTTCTGCGTGTCAAATTATTCAAAGTCTTGATTTCTTAGTTTCATTTGTGGCATGTCTTTAATGAGGTCTTTTGGCTATCTGGAATCTTTGTTTGAGAAAATAGGTCAATTGAGTTGTTTGGGTAAACTATGGATTTCTTGAGATCTCCTTGTACAAAAGAAAGTTAATAGATTTGTGTGGGAGAGAAGGTTTGATTATTAGCTATAAAACTGCAAGGTACTAGTTAAGCGCTGTTGTTTTGTGAAGCACCAATGGATTTCCATGCTGTAGCATAAGAAAAAAGCTCATTGTACAACCTTCTGCGGTTGATATTTCAGAGTTCAGAATGCTGATGAGGCCTTCTTCCTTAAGGAACTGATTAAAACTTTCCCTTAAGATATTAGGCAACAGGGAGTGAAATCAAGGATATCAAACCTTTGGCCATATGGTTTTAGCGGATTCATTGGCTATGTCTCCCCCTAGGCAGCCAGAATATGGTCAATTTTGGTTCAACTCTTGAAGCATGTCCTCACTAATTTAACTCTTTATTTCAAAGTGCCTTTCATTAAGTGTCTTTTATTTAACAGCATTGTTATGGATAGAATTTGAGCAAACGAACAACTCTAATTTCTAAATAGATGGTACTGTCAGGTCTTGGTCTATACTTTTTTTTAATTTGGTCAACTTTGCTAATGTAGCTTGATGATGGAAGAGTTTTTTTGGTTTGCCTATCTGGAATGAAGAACTTTTGCCAAGGCATATATTATTCCAAGGGATCAAAACCAAACTTTGTTCAGGGTAATTTCTTAAATCAGTCAACTAATTGTTTATGCAATTCCTAAATCGATTTTCATAGAGAGTTTGTAGTTATTGAAGACGAAGTAATCACATAATATCTTGTAGTCATTCAGTAATGATTTGTTAGCAGCTTTTACCCTCTCCAACATGGCTGTTTTATTTTTGGGTGATATTTTCGGTCTGTGACCTTGTGAGTTCATTTGCTCCTCAAGTAACAAGTGGCCTGGTCTGTTACATCTATAGTGTTGATGTAAGACTAGCCATATAATAAATTCAAGGATGTTAGAAGAATTAGGGTTTCCGTATCAAGTGAAAGGGGGTAGAGTGTTGTAAATAGAATTAGGTTTTCAAGAATCAATTTTGGTGTCTGCTTTAGTTGCTAAGTGATGAAAAGCAGGTCACTGGGACTTTCTGGATCAAGGGAATCTGGTTGCAACTAGTTATGCGCCCAAGGTTTGTATTAAGAGAGTTGATCAGCAGAAAATGCCAGGAACAAAGATGAACTACTAGGGTTTGTAGAGAGTAACTGGTGAGGACTTGGTTTAGGTTGCAACTAATAGGATAGAGAAGTATAATTGGCTTGTTTTTGAATTATGTTGAGGTTAAAGGTTAATGGAAGTAATGCAATTGGATTCAGGATTATAGTAATGTTTTGAGGTCAAATTATGATCATCCAATAAGTTTTGTGGGCTGTCTTTAAGGCCAGTGGTTGCTGTTAAGAAAGGTTAGGATCTCTTGGCATCACAAGTTGGGTAGTTTGTACCACACTATAAATAAAATCTAACAATCATCGTTAGAAACCTAGGCATCATAGAAAAATCAGTTTGCAACCACAAACAAAAAATTAAGCTAAAAGTTATTAATTCATTCATTCATGTCCCCAAACTACAGGTTATGCTCATATAAAGGGTTGTAAATACAGCTTACAGAGTACCAAAATCATTAAATAAAATTTGGAAACAGACATCAATGACTCTTTCAATTAAGAACATTCAAAACCGTTTGACTAATTATTAGACATCCCCTACAGTGCTCGCGAAGAATTAAGAGTCTGAACTGGGTTTAACTTAAGTGGGTTCTAGTAGATGTATTACCATGTTTGTCAGCAGTCAAAAAAAAAAAAAAGTGAGAGAGACCATTGGATGATTATCTTCTTTTAAAAGAAGATTCTTTAGGACTACTTGGATTAAACTCTTGGGCCGTCTTTAACACTGATAACCATACTATTTGGCTGCTCCGCTACCTTCTGGTCCATGCATGAATTGGAGGGCTATTTGGATTTTAAAACCTTTCTTCTTTTGTCAAAAGTTTGAAGAGGTAAGTAGCTCCTTGGACAAGCAACTGGCAATATATGGCAATCTTGTTTACAAAAATGCTTTTTGTTTGACAATGTTCAACTTTTGTTAGCCTCTGTTTGGATCACTAAGAGGGAGGAGTCTTGAATTGTTATTCTCTTCTTTGTTTGATATGTATTCGCCAATTTCCACCTGTAGACAACATAGATTTTTTATGAAATGAAAGCGACAAAATTCGTGTACATAAAGGTTGTTTCAATCAATAGCTGAGTGCTGTCAAGATGTTTCGATTATAATGATTTTACTCCGACAGTTACATGTTTATCCTTTTCTTGATATTAATTGCTAGAGTATAATATTTCTGAATAGTATATCTGGCACACAGTAAACCCTTTGGCTTAGCCTGCTTATTGCTAAATAAAGTGTATGTACAAAATTGCCTAAACCAAATATAAAAATTAATCTGTTTATAGGCAATATCTAGAAATGGAGAAAATAAACAGATAGTAGATGGTGATGGCTCCCTTTTAGGTATCTTGTACTCAGTTCGTTGATTCAGAGAAATATGAAGAATTTTGGCTAGACTAGCTTTATGCGGAAATTGACTTCCATTTCATGTAGTTCTGGATTGATGATCTTTATATTCCATTTCAGCCATTTTCAAGTTTCCATATTCAGTTATTTATGGGGCAAGAAAATCTGTTTGTCCCTTAATCTTTATGCTGCAAATTTGTGTTATTATGTATGATTAAATCATGAATATGCTGACATGTGGAAGGAGCAACAACTACAACTACTTACTGCAAGAAAGTTCTTCAACTTTGTATTCCGCATCTTAATATAGAAATTAAATGGGGTAAGGTGTTGACAATCCTTAGCATGCTTGTAAGGATCAGTTACCATACATAATAAAAATATGGTTTCCACTCTATAAGGCATTCTAACTTCCAAGTAATTTTTTGCAAATGTTTGTTTCATTTATTTTTATTTTCTACCTTGAGTAACTCTGCTGCATTAATTAATGCGAATGTCTAGATGTAATTGCATGAGAGTATACTCCAGCATCCAACTGATCAATTAATACTAAAGGGCTTAATGTGTGGCAGGTGGATCCCCAGAGCAGGAATCAGTAGGTTCTGGTACAAAAAGGTCCAGTGTATCGTCTGGAAGTAGGTCTCGTAGTTGCAAAGACTTTCTTCATAAGTTTGTGGACAGTGAAATTCTGACTTCAAAACTAGAGGATTGGTTTGTATCAATTTCAGAAAAGTCAGCTCAGAAGAGACCAGCCTTTGATGCACCTTTTGAGTTGATAGAACTTCAAAAATTTGATTATGCGCTGGAAGGGGTTTCATTTCAGCAGCTGATTCGGATGCCTAATGCTGTTTATGCCTCGACATCTGACACGGTAGAAGCAACAGCTTATCTTGCCATTGAAGATTTTCTACACGCAAGTGTGAAGGGCTTGTGGGAGGCATTTTGGAGTCAGGATGAGCCCATGCCTTTTTCTGTTGCCTGCCTAAACAATCCAAACTTAAAATTCTATCAGGCTGAGAAGGCAATAGCTAATGGGAAACTTGGAGGTCTTTGTGGTACTGGTATATTGTTGAAGAACCCTAGACATCCACATGCGAAGTGGGATCATATTCTTGAATTGGCTCTTCTGAGGTCCGGTATTAGAAACCTAGCTGTGGATAGCGATCAGCGGCCATCTTTATCTGTTCTAGGTGAGGCATTTTTCTATGCTCTCCGTATATTATTATCAAGAAGCTTAAGCAGGTTGAATTTTTCGCTGAGTGCAAACACAGTGTTTGTTCTCCTTGTTGATTCTCAATATGGTGGGGTTGTGAAAGTTGAAGGAGATGTAAATAAATTTAATTTTGATGTGAATAATGTTTATGACTCTGCTGCTGAGTGGATAAAAAAACATTGTAGAATTGCAGTCTCTCCAATTGATAGGATCTGGAACAAACTTGGAAATGCCAATTGGGAAGATATTGGTGCATTACAAATACTTTTTGCAACCTTCCATTGTGTCATACAATTTGCTGGATTGCCTAAGCACTCAATTGAAGATTTAGCTGCTGACCATGGTTCTCGCCTCCAAACAAGAAGACTGGAAAGGCAGTTGGGGGATACTGGAGTGAATGGAAATGGTCTATTTCGGCTCCAGCAACACAGTGTTTCTAATGAAATTGTTGAAGTTCAGGATGAATCCATCAAAATTGAGTCTGAAGAGTTGTTGAAGCTGGAAATAGGATCTATATCATGGTTGGAGGATTCAAATATTCAAAATGGTTATCAGATTAATGAAGTCCTCAGTAATGGTGAACTCACGTATTACATTGCCTCACCTGTTGAAGAATCAGGCAAGTCTCTGTTTCTATATGTTGGTTCCCATCCTTCTCAGTTGGAACCAGCATGGCAAGACATGAATTTATGGTATCAAGTACAGCGACAAACAAAAATATTGACTGTCATGAAGCAAAAAGGTTTTTCTAGCAAATATCTGCCACAGTTGAGTGCATCAGGCAGGATTGTTCACCCGGGTCAATGTCGCAGACCCAGCTCAGGTGGAAACTGTGATCACCCTTTGTGTGGCACCCCAATTCTTGTGACCAGCCCAGTTGGTGAAACAGTAGCTAATATGGTAAGTGAAGGTCAATTCGGTTTGGATGAGGCTGTCAGGTGTTGCCATGATTGCTTATCTGCACTTTGTACTGTCTCTTCTGCTGGAATTCGGCATGGAGATATCCGGCCAGATAATGTAATTTGTGTGAGATCTGGAGTGAGGCATCCCTATTTTGTCCTTATTGGTTGGGGACATGCGATACTGGAAGACAAGGACCGCCCTGCAATGAATCTTCATTTCTCATCAACATATGCTCTACAGGAGGGAAAATTGTGCTCAGCTTCAGATGCTGAGAGCCTGGTTTACATGCTTTATTTTTCCTGTGGTGGGGCTTTACCTGATTTGGACTCAGTTGAGGGGGCATTGCAGTGGAGAGAGACCTCTTGGTCAAGGAGAATAATTCAGCAGAAGCTTGGTGATGTCTCAACTGTCTTGAAAGCTTTTGCTGATTATGTTGACAGTTTATGTGGAACACCTTATCCCATAGATTATGATATATGGATAAGAAGGCTGAGGAGAAATATTCATGAAGAAGATCATGGGAAGGAAATTGACACATCAGCATAGGACCTTGTTGACTGTCAAATATTGGCAGAAATCAAAGCTCTATATTCATTCTGATCACTATTGTTTGCTGCCAGAAAATTATATTTGAAGTCTCGAAATACTTGGAAGTCATTGGGGTAACTGATATGGAGTTTCTGATCTTTCAGATGAATGGCAGTCACATACTTTTCGAGAATGGCTCAAGTCCAGAGAAGCAGCTCAGTTAGGGCACTTACTTTTTAATTGTTCTTTATCACATGGACCTTTGTTCTTGGAAATATCCGGGACTGAGTTTCTAAGAGATGAGCCTGAGTGTGAGCTTTTCTACAGATTCTTCCTAGTTTGGATTGGGTAATTACAGATTATCTGGAAATGCTGCAGCCAGTCTCCTGGTTCTTCCTAGACGCTTTGAAAACTCGATTGCCATATGCGTTTTTGTTGAGTTTCTTGTATGGTATACCTATTATGATAGTTTCTTGTAAAGATAGGAGCCGTTAGATTGACTTTTTGGCAATCTGTGTATTTCTTATGCTGAGATCGACTGGCTTGAATTATCCCGCTGAAGGCATCACCCTTGTATGTAAATGGGCTGTGTGAGATTTGGGCATTCTTGGTTTCCCTTCATCTAGCATTATCTGGCTCATTGGGGCCATCACATTCTCTCTAGTCTCTTACACTTTCCTTTCTTCTTTGTGATTTCGGATAAACAATAAATGACATGCTAAAACAAGCAAGGGAAGATATAAACATACCAAATAATTACGGTATGTTTGGGAGTAATGTTTTGGTTTACAAGTAATGGCTTCTAAACTTGGGAAGTTTGGGATGCTATTAATAAAGTGCTTTTATCACAGTGTTTTGATTATTATCGGTTTCTTTTAGTGTTTTTCAAAAAAGCAAGTGGTTTTTGGCAAAAATTATTAACGCTTTTTAGAGTGTTTAGTGTGTATGGTTGATAATTATTTAAAATTCTAGTTTAGGTAAAATTTAAGAGGAAGGGAGAATTGAGTCTGTCCTAATATTAAAATAATAAATGTAAAATTAAAGTTATAAATCAAGCAAATCAATAATTTGGAAAATTATTGCGAGTAAGGGAGAAAGAAATTTAATATTAAATATTTATGTGGTTTAAAACTTTATAATTTATGTCCACGCCTTAAGTAATCGCCTTGAGGATTCTATTGATATTGTTTTAACTTTTGGCTGAGAAACAAATACAAATACACGTGATTTTGAAGGTGTTAAAAAATTTATATAATAAATTAATTTTTAATGTACCAATTAAATTTATAATGAATATTTCACTAAAATTTTAAAGTGTTTCATACAACCATTTAAATAACCAAATAGAAGAGATAATCTAAATACAAATTAATCGAGTGAATGTAAATGTTTAAACACTTTTAATTATATTTGATTAAATATGGAAGAACACTGGATCTTAAGGATGTTAAAATGTGATGACTTGATGTCCTTTGAGTTCTTAAATGAGATATTTATAGAAAAATGAAAAAATTACTTATTTCTAGCCGTTATAGTGCTTTTCACATCCAAACTAGATGATCGCTTTTCTAAACAGCCAAATTTCTTTTGAGCAAGTTAGCTATTGACTCAAACTGGTTTTGAAACCAATTATTAGTTTGGCACTTTAAACTGCCAAATCACTTTAACCAAATCTTTTAACTGCTTTGCACCATTCATTTTGCATATGCTTGAATGAATTGACCATAACATATCATAAAAAACTCCAATTTAACTTTAGTAAAATTATTTGAAAAGTTGAGAACATTAATCTTCTATTGATGTCAAGGTTGTGCAAAAATTCAATCTCATGCAATGCCAATAAAATTTTAAAATATTATTCTGTTTTGTTAAAATATCTCATTTACATCATTTTGTTCTTATTTTTTAAAATTTTCAAAACTTATCACTTTAGTTTAGAATCATTGTTTGGCTTTATTGTTTAGAATCATCAAATTTTTTACGGTCTTTTAGGCTAACATTATTAAATAATGTAAATACTTCTTTAACAAATAATTTACTTTTGGGTTCTAAAGTGAGATCTTTTAAAGCCTGTTAGAGGTTTGGGTCTTCGAAAAACATCCTACGTTTATTGGATGAAGTTTTGAGTATTAGATGATAGGTTTAAAGTTCAAGGGGAATGAGCCTTTAGCTTGTGATGGGGTTGGGTCCTAAATCTAAGGAATTTAATCTTAGGTATTAGGTGTTAGATTTGGAGTTTGAGTCCTTATAATGTGTTCTAATTTTAGGGGATCTAATATTGGGTCTTAGGGATTGAGCTTAGAGTATAGAGAACAGGTGCCTAGGGTCTCAATGGGGGTTTGAGTCTTTGTACAAACATAATGTTTTAAACTAATACAAACCCTAAATCCTATTAAACCCCGTGCATTTCATGTAAAAAGATCATCAAGCATCATTAAGTAGGATCCCATAACCTTTACTCTTCATTCATCGTTGTTTAGCACTCAACTTCTAATTACTAAATACAACTTCTAATCATTCATCATTCTTAACTTGTAATCCATTTGCCAATGTTGAAATTTCGGATCTAATCCACCTTTTTTGGTCATTCTTACATCTTGTATTGTCACCAAAATACCTCAAAAGCCCTAAAACATAGGTCTTTAATACTTTCTTCTGCCAGAGCTTACAGACTGAAACCCTAGGGAACACAACCTAGTTTTTATCTTACGTCATCCTTGACGAATATAACATCATGTCTTTAGGCATTTTCCCATTACAACAATAGCTTTATGTCCATTCCAAAGCCCTATATTCATAGAGGAACGTCTCCCAATCACATGCACAAGGCCTTTAAGGTATGTCTCATTTGGCTATTCTAAAACTAGGGTTCAAACGACCTAAATCGTTGTTTTTTTTTTCTCCAAACGTGTTTGCTTAACTTGCATTACTTATATACATACACATGACACCCTAAGACACACGTCCTCTTTATTATTTACTATGTAAGCTTAGTTCGCATACCTTTCACAATTTAAGGCTGTGATTAGATCTGAAAAATTTACCTTTCTTGAGACAATTAGAGTAATTTTACAACAATAGGTTTTTCAGACTTTAGGAGATCTCAAAGATCTAGTGGGCCTTAGTTCTGAAATCACAAGAGTGAAAAGGCTGAGACCCTTTTTACAAGTCTAGGCCATATTTTCATACAACCTACCATATCAATATGAGAACTATTGTAGCCAATCGGGTTATGCCAAATCACGTTATTGAATACCGCCTCAAATATTTTTACGAATCCACTAGGGAGTTTGGCTGTGGTTTTTCAATGGCAAAGTCTATGCAAAAAGGTGGGAATTTGAGAAATATGCTCACGAAGTTCAAGGTGAATCTTTTCACCATGAGGAATCTCAAAACAGCTTCCATGTAAAGCTAAAGGAAGCATAAAGAGGCGATCAAGCTATAGAAACCAATTTAAGGGCTATAACCTATGTCATGAAGGATGGCTTGCAAGAGGCATTGTAAAAAAACCCAAAGGAATTGCTCAATCTACTACCACGATTAAAACAATAAGCATACCTACAGCTATGACAACCGCACCAAATGCTACCCATATTACATTAAAAAAAGATACACAGATAGCATCAATCAATAATGGCACATATGAAATTAAAATTAATGCACTTAGTCGATCTAGAATTTTAGCAACATTTAATCAAGTTAGCCGTAGTAACCCTATGGCAGATATGAACTATGTACCTCGCACGCTATACCTTACCGAGATTCTTGACATGCCATTTCCCAAAGGCTACAATATGCCATCATTTTCTCTGTTAACTGGTAAGAAAGAAAATCCCAAGAAACATGTCGGGAGGGTCATCGACTCTTTTGGGGCATATGCCAATAATAAAAATCTATGGCTTAGGGAATTCTCCAAGTTCCTTAGAGGTTATGCATATACTTGGTATGCCTTATTGCCCATAGGATTCATCCTTAATTGGAAAGAGAGGGAATCAAAGTTTTATAGGAATATTTTCAAAGTAAAGAGAGAGTTATCATAATCTAGCTCAACCAAATCAAACAAGGCTACTTTGAGTTTCTGGTTGAACATATGAGACAATTCAGAGACCTGGTACTAGATTGCTACTAGTAGAAGAGGAAGAAGAGCTTGTAGAGATCTATGTAAGCAATATGATGACTGAATGCCAAACCTACCTCAAGAATATAAAGATTGTCTCATTCATCAAGCTTGTAGAGGTTACCAAAAGGATTGATTTATTAGTTAAAAGTCTTTACTAGCAAGTAGTGGTGACCCAATGAGAAGAAGTAGATAGATCCAAATGCTATATAAGTGGATGATAAGACTAGGTCATATGACAGACGACCATCAAGAGAAAATACTAAGGAATAACCCATTAACTATAAAAGACGTGAACACCCTTCTTATTTAGAAGATATTTAATGGATTTATATGGCCCTACCTGCCAAGAAGGGCCTTGACTGAAAAAGAGAAGAGAAGTCAAAATATCTATTGTTTGTATCAGATATTCAATCACCCTACTATGCACTAAATGTACCTTCAGTAGTTGATCTACTACAAGATTAAAGAATTGAGTTTGGAAGTGATTAACAAACTACCATGTAGACCTTAACTAGCTTCCATGACATGAAAAAGACAAGGTGATTGTGGTTAACCTACTCAAGTACACTGAAGACATCAACCCTATAAAAAGAAATATGTCAGAGGAAGTAGTAGTAATCATCTAAAAGGAGGAACCTAAGAAGCCAAAGAAGAGGATATAAGATCCATTTAGTTAAAGCCTTATAACAGAATCCTAAGTTCAAATATTTATTTGATTAGTTAGAGTATAAGCCTGAAGCATGAGAAGCTGCCATTAAAGCTCTCTCTAAAATCTTAGCACAATTAGGCTATAATCTTATACAGTTGAGGCCAAGATCAATAGAGCCTATTTGGAGACCATCAATGCCATAGTTTTCACCAACAAGGATATGGAGATGTAAAACCTAGACAATGGATGAAATCAGTGGCTATAATCAAATTAAGATTATTCTAAGGGATGCTAAAAAGAAAATATTTCACATTCCCTTTGGAACTTCTACTATATGGTCATATCACCAGAATCATAATAGTCTTTTATTCGGAATAAAATCATTATCTTTTCCTTAACAAATTTATTTATTTTTTCTTTTTAATTGAATTACAACTAATTAAATATGCAAGATTTTAGGAGGATAAGGGGTCAAACATAATGTTTTAAACTAATACAAATCCTAAACCTTATAAAACCCTTGCATTGCACGTAAATAATATCATCAAGCATCATTAAGCAGGATCCCATGACATGTACTTGTTATTCATCGTTGTTTACTACTTAACTTTTAGTCACTAAAGAGAACTTCCAATCATTCATCATTCTCAACTCATAATACATTTTCCAGTATTGAAATCTCAAATCTAATATATCGTTTTGGTCATTATTACATCCTGCATTGTCACCAAAACACCTCAAAATCCTTTGAACATAGGTTTTTATACTTTTTTATACTGCAACCTACAACCTGAAACCCTAGGGAACACAAACCCTAGTTTTTGTCTTTAGTCATCCTTGACAAATATAACACCATGTCTCTAGAAAATTTCCCATTATAACAGCAACTCTATGTTTGTTCCAAAGCCCTACATTCATATAGGTACATTGCCTAATCATATGAACAAAGCCCTCAAGGCAGGTCTTTTTTGGCCATTCCAAAACTAGGGTCCAATAACTTAAAACTCTAGTTGCTTGTTCCATATAGGAAATGTCTTTACTCATCCTGCATTTCTCATGCACATATACACGTCACCCTAGGACAGGTGTCCTCTTTATTATTTATTATGTAAGACTTGCTCATCATTATTGAGCACTTAACACTAGTTATTAAATATAACTTTTAATAATTCATCATTCACAACTCGTAATCCATTTGGTATTATTGAAATCTTAGATCTAATATACCTTTTCGGTCATTCTTGCATCCTTTATTGTCACAAAAGCACTTTAAAGACCTCAAACATAGGTATTTACTTCATCTACCATAGTTTACAATTTGAAACCTGCTCGTCCTCGAGACACGTCTAAAAATTAAAGAACTAAAAACTAAAAGAAGAAAACTAAAACACAGGGTCAATAAATGATTAACAAATTGTCTCAAAGAATTTTTTTATTACAAATCTTAAGAAAATTCTAAATGCCATAACAATTTAACATGTCAATCCATTATTCGTTCTACCCTATAAGTGACTTGCTTGGTGTATATGCGTATAGTTAGTATCATTAGTCACATACACCCTGATTTGTTTAGGCACACAAGTCAAGGAAATGGTTTTTATGAATTTTTATTTATATAAAGCTCTATAGGATTATTTTTCATATCACTCTCCACTAATATAGATGCACACATCATTAAAGATCAGTTAGGGATTTATTTAGCTTGTAATGTAGGGCTTAGGGTGAGGGTAGGATAAGTGGATTCTGTTTCAATTTAACTTATACCATAAGCATACTAGAACCTTTTCAAACATTGTAATCCCTGATTGAGTCTCCCCCAAACTTAATTCCTTCATTCCTTTGTTGATTTGTTGCTCAAACTTTTCTTTTTCTTGTTAAGCTAAGAAATTTTAAATTTGTTTTTTTGTTTTTATTGTTTGAATTGAACTAAATTCCCCTAAACTTAAACTTTTGTACTTTTTTGAGCAATCAAACTAAATTTTATTCTTCTTTTCCCCTTCCTATTTCTATAGACCCAATCATTCGTATAATATTTTAATAGGACTAATATGCATACGGTGTGAAGGATGTTATGAGGAGAATTTTTGGCTAAGGTGTAATTTTTTGTGGTTAATCAAAGAAAAAAGGTATTATGGCTCAAGGAGGGTGACTAGGATAAGAATTATATAAGGGTATGCTAGAAAAGCTCAAACGGTCCAATGATAGCCTAAAACTATTTCCTAAATCATGTATAACCTAGGATTTTTCCTCGAGTGATACTCAAACATGTTATAGAATAATTTGGAGACCTTGGTATTCTTGTAGGTATAAATCTTCTAAATAAGCAAATTAACTACATGATTCTAACTACGTGCCTAATAGTTCAAGGGGTCACAAAATGAGGTCGAACTTGTCATTAGATTAAATATGCAAACAATTATAACAACTATTTTTTTCAAAAGAATGTAGCAATTGAAATAATATTTTTTATTTTATATTATTGACTACTAATCATTCAACCAATCCAATACTAACAACGAAAAAAAAATATAGGACGCAAAATAAAACATTTAAAAATAGCAATTATAAAGAGCAAGCATGAAAAAAAAGTAGTAAATAAACAACGATAAGTATCTTCCTCCCTAAACTTAAAATTTACATTGTCCCTAATGAAAAAAAATAAAAATGAGAATAGAAAACTTCATTGGTAGATGATGGCCTAGTGTTGTGGTGTTCAGATCAAGAGGCCAAAATTATTGTTAGAGTTTGTGCCCAAAGCCTTCAAGTGATGCATTCCAAAACTTGAAATTCAAATTTCCACTTTTGAACCTTGTTGATTGATGTCGAATTCTTGGTTAATTTGGTGTTTGGAGTATTTAGATTTGAGAGAGAAAAGTGAGAAATTATTTAAGGTGTTTAAGGGAAATTAAGAGAGTATTTAAAAAGGAAGTGCTTAAGTTAGCGCTGTGGTCTGATCTTAGGGCACCGCAACGCCATAACTTGGGTTTTAAAGATTCAAGTTTGTTGGTCTTGGTACTACGGCCTAGCTTCCTCGGAGCCATAGTGCCACTTGTTGTCTAGGCTTTATAATTACTTCTGTTTTGAGCTCCCTTAAACCATGGCTTGTAGGTTGCATCAGATCTTTTTTCATGCTTTATGTGGAGTTGAATTGATATTTTAACACACAACTAGAAAGAAAAAAAAAATTAAAAATTAAAAATAATATTAAAAATTAACTGGGGTTGCCTCTTAAGAAGCGCTTGATTAGTCTTTGACTTGATATATTCTAGATTTATGGTGGATTAAATTGCACATTGGAGGCATTTTTCCCATTGAACACTCCTCCCTTGTGATGCTCTAATGTTTGCTTAATGACCTTGCCAATACTTTTTCTTGGTTTACATAGTGCTAAATGATGATCTTAAAAAATTAAGCTCGACTTTCTTGATTTGATCTTGCCCAGAAGTGTGAATCTTGATGGTTGGTATCTACTTGCTTTTCCATAATATTTATATCCTTTCGTTTCTTATTCCTTGTCCTATGCATATTTACATTTTCATAAGCTTTGGGTAGAATTGCATCTATCCCCTTCAATTTTAGGACTCATTGTTGTTGATCTGGATGTACACTATCAACCCTGAAATAGTCCTCTGATTCACTTAGAAGTTTTATTTCCTTAAAGACTTGAAAGTTACTATTTTATCTTGCACTTGTACTATTGATTCTCTTTTTCCCATGTTAATTAGAGCTCTCATGATAGCTAAAAATGGTCAACCGAGAATGATCGGGATCTCTCAATCTTCCTCCATGTCAAGAACAACAAAATTTATTAGAAGTATGAACTTATTAACCTTTACCAATACATTTTTGATGATGCACTATGGATACATGAGAGATATATCCGCAAGCTGCAAAACAATTGTGGCAAGCTTTACTTCTCACAGTCCTAATTTTTGAAAAATGGATAGAGGCATGAGATTGATGTTAAATCCAAGGTCACATAAAGTTTTTTCAAAAGTTGAATCACCAATAGTGCAAGGGATTGTGAATCTCTTGGGTTCCTTTTTTACTTTTATGGCAACTTTTGTTGAAGAATCACATTATATTATTTTATAAGCTTAATTGTTTCATAATTCTCTAATATTCTTTTCCTTAACATCACCTTATTCATAAACTTCACATAATTCAGCATTTGCTCCACGACATCTATAAAAGGAAAGTTTATGTGAATTTTTGTGGAAATATCAAGGAATTCAGAGAATTGTACATCCAACTTCTTTTTTTAACAAAACTATTTGAGGATACGACAATGGGGGAAGTAATAATAGGAGGATTGTATAGAAAAGTAATAAAGTTGGATTTTGGATTTACCTTGGACGATTCTACAGTAACCTTTCCTCTTTGTCTTTAATCACCTTTGGTTCTGGAGCTTCTACTTCTTTACTACTCTTAAGAGTGATAGCTTTACAATGCTCATTTGGATTAGTCTTCGTGTCACTTGAAAACTTCCCTGATGATTGGCCTTTGATTGCGTTGGTAAATTGACTAAATTTGTACCTCTAAGGGCTTCATAGTGGCATGTTGGTGCAATGGGTTTCAATGCTATCAAGTTGGGCCTTGTCCTTGTTAAACCTTTCCGTTATCACAATAATAAAATAGTTTAAAATGTCTTCTAGTGAAGGCTTCTTCTCAGCTATTGGTTGATTAAATCCACGTAGAGGTTGTAACATATTTCTTGAATTGCCATATACAAAGTTCTCATGATTGCGAGGTCTCGAATGATAATATGTAAGCAAGTTGTTATCTCGGTAATTGATTTCAGTTGTTAACATAATGGACTTGTTGCAGGTTAAGACATATTAGCAACCATCTCCAGATCTTTGCTTGGTGAAACCTCTCTAGCATTTAGTGTAGAAATTTGATTAGCTAAGGTTAAGACTTAAGCTAAAAGTGCAACCAAAGGATTAAATTCATGATATCGCACGGCCTTCCTCACAATAGACCTCTCATTGGGAAATTGATAGTTGTTACATGCCATCTCTTCCAACTAATATGAGCTTCATAAGCTGTTTTGGATAACAAAGTACCACAAACTGCACATCTATAATAATTCTTATTTGTCTATTCAACTAATTGTAGAATAGTTAGATTTGGAACCAATCTTGGTATCCATGCTGTAGGCACTTCTAAATAAGATCTTTAAATCACTCCCATGCTTCATAACAAGGCTTAAAATCCATTTGCCGGAATTATGTGATTTCTCCCCTAAGTTGAGAAGGATTCAGTAGAGATAAGAACTTAGTAAAAACAATTTGAGCAAAATCCTTCTGTGTTGCAATGCTATCCAGTTGCAAATATTAGAGCCAACCCATCACCTTAACCATTAGAGAAAGGGAACAAGTACAACCAAATGATGTTTTTCGTTACTCTATTCATCTTGATAGTGTTACAAATCTCTAAGAACATAGAAAGATGAACACTGGGGGTCTTTACTTGGCAATCTATCATGTTGATTTTTTTTACCATGCTAATGAGAGCCAGCTTCAACTCAAAATTGTTGGTATTGATTTCTTGATGGTAAATCCCTGAATAATTAACATTAACCATTGGCTTGAAATAATCTAGCTAGGCCTATGGTTATTGGTTGTTGCCTTCTCCAGCTATACCCTGAGCTTTGTCTTTTCATTCTCTTTTAAGCCTCTACAAAGTACACTTTACTTTTAGCTACTAGCTCTCCTCATACACCTTTAAAACAACCAAAACAACTAAAACTCAACAAAATAAAAAAAATACCTAAAATAAGATCAAGTCACTTAACCACAATATTAGTAAGAACTCAAAAACTACAATCTCTGGCCATAGTGCCAAAAACTTGTTGGTGTGACACAAGTAGATACAAAATTGCAAGTACACGAGTCATGAGTAAGTAATCAAGTAATGAGTAAGTATCGTTTCATGAGGATTGTTTTTTCAAATTAATGTTAATTACTATGAATGTTCACAATATAATTTTATCTAGGCTACCTTAATTCTAGAATTATGAAAAATAAATGAAACTAAGCTAAACAAATTGACAATTTATGAGATGGAAAATCTATAATAAATAGGATCTTAAGGTTTTAATTTCACTCTATTCTTTCTATATTCTTCCTGTTTGGTAATTATTAACTAATTCATTTCAATTCATTAATAAAAGGATTAAGATTATCTCATTATCTCTCTCGAACGCCGAATCAAATTTTATGCATACACATTTAAGTTGATATCTCTATCTAACTTATCTATCTATACATTTATTAAACAAACCTTAAAGTGAATACCAAAGAGCTAATACCTTTTTGGCTCAATAAAACTAAGGTTATGTTTCATAATTCCAATGAACGAATCAATCTCTCCCGAGCATTAAATTCATACATCTAAGTCAACTAATTTATTTTCTAACAAATTAGAAGCATTAAACAAAGATAAAAATAAATGATTTGAACTTTACTAAGTTAATAATTAATTAAATAATCCAAACATAGTATTAATAGTGAGCTACATCAAACCTTAGAATGAAAGTTTAGCCATACATAATATAATCATAACTAAATCATTAAAAAATTCATAGTTGCAAATATGTTTAAACAAATAATATTTGTAATACAAATCTCAATTAAACAAGGAAAAAGAGATAAGGATGAAGAAATCTTATGGAAAGGATCTTCAAGCTTGAATCCATCAAGAATCTTCAACCTTCAAGTTCCTCTCTCTAGAAATTAGCTCAATCTTCCTTATACATTCTATCTCAAAACCCCTTTGCGCTCCCATTATCCTCTCCCTCAATAGTGGCATTTGGGTTTCTATTTATAGGTTCCAAATAGGGTAAAATTTAGGGTAATCTTAATTTGCTGGTGGGGCTGTGACTAAGAAGACTTGAAGCTAGGGCACTAAGTTTCTAGATGAAGTGGGGCTGCAAGCCTAAGCTTCTGGATGATTTAGGGTTGGGGCCTTAAAGCTTGAACTTTTTTCTTCCAATTCTTGCTTCGAGGCCACAGCTTGATATTTTAGAAATGATTGTTTTTCCCATTTTCTTTAATTTTTGCTCTTCTTGATGCGTCACTTTGTTGAAACCTATAAAATAACAATAATATATATAAAAAGTCATATATTCATACTTATATTGAGCAATTATCAAGTTTAAGGAATCAAAATATGATATATAAAACGCATTTATCAAAACCTTGGGGGAATATAAACACTAGGTTTCATCTTAAGTCATCATTTACAAATATAGCAACACGTCTCTAGGTGTTTTCCTTATTACAATAGCAGTTCTGTGTATATTCCAAAGCCTACATTCATATAGGTAAATTGCCAAATTACATACACAAAACCCATGAGGCTTATCCCTCTTTCTATTTAAAACTAAGGCTCCTACGACCTACAACCATAGTTTCTTTTTCTATATAGGAAACATCTTTAATCAACATGCATTATTCATACACATTTACATGTACCCTAAGGCACGTGTCCTCTCCATTATTTATTGTGCTGCTGCCTTTTTCGAGATAGCCAAAGTAAATTTGCAATATCAAGTTTATTGGACTCTAAGAGATCTTCAGATATATGGTGGGCCTTACTCTTGAACTCATAGGGGTGAAGAGACTAAAACCCATTTTTAAGGACTAGGTCATATCTTTATAGAGTCTACCATGTCAGTGTGAGAACCAATGCAACCTGTAGGGTTTCGCCATGTCAGGTCTATTAAGGTCGGTGCTTACGTGCCATTCCAGAATGTATATATACTTGTGTATTTATATAAGTGTACATTCCCATTAAATCACTAATATCTATCTATATGGTATTATGCAATGTTACGTTACAGAGATTATAGATCTAAAGGAGTTCGGATTAGATCTGAAGGAGTTTAGATAAGGGCTTATAGTTAGCCACGCTGAGAGATATAAATGCTAAATATTAGCATAATTAAGTGTTAGCTGGTTATAATATTAAGCAGATCCAAGAGTTAGAGTCTTGTCTGTAATGAGACATAGACATGGGAATATTAAAATTAAATAATTGCAATTAAAATTTTAAAATATTTTGTAAGAAAAAATAATTATAAATTATTAAAAAAATTACTTTAAAATATAACAAAATAAAAATACTTCAATTTTGTTTTCAAAAAGGTACACCCCACGAGATATGTCGTGCTGAGCCTGTGATAGGCCTATGCCAGGCCCAGCAAGACATGGCTAGGCACGCTCATGTGCTGTGCTAGGCTGTGTTGTCTAAGCCACAATTGATTTGGAATAGTTAACAACCTGTCCTGAAGCTTTCTCATAACACAACAACAGTGGTTTAATAATTCTGCAATCTTCTAATCTCCCCCTATAGAATAAAAAGTTATCATTCGCGAAAAATAAATGAGTAATAGGCGGGTAAGAGGGAGCAACACCTAACTCTATTAGTAAACCATTACTCTTAACCTAAGCTAAGAGAGCCTATAACCTATATTCACACGAAAGGAATAAATAGGGTGAAAGTAGGTCTCCTTGTCTCAAACTTTTAGAAAGTTGTAAATATCTGGTTACTTAAGAAACTGTCGTAATACACTACATAATTTTCTCCACCCAATCTTTTTGAAACCTTAATCTATCCATTACCGCTTTTGTAAAGTAATTATAAGGATTTTCTAGAAAAAAATAAAGCTTCTACTCAACTTTGTCATATGTCAGATAAAGTAATTATAATAATTTCTCCCAAAAAAAAAAACTTCTACTCAACTCTTTCATATGGTTCTCCCGTCCCACCAAAAAAAAAAAAAAACATTATATGCCAATACTTCTAGAAAAATATGTCAAGGCATGCCATCAATGGCAAATGACTTAATTGGGTACATTTGGTCAAAAGCCCTTCCCCTTCAAACAGTTTCATCAAAAGAAAATTATTTGCCTCTTTGACCTTCACCTTTGCCTCTTCCACCTTTACCTTCAAAACACCCAGCATAGAATCCATAACAACCTCGTCAACCTGCCTTACTGCTAACCATTAGCAAAATACTCAAAAATTACAGTACCAAAATCCCCTGGAACATCTCTCCACCGCCTCTCTTTATCATAAAGGCCCTTTATTTCATTCTTATTATGTCTTTGACTAGCCTTCATTTGGAAAATTTTAGAGTTCCAATCCCTGCCCTTTAACCATAGAATCCTCGACCACTGACGTCAGTACGTCTCATTACGATCATACAACCTAGAAAACTGCTTCTCTATTCTTCTTACAGCATTCATATCAATAATAGGAGCCACCTCAATCAATTCAACAAGTTGCTTTTTAAGAAGCTGAATTGAACTTTTAGTTCCCTAAAGGTCTTCTTCCCTCAAGATTGAAGCACATTGCCGCATCCATTTAACATCATTTACACATCATCCAATGTACTTGCTTCTATACCTGAAGCCCAAAGCTCCCCAATAATACCCTTGCACTCTATATTACCTATCCAAAGTTCTTTAAATATAAACTGCCTATTCCTCAATTTGTCAAGCTCTTTGGTGCAATTGCCATAAACTGAAATCAAAAGAGGGCGATGGTCTAACTTCCACACTGCTAAGTGGAGCGCTGTAGAAGCCAAGAAAAGATTATGCCATTCCAATGAACATACCGCCCGATCCAACCTTTCAAGGATATTATCTCCCAACATCCTCCTCTTCTACCATGTAAAAGGGTTACCCTTAAAACCTAAATCCAAAAAATCACACCAATCCAGGGCCTCCCTAAACGTCCTCATACGACCATAAGGACGATTGAGACGATTTTTTTTGCTATTTTAATAAATGTATGGTGATAGAACATACATATAATATCATACAAGTATTTGAAAATAAATACATTGTATAATGTAATTAAATGGTGACTTTTATGGATATGAACAGGAGAGAAAACTCAAAAAATATTACACAATATGTTGCACGCAATCTGTCAGTGCACATTGTTAGAGCAATATTGGGGGTGCTCAAAATAACTTGCATGATAGGTTGTACGACATAGAAGCTTGGGGAGCAATATTGCCCCCAATATAGCTCGGAGCAATATTGGGGGAGTAGCAATTTCGCCCACAATGTTGAGGGCGATATTGCCCCCACCCTATATTAGTTATTTATTTATTTATTTATTATTTTATAATGCATAGCCACTTATATTATTTATTTACAAAAGATAATAAATAATATAATTAAACAATATAGTTAAATTAAAATGTTGAAGCGGAAGCATACAAACAAGCAAAATCACCAGAGTAATATATGCGGAACAAATAATTAAGGAACAAAGAGAGAAGGGGTAGAAGAAGAATACGCAAAGAATTACATAGTTCGGTAACTTGCCTACGTCTACGGCGGATCAAGATCACACTCTTCTCTTATTATGAATCATAAGGCACTCACAAAGTCATGCCTTTTACAAGAAAGATCACAAATAAAATTCTCTCTTACACTCTAAAGATTTTCTCTCACAAAGAACCACAAAGATTATTGATGATCACTAAGATTTCTTAACCTATCACAAAGATTATTCCTTGATCACAAAGATGTGTTTATAAGTCAATTGATAGCTTTTATATAGGCTTTGGGACGACCTAGATTTACCCTATACATATGGGAGTCGTATTAGGGAGTCCTGAAATAAGTGGGAGATGAAATAAGGAAGTTTCCTTATTTCGGGATACTGTTCTCGTCTCCAGCGCCGCGGCGCTCAGTTGCTGGATTGGGTGCCACGGCACCTACACCTGGTGGCCGCGGTGCTGGCGCTTGGTGCGCCTTTCTTCATTTTTCGCCTCCTTTCACGTCCGTCTTCGATCCGTACGCACCCTACGCAATTGGCTTACTCTCCAAATCATATTCTGATGATTTTCAATCAATATTCTCACATAAAATAAATAATTAATATTATGCCTTGCAATCTCATACTTGGCACAAAACCTACTGTGGTGGTGTTGATCTTACTGTTCTATGCCTTGCAATCCCATGCTTGGCACAAAATCCATCAAATTATCTGTTGCAAAATTCGAGATAGTTGTTAGTCCTTAGCCTCTTTACCCTTTTACCAGTCTGATTCTCAACAAGAATCTTTCAAGTCTTGAATACTTCAAAGGCTTGATCCTTGCTCTTCAACACATAGACCCACAGCTTTCTTGAATAGTCATCAATCAAGTTGAGAAAATACTTGGCACCACTGCGAGTAGCTGTCTGAGTTGGTCCCCAAAGATCTGAGTGTATGTAGTCAAGAGTCCCCCTAGTCTTGTGTTCACCGGTACTAAACCTTACCTTATGTGCTTTCCTAAGCACACAATGCTCACAAAACTCTAAGGGCTGGAACTTGTCTTCTCCAAATGCCTTTTGACTAAATAACTCCTTTAGGTTTCTCTCGCCTAAGTGTGCCAGTCTAAGATGCCACAAATTAGTTTGCATACTCTCATCATCTACAGAGAATAATGCAAAACCACTTATGACTTCATCCTTAAGCATATAAACCCCTTTGTGTTTTTCTTCTCTCATCACCAACATGGAACCTTTCAAACTCTTAAAATTTCTACGTCGATCTTGATGGAACACCTATTTTGGTCTAGAGTCCTTAGTGAGATCAAGTTTCTCTTCAAGTCAGGAACATACCTAACATCTATCAACTCTCTCACTCGCTCATCATGTAGCCTAAGTTTAATACTACCAATTCCCATCATCTGACATGCAATGTCATTACCCATTAAGATCTTACCACTACTAATAGGCTGGAAATTTGTAAACCAAGACTTGTGTGGATACATATAAAAAGTGCAACTAGAATCAAGAACCCATTGTTCAGAGTTCTTACCATCAGTAGCGACGAGTGTCTCTGCGCTGTCACAGCTATCATTATAGGCAAGCGCAGCATCCGCTTTCTTCCTGTCTTGTGCTTTCCTCTCAGGATAGTCTTTTATGAAATGCCTCTCTTTCTTGCAGTAATAGCACTTCCTAGGAGTCCTAGACTTTAACCTTGAGCCTTTTTTTCTTCCAATCTTTATATAAGGGTCTTCCTCTTATAAATAAGCTTTCTGCATTGCCCTCGGTCTGTTTTCTTAGTAACTTTGAGTTTAATAATGATTTCATATCACTCATCATTAAACTCTCTCTACCGTAGAATAGCGTGTTGGAGCTGGTGCTCACGTGCCATTCCAATATTGTATGAATATTAATTGTTAATATTTATACAATAAACATTTCGAATAAAGATTGTTAATATCATATTAATATGG
Source organism: Ailanthus altissimus (assembly GCA_946807835.1). Taxonomy (NCBI): domain Eukaryota; kingdom Viridiplantae; phylum Streptophyta; class Magnoliopsida; order Sapindales; family Simaroubaceae; genus Ailanthus; species Ailanthus altissimus. The sequence continues at coordinate 14,850,380 of OX327697.1, read as the reverse complement.
TAAAATGCTTGTAACATTACAGACATTGTTTGATCTGAAATAGTTCAGATCTGGTTTAAAGGAGTTTAGACCAGAACTAATAGTTATCAAAGCTGAGAGTTATAAATGCTAATAGTTAGCACTGTTAATAGTTATCAGTTTATAAGAGTCAGCGAGGTCTAAAGAGTTAGAACTTTGTCTATAATGGGACAAAGACCTGAGAGTATACTTGTAATGATATAGTTGCAAAGAGTTGCAATAGGAGCTAAGAAATATCATTATGTAAGTATGTTTCAAATATAATGTTCCTGATCTATGATCATCAATGCGGGTCTATCAGTGAATTCACAATATATAGATTAGTGTATGTCTATATCTGACTAGTTCAGATGGTTGTTCTTAGCTGACCATGAGCTTAGAGCTTGTATAGACATGCGGGTATCCAGTCAGGACTGGATACTGAACAGACTTATGAGGACCCCAATAGATATCCTATGAAACCGTCAAAGGAAGGTCCTCTCGAGTTGAGTAGTAATCGTGGTCCTTTGACCTGAGCGCCACGGTGGTCTTGTGAGTGATCCATCATGCTTTGGTTCCACATATGTCAGAGACCTTTCATGGTCTGACCGCTATGTGTCGCTGGGTATGGTCCGATGCTCATGGAGTCCGGTGTGCGTAGATACGGGATCCATCAGCTTACGTAGGTAAGTTGTATATCCGATGCTCCGAGATTGTATTTCATAAAGTCTTGTGGCCACAAGTATAAACCCGGGAAAAGAGTTTCCCACAGGGTTAAACAATATAGCAAAAATGTTTGCGTATATTGTTTATCGAGATACGAATCTGGAGATAAGATTATTGGATGAGCAAATAGGGATTTGATGGTGCTGATCTATATCCCCGCACATCCAGGGTATAAATGATGGAAGGATTATACGTATACGTTATGACCTCAACTTGTATGGTCTGACACGCTGATTTGTAATATTCGTAACGTGTGCGTGGGGCATCGATTACGGATTAATGGAATAGTTCCATTTGACAAATCGGGTGTAGACCTAGAGAGTCCCAATATGAAATGTACTCTTTGAGCACTTGGGCAGTGTACCGTATTGAATTGTTCAATACAGTATAATTCAGCAATTACTAAGGTTACGTTAACTAAAGTATATGGTTAAATGGTGGGACCCACTTTAGGTTAACTTGGTAACCGAGTAAGGATATAATAGTAATTTCACTTTATGATTATTTAATTGTTAAATAATTAAAATAAATATTTATTTGTTTAATTGTTAAATAAATGATTTAACTTAACTAGGGTTAAAGGTTAACCATAAGGTTAAGTTAGTTAACTTTACTTAATGGTTAAGTAAAGGTTAACCTAACCATGGTTAAGTTAGTTAACTATAGTTAAATTAATTAAATATTTATTAACTTAAAGGTTAAGTTAAAGTAATCTAACTATGGTTAAATGTTAACTAAAGTTAGGTTAAGCCAAATGAAATGCAAATGAAATTCAAATTAGTTTGAAATTTATGCATTAGTATATAAAGTGAAATGAAATTGAAAATCATTGATTTTTGAAATTGGTTTTAGATTTTAGGTTTTGCATTTTGGGAGCCAATTCAATTTGAGAAATTGAAATTGTTTGTTTTGTGTTTTAAGTGTTAGAACAACAAAACAAACTAGATAAATGGTTACTAAATGTAATAACTAAAAACAAGATTTGTTTTATTTATTCAAGAGTTGAATAAAGGGAAAAACAAATTTGATTAAGTTAAATTGTTTAACTTTGAAAATGTTTAAGAGTTAAACATATATGCTGGATTAAGATGCTGCCATTCTAGACAATCAAACCCACCCTTGTTGATTGCTATAATTGATCAAAGATTTATTTCATGGTGGACTTCAAAGAAAATTAATCCAAAGGCTTCATTGGTGATATTTCTTAATTTCGAATTTCAGTTTAATCAAATGTTATTTTATGTGTTCATTGTATATAATCTTCCGCTGTGCACATGTATGTATGAGATATGTATATTGTTTGTATGATAAACACAACCCACATGCAAGCACCCTAAGTTTTATTGATATACCCCATATAACCCAACATAGCGTATCAACAAAACTCTCATAGCTCTTGGAGAGTGAACTTAGTAGGATAATTGCTCTATCTTGATGTTAATAGACTCAAGATCAAGGATGATCTTATTGAAGGCGTCTATATGATCTTTCATCGGCGTCCCCTCTGACATGGATAGCTGATACAGCTTTTTCTTTATATGTAATCTGTTGGCTAATGATTTTCTCATATAAAGAGAGTTAAGCTTCTTCTAAAGACCTATTACCGTCGTCTAACCTGCTACTTCCCTTAGTATTTCATTGCTCAATGACAGAATGATTGTGCTATGAGCTCTTTCTTAATGTCCTTTCTTTCGGCTTCATCTTTAGATGACTGTGGCATTTTCTCTTTATCACTAGATGGAGCTGCAGTCTCCTTTAATGTCAAACCAAGCCTTTGGCTCACTAACAACGCCTTAACCTTCATCTTCCACAGATTGAAGTCATTCGTACCGTTGAATTTCTATACCTCATACTTTGGTGTGGCCATGTCTGCTTAGAACCAAGCTCTAATACCAGTTTGTTGAAGCGGAAGCACACAAACAAGCAAAATCACCTAAGCAATATATGCAGAACAAGCAATTAAAAAATAAAGAAAGAAGGGGTAGAAGAAGAATACACAAAGAATTACGTGGTTCAGCAACTTGTCTATGTCTACGGCGGATCAAGATCACACTCTTCTCTTATTATGAATCACAAGGCACTTACAAAGTTATGCATTTTATAAGAAAGATCACAAAGAAAACACTCTCTTGCACTCTAGGGATTTTCTTTCACAAAGAACCACAAAGATTGTTGATGATTACTAAAATTTCTCAACCTATCACAAAGATTATTCTTTGATCACAAAGATGTGTTTATAAGCCAATTGATAGCCTTTATATAGGCTTTGGGATGACCTAGGTTTACCATATACGTGTGGGAGTCGTATTAGAGAGTTCTGAAACAAGTGTGAGACGAAATAAGGAAGTTTTCTTATTTCAGAATACTGTTTTTGTCTCCAACGCTGCGGTGTTGGGCTTTCACCGCTGCAGTGCTGGCGCTCCTGTTTGAGCGTTGCGGCGCTCGTCGCCTGGCGCCGCGGCGCCCATGCTTGGTCGTCGCGGCACTGGCGCCTGGTGCGCCCTTCTTCGTTTTCCGCCTCTTTTCCCGTCCATCTTCAATCCGTGCGCACCCTACGCACTTAGCTTGCTCTCAAAATCATATTTCGATAATTTTCAATCAATATTCTCACATAAAATAAATAAATAATATAGTTAAATTAACAGTTAATCAAAAATATAAATATAATTTTAATAAATTTATAAATATAAAAATAATTTTTAATATATAATATGAATGGGCCATGCATAATAATTAAAACATAAATAAAATTAAAAAATAATAATAACATCCCCCGCAATGTTACACGATAGGCAGTGCAAGAAAAAATGCATGCAAAGCAATATTTTTTGGTTTTCTCTTATGTTCATATTCAGAAAACTCCTTTAATTATATTACATAATTTTTTTTTTTTGAAATACTTATATGACACTATATCTATTTTCTCTAATCATTCATTTTTAAAAAATACAAACAAACTTTGTAAAAATAATTTAAATTGGCATGATTGAATTTAAACAGTACAAAAACTTCAAATAGTACAAGAAAAACATAATATCTCGCATTGCTTCAAGAGTGTAACATATTTTGCTTGAAAGGTTAGATTTGATTCTTTATCATTCTTACGTGTGTTTTTTTCTTTTATATTACAATATGCAAGTTTAAATTTAGAAGGCACAAAACTTAAGAGTTATACGAATGTAATATAGGATGAGGGCGTTTTTGCCTATTTTAAAACTATTTGCTTACAAAAGTTACAAAATTGTATATTTGACTAAATTAGAAATTGGTTTATAATTTTCGGCTATTCTATAAAAATCTCTCTAATAATTATAATAATTATCATCCAATTTAATAAAAATTAAATGAGGGGTAATTTTTTCATATTTTTAAAAATAAAACAACTATCTTGTCCTTTTAACCATACTATAAGGTTCTAATTTTTTTTTTCTTAGAGTTAAACATGTTGCTAGACAATTTTTACAATTTAACTCTTCTTTTCTTTCTCAAGCACGTAAAGAAGAAAAAAGAAAGTAAAAAAATCACTCTCTCATAATAGAAACCACAATCACCAATCCCCCTCTTCCTAAATCTTATCTCCTCTACAACCATGCTTCCCATAATTTTTGCCAACTTATTTAATTTTTCGTAGCTCTTTCTAAAAGAACTTTCTCTTCAATAATTCTTTTTTTGAAAAAAGAATATCTAAATTTTAAAGTTTGAAAAAAAGGATATGCAAAATTTTAAAGTTTCAAAAAATCTATTTACACTCCTATTGGGTAACAGAATTCATTTACTTTAATAAAAAATCAATTAAAATTGATAAAATTATTATTATGCCCTCATTATAACTGAAAAAGTCTAATTTAATTAAATGTTAAAAGTGAAGTTAAACCTTTGACATTATAAATAAAAGCCAGCAATTTAACCAACTAAATTAATTTAAGTTTTTGTTTATATATGAGTTTAAAAATTATTAATATATTGTCCTTAACTAAAAAACTATTTAAGAAAAGGGGGCTTAAACCGTCAACTGTGATTCGCCGCCAATTGATGTCGTTGACCAGTGTTGACCGATTGGTGACCAATGTTGGCCAGTGACTGTTGATTAGCATTGACCCGTCATAGATCAACATTGATTGGCCATTGACCAATGTTGACCACTATTAACCAATTCATTGACCAATGTTGACAACTGTTGAATGCCATTGATCGTCTGTTAATAAATGTTAATTGTGCATTCACTAATGCTGACCAGTGTTGAAAATTGTTAACCAGCCCTTGATCGGTATTGATCGGTTGTTGATCGATATTAATTGACATTGACCAAGGTTGATTGAAATTTCTATTTTTTTTAATTAAAAAAGGGGTGATTTTTTATTTTTACCCTTTCTACCATTTTTTAACGGATTTTGTTATCTAACCAAGGTGTAAATAGAATTTTTGAAAATTCAAAGATCTGCATGTCTTTTTTTCTAAAACTTTAGAGGTCTAGATATCATTTTTCTTTTCTTTTTTTCGTCTCCCCATCTTCTCAATGCCCTAATTCAAGAAATTTCACATCTCAATCTACTTTTTGGACTTAGCAACCATAACTCTTTGATCATCGAATTTGATTAAGAAATTTGTTATTGTTGGGATTTGATTAAAAGAAAATACAATCCAAAAACACCCCATTGAAATTTTTATTTTTTATATGTGATGGGGGTTTTGAGTTTAAGCCTGAATTTGTTCAAATTTTACGAGTTGTAGTATTGATGCTAATATGCCTTTAAGTTTTCAACTACAACACTCAATTTGAAGGGATTTAGAGAGAAGAAAAAAAATTGCATTACTTAAATTCTCATTGTTGAATGCTTGAGTATTTTTAGAGTTTACAATAAACTAAAATAAGAAAAAGGTCAACCTAAAAGAGAAATAAATCAAAACATAAAAAATAAACCTAATAGGAATAAATCAAAATAAGAAAAAAATAAACCTAGAAAGAGAAATAGACCTAATAGGTTGAGAAACTAAAAAGAGTAATTCCTAAAATAAATAAATTTAAATTAAACTAAATCATATGATTTTCTTTATCATACCTCGCAAGATGGAGCTCTAAAAGGAGTGTTCAATCTTTTTCTTCAAACGAAGAAATATACCTCGCAAGATGGAGCTCCAGAAGGAGTGTTCAATCTTTTTCTTCAAACAAAGAAATTGAGTGTGTGGAAGAGGTTTGAGAATGGCTCCACGACGATTGGAGCAGGCAGTGATACAGTGACAATGATGTATAAAAAGTGTGTTATGGTAGTATTTATGTTAACTGTGATGGAGAGTGCTAAAAAAGGTTACTGATAGATAGGAGCTGGCAGTTGTTTTTTATTTGACTTGGTTAGAAACGAACTCAAGTTATTGAGTTTAAAGAATTTTGAAAATAGAAGAAGAAGAAGGAAATAATAAAAAGGAATATAAACTTTTTAAAAATTGAAAGGAGAAATTCTTAAAATAAAATAGAAAATAAAAACTTGTTTAGGAATGGAAGGGATGAAACACTTAAAATAAAGCAAAAAATAAAATATACATTTCAGAATGGAAGGAAGTTAACGCTTAAAATAAAATTAAAAAAATAAATAACCCATTTAGGAATAGAAAAGAGTTGACTCTTAAAATAAAAGAGAAAAAAAAAACTCATTTGAGAAAAGAATGGGAGAGATAATTTATAAGAGTTTAATCTTATTATAGAATAGAATGTGCGAGAGATAGTTTATAGGAGTTTAATCTCATGACACAAATAAAAAGAGAAAGGGATAATGTATAAGAGTTTAATCTCATAACAAAATAAAAGAGGAGAGAGATAATTTATGAGAGCTTAATCCTATAATAGAAGTAAAGAAACCTATAAAAACGAAGAGAGAGAAGGGGCATCATAGGGGGTGGTGGTCGCAGCATTGTGGCTTTATATCTTGATACTATCGCTCTTGCGTTCTTTTTTTCTTTTTAAGAGAATATTATTGGTGATGAGACTGATAAAGAGTTAGTTAGGCTCCTGCGTATTGTGAAAAATAATTTGACTACATGTGGTAGTCATAATCAAAAGAAAGAAGGATGAGAATAATGATTAACTATAACAATGGATACTGTTTATGATTATTGTCAATGATATTGTTCATGTGCATAATTCACAGATAACTATTTTCCTTCTCATCCATGATTGAAGTTAGAGTGAAAACAAAAAAAATTTGTGAAATGCACAATTGATATAAGAAAATGAGATACAACATCAAACTAGTCCTCTTTCATAACAAAAATAAAATAAAATAAAAATAAAATGAGAGGGAGAGTTGATCATATTAGAGACAAAATGGCAGGTAGTGGGTGATGGAAGAAAGATTAAGGGCAAGAAATTTTCTTAGAAAAAATATAGACTTTGAGAGGCGAGTTTCTGTTAATATACACTGTAGTTGTTAGTCACTTTTCACTAAGTGCGAGGGTAACTGTAGTGGAGACTAATAATTATTTTATTATTTATAATTTTTTTTTTAAGTATTTTTTATAAGTGTCACGTTTCACATTGAATAGAAATAAATTTTAATATATAAGGATAAATATACAACATTATTTAATAAATTAATTTTTTAAATTAATAACAAACGTTTAACTCGTAATAAGTAAAATCAGAATAAATTTGAATTTTTATTCGTATATAAACATTAAAATCGTCCCAATAAAAATTATTACATAAAATATAAATCCCCTATACTATTAAGAAGATGAGCAATATAAATTAAAATAATTCTTACATTTGAGCCACAACAATTAAATTAATCTTGAATTTAAATCACACCATTTCTGCAGCAGCACTGATTATTGAATCTAACGATGGCAGTGGTGCAAAATATTATTATCACACCATTTGACTACTATATTACAATAGCCACCAACCTCTTTGTCTCATTTGACTGTCATTCTTTACCCTTTTTTTTTTAAATCAAGAATTACCTCTCCATGTCATGATTCAAGAAAAGTGAAATCCAATAATACGAACACGGAAATAATTTACGCTGTCAACTTCTCTAGCCACCAGAAATCGACTGCCAACAATAACAGTTCTCTATTTCTTTTTAATTTTATTTTATTAAACAAAATTTTTAATTAATAAACAATAACAAAAAGATGTTATAATCTATTAGATTGTACCACATATCTATATAATTAAATATACCAAATTAACCTGGAATTCGACTAAACTAACGACTAACGATTAACGGAGAGAAATCTACTAGGATAATTTTAAAATCGTAGGGAACTTTTAAGTCATAGACCATTCTTCTGGGATCTAGTAATTCTCCATCCCATTTTCTCATCTCATCTATACTAAATACAGCTATAGACCATAGGCATGCCCCACAGGTCTTCATGCAAAGAACCTTTCGGTTGTTAATGAACATCAGATAAACCCAATTATCAAACTGGTGGATTCAAGTCTGAGCTAAAACTTCAACAATAACAGAATTAAAGATGCACAATTCATAAAATTAAGTTCTTTGTACATTCAACTTTCTTTGTTTACTCACTTTGATATATACATTTTGATCTGGATTTATGCCCAATTCAATCTTCAAAGCATCAAGAAACAATTACTTAGGTTTACAATATGCATGCACTAATAAATGCAGTAAAATGGATTATGACAAATTCAAGTTCTGTGCAAAAAGGAAACATATCAAAGCCATTATGTCAAACTTAAAAAAACTATTAATTTAACATGCGCAAGAAGTGGAGTTGATTACTTTGGGAGCTTTGGAACAATGAAATAATGATTACCAATATATTAAAAGCCAAAGCAGCAATAGTACCTTATCTACATATATGCTACATGTACTCACCTCATGGAGGTATCTTAATTTCAAAATATCCTAGAATTATGGTTTCATGCTGAACAAGGCTGCCAATGTATTTCTGTCGAAACATAATATATGGAAGACAAATAGTAACAATTAGAGATCTATCCAGACATTAAAATCAGAAGTTGAACTATTATAGTTTATCACACCGTCTTGGCACCCAATCAAGAATGTACTGCGACTGGAATCAACATTTACTAGAGCATGGGCCGTTCCATGTGGGCTAGTTGCCACAGCAACCTCATCTGCAGCAACTATCACTTCAGCATAACCTTTAACATCTACCTGATTATTCTCCAGCTGCAGAACCATGAGAAAGAATTAGAAAATGAGCAGAAAAAATATAACACCATTTCATATGTGATACGGAACCATATGATCATTCTCCAGTGAATACAAAAAAAACATAACCTTTAACATCTATCTGATTATTCTCCAGCTGCAGAACCATGAGAAAGAAAAAGAAAATGAGCAGAAAAAATATAACACCATTTCATATGTGATACACCTAACTTCATACACTTCTCTGCAAATTGTCCCAATAGTACAGTTCATTCAAACAATAACTAGTACAGTGATCCATTAGCCGAACTTAAAATTGGGAAAATATTCATGGAAACAACTTTTTACTGGCATTAATGTCATGTAGGAATACATACAGTAGGTCACTGATACCAAAAGGTAGACTAGTGATCAGCTTGTAAGATCAGCAACAAAACAGTATTCATTCAGGAAGGAAATTGGTTTCATGGAAAGAAATTGGTTTCATGGAAAGAAATTGCCTGTAAAGTAATTCCTATGATACTACTCTTCTCAAATTCTTTTCTCTCTTTCTGAGAAAAAAACAACTCTTCTCAACTAATTTACAAACTTTCATATCCAACTGATATAGCAATTAACTTGAAATATTCAGTGGATAATGTAATCACAGTAAGTGAGATGGCACTGTAAAGTCAATAGCCACACCTCATGGGATATAAAAGCTGGATAATTCGTCTGAAAGAGGAATCCTATGCAATATTCACTCCATAGTTCAATATACAAATACTTAATTCCAATTCAATCTCTTTGATTAATTAGTGAATCAACTCAAAATATAAATCTTAATATTAGTAATGTCATTTCAAAAAGATTATATATATACACATTATACAGATATAGAATCTTCACTCAATGCCCTCTGTGAAAAAAGTTAATAAATAATTTAAAAAAAACCATACCCTAAATTTTGTTTGAGCTCCCCAAAAAATAAACGTCTCATTTGAAGTATAGTGCCTGTGATTTCCCCTGACAGCACCTGGTCGGATTTCGCCAACATGAAGAGAAACACAAGAAACTGCTCCCCCTGAAAGAAAACAAAATCTTCTTTCAGAAAAGAGGGCCAAACTTTCAGGACAATATTGTTGCAATTGTATCACAAAGGGACTTTTGCTTTTAAACTTGGGCAAATTCAATTTTGTCAATTATATTTTACAGAAATTTAAGATAGAAAAGGGGAAAACCCTAACATAGATGATAACTCAATTAAACCTATAACAATAAACTAAACAATTGCCATCATCTAAATTGAATATTAAACGGTATATATATAGTGATATAAACAAACACACATATAACATAAAAATAAAAATTAAAAAAGAGCAAAAGAGAGATACCTTTAATGCCAGAATCAAGAGCAAGAGATACAGGATTAAGCAACCAACCACGCTTGTCTTTCAAAATAAGAGAAGGAATATCAGATTTGAATCTGATCAAATTGGCCTTGGCATCATCATGATCACGATCATCATGTTTGGCTTTGTCTTGGATTTGGGTTTGATGCTGCAATTCACGAGAGAAACGGGAGGAGTGTTGGAATCTGAGAGAAACCCAGGTGAGCAGAAGGAAGATAGAGAGCAAAAAAGGGAAAGCATGAGGTCTCTTCAGGAAGTTCGTCAGAGATGAAAGAGATGAATAGTTTTGAATGTTGAATGGGTTTTCAGAGTTTCTTCTAGGGTTTACCATTCTCATTTCTCAATTTCAATTTTCAATTCTTTCTCCCTCTCCCTCACTCGCTGCAATCTAACATCTAGTGTGTGAGTGTCTGCTGTGTTTGTGTCTCCGTGTCTTGCTGTATCTTGTTTGTTCCATTTTCTAAGGCGTTTTTATATTTACTTTTTAAAAATGGTTAAACTTTTAAAGCGGTTTTTATTTTGCTCTCAATATCCTCCGAAAAGAAGAGCCTATTTATTTACGAGGGAATTGCTCAGGTGGTGCCAAAATAGCAAGCATTTGTTCATAGATTAAAATTTTATAAATATATCCCAAGTTTCTAAAATACCCTTTTATAATATCTTTAAAATAATTTTTCTACACTTCTTAGTTTAGAAAGTGTAGAAATTTGAAGTTATCCATCGTCTCTTCTCTCTTGTCTCTCCTCTTCTCCACTTTATCTTTGTTTAGTCAACCACAACCATCTTTAATTCCTATAATTTTGGAGGATTTTCGATTGCCCAATACGTTGCACCGCCCAACACTTAAGGTCACAACACTTAAGATAGAAAAATTTTCGATTCTCAGTGCCGCAGTATTACAGTCAGGGTTCCTAGTATTGTAACACCTAAATTTACTGTTACAACGTCTGTACATTTAAAAAAAATTCAAACCTAATTTAAATATAAATTATTATTAGGGTCGATGCTTACATGTCATTTTTAAATGTAAATATGTTTGTGTATTAATATAAGTGTACATTTCCATTAAATAAATAATATTCATTTATATGGTATTATGCATATAACGTTACAGACATTGTAGATCTGAAGGAGTTTAGATAAGAACTCATAGTTAGTCACGTTGAGACATATAATTACTAAATAGTAGCACAGTTAAGTGTTAACTGGTTATAATACTCAGCAGATCCAAGAGTTGGAGTCTTCTTTATAATGGGATATAGACTCGGGAATATACTAGTAACTGCATAGTTGCAATCGGGTGCTAAGAAATGCAAGTTGCATAAGTATGTTCTCGAATAATTATCCCTGATCTATTTTTGCCGATGCGGGTCTGTCGGTGGATACCTTTATATAAAGATCAACATATGTCGTATCTATAGGGTATATATGGTTGTTCCTAGCCGACCGCGAGCTTGGAGCTCGTATTGACATATGAGTATCTAGTTAAGACTGGATATGAGACAGATTCATGAGGGCCTCCAATAGACACCATATGTAAGCCGTCAACGGAGGATCCTCTTGAGTTGAGTAGTATACGTGGTCCTTGGACCTGAGTGCCACAGTGGGCTTGTAAGTGATCCACTATACTTTGGTTCCATGCATGTCACAGACCTTTCATGGTGTGACCACTGGGTGTCGCTAGATATGGTCCGATGCTTATGGAGTCCGGTGCATACATATATGGTATCCGTCAGCTCGCATAGGGAGTTCGGTATCCAGATGCTTTGATACTGTATCTCGAAAAGTCTTGTGACCACAAACAATTATCCCAGAAAAAAGTTCCGCCAGGATAGAACAATATGACAAAAGAGTTTTTATATATTATTTTGTGAGATATAAGTTTGCAGATAAGATATGGATGAGCATAAGGGGATTTGACGGTGATAATCTATATCCTCAGTACATCCAGGATATCATGACGGAAGGGCTATACATATGTGTTGTAACTTCAGCTTGCATGGTTCAACGCGCTGATTTGTATATCCGTGACGTGTGTGTGGGGCATTGCTCACGGACCCATGGAATAGTTCCATTTGATAAATTAGGTGTAAGACCTAGGGAGTCCCGCGATATGGAGTATACTCGTTGTGCATTAGGACAGCGTGCCACATTAAAGTGTTTAATCCAGTAATATTCAGTACTATCACGAAAATACGTGCATATCTGTATTTAAGTGTTAAATATAACAATTAGTCAATAATTGTTATTTACTAATTGTATAATGACACATGACGCATTGTGGATCTTCGGTTGAGTTTACCCAAGTGCGAATTTGGTGGGATCCACTAGGGAGTAAACTTGATAACTATTCATGAGGGACAAAATGATCATTTTATACTTTGATTATTTAATGGTTAAATAATCAAAATATCTCTCTTATTTTATTATATAATATATTATTATATTATATTTTATTATAAGATATTATATATATAATAATATTATATTTTTTGGCACCCATTGGTATTTTATTATTATTATTATTATTATTATTATATAATATATTTTATATTATTATTATATTATATATATATATATAAAGAGAGAGAGATGAGAAATTGGTGAATAAAATGTGTGTGTTTTTGAATTAGCCGAGAGAAACAAAATCGAAATGGAGAAGAAAAGAAAAAGGAAATAAGAAGAAAGAAAAGAAAAGCAGAAAGAAAGGAGAAAAAAAAAAGAAAAAGAAAAAATAAAATAGTTTCATTTTTCTTTATGCTTTCATTTGAAGTAATTGTGTATTGCTTCAAAATCTCCATTTCTTATCCTTTGGGAGAAAAGGATGAAAAACATACACTGGCCATTTTGGGGTTTAAGAGTTAAACCCAGTGCTGCGTTAGGGCTGCTGTTCTAGCTCACCAAGCCCACTGTGTTTGTGACTAGAACTGCCTTCGAGTTGGTCTTCATACGAACTTTGAAAAATTACGTGTATAACGTTACACGTTGAGATGAGTTCTCTATCCTATAAATATATTAATGTGATTGATATATTTTTATTTATTGTGTTTATTACAAATTTCACGCTTCCGTCATACTTAAATATGTATTTGATATATATTTAGGCAATAGACACAATTGCACATGCATACACCCACGTGCTTTAGATCTGTCAATAAATATGCCCTACTTAGAAGCCAAGAACCTATAAAAAAAAGATTTTTAAAGTTAAAGAAAGACATACAAGCCAAAGCACGAAGTAGAACAAGTTTCAAAAAGATTGAAACTAAATTTAAAAATTGAAGAAGGGCTTAAACAACAAGTTAGAGAGAGAGAGAGTAAAAAATCATAACACTATTCTTAGTTTATTCTTTTCACCTTCTTAGATCTTATATTTTTCTTCATTATGTCATTGAATTTATATTTTAGAAATCTTTTCATTATCATGAACTAATTTTCTATATCTAGGATTACAACTTTTAAACTCAAAATATAATAGAAGTTAAATTTTCTCTTATTTTCTGTACTTAATGCTTTGAATTCTTCAATCTATCTGGCCAATATTTAAATTGTCTTAGGAATCATAATAAACTTGACAAAGGAATTTATATGTTTAGCCTATAGTAGATTAATATATGATCATAATGTAGTAGTTATGAGTTTCATATAAAGTAGACATATACTCATATGACATATGTGGTAGTAATACATCAGTTCTTAATGAATCTCATTCTCATCTAATTAGCATAGATATATAGGTAATTGTTAAGGTAAGATATAGTCACTTGACCATCGATAGATGCTTGTGACATTATCAGGGATCTAACCAATAATTCATAATTGACGGATTGAGATAAAAGATGTAACTAGTTCAAGTAAAGTATTGAGGGGTAGTTCTAACCCTAAGTTTATCATTACTAGTGATTAATTCTTGTTTAAATTGAGTTATGAGCTTTTTATGAGATAAACATATACTTATATGACATATATGGTAGTAATAGATTAGTTTTTAATAAACCTCAACCTCGTCTTATTACTATAAACATATAGGTAATTGTAAGGGTAAAATATAGTCACTCGACCATCAACAGAGGATTATGACGGTATTAGGAATCTAGCCAACAATTCAAAATTGAGAGACTAAGATAAAAGAAGTAGCTTGTTCAAGTAAAGTATTGAGGGATAATTGTAACCCTAAATTCATTCATTAGTAATGATTAATTCTGGTTTAAATTCAGTTCTATCGTGATTAATTTTCTATTTAGATTTGATTAGTTTATTAAATTTAAGCTTTACTTTATTTAGATAGAAGTAAGAAGACCTAATTTTAATACTTAGTAAATGATAGGTTAAAAAGTTCTCATGAAAATGATACTTTACTCATTTTATATTATTTGTTGCTATAGTGTGCACTTCGCTTAAATTTTACTCAATAAATTTTTGGCACCATTACTGGGGACTTTGATATTTATTCTTTTTGCTAATACTAATGCCAAGTTATCTTACTCTAAGTTCAAACATTTATTTTTATTTTGGCAAAAATTTTCAATAGTTTATGTGCAAGTAAAAAGTGTCAATGTAATTGCTTTTGATCCAAATATCGAAAGAACACTTAAAAGACTACATCGAGAACAAAATCAAGCAATAAACATGGATAATTAGATCTAGAATATAGGCAATCAGATCCTAAATATAGTTGAGGGATTATACAGTTTTATTTATAGATGGTATTAATTCGAGCCCACGCTGACCAATTCAAATGAACAAAAAAACATTATGTATGTGAGGGATCAATGCCAATAATTTCAAAATCAAGCCAATCATAATTAAAATGTTAAAGGACTCCATGCAGTTTAGCATATTACCGAATATGATCTTAATGAACATACCATAAATTTTTTAGAAATTTATAATACTTTCAAGTACAACAGTGTCTCTAACAATGCAATCAGATTAAGGTTATTTTCATTTTCATTTTCATTGAGCAACAAAGTTAAAAATTGGTTGATGTCATTACTATCTAAATTTATAGCAACATGGGATGATTTGGCATAGAAATTTCGAGCAAAGTTCTTTCACCAACAAAGATGGCCAAGATGAGGACTGACATAACATTGTTTGTTCATTTTGATGGAGAATATTTATATGAAGTACGGAAGAGGTTCAAGGATATATTGAGGAAGTACCTACATTATGGGGTACCAAAGCGGCTACTAGTTCAAACTTTCTATAATGGACTAATAGGACTATAGTAGATGTAGCTGTTAGGGGTGCATTAATGAACTAATCCATGGATAAGGCATACAACTTACTAAAGGGATGACATCCAATAGCTATCAATGGCCAGCCAAGAGAGTTATACCAAGAAGATTGCAGGTGTCCATGATATAGAAGCAATCACCGCCTTAATAGCATAAGTTAACTTATTGTCAAAGAAAATTGATGCAATAGAGGTGACTGTCATATAATTACCGAGTACAAGTGTATGTTATCAGTGCCAAGTAATATAATGATGAGAAGGTTATTAATCCCGTGAGGAATTTATATGTATTTCTAAACTAATTACTAAAATGGATCTTCTTGTCTTTATCTAAATAGTTAGATATTGAATTGGAAATTAAAATTACTACTAACACTAATAACCAATCTTAAATGTAAAAAAAAAAAAAAGAATATCTAGGACTATATTCATCACTCAATATGTTCTCCTTATGATATTATTCCAAATGCTACTTCCTTAGTTTGATTATTGATCAAAATATAAAACTCATCACAAGTCTCTTCCGATGGTCAAGCGACTATGCCTTAACTCCCTCATTACATATTCCTATGCTAATATGATTAAAACAAGATTCATTAAGCACAAGTTTTATTGATCATGCATGTTATATAATTATATTCCTATTCTATATTGAAAATCAAAACTACTATGTTGTAATCATGCATCAATTTGTTATAGGCTTTACATTAAGACGTCCTTTCCAAGTTTATCTTAATGAACTAAAATAATTCAACAATTGGGTTGGCTAATTGAAAGCATTAAGAATAGACAAATTGAATAACAAAATAAGTTTATATTATTCAAGGATACAAATATTTATATCCACATATTGAGATCAAAACTATAATTCTGGGTTAGAAATTAGTTCAACATCATGAAAGAGTAATGACTAAATACAATAAAAATCATGATACAACATAACCCAAAACAAATAAATTGAAGATGGTGAGAATCTCAATCAACTCTTGGTCTTGGTTGAACCTTCCTATTTGTAGTCACCCTCTCTTTGATTGTGTTATCCTTGTGTGAATCTTCTCTCAATGTTCATTTCAAGTGTTATTTGCTTTGTTTTGCACTAGAAATGATGATTTTTGAACTTGAGATAACCTAACTTGAAGGGAAAACAAAGTTAACTTGTCCAAAAAAACCCTGGTATAGTCTAAAAGGTAAACTTTTATTGTACTGGTGACAACCGCAACATCACAGCGTTCTCTCTTAGGACATATGAGTGTTCTCCACCTTTTTTGTGCAAACGTTGCAGCGTTCAATCTAGCAATGTCGCGATGTTCTCAGCGTTATAGCGGTGCCATAAACCAAGAGAGCATTGGATTCTCTGCATGAATGTGGGAGCGTTGAAATGAGGAATGCTAAGTCGTTCATCCTTTATCATGAACATTAGGGTGCTGGAGTGAGGAATGTTGGGCATTCATGCTTTTTCTTCACTTCTCTTCTGAATATTCACTTTTTGGCTACAATTTTTGATCTTTTTGCTCTAATTTCTTTAGCTTCATCATTTCCATGATTAATTCCTACAAAATCAATACTTCAATGCATAAATAGCCTAAAATTAATCGAAAATAGGCAATTCCTAAGTTTGAATAGGGATGCAATATATAACTAAATTACGCTTATCAAATATCCATAAACTTAGATAATTGCTTATCCTTGAGCAATAAGAGAGAGAGAGAGAGAGAGAGAGAGAGAGAGAGAGTAAGAGAGTGAGAGTGAGAGTGAGAGAAACACATAAGAAAACTAATGTGAATCAAGTTGTCAAAGCTTTACAAGATCCGTTAAGCCTCTATGGGGTCCAATGATAAGGGCAAGAACCAAGAAAATATAGGAAACATTAAATGGACTAATTGAGCACATCTCAAATTCATGTTTTATTCAAGACACTAATCTAACCATTTTGATTATTTATGATGATCAATGTCTTTTTAATGTTATTCAAGTTTTTTTAAATGATCTAGAGTAATTTATATGAAGAACAAAATAAGACGCATATCAATTTAAGAAGGAAGATTGGGCGTCACTGTTTATGTGACACTGTTCACGACTTTATTAGATTCTTATTTTCTTTGTATCCTTTTTTTTTTCATTATTACGTTAAATTTAGAAGCAAAGATACATAAATACTTGTTTTCTTAATATGTTTGTTATTTATTTCCTATTTTTGTAATTAATTCCTACTATGACTTAGGATTTGACTTAGTTTTTTCCTTTTATACTTTGGTAAAATTGCCTATATAAGGCCTTGTAACTTAGAGTTTTTCCTTTTATACTCTTGGTAAACTCTAAGAGAAATTTAGAGTTTTAATATTAATAATAGTGAGAGTTTTCTCTTGGTTCTTCAAATAACTTTTCAAAGCTTATCAAGATTTCTTCTTGTGGCGTTTATCCTTAACTTATCACTCACAATCTTTCCTAACTTTCGCGAGTATGATGTCTACCTTAATTTCTTTTACCTTTGGTTCTTATCTCTTTATAGATAACGGGTCAAGATTCTTTATTTTTGTTTGTTTATGAATTTGAATTAAAATGATCCTTGGTAAAAAGAACCTTAATAAACGTTGGGTTTCACTTTTCTTTCTGAAGTTTACATCAATTGATATTAGAGTTTAGGCTCTAATTCAGGTTTAATGTATCATTTATTTCATTATTTGTTCTTCTTGTAAATTTTGCACCCTTTGTTCTATTCCCTTGAATCTGCAACCTATCATCTTTATTTCTTCTTGAATGCAAATTTTACCTATTTCTTCACCTTAATTTGTTCAAGTTCTGTTGTTTATCATTACATATAAGTAAAAAAAAGAAAAAAGAAAAAGAAGTACAAAAAAATAGATTTAATTGATTTCAAGTTTTAATTCTAAATTTTGAATTCTTAAAAAAAAGAATATAGAAATCTGAATTAGTTGACTTGTTGTTTTATATTCAAATTTTGTTACATATAGTGTGCATTCTATATATTTTGAGCAATTTGGCCTAAGACAAAACCAATAACCCTAAATTGCATCAAAATCCATATTTCTTTTTGTTTTTCTCTTTGCTTCTTAAATTCTGCCTATTCTTTATCTTTTGCATTTAACCTATTCTTATTCTTAATGAGCTGACTTGTTGAGTTTAGATTATTACAAAGTAATTTTGATTAATTTCGTTAAGTTCAATAAAGAACTAAAGAGGAGGCTAAAGAGTGGAAAAAGCATGAGAGTGTGAGCTCATAAGAGGGTAAAAGCCAAATTTAAGTAAACACGAGTGAGAGTACTTTTAATCTAGAGAGAAAAAAATGTAAGGGAGTGTTTATGAGATTTTTCAACTTTTTTTCATAGGTCATTAAACACTTCTCAAGAAAAAGATAATGACTTATCCAATGATGCTCAGAAAAAGATAAATTTCAAACTCTTCTTTAAGTCCTTAGAATAAAATTTTAATCAAATAGAATTGAGGTTTGATGAGGTGAATGAGAGAATAGATAAAGTTGAATCTAGTTCATAAAGGGAGTAGCCACCTAGAGTTCCTAATGTGTAATAAAGAGATAGGAATACACTTAAGTATGATTATGAAGATGACTATAGGGATGACCTAGATGATGATGATCATGCCTCTAATGTTAATTTAGTAAGATTTAGGCATAGGAATGGAGATAAAAGTGTTAGATTAAGAGATAGGATTAACAGCAACTTGAGAAACATTAAGATGAAGATTCCATCTTTCTAAGGCAAAAAAGATCCTAAAAGAGTATTTGGAGTGAAAGAAAAAGATAGAATTGGTATTTGATTATCATAACTACTCCGAATTGAAAAGAAGTAAAGTTACTTGCCATAGAATTTACTAACTATGCTATTGTTCAGTGGGATTAACTTATTTTGAGTAGGAGACGAAATTATGAAATAGTCATTGATACATGGAAAGAGATGAAGGCTATTATGAGAAGACAATTCATTTTAAGTCATTACTATAAAGACTTATTTCAGAAGTTACAAAGCTTTACTCAAGGGTCTCAAAGTGTTGAAGACTACTACAAGGGGATATAAATAGCCATGATTTGAGCTAATATGGAGGAAGACTGAGAAGCTACTATGGCTAAGTTCCTAGTTGGTTTGAACCGTGTTATTGCACACGTGGTAGAGTTACAACATTATATTGAGTTGAATGACATGGTGCACATAGATATAAAAGTAGACCAATAATTGAAGAGAAATGGTTCCATACAAATTGGGCAGAATTTGGGTTCTTATTCAACATGAAAACTGAATTAGGGCAAAAAGAATGAAAAGCCTAATTTCAAGCCTAAGGCTGAAACCTCCAAAAATTACAAAGATGAAAGCGCATCAAAAAAGGTAAATTTGATTACCAAACTTCTAGAAATAAAGATATCAAATGCTTTAAGTGTTTAGAAATAAGCCATATTGCATCTCAATGCCCAAACAAAAGAGTGATGATATTGAAAGATGATGGTGATAGTGAGACCGAATGTGAATATGATGATGAGCCCATACCACATTTGGATGATGTAAGTGACATTGAGTATCCAGTTGATGGAGAGCTTTTGGTTCCTATTAGTGTACAATCAAAGAAGATGAGAAGGTATAACATGATAACATTTTTTTATACTAGATGTTATGTTAATGATAAGGTATGTAGCATGGTTATTTATAGGGAGAGTTGTTCTAATGTAGCTAGCACTAGTTTAGTTGAAAATTTGAACTTGACAAATTTGAAACATCCTAGGCCATATAAACTATAATGGTTGAATAATTGTGGAGAAGTTAAAGTAAATAAATAAGTGCTGATTTTATTCTCAATTAGAAAATATAAGGATAAGGTTTTGTGTGATGTAGTGCCAAGGCATATGGGATATATTTTTTTGGGGTGACCATGGCAGTATGATAGATATGTAATTCATGATTGTACACCAATAGGTACTTTTTGTACTTGGTGGAAAATCAATTAGTCTTGTACTTTTAACCTCAAGATAAGTGTATGAAGATCAAGTGAAGTTAAAAAAGAAGAGTGATGTAAAAAAAGAGAGTGAAAGTTTAAAAGTAAGAGAGGATGAAACAAAAATGAGAGAAAAAAAAATAATGGAAAAGAAAAGGAAGTTTCAGTTAGTGAGAAAAGAAAAGAGAGAAAACAAGTTAATTTCTATGCAAGAGAGAGTGAAATCAGAAAAGCTTTGTTTTTAAATCAGCTTATGATTGTATTTTTATACAAAGAGACTTATTTTAGAACTAATAAACTTAACCCCTCTTTGCTTAGTGTTATTATTTCTCTTTTACAGGAATTTGATGATGTGTTTCCTGAAGAGATATCTAATGGTTTACCACTAATAAAGGGAATTGAGCATCAAATTGACTTTAAAGTTGTCCTAAGGAGACAAAGAAACTTTAAAGGCAAGTTAATGAGCTCATGAAGAAGGGGTATATGCATGAAAATATAAGTCCTTATACTGTTCCAGTATTGCTTATACCTAAGAATGATGGGTTATAGAAGATGTGTATTGATTGCTACACCATTAACAAAATTACTGTAAAGTATAAACATCTTATTCCTAGATTATATGATATGCTTGATGAATTACACGATTATTGTGTTTTTACCAAAATTGATCTTATGAGAGAAGGTGATGAATGAAAAACCACATTTAAAGTAAAATATAGTTTATATGAGTGGTTAGTTATGCCGTTCGGGTTAACTAATGCACCTAATACTTTCATAAGATTAATGAATCATGTTTTGCATGCTTTGATTGGTAAATTTATAGTTGTATACTTTGATGATATTTTGATATATAACAAAAACTTAGATGAGCATATAGAACATTTAAAACTTGTTTTAGATATTTTAAGAAAAGAAAAGTTGTTTACTAACCTAAAAAAAGTACCTTTTGCACGGATAAGCTTTTATTTCTTGGTTTTGTTGTTAGTGTTAAAGTAATTGAGTGTGATGCTTAAGGAATAGGTATTGGAGCTATACTAATACAAGAAGGACGTGCCATTACATATTTTAGTGAGAAGCTAAGTGGATCAACTTCAAATTATCCTACATATGATAAAGAAATGTATGCATTATTTAAGGCATTGGAAACTTGGCAGCATTATCTTTAGCCAAAAGAGTTTACAATTATTGAAGCATTTGAAGGGCCAACACAAGTTAAGCAAGCAGCATGCCAAGTGGGTAGAGTTCATTGAAACTTTTTCTTATGTGATCAAGTATAAGCAAGGTAAGGAAATCATTATGGTTGATGCATTATCTTGAAGGTGAGCCTTACTTTTTACCTTAGATGCAAAATTATTAGGTTTTGAATACATTAAAGGCTTTTATTTTAATGATTCTGATTTTGGTAATGTATTTAATGAATGTGAGAAAGTGGCATTTGAAAAATTCATTACGCATAATGAGTTTTATTTAGAGAAAATAAATTATGTGTGCCTAACTATTCGTTGCGTGAATGGCTTGTTAGAGAAAGCTCATAAGGGTAGTTTAATTGGGCATTTTGATATATTTAAGACTTTAGATATTTTGAATGAACACTTATTTTGGCCTCATATAAAACATGATATAGAAATAATTTATGAGAGGTGTATTACTTATAGATAAACTAAGTCTAGAGTTAAGCTTTATGGATTATATACACCTTTACCTATACCTAGCAAATTTTGGATTGATATATCTATGGATTTTGTGTTAGGTTTACCTAGGTCAAAAGGGGGTAGGGATTCCATTTATATAGTTGTTGATAGGTTTTCTAAAATGGCACATTTTATTCTATGTTATAAAACCGATGATGCATCACATATTGTTGACTTATTTTTTAAAGAGATTATACGATTGCAAGCATACCTAAGACTATTGTTTCAGATAGGGATACAAACTTCTTAAGCTATTTTTAGAAGACTTTGTGGCATAAATTAGAAACTAAACTTTAATTTTCTACTACTTTTCATCTACATACTGATGGACAAATCAAAGTAGTTAATAAGACTCTATCTACTTTGTTGCGTGTCATAATACAAAAGAACTTGAAAACATAGGAAGCGTGTTTGCCGCATGTTGAGTTTGCATATAATAAGAGTGTGCATTTAGCATCTAAGTTTTCACATTTTAAAATTGTATATGGTTTTAGTCCATTAACTCCTTTGGATTTAACTTATTTACCTATGGATGAGCGTGTTAATTTAGATAGGAAGAAGAAATATGACTTTGTTACTTATATCTATGAAATGGCACGACCAAATATTGAAAGAAGAACTGAAAAATACGCTAACCAAGCTAATAAGGGGCGTAAGAAAATTGTATTTGAGCCAGGTGATTGGGTTTGGTTGCATACGAAAAAAGAGCAATTTTCTATCAAAGGCATTCTAAACTACTTCCAAGGGAAGATGACAACACCTTTCAAGTGATTGAAAGGATCAATGACAACACCTATAAGTTAGACCTTCCATGTGAGTATAATATAAGTGCAAGTTTTAATGTTACTAATTTGTCTCCTTTTGATGTAGGTGAAGATTTGAGAACAATCCAAGATTGGTCAAAACCTATAAGTGTGGGTCAATGTTAGAAGTTATTATGGTTTGGCTAGTTTTTATAGAAGATTTGTGAAAGATTTTAGTAGCCTAGCCATACCTTTGATTGAAGTTATCAAGAAGAATATAAGTTTTAAGTGGGGTGACGAACAAGAAAAGACATTTAATTTGATTAAGAAAAAATTAACTAATGCATATTTGCTTGATTTACCTAACTTCACTAAAACTTTTGAGATTGAGTGTGATGCTTTAGGGAATAGGTATTGGAGTCGTACTAATGCAAGAAGTATGTCCTATTGCATATTTTAGTAAGAAGCTAAGTAGAGTAGCCTTAAATTACCCTATAAATGATAAAGAAATGTATGCATTATTTAGAGCTTTGGAAACTTGGCAGCATTATCTTTTGCCAAAATAGTTTGTAATTCATATGGATCATGAATCGTTAAAACAGTTAAAGGGCTAACACAAGTTAAACAAGCGGCATGCCAAGTGAGTGGAGTTTATTGAAATGATTCCTTATATGATTAAGTACAAACAAGGTAAAGAAAATATTATGGGTGATGCATTATCTCGAAGGTACACCTTACTTTCTACCTTAGATTCAAAATTATTAGGTTTTGAATACACTAAATAATTGTATGTTAATGATTCTGATTTTAGTAATGTATTCAATGTATGTAAGAATGTGGCATTTGGAAAATTCTTTAGGTATAATGGGTTTTTATTTAGAAAAAATAAATTATGTGTGCCTAAATGTTCATTGCATGAATTACTTGTTAAAGAAGCTTATGGGGTGGTTTAATGAGGCATTTTGGTATATTTAAGGCTTTAGATGTTTTGAATGAACACTTCTTTTGGCCTCATATGAAACGTTATATAGAAAGAATGTAACCAAGCTAAGTCCAGAGTTAAGCTTTATAGAATGTATACACTTTTTCTTATACCTAATGAACCTTAAATTGATATATCTATGAATTTTGTGTTAGGTTTACTTAGGTTAAAAGGGGGTAGGGATTCCATATATGTGGTCATTGGTAGGTTTTCTAAAATGGCACATTTTATTCCATGTCATAAAATTGATGATGCATCACATATTGTTGACTTATTTTTCAAAAAGGTTGTACGATTGCATGGCATACCTGAGAGTAGTGTTTCAGATAGGGATGTAAAGTTCTTAAGCTATTTTTAGAAGGCTTTGTGGGGTAAGTTAGGAACTAAACTTTTATTTTCTATTACTTATCATCCACAAACTAATAAAAAAACCAAAGTAGTTAATATTACTTTATCTACTTTGTTGTGTGCTATAATACAAAAGAATTTGAAAATATAGGAAGAATGTTTACCACATGTAGAGTTTGCATATAATAGAAGTATGCATTCAACAACTAAGTTTTCACATTTTGAAATTATGTATGGTTTTAATCCATTAACTCTTTTGGATTTAACTCCTTTACCTATAGATGAGCATGTTAATTTAGATGGGAAGATGAAAGCTGACTTTGTTAAGCACATCTATGAAAAAGCACGTCAAAATATTGAAAGAAGAACTGAATAATATGTCAACCAAACTAATAAGGGAAACAAGAAAATTGTATTTGAACAGGTGAATGAGTTTGGTTGCATATAAGGAAAGAGTCGTTTCCTTCAAAGGCATTCTAAACTACTTCCAATGGGATATGGACTATTTCCAGTGATTGAAAGGATCAATGACATGGCCTACAAGTTAGACATTCCAAGTAAGTATAATGTAAATGTAAGTTTTAATGTTGTTGATTTGTCTCATTTTGATATAGGTGAAGATTTAAGGATAAGTCCTTATGAAGAGAGGATAAATGGTGCAAATCAAGTTGTCAATGCATCATAAGATCCGTTGAGCATCCATAGAAGCTCAATGATAAGGGCAAGAACCAAGAAAATGAAGGAAGCATTAAATTGGCTAATTGAGCATATCTCAAATTCGTGCTTTGTTCTAGACACTAATTTGACCGATTCGAGTATTTAAGATGATCAATGTCTTATTAATGTTATTCAATTTTCTTTAATTGATTTGGAGTAATTTACATGAGGACTAAAATAAGACGTATATCAATTTAGGAAGGAAGATATGGCATCACTGTTCACGTGATACTGTTCACACATTACTATTCATGGCTTTATTAGATCCTTATTTTCTTTGTTTTTTTTTTCATTCTTAGGTTAAATTTAGAAACACAGATACATAAATATTTGTTTCTTTAATATATTTGTTATTTATTTATAATCAATTCCTACTATGAGTTAGGATTTGACTTAGTTTTTCCTTTTATGCTCTTGGTAAAATTGTTTATATAAGGCCTTGTAACTCTAAGGGGAATACTGAGTTTTAAAATTAATAATAGTGAGATTTTTCGATTGGTTTTTCAAAGAACATTTTAGAATTTATCAAGATTTTTTCTTGTGGTATTTATCTTTGACTTATCACTCACAATATTTCTCAACTTTTTTAAGTGTGTGTCTACCCTAATCTCTTATACGTTTGGTTCTTATCTCTTTATAGATAATGAGTCAAGGTTCGTTCTTTTTGTTTGTTTTCAAATTTGAATTAGAACGATCCTTGGCAAAGGAACCTCATTTAGCGTCGAGTCTTACTTTTCTTTGTGAGGTTCACATCAGAAACACAATAACTAACTAATGCGAAATGAAAAGAAAACACAAAAATTTAAAAGAAACTTAAGAGATCTAACACATGGTTGGGTTTATTTAACGTTTACTCAATTATCTCCAAGACTATCCCAGTTAATATTAACTCTTCTGAAATTTATAAATAGCTCTCAATGATTTACATGCACCACCATTAAGCATTTTTCTTCTCCCTTATAAATAATCAACCATGTGTATGTGAACTAAGCAAGTATTAGCCGAGTTTGACCTAGAATGGCTTAAATACTTAAGATAGCACAAAAAAGAAATGCCTCGGCATTTTTTTAATTATAAAATATTATTATAAACTAGTTTTTCATACAGCTCTCCACTAATATAGAAATATACATGCTTAAGGATCTATTAAAGCTTTTATTAGCATGTAATGTAGGTGTAAGTTTAAGGTGAGTGATTTGGATAAGAATTGGATTTAATTCACACCATGAATGTCAAGTCCTCTTGGCTACCACTTGAACTTCCTACACTTAATTTAAAATTTTCCCAAACTTAGACTTCTTACCTGAACTACTTTTATTCAATTTTTGAATTTTTTTTTAAAATAACAAACTAAGTTTATACTTCCCCAAACTTAGAGTCATTTCTTAACTAAAATTGGCATTTATTAGCCAAAATATTGTTGTTTTCTACCATTACACCACCTAACTTAACACATTTATATTATTTCTTAATACGCTAAATGTTCATGATGTTAAAGGTGTTTTGGATACTTTAACTCAAGGTTTAGTCCTGTAATATGGTTATTTAAGAAAAAACATAATTTGGGCTCAAATGGGGTAACTAGGGATCAACATAAATTTAGAGTAGTTTCAAAAAGCTCAAACAATCCAAAAATGACCTAAATTCATTTTCCTATTCATGCGATTCTTAGGAAATCGTCTCAAGTTGTAATTAAATGAGTTCTATAGTGTCTTGTCATCAAAACTAGAGTGTACTACTTAATCATGAACCTTTCTAAACAACAATTCAACCAACACAAACTTAATTCAAGTGCTCAAAAATTGGTGATCACAAACAAGGTTAAATTCTGCCTATATATTGATACATGAATAATTTCAATTATCTATCTTTTTTTAAGGAATTGAAAAATTATTTTTTTAGTCAAATTTTTATCATGGACTAGCAATAATCATAACAACCCAACCAACACAAGAGAAAGAGAAGCAATCACTTGATAACAAAAGGTTTTTTTAATAAATGAACAATCCAAATCATATTACTAATGCTTTTCTTTTTCTACTACATACGACTTAAAACATAAAATAACAAAGATAAATACTAAAGACAATAAAATAAACATCAAACAAGGATCAAATACGAGCTAAAAAATATGGGAAGTGTTTTCCCGCTCCAACTGAATATCTGGCATAGTCCCTATGGTAGCGAAAATATAAATAAAACTGTAACACTTCCCTGATCTATGTATCTCTGGCAAAGTCATCCAGGTCCTCTAATATCAAGTTAAGGCCATCTTGCTCAACTGTCTTATCATCCTCTAATTGTGGTGGTGCTGCTGTGGTAGGTGTTGTCATCGTTGATAGGATGTGGCTGATGTCTACTCCTAAACAAATATCACATAACTGCATCTATTAGTATTGCAAATCTCAAAAACCTTAAACTTTTGCCACAACCCTACAAATTTTTTCCTGTATGCATTAAATTGAGTCTCTAATCATGCCAGTCGGGTCTACCTCATCAACTTTCTAAGAGATAAGGCTACTGCTATTGAAGCTGAAGATAAGGTTGCCAGTGGATCAATTAGTAGTGCAAGATGTCATTAACTCTCTGCTGTCTGCAGCTTCTAGATTGTACTGAAGTTGATCGCTTGAGCTGTATATATAAGATCCTTATAAGCCTCCTAGTAGAATGGAGTGTGAAAATATGATAGTGATCAGTGATGGAAAGCCTAAATTGTTCTTAGCTAGACACGAGCACCCCAAGATCTCCTCTGAATGAACCTCTTAATGTTGATTGAGCTCCCAATCATAATGCAATATAGCAATACTAACCTCAGTTTAATGACATCATTGATGTGCATGACTGGTATCATTCGAGTTGCTATAAATACATACCAAACCTTAGCATCATTTTTCAATGCCTTCAACTTGAAATTCATTGGAAGCTTGGTGTTGTCTTCCACTTTGTCCCAAACTGGCATATGGTTTGAATGATGGCTTTTTAGTCTGGGTTTCATGCCACCTTAAAATATTCACCAAGCACATCGACTGGCAGACCAAAGAATGAATTGATGGTGGCATAATCAAAAGCCATTATCCTCTCACGTACCTTGACCCTATAATCGATGTGCTTCTCTGCGTTGGCATAAAACTCCTTCACCACTAAACTTACCCCTGTATTTTGTGAGTCAGAAAGATTCCCACTGGCGATTTACAATCTTCTGCACAATGTTAGGGAAATCCCCCTCATCCAAAATGCAGTTACACTCAATGATGAAAGATTTGTGAAGGATATTGTTAGTGTAGTGATCCAATGTATTTTACGTAACAAAATATAAGGGGTCATAAGAGGAGCTCCTTGTAGTGTTGGTACGACTTTCTTGGGTGCCATTGCAAATAAATAGATGAGTTAAGTGGTTTTGTGTTAGATTTTGCTGTTTTAATGATGTTTTGGTATTATAATCCTTAGGATAAGTTGTTTAGGTGGTGGATAAAGTGTTTTTGGTGTTGGATTAAGTAAGTGTTGCACGAAATCAAGTTTGGATTAAGAGAATATATAGAGTTTTTGAAAATGGGTGTAAGGGGAATGGCGAAAATGAAGTTTTTATCCTATTTTTCAAATGAATGTTGTGGCGTTGTCCTTATAATGCTTCGGCGTTCATCTTCCCTAGATGAATGCTAGGGCGCTATAAACTAGGAATGCGGCACTATTATAATTTTGTTTTGACTCATGGATTTTTAAACTAAGTTACACCACGGCATTCTAAATGTGCAACCACAGAGGCGTTGAATATTTGGTGCTTTAATTTTTAAAATGGACCAACGTCGAGACATTTTGGAATTGTAACACGGGAGCGTTAATGGCTTAACTATTAGCCTTTCCAAGTGTGAAAAATGAGTGTCGTGTTGCAACACTGGGGTGTTGACTTTACTGGAATTCACAAGAGCGTTGCAAATATGACACCCCAACATTAAAGGGTCAAGAGTCTAAGAGCATTGAGATGTGATACCATAGCGTTGATACCCTTGAACTTGGCGCGGGAGTGCTGGATGGTGACACCCTAGTGTTAAATGCCTTGGAGTTCACACTGAGGTATTCTGAAAATGAATGCTAGGGTGTTGGCTTAATTCTTCTCCTTTATCATGCTTTTACACACCAAAAACAAAGGACCAATTAATTAAAACAAAATGGATATAAAAAAAATAAAATTTACCTTGGGTTGCTCCCAAGTTATGCTTGATTTAACACCATCGGCTTGATGTCTTACTTCTTGAGACTTAAAGATTGGTTAGCTAAAAAAATAACTTTTGGCAATCTATCTCATCCCTCAACAATATTTCAACCTCTACCCATTCACCTTGAACAACTATTTACTCTCATCATGAAAATCTTGATGGCTCTATGAGGAAGTACCTTGGTGATTCTGAATGGTCTAGACCACCATAACTTGAGCCTATCTAGGAAAAGCTTTAATCGAGAGTTGAACAATAGCACCAATTTTTCTATCATGCCATTTTTCGGTCTTCTCCTTGTATAACTTGGCATTTTCATATGCTTGGAGTTAAAATTCATCTAGTTCATTGAGTTGCAATATATTTATCACCGATGGCTTGAAGATCAAAGTTGAGAGCTTTGATGGTCCAAAAGGCCTTATACTCAATTGGTAGATGACATACCTTTCTAAAAACCAACTGATATGGAGACATCTCGATAGGCGTTTTAAATATTATGCAATAGGCCCAAAGTGCATCATCTGATCGCATAGTCCAATCCTTTTGGCTAGGCTTCATTATCTTCTCAATAATGTGCTCCACTTCCCTATTTGAGAACTTTTGCTTAACCATCTGTCTGAGGATGATAAGTGGTAGTAACCTTATATCTCACTCCATATTTCTATAGAAGGGCTAAAAAATACTTGTGGCAAAAGTGTGACCTTTTAGCACTTGTTATAGCTCTTGAAGTACTATGCCTTATAAAGATGTTCTCCTTTAAAAACTTAAACACCACTTTAGCATCATTGACTGGGAGTGTAACTGCTCTTACCCACTTTGACACATAGTCCACTGCCATAGGTATATATTTATATCCACCCGATGAGATAAATAGACCCATGAAATCAATTCTCTACACATCAAATATCTTTAACTCTAGAATGCTTTATAGGGCCATCTCTTACTTTCTTGATATGTTACCAATCTTTTGGCATCAATCATACCTTGAAGCATATAAAAGAACATATTTAAACAATGTTTTCCAGTAAAAAATGCATACAACAATCTCATAACTATCTTATTGCCTATAATATTTCATAATTTGAAGAATGGTAATAATGCAAAATGATTTTTACCTCATTTTGTGGTAGACATCTCCTCAACATTTGATCTACATATTGCTTTAATAAGAAAGGTTCATCTTAACAATATCTCTTCACATCATGAAAGAACTTATTTCTTTGCTAAAAAGTAAGATCTTGAGGTAGGATGCTACAAAAAAAGATAGTTTAATAGTCCGCATACCATGACACTTCTAAGTGTTGTGCTGCCAGAATTTGCTAATCTGGAAAAGATTCACTGGTCAAGGTTCTACCCTTATCTCCTCCTTCTAATATAGATAAGTAGTTTGCAACATGGTTTTCAATCTTTTTTTTTTCTCAAATCTCCAAGTCAGGTTCTTGTAAAAACAATACCTATCGGCTCAAATGTAGCTTTGCATAGTCTGTGAAGATAATAATATTAACTTCTATTAGATAGGAATGAAACTTGTCAAAGGTCCTTTTGTGGTTATATAATTGATCTGTGCATCATTCATGGTCTTCCAGGTATAGTAAATGGTGTGATAAACCTTATCTCTTATTTGCCCAAGAATTGTACCCACAGTTGTATCACTAGCATTACACATCATCTTAAAGGAAAGACTCCAATATAGTGCTATGATGATAAATGCTTAAATGAGCTTTTTTTTCAACATCTCAAAGGCTTTGAGGCAAGCATCATCGAATTGGAACTGCACATCTAAGAGATTTTGCAAAAGTCATTAATGAACCTCCTATAAAAAGCCAAGAAAACTCAAAACTCCCTTCACATTTGTAAGGGCAGTTTTTCAATAGTCTCAATCTTTACCCTATACACCTCTATGCCTCTGGAAGAAATTATATGTCTTAAGACTATACCCTTCTTAACTATAAAATGACATTACTTTTTCAATTTATCACTAAATTAGTTTCTTCACATCTTTTAAGCACAAATGCTAAGTTATTAAGACATAAATAAAAAGAATTACCAAAAACATAAATATCATCTATAAATACCTCTAATAAGTATTCCATAATGTTTGAGAATATCGCTATCATGAACTGTTAAAAAGTGGTCGATGCATTGCATAAGCTAAATGGCATCCTTCTAAATGAAAATGTATCATAGAGACATATGAAAGTAGTCTTCTAGGGCGATTACAATTTGATCGTAGTCGAAATACTTATCCAAAAAACAATAATACTGGTACCTAGCTAATCTATCTATCATCTGGTCAATAAATGGTATAGGAAAATGATCTTTTATTTTAGCCCCATTGAACTTCCAGTAATCCTTGCAAATCCTCTATCTAGTCACTGTACGAGTAGGGATCAATTTATTTTTCTCATTTTCATCAACTGTAACACCTCTATTCTTAGGCACACATTGGACCGAGCTGACTTATAAGCTATCAAAAAATAGGTAGATGATCTATGCAACTAACTATTTGATGATTTCCTTTTCTACTTCTTTCATCACAGGATTTAGTCTCATCTACTACTCAATGGTCGGTTTTTGGTTCTCTCAAAGCAATATCTTATGCATGCAAAAAGATAGGCTTATACCACCAATATCAGCTATAGTTCAACATAATGCTCTCTATACTGCTGGAGTACTTTAAGCAATTTCTTTTCCTGAATCTCATCAAGCTCAGCAAAATTAATAACATGAAGTGTAGAAGAGTCACCTAGATAAGCATACCATAAATAACTAGGTAGTGGTTTGAGTTCGAGTACACGTGACTCTTTTATTAAGAGCTTATATTTTGCTGCAGTCTTATCTAGTTTGTCTAACAACTTAAATCTGGTTCTCATATGGCCAACACTGTGTGAAGCACTCAACACTTTTACATACTCCTTACTTTACGACTCTTAACATTGTTCCCATTGATCATAGCATTTTCAAGAGGGTCTTAAATGGAATTAATTATGAAAACTTCAAGCACCTATCTATTAATGATATCAATCCCAAAACAATCATCTGATTCGCTTAGAACTGCATAACCTATGACTATTAAATGTCACATCTTCATCCTGAACCCTCAAGTCAACTCAAGCTTCTAAACCTTAATTAAAGTTCTTTTAGTTGCTAAAAAATGGCCGGCCCAAAGCAATGCAGATCTCTCTATCTTTCTCCATGTCAAGTACTATAAAATCTGTTGAGAAGATAAATTTGTCTACCTTGACTAGTATATCTTCAATCACCCCCCCTTTGGATAAGTAAGTGAATGGTCAGCAAATTAAAGTGTCACATTTGTAGGCTTGGCTGTATATAAACTAAACTTATTATAAATTGACAGTGGCCTGAGGTTGA
Organism: Ailanthus altissimus; assembly: GCA_946807835.1. Lineage (NCBI taxonomy): Eukaryota > Viridiplantae > Streptophyta > Magnoliopsida > Sapindales > Simaroubaceae > Ailanthus > Ailanthus altissimus. Next base: position 14,817,860 of record OX327697.1, on the reverse strand, counting down.
TTTTTACTCCTAAATCACATAAAGTTTTCCCAAAGTGTTAATTCCCAATAGTGCATGGTATGGCAAAGCTTCCAGGATCCTTGAGCTTAGGAGGCAATTGCCACTAAAGAATGGCACTACATTCTTTAGTCAATGCTATTGTCTTATAATCACCCAGCTTGTTTGTCTTCGAGAGTATATCATTCATGAATTTGACATAATTCAGAATCTGCTATTGTACTTCTACAAAATGAATGTTAATGTGCAATTATTTAAAAACTTTAAGAAACTTAAAGAATTGCCTATCTAGTTTCTTTGTGCAACCTTTGAGGAAATGATGGAGGTGGAGTGTAACACTGCACGTGAGGTTGTCGCACGACTTTTTCTTTTTCTGTAGTTTTTGCGCTGCTTTCTTCTACTGCTATAGTTTCTTCTTCTTCTTTTTTTCTTTAGTAGGCTTGTATATATTTACAGTCTATTCATCTTATTTTTTTTAGAGGTTGCACTACTTTGAATTACACCTGTCTTTTATTTCTCAAAGTAACTTCCATGTATTGCTCTTTGTTGCCTCTAGGATTAGCTTCTACATTGCTTGGTAGAGCACATTGTTGATGGTTATTTATGGTTGAAGCAAGTTATCTAACTTGTGTCTCCAAGGTTTTAAAAAATGCTACTTGATTCTGCAGTAGTTGATATATCTTACTTATATACTGCATAAACAAGTCTTTTAGTGCATGTTTCCTCTCTTGCTACTGTTGAACTGCCAGAGCATGAAATCCAGGTGGATTGGTAGGCATTGATGACTTCCTTTGGTTATTTTTCCAAGAGAAGTTTGGATGATTCTGCCATTTTGGGTTGTAGAAATTCGAGTTAAGATTATTCTAAATTTTGCTATAGTTCTTAACGTACTATATTGTCTCTATACAATTACCATTAATGTGGTTATCTCTATAAAAGTCACAATTAATCAGTTAGCTCTTTACTGAGTTGATCCATAATGCTTGAAACTTTTTGGTTAGTAGGTTGACTTGAGCTGATAAAGAGGTCAAAGTATCAACCTCATACACATTGGATACCTTCCATGGGTCCACCCTCTCTATTAATCGTTGATAACTATTAGTTACCATTTCCTCTAATAAGTCACAGCCTTATCTATAGACTCATTCATTAATGCTCTACCAGCTATTGCATCCATAATAGTTCTTAATTGACCCATAATCCCGTTGTAGAATATTTGCACCAATAACCATTTTGGGACTCCATAGTGTGGCCATTTTCTTGGCATGTCCTTAAACCTCTCCCGTGCTTAATATAATGACTCTCGATCATGTTACATAAAAGACGTAATTGTATTCCTCATCCTTGCTATCTTAGCAGATGAAAAAAGAATGACTAAGAACTTCTGTGCCAAATCATCCTATGTGGCAATTGATCTGAATAGCAGTAACATCAACCAATTCTTATCTCTGTCCCTCAATGACAAGGAAACAATCTCAATCTGATCACATCATAGGATACCACATTGTATTTGAATGTGTCACATATCTCTCGAAAGTTCATGATGTGCTTATTTGGGTCATTGTTAGGAAGGCCACCAAACTGTACTAACTCCTAAGCATTTGGATTGTACTTGGCTTTATCTTAAAATTATTTGCATTGATGGTTGGCATCTTGATGCTTGAATTAATCCCATTAACCAACAGTATTGCACAGTCTATCAAAGTTCTTGGGTCAACAGCTATAGGGTTAAGATCTTGATTAGCCATAATGTTTTTTTAAGCTCGCTTTCGACGAATTCTTCTTAAAATTCTCTCTATCGCAAGGTTAAAAACAATCAATTCAACACCTCTCGATCTATGCATGCACCTTTGTAGCTATTTGTGAAAGCAATAATAAAGAAAGCTAAACAAAGTAAACCAGAAAATGAAATTTGATCAAGTAAAAATAAGATAGACTAGTATTAGTATTTGCAAAAATAACTAAATTTCCTAACAGTGGCACCAAAAACTTGTTGTATAATTACCGAGCACCAGTGTACACTACCGTTGACAAGTAATATAATGATGAGAAGTTTATCAATCCCACGAGGAATTTATATATATTTCTAAACCAATTACTAAAATGGATCTTCTTGTCTTTATCCAGATAGTTGGATATTGAATTGGAAATTAAAGTTACTACTAACACTAATAACCAATCTTAAATGCAAAAGAAACAAAATACTATAAAGTCCCTATTTGATTAGGCTTCTCTACTCTTAAAAGAGATTTTTTAATACCAAAAGCTCTTTTCAATTTTTTTGATAGCATCTTTTTCTTGTCGATATTTTTTAACTCTTCTTTCAGTGCTTTTTGCCAAGTTAGTGGTTCATCCTATTGGTGTGAGTTATTGCTATGTTGTATTTTTATAGATATATTTGGGTCTTTAACCCAAGATTCTCATCAAGTAATAGGTATTTTTTATACAGCCATGGAGCGAGTGGTGATAATTTTTTATATTTTGTTGTTCATATTATTCGTCTGGTATTGACAACTTTTTTATTTGCTTCCTACAGATGATGCTAAATTATTGACCCCAATATTTGATAACCCGAACATCAACAAGTTAAATTTATTTTTCTAGGGAAGCTTGGCCTTGATGTTTAGGATTGGACGGGATTTAAACTGAATTGGATCACTCTTCACCTATAGATATCATGTCTAAAAAAATCTCGTAACCAAAGAAAAAGTGAGACCACGTCAGAAGATGTTTAAGCGTAGGTACTCCGATGTTTGAGTCAGCAATGATTTGAAAAACAAAATAGAGCAAAATAGTAGAAAATGAGAAAATAATAAGAAGCCTAGTATGCATATTTTATGTGTATTCTTCGTGATTTTGAGGATGATAATCTTGAAAATTTAGATTTTGAAGAATATTATATAGAGCTTCTGGTAATAATGATTATGATTAATCTTATGATGATCCCCTATATAGAATTGTTTTCCTTATTTATAGGGCGGAGATGTAGTTTAACTTGTAGCATTTGAATCATATTAGGATTTGGAAGTCTCGTGGACATTCCCTTTTAGGATTCTACTATCTGAGTTTTTCTAAAATTGTACTAGATCTTGCTTGCCCTATTAGAAATTGTATCAGGCTTTATGGGGATCTCTCCCTATTTGGGATCTTTTCCTGATAAGGTTGATCTTATCTATGACTTTCACAAGTTAAATCATTTTAGAAACTATTTTTTATTTTTAAGGTGGTTGAGTTTTGACTTGTGCTCAATAAAAGCAGTGATTGTTCCCCTGTGTAGAGTCTGACTGAACAGGATAGTCAACTTATGACCAATGTTCTGACCAACTCCATAAGCTTTGAGTCTGAACAAACAAGGTAGCTAGGTTATAACAAATGTTCTAACTAGCTCAATGGCAATGTAGATTATTTTCTCCTTTGGAGCCTAGCTGAATAGGGTAGCCTAGTTATGACTAGTGTCCTCACCAGTTCGGTGAGGGTGCCCATAATTTGAGGACTTTTCTCGATCGATGCTTGTCTTTAGATCTTGTGGATCAAGATTCTTTAGGGCCTCATAGACTGAAGCCTTTGGATTTTGTAGGCCTAAATCTAGAGAGGAACAATTATAAATATTGTATCAAAAAATTATATTAGGGAATTTTTTACAAATAGCTAAAAATTTGGGGTCCCTTAACTATTATAGCAACCATTTCAACTTTCTAACTTATTTAGTCAAATAAATTATTTTTGGACATATTTACCCCCAAACCCATTTTATCTCAAAACTCTCAAGTGAAGGAATCTAAAAACAAAATCCTAAACTAACAAATCAGTGACAACGAAGGCTTGACGATGACGGTAAAGGCTTGATGGCAATAACAAAATAAGGTAATAACTATAACAATTTTTGTAAATTTAAGAAATTTTAGTTTTTTTTGGTGAAATTTGTGATTGTAGAAAGATCAATGATTATAGTTAGAAATAGGCTTGAATGTGTGTAACTATTGTAGTTAAAAATAGGTTTGTTGTTTTGGGTTTGAGGGCTACAGTGGCAAAATATGGCGGCAATGGAGGAACCTATAAAGTCTATTGACATCTATAAAATTTTTTTAATCAATTGAGCAATCATTCAACTCTTTGTTTGAAGAAGACCATCACGCAATCGATCTAACTGACATGTGTGTGTTGGCGCAGTCGGATCTTAGGCATGTAGGTGTATGCATGTTCAATTGTGTCTATTGCTTAACGCAGCGAAAATATAAATTTTGCAATAAACACAATAAATAAATATATTAATCACATTAATATATTAATAAGGTTAGAGAACTTACCAAACGTGTAACGTTATATACGTATTTATTCTAGAGTCTGCATGGAGACCAACTCGCGTGCAGTTCTAGTCACCAACTCGGTGGGCTTGGTGAGCTAGAATAGCAGTTCCATATTCAGCCTAGGATTAACTCTTAATTCCCAAAATATCCGGGAGTGAATTTATATCCTTTTCTCCAAAAGGATAAGAAATGGAGATTTGAAGCAATTCACAATTGCTCTAATTGGAAGCAGAGGAAAAAATGAAACAATTTCATTTTCTCTTTTTTTTTTCTTCTTTATTTCTTTTCTCTTCTTTCTCTGTTCCTCTCTTGGCCGAATTCAGCCAAATCTTCTCATCTCACTTTCTCTTTCTTTTTGCTTATATATATATATATAATATTATAATATAATAATAATATATAATATAAAATATTATATAATATAAATACTAATAATATAATAATATATATAATATAAAATATTATATAATATAAATACTAATAATATAATAAAATATATAATATAAAAAGAAAGATATTTTGATTATTTAACTATTAAATAATCAAACTGAGAAATGACTATTTTGCCTCTCATAAATAGTTACCAAGTTCACCTCCTAGTGGATCCCACCAAATCCCACATTTGGGTAAACTTAACCGAGGGTCCACAATACGTTACGTATTATAATCCAATTAGTAAATAAGAGTTATTAACTAATTATTGTATTTAACACTTAAATATAAACACGTACGCATTCTCGTGAAAGTGCTGAATCTTGCTGGATTAAACAATTTAATCCGGCACGCTGCCGCAGTGCACAACGAATACACTCCATATCACGGGACTCCCTAGGTCTTACACCTAATTCGTCAAATGAAACTATTCCATGAGTCCGTGATCAATGCCCCAAGCACACGTCACGGATATACAAATCAGCGCGTTGAACCATGCAAGCTGATGTTACAACACATACGTATAGTCCTTCCGTCATGATATCCAGGATGTGCGGGGATATAGATTATCACCATCAAATCCCATGTGCTCATCCATGTCCTATCTCTAGACTTGTATCTCAATGAACAATATGCACAAACTCCTTTGTCATATTGTTCGTTGTGCATATTGTTCGACCCTGGCGAAACTCTTTCCCGGGATTATTACTTGTGGCCACAAGACTTTCTGAAATACAGTCTCGAAGCATATGGATATCTAACTCCATATGTGAGCTGACGGATCCCATATATGTATGCATCAGACCATACCTAGCGACACCTAGAGGTTACACCATAAAAGGTCTGTGACATTTGTGGAACCAAAGTATGGTGGATCACTTACAAGCCCACCGTGACACTTAGGTCAAAGGACTACGTATACTACTCAACTTGAGAGGACCCTCCATTGATAGCTTACATTGAATGTCTATCGGAGGCCCTCGTGAGTCTATCCCATATCCAATCCTAACTGGATACCCATATGTTAATAAGAGCTTCAAGCTTACAGTTAGTCAGGAACTACCGTCTATACCCGATAGGTACGACATATGTTGATCTATATATAAAGTATCCGCTGACAGACCCACATCGGTAGAAATAAATCATGGACTATTATTCGAGAATATACTTGCGTAACTTACATTTCCTGGCACTCGATTGCAACTCTTGCAATTATGCAGTTACTAGTATATTCCTAGGTCTATGTCCCATTACAGACAAGCTCCAACTCTTGGATCTGCTGAGTATTATAACCAACTAACACTTAGCTGTGCTAACATTTATCAATTATATCTCTCAGCGTGGCTAACTATGAGCCCTTATCTAAACTCTTTAGATCTGATCCGAACTCCTTCAGCTCTACAATGTCTGTAACGTTACATGCATAATACTATATAATTGGGTATTAGCGATTTAATGGGAATGTACACTTGTATAAATATACAAGTATATGTACATTTAGAGATGGCACGTAAGCACCGACCCTAACAGTGTGCTCCTTGTCAATTTGTTGCATGATGAAATATTTTCGAGCATCTGTGGACATGGCATGAACTCGCCACATACACCTTTCATCATCGCATTTTTCCTCAAACTGATCTTTCATAGACTTGAACACTTTGAAGCTCCAATTATGGTTCAATGCATGTATACTAAGAGCATCGTATATTGCTTTCTTGTTAGGAAATGACTTCTCAACCACTATTTTTTCAATTCTTGATCATGATGCCTCATCTAATAGATTGAAGTCAAAATGTGGTATCGGATGGATAAACTGAAATGGGTTCTATGGTTGAATAGTATTATCATGTTTAACTATTGGTTTTGGGCATAAATCATGAACTTCTTCTCTCTAATAATTTGACATGTCACATTTACCTCTCCCTTTTATATCATTTAAACCATCTTAATAATCATCTAAAAAGTTATCTCCGTTATTATCGGTATTACCTCTATCTTCATCAACATTATTGCTACAACTTAAATATTGTATTACCCAAGTGTAGGTTATCTTAATTATAGTATTTACTCGTGAGTTTGAGTGTTGTATCTATAAGGAGTGATCACCAAAAGTAAAGGTTGTTTGTCAATGTTCAAGAGTAATAAAGTATTGTACCCAAAGATGGAGAATATTGGTTGATTTTAAAAGAAAAGATTACCAAGTGTAAATTAAGAAATCAATTTAAAAGAACACTAAGGAATTAGAGATCCATACTTACTTCGGTTGTAGTAAAGTTTCTTTGATCCCTTTACTCACTTGAAAAATGATTTTAATTGATGGAAAATATTATTTGTAAAAATATGTTATTGATATGTAAAAGATATTTCCAAGCAATGTTTGTGCCCTTAGTCTACAAAGAATCAAGACTTCAAACAAACCAAAACCACATTCAAAAATGATAAATCAAATCATTTGAAAACAAACATAAAATACAAGAGTATGATCAAAGTGGCAAAACTACACCTCCATTAAGTGTTTCACTCTTAATCTTAGCTAGAAATTTAGAACAACATAAATTAAGAAAATGAAATACAATGAAAAGTGAACTAAAGATTACAAAATAACAAAATATATCCCCCCTCCATCCTAACCAAAACTGTCCTTAAATAGGCAAATCTGTAACATTTTTTACTACCAAACTTTCTACCAAAGTTTTAACACTCTTTTTATTGGGAAGTTGGCTGAATTGGACTTTGTGCTCAACTAATAATTTGTAGATAATTGAATTATATTTCCGTTTATTCTAGAAGCATACCAATTAGATTTGAATTTTGTGAGATATGGTCCAAATACGAAAGCCTGATCGGACTGGCCTGCACTGCAGATGGGTCCTCTTCAAAGCCATTTTTCACCCTCCTAACGTTTGAATTACAAATTATATATGAAATCTACTTTTGTTGCGAATGAAATTCTCTCTCCACGAGTTCATGAATTACTTCAATCGAATTTCTTGGTAGAAAGTTATACCTAATTTACTGAACCTACATTAAAATAGTTAAAAACTTAATTAGGTACAATACTGAAAACATGCTCAAGTTAGAGAAATTAATAACACTAATGGTGCAAAATGATGCTGAAAAATCTTTATTTAATGTGTAATTTGAAGTATTTATCAAACCCTCTAACCATTTTATTACTATTCTCTAGCAATTCAAGCGTAAATAAATTAAAAACAACTATCTTAGCATTTAAAATAAAATGTCAGTTTAAGATCACAAATTTTATCAAGGTTATTTCATAACTTCCAAAATTGTGCGTGTGTGAACTAAGTCAAAATCTTTTAACCACAAACCACAAAATATATAGCCTTGAAAATTTTCTTCATATAAAATCCTCAACTCCATATCTTCGCGAGTGAAAAACTGTTTAAAGAGCTAGAATTTCATTAATGGAGTTGAAAAACAGACAAGTGCTCAAGAAAATGTCACATTTAAGGACAGACAAACAAACTAACATTGATCCAAAGATAGAAAAATTAATTGTTTAGATTTACACCATTCTTGGCACGTGCTACCTTTTAGGACCTCAATCACGAATATCACAAATAGAGCCCGGTGAGAAACATTGTTTCTTAAAGACTTTTGTCTTTGAAAATAAAGGCACTATTGTAATGAATTGATTCTCTCTTTTTTTTTTTTTACATTTCTGTCTTCTAACATTGAACGAATACTTTTATTGAACTGAAGTGACTCTTTCTCTTACTCTTTTTTTTTGTTTTTTTTAGAATATGAAGAACATCAGAAAACATTACAAAATAAAAATTACTTCTCACCAAAATACATTTCACAAATTCGAGTTATCCTTTGGCTAGACAACCAAATCATTCATTTATCCGAATAATGTCACATTAAATAAAAATTAACCAATTTAAAATATCAATGAAAGTTCGTAAGCTGTTTTCTTAAACCTCTCCACTCACTCACAAAAAGATGTGTGAGATTAAAAAAATGTATACTTAAACACAGAAAATCTCTTGGCTATATACATTAAATCATCCATCTTACTACAAGGCTTAGTATTGTGCTTAAGAAATGATTTCAAAAGTTACTCTTTAGTAACCTAGATAGAAAAAGTGACTAAAACCAAACAATTTTGAAATCATACCTCGATAGAAAATCAAACTTGTTTACACAAGAATTACTAAGAACACATATGCATGAAATACAAAAATAAAAATAACAAGTAGGTTAGAATATGTCTTAAGAGTCCAAAAATAAACCCTTTACTAATGCCATTCATAACACCAGATGTCAATTTGTTTTGGGGGGGGAATAACAAAATGATAACAAAAAGTAACATTGACCTCATATATGAATTATCTCTCTCCTCAACTAGATTGAGACATTAACCTCAATATCAAAATACAGTAAGAGTAGAGTATAAAAGATATCATTTGAAGTATCTTTTATTGAAAAGAAAAACTACAACAAAATAAAACAAACCATACAAAATGCTAAAAAATAAATAAAAGTAGCTAGACTACAAACGAAGATTCAAATTTATCTTCTTTTCTTCTCATTGTCATCAAAATACCAATCTATTTGATGTATGGTTGAATCACATAAAGGTATGAAAGTTTGTAATTCATCGAGCAACTAATTAATAATTGAAGCAGAAATAAGGATCCGTCGTGCCACAGATGAGATGAATTATTTTTCTACCGCATAGTTAAGAAAAGATACTAACTTATTATGAAATCACCAACATTTAACAAATTAATGAATTTTTGGTGGATTTGAAATTATGCTCAAGAGGTAATTTGAAAAATTTCCTCCAAAGTTCTGAAACCTTATAGTAGAACTATGAAGGTATCATCATTTTTAAGCATTAAAGACGTGCGTTAATGCATTGATGATACCTGTAACTCATCCCCAATTATTTTTCCTATAATATTCCCAACAACTAAAGCTTTTAGTATGATACCCAAAACTCAACTGCCATTATTATGTGCAGCTGCTGCTACACACCTCATTAATCCATAGCTACCTCTCTCATATACTAAATGAATTTTTTACTCAACTAACACCTTACCAAGGGTTTCTGCTGCTTCTACAAACTCTTTTATTTTTCTAAGGCTAGATCAATAAAAGACATAAATGTTTGTGAATTTACAAGTTGATATTCCCTCTATTGTTACACTCCCCCTAACCCTTGAATGATTTTGAGTATGTGTGAAGATGCAGAAATAATGCAATGTATTTATAGAGTTAAAAAAAAGGTGTTGCAATGTAAAAGTAAATGGGTGATTGGCTGTTATTGGATGACATTAAGCTTTAAATGCGAATTTTCAAAATCAAAGTTGGCTATGGGTGGTTGGTTATTATTGGAGAAGACGTTTAAGGTTAAAATGAAACATTTTTAAAATTAACAGCTATGGTAAATATGTACAAGTAGTTGTGATTGTGGCTCACATCTTTCTCTAGTTTTATGTCCACAAATGGCTTAAATTCCCTTTATGGGTTGAGGATAAGCTTTTCATCCAACTTTTTTATAACTTGACAAATATGGTCTTTTAGAGTCAAATTTTTGAGACTGTACAGGTTATGTTCCTTTGGGAATAATTTCCATAAATTATGAATGGAAATATGCACATATCCACTGGGATACGTCTCAAGAGTCATTAAGATATCATCCAAAGACTCTTTACTCAGACCATCATTAATGAATCTAATTTTATCTTTGCATTTTATAGATACCATTCCTAAAATGCGGCATCTTGTGTTACAAGTCGTACATGCACACTTATAACCAACACCTAATCTTTTTGCTCTTTACTTTTTTGCAAAACAACTTTTATCTAAGCTATACATGTGAGAAATTAATGAGTCTGAAAACTCATCTGCCAATCGAACGTGTGCTTCAAATAACCAACGTACATCAACGGGTATATTCATAATCATTAATAACCTTAATCTTTTACATCTTGCTTGGAAAATCTTCTTTAAGGCATGTTGAGGCAATGAAGGAAAATAACTTTTCAAATTCATTATAATGTCATCCATTGTTTTAAGAAAGAATGAGAAGAAGAAGGTGTCAATAATTATGGAAAACTGGAAAAATCGACTTGGAATGTCACGGAGTACTGTTATCCTCTACTTAACCGAAAAATAAAATATACAAAAGAAAAAAATAAAAAATAAAATAAAATAAAATAATTCAAAACATAAAATATGGTATAGATAGATAGAAACTGATTAAGCATTATAGATAGGATTCGCAAGTTGGATTTCCTCGAGACATATAGAGTTGTCTACCCTCTCTTCATAACTCTTCAATCATTGTCCATTGACTTTGTAAACATTTCCATTCTTTGGATTTTCAATTTCAATAACTTCATGAGAAAAAATATTTTTGACAATGAAAGGTCCAGTCTATTGAGAATGAAGTTTGCTAGGAAACAAGTGTAATCTTGAATCATACAAGAGAACTTTTTGTGAAGGCTTAAAGTTTTTTTTTATAATATGTTTGCCATAAAATGTCTTCATTTTCTCTTTATAGATTCTATAGTTTTCATAAGCATCATTCCTGATTTCTTCTAATTCATTCAACCGGAGTTTCCTTAAAGGACCAGCTTTATCTAAGTCAAAGTTAAACATTTTGATAGCCCAAAAAGCTTTATGTTCCAATTTTATAGGTAAATTACAAGGTTTTCTAAAAATAAGCCTATAGGGAGGCATACCAATAGGTTATTTAAAGACAGTACGATAAGCTTAAAGTACATCATTTAGTCGTAAAAACTAATTATTTTTATTTGGGTTTACCCTTTTTTCTAATATTCGTTTGATTTCCTTATTAGCAAGTTCGACTTGTCCACATATTTGTGGGTGATAAGATGTAGACACTTTATGTGTGATTCCATATTTCTTCATCAATAGTTCAAAAGGTTTGTTACAAAAGTATGAACCTTCATCACTTATAATTGCTCTAGGAATTTCAAGCATTGTCAAAATATTATTTTTAAAAACTTATAAACCACTTTATGATCTTGTTTTTACAGGGGATTTCCTCAACTCATTTGGAAACATACTCAACAACCACCAAGATATAAATGTACCCAAAAGAATAAGGAAATGGACCCATAAAATCAATACCCTAACAATTAAAAAGTTCGATCACTAAAATTTGGTTTAATGGCATCATATTCCTATGAGTTATACTTCTTAACTTTTGACATTGTTCACAAGTTTTGCATAACTTATAGGTATCTTTGAAAATGGTGGGCTAGTAAAATTCACATTGTAAATTTTTTGCTTTAGTTTTCTTTAAAGAAAAATAACCACAACAAGCTTTAGAATGACAAAAGGAAATGACATCATGAATTTCATTATCAGGCACACATCGTCTTATGATTTGGTCAAGACAATATTTAAAGAGGTATAGATCATCCCAAAAAAAAAAAAATTGTATACCTTGCATAAAAATTTTCTTTTGTCCTGGGATTGCCAATGAGATGGAAGTTTTCATGAAATAAGAAAATTAGTAATGTTAGCAAACTAAGGTAAATTAACAATACCAAAAAAATTGTTCATCTGAAAATGTATCATTGATCGGTAAAGATTTAAAAGATTCATCACAAATAAGTCTAGACAAGTGATCAGCTAACACATTTTTAACCCTTTTTTCATCTTTAATTGTGATATTGTATTCTTGGAGGAGAAGTATAATAAGGGCAAATTTGTCATATATTTTCTCATGTTTTTATTATTGATATTTTATGAGAATAGATTGCTATTTATGTGCATTATTGTTATTTATAGGGACTTGAACAAAATTTAAAGAAAGAACGGAAAAGGATCGAAAACAATGACTAAAATGCAAAGTTTTCAAAGTATGTGTCCAGCGCCCCCGCGCCACAAGTATTTTCGCCCCAGCTCTGAAATAGTGATTGAAATAAGAAAAACGACCTGCTTAAGTCGCGTCTAGCGCCCCAGCGCCGAAGAGTCACCGTGCCAGCGACGCTCCATCGCCCCAGCGCTATCAACATACCGCGCCAGCGGTGAAGCCATTTTCATGTAGCGCCCCAGCGCCAAGATCCCACCGCTCCAGCGGTGAAGGCTTTTTCACGCAACGCCCCAGCGACAGATTCATATCGCCCCAGCGGTAGCACGAGTCCTAATCCGACGAGAATTAAGATTTTCAAGCTCAAATCAATCCCTATAAAAAGCCACTCGTTTCCAGCCTTCAGGAATCAATCCAAGACGACCCAAGAGCACCAAGAATACAGAGCACAAGTCTTGGAGAGCAATAGGAGCTTAATTGAAGCAACTTTAGAGAGAGATACAAGACGTTCTTCGGCATCAAGAGTTCCTAGGTAGCGTAATTAAGAGCAATTCGACGTCTATATCGGTTTGCTAATAATTGTATCATGATTTATAATTATTTTTACTGCTGTTCTCTTGTAGCCATGAGCTAACTTATTTTCTAGGGTTAATATTTGAACTCAATATGTGCGCTTAAATTGCCATATCTTTTTAGTATTTAATAAACTTAGTCATTTATTATTTAAATTACTTGTGTTTAATGCTTCAATATATCTGGCCAATATATGGTGAATGAATTGGTAATATTTTGATAAACTCGGAAGAGGAATCATAATATTTAGACCTAGGTAATTTGATGCATGATTGTAGAGTAACATTCAATGTTGCATATGCAAGTTTCAATATAGGATAGGAATATACCTAATTGGCATGTATGATTAATAAGACCTAATATTAATGAATCTTAATTTATTACAAGTACCATAGGAATATAGGTATTTGGTAAATTAGGGTATACTTGCATGACCTTGGAAGAGGCTTGTGAATACATTAGTGTCTTGATCAATAATAAAGACTAAGTGAGTTAAATATTAGAGGATTAATCATTAAAAAATATATTGAGGGATAATATTAATCCTAGGTTTTCTCTACGTTGTTATCTTTAAATCTCATTGCATTGTGTTTTTACTTTTATATTTTCTACATTCATTCTTGAATTTTTATTTTTCTGAATAATTATTAGGAAGACGTAATTTTAGTAATTGGTTAATAAGAAGAAATTATCCCTGTGGGTTCGACATCCGACTAATTAGTCTCTTTATTACTTGCATACGATAGTGTATACTTGCACTTAATTTATGATATAGAAATATCGCATCAAAGTATCCATCTAATTAACCTTGGCTTAGCATCTTTCTTCGAAAGAAGATACTTCAAAGCTGTATGATCGCTAAATACAACAATAGGTGAACCAACAAATAAGATCTAAATTTTTCTAAAGAAAATACTACTGCAAGTAATTCTTTTTCAATTGTGGAATAAGTCATATGAGCACTATCAAGTGTTTTATTTACATAGTATATGACATAGCATTTCTTATCTTTTCTTTGCCTTAAAACAACTCCAAATACATAATCACTAGCATCACATATGATTTCAAATAGTAAAGACCAATAAGGAGAATGAATAATAGGAGCAGATGTTAACATGCCTTTAAGTTTATCAAATGCTTCTTGACAAGTCATGGTCTATTAAAAAATAGTGTTTTTTGACAAAAGATTACACAATGGTCTAGATATGGCACTAAAATTTTTAATGAACCTTCTATAAAAACTAATATGTCCTAAGAATAACCTAACATGTTTTACACATGTGGGGGAAGGAAGATTAATGATCAAATCAATTTTCGCTTTATCCACTTCTATGCCCTTAGATGAAACAATATGACCTAATACAATACCATGATCAACCATAAAATGACATTTTTCCCAATTAAGCACAAGATTCTTTTTTTTGCATCTAATAAGAACTTTCTAAAAATTTGATAAGCAATCATCAAATGAATTACCAAAAGCAAAAAAATCATCAATGAATACTTCAAGAAAATGTTCGACCATGTCACTAAAAATACTGAGCATGCATCTTTGAAATGTGGCAGGTGCATTGCATAAGCTAAAAGGCATTCTTTTGCTTGAAAATGTTGCAAAAGGGCATGTAAAAGTAGTTTTTTCTTGATCCTCAAGTACAATTTCAATTTGGTTGTACCCAAAATACCCATCTAGGAAACAATAAAATTCATGCCCAACTACCCTTTCTAAAACTTGATGCATGTAAGGTAGAGGGAAGTGATCTTTCCTAGTCATCAAATTTAGCTTCCTATAGTCAATGCACATGCACCAACTAGTAATGGTTCTAGTTGAAATTAATTCATTGTTTTCATTGTTTACTATAGTTACTCTAGATTTCTTAGGTACAACTTGAGTAGGATTTACCTATTTGCTATCAGAAATAGGATAAATGATTCCTACATCTAAAAGCTTAAGGACTTTATTTCTTACCACTTCTTTCATGTTAGGATTGAGCCTTCATTGCATCTCTCTAGAGGGTTTGGTATTATCATTTAAATAAATCTTATGTGTGCATATTAACAGGTTAATTCCTTTAATATCACCAATGGTCCATCCTAAAGCATTTTTATGCAATTTTAAAGCGTCAAGTAACTTACCTTCTTGGAGTGAATTCAACTTAGACTAGATGATTACAGGAAAAGTTTCATTTTGACCCAAAAATTAATACTTGAGATGAGATGGCAATGGCTTCAATTCAAGTTTTGGTGGTTGCATATTTAATAGAAAGGGAACATTCGTATTTAGTGGTAATTTTTCAAATCTTAGTCTCCATTTATCTATTTCAAAAACCTGTGAAGAAGAATGAGTTTTATAATTATTTTCTATTTCATAATCATTATTAGAAGAATAGACATGAAATTCATCAGATACAAGTTCTTCAATGAGATCAACCTCATGCACATTATCATCATCCATAAATTGCTTGAAAATATTAAAAACATTTAATTCATAAGTCATATTACCAAATGATAACTTCAAAAGACCATTTTTACAATTAATCAAAGCATTAAAAGTTGCAAGAAATGGATGACCTAGAATAACTAGAATTTGAGCATTCAAGTTTAAAGCATGATGTGTTTCTAAAATAAAATCAACAGAAAAGTAAAATTTATTAATTTGAACAAGCACATCTTCCACTACTCCTCTTAGAAATTTCACACTATCAGCAAGTTGAAGAGTGATTGGAGTAGGTTTGAGCTCACCAAGTCCTAATTGCTCATAAATAATGTAAGGCAAAAAATTAACACTAGCTCCTAAACCAAGCTAAGTATGATCAATCTTAAATTTACCAATTTCACAAGAAATGGTTGGACATCAAGGATCCTTGTATTTTATAACAGTGTTTTGTTGAATGATTGAACTTATATTTTCGGTCAAAAAAAATTTTTTTTCAAACATTAAGCCTTCTTTTAACATAACACAATTCTTTCAAAAAGTTGGCATAAGATTAGACTTGCTTTATTGCATCTAACAAAGGGATATTTATTTTGACGTGCTTGAAAAGTTCATAGATGTTAGAATTTAGGTTCAACTTTTCAGTAGGTTTTAATCTTTGAGGAAATGGGGTAGAAATTAGACACTTTTCTATCTCATAAGGCTTTGACTCTTTTTTCTTCTCATTGTCTATTTCAAGTGATTTAGGTTCTTTTTTTTTAAGAAATATTTTTATCAATAACCTTACCACTATGAAGTGTTGTGATGGCATTGATATTTTCAACTGATTTGTTTTTTTTCACAAGATTGATTTACATTGAATTAACTTAATGGATTAAGTTTAAGTTGAGAAGGAAACTTACCTTTTTCTTGATTTTGTACAAAAAATGTCAGATTGGAAAGTATACTCTTGATCTCATTAATGACCCTTAAATTTTGATCATTAAATCTTGATTACTCACGTATGAAAGCTTGCAACGTCTCTTCAAGGGTTTTTATATTTAGTGAGTGATATGGAGGAGGATTTGAAGGCTTTTGATGAGGTTATATTTGAGAATTTTTATCATTTCTCCAACTAAATTTTGGATGGTTTCTCTAATTTGGGTTATAGGTGTTGGAGTACTGAGATGGAAAAGGTTTTTTAATATAGTTTGGAGCATTTACTTGCTCATGCATGGCTTCTTTAAAGGTCGAAAGCTTTGGGCACTCATTTGCGAGATGGCCAACAATATCATAAATACCACAAACTTTTTCAGTAAGAATAAATTTGGTTTCCCTTAGTTTCCTAATTTCCATGGCTTCTACTTTCTTAGCCAAACTAGCTACCCTAGTACTTAGATCATGTTCTTGACTCATTTGATATTTCCCTCCATTAGAACTTGCAAGATTAAGTCTAATTGAATTGGTAGAACTAGTGATTTGCCAATTTTGAGAATTTCTGATAAATGATCCAAATAATCGAATGCCTTATCTGGATCTTTGTCTAAAAATTATCCATTACATATGGTTTCTATGAATTGATTTGTCTCAGGAATTAAACCATCATAGAAAAAATTTAATTGTTCTCCATTTTTCAAAACCATGATATGGGTAAGAATTTAATATATCTTTAATTTTTTTCTAATATTAAAAGATTGTTTTATTTTTCTTTTGAGAAAACTTTTGAATTTCTCTTTTCAAAGCATTGGTTTTATGTGTTGGAAAAAATTTCTTTAGGAATTCACATTGCATTTCTTGCCAAGTACCTATTGACCTTGGTCTTAAAGAATTAAGCCAAGTTTTTGCTTATCTTTCAATGAGAATGGAAACAACTTAAGCCTAATTATTTCTTCACTACATCTTTGGTCATTAAATGTACTACAAACTTCCTCAAATTCTTTTAAATGCAAATATGAGCTTTTTGATTCTAAGCTATAAAAATTTGGAATTAAAAGAATCATTCCAGGCTTAAATGTAAAATTATTGGCATTCAAGGGAAAAATGAAGCATAAGGGTGTAGAGTTGTGAGGAGGTTACAAGTATTCATGAATGGTTCGGATGAATGCATTATCATGATCTTCATGAACACTTTTATTATCGGTCATAGTGTGTGATGTGTTTGATGAAGAATAAGAAGATGATGGAAAATTAAACAAATTATCAAAGGGAATTTCAGAAACCAGATACTCATACAAAAAGGGATAATAAAATATAATAATAACAAATGCTGTAAACAAGAGAAGTAAAGTAAAGAAGAAAGAAAAATAAAATAAGATAGATTAGAAGGCAAAATAAAAAAAATTAAGAGCTAATTAGGTGGCAAGGTCAACCATAAAATAGAGGTTAGAGGAATAATTAAAAGTTAAATTTAAAAAAAAGGTAAAAAAGTTATGTGGTCAAACCAACCTTAGTCAAATAAAAATAACAAAATAAAGAATATTTAAAGTAAAGCAAGATAGGAGGCTTAACCTTCTATGAAAGAAAAAAATAACTACTAATTATCTTAGTTAATTTTACTCCTTGGAAATGGCACCAAAAACTTACTATAATTTAAATATTGTATTACCCAAGTGTAGGTTGTCTTAATTATAGTATTTACTCATGAGTCCGAGTGTCGTATCCACAGGGAGTGATCACTAAGAACAAAGGTTGTTTGTCAATACTCAAGAGTAATGAAGTATTGTACCTAAAGATGGAGAATATTGGTTGATTTTAAAAGAAAAGATTACCAAGTGTAAATTAAGAAATTAATTTAAAAGAATACTAAAGCATTAGAGATCCACACCTACTTCGGTTGTAGCAGAGTTTCTTTGATCATTTTACTCACTTAAAAAATAATTTCAATTGATGAAAAATATCATTTGTAAAAATATGTTGTTGATATGTAGAAGATGTTTCCAAGCATTATTTGTACCCTTAGTCTACAAACAAACCAAAACCACTTTCAAAAATGATAAATCAAATTATTTGGACACAAATATGAAATACAAGAGTATGATCAAAGTGGCAAAACTACACCTCCATTAAGTGTTTCACTTCTAGCCTTAGCATTACAAAATAACAGTAGATATCTCCCCCACCCCCCATCTCTCAACCAAAGGTCCCCTTAAATAGGCAAATTATGGGCACTATTCATGTGTGACCAAATCTTCAACATGTTTTACTATCAAACTTTCCACCGAATTTGTACTACTCTTTTTACTAAGAAGTTGGCTGAATTAGACTTTCTGCTCAACTAACAATTTGTAGATAATTGAATTATCTTTTCATGGCTTCTAGAATCATATTAAATTCGTATTTTGTGAGATATGGTCTAAACACGAAAGCCTACTTGGACTAGGCATGCACTGCAAATGGGTCCTTGTTACAGCCATTTTTAACTGCCAAACGTTCGAATTACAAATTGTGTGTGAAATTAAATTTTTTTGTAAATAAAATTATCTCTCCACGGGTTTAATAGTTACTTTAATTGGATTTCTTGGTAAGACATTTATACCTAATTCACCAAACCTACATTAAAACAGTTAAAAGCTTAATTAGGTACAATACTGAAAACATGTACAAGTTAGAGAGATTAATAACACTAATGGTGCAAAATAATGCTAAAAATCTTTATTAAATGTGTAATTTTAAATGTTCATCAATTATCTTTATCATAAGCATACTCGGACCAATCTATCTAGCTGTCATAATGAGCATGAGGTAAGTCATCATTGTATCTCTGTGAGAAAAAATTGAAGTTGCAGGACATGTTGGTTAGGATGTCCAAAGATGGTAATGTCGGGGTCGTACTACTAACATGGTTACTATTGCTTGCGGACATGAAGTAGTTATACAAAGGTTGTTGGCTCTCTGCATGAACTTGCAGAATCTCATCAGAATTAAGTGGTCTAAGATCCATATCAACATATAATGGTATAAAACTCTTCTATTAACTCCAAATAAAAACTACACTTCTTGATCACTTTGGATTATCAATGGTATAGCATTCATTTCCATTATAGGCACTAAAATATTAATTAGAATTCACTCTAATTCTACAACTCACTAAGTTCTGAAGTTGTTCATAACTCACATCACTAGGAAATGTCATGACAATGCTTTGGTACCCAACATATATCTCTTCGTCATTATTGAAACTCTCTTATCTTCCCCTAAAACATACGAAAAGTGGTTTAGTCCCCTTAGTACCTATATTAAAAAAAATTAAATTATTAATAAATTAATAAAATAGCAAAATGTTATCCTTTGGTGCGGTAGGTTTTCTATCGCACAGTGTAATGAGCACGATAAGTTTCTATTGCACCCATTACACGGTACAATAGGTTTTAGATCAATCAGTGCAATACTTTTCTAAGTCTTTCAAACATCAACAATCACATGAATAACATAATGCATCTCATTAACACACAATTTTGTTTACAACAAGTAAATATATTTTTATCTAATTATCTAGAATCTATTTTTAATTTAATAACTACAAACATGTCCCAAGATTAAATTACAACAACATAAATCATAAATATATTTCAATCTTAGGTTTTTGTTTATTCAGGGAAGTGATTCTCAGTGAATGCTGATTGATTTTCATTCAAATAAAGGTTTGTGTTTTCTTTTGGACAAATAAGAATGTAAAAATAAGATTTGTGTTCAGTTTTTGACAAGTGAACTCATTTATAAGAAGAGGGAATTTTCGTCCAAAAATATTATTTTTGGCTAAATAAGTTAGAAATTTGAAACTGTGACTAAAATAGTTTTACGGCCCCAAATTTTGGCTATTTACGAAAATTTCTCATTATATTATGCTAATTCATGCTCTTGCAAGTAATGATCTAGCTTTTGCAAAGTCTTCCAATTTGTTGGAGGAACTAATGCAATACTTGGTTTAGATATTGTCATTGGTTCCTTTATGCAATGAAAGTAATTTAAAAACAAAAACAAAAAAAAAGTTGATGATTGGAAATAATTTTAGTAAACCTATTATTTAAATAGTTATAAAAAATTCTATTATTTACAATCTAATTTTGTATTAAAAGTTAAAAGCTAATTTGAGCAATTATTCAAATTTTGATTATTTGAAAATCATAATACATGAAAACATAATTTAAAATCTTACCCTTACAAAACCAATTAAATCCCAAAATAATCTTACATGAAAATAAAATAATAGATTGATAATTAATTTTTACAAACTAAATAAAATTTAAAGAATATAAACCTACAATACTTTTATTATGACATTACTGGAGACTTCACCATAAACATTGGGTGACACAACCAATATTATCATATTGCAGTTGATCTATGTGAAGATGGTGTTTTCAATAACAAAGAATGTATGGTAAAGACGCATTTGCCATTAAAAAACATGATGACCACCACAACACATCGTTAAACAACGCTAATGAAGGGCTTTGCAAGCTCCATCAAATAAATTAGCATATACCCATTTTGGCGAAAGAGAGCAATGCACATTTAGATGACCTTGTTTAGCAACAACATTATAAAGTGATTATCTTGTAATATAACTAATAGATAACCAAATAAATATAATGTACATGTTTGGGGCAGTATGGGGAGACCTTGTTGACGAACTCTAGGAAAAATATGTGTATAACGTTACACGTTGAGGTGAGTTCTCTACCCATGTGTAATTTTAGTCACCAACACGGTGGGTTTGGTGAGCTAGAACAGCAGCTCTGTATTCAGCCTGGGATTAACTCTTAATCCCCAAAATGGCCGGTGTGTATTTTTCATCATTTTCATCAAAATGATAAGAAATGGAGAATTTGAAGCAATTCATAATTGCTCCAATTGGAGGTATAGGAAAAATGAAACAATTTCATTTTCCCCTCCTTTTTGTTTTTCTTCTTCTTCTTCTTCTTTCTTTTCCTTCTCCCTTCTCTAATTCTTTCTCTTTTTCTCTCGGCCAATTCTTGCCTTCACACACACATGCTCATCTCTCTTTCTTTTTCTTTATATATATATATATATATATAATATAATAATAATATAATATATTATATAAAATAAAATATAAATAAAAATATAAAGTCTTAACTAATTTAAGACACGGCTTCCTTCTTTTTTGTATCTCATACTAAATGGAAGGAACAGCTTCTGTTGAAACTCTACTTAATAAGCAGCTGTATTTGGAGCAGATACTCACAGATATAGATCGGCAACATTCATTATCAATCTAACCATATCTAATAAAGTCCACCTCACTATCTATACCCTATAGGTACAACATATGCTGATCTATATTAAAAGTATCCACCGATAGACCCGCATCGGCAGAAATAGATCAAGGACAATTATTCGAGAACTTACTTACGCAACTTGCATTTTCTGGCACCCGATTGCAACTCTTGCAACTATGCAATTACTAGTATATTCCCAGGTTTATGTCTCATTATAGACAAGGCTCTAACTCTTGGATCTGCTGAGTATTATAACCAGCTAACACTTAACTGTGCTAACATTTAGCATTTATATCTCTCAGAGTAGCTAACTATGAGCCCTTATCTAAACTCCTTTAGATCTGATCTGAACTCTTTCAGATCTACTATGTCTATAACGTAACATTGCATAATACTATATAAATAGGTATTAGTGATTTAATGGGAATGTACACTTGTATAAATACACAAATATATGTATATTTAGGGATGGCACGTAAGCACCGACCCTAACAATCTCCCACTTGCTCTAATGCCATTCCTGATGGTATCTCATACACATCGACTCTACGTGTTTCATAAACACTTTAAGAGTCATGGCCTTAGAAAATGGGTCTGCTAAATTATTTATAGAATACTTCTACAAATAATCACATCTCCTTCAGCCAAATCCCTCTAGTTATGTGAGACTCCTCTCAGCATAATTAAAGTACTGGTGTCCTCTTGGCACGTTGGCTTGTTCAATGGCCTAGTTTTATCGCAAACTTATGGGATAGGATCCATTTGTCTTGGAACTTTTCCAAGGCTAGCGACAAAGCTACGAATCTTTACTGTCGCTTTCGCTGTGCCATTCTGAATTAGCAGTGAATCCCAGTTTGATGTAATTCCAACTCACTTAGCACTAATGAGAATATGCACATTCCCAGATGTAGACTCTCTAGCATCTAAGTCAAACTAAAACTCTGACTTCGTGCATCTTCTCATTTGTAAGTTGCTTTCTCCATATTTGAAAAACCTATCATTTATACCTTTAAGGTAACTCAGGAGATGTTTGACTACCATAAAATAGAAGTCACCTGAGTCAAACTGAACTCAGCTCGTAACTCTTATAGCCAAACTGATTTCAAGTCTCAAATACATCATAGCATACATCAATCTCTAAATAGCTGATGTATCTGGTGTGTTAAACATTCTAACTCTCTTATCTTTCATCTGAAGAGACACTCTCTTTGAAAGATAAACACCAAGTCTAAAAGATACATTAACTATCTCATAGTTAACTAACTGTACCTATCTTAGACGCTATTGATGTGAAATGATTTGGGAGAGTCTTATCAGCTTCCTAGCTCTATCTCTATAAAGCTTTATACCTTGTATAAAGGAAGCCTCTCATAAATCCTTTATGGAGAAACACTTACAAGTTACTTCTGACCAATTATAAAATACTGACATCATTCTCAATTACTAGTATATCTTCAACAAAGAGCATTAAGAAGACTATTATGCTCCCACTGACCTTTCATGCACACTGGACCAGAAGTCTAGCTGGATGTAAAACCGTCAAGTTGTTCCATGAATATCTCTTACTTGAGGTATTCATTCTGAAACACCTTGCTTTACATCCATCTGCCAAACCTCAAGGTCATAAAATACTGCAAGAGCCATAAAATACTATCGACTTTAGCATCAATATTGGTTTAAAGATTTCCTCTTATTTGATCTCAGATCATTAAGGATTATCTTTCTTGAACTAATATAGAGCCTAGAAGGTCTCTACCTTCCATCGAGCTCCCACTGCCCCTTTGTAAACTTTTTACAATCAATGAGAACAATTTCCACAGGTAGCTTAACTAAGTCCCAGACTTGATTCTGATGCATATAGTCAAATTTGTTTTTTATGGATCCTTGCTGGTTCCCGAGTCAATGTCCAACATCAACTCCCTATAGGTCAAGGATGATTTTCTTTTATCAAGAAAACTCCAAGTTTACCTTTAGGTATCAACTATACCTAACAGGTGACTAGACATCATTTTCGACCCATTGGGGTGTGCTAAAAAGTCACTGCTTAACTAAGCCTTAGTTTCTATTATTGGTTCATTAATTTCTAGATTTACTTCACTAAGTTCAATCTTTCTTTGGTTCCCATGACCCATGAGAAACTTTTTCTCTAGGATAGTAGTATACTGAGAAATGAACACACTTCGCTTTTCTGAATTATAGAACTAGTATCATATATTAGAATTCATAGAATACATAATGAACCTATACTTGTACCTCTTTGGTGTTGTCTATCTTGCTAAATAACTCTTACAAAACAAGATACCCTACTGCGTAACTCTTACATAAGCAAGACAACCCCAAGTCTTAACTAATTTAAGACACGGCTTCCTTCCTTTTTATATCTCATAGTAAATGGAAGGAATCGCTTCTGTTGGAACTCTACTTAATAAGCAGCTGTATTTGGAGCAGATACTCACAGATATAGATCGGCAACATTCATTATCAATCGAACCATATCTAATAAAGTTCGATTCCACCTCACTAAAACATCATCATAAGGCGGAGGACTATAATGAGTGAGAATCTCATTCTTCCTTAAACAAACGAAAAACTTGCTGTTAATGTACTCAGTACCTCGATCTAATCGAAGGGATGTGACGTACATACTTGTATTTTTGGTCATCTCCGTTAATATGTTATTCATAAATTGGTTAAGTCTACATGGTCAGATCAAAATCCAATATTCCTTAACCAAACGGATAAGCGTCTCACGCATATATGACCTAAACTTATATACTACAACTCTGTTTTATTTAAGGATTTCGATCTACAGACATTTCTAATTTTTGTATATAATGTCCATTTATTAACTGACATTCAGCTAATAAAACAGCATACTAATTATGCGATGCAACTATTGTATTGCATATAAGAAGTAAGTCAAGTTGCCCAACAACTTGGACCTGCAAGAAATCACCATTTTTTATTCTTAACTTTACTTCTTCAAACTGTTGCATTTTAGTCCTCTCAATCCCTACAACATATTGCAAATATGAGAAGGACATACAGTATCTCATACTCAGCTTGAACTGGCATTATATGCCCTAGAAACGTCTATGTGTGTCAAACACAAACCTGTGGGAGTCTTCCTGATAATTAATTATAAGGTTTCTAGGGTAGAGGGATTTCCAATACCCAACCTTACTGTAGTGAAAATATTTTCCATATACACGCCCTCTTATTAATCTTTAGATAAATGTTTCCCCTGAGGATTGATCCTAGGTATCTGCTTCATCTTATTTACCTCACACATCTGGTCTCACCAGATATATTTGGAGTAAAAGATAAAGCACCCAGAGCAAAGAGGGTCATACTCTCTCTATTCAATCTTTGAGAGGTGTTATCAAAATTACCTTACGGTAAACTCTGATTAACAATAAATCCAAATTTTCTGAATCTAGAACACTTCTGAGATTCATCTTCCGGTCAAAGTAATTCCTAGTATCCTAGAGTTGGACTGCATCAACTATGCACACCAACTGGTTCATAGTGGCCATTATTCTTGACAGCCCAAACTTACTGGAGATGTAAGTCGAATATTCATTAAATCGCTAATGGAACGTTTAAATCATAGGTATACAAAGTATACATTTTTCGATTTAAAACGCCCTCCCACTGTTTTACATAATCTCGGTAATCTCTCAAACGAAAAAATGATAGTTTAAACATTTTAAACTATACAACAGAAAGTAGATCCCATTGAAATTTACTCGGGTCTCACGCTATAGCAATATTGGCCTTCGTAAACCTAACAGGTAGACACACTTGTTAATTGCATCGCATACAACTATTACCACTTGATCCTAAATACACCTATCCTCACGCTGTAGCAATATTGAATAAGTGTATTCCAGATTAACTTGTCAATGATCAAATATATGCTACTGATACTACTCTCACATTGTAGCAATATTGGGTAATATTTTCGCATATATTTGCCTCATTTCATGTTTAACCGGCATAGTCTAAGCTCAACCGACCAAGCCCCTTACGCTGTTGCAATATTGGGACAAGGTCGATGTGACTGGTCTAACATCGTATTGATAAGATGGATAGAATAAAATATTATCTCATAATATAATATTCTTCAATCTGATTAAGAGAGATTTTGTATCTATGGTTTCCATACTCTTAGGAAGGGTGATTCTCAACTTAATTAATTTCTCTATGCAAGCACAACTAACCCCCATCAGTAGGGCTCCCATTATGGCTACCAGCAAAGAAAAATTAATTCTAGTTTATAATACAGACTGATAACTCTTTATCACTGCATCTCATAAACTCTGATTTATAATGTAGACTGATAACTTTTATCACTACATCTCATAAATCTACACATGCAAAATTTTTCTCGAAACACTGTTCCAAAAATACTGTAGCAGTGAACAGTGTGTTTACTGTAGCAGAAACAAGTAAAATTTCACTGTTCATATACTACTGTATTAATACCATTTTGTCAGCGGATCTAAGGCACGTATGGGTGCATGCATGTGCAATTGTGTCTATTGCCTAACGCATCGGAAGCGTGTAAATTTTACAATAAACACAATAAATACAATATATTAATCACATTAATATATTAATAGGGTAAAGAACTTACCTCAACGTGTAACGTTATACACATATTTTTCTTAGAGTCCGCATGGAGACTAACTCGTGTGCAGTTCTAGTCACCAACACAGTGGGCTTGGTGAGCTAGAACAACAGCTCTGTATTCAGCTGGGATTAACTCTTAATCCCCAAAATGGCCGATGTATGTTTTTCATCCTTTTCATCAAAAGGATAAGAAATGGAGAATTTGAAGCAATTCATAATTGCTCTAATTAGAGGTATAGGGAAAATGAAACAATTTCATTTTCCCCTCCCCTTTTTTTTTTCTTCTTCTTTTTCTTCTTTCTTTTCCTTTTCCCATCTCCATTTCTTTCTCTTTTTCTCTTGGCCAATTCTTGCCCTCACACACATATGCTCATCTCTCTTTCTTTTTCTTTATATATATATAATATAATATTAATATAATATATTATATAAAATAAAATATAAATAATAATATAAAAAGAAAGATATTTGATTATTTAATAATTAAATCATCAAAATGATAAATGACTATTTTACCCCTTATAAATAGTTACCAAGTTCACTCCTTAGTGGGTCCCACCAAATCTCACACTTGGGTAAACTCAACTGAGGGTCCACAATATGCTACGTGTCATTATACAATTAGTAAATAACAATTATTGACTAATTGTTATATTTAACACTTAAATACAGACACGCACGCATTCCTGTGGTAATGCTGAATATTACTGGATTAAACAATTTAATCTGGCACGCTGCCCCAGTGCATAATGAGTACACTCCATATCGCAAGACTCTCTAAGTCCTATGCCTAATTCGTCAAATGGAACTATTCTATCAGTCCGTGAGCAATGCCTCATGCACATGTCACGGATATACAAATCAGCGCATTGAACCATACAAGCTGAGGTTATAACGTATGGTATAGTCTTTCCATCATGATATCCTGGATGTGCGGGGATATAGATTGTCACCGTCAAATCCCCTAGTGCTCATCCATATCTTATCTCCATACTCGAATCTCACTGAACAATATGCGCAAACTCTTTTACCATATTATTCTACCCTGACGGAACTTTTTCTCAGGATGGATACTTGTGGCCACAAGATTTTTCGAGATACGATCTCGAAGCATCTGGATATCGAACCCCCTATGTGAGTTGACGGATCCTATATCTGTACACACCGGACTCTATAAGTATCGGACCATACCCAACGGTCACACCATGAAAGGTCTGTGACATGCGTGAAACCAAAGTATAGTGGATCACTTACAAGCCCACCGTGGCACTCAGGTCAAAGGACCACGTATACTACTCAACTCGATAGGACCCTCCGTTGACGGCTTACATAGGGTGTCTATCGGAGGCCCTTGTGAGTCTTTCCCATATCCAGTCCTAACTGGATACCCATATGTCAATACGAGCTCTAAGCTCACAGTCGATTAGGAATGACCATCTATACCCTATAAGTACGATATATACTGATCTATATTAAAAGTATCCACCGACAAACCCGCATCGGCAAAAATAGATCAAGGATAATTATTCGAGAACATACTTACGCAACTTGTATTTTCTAGTACTCGATTACAACTCTTGCAACTATACAGTTACACAAATAAATCACATTCTAATTGATAACACATGCTCTTGGGCTTAATATCATTAAGCCTACATAAATTCTAGTCTACTTATAATAAGCCCAATATTTAACAAAGTAATGGATTCATACTCTAATTAATAAACAAAGCCTTAGGAAAATGGAAACATTTGTTTTTGTAATACTATACAAACAAAAATCACATATAAACATGAAACAAACAATTTCACTTACTATGTACTCACGATTACTACATTAAGGGTAGGCCCAAATGACTTAACTAGCCACTATTCAAAATAATAGTTGTTGAAGCAATGGCTATTGAAGTCAACTGCGGGTTGGCCCATAGTTAAAACTAATTTTTAGTAGGCCTGTCTTGGCCTAAGGGCCATGCCTCCCTCTAGGTGCCCTTGGGCCACGCTTAGCCTCTCATTAAGGCTGATACAGCCTTAGGGCCAAACCTACCCTAAACATGAGAAGGAGCCATGCCTTTTTGGTAGGCCTTCTCTAGCAGTATCGACGATACACGACATTTTCTCCACTCTTATGGGGTGGAGTGACTCTTTAGGTTAGAATTTTTGAGCTATTGTATTAGCCTCCTTAGTCACAGCCAGACACGGCCCTCAAGGATTGGTCATACTGGTGAATGCTTGCTATAGCTATGGCCAATGTGGTTCCCTTTAAGGGATCCGCCCGTGGGGTTACCATATATGGCTCTGGTACGACTCAATGGGAGTTGTTCCATCAATTTCTTCTCTAACGTTGCCTCGATTTTTATGCTTCACTTGATTCTTTTTAATTACAATAATAAAAAAATAATATTACAAAAATCCTATGCTCTTTATGGTTTACAAAACTTGATCTAATCAAATTCTAAATAAATAAAAACTATATAATTAATAACCATACCAAAATGCATATAAAATTAATAACCATTCATCCCATGAATAATTACATAATTATTAATCATTGATATGTGCCTGTTAATCTAGAACAGAAACATTAAAATTCGCAATAGCTAAATTAAAATAAACATGCTTTGCTATGATATCAATTATAGGAACGATTTTAAAAAAACTTTCACGTCTATTTTAATTTAGAAAAGAAAGATATATAAAATATACCTTGATTGCGAAATCCAAAATACATTCTCAGTTAAGACATTATTATTAATTTTTGTAATATATATGAAAACCATGTCTCATATATATGTTCAGTCATACAAATTAAGGCTGCCTAGGGGGATTTGCCTAACATTATGCTCATACAACTCATCAATGTGCCCTAAGGTAATCTCTGTTTCTTAGGATCTTTGCATTTAATGTTGGTACTTCATCAAAAACCATGGGCCTCTTGGTTGTCTTTTCGTAGCCTTCAAATTTCTAAACTGAAAGGTCATGAATGACGTGTCATAATCTTTAGCCTGGATTTAACGACTCTTATTGCTTAAATTATCGCGTTTGGTTGCTGTGGGGATGATTTTAAGCATGATGAAAACTGGTCCATTCTTTTGAATAAACGATAAGGATTTTTGCTAGTTTAAGGTTATAAAAACATCTCTTGAGAAAAGTGTGCTTTCACCATTCATGTAAAGTTTTTTCCAATTCCTACATCCTTTAGTTAGTTATCTTCTCTTTTAGTTGTCTTTCTTCCTTTTTATACTATATCATCCCTCTTTGCCTAGATCAATGGTGCTTTTATTGCTCTAGTTTTTATGCTTTGTTTGCCAAAAAATATGTTTAGTTCATTGCTTTTGTTATAGAGGTATACTCTACTGCTTTTTTTGACCATAGAATAATTTACCCAAAAATTTCATTAATTGCTTCTATAAATGACAATATTAGTCTCCTACTAATTGACATGGAAAAGGAAACTAGGGTCGATGAGATCCATCAAGTTAGGAGGACCCGTAGGATTAAGAGGGAACGAGGTCCTAGAAGTCGGGCCTTTTCTTTTACAAACCCTAATATTCCTAACTCAGTGACCTTGTGTGTCCCAAACCCTAATATATCCTGAGTCGACCCGAGCATAGTGAGGTAGCTTTATATGTTGAATTCTCTAAGTATGTTGTCTTACTTTGCTATGATGCTAGCTCATTTAAAGGTAGCTCTATCCTAGTTAAGCCCAAACCCTTAGTGAGTTCTGGCTAGGCTTTTGTTTTATAGGCAAGGGCTGAATAATCTTCACCCACTTTTTAGGAACTACGATACTTATACCATTGCAGGCATAGTTGATAGGGGTTAATTAGGTCTAATATATCCATCTTTCAAACTTAATATTTGTTCGTTAAAATTAAAATTATTTAGCTTTTTATGTAGTTTATAATTATTTCGTAGATTTGGAGTCAATTAAGCAAATATGAATGAAAATTTAATAAAATAAGACAAAAACATTAAACATATATAGTTTTGCTACTATAGATTGTTACAGTTATTTACTACAGTACCAGCGCCGCAGCGCTGTGTGAACAGTAATTATGAACAATGTGTAAATAGTAACTTATATATAGTAATTATAATCTAACTTGTATTATATGTTTTACCCTTATTTGAAGACATAAATCTATAAATAAAAGATTAAAAAACCTAATTCAAGAATCAAGATGACAGAAAAGAAGAAAGATAAATAAGAGAGAGAAAGAGCAATTTTTGAAGAATCAAGAAGTCTAAAAAGATTGAAGATTGCATAAAAATTAGTTTTATCACTTCAACTCTTTATCTTTCTAGTTTCCTATAATTTTCCTTGTGTTATTCTTAATAAGATCTAGAACTCTTTATTTCACCTTGACCTAAGTTTTTATTTCTCAAGTTAAACTTTTAAACCTAATATGTAGTTGAATTTTATTGACTTTCTTAGTTTGTGAAGTTAACATATACAATTGATTCATTATATCTTATATTTATTGCTTTTATTATATCTGGCTAATATTTTGAATAATTGAGAAACTATGATAAACTTGATAAAGGGATTCATGTGTTTAGCCGATGATAGTTTGATATATGATCATAGAGTAACAACTATTAGTTTCATATAGGATAGACATATACCTGGATGGCATGTATGCTATGATTTAGACTTGATCTTAATAAATTATATTTTATTCTGATTGTCATAGACATATAGATAGTTGTTAGAATGCGTAATATAGTCACTTAACCATCGAAAGAAGCTTATGATGAGATTAATGTCTAAGCCAATTAATTTATATTAAAAGATTAACTAAGAAGGTTAAAGAATCCAATAAAATACTAGGAGATAAGTCTAAACTCTAGATTATTATCAATTGGTGAATTTATCTCTTTGTTTGTTTGCTTGCTATTTAAGTTTAGTTTAATTTGATAGAATTATGTTAATGAATTAAGTTTCAGATTTTAGATTTTTCTAAATAAAAGTTGAGTAGACATAATTTTAGTAATTGATTAAAGAATTAGATCATATAGACTCTATAGGAACGATATTTGGACTTAACTCCTATGTTACTTGATATGATAATTTGCGCTTATGCTAAGCTATTATAGTACTAATCAATAGTGCTGTGGAGAACATGGCCTTTTATTATTTTTTTTAGCCATGTGGTTTATAACCCTATCTAGAATCTTTCTTCTTCCAACAAAGGTTGGAAATAATACTAATTCTTTACCGACAGTGAATGGGGTCAAGACATTCCTCGACCTCGAGGAGGATTTTGGATCATTCCCATTATTTTTTCTTTGAAAACATGTTATCTTCGTGTTATTCTTGCATTTTTCCTAATTATCCTTTGGTGATCCTAAGAGGTGATGTAGCACCTAGGAGGCCAAATCAAGAATTACCCCAGGATAAAGCTCAAGTTCAGACCTCTAGGTTAAGTTCTGAAAAAGATAGAGTGGTGTTTGAGGGGTTGGTCGTGCGATCTGCTCAAACTTCAAATTGACTTCCCCCGAGTTCTACTTAACTGACCAGAGTTTCTAACCTAAGTCGTTGTCCCTATAAAAGATTTGACAGCTAATGATGGGCATCCATCTCACTATGACGCTCGCAGACCTAGTCCCTAAGAGCTATCCCCAGCTTGAGTACTTAATTCCCTTAACAAGGTACGTGGATCCTACTTGGGTAGATCAATTGGCCGATCTAGACAGGATTACTGCATTTTATGTTATGGTCGAGAATTTTGTAA
This sequence comes from Ailanthus altissimus, assembly GCA_946807835.1. Lineage (NCBI taxonomy): Eukaryota > Viridiplantae > Streptophyta > Magnoliopsida > Sapindales > Simaroubaceae > Ailanthus > Ailanthus altissimus. The sequence continues at coordinate 14,785,708 of OX327697.1, read as the reverse complement.
ACGTGAGTTTTTTGCAACTTAGTTTTCATTGACCCATCATAGTAAGATATCTGACCACGTATTGTGTTATTCCCAGATGACCTATGTCTTTGGTCGATGCCGGACAGACGTGATCCGAAGGCTACTATGCATTTAGTAACTCGAGAAAAATTTATCCAAGGTATGACATGAGGCTCAACAGGCTTGTGAAGAGGTTAAGAACCTAAATGCGCTAATTAAGACCTTCAAAACAATGAGAGTCGAGGCAGAGAGCAAAGTCTCCGAGCTGAAAAGACAAAGAACCTTGCTGGAGTATAAGGCATCAACATCTATGGCAGCCACAGAGATTTGAGTCTTAGATTTAACTCGACAGAACGGGCTCATGGAGGCTAAATGCGTTCGTAGTCCAAGGGTCAAGGCAAGAGTGTGCATGCTAGGGTTTTGGAGGGCTTTCTATAGTGCATCAATGTTTTTTAGGAGAATTATCCTGATCTTATCCTCCAATAGCTTAGGATTTTTGTAACTCATTGCTTCTAGGTGCCTAAAAGGAGGTTATCTCTGCTGCTGACTCTATTGCCAATCCTCTCTTGGATCCTCCTCCCTAAGCTACCCAAGGCATTGGTCCCTCAGTTAGAGTTCCCATTGAAGACCCTTTGCATGCTATTGTGCCTGCATTCCAAATGCTCTCGAGGCCCCGATTTTCATTGAGGCTACTCTCTGTGGTTCCTGAAGTCCATGCCCTTGACAATGTTGCTTCTTTTACTGTTCTTATGGTCTACTTCCTGAAAAATATTATGCCCCGAGTAACCCCTGAAAACATTGCTCATGCTATTGTTGCCCTTCTTTTAACAATGATGTTGTGTTGGATGCAATGATGTTGTGTTGGATGCGAAAAAGAATGTTTCTTGAGATTCATAAGTTTGTTCTTTTCTTTTTGATATTTTTTTGTGGTTGAAAAGGCCTTAAACATTTTTTTGCAAAAAAATTAACATTTTAGTCCCTAGAGTTTAGTTGAATTATTCATGTCACCTTTGATATTTTTAAATTACTCTTTTAGTCTTTGTCGTCCAAAAATCTCTATTAAGTAGGCACTTCTTCTGTTCTTTTACAATTTTTCCATTAGTTTAAATTTTCATTCCCCTCACCCTACATCACCATTTTTCTCTCCCAAATTTTAATGAAAAATTTTCCTTTTTCTTACCCCCTCCCTCTAAAATTATTTTTTAATTTAATAAACAAATTAACAATTTTAGTTATTAATATTATAACTTTTATATAAAAAATATTAAAATAAATTTTCATTACCCTCATCCCATCTCAAATTTTAGTTTTTATTTTCCCTCTTTTTACCCCATTAACCTCTTACTCCAAAATTATTTTTTAATTTAATAATCAAATAAATAAATTTAGTAAAACAAAATATTTCTTCTAGAAAAAAAAACATAATGAATTTTCTTCTTTATCATTCATTAAAATATTTTTTATTTGTCTACACCAATGCATCAAATCTCCATTTTGTGGAGAAGATTTAATAAATGGCCTTCCCATAAACTATCATTTCATCGTAATTTGCATACCAGATCTCTTATAGCACCATTTCTTATTTCTAAATGAACTTGTTATCTGTCTCAAATCATAAACATTGAAAGAAAATGAAAGCGATGAAAGAGGCAATTGTGGGTATGGTAGGTTCATCTACTTATTTAGATTTTGTTTGATCCTAGAAAACCAATGTAATGTCCAACTCAAAGCAAATAGAATAAAATATCTCATCTCAATAACATAATAGAACTAGTAGCAGTAGCAGAGAATAACTAACAATCAAACGTTTCAAGGCGACAAGTATAGAGAGGGAGTGACGATAGTGGGTATGGAGGGTGAGGGGCATCATCGGTAGGGATGTGAAGGTAGGCGATTGTGGGTGTAGGTATTTAGGTGGGTATTTGAGGGAAGTAGGGATGTGGTTTTGGGGAATAAGAGAGATGAAGGAAAATGAGAGACTTAAGGGTATTTAATTTATATAAATTTTTTAATATTATATTAATTAATAATAGTGTAAAAGATATATTTATCCTTAAAATTTTAATTTTAATGGTAATTTTTAAACTGTATGGATTAACTGAGGTAATATAAAAAAAAAAGTCAGGAACCACATGAGTAATTCATGAAAAATTCATGGACAAAAATGTTAAAAAAATTTTTGGCATTTTACATTATATGATGACTCTTGTTTGGCTATGAATATCAATGCTTTGTTTCTCTTGCATATGATTCCCCCTACGTGTATATTTTAAATGTATAGTTTTGTTTCATGTATCTGCTACTTAGTGTTGTCGTTTCGTAGTAAGGATAATATTATGCTCCTATCTTAGTTTGGGGAAAGCTAGGGTTTGATCCCTTCCCCATGGGGTCCTTTGTAGATGTTATCTTGTCCCGAGTAAGTTTATCTCAGGCCTCCTTACTCTAAGGGGTCTGTTTTGCCCCTAACAGGGTTTGGATCATACATGCCCCTGTGAGAGCTTGAATTTTTGTCATTTAATATCTACTCGTATAGGTGCTCGACGTCTCCATGCTTAATCCTTGCCCCTATAGGGGGGGCTACAGTTTCTATGCTTAATCCTTGCCCTTATAGAGGGGCTACGGTTTCCATGCTTAATTCCTGCCCCTGCAAGGTCTCAAGGTCTTCATGCTTAATCCTTACCCCTACGAGGGCTTGGGTTTTTCCCTGAAGTGCAAAAGTAGATTTGTAAGCATATTAAAATACTGTGGATGTTTTTATTCTCTTAGCCAAGTGCCATAACAAAATATCAAAGGTTCCCTTATTTTATTTATTCAGCAAAGTGCCATCATGCTTTTTACAATGGAAAAATATTCAAAGATGCTTTAATTTTTATTTAGAAAAGTGATATCATGCTTCTTACAATAAGTGAAATCATGCTTGAAGACTAAGAAAAGGTAAGAGGGTTTGTTATAGGTAATATGTTTTTAGAAGCTCAGCATTCCGTAGTTTTCTTACTATTCTATCGTTAGTTTGCTCTAGTTCATATGCTCCTACCTGGATTCTCCTTATAATCTTGTAGGGTTCCTCCTACACTAATCCAAACATTCCATCCATTGGGTTCTTCATATTGGGAAGGACTCTTCTAAGCAACATATATCCTTGCATGAAATCTCATACTCGGACTCTCCTATTGTAATATTGGGCTACTTTTACTGGTAAGCCGCCACTCTGACTCATTCTATTTCTCTTTTCTATTTGACCAAGTCCATATTTCCTCAAATCAGTTCCTTGTTTGCCTTTTTTTCAAAATAGAGTACTCCGTGAGTGGGAACACTACCTCTATGGGAATTATAACTTTACACCTAAAGGCTATATAGAAAGAAGTTTCTCTCGTGGTTATTTTACTAGTGGTTCTGAGTGTCTATAAGACCTCGAGTAGCTCATAGACCATCCTCTTTTTCTTTCAACCAACTTTTTTTTGAGCAACTTTTTTAAAGGCTTTGTTTGAAGATTCCACATGCCTATTTGTTTTTAGGTGAGCTAGGGAAGCCAACTAAATCCGTATTCCTAATTGTTCACAGAATCCCTTGAAGTTGCTATTATCAAACTGCTTCTTATGGTCTATCACTATTGCTTGTAGTACCTCGAACCTGTAAACCAAATTCCTCTGCACAAAATCTCGATCCTTTTTCTTGGTTACGATGGATAACACCTCGGCCTTTATCCACTTAGTAAAGTAGTCCGTAGCAACAATGAAGTATATAGAGGCACCCTTCCATTATTGAAGGGGTTTGATTAGGTTAAGCCCTCACTGGGCTAAAAGCCATGCTCTTAACTTGGTGCTTAACTTTTTAAGAAGGGCTTTGATTTTGTTAGCATACCTTTGAAAGACGTCACACCTCCTAACTAACTCTCTTATATTCTAGAGCATGGTGGGCCAATAATAACCCATTTTAAAGACTTTAGATACCAGGGCTTCTACCTAGGAGTGGTTCCTCTATATCCCTTCATAAATTTCACAGAGGATACACTCTGCCTCTTCAAACCCTAAGCATCTCATATATGGATGAGAGAATCACCTTTAATATAGCACCCTATCAATTAAAGTATATTAGGTGGCCCTACACTGAAGCTGTCATGCTTTCCGTTTATCTTGTGTTAGAGCCCTGGTTGCTATATACTCCTTGATGGGATCCATCCAACTAAGTTGAGGGTCAATTTGTATCATTTGCTCAGCCTGGATGTTAGGTTTTGGAACAAATTCAAGGGTTACCGACTTGGGTATCATTGCTTCCTCAGTGAAGATATGGTACATTAAGACGTTGGCTCAATGATTTTTCACTCTTAAAATCAACTAAATTGTTATCTTCTCGAACTAGCTCGCTGATGCTATAGTAGCTAAACCCAAGCGCAAGCTATAGTGTCAAGTAATATGGGATTTTAATAATTTTAGTAATTGGTTAATAAAAAGAAAAAATTATCCCTGTGGGTTCGACATCCGACTTATTTAGTCTCTTTATTACTTGCATACGATAGTGTATACTTGCACTTAATTTTATGATATAGAAATATCGCATCAATTTCAAATGTTAAAACTAGTATATAAATTATCTTTATTATTGGCTATCAGTTAAAATAATCAGGAATTAATTTTATTGATCAAAAAGTTAATCAAGAAAAAAATAAATTGAAAGGGTTTAAGTGTTAAACCCAATGTTAGATTTGGAGCTACTGTTCTAGCTTACCAAGCCTATCGAGTTGGTGACTAGAACTGCCAACGAGATGGTCTCCGGGCGAACTCCCAGGATACATGTGTAAAACGTTACACGTTTAAGTGATTTCTCAACCCTTTAAAATATATTAATATGATTAATATATTATTTATTATATTTATTGTGTGATTTAATTATTCCGCAACGCTAAATGTGTATAAGATATGTATTTTATGCAATAAATACTATTGCACTTGCATCCACCCACTTATGTTAGATCCCCGACATATATTACATGTTCCCACTTAATATACTAAATGTTCTCACTTAATATACTACTTATTCTCAATTAACATGCTAAATATTATTACTTAATATACTACGTGTTCCTATTTAACATATTAAATATTTCCACTTAATAAACTACATATTTTCACTTAACATACTAAATGTTTTTAATTAACATATTAAATATTCCTACTTAATATACTACTAAATATTACTATTTAATATACTACGTGTTACTATTTAACATACTAAATATTCCCACTTAATAAACTATATGTTTTTACTTAACATATTAAAGGTTTCTACTTAACATATTAAAGGTTTCTACTTAATATACTGTATGTTCCTATTTAATATACTACTTGCTCTCACTTAACATACAAAATGTTCTCACTTAATATATTATGTGTTCCTATTTAATATAATACTTGTTCCTACTTAACATACAAAATGTTCCCACTTAATATATTATGTGTTCTTATTTAATATACTACTTGTTCCTACTTAATATACAAAATATTCCTACTTAATATACTACTTGTTCTCACTTAACATACTAAATATTTCCACTTAACATACTAAATGTTTCTACTTAACATACTAAATATTCTCACTTAACATACTAAATATTCCCACTTAACATACTAAATGTTCCTACTAAATATATTATATGTTTTTACTTAATATACTTCCTACTTCATATACTACGTGTTCTCACTTAATATACTAAATATTTTCACTTAGTATAGTACATGTTTCCACTTAATTTATTATGTGTTCCCATTTAGCATACTAAAATTCTCACTTAATATACTACATACTCCCATTTAATACACTAAATGTTCTCATTATATATACTAAATGTTCTCATTATATATACTACATATTCTCATTTAACATATTAAATGTTTCCACTTAATATACTACTTGTTCCCACTTAATATACTAAAATTCTCACTTAATATACTACATATTCCCATTTAATATGCTCAATGTTCTCACTTAATAAACTACATGTTTTCACTTAACATACTCAATGTTCCCACTTAACAAACTATATATTCCCACTTAATATACCAAATGTTCTCACTTAATATACTACACATTTCAACTTAATATACTACTTATTCCTACTTAACATACTAAATGTTCTCACTTAATATACTGAATGTCCTACTTAACATACTAAATATTTTCATTTAACATACCAAATGTTCCCACTTAATAAACTACGTGTTTCCACTTAATATACTAAATGTTCTCACTTAATATATTATATGTCCCCACTTAATGTTCTAAATGTTCCTACTTAGTATACTACATGTTTTCACTTAATATATTACGTGTTTTCACTTAACATACTAAATTTTTTTACTTAATATACTACATATTTTCATTTACTATACTAAATGTTTCCACTTAAAATACTAAATGTTTTCACTTAAAATACTATATGTTCTCACTTAATATACTATGTATTCTTACTTGACATATTAAATGTTTTCACTTAACATACTTAATATTCTCACTTAATATACTACATGTTCCCACTTAATATACCACACGTTTTCACTTAACATATTAAATGTTCTCACTTAATATACTAAATGTTTCTACTTAATATACTACATGTTCTCACTTAATATATTAAATATTCTTACTATATATACACTATATGTTCTCACTTAATCTACTATATGTTCCCACTATTTGTTGTTTTTACCCAGAAAAGTGCTTATATCCTTACTTTTACATTCTTTGCATGTTATCGTTTACTACTAAAAATATGTGATTTAATATAAGAGGTTCCAATTTTATGAGTGTTCTATGTAGATATGATTTCATATATGCTTCAAAAAATAAAAAAGTAAATTAATCACAAATAGTATCATGTTCCTACTTAGTATACTACATGTTTTCATTATTTTTTTCGTTGTATGTTAAGTGAAATGCAATATACAACAGTTAGTTGGAACATAAGTTAAATGGTATAATTTTAATTTTAATTACGTTAAATATGATAATTATAATTATAATTTTTATTTTGTTAAATGTTATAATTCTAATTCTAATTTTAAATTCAGTTTCAATTGCGTTAAATATTATAATTTCAATTCTAATTTTTTAAATTTAATTTCAATTACATTAAATCTTATAATTCTAATTCTAATTTTAAATTTAATTTCACTTATGTTAATTGTTATGATTCTAATTCTAATTTTAATTATGTTAAGTTTTATAATTTCAAATCTAATTTCAATATTAGTTATGTTAAATGTTATAATTTTAATTCCAATTTTAATTTTAATTTCATTAAATGTGATAATTTCCATTCCAACTTTAAATTCAATTTCTCTTACATTAAATGTTATAATTTTAATTCTATTTTTAAATTCAATTTCATTTACGTTAAATGTAATTAAAATTTAATGTAATTGAAATTAAAATTAGAATTAGATTTAAATTCAATTTCTCTTACATTAAATGTTATAATTTTAATTCTATTTTTAAATTCAATTTCATTTACGTTAAATATTATAATTTTAAATCTAATTCTAATTTTAATTTCAATTACATTAAATTTCATAATTGCAATTGCAATTACATTATATTTTATAATTTCAATTCTAACTTTAATTTTAGTTACATTAAACCCCGACGGTGAGGCTTATGAGGAAGGCCCATCCCAATAAGGATAACCCCCCGCTTCAAGCACACCTCTGTATCGACTGTCTAAAGGTTTAACCGGTGGAACCCATGAACCACGCGAGGTGGTTAGATGCGTGGGGCAGAGGGCTCGTAGTATCCCATTCTCTTGATCCAGCATTTTCTTCACTTCGTTGAAGCAATTATAGCAGCTTTGACACCCATTAATTTTGCACCTTTTAGTATCTCAGGTTTAGAATTCTCGTCACACTTTTTCACTTACTATGTTACTATGTTAAGTTATGAATTTCTCCTTCTCCTCGTTCTTTTTCTCTTGAGCGCCCTCTGTTTATTCTGCCCAACGAATCAGCTTTCTGATTGACAAAATAGTCAAATTATGATATTCTATTAAATTTATAATTCTAATCTAATTCTAATTCTAATTACATTTAAGTACATATTATTTTACTTTTTCAGGGTAACCACCCATGTTCATGGTTGTATTTGACGTACTTTTTATTTTAATAATATATTTCATCTTATTCCTTTTTAAAAAAAATTATTTGGTATAATCATTTTAAGAGAGTTAGAAAAAAATAAATAAATACAGAAACGTTTGTTATGTTTTGGCCTTCCTTCTTTTTAAGTTTTTTTTTTTCATATTGAAATAAATTGAAGTTTTTGGTTGGTTTTATATTTTGGACATGTTTATAACTTTTAAGGCACTTATTGGACTATGTTAATTTTTCAAGTTCTAATTTCTAAAATATATAACAAATTAAATTTTTTTTATTTTCAAATTATAATATTTAATGTAATTAAAATTATAATTTGAATTCAAATTGAATTATAACATTTAATGTAATTGAAATTGTAATTATAAAAATTAATATAATTACAATTAAAATTGAATTGGAATTAAAAAATAATAATATTCAACGTAATTGAAATTAAATTTAAAATTGAATTGAAATTATAATATTTAACGTAATTTAAAATAAAATTAAATATAAAATTATAATATTTTACGTAATTAAAATTTAATTTAAAATTAGAATTATAAAATTTAATATAATTGAAATCGAAATTGGATTTAGAATTATAACATTTATATAATTAAACTTTATTTTGAAATTAGAATTAAAATTATGACATTTAATATAATTTAAATTGAAATTGAAATTAGATTTTAAATGATAACATTTAATGTACTTGGAATCGAAATTGGATTTGAATTATAACATTTAATATAATTGAAATTGAATTTAAAATTAGAATTACAATTATAGCATTTAACGTAATTGAAATCAAAATTAGAATTGGACTTATAATATTTAGCATAATTAAAATTAAAATTTGAATTTATAACTATAACATTTAACGTAATTAAAATTGAAATTAGAATTGTAATTATAACATTTAATTTAATTAAAATCAAAATTAGAATTAAAATTATAACATTTAATGTAACTGAAATCGATATTGTAATTAAATATAACATTTAACATAATTAAAATTACACTTAAATTTAGAATTGTAATATTTAACGTAATTAAAATTGATATTAGAATTATAACATTTAATATAATTGAAATCAACAATTAAAAATAAAATTTTAATATTTAACATAATTGAAATTAGAATTGGAATGGTAAAATTTAACATAATTAAATTATAATTTAAACTAAAATTTGAATTATAAATTTAACATAACTAAAATTGAAATCAGCTTTAGAATTATAATATTTAATAAGATCAAAATTGAAATTGAATTAGAATTATAACATTTAACGTAATTAAAAATAGAATTGAAATTATAATATTTAATGTAATTGAAAATAAAAATAGAATTATATAGTTTAACGTAATTGAATTTGAATTTCAAATTGGAATTGAAATTATAACATTTAGCGTAATTGAAATTGAAATTGGAATTGGAATTATTAACATTCAACATAAACAAATTTGAAATTAAATTTAGTTTTAGAATTATAAAATTTGACGTATTTGAAATTGAATTTAAATTGAAATTAAAATTATAATATTTAACACAAGTAAAATTGAAATTATAATATCTAACGTAATTGAAATTAAAATTTAAATTTAAATTATAACAATTAACATAATTGAAATTGATATTGAAATTGGATTTGAAATTATAATTATAATATTTTAAGTAATTAAAATTAAAATTAGAATTAAAATTATAACATTTAACATAATTAAAATACCAACTAAATTTGGAATTAAAATATTTAATTTAATTAAAATTAAAATATTTTTGTATGTATTTTTTCTTTATTTTTCATTGGTCATTATCATTAGAATAATATTTAATTTATGTTTTTAGGTTTTTATATAAAATATGTTTTATTTTATCAAAAAATATTATAATAAATTTATTTCTTTTTTTTAAAATTTTTTGGACTTAATTGATTCAAAATTTACAATTATAATTTTATATATTAGTTTTATTAATAGAGGGGCATTTATGATAAAAGTTAAAATGACCGGCAATACCTAAGATTGTTGGTCACCTTAATTGACAACAATCGACTATTTGGCATAGCCGGTTGTATTGTAATTATTCCCTTGTTTAAGACACACATAAAATAACATCCCCTTATATCATATAACATGTTCCCAATTTTTATATCCACAACTTGTTGTATATTGTATCTTACTTAATATAGGACGTGTTTCAACTTTTTGCACCTCTCACCCACAAATATAAGAGGGTGTCATGACTTATTTATAATTTGTGAGTTTGCATTTAACTTCACAAAAAAATATAATATAATATAAATGAACGATACTTTATAGATGTCCTAAATAACCATAGTTAATATAAAAAGTCTCACCACGTGGCGCCACCATAGGACGCTGTATGGTATTTAAATTTAAATTTTTTATATAATCTTTAATTTTTGATTAAATTTTATAGTTAAAATAATAATTATTATTCTAAGTGAATGAATAATTAATATTTAATTAACTATTTTTTAATAAAATTTAAATTATATTAAATTTAAAAATATATAAAAATAATAATTTAATTACGCTAAATTGAAATTTTTGGGTTGGTTTTAACTTTTGACCTTTACTTTTTTTTTTTAGGTGTTTTTATATTTTAGATTTTTTTTTATTTTTAAAAAATTTATTAAACTATGTTAACATTCTAACTTTTAATTTCAAAAATATATAACAAATTCAAAATTTTAATTTCTAAAATAAATAATTCACAAACAAATTTCTAATTTTCAAGAATATATTTATAATTTTCAATTGCTGATTTGTTGCAAAAATATATATCTAGTCCAAATGTATTTCTAACTTTCAAATTTAGATTTGTTGAAATTTTAATTATAATATTTAATATTAATAAAATTTAATTTAAATTTAAATTTATAACATTTAATGTAATTGAAATTTGAATCAGAAATGGAACTGGAATTATAACATTTTTATACTTGAAATTGAAATTAGATTTGGAAGTACAACGTTTAACGTAATTGAAATCAAATTAAAATTGAAATTATAATATCTAATTGAATTAAAATTAAAATTAGATTTGAATTTATAATATTTAATGTAATTAAAATTGAAATTATAACATTTAATGTAATTGAAGTTGAAGTTGAAATTAGAATTTGAAATAATGTCTAACGTAATTGAAGTTGAAATCGAAATCGAAATCGAAATTATAACGCTTAACATAGTTGAAATTAAAATTGAAATAAGAATTAGAATTATAACATTTAACATATTTGAAACTGAAATTATAATTATAATATCTTATATAATTAAAATTAGAATTAGAATTCGAGTTATAAAATTTAAGATAATAGAAATTAAAATTAAAATTATAACTTTAAAGTAATTAAAATTGAAAATAGAATTGCCATTATAAAATTAAACGCCAGTGAAATCGAGATTGAAATTGGAATTGAAATTATGATGTTTAACATAATTGAAATTGAAATTAGAATTGAAATTATAAATTGAAATTGAAATTATAACATTTAATATAATTGAAATTGAAATTAGATTTAAAATTCTAATATTTAATGTAATTAAAATTGATATTTGAATTATAATATTTAACATAATTAAAATTAAAATTGAAATTAGAATGACAAGATTTAACGTATTTGAAATTAAAATTAGAATTTTATTATTTAATGTAATTAAAATTATAATTATAATTAAAATTATAATATTTGATGTAATTGAAATTGAAATCGAAATCAAAATTATTTAACATAATTAAAATTGTAATTATAATTGAATTATAACATTTAACGTAATTAAAATTTGAATTGAAATTTGAATTATAAGATTTAAGAGAATAACGATAAATTTATCGCAATGTTTTGGACATAAATATAACTTTATCTCAATTAGAAATAAAATACTAAATTTTGTCATAATCTATTAACTTTTACCGTTAAGTTAATGGTAGAAAAATAAAAAAATAATTTAACCATAGAATTAAATTAAAAATTAGAACGCAGCACAAAATAATATGTGCTATCATATAATTAGTAATATTTTTACAAAAAAATTAAACTAAATGATAAATCATTAAAAACTATATTATGTAATTGTCACCAAAGACAGTGGCCAATCGCCCGCCGGCCGTCATTCTCTGGTAATCTTCGACGTCAAAAGATCATATTTTACATCATTAGAGTCCATTTTTTATGATTTATATATTGGTGGGGTCATTTTTAATTAAAAAATAAAATATTAAAAAACAACCAAATGTAGTGGTGAGGGACGATGGCTTTCGTCGCCCGCTTTCAAATGGTGAGATGGTGGCTTACACCACTCCCACCTATGAAAAAATCAAATGCCGATCTGTTCATATGTAGTGTGAGGATACGCACCTAGTTATCCTGATAAGCCGGGACATACCAGTCCCAGTGGGCCATCACTGGTCCAGGCCTCCCAAGTGGCCTCCATTCACTCAAAGCATACCCCCAAGGAATCGAACCCGGGTGGGTTATACCACCTCAAGATGCCTAACGAATCCGTCCTTGTACCACTAGAGCTGGCCAGCCCAAGTGGTACAAGGACGGATTCGTTAGGCAACTTGAGGTGGTATAACCCACCCGGGTTCGATTCCTTAGGGGTATGCTTTGAGTGAATGGAGGCCACTTGGGAGGCCTGGACCAGTGATGGCCCACTGGGACCGGTATGTCCCGGCTTATCAGGATAACTGGGTGCGTATCCTCACATAAAAAGGCGCCTTTTAATGTGAGGATTCGCACCCAGTTAGTCTGACAAGCCGGGACATACCGGTCCCAGTGGGCCATCACTGGTCCAGGCCTCCCAAGTGGCCTCCATTCACTCAAAGCATACCCCCAAGGAATCGAACCCAGGTGGGTTATACCACCTCAAGATGCCTAACGAATCCGTCCTTGTACCACTAGAGCTGGCCAGCCCAAGTGGTACAAGGACGGATTCGTTAGGCAACTTGAGGTGGTATAACCCACCCGGGTTCGATTCCTTAGGGGTATGCTTTGAGTGAATGGAGGCCACTTGGGAGGCCTGGACCAGTGATGGCCCACTGGGACCGGTATGTCCCGGCTTATCAGGATAACTGGGTGCGTATCCTCACATGTAGGGGTGGTGCAAGTCACCACCCCACTATTTTGACGAGGGGACAATGGTAGCTGCCGTTCCTCATCACCACATTTGGTATTTTTTGATCTTTTTTTGGTCAAAAATAACCTCATCATTATATAAAAAAGAAAATAGAGTTCAATAATATAAATTTTAATCTTTTTTATCGTCAGAGTATTGTCGAAAAATGGCGTCTAGCCGTTGGCTAGTCACCATTTTCGACGATAGTTATAGATTAGTTTTTTTTTTTTAATTTTGTTATCATTTAATTTAATTTATTTTTAAAAATATAAAATAATTATACAATATCAATTTGAAATTGGATTTGGATTTGGATTTAGAATTATAATATTTAACGGAACTGAAATTAGAATTATAAGATTTAACGTAATTAAAATTGAAATTGAAATTAGAATTATAACATTTAACGTTATTGAAATTAAAATTGAAATAAGAATTAGAATTATAATATCTAATGTTATTGAAATTATTAATTATAACATTTAACGTAATTAAAATTGAGTTTAAAATTAGAATTGGAATTATAACGTTTAACGTAATTGAAGTTGAAATTGAAATTAGAATTATAAAATTTAACGTAATTAAACTTAAAATTAAAATTAGAATTAGAATTATATGTATTTAAAATTGAAACTATAATTATATTATTTTTTGTAATTAAAATTAGAATTACAATTTAAATTATAACATTTAACATTTAATTGAAATTTAAATTGAAACTAGAATAGGAAATATAACTTTAACATAATTGAATTGAATTATAACATTTAAAGTAATTGAAATTAAAATTAGAAATATAATATTTTATGTAATTAAAATTAGAATTAGAATTGAAATTAGAATTATAATATTTAACATAATTGAAATTGAAATTGTAACTTTAATGCTTATGAAATTAAAACTAAAATTATAACATTTAATATAAATGAAATTGAAATGGAATTAGAATTATAACATTTAACGTAATTGAAATTAGAATTATAATATTTAATTTAATTAAAATTGACATTAGAATTGCAATTATAATATTTAACGTAATTGAAACAGAAATTAGAATTGAAATCATAACACTTAATGTAATTGAAATTAAAATTGAAATTAGAATGATAACATTTAACGTAATTGAAATCGAAATTGAATTTTAAATTATAATAGTTTAACATAATTGAAATTGGAATTCAAATTGTAACATTTAATATAATTCAAATTGAAATTAAAATTAAAATTAGAATTATAATATTTAATGTAATTGCAATTTAAATTTAAATTGTATCATTTAATGTAATTGAAATCAAATTTAGAATTAAAATTATATCATTTAATGTAATTAAAATTAAATTTAAAATTAAAATTATTTAACCTAATTAAAATGAAATTGAAATTGAAATTAAAATTAGAATCAGAATTTACAATATTTAATATTATTAAAATTAAAATTAAAATTATAACTATAACGTACAATACAATATATTATCTTTAATTTATTAATATTATAAAAAAATTGTTAATTATTTAATTTTAAGAGATGTATTTTATATTTAATTAAATATTAATTTTTTTTTGTTGTTGATATTTGTTAATTTGCCTGTACAACAGATAATCATCATTTAATAATTAGACAGCCGACCGTATAACACACTTTTAAAAAAAAATATAATTAACCTATAAAAAAAAACCAAATTAAACTGTACGAACCCGCCCCTACTTAATATAATAATCGAGTGGTGGGCATAGGCGTGCACCCTGCCCTACTCCCACCCAAGCATCCTTTTTTAATGGGAGAAACTTTAGACGGAGCCTGAATACGTAAAATATCTTAAGTGGTTCCACAACTCCTAATGCTACTATCTATGTTAAAAGAACAAAATGTTCTTATCTTTTATTTTTATTTTTTTTCAGATTGAAATTATTAATATTTTTTTTAGATTCAAATAATTAATTAGTGAAATGAGTCGGAATCTTTAACAAATTTTGGGACTTTTATTTTATTTAAGGTCTTGAATTTTGTACTTCATTTAATAAAGGCCAGTAAATATATTGTTATATGTCATCATTAAATTTTTTATTTAATTATTAACAACTTAAAAGATATCTACCTTTTATATATATATATATATATTAATAATCTCCATTGCAAAAATAGCTATAATAGTTGTAAGGAGAACAATAAAAAAAGAAGTGAAATTTAACAATGTACCTCTCACTAAATACTTTAGATGCAATGCAACACTTATAATATGGAACTTAAAACATATAATTTCTTATAACCCTATGTTTTTAATATTAATATTACATATGATGCACATTAGATACTGCAGAATGACCTCACAAGAACTTTGGATAAACATTTGGTTAATGTATTAAAGATTTTCATTGATTATGATTTTTAAAAAATTTTAAGAAAGGGTAAAATCTAAAGTATTATGGAAGTTCTTCCAAACAAAAAACTAAACCTTTGAACTTTTCAAATTACTTATATGCTTAAAAAAATTAAAATAGAAAAGAGAGATGTACATAATGACTTGAAAACCTATTTTAAATCGGGCCATATTGATATGGGTTGAATTTGTAAGAAATCAAACCTTCCACCCTTATAGTTTAATTATATTAAATAAAGACTATATTTATTATCCAAGTAATGTGCCAGTTTCATAAGAAGTTGACGTGGCATTATCTATCACTTTACTCATAAATTGAAAATATAAAATATAAACTAATCACTCTTATAAAACAAGATAACTGCATAAAATTCATGTAGATGATATGATCTTAATTCTTAGTTGGATAACTTGGAGGAACAACGCTCCACGTTTTATTGCTCCTAATTGCTTCTACTTACACACTTTTGTATGACAAATAATATATACGATGCTTGCACTCAACTTCATTTACTTTATTTT
The DNA here is from genome assembly GCA_946807835.1 of Ailanthus altissimus. Taxonomy (NCBI): domain Eukaryota; kingdom Viridiplantae; phylum Streptophyta; class Magnoliopsida; order Sapindales; family Simaroubaceae; genus Ailanthus; species Ailanthus altissimus. The sequence goes on along the minus strand of OX327697.1, from coordinate 14,769,533 downwards.
GAGATGTATAAAGAGAATTTGATGGGATAATTATTTGATTATAAAATGTGTTAAATATATGTATTTTAAAAGAAAATCCTCCTTTTTATTTATGTGTTAAATAATTATACAAATAATGTGAGTGAATAATATGAGAAATAATAGAAAAAAAATGATCAATGCTCCTGCTAAAATAAAATAAAACCTCCATATGCTAGGTTCAAAACTCTCAATTCTCTATTTACCTAAAAATTTTACTTATTTTCTTATGTTTATTGTTAAAGATATTGCGAACTAAACTTTTGACATAAAATAAAAGCAGAATTTTATAACCATCCATTTATTTTAGGCTAACAATTGAAAGGATGTAATAAATTAAAATATAAAAAAATTATCGTTTCTTTTAAATTTCAGCCAACAACGCCTAAAGATTTCAGCTCATGAGGCCTAAGGACTTAAGCTCATAAGGCTTAGAAGATCTTGGCCCACAAGACTCAAAGACAACATCAGCCCAAATATTATCCTTAAATTATAAGCGCCCTCAACGAGTTGATCAGAACATTGGTTGTAACTCGACTATCCTGTTTGGTTAAACTTTAAATGAGAAGATGATCTACACTCTTACTGAGCTGGTCAGAACATTAGTTATAATTTAGCTATCATGTTCAATCAAACTTCAAATGAAAAAATGATCTACACTTTCAACGAGTTAGTCAGAATATTAGTTGTAACTCGACTATCCTATTCAATTAGATTAAAAAATCATCGAGTTAATCAGAACATTGGTCATAACTCGACTATTATGTTAGGTCAGACTTCATAAGGAAATAATCTCCACTCTTATTAAGCCGAGCAAAACACTGGTCGTAACTTGACCACCCTAAAGCAGTTCCAAAAGAGACTTAACTTTCAAGAATTATAGATAAGATCAATTTTATTATGAAAAAAATCCTTACAATTACAATAAAAGTCCTACTAAGACAAGAAATATTTAATTTAATTTTGAGAAAAACTTTGATAACAGAATTTTAAAAGGAAAAGCATACGAGACTTTCAAATGCTAATAAGATTCTAAAGTTACAGATTAAGCCTATATCATAATCTTATAAATAGGAAAAAATTCTACATAAGGGGATAATGATAGTAAGAATAAGAGACAAAGGTAACATATGACGTAAGAGAGTATCCATAACTCAACACAAAAAAAGCTGGTTATTGCCTTTTCTTTTTGACTATCTTACCTTACTTTTTTTATTATTATTATTTTTTATCATTATTGACTTAAGCATTAGAGTGACTACGCCGAAAAAAACTTCAGGTGTAGTATCACCTTTCTCTTTAGTTGTAGAATTCTCATCAGATATAATATTCGTTAGAGAGAGCAACTTAGTCAAGTTCATTTCTCGTCCTATCATAAAGAACAAGGCTAAGCTTCTCTGAAGAAATAAATTCAACTTGTTGACTTCAAGGTTACTAATTTTTAAGGTCAATAGTTTGACATCATTTGTGAAAAACAAACGAAAAAGCTATTAAAATAAATAGAGAATATGATGGACGAATGGTCAAAAATAGTCACTACTCGCTCTATGGTTGCACAAAATAATGATTAAACCCCATGGGCTGATGGGAATACTAAACTATAGAGTCTAGATAGATCCGTAGAAATACAATATAGCAATAACTTATACTAACAAGAAGAACCACCAGCCTAACAAAAAGTGTTGGAAGAAGAATTAAAAAAATTATGACAAGAAAAGGACTAATTAAATAACCTAATGGAAAAAGAGTATATCAATAGCTATATCAACATGTGCTTCGACCTCTTCAATCTGAGCATGCATTCGACCAGATTTCTTCTTAAGAGCAAACAAGCTTATTTAGAGATTGCACCCTATCTTCTAGGCACTTATTCTGCCTTGTTAATTCAGAAATCCTTCTTTGGCCAGATGCTACACCTCTAGTAGCCTCATCTTGGTAAACTTTTCTTTTTCAATCAAATTTAGAGGCATTACTCTAGATTGCCACCACTTTAGAAGCCATCTCCTCGAGCTCTCTTCCAAGGACTTTATTGCTATGTCATTGACTTTACATTACTTCTTAGCCTCGCTAACACCTTTTTAAGGTTCGAGGACTTCAAACCATCATAAACCCCCTTAAAGACAGTTTTACGGCAAAATAACAAGCTATATACTACTTAAGGACAAAAGAAAAAAAAAGATCATTAGAACACAAAAAAGAGAACTTCGAATAAAAAAAGGATACAAAGAAAATACCTTCATTACACTCATAAGTGAGATATGGAAGACAGTAAAAGGATCCTAATACCATATCTGATGGGCACGAAAGAGACCAATGACACACTCTCATCTCTTAAAAAGAGGAAGCAAGTGCTTATACTTTCCCTGAAAAGCAACAACAAGCAACCCAAAATAAAAGTTGGGGAATTTTCTATTAACAGCTTATGAACATCATCCATTGATTCCTCCCTTAAAATTGTAGGACTAGTGCTTGAGAAAGTACAAGAATCAACTGCTTTTTTCCCTTTCTCAGTCACAGGAGAAGGTTTTCAGGTAGTAGTCCTCGAAACACATATGCCTTTACCAAGAATAGTGGTTTGGTTCTTTTGACCATAACCAGGTGCATTCCCAACAGACCATCGAGTAGAAAGACGTACATAAGATTCTTATTGGCAATCATATTTCCTGCTACCATCACTACTTTACATATCTGCAAGACATAAATAGAAAATCACATCAATTCAAAAGGCTTTAAAAATAGAGAATAACCTACACTCCCTTATTAAAGGTGACTCACCGTGAGGAGTAACATCCTTACTGTCCTTCCTCACCAAATGAACCTTTTTATTCTTATAATGCTTAACTCGATTTTAATAGCCACTCTTACTTAACCACTCAAGCTATAAGGACAAACCAATTTGGGTAAACGTGATTTTTAACAAGAAAAGAAAATTAGTACATCATTTAAACTACTTTTACCGACCAAAGGTGAAAAGTAACCACATAAATACGATAAGTTATCATTATTAGACAAACAATTCCAAAGGACAGATTCACTAAAAATCTAAAAACCCAGAAGAAATTCCATAAATATATTAAAGGAGAGAAGGAACTAAAAATATTCAGCAATGATACCTTATGTATGCTAGAAGTTGAATCGCAATTAAGAAAATCTCAAGAAAAAAAGGACTAAAATCGAAGGTATACCGTAGGCATACAATACTTTGTATCTCAACAAAGATAAGGGAAATACAAAGGCAGACTATGAAGAATTTTAGCCTCAGTCTTTAATAAAAATGAGTCTCTAGGCTCTTCACATAACCTTACTATAGATTAAATCCAATAGTTTCTGGAATGTCTTGCTCAAAGATGTCTCTTCAGTTGAAACTAAAATATGGCTAATTGTTGGGGATTTTATATACGTGGGTGTATGCATGTGTAACAGTATTTTATTGTATAAAATACGTATCACATACATATTTAACGCTGAAAAATAATTAAAACATGCAATAAACACAATAGATAATATATTAATTATATTAATATAATTAAATGGTTGAAAAATCACCATAACGTGTAACGTTATACACGTTTATCATCGGAGTCCACCTGGAGATCAACTCGTTGGCAGTTCTAGTCACCAATTCAGTGGGCTTCGTAAGCTAGAATAGCAGCTTCAAAATTCAGCACGGGATTAACCCTTAACTCTTTACAATGGCCGGTTGTATGTATTTTTCTTTTTTTTTCTAAAAGGAAATGAAATGAAAATTGAAGCAATTCATAATTGCTTCACACGGCTTCAAAGAAGGAAAAATAAAACAAAACCATTTTGCTTGTCCTTTCTCCCTCACGGCCTCACAAGAAGAAATATGAGACAATGTTATTTTTCTTCTAATTTTCTGTTCTTGGCGCACACACCCCTCACCTTCACACACTCATTTCACACACACACATATATATATCTCATATTAATAAATAATAATATAATATATTATAAAATTGGCCACCAATTGAAAAACTATTATTATATATAAATAAAATATAATAATAAAAAAGGATGACAACTATATGTCATCTTATAATAAAATAATATTATAATATATAATAATATATTATAATGAAATATTTATGATTATTTAATAATTAAATAATTATTGTGTGAAATAACCATTTTACTTTTCATAAATAATTATCAAGTCTACCTCTTAGTGGGTCTCACCATACTCGCACTTGGTAAACTCAACCGAGAGTCCACAATGCGCCATATGTCATTATAAAATTAGCAAATAATAATTATTGACTAATTATTATATTTAACACTTAAATACAGACAAGCACGTATTTCCTGTAATAGTGCTAGATATTACTAGATTAAACAATTTAATTCAGTACGATACCCCAATGCACAACAACTACACTTTATATCGCGGGACTCCTTAGGGGTACGCCTGATTCGTCAAATGCCCTACGCACATGTCACGGATATTACCAATTAGCGCGTTGAACCATCCAAACTGAGGTTACAACGTATACGTATAGTCCTTTCATCATGATATCCTCAATGTGCAGGGATATAGATTATCACTGTTAAATCCCTATATGCTCATCCATGTCATATCTCCAGACTTACATCTCATTGAATAATATGTGCAAACTCCTTTGCCATATTGTTCTACCCTAGCGGAAACTCTTTCTCGGGATTAATGCTTGTGGCCACAAGACTTTTTGAGATACAGTCTCGAAGCATTTGGATATCTAACTCGCTATGCAAGCTGATGGATCCTATATCTGTACACACTAGACTTTATAAGCATCGAACCATACCTAAAGACACCCAACGGTTACACTATGAAAGGTCTGTGACATACGTAGAACTAAAGTATGGTGGATCACTTATAAGCCCACCGTGGCACTCAGGTCAAAAGATCACGTATACTACTCAACTCGAGAGGACTCTCAGTTGACGGCTTACATAGAATGTCTATCGGAGGCTTTCATGAGTCTGTTCTATATCCAGTCCAAGCTCACAGTCGGCTAGGAACAGCCATCTATACCCTATAGGTATGACATATGCTGATCTATATAAAGATATCCATTAATAGACCCGCATCGGTAGAAATAGATTAGGGACAATTTTTAAGAACATACTTATGCAACTGACGTTTCCTGGCACCTGATTGCAACTCTTGAAACTATGCAGCTACTAGTATATTTTCAGGTCTATGTCCTATTACAGACAAGGCTCTAACTCTTGGATCTTTGTTGAGTATTATAACCAGCTAACAATGAGTTATGCTAACATTTAGCATTTATCTTAGTGTGGCCAACTATGGGCCCTTATCTAAACTCCTTTAGATCAGATCTGAACTTTTTCAGATTATACAATGTCTGTAATGTTACATTGTATGGTACCATATAAATAAGTATTAGCGATTTAATGGGAATGTACATTTGTATAAATACATAAGTATATATACATTCAAGGATGACATGTAAGCATCAACCCTAACACTAATAACCATTGAAGTCTCAAGAGATTCTAGAATTATGAAAATATCTCATCATTAGGGTTATTTTCCAAAAAACACAATTGATGGAAAAGGCTTAAAACACGAAGAAAGGCAAATTTAATGTGAAATGACCCTACAGGAACTTCTCGACACAATAAGATCTTTAAAAAAATAAGTTCTTAAGAGAAAGGAGGCGAAGAGTATGGTGAATAAAAAAAAGGCTATTAACTAAATCATGATGAACATCCTATTTGAAAGTCATTATGGTCACTTTTAAGATAAGCTTTGAACAACTTTCAAAGCTAAGGGAAAATCCAATACTTAGACTTCATAAGTCTTTAGTAAAGAAGAACTCCCCGAGCTCAAGCAAACAAGGTTTAGACAACACCAGTAAAGAAAGGATTGAGATATGTTCAACACATTCAATCAAGCCATATGTACATAGAGATAAAAGAAAATTTTTCATTCATTCAAATGAAAGAGTTCAATACAAGGTAAAAAAGAAAGAAATAAAGTCGTAAAGGACTAAGTGAAAGGAGGATCACTTTTGGCAGTAGCTATGGTAGGAACAGTAGAGGCAGAAAAGTCTTCAACATGATAAACCCCTATAGACATCAAAGTTGGCTTATCAGAGGTTTGGGAAGGGTCATTTTCAGTCATTGGAGGGGCAGTGATCTTAACATTAGGAATCTCAACCTTTTTATAGCAAATAATTTGTCCATCTAACAAAAAACATATAGACATCAAAGTCGGCTTATCAGAGGTCCCTCCTCAGTCATTGGAGGGGCAGTGGTCTTAACATTAGGAGTCTCAACCTCTTTATAGTAAATAATTTGTCCATCCAGGAGAGACCCAAATTAGCATAGCAGCTCTTAAAGAAATCCACCAACTTGGTAATTGCTTTAGAGACCTCCTCATTAAGATAAGCATTTGAAACCTCGAGCTTTTCCTCAAGTTCTTCATTAGCCAATTAAAAGAAGGAGATTTTCTTTTGAAAAGTCTTCACTTAACCTTTAAGCTTCCTTATCTCAGACTTGAAGACAAAGACTCTGCTAATCAGCTATTGTAGCCTTAGCTTCAGTTACCTCTACCTTGGTTACTGCATTTTCCTTAATATGTTTGCTCTTGGTTGAATAACCATTGAGCTCGCGCTCAAAGGTTTCCATCTTTGTTTTGGCCTCCTTCAAGGCTTCTTTCACCTTAGCAGTCTCAGCCTCGAAAGCTGACGACCTTTAAACATTAGTCATTGCTTTGTAAAAGGCATCGTGATGATTGGTAAGAGCAATCATCCTCCACAAAAGAAAATTAAGAAATTAACAAGTACGAATACGCCAAGAAAAATATATAATAAAAAAGGCACTCTAAAGAACACCTCGGTCTAGGAACATAACTTATATATCTTTCAGTGTCAACAAGTTAACATTAAACATTGAGGGACCTCTATTCTACCCTGGATTTTGGCCTATGAAGCCCCAAGGCTTTGGCCCACGTGGCCTAGACGATCTTGGTCCATAAGACCCAAAGATATCATTACCCCAAAAACTATCCTAGAATTATATGCACTCTTAGCGAGTTAGTTAGAACATTAGTCATAACTCGGCGACCCTTTTCGGCTAGATTATAAATGAGAAAATGATCTACACTCTCACCGAGTTAGTCAGAAAATTAGTTGTAACTCAGCTATCTTATTTGGTCAAACTCAAAACTCATTGAGTTGGTCAGAATATTAATTGTGACTTGATTACTTTATTCGATCAAACTCTAAATAAGAGAATAATCTTTGTCTTGATTGAGTTGAATAGAACAGTGGTTGTAACTCGATTGCCCAAAAAATCAAGGAAGCTCTTAGAAAGGACCTAACTTTTGAGAGTTGTAGATAAGATCAACTTTATTAAGGAAAAGTTCATATAATAGAAGTCCTATCTGCGCAAGAAAGATTTAATTCAATTTCAGAAAAACTTTGATAATAGAGTCCTAAAAGGGAAAGTCCCAAGAGACTTCTAAATTCTAATAAGATTCTAAAGCTAAGTATTAAACCTAATACCCACCTTATAAATAAAGAATAAATTCTACACAAGAGAATCATCAGGATGAGAATAAGAGACAGATGTGACATACAACATATGAGAGTATCATAATTCAATACACAAAAGCTTGTTATTGATTTTTTCTTCTTTTTGACTCTCCTTGCCTACTTTTCTTTATATTTTTAGATCGTTACTAATTTAAGCATCGAAGTACCTACGTTGAAAAAACTCTCAGTGCAATCTTACCTTTCTCTTTAATTACAGAATTCTTATTAAACATAATATTTTTTTGGGGAGAGTGACCTAGTTAAGTTCAATTCCTATCCTATCATAAAGAACAAGGCTAAGCTTCTTTGAAGAAACAAATTCAACTCGTTTACTTCAAGGTTACTCAATTTTTTTTTTGCCAACATTTATATTTAAAAAACTTTTTTCTTTTTGAAACTTTAGAGTAGAAGAGAAACAAATGGACAAATAATAATTTATATCTATTTTAAGTTGTAAAATATAAGTCAAAATAACTTGATTCTTTCTCTCACGTAATTCAAAGTCTAACAATATTATAACATTCAGTCTTGATAAATATATAATTTTTTATTTAAGAGAGAAATTTAAACATAGAACGTCGAAACTAAGTTATGCTTATGATCACATCCTAATAAATACAATTGTTCAAAAACAAGATAACATATTTTAAGGTAAAAATTTGGAAATTTTATTTAAAAAAACATTTGTTTCCCCTTAGGATTTTCAGCCAAAGCCAATTAATCTTGAGGGTTCAGCATAACCACAAGAACCAAGCTAAATTATCCCAAGAGCACTTTACTTGAGGTTCAAGGTTGACCCTAGCAAAGCCCATTACGAAGATTTCACAGACTTTAGACTATCACCCATCTTTGGACACATTTGCAGATCTTAGTTTTATACATAAATACCAATGGGCACTACTTAATGTCGAGTAAGATGCCCTTGATAATCAACATTGATCGAGTAGACCCCACAAGCCTTCCATATAGTGCCGATCATTCTCTTCCCCTAAAAGAGCTTAAAGGTGCTCATTTTTCATCGACCGAGAATTGAAGACTAGAGTAATTAACTCAAAGACTCGGACTTTTTTTTTTATCATTTAGAACCCTAAGGTTCCCAAGAATCTCAGTATTAACTCTCTTGTAATCTCAGGATATGACTAGAATAAAAAAATAATATATTACCATAGTCCTATAAGGATTTAACTATTAAGTACAACAACATTTATCAATAAAGAGCTCGATAATAAAATAGAAGGATTTGTTTGCCTTTCTTTAAGACTCCTTTCTTTTTTTTTTATAGTATTCTAGCTGAGCAATTGATAGCTTTTAAAGATTCTTTTATAGTCTTTAAAGGCTCTTTAATAGTTCTTAGGATCTCTATGGCAATAGATTTTGTAATCAAGCTTATTCATTACATGAAACATGTTTCATTATATATCGTTGTAAAGATAACTATTTAATAATGCCATTTGAGTTAGTTAAGACTCGGTAAAATAGATGTAGGTGCTAAACCACTATAATTTTCTTTCTTATGTATGTTATGGTTATTTATTCTCGATTGAATATAAGGCTTTAAAGAGTCCAATATATGCCTCAAGCTTATTGAATGTTAATGATCTATTAATTTTGTCAGGCTCGTTAACAAGTCTAATCATTGTTTCTAAAAATATATATAATCTAGCTCATTGATTTAGGATCGACTGAAATTCAGAGTGAACGATAACAAAGAACAATTTTTGTTTGTTTAATTTTTAAATGGATTGCAAAAGCTCTATGTGACACAATAACAAAATGTATTTTTTCTTTAATAAATATTTGTTTCTGGGAGGAGTTGTGGATTGTATTTATTAGGATATGACAAGTCTCTTTTTATATTATATTCCTTATATCTTATGTTGTATTATGTAAGAGAAGAGAATTATGAGATGACTATTCTATAAAGAAAATCTTTCTCAACCTTAAAACTCTCTCATTTCTCTGTTTTTCTATTTTATCTTTTTTTTTCCTATTTCAGTTTCATTTTTTCAATGAGTCTCATTGTCAGAAAAAGAGTCTGGCCAAACAAATAGCAACAGATCTGCTGCTCGATTAGGCTAATCGACTAACGTCGTGCATCACTAGCTCTTGTAGAGCTCACGACCATTTTTCCATTTCGCTAATCCTTGCCGAACGCCACCTTTTACAAGCTTCAATGGCTAAGGGTTTCTGTCCTCCGTGTGATCGGGTCTCTGTTGCGATCTGGTCTCTGACAAGTGGTGACCCCGAGCTCTTGGTGGTCACTGTTATGATTGCCAGTTTCAGTTGAGATTTTTCTTGGTTAGTTGTTGCTATTTCGACTAAGCAATTGCCATTCACCACCGCAATCATACTTGCTCAAGTTTCTAGCCACCATTGTCACCAAGACTGACCAACTTGCATTCGATTGTGACATTTTAATGTTGGTTGTAGATTTGTGTTGGAAATCGAGTGTGTGACAATGAGTGTATATGTAATTTAAAAAATTACTATACGCAACGGAAATATTTTAACATATACACCTAATTTAACATATTTAACCATATATATCACATATATGCTCAAGTATAACTATTATACAACAACTTATATGTGATGAACAATTATGTACATGAAATTAAAATGTAAAGAACACTTACCTAATGAGGGTAGCTTTACAAAATCTTCAAGTCCTCCAACAATCCAATTGGAGCGCTCACCTTGAAGTGAATTGTTGAACAATTTTAGTCCATAACGGTTTGGTGGGATGATGGAGCGAGAATGACAGCTTAGTTTTTGGAATTTCTAGCAACATGTATTCAAAATCTTTGAATACAATTTTGTTTTTTTTAATGGAGATGATAAATATATTAAATACAACTCTTGTATTAATTCTTAAAAATAATTTTCATAGGATAATTATTTTGAACAACTCTTGTCTAAAATGATTATTTTTTCTCTATTTTCTTTTCAATCAATTTTTAGCCATCATTGAGAGAAGAAGAAGATAAGTTTTTCATATTTTTCAACACTTGAAAGAACAAAAATAAATTTTATCTTACCTCTCAATTGCCTTGGTCGAATTTCTTCTCCAATTAAAATGAATCAATTCAATTGTTAGCTTAATCTTTTGCTTTTGTATTCAACACCTTTTGATAAAATAAAAATAAGTGCTCCACCAATTTAGTTGTTGGTCTCCCACTTAGGATTAATTTATTAAGCACTAGAATAATGACCACCTAATTAAATCATTACCTAACAAATATAATTATTTAAATCATATTAGGTAAATAAATAGCCAACATTTAGGCCCCTCATTATATTAAAATATAATGGTTATGATTAATATATATTATCATATTATCTAATAATATAATAATAATATCTAATTTAATTATTCAAAATAATTTTGAATATTTACTTTTTACCTTACTAGTTTTTACTATCAAGGTTAAATGATAAAACTATGGTAAAATTAAATCATGGACCAAATTGTGCCACTTGTCAATCATCATATTAATTAACAACTCTTGTTAATTAATTCAATGATGTACTTAACAATTAAGTCTTGACAAATATACATCCCGAAGGATCCCAAAATAATTATTTTATTTTGTTGAAATTTATTGGATCGTATTATTCAATCTAATCTGCTACCCTAATGTACAACTAGTACACTTCATATTGTGAGACTTTTTAAATTCACACCTGATTTGTCATATAAAGCTCTTCCATACGTCTGTGAATGATGCCCCATACACATGTTACAGATATTATAAATCAGCACGTTAGACCATACAAGTTAAGGTTATTGCATATTTATATAATCTCTCAATCGTTTATATCCTGAAAGAGTAGAGATATAGATCATCACCGTTAAATTTCTATTTGCTTAACCTTCAACTTGTCTCCAGATTTATATTTCTTTAAACAATATCCATAATTTTTTTTGTGATATTGTTTATCCCTTCAGAATATATTTTTTGAGGATTATGCTTGTGGCAACAAGACATTCTGAAATATAATCTCGAAGCATTAGGATATATAACCCACTCATTTGAGCTGATGGATCCCATATCTACGCACATCAGACTCTATGAGTATCGGACCATACCCAGCGACACACAACGGTCAGATTATGAAAGGTCTCTGACATGTGTGAAACCAAAGTATGATGGATCACTCACAAGCCCACCGTGGCGCTCAGGTCAAAGGACCACAAATACTACTCAACTCAGAAGACCTATCATTGACGACTTTATGAGATGTCTATTAGAGGTCTTTGTGAGTCTGTTCAATATCTAGTCCTCACTGAATACCTGTATGTCTATACGAGCTTCCACTAAACTCATAGTTTGCTAAGACTAACCATTTGGACCATCCAGATATAGACATACACTAATCTATATTAATGGGTTCCACCGATAGACCCGCATCGATAAAATTAGATCAGGAACATCATATTTGAGAATATATTTGCATAATGACACTTTTTAGCACCATCTGCAACTCTTTGCAGCTATGTCATTATAAATATTCTCAGGTCATTGTCCCATTTTAGACAAGGCTCTAACTGTTTAGATTTCGCCAACTCTATTAATGTGCTAACTTTTAGCACTGATCTAAACTCCTTTAGGCCATATCTAAACTCCTTCAGATCAGATAATGTATGAAACATTACAAGTATCTTACCATTTATTATAAATAATATTAACGATTTTATTAGAAATGATAATTGTATAAATACTATCATTGAATATTTATACATAATGGATGGCACGTAAGCACAAATTCCAACAAACTCCCACTTGCTCTAATGCCATTCAAGATGGTATTTAATATCCATTGACTTTAAATGTTTCTAAAATAGTTTAAAAGTTAAGGCTTTAGAAAGTGGGTCTGCTATAATCTATAAGGATATTTCCTAGATTCTCTTACATCTCCATAAGCCAAGATACTTTTAATTATATGGTATCTCGGCTTGAGCAGTTACCCCGTTAACATTGCATTTTTAGTGTGATAGGATTCATTGAGCTTAGAACTTATTCTAAGCTCTGCAACTAACTTGAATATCCACAAAAATTTCTTTGTAGGCTTCTCAAGTTGCAACAAATTCTATCTTTACGGTAGAACCAAATGTGGACATTTGAATTTCACTTATTCTACAAGATGTGGTATCGTTGAGAAAAATATATAATCAGATGTAGATTACCTATTATCTAAATCAGACTAGAAGTCTGATTCTACGTATCCTCTTATTAGTAAGCAACTTTCTTTATAAATGAAAAACTTATCCTTTATACCTTTCAGGTATTACTTGGATATGTTTCATGACCATTCGATGGTCGTTACCTAGATCAAACTGTTGCCGGGTCATTACACTTATAGCCATCAAAATCCAAGACTTGTACATAATATGGTATATATCAAGCTACCTCTAGCTGATGTTTATTATGTTAGACATTCTAACTATTTCATTTTCTACTTGATGACACTTCCTCTTAGAAAGATGAATACCATGTCCGAAAGATATATTAACTATCTTATAGTTATCAGAATTGCACCTTTTTTAGGGCTTAGTCTATGTACGAAGATTTAGAGAGTCCTATCTACTTCCTAACTATATCTGTACAAAGCTTTATACCCAGTATGTAGGAAGCCTCTGCCAAATCTTTCATAAAGAAGTTCTTATTCAGTCAACTCTTAACTAACTGACTTGTAACATACTATTGTTGTTTCTGACAATGAGTATGTTATATATATATATATATATATATAGAATTAGAAAGATAATTTATGCTCCAACTACCATTTCTAAACACACATGCTTTCTCTTAGTCTTTAATGAAATATCTAATCCTCACTAAATACCTGTATGTCTATACGAACTTCCATTAAACTCATAGTTTGCTCAGACTAATCATCTGGACCATCCAGATATAGACATACACTAATCTATATTAATGGGTTCCATTGATAGACCCGCATCGATGAAATTACATCAAAAACATTATGTTTGAGAATATATTTACATAATGACATTTCTTAGCACCATCTGATCTAGATTAAATTAAATAATATTAATGATTTTATTAAAAATAATAATTGTATAAATACTATCATTGAATATTTATACATAATGGGATGACACGTAAATATAAATCTCAATAATTTAATCTAAATTAAGTAGGATTAGGTAGGAGTTGGAGGCTGGCCCATGATCATGTATAGACTTAGGGTTGCAATTTGCTATGTTGTTACAATTAAATGGTGGTTTTGTTTTTTAATTTTTAGAATAAATTTTTCCTATTTAGGGTTTAATAATTTTCCTCTTGTAAGGGTCTATATTTTCTTCTTTAATGAGGTTTGTATTTTTTTTGAGAAGATTTTTTATTTTTATTTTTTTAAAAAGATATGTATTTTCTTTTTAAAATTGTCATTACCTAATATGAAAATATAATTGGTGCTATTCCCTATAAAAGTTGGGTTGTATTTATTATATTTTTGCATAATAATTTTTTAATTGTAACATCAACAAGCTTATGATGTAATATTTTTAGTGTTTATTAATGATATAATATTACTATTTAAAAAAACATTTGAATGGAGTGCCTGCTTAATGAACGAAAACTTAATCATAATTCATAATCAGAATATCATATTATAATATTATAATCATAATTCACAAAAAGGAGGATAATAACTGCAAGCCTAGAGACAGGATGATAACATCAGCATAATCCGTTATCGTAATAGAATAGATAATGAGGTGGGGCCACAAAAGGAGAAACTGAATCTTAAAATAAGAGAAAAATGTTGCTTCTAATCCACTGCCAGAATCAGATTGAAGTGCTTACGTGAAAGCAAGGCAAAATGACAAAACCACGCGCCAGTGCCAATTCCAGTTTTTTTTTTAATGTTATATATTCATCTCCCAGCTACTGAGTAACACATAAACAAACCACCAACTCAGTCTCACTCTCTTTCTCCTCTAAATAAACAAACACCACCATATTTGATTCAGGTACCCCCGTTTCTTATTATTTAGTCTTTTACTTTTATCCTTACTTTTTGTCTTATAATTTAGTTCCTTGTTTCAAGTTTTGCGTGGTTTACTTTACTGATCATAAAATAATTGTATGTACTGCAATGGTTTACATTACCACATTCTGTTCAGTTCTTCCTAGTTTTATCTGGGTTTGTTTCATTGATTGTGTTGTGTCTCTCTTATCTCTGTCACTGAATTTGATTGATCATTTTTTCCCCTCTTTCTTGCTTTTGAATAAGTATACTCTTTAGTCTAGTCTTACTAAGTCCAGATGGTTATGACAATTGGTCTTCTTGTTTCTACTTTCTATTTTAGTCGTAACAGTTTGTCTGATTGACCGTAGTCCTGTTTTTGGTTTATTAGGCTGAATTAGAAACTTTGTCACGCTTTATTAGGCTGAGAAGTTATTGGAATTGGATGTGGTGAGTGAGCAATGGCTTCTCGCCAGTTCCTTTCCTCCGTTCTTTTGCTGCTCTTTCTCATCGGAACATGTTCTATCTGTCAATGTCTTGCCACCGCTGAAGTCGAGGCAAACCAGACTGCAACGCTGTTCATAGATGCCTCTCAAGGTCGGCCAATACCTGAAACACTATTCGGAATATTCTTTGAGGTTAGTTTATTGTTGACTTATGCACTTGATTTATTTTGTTCGATTCAGCTGGTTTTCAGTTGGTCGTGGAATTGTACCTTGTATTTTCTCAATTACTTAAGGCCATCTTGGTTACGCTTTTAAATGCTACCTCTTTTATCTTTTGCATTTTAGCACACTCACACTTGCACATATAGACTAGTACGCATGTGTTGCATGCATATCCTAAACTAAACACTTAGAAGCAAATTCTGGACCCCTTTGAATATATTATATATTGATCGGTTAGGTGGACTATATCTTTATGCCCCCATTAGAGCTAGTTTGGTTTTTTTTTTTTTAATCTTATTACATTGCAAGAAGTAAGTCACCTGAGAGATCGTTATTTATTTGAATTGAGTATTTCAGAAGTTTTGGCTTATGTAATGCATTTGATTGTTTTTTACTGTTTTCCGTTTATTACATATGCTGTTACCTGTATAGTTTGCATCATCTAGATCTTTTTTTTTCTTAAAATAATTATTTATATGTTTATATTATTTTTCCTTTTTCCATTCTCCAGGAGATCAACCATGCTGGTGCTGGTGGACTGTGGGCAGAGCTTGTGAGCAACAGAGGTATTCCAAAATCTCTAAATTACTGAAATTTATTGGAATAGGTTGTCTATTGTAGTTTAAGATATTTGGCTGTTTAAGTAATCATTACAACTTTATATTCTCGCTATATGTAGAGTTTAAAACCCACTTTGCTTGGTAGCTGTGTCAATAATCTTCAAATTAATGAAATGTTGTATTCCTAAGTTCTCATATTCTCCTATGTGTAATTGGTTTCTTGTTTAACCTGTGTACACCTCGGTTAAACAACAATCTCAGCGGCCACAACTATTAAACTGGCCCACTAATTTTGAAAAATCATGTTCTTTTGAAGAGCATTTGATCATATGCACTGGATGCTTAGACTCATTACTCTTAATCAGATTCGGTTCAAGACAGATTAGAGAGTTTTCTCGTCTTCTTGATGATGTTCATTATTGTAGTTCAATTTGGAAAGGGGTCATTTCACATGAGAGTTAAAATATCAACAATGCTCGTTAAGCCCTTTGTTATTGCTTTTAAAATAGTTTTCCTGATTAATTGTATCTTACGCGTCTCCTATTTCAGGTTTTGAAGCTGGGGGTCAAAACACTCCCTCAAATATTGATCCTTGGTCTATCATCGGAAATGAGTCATCTTTAATTGTATCAACAGACCGCTCATCATGCTTTGATCAGAACAAGGTTGCCCTTCGAGTGGAGGTGCTCTGTGACAATCAAGGCACTAATATATGTCCGGTTGGGGGAGTTGGAGTCTATAACCCAGGATTCTGGGGCATGGTAAGAATTGATTGGATTCAAATTCTAAGGGATATAATTGTACAGGAAATGGAATTGCCAGATCCCTTTCTTGTAAACTTCTTGAAAGTTATAATTTTTTCTTTCTAACTTTCTGCAATCTGAATTCTTTTTTATGTCTGTCTTTTTCAGGATATCAGACAAGGGAAGACCTACAAAGTGGTCTTTTATATCCGTTCATTGGGATCAGTAGATCTATCTGTATCACTGACGAGCTCAAATGGGTTGCAGACGCTGGCTACTTCTAAATTTATGTAAGCATCGTCTTCCTTTTTGTTTTTTTTTCTTTCATTATGTGATGTTGATGGTTTCTGCCACCAGCCTTTGATATCTGCATGCCTTAAGAGTACAATTTATTTTCCTAGCAGAGCTTCTATTTCTGATGTTTCAAATTGGACGAGGGTCGAAACTTTGTTGGAAGCCAAAGCAACAAATTATAATGCAAGACTTCAATTGACAACTGCTAGGAAAGGCGTTATATGGTTTGATCAAGTGTCAACTATGCCCTTGGACACATATAAGGTAACTAGCTTACCTTTTACTCCATGACTCATCTATCTCATCAGACAGAAATACAGGAAACCCTGTTATAGTCATATGCAAGAATTAGGTATGACTAATCATGTTGCATATGCTCAATTATTAGGCTTTATGCTTTCATTTGAGTTCTCTATAGTGGTAGTGACGTCAAAGTTTTCTTGTAAATTAGTTAAAATACAAGTTAGTATGTGTTATAAAGATGGCAAAAGTCGATTAGATAAAATATGTACGATAGGGCATGGTGTGTTGCTTTGAAGGATACATGATAAGTCTAGACAACCAATCTAATTCCATGAAGGGCTTATGTACATTTCAAGTTTCTTATCTTCAATAGAATTCCCATACCGTGTCGTCAAGTGGCTTTCTACACCAGCTCTTCCTCTGCGATGATACACAAGTTTTAACACATCTAACTCTATGTTAATGTGAATTTAACCTTGATATTATGATGATTTATATCATTTGTCATAACTTCGGCATTCCCTTGATATAGGGCTTTTCCTGACTTTATCTTAAATCTGTTGAAAAGCAACTAGTTTATTATGTAAGTTCTTAATAGTGATTTCTTAAGAGATGAAAGAAGAAAAATTTATAGTTCTCTCTCTCTATCTTGATTCTAAAATGATCAGAAAATGATTGTAGTTCTGCTTAATGTCATATTCTTTTCTGTTCTCCTAACCTTCACAGTTGAGTATATAACAACTGATAGTCTAGAGTTTTTCAAACATTCGTTATACATTATATTTTAAAAAATTGTTCATTTATTCTTTGCGCGCTTCATCTAGATGAAGTCATGAATATTGATTCAAGCACGGTAATCTAATTTTATATTTGAAATGGCCATAACAAGTGCGAGTTTGATTTCTCTTATAATTTTATTTCTTCCTCAAATTCTCTCAGTAAAATTTAATACTGATCTATGAATTCCCTAGCTATAGAAACAAGATAATAATAATTAGTTTGAATGATGCATGAAAACTATCAAATATTTATGCATTTACTAGTTTTATCTCTGTACTGTTTTCGAAGTGTTTCTTGCTATGACTTAATAGTTACATTCAATAAATATATCTAAAGTCTTTCTGCATCTTGGCGTAGAGACATGGTTTCCGAAATGAGCTCTTCCAAATGCTTGCAGATATTAAACCTCGATTTCTCAGATTTCCAGGTATGTAAGAATTTATTTGTTATCACAATTTTCAGCTAAGACGGGATTTTTTATATGGAATTATCATGAAAACTTTGGATTACCTTATATATTTGAATTTGCTGAGGTTAATATTTAAATTTTCTACCTTGGCTATAAATCTACATAAATGAAGTACACTAAGAGCTCTGTGAATATCATAAGCTTAAGAAGAATCTACTATTTTAGTAATAAACAAATGAATTATTAATATCAAAGTGTCTGTATTTTCTGGTTTTTAGTTTTTGCTGAATTTGTACTTCTTGAATAGTTAATTTCCTTGAATATTTTAGCATGATTTTTAGTTGCTCTTTACCACAGTCTCAACTTACCCTCCCATTCTTACCCTTATTATCCCATAGATTCACTTGATTTACAAACCATGTGAAGCAATATGTTGATGAAATAATTATTATATGTAATAACTGATAATAAACAAATTGTTAAAATGTATTATCTTATAGTTTTAGCAGAAAATTTAATTTATTTTTCATTGCAGTTGGGACTGGAAATATCCATTATTTTAATAGATAGATAACCTATCACGTATAAAAATGTGGAAGTTCTACAGCACTACAGTCAGTATGTTGTGCATTTATCTATAGCCTGTAGTAGTCTAATATGCAACATCTTTGGCTCAAGTATTAGGAAATAAAAGTAAAAATGTAGACTTCCTAAAATTCACTTGATGTTTTATTGGATTCGTTCTGTCTGATCTCTGCTCCCTCCCTACTTTTATCTCTCTGTATACGCAAATATTTTTTCTTCTTTCCAATCGTCAGAAGCTTCAATCTGAATAATAAAGTATTTCCAATTGTATTTCATCAGGTGGCTGTTTTGTTGAAGGTGAATGGTTAAGAAATGCATTTCGTTGGAAAGAAACCATTGGACCTTGGGAGGAGAGACCTGGGCACTTTGGTGATGTTTGGATGTACTGGACAGATGATGGATTTGGTCATTTTGAGTTTCTGCAGGTATGCATCAAATCCTTAGCTATAGGTGAAGTTTCATTGAGTTTTTAAACCTGAATGACTTCGATTTTATGTTGCTCAAGAAAATGACAAGATAAAATTCCTTGTTCATGCAGCTAGCAGAAGACCTTGGTGCCCTGCCTATATGGGTATTTAACAATGGTACAAAGCATCTTCTTGATTATTGGGGGACGCTTTTCTTTTTTCCTTCCTTTTGCCTTCCAGTGTGTGGTTGACTTATCTAATTTTTCTTGTATTTTGGTATTGTAACAGGAATCAGCCATAATGATCAAGTCAATTCTTTGGTTGTCTCACCTTTTGTGCAGGTATGTTTACAACTCTGCAAGTAATCAAAATTTTGTTTCTTGACTTGACATTTAATGATCAACCAATGACCTTATATTGTATTGATCAAGGGTCATTATTCACTTCTGATGAGACATAAACTAACTGGATTTATAACAAAGTATGAGAAAATCTCACTTATAATCAGCCAATAAATATACACAAATATATAGGAAAAGAACTAGACTATAAAAGGAAACTCTCCTAAGACCTAATCCCTATAAATTAGGGATATTAACTACCAGAATATACATTAAGGTTACAGAATGTACACAGTTGTAATCATAGCTGTAGTGAGTTGTAATACACAGTTGTAATGAGCTGTAAAATCTACACGCCATAATTGTTGGTTCTAACACTCCCTCTTAAGTTGGTGAGTAGATATTTTTCATTTTTAGGTTGCTAATAATAGACTGATATACAAAACTACTTAATCCTTTAGTTAGCACATTTGCAAGTTAACCTTCTGTTGACATAAATAGAGCACAAATTAGTCCACTATCTAACTTCTCCTTTATAAAATGTCTATCTACTTTCACATGCTTGGTTTGGTCATGTTGCACAGGATTGTGTGTGATATTAATTCCTGACTTGTTATCACAATATAGCTTCATAGATCATTCCCATATAATCTTCAAATCTTCAAAGATTATTTTCAATCATAAAAGCTCACAAACTTCTAACGTCATAGCTTTGAACTTAGCTTCTGCACTTGACCTTACAACCTCAATTTGCTTTTGCTTATCCATGTTACAAGGTTGCCTCCAAGAAATGTACAATAGCTTGAATTCGATCTTCTATCATCAACTGATCTAATATAATTTGCATCCGTATATGCTTTCAAAGTCAATTCATGGCATCTTCTAAACAACACTCCTTTTTTGGAGTATCTTTTAAATACTGTAGAATTTGATATGCTACTCGAAGGTGTACTTCTTTCGAGTTGTGCATGAATTGACTCACCACTTTTACAACATAGGCTATGTTTGGTTTGGTATGAAAAATATAGATTAGTTTGCCAACCAATCTTTGATAGGATTCTCTATCCACCACTACATCTTCTAGTACTTCACAAAGCTTGTGATTCTATTCAATAGGTGTCTCCACTAATTTACACCCTATTTTTCTTGTCTAATTAATAAATCCAACATATACTTTTGTTGTGATATAAAGATCTCATGTTGAGATTGAGTGAATTCAATGTTGAGACTTAAGAAAGTATTTTAACCTACCGAGTTCTTTAATCTTAAACTCTCGCAATAAACACTTTTTTAGTGCCTCTTGCAAGCCATCCTCAGTTACCACTATATCATCCACATAGGCTAATAGAGCTGTAACTCCCCTTGAAATAGAATGTTGGACAAATAATATGTGATTATCTTGACTTTGTTTACAACCTAAAGCATTTATTACTCTAGCAAATATGCCAAACCAAGCTCCGAGAGATTGTTTTAAGCCATATAATGTTGTTTTCAAATTACACATCTTATTCTTTTCTGATTCAAACCTCGGAGGCATCTCCATATAGATTTTTTCATCAATATCACCATGTAGAAAGGCATTTTTACATCAAACTGCTGCAAACTCCAGTTTCTAGTTTTTACATCAAACTGCTGCAATCATGTCAAGAGATGTGGTAATAATGTTTCTAGTTTGATGTCATTAAATCTCCTTTATGTTAAATTTTCAAGGAAGAATGGTAGAAGATACTAATTAGTTTGTTTTCTTCCATTATGCATCACCACATTTTAACTAATAATTTTTTAGTTTTAAGGTTATTAAGTTACTTGATTCCGGAAGCACCTTTCCTTTGGTATAACTTCTTTGCTCCACTCTTGTTGGAAAAATGTGGCCTCAAATATTGCTGCTAAAAGTGGTCCCAATTGTTAGGTTAGAGGGACCTTTCAAAATCTTCATTTTGATTGCAGGAAGCCCTTGATGGTATTGAATTTGCAAGAGGTGATCCTAACTCTACATGGGGTTCTGTGCGAGCTGCAATGGGACATCCCAAACCCTTTGACTTGAGATATGTTGCTGTTGGGAATGAAGATTGTGGGAAAAAGAATTATAGAGGTCTGCATACTGCTCAAATTCATTATTAATTATTTTTGGATCGATTGACTATATATCTAATGATAATGAAGTAAGCCGTGCATCGAGTATGTGAGCGGTAAGTAAACAGTTGGGTTAATGAAAATGAATCTTGGGGAGTTTATTGGTAGGCGTGATAACTTTTATGCTACTATTAGGATCTCTCATTATATATCAATAATGAAAAACTTTTCTTGAATGCGAAAACGAAAGTAGAAGCCTATGGATATCATGCAAAAATCAAACTATAATTGGCAGTTAAGGGTTTAACCTCTTATGTAATTCGTCTACTTATCCATAAAAAATCTGTTAGTTAATTTCCTTGTTTTTTTTGTCGATTGCTATGTTAGCTCAATTGTTAATTTTGGATATTATATATCCTCATTGGTAATATACTTTCGTGGTTGTTTGCAAAATAGTTATGAATCGTACAAGTTCTCTATGTACATCATGTTGAACATTCATAAAATGGTCCTTTTGTCGTTTCAGATTACTTGCCTGTGATGTATCTTGTGATGACCTAGAAAATTGTGCATTGTTATTTTAGTAACTAAATCTGATTTTCTTCGCTACAAGCTTACCCCCATAGATTCAAAAAACATTTGCATTGCACGCTGGACTAAAAGACTCTTCTTTTGTGTTTAAATGACCAGGAAACTACCTCAAGTTCTATGATGCTATAAAACGCGCCTATCCGGACATTGGAATAATCTCAAACTGTGATGGGTCTTCTCGTCCATTGGATCATCCAGCTGATTTTTATGATTTTCATGTAAAGTTCTAGTACATAGTGCTTATATTACTCATGATCGGCATCAAATGCATAATTGTTCTTATGGTATTATAACATAATTGTTTGGGCTTGTTTGGCAACATCACACCAACCTTCTTTATATGATTCTTAATCAGATTTACACATCTGCCAACAACTTGTTTTCTATGGCTCATCAATTTGATCATACATCACGCAGTGGTCCCAAGGTATGTTAAAGTGTTTCTTTATGACTTACGAATTCGGTTATCAGTAACACGTGAATTTTCACATTCATTCAACACTTTTCAGGCTTTTGTTAGTGAATATGCTGTGACTGGAAAAGATGCTGGCACCGGAAGTTTTTTGGCGGCACTTGCTGAAGCTGGATTCCTTATTGGGCTTGAAAAGAACAGGTTGCTAAATATGGTGATTATTTATTTAGTAATTTTAATTATTTTCATTTTGGTTCTTTTAGGTAAATAAATATTTAAGAAATAAACATATATTTCACAAATATGACAATTCTTGTGCCATATTATTATTGTTTCTAGCTCAAATTTAATCACCAATCTAAAAGGTTTTAGGGTCCTTGTTATTTATTTTTGTAAAAAGTTGACTAGGAGGTTGGCAAGCTACTGATGACAACTTTATTTGCTGCAGTGATGTTGTGGAGATGGCAAGCTATGCACCACTTTTTGTGAATGCAAATGACAGGAGGTAAGTTTCATTTTCTGTACTATTCCTTTTTGTAGTTATCAATGTGGGAAAAATACTATCAATTTTATTTGTGGGTTACTCTTGACATTACAAATCTGTCATCAAGGTGGAACCCAGATGCAATTGTCTTCAACTCCTCACATTTATATGGAACCCCTAGCTATTGGGTGCAACAATTTTTCAAAGAGTCAAGTGGTGCAACTCTTCTGAATGCAACCCTGCAAACAAATTCCTCTAGTTCAATTATTGCTTCTGCAATTGCTTGGGAGGACCCAAAGAATGGCGGAAGTTACGTCAGAATCAAGGTTTATATTATTATTTTAATAACTGATAATTTTTAGTCTATTATTATTTTTTTCCAGCATACATTTTCTTTTTGAAACTAATTGAATTCATGTTTCTCCAGGAAAAAGCATATAAGGCTTTGTATGTATGCATGTACATATTCGTCTTGTATTTCCTAGAAATGAATTGTTTATAGGAGTTAATATGATAGCATATATGTTACTGACGGGTGAGTACTCATTACCGAATCTCACTTATGAGTTTTGATTTTTGACTTATCTATTTCCAGAAATCTAGTTATATATATATTTTTGTTAACTCTCAATGGGCATGCAAAATGTGCAGGATCATTTTCTGTTTCTTTTTTATGCTGCATTTCTTTCCATCTCTGAGAAGATCATCAAACTATAATTTGATCAGGCAATTTGATGATGAGTTACTGCTTGTACATACATGTTGCCTGTCTAAAGTTTGAGCTGAAAGAGAATTGGTTTTGTATACAATATGTGAAACTTACCACGTATTTCCGTGTTTTATGTTTGTCCGGCTCTCTGTATTCAATAACATAAACATCCAAATTCTTCACTTGCATCTATTACTTCTACCATTTATCAGAAAATAGAACATCTAGTTATGTTTCATTCTTATGGCTCAGTTCTCACAATCAGGCAAATATTATTTGCAGGTTGTGAACTTCGGGAGCAGTCCAGTAAATCTCAAAGTTTCTGTCGATGGGGTAGAGCCGAATTCCATAAGATCATCTGGATCAACAAATACACTGCTCACATCTAGTAATTTGATGGATGAGAATTCCTTCAAGGAGCCAAACAAGGTATCTAATTCCTTCTTCTGAGTTTAGGAAAGTGTGTTCCCTAATCTTTTGAAGCCTCTATGAGTTTCTATATATTGTCTAATCTATTGGCGTGAGTCTCATCCTCTCTAAATCATTTAACCAAGCATATGAGTAATTTGCAACAGAGAGCATAGTTTTGTTCGAATCTTAGAGCTACGCTTTAAACTTTAGAAAGTGAAATGGCTTTTGCAATATTAAGACAAGATCAAAAGAACTACTGTAGAATAGATAATGTCTTTGGACGAAAAGGGATCTGGGTATTTTTGTGTGAGGCTCTTGACATTTTTGTTTATAACTCTATGCAGGTGGTACCGAGCCAAAGTCCACTTGAAAATGCTGGCGAGAACATGGATGTTGTACTCCTTCCACATTCTTTCACATCATTCGATTTGTTAACAGAATCAGTCTCTATCAAGATGAAAGGGACTGATTCTTTCTCAAGATCTTCAAATTAAGAAATAATAAGTGTGCATTTGTATGCAATAATAACAATAACACCATAAAGCTACAGCTATACCTGTGCAGTTTGGTTGTTCAGTATCTTGCATAAATAACATTAAATCTTGTTTCTGCTAAATTTGCAGGGAAAAAATGGTGTAACATACTAATTAATTAGTCCTTTTTCTTCCCTTGTGCACCACCATATTTTAACTAGTCACTTTTTAGTTTTGATATAATATGTTACTCCATTCTAAAAGCACTTGTTTTCTCCATTCATTTTCCAGCAAAACTTATAAGTGGGTTCGATTACATGCCACGTGTGGCTTGCAATTTGTGTTGAAGTTCAAATTTGAGAAAGTGTTGTTACACTTTAGCTGACATGACGGAAATTGTTTTCCTTTTAATTTGGGTTAGTTCCAAATTTCCAATATTCATTTTGCAGGGATTGGAAAGCTTTTGTTGGTTAATTATTATGGGTGTTAATCCTTTTTCTGTTGTAGATGAATACATTGATTGACATTTTTATAGCTTTACAAAATCCATGGATTCATGATTGTTCTTTCGACTTTGTGTGTAAAATATTGTGGTAGCTGGCATCGTGTGCTAGCTATCTAATTACTGGCACACGGTGCTAGCAATGAATTCAACTACGGTGGACAGTCATTTTTTCGCTGTCCATCATACTAAACTCTCTCTATAAATGAGAGAGTTTAACAATTCATAATTTCATTCTAAAAAATATAATTTTGAGAGAATTTGTATTCTTTGAGTGATTTGAGAGAATTGGGTGTATTGGGGTTTTGGGTTGTGAGGTTAAAACACTACAATACTTGTATTCTCCATTTTCAATAGTAAGAGATTCTTCTGTCTTCGCCCGTGGACGTAGACTAAAAGCCGAACCACGTAAACTCTTGTGTTTTGTCTTTTTTTTATTTTTATTATTTTTTTCAATTTTACTTTAACTGCGACTCTGCATCACCCCTCAAATTTCTAACAAGTGGTATCAGAGCTTCTGGTTGAAGGAGGTCACTATTCATGTATACGGTTACTATTTACGTATATAGTTACTATTTATACATACAGTTACTGTTTATACGTATGTTTACTATTCACGTGAAACAGTGGGAGCCCATCCTAGCAGAAAGCAGTTCGTGGTGAAAAGCAATGACGGCAAAATACGAAGTTGAGAAGTTCAATGGAGGTAATTTTACATTGTGAAAAATAAAAATAAAGGCAATTTTAAGAAAAAATAAGTGCTTAGAAGCGATTGATGAAAGGCCCGCTAGTATCACTGATGATATCAAGTGGAATGAGATTGACGGTAATGCAGTTGCTGATCTGCATCTAACACTTGTTGATAACGTGCTATCCAGTGTAGCAGAAAAGAAGACAGCAAAAGAGATCTGGGATACTCTCATAAAATTATATGAGGCCAAATCTTTGCACAACAAGATCTTCTTAAAAATGAGATTATATACTCTTCGAATGGCAGATTCCACTTCAGTGACAGAGCATATCAACACGTTAAATACTCTATTTTCCCAACTCACTTCCTTGGGGCATAAAATAGAGGCAGGTGAACGTACAGAGATTTTACTTCAAAGCCTACCAGATTCGTATGATCAACTCATCATCAACTTGACGAATAATATCCTAACAGAATTCTTAGTCTTCGATGATGTTATAGCTGCTGTATTGGGAGAAGAACGAAGACGGAAAAATAAAGAAGACAAACAGGAATGTTCGCAGCAAGCAGAAGTTTTGATAATGATGAGAGGTAGATCAACAGAATGTGGCCCCAGTGGGAGTCAAAATCATGGTAGACCAAAATCCAGAAGTAAAAAGAACGTCAAATGCTACCATTGTAGCAAGAAAGGCCATCTGAAGAAGGATTGTTGGGGATTGAAGAAAAGTGCAGAGGACAAACCTCAAGGGAATATTGCAAGCACCTCAAATGATGGTGAAATTTTATACAGCGAGGCAGCAACAATTGTTGAAAGCAGAAAACGGTTCTCTGATGTATGGCTCATGGATTCTGGAGCTACATGGCACATGACCTCTAAAAGAGAATGGTTCCATCAATATGAACCTACCTCTGGAGGATCTGTATATATGGAGAACGATCATGCTTTGAAAATCGCTGGAGTAGGATCCATCAAGATGAAGATGTACGATGGTACTGTTCGTATTATCCAGGAGGTGCGACATGTGAAAGGCCTCAAGAAGAATCTTTTGTCATTGGGACAATTAGATAACACTGAGTGTAAGACCCAAATTGAAAATGGGATAATGAAAATTCTCAAAGGCGCGCTTGTAGTAATGAAAATAGAAAAGGTTGCTGCAAATTTGTACATGCTTAATAGAGAACCACTGCAGGAAGGAGATGCATCTATTGTATCAACTAGTTCAGCAGAAAAGTCAATGATAATGTGGCATCGCAAACTGGGCCATATATCAGAACGATGTTTGAAGATTCTCTCTGATCAAAATTTACTTCCTGTGCTCAAATTGGTTCATTTACCTTTCTGTGAGCACTGTGTCACAAGTAAGCAGCACATATTAAAGTTCAGCACATCCAGTTCTAGAAGTAAAGAAATTCTAGAATTGATCCACTCTGATGTTTGGCAAGCACCGGTGATGTCCTTAGGAGGAGCGAGATATTTTGTATCATTCATAGATGATTACTCCAGGAGATGTTGGGTGTATCCAATCAAAAAGAAGTCATATGTGTTTGAAGCTTTCAAAATATTCAGAGCGCGTGTAGAACTTGAATCAGAAAAGAAGATCAAGTGTTTAAGGACAGATAATGGAGGAGAATATAATGGTGAGGATTTTATTGCATTCTGTCAACAAGAAGGCATCAAGCGACAATTCAGCACAGCTTACACGCCTCAGTAGAATGGAGTAGCAGAGCGGATGAACAGAACCTTGTTGGAGAGAACAAGAGCTATGTTGAGAACTGCAGGTTTAGCCAAGATATTTTGGGCAGAAGCAGTCAAAACCGCCTGTTATGTGGTAAATCGGTCACTATCAACAGCAATCAAGTTGAAGACACCGATGGAGATGTGGATTGGAAAACCAGTTGATTATTCTCACCTTCATACATTTAGAAGTCCTATGTACGTGATGTATAATCCCCAAGAAACAACGAAGCTGGATCCAAAATTTAGAAAATGCCTTTTCTTGGGATATGCTGATGGAGTCAAAGGGTATCGCCTGTGGAATCCCACTACCCACAAGGTCGTCATCAGCAGAGATGTGATATTTGCAGAAGATAAACTGCAAAGGAATGATAAAGATGATAGCACAGTGAAGGAAAATCCAGAGACTACAACGGTACAAATGAAAAATAATCAAGTACAAGAAGATTCAGATTCTTCTGAAGCAGCACCAGGGCACGAAGAACAAGAACCAGCACAGTCTGAGGCTACAGATGATCGTCGATCAACTCGTGAGAGACGACCACCAGCGTGGCACTCGGAGTATGTCATGGAGGCTCATGTTGCATACTGCCTTCTAACAGAGGATAGAGAGCCAACAACTTTTCAGGAGGCTTCTAAAAGTCAAGATGTTTCTCTATGGATGACAGCGATGCAAGAAGAGATTGAAGCTTTGCATAAGAACAAAACATGGGAGCTGGTTGCACTGCCACGTGGAAGAAAAGCCATTGGAAACAAATGGGTCTACAAGATCAAACGGGATGGCAATGACCAAGTGGAGCGGTATCGTGCGAGATTGGTGGTGAAAGGTTATGTTCAGAAAGAAGGTATTGACTTTAATGAGATATTTTTCCCTATGGTTCGACTCACGACAGTCAGAATAGTCCTGGCAATGTGTGCTACATTTGACTTACATCTAGAACAGCTAGATGTGAAGACGACTTTTCTTCATGGAGAACTTGAAGAAGAAATTTATATGCTCCAACCAGAAGGTTTTAAAGAAGAAGGAAAAGAGAACTTGATTTGCAGGTTGAACAAATCTCTGTACGGTCTCAAACAGGCGCCGAGGTGTTGGTACAAGAGATTTGATTCCTATATCATCAGCCTTGGATACAACAGACTTAGTTCAGACCATTGTACATACTACAAAAGGTTTGAAGATGATAATGATTTTATTATTTTACTGTTGTACGTGGATGACATGTTGGTGGCAGGCCCCAACAAAGATCGAGTCCAAGAATTAAAGGCACAATTGGCTAGGGAGTTTGATATGAAGGACTTGGGACCAGCAAATAAGATTCTAGGGATGCAAATTCACCGAGATAGAAATAACAGGAAGATTTGGCTTTCTCAGAAGAACTACTTAAAGAAAATCTTGTGACGCTTCAACATGCAAGATTGTAAGCCAATTAGTACCCCACTCCTTGTTAATTTCAAGTTATCCTCTAAGATGTGTCCTAGTAAAGAAGCAGAGAGGAAGGAGATGTCTCGAGTATCGTATGCATCAGCAGTGAGAAGTTTAATGTTCGCTATGATTTGTACCAGACCAGACATTGCACAAGCAGTGGGAGCAGTTAGTAGATACATGACGAATCCTGGTAGAGAGCATTGGGGTTGTGTCAGGAGGATCCTTAGATACATTAACGGTACCTCAGATGTTGCTTTATGTTACGGAGGATCAGATTTTATTGTTAAAGGCTATGTGGATTTAGATTTTGCAGGAGACCTTGATAAAAGAAAATCCACTACTAGCTATGTGTTTAAACTTGCAGAAGAAGCTGTAAACTGGGTTTCGAAACTGCAAACTGTTGTGGCATTATCTACTACAGAAGCAGAATACATGGCAACTACACAAACTTGCAAGGAAGCAATTTGGATACAAAAATTACTGGAGGAGCTCAGGCACAAGCAAGAGAAAGTTGAATTGTTTTGTGACAGTTAGAGTGCCTTGCACATTGCAAGGAATCTAGCTTTTCATTTAAGAACGAAGCACATAGGTGTTCAATATCACTTTGTTCGTGAAGTGATAGAAGATGGAAGTGTGGATATGAAAAACATTCATACAGATAATAACCTAGCAGATGTGTTGACCAAGCCCATCAATACCAACAAGTTTGTATGGTGTAGATCCTTGCATGGCCTAACAGACACGTAGGCAACATGGCTTTGGCGAAGAAGAAAGAATGGTGTGGAGACTTGATTGATTCTCAATCAAATCTCCAAGTAGGAGAAATGTTGTGGTAGCTGGCACCGTGTGCCAGCTACCTAATTGCTGGCACACGGTGCCAACAATGAATTCAACCATGGTGGACAGCCATTTCTTGGCTGTCTACCATGCTAAACTCTCCCTATAAATGGGAGAGTTTAGCAATTCATAATTTCATTCTAAAAAATGCAATTTTGAGAGAATTTGTATTCTTTGAGTAATTTGAGAGAATTGAGTGTATTGGAGTTTTGGGTTGTGAGGCTAAAACACTACAATACTTGTATTCTCCATTTTTAATAGTAAAAGATTCTTCTGTCTTCGCCCGTAGACGTAGGCTAAAAGCCGAACCACGTAAACTCTTGTGTTTTGTCTTATTTTTATTTTTATTAATTTTTTCAATTTTACTTTAACTGCAACCATGCATCACCCCTCAATTTTGTAATATAAAAGAGATTTAAGTTCAGAAGATTTATTTATTTATATTTTTTGTTAAAATTAAAACAAATAAAAATAACAAATCTTTAAAAAGAAAAGTTCTATTGATCAATATATATTGGGAACATTGGAAAGTAATTTGTCAAGTATTGCCTTTTCTGAATCCTGAATTAGTGGCTATTTGTTAACTAACCTGAATCCTATAAACAACTCATAAACTATGAAACTTTTACTTTTAAATATTTATCCATATAACTACAAGACGTAAATTCCTAAAAATTTGATGAGTTGGAGTAGAAATAAGAAAGATTGATTCATAACATGTCCCGTCATAATCACGTGGTAAATCATTTGATTAAAGTATTCAATTGTGAACGGAAAAAAAAAAAAACTTCTCATTTCTTCTTCTTCTTCTTCAATGCATTAATTCAATTTTTTGTAGAAAAAAAAAAAAGAAAAAGAATATTACCCGTTGCCTTCCTCTTGAAATAATTGTACAGCAATCAAGAAGCAAAAGTGGATTCCTGCACTTCAATGATAGAAAAAGAAGAACGAAAGAATCATTAAACAACTTTAAAGAAGAAGAAAAAGAAAGGTGTGGGAGGGAGATTACAAGGAGGCTTGCTTCATCTGGTAGTGTGATAAGACCAATACCTGAACGACTTCTGCGATAAACTGAGTAATATTAAAGGAATTGACTTAGAAAATTGAAGTGAATGCGAAATTGGGAGGGATCCATGATGTGAGAATTGAGATTTCAGAACTTGAAGAAGCCATGCATTTATTAATTTAAGCAGAAAAGGAGATAAGATTATGACAAGCAAAATTGGTCCAGTCTCGGATCTCTCAAGTATGAGACACCGGAAAATTTGGGAGATTTAAAAAGAGAGAGAAGATAAAAAAAGATTAAGAGACTTAACTTTTTTTTTTTTAATTTTTAAATCATTAATAAAAGTGATTTTGTTGAAACTAGAAGAATTCCATTGATAAAAGTGAGTTCCATTGATAGAAGTGATTCTTTAAAGGCAAGTTCCACTAACATCTTTTTGATCTGAAGTATTTATTATCAACAATTTCGATTTAATTTGTAACTTATTTGCAAAAAAACAAAAATTAAAATTTAATTTTAAGTGGGTTTGAAAGGTTTAAAAAGGAGAAGAGGAATGTTTACTATTTAATGGAGGTATTAAAATCTAGAATTTAAATTTAGGAAGAAGATGAAAAAAGAGAATAAGTTTTTTTGTCATATTTGTTTTTATATTTAAAGATAAAATTTATAATATTAATTAATTTGTAATACAAATTAAATAATATGTTTTTGGTGACATTTTTTATTTTATCAATGACCATTTGACACTTAAACATGATATGTATAGTTAAATGGTTAATAATTAAAATATAAATTTTAATAAGGATAAAAATATTATGATTTAACTGCTGTGAAAAAAGATAAAATTAAATATTTTAATATAAAAAAATAATGGACCAAATATTAGGGGACAAAATTGTCCTTATTCATTTTTTTTATATGAGAATGTTATTGAAACTCAGAAACTGTTGCTGAATTTCTAATTTTCCACCTACTCACTTCCAACTTTGAAAAATCATAAGAAATTTAAATTATGGTATTTATGGATTAAATAAAATCATTACGATGTCTATTTTATATTATAGAAAATCTGGATCGCAAAATAAAAAATGACTATCATATATAAATTCAGAAAAACATTATACTTCTTGAAGGATATCAAGATATTGTTTTTTCATTTTTAAGTGATGTATTAAATATTTATTAAATAGTTAAATTTTAAAATATTCAAAATCATGTATTGCACTATTTTATCAAATTGTTTGACATACCACTTTTTTTTTTAGAAGTAAAATTGAGTTTCATTAAAAAAATTAGTTAAGTTATAGAATTAGGGGCTTTTGATAACAATATAAGAGAAATTAACGGAACTTAATTTATATTTGTATATTGACGAGTGCTCGACTCCATTCTCTTACCTCCAAGGGATTAAACAATTTTTTCAATGGGAATCTCTTCTAAAGAAGAGAGAACAATAATTAAAATAGATTTGGAGTTAAAAGAGACAACTCTCACGCAGGAGGAGAAAAATATAAATACTACTAAAAGCAACTACAATAATATACAAAGTTAATACAAAAAATAATCAATAACACCAAATAGAACCAAGTACCAAGTAAATCCAACTTGTACATACGATCAATCGGGGTTTGGTGCCACCGAAAAAGAATCTCACATTGCCAAAATAAGTTAGTGGTTATTGACCCTGCAGCAGAGAGGAAAACGACGACTAAGTCTACAGGGCTATCAACTATAGATCGAGGGCGGCAACACACCAACATAACCATGACTTATGACCGGCCAGATGGTGATTACAAAACCTCATTAGTAATCTTCACCGCACCACAAAAGTTAACATAATACAGAAAAGCCAGAATTTTTGGCCGGAATCGATGAAGCATGGTAGCTAGTTATGGATGCATAACAATTGTTAAAGAAGCTACAGAACTAAGCATTACCCAAAATCTTTGATAATAGAATGTCGAGCAGAACAACTGTCTTCTCTAAAGGCCATTGGAATGCTTTTTCAAAAAGAAAAAAAAAACTGGATAAAAAAAGAAAAAAATATAGAAAGGTCTAGCCCTCTCTCCAGTAAAGAGGCGTGATCAACGTTGCTCTGGTTCATTTTTGTTTGAGAGAGATAGAGAGAAAAGTTTCGAGAGAGTTTTTTTCTTTTACATACCACTTGAGATAAAAATATATTAAGATACTACTTAGAAAAATGTAGTGTTACTATAAAATTTATGAACTAATCATTATGTACTGCAAAATACTTATATTTTAGGAGTCACAACTGTTGGGATTTATGCTCACGTGCCATCCCATTGTTGTATGAATATTTTATTTTGTGATATTTATATAGTTCATTACTTGTTAAATCGCTAATTACTATTATTAAATGGTTCAATGCTTGTGACGCTACATACATTATATGATTTGAAGGAGTTCAGATTTAGTTTAAAGAAGTTTAGATCAATGCCAAGAATTAGCATCACTGAAAATTATAAATGCTAAAGAGTTAGCATGTTATATTAATCAATGAAGTCTAAAAGTTAGAATCTTATTTATGGCGGAACAAAGACCTAAGAATACATTAGTAATAATATAGTTGTAAGAGTTGCAATAAATGCTAAAAAATATTATTATGCAAGTCTATTCTCAAATTATATGTTCCTGGTCTTAATTCACCGATACAGGTTTATTGGTGGAATCTTTTTACATAGACTAGTGTATATTATACCTAAATGGTCTAGATGGTTGTTCTTAGCTAACCATGGACTTACTAGAAGTTCATATAGCATACATGTGTTCAGTAAGGACTGAATACTGAACAGACTCAACGAGGACCCCAATTGGACATCCCATGAAGCTGTCAATGGAAGGTCCTCTCGAGTTGAGTAATATATGTGGTCCTTTGACCTGAGTATTACAGTGGGCTTGTAAGTGATCCATCATACTTTGGTTCTACACATATCACAGATTTTTCATAGTGTAACCGCTGGGTGTCGCAGGGTATGGTCCGATGCTTATGGAGTCCCGTGTGTACAGATATAGAATCTGTCAGCTCACATGGATGAGTTAATATATCCGGATGCTCAGAGACTGTATCTTAGAAAGTCTTTGGCCATAAGCAACAAACCCAGGAAAAAAGTTTCCTACAGGGTTAAAACAATATTATAAAAGTATTTGCATATATTGTTCATTAAGATATGTGTCTAGAGATAAGTTTATGAATGAGCACATAGGAACTTGACGGTAGTGATATATATCACTGCTTTTTCAGGATATGATTAGCGGAAGGATTATATATATGTACTATGACCTCAACTATGGTCTATTGCACTGATTTATAATATTTGTGATGTGTACGTGGGGCTTCGAACTCGGACTCACAAAATAGTTCTGTTTGAGAATTCGAAAGTGGACCTAAAGAGTCCCACAATATGAAGTGTACTCGTTGTGCACTGGGACAATATACCGGATAGAATAGTTCAATCCAGAAAATTACAGTATACCGGACTCATTAAAATGTTTATTGAATAAAATAATAATAATAATAAGATATGATATTATTATTTAAATTAAAATCAAACAATTAATTTTTTTAAAAATTAGCATGTGTTTCTATCATGATTTAATATGATTAAATTATTTATTTAATATTAATTAAATGATATGATAAGTATAAATGGACGGCATTTGTTAATGGTAGGCCTTAAGATGTTTCTTAATAATGGAAAGTGTTTTCTCATTTGGCCTTGATTAAGGTTAAGTTCATTTAAATGATTTTCTATTTTGTTTTGTTTTCTTTTGGTTTATTGTAAATAATAATAAAAAAAAACTAATGACAAACATATAGGATGCCATTAGGTGACAAAATGAAAGATTATAATAAACAAAATACTAATGGCAAACATAATGGATGCTATTAAGTGAGAAAATAAAAGAAAATAATAAACAAATGAAAGAGCAATTAGTTGCTCAATTAATGATCAAAAATTCATGCAAGGGGGTTAAGTGAATAATAGAGAGAATTTTGAAAGGTCAAGTGTTAAAAATTCTATCAAATGTTGAGAGCAAAAACACTTATTCTATTTTCCTTCTATTTTTGGTCACCCATACTACAAGGTAGAAACAAGGATTCAAGAATTGAATCATTTATTGAAAAAGCTGTTATTCTAGCTTCTTCAAGCCCACTGTGTTGAGGAACTAGAATTGTGAACGGATTGCTTCAAGGTGGGTACTCCGGTTCGACAATATACCAAAGGCTTGACAAGGTACTATTTTTCAATCTTGAAGTATTTTACATTTATGAGATAACATGTAAAGTTTATTTGTGTTTATCATTATAAAATTTGTATTCCACTCATCCGTTGCGCATGTATGTATGTGATACGTATGCTATATTTGAATGATAGACACAAACCCACATGTATACACCATAGGTTTAAAATCACTCACAATAACTACATCTTTAAAATAAAAATCTATATAGCATACCATTCATTGCTTTCTTTGCATATGTACTTTAACAGATTTTAAGGAGCTATATTTAGAGCAGACTTTTGAGAGTTAGTAAGGGGATTGGGTTAAGTTGTGTTCTCTATAATTTAATGAACTTTTTGGACTAATTCTATGAATAATTGGTGAAGCTTTCTTGCTATTCTATTCCATGGATGGAACATGGAAGCCATCTTGGCTGAACCACTTACAAATGTTTGTTCTCATATTTCTTTGGGTCAGTGTTTGTTAGAGATTGGTGATTCAAAACTAAAGATGAGTTTTGATTTTAAATTTGAGACTAATGAAAAGTCAGTAAGAAGTCTAGTACGTGAAGGTTATGCTAGGAAAGTGCAAAAAAAAAAGCCGGAAGTAAGGAACTGTTCACGTGGCAACTTATGAGTATTTGCTATTTTAACTCAATTAACTTCTTTAAGTGAGATTTAAACTCTTATAAGTAAGGACTCTTATTCTAACTAGGTTTAGGGTTTCCCTAGGAAATCCAAAGCCTATATAAAGGCTTTATATTAATTTGTAAATATATCACAATAACTACAATATAAACATAAGAGAGAAAACTCTTAGTTTACAAGGTCAACAACTATTTGCGAATGAAATCAGCTTCAACACTCTAACGTTTACAAATATATGCTTCATGATGTTTGTAACTTGGATGAAAATTGAAAGCTGCATGCCAAGCCCTTTGCAGCATATTCTTCCCACTTCTACTAACTTCAAAGAAAATCAGCAACTGGTTACTAGTGTTACAGAATAGACCAATATTGATGAGGTTATTTACTTCAAACTTATTGAAGATAATTCTTACATCTCGAATGACATCTTCTATAGTGATGATGATCAATATGTTCCCAAGACTACTAATATTCAGAAGTCTATTCTACCTAAAATTTTTACAAGTTATCGTGTACTAAAAATGTCATCTAATGCATGAGTTACTATATTATATATTTTTTCTTTCTAATTTTAATTTACCCTAATCAAGTTTGAGTTAAGCTAAGATTTCCTGAATTTACAACTTGTTATGCAAGAATATCTTTTTATTTCTATTTGTTGCTCTTTTGAGATTTAGAGAAAACATTTCGATCGGAACTTTTTTACCTCATTCCTAAGTACTTCGATCATCATTTCCCATCATTAAATTGGTGAATAGTGTCTTAACATTTAATCAAAATGCCCTTAAATAACATATACATCTCTTTAAATTATATTAGTTAAGATATGCCGTCAGCCGAGTTATCAATCAAATCAACCCCTCAAAATTGATTCAATTTGATATATTAATCAAAGAATATCAAGCTACACTAAGAATGACTAAAAAAGTACCACTATTTAAAAGCAATACACTTAAGTAATATAATATAGCAGCAAGCAATCAAGAATTAAAAAAATAAAAAAATTAAGACAAAGCATAATAGAATTTATGTAGTTCGGTAGCTTACTTATATCTATGGCAGATCAAGATTTCACTTTTCTTATTAATGAATCACAAGGCACTCACAAAGTATACCTTTTACAAAAAAGAACTCAAGCTTCACAAAGAACATTCTTAATTGTACTCACAAAGGCTTTGCAATTAATCTCTCTTGTAGACTAGGATTTTCTCTCTTATGTTTGTGTTGTAGTTGTTGTAATATGTTTACAAACTAATATAGAGCATTTATATAAGCTTTAGATGCCTTAGGAAAACTCTAAACCTGGGTGGAATAAGAGTCCTTACTTGTAGGAGTCCAAATCTTACTTAAAGAAGTCAATAAAGCTAAAACAAAAAATACTCATAAGTTGTTGTATGAACAGTACCCAC
Source organism: Ailanthus altissimus (assembly GCA_946807835.1). Lineage (NCBI taxonomy): Eukaryota > Viridiplantae > Streptophyta > Magnoliopsida > Sapindales > Simaroubaceae > Ailanthus > Ailanthus altissimus. The sequence goes on along the minus strand of OX327697.1, from coordinate 14,732,276 downwards.
TGTGTGAATACTTTCCTATTTTTGACTTTTCATTTTGCTCCTTTCTAACACAACTTTCATGTAGTAGACTTCTTATTGACTCGTCATTGGGTCTCCAACTCAAAATCAAAACTTATCATTGATTTTAAATCACAAATTTTCAACAAACCCTTCATTGATTCAAAATCGTCCTCAAAACTTCCAAGATCTTTCATCTCCATATCTTTAGTTACCCTCACATAGTAGTGACTTTGGTTAAGTCCTTGCCTAGTCAATATATCAGCAAAATTTTCAGACGACACAATCTTTGTTAGACTAAACTTGCCACTTTGAACAATATCTCAAATGAAATAGAGCCGCACATCAATGTGTTTCGACCTCTCATGGAACACTTGATGCTTGCTTAGGTGTATATCACAATAGCTATCATAATACACACCGGTGTTGAAGTTTTTAGTAGCCATTACCTTTGTGCATATCTCTTTTAATCACATAGCCCCCTTAATAGCTTTACTAACAGCTATATACTATGTATTTGTGGTAAATAGTGCCACCATATATTGTAGAACCGATCTCCAGTACACATTACACCCAAACACTGTGAATACTCGTACCCAATCAATAATCTTTTCTTGTCTAGATCACCCACATAACCTAAGTCAATATATCATCTTACCATTTCACTCTTATTCTCAACCCTATTATACTTCAAACATTGATTCGACGTTTCTTAAAAAATTCACTTCACTACAAACCAGTGATCCTAACCCTAATTCTCCCTAAAGCGCTAACATACGATACTTTACCAAACTCACAGCCTATACTATATTTGGTCTCGTGTAAACCATTGCATATATGATGTTCTTCATAACGCTAACATGCAATACTTTACTCATCTACAATTTTTTTTCTTCAAATTTTGACGATTGTACTATTGAAAGTTTAAAATGCATGGCCAAATGAGTGAATACAGCCTTTGTATTGGACATACCAAATAAAAATTCTAGATAGGCAACACAAGTAGGGATGAATTGAGTATTTAACAATTTATCCAATTACAAATAATATAAAGAAAATAAAGCACAAATAATTGCAGTAAATAAAAGAATAGGGACAGAGAAAGCTAACACCATATAGTTATATGGTTTGACCCTTATCCCGACTTTCATCTATACCTCAAAGCTAACCGTACTTGAGAATTTCACTAGTTTAGTCTATCTTTCAAGACCCTTTGATTAACTTATTAGGTGTTAATCAAACTTTTACAAATTGTCTTTTCCAGGTACCAATCAAACTCTAATTAGTTTTTTAGGTGCTAATTAAACCCTAATTAGTTTCATAGATAAAAATTAAACCCTCACAGTAATATGGCTTTACCAGTACCAATTAGATCCTTACAAAGATTGATTTGGGCTTAATTAAACCTTTATAATTTTACTCTCTTAAAGAGTAGATACAATAATTTTAACACAAATATGAACATTTCTTTTCTTTTCAAATGTTATGAAGATTATAGAATTCTTCACTAGTTGTTGTTGAGCTTAAATAAGGCTAGTATTTATAGAGATAGAGAAACTAGCTGTTTTTCACCATTGATACAATATCATGCTCGTTGCTATAGTATTCTATCCGTTACTACAATTTAGCTATAGTGATTTGACTATTACAATCGTTAACATAATAACTAGTCGTTGCACAATGATTTAACCATTATGGAATAGTGCCGTTGCTATATGACTGTGCTATAGTACGTGCTACAATGACCAAAGTTTTGAAAATTTTACATTTTAGTTCATTTTTTATAACTTTCAAAACTTTGTACTTTAGTCTATAAACACTGTTTTCTCTATTGTTTGGAATCATCAAAAATTTTAAAGTCATATAGGTTAACAATCTCTCCCTTTTTAATAATGACAAATAATGTAGGTAATATCCTGTATTTAAAAAGTATGCCTCCCCCTCAATTTATGCTCCTTCTACATTTATATTTTTACCAAGCCTTTTTGCTAAAATACAAGTGCACGCATTAAGGAGTTTAAGAATAAATCATAAACTAAATTTCATGCACATATTCCTCCTTCTTTGGTATCATAAAAAAATAATGATATAATCATAGCCATATAAAGAAAAAATTATCAAAATAAAAAAAATAAATTCACATGTTGTAAAGATAATTTTTACAATGCTTCCCCTAGGTGTATCACATATAAAAAAGTTTCTTTTTAATACATGCATCAAAACATGATATGATTAAGACATACAAAATTAAATACATGTATCACAATATTTCATAAAGATTAAGAACAAAATTATTTATACTAATAAATATCTTGATGTTGATATCTGCAAAATAATTTCAAATTATGTATTTTTGTATCTAATATTTCTTAGGCCCTCCAATATTAACAATTGTTTCTTTTGGAACCCGAATTTATTTTCCTCTAAATTTTTTAATAGGACAATTAAAAACTTTGTGTCCATTTTTATTACAATAATGACAAGTGAATAAGAATCATATTTAAAAGAGGATTTTAAAATTTTTTGTTTTAAATTGGTTTATATCTTAAATTACATTTATCAAAAACACATGTTTTAGGACAAACTATCTCATTAAAATTATTTTTTCTATTCGTAAATTTTAAAAAACATTCATTCAAGTCATGCACGTTTTTTTATAAAATTTTCTTTTTCATCATTTAAAATTTGATTATCTTTTTGCCAAGCTTTAATTTTTAGTTTTTGACATTTAATTTTTTCTTGCAACAAATTCTTTTTTTTTAAATTCAATTTCTCTTTCAAAATTTGCTTGGTTTTTTGTAACTCATTTTTTTCTAGTTTTAGACTTTCAATTTCTTCTTGCAACAATTTCTTTTCTTTATTCAATTTCTTTTTCACAATTTTTGTTTCTTCAATAAATTGTAAATAAAGCTCTTCAATAGAAGGTTCATCATCACTTACCTCACATTGGATTTGTCATTGTTGATAGCCATAAGTGCAAGATTTGTTATTTCTCCTTCATCATCTTCTGACAAATAATCATTCTATATTGAAGTTGATGCCATCATTGCTTTCTTCTTACTTGCATTTTTCTTATATAACACTTCTAATGCATGCCAAATTGTATATATGGAATTATAATGGCTAATTTTACTGAACATGTCTTTATTTAATGCACAAAATAAATGGTTCATCGTTTTTGCATTTAAAGAAGCATTTTTAAAATCCCCTTTATTCCACTCATTTTCAAGTTTAGGAATAAGCTTGACTTTTTTATTCTTTTTTATAGGCACATGAGGACCATTTTGAACAATAATCCAAATATCATAATTAAAGACTTGTAAATAAGTTTTCATCCTAATTTTTTAATAGTTATAGTCATTTTGTCAAAGAACAGAGGTCTAGTAATGAATTAGCCTTCATATATACTAGGTCTACTAATGGTTGCCATGGATCACTCTAAGATGGTTAAGTCCTTTCTAAAGTATGAGGCTCTGATACCAATTGAAAATTCTAGATAGATAAACTAAGTGGGGATGAATTGGGTATTTAATAATTTATTTAATTACTAATAATATAAAAAAAATAAAGTACAAATAATTGCAGCAAATAAAAAAGTAGGAAAAGAGAAAGCTAATATCGAATGTTTACATGGTTTGGCCCTTATCTCGGCTTATGTCCACACCTCGAAGCTAATTAAGCTTGAAGATTCCATTAGTTCGATTTATCTTCCAAGATCGTTTGATTAACTTCTTAGGTGTTAATCAAACTTTTACAAATTGGCTTTTTCGGATACCAATCAAACCTTAATTAGTTTTTCAAATACTATTTAAATCTTGATTAGTTTCTCAGGTACTAATCAAACCCTCACAGTAATATGACTTTACCAGGTACTAACTAGACCCTTACAAAGATTGATTTGGGCTCAATTAAACCTTTACAATTTAAACTCTCTTAAATAGTAGATATAATAATTTTAACACAAATATGGATATTTTTTTCTTCTCAAATGTGATGAAAATTATAAAATATTTCACTTGTTTTTGTTAAGCTTAAATGAGGCTTGTATTTATAGAGGTAGAGAAACTAGATGTTTTTCGTCATTGCACAATGATATAACCATTATGGAACAGTGCCGTTGCTACAGTAGGCGCTACAGTGACCAAAGTTTTAAAACACTTACATTTTGGTCCATTTCTTATAACTTTCAAAACTTTACGCTTTAGTCCATAAACACTATTTTTCTCTATTGTTTGGAATCATCAAAATCTTTAAAATTGTTTAAACCAACAACTTCTTTAAAATCTTGAGTAAATATCACTATTGTGACAAAAAGATAATGTTTCTTCTTTTCTTCACAATATTTATACCTAAATCCATTTTATTGCTCCCAAATCTTTCATCTCAAACTTGCAACTAAAATGTTTCTTCAATTTCTATTTCTCTTCCATATCTCTATATGTAATCAACATGTCATCCACATATAAAAGCAAATACATTATCTCACTATTCAAACTCTTAAAGTACACGCATCTGTCATACTTACTCCTACTAAACCTACAAGTCATCATAAACTTATCAAATCTCCTATACCACTGTCTAGAAGACTGCTTCAACCCATACAATGAATTCTTCAACAAACAAGTATGCTCCTATTTCCCAAACTCTATAAACCCTTATGGCTGTGACATGTAAATCTTCTTTTCAAGCTCTCCATGCAGAAAATTTATCTTTACATCCATTTGCTCTAGATGTAAATCAAGATTTGCACACATAACTAACAGAATCTTAATAAATATATGCTTGATGACTGAAGAGAAAATCTCATAAAATTCTATCCCTTCTCTTTGAGTAAAATCCTGTGCAACAAGTTTAGCCTTAAATCTGTAGGCTTTATACTCGACATCCCCTCCTTAACCTTATACATCTATTTACACCCAACTAGTTTCTTTGGAGATATATCCACCAACACTTAAGTATTATTCTTCCAAAGAAAACTAATCTCTTCTTCCATGGCCTACTGCCATCATCTCTATTCTCACTCTTCAGAGTCTCATTGTACGTCTTAGGCCCATCAAACTCAAGTGTATAAATAGAATTAAAAGCATGAGCAACTAAATCTGCTTGTGCATATCTGATTGGTGGATTTATCATTTTCCTTGGCCTATCTCTGGTTAACTGGTACTCTTCAAGTTCTATTTAGAAGTTCTAGTCTTACTTTGGGTAGACTTTAAGGAACTTAATGGTATTCTTGGCTCAACATCAAGAATTTTGTTTTGTTAAAGTGCTGAATTGGGGGCATACTTTAACTTCAATTGATTCGGGTGATAAATCTTTCTTGGGCACAAGTTCTTCTTTCTCACCTTCTTAAGGGTTTCAACATTATCGTGTCATCGAATGTCACATTATAGCTTATGATACTCCATTGTGGCTTAACTCTTTGCACCACACTTTGTATCATTTTACACCTTTAGGATACCTTATAAATATCCCCTCCATAGTTCTAGGTTTCAATTTCTCTTGCTGTTGTGCGATTTCTATATTAAGCACAAGTGCACGCTATTGGAAACAAGTAATATAAAGTAAATAGAGTGTCATCCTACGAAGATTTTGTCTTATTTCTAACCAATTACTAAAATTATGTCCTCTTTCTTTTATTCAAAAAATTGATTTTTTGGTTTGTTTGATTAAAATTAAATTAAAATTATCTACGTTACCAACTATAATTAAACAACAAATATAAATATATATATACATATATGGTGTAGATCTAAGACTATAGCTATCACTTAATATGATTTTCCAAATGATAGTGCCCCGATTATTAATCCCTTAATTCAATTATTGGTCACAAAACAAATCTCATCACAAATCTCTTTCAATGGTCAAGTTTATATACCAAGATCTATCATTTACCTATATTCCTATGGTAATTAAATAAATTAAGATTCATTAAAGGCAAGTTGTATTAACCATACATGCCATCAATGTATATTCCTATCCTAGATCAAAACTCAAAATTGTTACTTTGTGATCATATATCTGTTAGGGTTTATGCTTATGTGTCATCCCTATTTGTATGAATATTTATTTTATAATATTTATATACTTAATATTTTATTAAATCACTAATAACCTTTATTAAATAGTACTAAAGCTTGTAATACTATAGACATTGTATGATCTGAAGGAGTTCAAATCTGATTTAAAGGAGTTTATACCAGCGTTAAGAGTTATCAAAGCTGAGAGTAATATGCCACAGAATATTCCTAGATGCCATCACATATGCTATGGAATATTCTCCTTCTAAAGAGGTTTATGACCCTAATAAGTTGTAGGTTAGCCTAGATCTTCACTAATGTCTACGAGTCTTCTAGAAGCTCCAGTTTGTGAACTGATCCAACAGCCCACATAGCCTTTAAGAGGCTTTGTCGGGCACAAAGTGTTCAAGAAAATGCTTGAGAACACTTGGACCTTGACATTCTCCCTCACCAAATTCACGCAATGTCCTCGTCATCTCTTCATTGGAATGTGCGCACCTCATTCTTCTGTCTGTCGTTGTGCATATATATGTATGAGATATTTATATTTTGGTGATAAGCACATAATATCACATGCATGTACTCTTAATAAATCAACACTCAACAGTATCAATTTGTTATGGGCTTAACAATTAAATTCCTTTTTCAAGTTTATTCATTTGTTACCAAAATCATTCAATATATGGCTAGTATATTAAAAGCATTAAGATCCAACAAATTGAATAAGAATTGAGTTCACAATAATTGGATCCATCATATTAAAATCAAAGCTATAATCCTAGAATTTAAACTCAAAGCAACATGATAATAATATAAAAATCAAATACAGATATATAAACATAATAAAAATAGATCAAATCAAATCAAACTAGTAATGATTGAAGTGAATGAAGTTTAAGTTCAAGGGTTGATCAAGAATTGATCCTCTAAATTAATCTTGATTTGGTTTATCTTGTGTAATCCCACCACCAAATGTGTTTGATTGTTGTTTTCAGTGTTTGATTGTTAATTCTGGGTTATGAAGGTATTGGAGTTGAGAGAATTTGAGGTGTTAGAGAAGAGGTCTCAAATTATCCGCTATGAGGCAAAATGAAAGGTTTTTTAACAGTTGTAAGCAAAAGTTGGGGTGTTCTACTTATAATGCTTCGGCGTTGGATAAATGCTGGGCATTATCTCCTTGAACGCAGGGGCGTTCTGAGTGCTATAGTGTTTCCCTATTAATGTTAGGGCATTGTGATCTAGATCCAAATTTCACCTCCAGCGTTGGTATCCATCAATGTTGGGGCATTCATCTTTATATGATGAACGCCGACGTGTTATAAGATTGAACATTAGGGCATTCATCGCCATTTTTGCAATCTTTACAATTTGGTCCCCATTTTGCTAAGTTACTATTCATAGGTCGACATTATAGCACTTCACTATAGCAAATTATATTTTTCTTTCTTATATGCTCTATTAATTTCTATTCCTATCTCATTATGATTAAAACCTGTAAAAACAACAATCAAAGTATAAATAACTTTAAATTTACTAAAAAGCAAACAATTATTAAGATGAAATAGGGCTATAATATATATCTAAATTACACTCATCACTAGCTTCACATGCATGAAAGCTAAACAGGCAAATATTCAAAAGTGGTCATACTTTGGAGAGTTGCTAGACTACTTTTTTTCTGAGGTCTAGAAGTCTATCGTCGATGAAGGACTTCTATGATCAAACAAGCTGCTATTATCACAGTTTCACCTTAAAATGCTTTGGACATCTTTATATTGATAAATATGTATCAAACCTTCAAGTAAGATTCTATTAATCCTCTCAGCCAGACCATTCTGCCGCAGTGTTGATCTTATAGTTTATACCTTACAATTATATGCTTAGAACAAAACCCATCAAACTCTTTATTGCAAACTCGAGGCTGTAGTTAGGTCTTAACCTCTTAATCCTTTTGTCGATCTGATTCTCAACAAGGGCCTTCCAAGTTTTAAACATATCAAACACTTACCTTTGTTCTTCAACACATAAACCCACTGCTTTCTCGAGTAGTCCTTTATAAAAGTGATAAAATATCTAACCCCCATCATAAGTTACTGTCTGTGCTGGTCCCCAAAGATCTAAGTCATTTATAAAAGTAAGAAAATATCTAGCCCTTATAAATACAATAATACACATAAATAGCCATTTATTCGCATAAAATAATAAAATATCAAGATAAAAACATGACAAAATATATGAAAAAATGCCTTATCAACTCCCTTGGGTATTTGCTTTCTTATCATAGAAATTTCTTTAGCATTTGATGCTAATACAAGCTGGGTATTAGATACAGCATGTCTTTCTCACATCTGTAATGTGTTATAGGGTCTGAAAAAAGTTATATTGCTTCAGCCAAAAAGGTAAAACTTCGAGCTAGAAATGGCGATTTTTTGCAGGTTGAAGCTGTTGGAAAATTAGATTTACTTCTTCCTTGTAATAAAATAATTGTATTATATAATTATTATTATATTCCTAGTATCATTAGACAGATTATATCCATTCTTGTACTCAATAGTGAAGGGTATCATATGTATATTTGGAATTGTTCCTTATGTTTGTATAATAAGCATGATGTTTTATTAGCTTAGTATTAATTAGTAAAGGACATTAAAAATTAGATACAACTAGAAATGTCATAAATGTGCAAGATAGTACTCGTAGTAGTTTAGAATTTTTAAATGAAATAGAATTATGGCATATGAGATTAGGTTACATAGGTATGAGATACCTAACCTGTCTAGTTAAGGATGGTCAGATACCTGATCTGACCATACAGTCATTGTTGAGTGTTGATTTATTTAAGGTGCATGCATGTGGTATTATGTGTTTAATAATAAAATATACTTATCTCATACATATACATGCACAGCATAAGTAAAAAAATTTACAGTAAATACAATTATTACATATTAATCAAATTAATAACGAAATTGAGAATTAACCCTTGAAGCCTTTTGATCAAAATTGCTTGAAATCCACCTAAAATGAAAACTTTATCAATCCTAGTAATAAAAAATGGTGGGATTGATTATCCACAATAGCAGCATGTTAGTCCAGCAAATTGTTTAATAAATTAAATTTAAGTTTTTTATTTTCTTTTGATTAACTTAATCAATTAAATCAAACACTTATTTTTGTTTAATTAGTTTTAAGCTTAATAAAAAGAAAGCTTGATTTTAAATTCAATAGCTGAATTCAAAATAAGAAAATAATTTTTCTTTTTCTTTCTCTTTATTTTGATCAACCAAACACTTAGTAAATAATCTTAACTTTTGAATTTTTGTTTCCATTTGCAAATATATACAAATAAATTTAATTCCACTTAATTTGAATTTACATTTAACTTAACCTAATCATAGTTAATATTTAATCCTAATTAGGTTAATTTAACTTAACCCTTAAGTTAAATAAATATGTAAATAATTTAATTCTAATTAACTAACTTAACTATCGTTAGGTTAACCTTTACTTAACCATTAAGTAAGGTTAACTTAACTGAACCATATGGTTAACTTTTAACTATAGTTAAGTTAAATTATTTATTTAACTATTAAATAAATAAATATTTATTTTAATTATTTAACAATTAAATAATCATTAAGTGAAATTACTTTTATGTCCTTACTAGATTATCAAGTTCACCTAATGTGGGTCTCACCATTTAACTATATACTTTAGTTAACTTAACCATAGTAAATTACTAGATTTTACTGTATTGAACTATTTAATACGGTGCGCTGCCCAAGTGCACAAAAAGTATATTTTATAGTGGGACTCCCTAGGTCCACGCCCGATTCATCAAATTGAACTATTTCATAAGTTTGTGATCGATGCCCCACACAAACGTTACGGATATTATAAATCAACACGTTAAACCATACATGTTGAGGTTACTACATATTCGTATAATCCTTCTGCCATCCTTCCGACATTTTATCTTGGATGGGCAGAATATAGATCATCACCATCAAATTTCCGTAAACTTATCTCTAGATTCGTATCTTAATTAATAATATATGCAAACATTTTTGCTATATTATTCAACTCTGTGGGAAACTCTTTTCCCGGGTTCATTGCTTATTGCCATAAGACTTTGTAAGATACAATCTCGGAGCATCGGACTATACCTAGCGATACGTAGCAGTCAGACCATGAAAGGTCTTTGACATATGTGGAATCAAAGTATGGTGAATCACCCACAAGCCCACCATGGTACTAAAGTCAAAGGATCACGAATACTACTCAACTTAAAAGGATCACGAATACTACTCAACTTAAAAGGATCTTCCTTTGACAAATTCATAAAATATCTATTAGAATTCTCGTTAGTCTATTCAGTATCCAGTCCTGACTAAATACCTATATGTCTGTACGAGCTTCCACTAAGCTCATGGTCAGCTAAAAACAATCATCTGTACAATATAGATATAGACATACATTGATCTATATAACAGTGATTCACTAATAGATCCACATTGGTGAACACAGATCAGGAATACTATGTTTAAGAATATACTTACATAATGACATTTCCTAGCATCTTTTACAATTGTGTAATTACAAGTAGACTCTCAAGTCTTTGTCCCATTATAGACAAGGTTCTAACTCTTTAGATCTCGTTGACTCTAATAACCTGCTAATTCTTAACACTGGTTTAAACTCCTTTAAATTAGATTTGAACTACTTCAGATCATACAATATCTATAGTATTACAAGCTTTAGTACCATTTAATAAAAGTTATTAGCAATTTAATAAAATATTCATTCTATAAATATTACAAAATAAATATTTATATAAACAGGAAGGGCACGTTATTACAAATCCTAATAGCCCTATCTAGTTTGTGAATCATTATTCAAGAAAAATTGACTAAATCTCAATTTACTGGTGTTGGACACTGTGCCTCAACAGTATCAATTTGTCATGGGCTTAACAATTAAATTTTTTTTTCACGTTTATTCAATTGGTAAATATGGCTAGTATATTTAAAACATAAAGACCCAACAAATTGAATAAGAATTAAGTTCACAATAATCGAATCTAACAAATCAATCCATCATATTAAGATCAAAGCTATAATTCTAGAAATTAAACTTAGATCAACATGATAATAATATAAAAATTAAATACAGATATATAAACATATTATAAACAGATCAAATCAAATTAAATCAATAATGATTGAAGTGAATGAAGTTCAAGTTCAAAGGCTGATCAAGGATTGATCCTCCAAATTTATCTTGATTTGAATGATCTTGTGTAATCCTTCCATTAAATGTGATTAATTGTTGTTTTCAGAGTTTGATTGTCAATTCTGGGTTGTTTTATGGGTTAGAAAAGTGTTGGAGTTGAGAGAATTTGAGGTGTTTAGAGAGGAGGAATGGAATTATTCGATAGAGGGCAAAATGTAAGATTGTTTTTATAGTTTTGAGCTAACACTAGAGCGTTCTACTTATAATGCTTTGGCATTGGATAAATGCTGAGGCATTATCTTTTTGAACGCAGGGGTGTTCTAAGTACTGCAGTATTAATGCTGGGGCATTGTGATTTAGATCCAAATTTTATATTAGCATTGATATCAATGCTGGGGCATTCATCTTTATATTATGAGCATCGGGACATTATAAGATCGAACGTTGGGGTATTCATCTCCAATTTTGCAATTTTATAATTTGAACCCCATTTTGCTAAGTTACTGTCCATGGGTCGACATTATAGCACTTCACTGTAGCGAATAATGTGAAAACAACCCCCACAAAAGCTAGTGCTTGCTCAACATCTCTCTTTTTGGCTAACATTAACCCTTTACCAGATTCCATCATCTTCCTTTGATTCTGCAACTGATCTTTTCTAACTTGTTGAGAACTCAATGGCATCAAATTCACTTTCTTCCCATTCAGCACAAATGAATAAGTGTTCCTTCTCCCATTATAAGTCACATCATTATCAAATTGCCATGGGCGTCTTAATAACACATGACTAGCTGTCATCGGAACCACATCACATAAAACCTCATCATGAAAGGTTTTAATGGAGAATGGCACCCGAACCTGTCTTGTAACTTGAATCTCTCTCTTGTCATTAAGCCAATGTAATTTGTATGGTTTTGGATGTGGAACAGTAGTTAATCCCAGTTTCTCCACTAAAGTAATGGATGCAACATTAGTGCAACTACCATTATCAATGATCATGGCACAAACCTTATCTTGGATTTGACATCTTGTATGAAAGATGTTTTCGCGCTGTTCCAAACCAATATCAACTTCAGCACTCAAAATCCTTTGAATAACTAATAAATTTCCCTCCATTGGCTCAAGATTCTCTTCTTGTTCAGTCACTTCGACTTTAGATTCCTCTTCCATCTCAGCTTTATCTTCACTTACAAGCTCTCCATACTTCCCTTGTAAAACCATCACCCTCTTATTCGGACATTCAGAAGCAATATGCCCATTTCCCAAGCACTTGAAACACTTGATGTCTCGCGATCTCCTGGAAAATTGAGGTTCAAATACCTTCTCCTTTCCTTTCAATGAACCTGAACTAACACTTCCTTTACTGAACTCCACTTTCTCGTCACGTTTAGGTGTGTTCCATGTTCGCGAAGGTGAAGAAACAGCCTTTGTATTACTTATTGTAGTTGACCTCATATGGATACCCCCTCTTTTCTGCTGTCTTTCTACTTTAGTTGCAAGCTTTATGACATCCTCAAGAAATATGAAGGGCTGTAACTCAACAACATTAGCTATGTCCCTCTTCAATCCATCAAGGAATCTAGCTATTGTTTGCTCTTGAGGTTCATTCAAATCACAGCGAATTAGCAACAGCTCAAATTCTTTCACATACTCCTCCACACTCAAGGAACCTTGCCGCAAAGTCTGGAGTTTGATGTATAATTCTTGTTTATAGTAATCCGGAACAAATCTCTTCTTCATTAATCTTTTCATAAGTGGCCAGCTTGTAACTTCTTCTTCGTCATCCCTTCTTCGCTGAGCTTTTAAGTTTTCCCACCACAAAAGTGCGTAATCGGTAAACTCAAGTGCTGCTACCTTACACTTCTTTGCCTCAGGATACTCATGCCAATCAAACACCCTTTCTACCTTCTGAACCCATTCAAGATACTCCTCAGGAGAACTAGTACCTCTAAATGGTGGTATATTAAGTTTGATACCACTAGTAGGGTCATTTTACTGCCTCCTTATCCTACCCCTATCTTCAACCTCATCATCCCTATTTGGCTCATCTCCAGCATCCCCTAGGTCATTTCGAGGTACCCTATGCCCTACCCGCCTTTGTTGGGGTTGCAAAGTGTTTCTTTGCATCATTTCTATAATTGCAGCAAGTTGTCCATGAATTTCAGTAATCTCACCTCGAAATTCATCATGAGCTCATTGTAAGCCCACGAGTTGAGCTTGTTCTAAACTCAATCCCTTTGGTACTCTACTTGCATCATCGTCAGCCATTATTAACAAAAACCCCAAACAAGTATGAACAATTGAACAACACAACCAGTAGCTAAAACACTCTTCTCAAACTGAATTTTTTCACCAATTCAGTAAATACAATCAGATAGCAACAATTTACTCAAATTCGAAATTTCCAGGTTCACAAAATTTCCAGGTTCAAGAACAATTTAATTCAGCCAACCCATCTCCAGTTCACAAACTACTAAGAATTAATTTTAATGCTTCAGAGTTGCAATTCAACTCTTCAAATATTAGAGACCCAAACTGATAATAACCCCACCAAATTATATAACACAAAAAATAGCAAGACACCTTCAATAGCTAAAACTTCAGTTTACAGACTGAAATCCTGTGCTCTGATACCAGATGATGTGCCTTGATTTATAACAAAATTAAATTGTGAAGTTGATGGAGGATAGAACTAAATAGATACCTTGATAAGTCGTATGGATGCCACAAGGATCAATTTAGGGTTTTGACGCCACACTCTTGGTGATCAAAGAGTGATAAGTCAGCAACTATCTTCAAGAGTTGAAAAAACTTGAGAAGACAATTTTGAGAGAGAAAAGTCTATTTTCGTGCATCCAAATCCAAAATGAGGCAACTGCCTCTACAAGACTTTTACATGCCTTATATAGGCTTACAAAATGAGGTGAAACCCTAATGTTACCTAATAAGCTTAAAAAGGCCCAAAATAAGCCCAATATGACTTAACAATTTAAAACAAAACTAAACAAGTTCAAAATAGCCAAAATACATAAAAGTAGTAACATAAGAAGTAAATAAAGCCCAATAGCATGAAAAGAAAGCCCTTAGCTGCTTCTTAAAGCCCAACGTCACCAAACATCTCTAAATCACGTCCCAATCTCAAATTGAAGACAAATAAATACATTTAGCTCGTTTCCATTCAGATCGCAAGCTTCTAATCCCATAGAAGCTTCAATAGCTCCAATTTGACTACTTATGGCCCTTTGAAGCTGTTTAGCCTTAGCCCTTGTTATTGGACCATCTGAAATCTCCTTTACGCTCAGCTCGCCTTCTTGAGTTGATTTAGAACCTTCATGATGTACATCAGCAAGTGGGAGATTATTAGACATATAATATTATTTTATGCCCTTAAAGCATGTGAAATAATATTTTTATTCGATTAATAAAAGTTTATTCATACGTATGATTGAGCATACATTGATAAGCCCATTTTTATAAAATATGTGATCTACATATTAGACATATAATGCTAATACAAAAAATATAAATCATAAGTTCTTTATAAATTAAATCTAGTTCACAACCATTAATGAAAAAGACATTTCATTATGTAAGGTAGTAGTTTGGATGATTTACCTTGATCATCGAAGTAGAGACTTTGAGCAGAAAAACTAGTGTATATGTTACATTAAATGGGACTACTGTGAATTTCAATCTGGTTAACTAAATGTCATAGATCTTAATTCACAAAAGCTTTAATAAGCTTAATTGATCTTAACCCTGAGTAGGTAATGAACTTACATTCGTGCGTTGTATCTTTTGAATTATCACGGAGTAAGATCTATATAAATGATCAAAACCTCGATAGCTTGGAAATATAATTTCATAAGTTGTAAGAACATATATTTGCAAGATAGAATTTAATAGTTAATGTCCACCTAAGCTGTTTGCAGTACTTGATTATTAGAATTTATGATCATAATTTATTCATGGCTAATTAAGTGATTTAACTTTAATTATGGACATCAACTAAATGGTCAATTAAGTAGTTATTATTGGTCTAAAGACTAAGCCCAATTTAATTTAAAGAAGTTTTAATTAAATGAGCTTTTACTTAATAATATGAGTTAGTAAAGTACAACCATTGACTTTTAGTGAAATAGTCTAAGGTTAACTTACAAGAATTTGTGTATTATGAGATAATAAAGATTAAGCCTTTTAAGTTGGAGCTAGGAAGCCCACGGGTCTTGCAGTCTCTCTACTTGACAAGACTCGACCCGAGACCCTTTACTATAGATCCCAGCAGCCTTGTCGGGCACCCAAACGGAAGTTTCTCCAAACCTAACTGGGTAAGTTGAGAAATTCCACGAGGCGAACCCCTTTTTAATTCTTGTTACTGCTAAGAAGGTTTAGTAACATACACGAAAATGATATTTTAATTTTAAAAACAAACGGACAGAGTTTCTCCTGTTTTTCGGAAAATCCATATAAAACCTGCAAAGAAATTTCACTTCTATTTTCAATACATCTCAATTCTACCAATTCGGACCTCTGGTCTTTTTCAAGTCAAATCCAACACAACTCAATTATTCATTTGAATCACAAATAAGCGTAATCATAGAAGTAAAAAGAACGATCATCATAAAATTAAAATCTCTTCTTCTCGGTTCAAAATATACATCCAAATATACATGCCTACAACTATTATGCATAAAGTAAAGGGTGTTATTTAGCATATTTACATGTACAAAAAATGATCTTCGGATTCAGCCCACTACTTGGCAATAGGAGAATCAGCAACTTGCGTACCAAGACCTGCACCTGGGAAAGGGGTTCAGAAAATATAAAATACAAAATGGGTGAGCTAAAGGAGCTCAGTGAATGCAAATAAAATTTCAATAAAATAACATCATGTATAGATAGCAAATTCTAAAGTTCACGCAGAAATTATGCTTCTAAAACTAATGTAAAACTGTAAAACGGTTTCTAACATCATATGCTATTGAAATCTTGCCAAGCGGGTTTTATCTACATCTTTGAAAAACTATATTCAGAATCTGTATAACATAATAACTACTGTGTGCATATAAATGCATAAATGCTATCGGTAAATCAAAAACTAGTAAAATTCTCGCTCGGCCATTTTCTTTCTAAATTGTACCAATGGTAACACTAAAGCTCTATACCCACGCAACGACTCAACTAGCACCGCACACGTGAGTAGGTCACGGGGCACCTCAACTAGCAGCACCCACAGTGACATCTCAAGACATCTCACTGGCTATGCAGCGGAATCCTACATCGCATGCATATAGCGAGACAATACCCCGTACACATAGAGCGACTCACATGACTCAACTTCCCGACTTCTCGGAGTTAGTGACACACCCCCAAGACCTGCCCATGTGCATGGGATATACTGGCTGGGTCTAATACAATCATCACCACTATAATCTGAGGGTACCAATGGCCTTAAAAACGAATGCAGAAATTTTAAAACTGTTTCTCAATTCGAACATGTAAAGACATGTCTATGAATATGTATCAAGATCATAAATCATGGTTATGCATCGAAAGCTCATAAAACATGCATATTCATTATGCAAAAACATAATAAACGCAAAGTAAAAGAAATGGCAGATTTCCACTCACAATCGCTCCGCGCTCAATTTCGCTCTCGATTTCTGCTCCCGTTAACGCTCTCGGTTATCTTCACCTACGCGCCACAAATGACATTTAGAACTAAATCGAATGCTAGAATCTCATTTAACTACTAAACGCCCTAATCGGCATACAAAGCCCGGATGCATACTACTTCTCGATTTTAGTTACGGAGCCATAATCGAAATTAACTCACCATCCGGCGCCCTGAAAATTATTGAAACCTTATAACTTGGTTGGACATAATTGCCCTTCACCTTTCCAACATGGACAATTATGTCCTATTTTCTTCATTTTTGGTTTTTTCATCAACCATATACATTCAATTTACAATATGCACCATTTACACACAACAATTCAATCAAAACACCACTCAATTCCTAACCTCCCTAAAGTGGCAGAATTTCACCCTAGGTTCCAACACATTCCTTTTCTCAATTTCTTGTTCCAATTACAACAAAATCATGACAATTTCATTCTAAAGCCCTAATTACAACCAATTGAAATCTCTACAACAAAATCACCAAAAACCCTAATTCTCACCTTGTCAATTTCTTCAAATTGATGACTCCTTCAAGCTTCAAACTAGAATTCAACTCAATCTAAGCCAAGAATACACATAAGAATGTCAATTGGAGCATTCTTGAAAGTTCACTTATCAAACTCATAAAACAATACTTTTCTTACTTCTTTTTCTTGAATTTCCACTAATTGAGACTTCAATTGAGCTTAAGGATTCATATGTAACCTTATTTTAGCTTGATTACACATGAAAAATCATGGAAAAAAAACTGAAATGTCACTGTAACATCACCTCTTCACCTTGCCCAAATTTGCTCTCCTTTTTGCTCTAAGTGTTTGCTTTTTGATCACTTTGAAAATTTTACACTTCTAACATATATATAGTGCTCCCTCAATTGACCATTTTGCCCTTCAACTTACTCAAAATTACTAATTTTTCATTAGTTAAAAATTAATTATGTAATTAGTTCATTTGTAACTATCTAGTTAGAATAGTTCAAAGAACTAACTAGAACTTCCAACTTGGCAATCCATGAGATTTCTTCTAACTGGTCCATTCTCTAATATATGGATTATGTTTCTCAACAAAGGCTTGTTCTATTCATAACCCTTAAATGGAAATTCATGTAGTAAATTAGGATTTCATTTTCTAAGCCAATAGAAAAAAATTCCAAAATTATTCTAGGGTCGTCCAGCGCACCGATCGAGTGTGAAATTACCAAATTAGGTCTAATATCTCTCACGTGCACTATAAAGGGAATATTTCTAATAGGGTTAAAATCGAGTAACCCTACGGTGTCTTATTTGCTCTATACCAAAATCTAAACGCCAATACTACTAATAGGGATTGGATATTACACTACTAGTTCAAATTTTAATCAAACTCCAATTTTTTTAATCCTAATCTAATTCTAAATACTCAAGAGAGATTCCTATATATATAGAAAGTATAAAGGAAGTATGAAGTAATAATGAAATAGAACAATACAATAAATATAACTAAAATTTTTTTTTTTACATATTCTAATATGAAAAAAGAATTTGGTTATTACCATTATCTCAGATTTAGGTATTAGTGATTTTAGAGATTAAGAAAGATCCACGTGCTTACACGCATCGAGTTTGAAGGTTGAGGATAATAGAGAAGATTGCAGTCAATCAATTCAAGATTTGTCATAATAAAAAATTGAGATAATTTTCTATCCCTATATATATAATTATGAACAAAATAATTTAATTTTTACTTCATTTATTTTATTAAACAAAAAAAAAATTATTTACTACCAAGTATGTATTTGAATTCTCTTTTTCACTTAAATATTTAAACAAGACGACTTTTTATTATTCATAGAGCGTGAACATAAAAATAAAAATTTTATTATTTAGAATTATGCGTAGAAACTCCAGATTTTGAGCAATGACCATTCTATCTAGGAAGAGTGACCAGTTTCTGCACTAGCAGTAGCTAATATCCAGTGTCGTAGTAGATAGCCCACTCCACTCACGTATTAATATTATCGTTAACAAACAAACCTTTGCCTTGGAAAATAGGTAAACAAAACTGTAAAAAAGTAGACTTCTTTTCACATTTGACATCCCCTATCCGCCTAATGTTTCCTTTCCTCACCTCTAATATGCTTGAAGCACAAGAATCCTCGTGTTAATGAAACGCCCCTAACTACATACCACTTGGGCTTTTGCATCGCATTGTCAACGCATATAATTTATACAAGTGGGAAAAGCAGAATTATTCAACAAACAAGAGAAAAAAAAGAGTAATTTACATAAAAAGGCAGAGTAGAATAGCAACACAGATGTCGCCCAATTACTTCCAACAAGAAACACACTCCAGACTTGTACATTTCAATGTCCCAAACCATTTTCATCTCTATGAAATTATCTTAGTATAAATGAAGAGACCTCAGTTGCCATAACTACAATAAAAGCAAACTGTTTCAAGAACACAATGACCTCATTCAAATGGCCATCCAGTGTATCCCATCTGGTGGTTAGTCTCATGCGTTGCTGGTGAGCTGCTTCCAGTTGCTGTAGTTCCATTACGGCTAGAGCTGGAACTTGAAGACCGGAATGGCCAGAAATTAGAGAACAAATTCCGTCTTCCTTGACTCTCCCTTCCACTGCCATTATTACCAATACTGCTGCTTCGACTTGGAGCACTTGAACTTTGATGACTACTACGGCTGCTCCCTGATCCTTGTGGTGGCAACTCCTGGCGACAAACAGGGCATGAATTGTGCTGCACTAGCCATGGAACAATACAATCTGAGTGGTAAATGTGGTTGCATGGCATTTGTCTAGCTTCAGATCCCAGCTCAAATTTATCCTTGCAAACTGGACAGTGTGAATCAGAACGAAGATGCCTCTGTGTTATCTTAATGGTAGGCATAGCATCAATTGAAGATCTTGCTGCCGGGAGAGGGCCCCGTTGATCATTAGCTGAAAGCTGCTCAAACAGTTCTTCCAGTCCAGGACCTATAAAATAATCACCAGCATTACCCCGTGTGAAGCCAATCCCCGGAGCCCCACCAACGAGAGCTTCAAATCCACTATGTCCAGACAACCTAAAAGGAATTTGGCCACCAAATATCAATAAAGGTCCAAAACCCTGACCATGTTCAGGATATGGATCATATCTTCCCCTGATATCATGGTTATATCTGTCTGCCAGTCGCTGCCTCATAAAGGCCGAGACAGCTTCCATAAGACCAAACCTCTGGTCACGTTCTTCATCACCGTCAGAGCCATGGAAATCCAGAGGGCTGATGTGCACCATATCATCAAGCTCTTGAACAAATCCTCCACTACAATACAGGCAGACTGCATCTCGCCCTTGAAGGTGAACTGGTCTACTGCATCTGTAGCACCAGTGGGTGTTTCTACCACTTGACATTCTCTCCTCTCTTTCTCCCTTTGCAAAGTCTCAAAAGTCAAAAACTAAAAACTCGTCCTCCAAATTCCTTGTAACTGTTATGTCAGCATATTGGCTACAATCCACAAAGTAGCATATTAATATGAATTTTTGGTTGACGTCAAAGCTTATTTTGATTTGATAACCTTCATAATTAAAATGTTATAAAATGCATGAATCAACAAAATGGGTTCTTTTTCTCAAAAAAGGGAAAAAATGGTTTCTCTAGTTTCCTGAGACCATGACTCATATCCTACTTATAGAAGCAAAAGAAGCTTTTGAATCAATCTGGAAATAACATTCACATGATAAGATGATCTATACCAGACTGTAAACCCAACCAGAAATCTTAGCACCTATTTGATAACATTAGCTTTGGAAAAACTGTTCTCTGAAATGGAAATAAGTAATATCTTAAGTACCTTTGCAAATGATGATGTATCAGCATACATGTTCAGAGAACAGTTTTACAAGCAGAAGAAAATGAATAAATAATTGGTACTGACATCTGAAAGAGTTTTTGAAGCAGTACACAGAATTTTTGTCACTTTTAAACCATGTCTTCAGAAACTGCATGAAATGTCTTTTGAGTCAATTTCAGTTAAAAACTTGTTTCTAGAAAAAAAATTTGTATTTTCCAAATTCTATCATCTAAATAAGAAACAATTACTTTTTTAAAACGGTTTCTTGATTTTCAAGGTAGAATTAGTTGTTGACAATAGTAGGGTCCTTCAGGAACCAAAAAAACAAATGCAGTTCCTGCCATCAATTGTTAAGACTACAGTATATTTTTGGGTTTCAAAATGCAAGAAACAACATGATCAAAAAGATAGAGAATGCCCATGGTTGAAAAAGATTTTCCCATTAAAATTTTCAGAAACTCCAAAAGAAAGATCCTTACTGCATCATATTCAAAACTTGTACATTTGAAAACAACATTCATACATATCACAGGCCCAGCTTTGAACCATAATAGAAGAAACACAACATTTACAGTCTGAAAAGGCACAAATAAGATGAATAAGTGAATAAGGAAAAAAAATAAGCAGAAAGCAACATTAGGTATGCAGACATGCACCTTTTAGATAATAAGAAGGAAGAAATGCTACTGCTTGAGCAAAAAAATTCTAGCAATTAACCCTTGTCCCCACTTCCAACCACTCGCCCCCTCTCAATAGAGGAAAAAAGAAAGCATACACAAAAACTGACAAATCAAAGGTAGGGTAATGTTAAGAAAGATATATGCGATAAGCAAATTAAGGGATTTGTTCCCATCAGCTCAATCTTATGCAATAAGCAATTGATCAACTAGTCAAAACTCTGAGTTGCCAAAAATATTTTTCTAGATGCCTCTTTTTCTAATATCTTTTGCAGATGATTTCTCGCAACACATGATCTCAAACCTACTAAGACCTTTTTTGTCTCCTAGACATATCTTTCATACCACTTAAGGCTGGAATATGATCTTAAGAGTTCAATTTTACACCCAAAAAACTTATAATATTAAAATAATAATCTTTGTTTCTACAATTATTTTAAAACATATTAGGTGCCAAATTTGAAACTAAGTCCAGAATAAAAAGAACGTCTTCATATAATTTCCCTTAGAAGCACATGCTTATTCCACCTTTTATTTCCACTCATTTTTTTCCTTCAATTATCACTAATCAAGAATTCAGGACATGATTCCTTTGTGATTTCTAATGCATGTGCATGCATTTGCATTTGCCTCCAACTGTACAAGTGTACTGATAGATTTTTTAAAACTCATGCTATTGAGTTTAAACAAGGGACAAAGGTCATTAGTTATTACTAAAAATAAGACAAAGTCTAGTATGTTAGCTCCCATCCATAACAGTTGAGTGTTAAAACTCTCTTAGATTGCAAGATGGTCATGCTTCCCAGAATGAAAGATAAACATCTATATTGGTAGTGAATGACCCACGAAACCAACACAATTGGTAAAACTCTGGACATACCATCGATATCAAAACAGTTACATTTAATACATAATATACTGTAGAAGTCCAACATTGTGGATAAGGATTAAAGAAAATAGAAGGCATTATCACAAATGAAAATTAATAAAAGAGAAGATTTCCCAAGATCAAAGCATAATGATATATTAAAAGATGTGGCAATGGCTCCATTTTCTTTGATAGCTATTCTAAATAACAGCAAGTCAATCTTTAATTGCCAGGTGTTGTGTTAAGTAAGAATTTCAAGCTTAAACGTTTTGAGATTAATCCTGAGTTGCAATTAAGAAAAGAAACTAAGGATGGCAAGAAACTAACACAAAAGTGAAAGAATGACAAAAAATAACCGGAAATCATAACACTTTACTGAAGCTAAACAACAATTACTACCGTATATTCACAAAACATAATGCAATAAACCAACCTAACAGAAATAGAGGAAAAAAATAGTAGTCAAAAGCTATATCTCAAATTATTGAACAAACAGAAAACAGATTTAATCCGTCAGTATAGCAAACAACTCTTAGAAACATGTAAACCAGATAACAAACACACAGTATCACGTTTCGATAAAACATCCAAAATAACAAAATTAGAAACAAACGAACGAGTTACTAGTCGGAAACTAATCTTGTTTTTTTATTTTATTTCCCAGAATTAAATGATCAACCCAATATTTTAGAAATAATGAAATAATTTTCTTTAATCCTTTTAAAGAACTGAAAAAATAATTTTTTTTGCTTTAAACTACAAGTTGAGAATGAGAGCAGGCAAACTGAAAGTGAAATTAGAAATAATGAATTCATATCACAGCAATTATAATTAAAAAGTGAAATTAGAAACGAAATTCACACGATAAGATTATGCAAATAAAAGGTAACGAATCGAACGCACCTTAGGAAGATCGAATCGAATCTAGTCGAGTCAAGAATGAGAGAGAGCCCTAGGCTAAGCTGGGCTTGCTCGGATTCGGAATGTAAAGTCAATTGGAGAATTTTTGTTTTTGTTTTTTCAATTTTTTCCTTTTTTTTTTTGTTGTTTTTTTTGTTTGTAGATAAGACTACAGATCATCGACGGTACTGATTCGTCATAATTTACAACTGTCCAGCGGTGCGTACTAGGTCCAACTTGGTTTGTTTGTGGCTTGTGCGATGAGCATGCATCTATTTGTTTTTCGTTTAATAATTTATGGAGTATTGTTATATTTTTTTTAAATAATATTTTAAATTTATTTTTAAATTAATATATTAAATAATAAGATAATATAAATTTAAAAATTATCTATTATTTTTTTTTTTAAATCATCAATAAATATAATATTATTAAATGAGTTTGCCAATATTACATCTTAGAATTATTAATATAAAATCAAATAGATTACCAAAATTTTAAACAAAATAATTATAGTATGCCCAAACTTAATAATCTCCCTATAGGAGAACCATACAACTTCATAACGAAGGTATTCCAACAATTAGGATCATTGCCTTTGATCTGGGTGAAAATTCCAACATTGACATAAGAGGGACATGAAACCTCACAAAAAATGTATAATCTATTCTTAAAGAGAAACAAACTATCCTCACATAAGAGGAATAACACAAAAAATTTCACAAAGTTACAACACTCCTAAATCTATCATTGCAAATAAACCCTTCTAAATCACACAGACCATAAATCCCAAGTAACAAATAACTCAAAAAATACATTTTAAAAAATCTATTGAGTTTTTGCTTGAATGGTGGAATGGTAGACAAGAGAGCCACTAAAATTTACTGGTCACCGAAAGAGGCCATGCAACGATTGCAGTGATTGTAGAGGTGGCGGGTTACTGAAACTGGCCAGACCAGGGGAGGGTAGTAATGTCGGCGAAGGGTCAACAAACGACGACAAGGAAAAAATGGCATATCTGCAAGTCAGCGAGCTTGGTTAGAGTCGAAAAAGCACGCCATCAGTCGATCCACCAGTCCGGGTGATGGTTTCGTTGCTATAAGCTTAGGCCAGCCATAAAATTCGACGAGAGCCCACTAGGGAAGCCTGAAAATAGTAAGCAACAAAGAAAAGGAAAAAAAAAGAAAAAGGAAAGACAGGAAAAGAGAAGAAAGAAATGGAAGAGAGAAAGTTGGGGGCAGTCGGAGTAAGGGAAAAGAAAAGACGCCATCGAAGGGGGGTAATGCGCCCTTTCGGTGCCCCCTTCCAGTTGAAGTTTAAAAAAGCAGCGGTTGTTTCCTTTTTTGAGTTGAGAGTGTTTTGATGGGGTTTGACGTTTGTCTACTTTATTTAACACAATATGTATAATGAAAAATCTAAAATACTATTTAAAAAGTATATCATTATTCTAAATTATAAGATTAAAATATTTTTTAATGTATAATAGATGTAAAATTTTTTTAGAAAATATTTGATAAAGATCCTTTAGACAATGATTTTCAAATATAACTAACTTAATTTTAAAATAAGAAAATATTTTGGCTAGTTTTGACTAAATTATATCAAAATTGAATTGTATTCTAATGTTTTAACACTAATTAAATTTATTGACTCATAAAAAATAAATTTAAAAAAGAATATTGTTCCCTTTGGAATTTCGACCAAAAGTCCATCTCCTTTAGAGGTTGATTCGGCTTATATAACTCATGCAACCCAAATCTAAAATTTTCAGGCATGATCAGGCCTTTTACAAAAGGACATAGACGACATCACAATCTAGCTCAAGTTTTGCACAAAGCAACAACCTCGAAAATATAAATTCAGGGTATTTAGCAAGCATTATAGAGCGAGCAGGTTACTTGTCTTGATTAGCATGGGCCAACTACGATGTCAACATCCCATGAAGACCAAGCGCATTCCTTAATAAAAGAGAACGTTAGACGAAGAACTTTTAATGAAGATCGAAAATTAAGAAAGGTCACCCTAAAAATACGGTTACCCTTAAATCTAAGATCCTCAAAATTTTGAAAATCCCTGAAGATAATCTTCAATTATTTAAGAATGTGTGCTAAAAGGGGAAAGACACAATATGCCTAATTAAACTCGAACTCAACTATCAATGGACATCTAAAAATAAGGGAGAAAAGAAGGAAGGAGGGGGCATTGTATTTTTTTGTATATTCATATTATAAAAATATTATTTAATAGTAAATTGATAGTGAGTTTGAAGGCTTTGTATAATGGACGTAAGCTCGAATTAGGCTGAACCACTATAACTCGTATTTTTTTTACATCATCATAGCTATTTTATATGACTCCAAATAGATGTTCTTATGAACCAATAAATTTGACTCGTTAACTTCAAATTGACCAAAACTAAAAATCAATTATTTGGTACTATTTATGGAAAGCAAACAAAACGTTGTATTTAGAGATGTTTGATGATTAATATATAAAGATACCAAAATTTAGAAGAATTAGCGACGACGACAAAGATAATGAGAACTTGGGAGAATCTAAAAGGGATTAAAAGTAAGCCTTTATAGGAAACACGAAAAAAAGTCTGAAAAAAAGAAAGAGAGAGACTTGGTCAAGTAGAGACGATTTTTGGAAAGGTATTAGTGACGGACCCCGTATAATACTTCTAACTATTATTTAATAATTTATGTATTCGTTAATATGAGTACTCTTCCGAATTAAAATAACCATATCTCTTTCTGGGAAATGAATGCGATTTAACTAAATGAAAGTTACTAAAAGAAAAAAAAAACCAAAAGGTATAAGCCGAGGCTTATACGACCTCTTTGGTCAGAAGAGTCAAAAGGTAAGGGGTAAGACTCCTATGACCCCATCAGTTAGCTAAAAAGCTAAAAAGTACGGGGTGAGGCCTCTATGATCCCCTCAATTAGTTAAAAAACCAAAAAGTTGAGTAAGACCCCTATGATCCCTTTGGTCAGAAAAGCTAAAGGGTATGGGGTAAGGACCTTATGACCCTATCAGTTTACCAAAAAGTTGAAAGGTATGCGGCGAGGCCCTTATGACCCTTTCAGTTGGATTAAAAAATCATAAGATATAGGACAAGGGCACTATAACCCTTTTGGTCATATAAGATAAGGGGTATAGGGTGAGACCTTTACGACTCTCTTAGTTGGACAAAATAAATAAATAAATAAAAGCTATGAGACCTCTATGAACCCCTCAGTTTTCAAAAAACAAAAAAGGTGCAAGACAAAGCCTCTATGACCCTTTTGGTCAAAAGAGCCAAAACATATGAGGCAAGGCCCTTATGACCTCTTCGGTTAACCCAAGAGCTAAGGGGTACAGTGTGAGGTCCTTGTAACTCCTTCAGTTGGCTAAAAATATCAAAGGGTAAGGGCGAAGCGCCTATGACTTCTTTGGTCAGAAGAGCTAAAAGATATAGGGATAAGGCGTCTATAACCCTATCGGTTAGTCGAAGAGCTGAGGGGTATGAGATGAGGCCTTTATGACCTTTTTTATTTAGAATATTTGAAGGATATATGACAAGACCCCTATGACCCATTCCATTAGTAGAAAAGCTAAAAGGTATGGGACGAGGACCCTATGATCCTCTTCAGTTAGCCAAAAAAATAAAAGGTATGAGGCAAGACCCCTATAACCCCATCAGTTGGCTACAAAATCAAAGGGTACATAGTGAGGCCCTATGACCCCTTTGGTTAAAAGAGTTGAAAGGATGTACAGGGTAAGACTTTTATAACACACTTAGTTAGCCAAAACAATAAAAGGCACGGGGCATGACCCATACAATCCCTTTGGCCAAACACCAAAAGGTACAAAGAAAGGCTCTTGTGACCCATTTGGTTAGTTGAAGAACTAAGAGGTATGGGGTAAGATTCTATAGTTAGGGTCGGTGCTTACGTGCCATCGCTGAATATACATATACTTGTGTATTTATACAAGTGTACAATCCCATTAAATCGCTAATACTTATTTATATAGTACTATGCAATGTAGCATTATAGACATTGTATGATCTAAATGAGTTCAAATTAGATCTAAATGAGTTTAGATAAGGGCTCATAGTTAGCACGCTGAGACATATAAATGCTAAATGTTAGCACAGCTAAGTGTTAGTTGGTTATAATACTCAGCGAAGATCCAAGAGTTGAAGCCTTGTCTATAATAGGACATAGACTTATAAATATACTAGTAACTGCATAGTTGCAAGAGTTACAATCGGGTGCCAGAAAATGCTAGTTGTGTAAGTATGTTCTCAAATATGATCCTTGATCTATTTCTGCTGATGCGGGTCTGTTGATGGATACTTTTATATATATATTAGCATATGTCGTACCTATAGGGTATAGATGGTCGTTCCTAGCTGACTGTGAGCTTGGAGCTCATATTGACATATCTATTTAGGACTGGATATAGGACAGACTCACGAGGGCCTCCGATAGACACTTTATGTAAGTCGTCAACAGAGGGTCCTCTCGAGTTGAGTAGTATACATGGTCCTTTGACCAGAGTGCCATGGTAGGCTTGTAAGTGATCCACCATACTTTGGTTCCATGTATGTCACACATCTTTCATAGTGTGACTGCTGGGTGTCGCTATGTATGGTCCTATGCTTATGAAGTCTGGTGTGTACAGATATAGGATTCGTCAGCTTGCATAAAGAGTTAGATATCCAGATGCTTCGAGACTTATGGAATAGTTCCATTTGATGAATCAGACGTGGACCTAGAGAGTCCTGCGATATGGAGTGTACTCGTTGTGTATTGAGGCAGCGTGCCAGATTAAATTGTTTAATCCAACACTACCATGGGAATGTATGTGTGTCTGTATTTAAATGTTAAATATAATAATTAGTCAATAATTGTTATTTATCAATTGTATAATGAAATGTGGTGCATTGTGGACCCTCGGTTGAGTTTATTTAAGTGCGAGTTTAGTGGAACCCACTAGGGGGGACTTGGTAACTATTTATGAGGGGCAAAATGGTCATTTCACACTTTAATTATTTAATTGTTTAGTAGTATTAGCGCCTAGATTTCAGTATAGAGTAATGAAGACACCGTAAGGTTACCCAATTCTACCTCTATTAGAAATATTTTTTTATGGTGCGCGTGACAGATATTAGACCTAATTTGATAATTTCACACTCGGTCGAAACGTAGGACGACCCTAGAATATTTTTTGGAATTTTTTTCAATTGGCTTGGAAAAGGAAATTTTAATTTACTACATAAATTTTCCTTTAAAGGTTATGTATGGAACAAACCTTTGTTGAGATACACAATCCATATATTGGAGAATGGACCAATTAGAAACAATCTCATGGATTGCCAAGTTGAAAATTCTAGTTAGTTTATTGGACTATTCTAACTAGATAGTTTCAAAGGAACCAATTACATACTTAGTTTCTAACTAATAGAAAATTATAAATTTAGAGTAAGTTGAGGGGCAAATTGATCTTTTGAGGGAGCACTATATATATGGTAGAAGTGTGTAGAAATTTCAAGAGAGTAAAAACAAGCATCTTAGAGTAAAAGAGAGCAAAATTCGTGCAAGAAGAGTGTTGCTGCACAATGACATTTCAAGTTTTTTTTTCATGATTTTTCATGTTTGAGCTTAGGAACTTATACTTGACCTTTTTTTCATGATTTTGCATGTTTAATCAAACTATAAAAAGGTCAAGTGTAAGTTCCTAAGCTCAATTGAAGCCTTTATTAGTGAAAATCTAAGAAAAAGAGGTAAGAAAAGTATTGTTTTGTGAGATTAATATGTGAATTTTCAAGATTGCTTCAATTGATGTTCTTGTGTGTATTATTGGTTTAGATTGAGTTGAATTCTAGTGTGGAGCTTGAAGGAGTCATCAAAGTGAAGAAATTTGCAAGGTAAGAATTAGGGTTTTGGGTGATTTGGACATAGAGACTTCAATTGGTTATAATTAGGGCATTAGAATGAAATTGGCTTGATTTTGATGTAATTGAAACAATAAATTGAAAAAAGAAATATGTTGAAATATAGGGTAAAATTCTGTCACTTTAAGGAAGTTAGAGATTGAGTTGTTGTGTATAAATGATCCCTTATGTATACTGAAAGTATATGGTTGATGGAAAAATAAAAAATGAAGAAAATGAGATATAATTGTCCATTTGGTAAAGGTGAAGGGCAATTATGTCCAACCAAGTTATAATGTGTTTAATAATTTTCAAGGCACCGGATAGTGAGTAAAGTTAGATTAAATAACTCCGTAAATAAAAATCGAAAAGTAGTATTTATCTGGGCTTTGCCAATATGGCAAACAAACAAAGAAACAAAGGAAATTATGAGAATAAAGGCAAAACCAATGGCAACTTTAGAGGATAAAATTTTCTAGGAAACTTCAAAGGAAAAGGTAAAGGGAAGTCAAATTTCAATAATCAGAACAAGTCAAAAATCATATGCCAAATATGCTTCAAATAAGGACATGGAGCCTTGAAGTGCTAGAATAGGTTTAATGAAGAATTTGAGCCACTTGCTCCACAGGCTTGGCTCAGGCACAGAACAATAATCAATCACAAGCTACAGCTTTTGTTATAGCACTTGGAACTAAGGCTGCCAATGAAGATCTTGGATGGTATATGGACAGTGGGGCCACTAACCATGTCAAAAACAACAATGGTAACTTGGCAACAAAGTCTAAATATATAGGTAATAATCTTATCACTATTAGCAATGACAATGGCCTTAAAATTTTCAGTACTGGTATTTGCATATTGCAGACCTTGACTTCTCAAAAACTTGAATTAAAACAAGTGTTATTTGTGACTGGAATGACCAAGAATTTAATAAGTATTTCAAAGCTTGCTTATAATTACAATCTGATTATTGAGTTTAATAAACACTTGTGTCTTGTTAAGGATGTGAAGAAGAATGTTCTTCTTCAAGGAATTGCTAAAGATGGACTCTATCAGTTAAGTGCTCCAAAACCCACCCCGCAGTTTTTTATAAACTTTAGAACGGATCTTGACCGCTATTCTATGGATAATTCAAGAGTACTCAATATGCTAGAAATTTTACCAAAATTTCGACAGAGTTTCTCCTATTTTATGGACATTCCAAACCTGAAATTTAAAAAATAGCACTTCTATAAACACAATACTATCAACCAAACTTCCAAACTTCTCATATCTCATCCGCAATTCACTACATCAACATCAATGAAAATTAATACACTTATAACTCATATGTCAACATATTCTCAGTATCTAAGGTAAAGTTATCAAGCTCATGGAATCAAAAGCCCTAAAAAAAAAATATAAATACCATAATACAAATTCATATTCTACAATATAAACATGCTAAATTCCTATAGGCCCAAACGAAAAAAAGAGAGTCCATATATCTTATATGGCTAACAAAATTACATAAAAGGAACACCACATGACCCACTCTAACTAGTTACTGAGCTGAGGACGTCTACTGTCTCCTAAAATGGAAAAAAGTGAAATGGGGTGCGTTTTCATGAAACTCAGTGAGTGGAATAATTTCAAAATAAAATGAGAGAAAATAAAAATGATAATAATAACAATAATAATAATAATATACCTTTAAACCATAAACATCAATCTTAACATAAATACTGTAAATAATTTAAAAGTATCAAAAGAATCATCAAATCTCATTTTAATCATGCTACAAATGAAAGTTTTATAAAATATAATATAATATTATAAACGATCAAGTCTTTAAAATATTACACTAAACCAGTACCTATGGGGGGAAATCTCGTCGTACCCGGAATACCCTCAAGCAGAGCATTAGACGTACTTATTTATATATCGTCTCAAATTCTCGTCTTACACATACGCAGAGCAAATTGGCTCCCAAAGAGCAAAACGCCTATATACACGGCCCAAAGCCTATTTGTATGTATAAATGGGCTCCAAAGGCCTGAATCTCATATTCTAGCTAGTGGAGGAGGGTACTGCCTAGTGGTTTGAAAACTACTTCTATTTTAACCATTATAAACTTATTGAATCTCATCTCAAGCTTTATACTTAAACAAATAAATCATTTAAACATATTTCTATTAATATAAACAATCTATAATATTACTTATAAATGTTTGAGGAGTCAAACTATAATATAAATGTATTTTTTCATAACGTAAAATAAATACTTAACTTAAATATGTCCAAGAATTTAAATTAATAAAGTAAAATAAATAATTTAACTAAAAAAATTGAATATTCATTATGTTTCATAGACTTTATAAAAATGATGCGTAATAAACGAAATCTTTAATATGAAAAATAAACTATATATATACATATATAATATAAATCCCACTCACAAAAAGTGATGATGTTTATCAAAAACGCATTACCAGGATACATCAGGCTCAAGAACCCTCCTAAATGAGACAAGGTGTATATTATTCATTGATAAGGAAATTAATACACAAATTGACGATTCTAATAAAATCTATTACATAAAACATTAACATAATGAGTTATACACTTACCAACTCGTTGGATCGATGCGAACTTTCCGGTATGGGTCCTATTCGTTCCGTAAATTTTCTATGGGTCCTAAAATGAAGAAAAATAATAATTTAAGCCACTAATTTAGTGAATTTTGAAATTATCCTCAAAATCAAGGGTTAGAGTTTTTTTCCTAAAACTTAAATCCCTCAATTTCATAAATTCTAAATTTTAACATAAAATTAACAATAAAAATCTTAAATTAGAGTGATAATCATGCTCCCAAAAGCTTGGATACTCTTTCTCACACTAACTTTCTCTCTCTAAAACCTTGATTGTCTAAATCTCTCTCTAATTAGATAAATCATAATACTAAGAGGTCTAAATCTATGTTTAAAGCATTACCCATAACCTAATCACTTAGAAACATTCATGAGTTAATAAAGGAAGAGAAGAAATTAAAAACAAAAGCCATAAGAAGTTACCTTTGTTTTCTCTCGGCAAGAATACTTAGAGAAGAAGAAGAATTGTGTTTTATTTCCCTTTGGTAGCTAATAAAAAAGGAAGTTGGGTTTTGGTGGGCTTTCGGGGGGAATGGGCTTAAGGCCACTTTTTTTCTTTCTCTTATAAACGTGGCCTATTACAAATTATCTGTCCATTAGATCCCCTGATGAGGACCCCAAGACCTTCCAAGCTTTTATTGCTGTTTTTAGTTGTATCACCTGAAATAATGTAACCAGAAGTAAGTGACATTATTCCAAAATTAGTGGATGGCTCCATATTTCTTACCATTGTTGGTTGATTCTTTATACCCTATTGGCATGAGTCTAAGTACATGTTTGCCTTTGCAATTAGCAGATGGGGGTTTGCTTATGTTATTAATGTTTAGATCCTAGTTAATTGCCATTTTTAATGCATGCTCTATTAAAGTTGAGGATTGAGGGCCAATTTAGAATTATTGAAGTTTTTAAAATATTCATTATTATTTATATTGGAGAAATAATCAATTATGAAAAGAAGTAATTAGATGGTTGGTAAATTATGGTTTTAAAAGGCTACGAGATCTAAAAGTAGCCTATATGCGTTTGGTAAATTTTACTGTAGTAATGCTGTAGAAATCAATATGATTGAAATGAACATTGAATATATATAATCATAAGTAGTAATACTAACAGTAATAATAATAGTAGTAGTAATAATAATAATAATTGATAGAAAAAGTGGGTTTTCGGGTTAACGAGTTTTAAATTTATTTTGTTAATGGGAATCAGCACTTGGGTCTCGTCTTGGTTGGGCTTGTTTGGTGGAGCCTGGGTCTTCTCTTCTTTGATGGCTATGATAGAATCTGTAAATCACAAGTAGGACTTATCGTGATGATCTTGCCAGGGTGGGTTCCGACGAAAACTCTTCGATACTTAAGTCATAAAAAATCTCAATGAAGAGGAGAAATTTGATAAAAAAAAAAGAATAACAAATAATTCTTCTAATTTTTTGGGGCATTCCCTGCTTCAGTGTCTTTTTCTCTTTTTAATAGTACTGATCTTCAAAGGACCTTCGGGTATTCTACCTCTGTTGTGCTTGTGACAGATGCCAAATATCATTATACTGTGCGTTTAACACACATCAAATACATTTTGTTATGTATCTGACACACTCTAAATATCTTTCTGACGTCCATTTTGGGCATATTCTTGGCATTTTCCTTATACTTGTCTTTGTCGGTGGATTAGGTTAAGAGTGAGGCTAAGAAGAATCTGCTCAGATCGGTCTTTTGATAATCAAGTCTTGTTCGGCTTTGAAGTATTTCGAGGTCTTCTTAAGAGATCTTCTAGTGACTTGGCTATATTTGTTCGACAAACAGTCATTCTGTTATAGTGTCTGTGTTTGATCACGTTCTTCGAGATGAACCAACCTAGTTAGTATTCGAATGGCAGTTTTTGTTTCATTACAACCTGTCATACCGAGTAGGTGCTTCAATCTGCAGACTTGGTCTCTTGAATTCGAACAGATCCTAGACAGTCTAACCTTGCCAAGACCTACCTCGATGACTGTCACCGTGGGCTCATCCTCCTAGTGGGCTGTTCTGCAAAGAGTAGTGGGCTTCGGGAGAGGCTGTCTCTTGGGAAGTTTTCTTACTGGGTCCTTTGGATTCGAATTCTTCTTGGGCTTGGAGACTCTAGGCCCAAAGGTGTTTTTCGAAAGGGAACAACAGTCCACCAATTTCTAGTTTTTGATTTATTCAAAATTGAAAAATCTATTCAGATTTGGTTGGTTCGGACCGTCCTCTTAATCTCCGTTGGATTTTTTCACCTTAGTTAGTTTGTCGCTTTGTTTAAGCTGGTCTGAATGGATTTTATAGAGTAAACTATCTTTAAGTGCTTTGGTCGTGGTTGGGGATGTTAGAGCTGGTTGATTTGGTGTGATGACGTCATAGCTGCTTAATGGGTTTCTATAACGTGCTGTGGCTTCTCCCAAACTTTTCTACAAATAATGATGATGAGTCTTCTTAAGTGTTATCCTCGATCTATGTGAAAATTATTTTGAACAAGGAACTTACCCTCAGTCATCAATCTGTTATGGATCGTGTGGCTAGAGCTAGCTGAGACCTAAGAGTCATGTCCTTTTCATTTTTTAGAGTAACGTTTAGTTGATCAAAAAATAATCTGGACCATTGATCTGCTAGATCCAATGGTCTAAGTCACTATTCCTTGGAAAGACGGACATTTAATGATCTTGGAAATCTGAAACGTCGTGCCTCCTCATCTTAATAGGGCTTTTTTCGGTTCTCAGCAAATCTTGTCCGTCTGTTTAATCTAGACGATTTGGATTTTTCTACTATTTTCTATAAATAGCTTCTTTTTTCTTCCTTTGGTTTTTTATTCTACATTTTTCTTTATTGCTGCCATTTTGCTTTGTTGGTGTTTCATTAATGCAAAGGTGTTTTCCCTATCTGGTGGTTCTTAGTTTGCTGCCTTTTTTTTTGTTTTCGATTTCTACGTATCCCTTTGGTGAGTTCTCCCCTTTTTTCACCTCTCTTCTCCCGTATTTTTTTAAATTATTATTATACTCTGCCATTTGTAGTATGTTTAGGCCATTTTCTGGGTTTCTGTAAATGTTTCCTTGTTTTGGTTGTTTCTGTTCTTTGCTTTGACGTCTATTGCCCATTTTCCTTTGTTTGCCATTTTTTGGGCATGGTTGATTTGTTTCTATCCTTACCCTATAGTGTCTTTAGTTTTTAGGAAACTATCCTATGTTTCAATGGCATCTAGAGATGATTTAGGTCTCCCAGTTGTGAATATGGTTGAGGAGAAGGAGGAAGAAATGTCCTCAGAGGTCTCATTGGTCCGTATAGGTAATGAGGCTAAAAGCAGTAGGTGGGCGTCCACGTCAATAAGTGACATACACTCTTCTTCAAGAATGGCCATTAGGGAGGCCGAGCTGATTTCTGGTTTTAGAGAGTGTGAGGGTAATGATCCAAAAAATCCTGATGGGGCTGGTGATGTAGAGGTGGTAAGGTTTAAGCTAGATACTAGATATCGTATGTCTTGCCTAAATGAGGCTGACCCGGGCCACCTTAGGAACAACTATAATATCATAGAGTCGATCACCTTTAGGTTACCCTCCGATAAGGATTACCCAAGCAACTGTATTAATGGCGAGGTGGCCATTTCTGTAGAGTTTTTTTAGGCTGAGACTCAGGCTTTCCATGCAATGCTATTTTGCCAAGATGCTGACCCATTTAGAAATAGCTCATTCCTAGCTGAGCCCCAACTTTTGAAGAGTTTTAGTAGATCTGTACATTCTATAGGCAAGGGCAGGGCAGTCTTCCCACATTTTCAAGAATTATGCTACCTGTACTACTTCAAGAACAACACTAAGAACCAAAGGGGCTTCTATTACCTCTCCTTCCATGGCTTCTAAAACCCAGTCTCTGGTCGTCCTTCCTTGGTGAAGGACTAAAAGGGGGAGTAGTTTTTTGCTGGGGGAGAGTGGTCAAAGGGTCCCCAAGAGAGATGGGGGGGAAGGGGTTGTCCTTAATGATTTTTCTTTGGACGGCGTAAGTCCTCATCTTTCTTGTACTCAAAATTCTTTTGTTGGATTTTTTTTTGGCTAACATTCTTAATTTCCTTTTAATGACCTGGGCTACCAAATATGAGGTATCCGAGTAAGCACTCAACTGGATAATTGCCGTACTTCAGTACGTTTACCCTATTCAAGAACTGCTGTCGTCGAGTAGTCTTATTGAGTCGGGCCTTTTTTCTTCTGTACCGCACCAATTTTGTATTCTAGTAAGCTCGTTACCCTTTACCTTGGATTTATTCTTTGATTTCTTCTTAAGCTCATACTATACATCACGTATACATCACATAGGAATTTGTAATCAGGGCAGTAATGAAATGAGGAAATAGAGCCAGACTGAAGGCTCTTCCACTTCAGGTGGTCAAGGTTCTTTAGACCCTAACAGTATTATGGGGCTGCTGTTTAGCTCCAGCTCGGGAGGGAACCGAGTGAGGAGGTTATACCAAAGGAGGGGGTCATCAGGCCAAGCTGTCAGGAAATAGGCACCAGAAGAGAGAGTTGCGGTGGGCATGCCTGCCTGGGAGGAGAGACAAGCTTAGAGTGGCTCTCAGAGGAGAGGGTGGGCTTCTATTCAGACTCCCCCATAAACGCAAGACACCCTGTCCCCAAAACTCAAGGCAGAGGGTGGGGCTTACCGGTTCGACCTTCAGGACTAGATACTTTAACTGGCCGAGCCACAAATGAGCTTAGTTCCAGAAGACTGGAGGGTCCTCTGTCCCACGATCCTCCATTTCACATGTCTTATTTCATAATGGTCCCGGAATTAAGGGAGGACTTAAACTTTCTACTTCCAATGATGCGAGAGATGGAGAGGTGCTTGACCCAGCGTAGGTCACGTATCCTTATTGGACCCTATTATAGGGTTTAATGCTGCTATTGGGTCTGCTCTGGATGTAAGTCTCTCTCTCTTCTTCTTTCTCTTCTTTTTTTCCTCTTTCTAACTCGTTCTCACCTTTTTTTTACTTTTCGTACAATCTACTTTTCTCCTCCTCGGTTCTGAGCCGAGATACTGACACGATAATCTAGACCCAAAGGGCAGAGGATGATCTTGCTCGATCCAGAATTGAGATAGAGTGGGCCAAGAGAATCGCCCAGTAAGAGAAGAGAATAACAAATAAGGCTAGAGCCAAACTGGAGGAGATGATGCCAGCCCGTGCTGAGGAGAATAATAAGTTGTCAGAGCTTGATCATCAGAAGAGGTTGGTCGAGTAGAAGATGATCAACTCTTTGGCCATGGCAGAGTGCCGTATTTCTGAGCTGACGCACTGAAACTAGGAACTCGATAATCATCTTACGATGGATAGGTGAAAGAAGGAGCTGATGGAGCAGAACAGGAATTCCTTGGTAACCCAACTTGAGTAGCAGAGGAATCAATGGTCTGCTGGTCATGATAAAAGCTTCCGCCGAGAAGTAATGGAGGGGATTCTAAGGTTGATCAACCTCTTCGATGACCACTACCTAGAGATTGACCTTTAGTGGCTATGGGCCATAGCCACTGGTGGCTCTTTCCATGAAGAGGGGACCTATAGGGCTCATGATGATGAAGAGGCATCAGTGCCTTCTAGCATTGGTGCTGATGCTAATGATGCTGCCCTGGTCAATGTACCTGTCGCTACTAGTGGTGTTATAGTTTAGATACTAGCGAAGTTGCCCTCCTACAGACTAGGACCAGATTACCGGTGCTACTGTTGCTCAGTCTTTATGGCCAGTTAAAGCTTCAGTCAATCCTTTTACCATAGCCAATTCTTTGGTCGACATCAATCCCGGAGCAATTCCCGTTGTGGATTTGGAGGTGCCCGACGCAGCCCCAGCAGTATGAATAATCGCCTTCTCATCCACATTCTTCTCTTTCTCTTCCCCTCATAGAGTTTAGAATTTTCATAGTGTTTAGGTCTTCTTGTAATAGAACTTGTAATATTCTTGACAAATTGATGCAAGTGTATTTTTTGTTCTTTCAATACTTGTACAGATCTGTACCTTATAACCTGTTTGTAGCGATTTTGTTTTCTCGTAATAAAAACACGATAATATAGCCATACCACTTATAGAATAAAACCTGTAAACAAGTGTTAGAATAACTGGGTTGTTCATAATAATCATTATTTCAGTAGAGATGATCCACTTATGATAATAAGACTTGAAATAAAAGCTAACTGTACTATCGAACAACCTACGTTGGGGTCGAACAACTCTTCTATGGCCGTAAAGTATTAAGCTTGGTCGCCCGAACACTAACAATAATCATGCAACTTAATCTTCCTTGAATAATTTGAAGTAAAGAATCACTCGGCTCGCTTTGGCGAACAGATTTGGCTAAATGACCATTAATAACAAATGCCATTTTATAACTAGATCAGCGCAAGGATAAAAATATACATCCAATTCTTTGGGAGTTATCAGATAACAGTTAGCTTAGTGTGAAAATATAACAGTAGTTAGTAAAAATCAAGGTAATAACCGGGCCGTTGTTGTGATTGAAATTATCCTGCAAACACTCGGGAGTTATATAAAAAATAATGCCTCACCTGGCAGAGGTTCGACTAAGTAGTGGTTAACAACAAAGTGGGTATGATATAATATAGCTGGCCCGACGTGATGACACTAAATGGGCAACATGCGACCACTTGGGAAATCGTTGAAAAACAATGGCTGGCTCAGAGTAACAGTTTTGATCGAGCAGCTTGTGGCAGTTTAAAGGGGATCGGATCGGCGTAATAACGTTGAACAATGTGTTATGGGTGTTGTGGAAATGCCATAGTCATACCATAGAAAGGCCGCGGTCAAACCCTCTTCATTAGGTGTCGTGGAGTAACCCATGGTGATGCTGCAGAAATGCCAGTCCTTGCCCTACTGAGCTATCCTAATTATCCTCGCGAGCGTTGAATTAGTAATGGTTGGATGCCTTGTGGGCGTCAAACCTAGTAAAGGTGAATTTTCGAATCTATGATGGTAAGAACCCCTTTAGAAGGTGTCGAACCAACCGTGATGAAGTGACCATTAGGCATTAAACCTAGTATGGGTGAAAAATCAAACAAACGATGGTGAATTCCCCTTAGAGGGTGTCAAACCAACCGTGGTGAAGTGCCCTTTGAGCGTCGAACCTCATAAGGGTGAAATGTTGAACCAACGATGGTGTAACGGGTGTCAAACCAACCATGGTGAAGTGGTGATAATATGATGATGCAATGGTAGAGATGATAATGTAAGGTGATGACATCATGATAATGATGATGTTATGATGG
The DNA here is from genome assembly GCA_946807835.1 of Ailanthus altissimus. NCBI lineage: Eukaryota > Viridiplantae > Streptophyta > Magnoliopsida > Sapindales > Simaroubaceae > Ailanthus > Ailanthus altissimus. The sequence goes on along the minus strand of OX327697.1, from coordinate 14,693,256 downwards.
GATGATGTGATATGATGATTTAAACGATTCGAGGTGTACCTTTAGAAGGTGTCAACCTACTTAGGTCGACCCAGATAGTCTGTTCAAAATAGTTCTTGCAAGGCTTTTGTTAGGTGGTCCAAGGGTAACGCTCGTGAGTATTCCATTCCATATTCTGAGTGGTTTGTTTTCCATGGAGATACATGTAAGAACGTAAATATTTTTATTAAGAATAGTGTTCGTATATAGAGAATAATCGTTATGAAAAGAGTAAAACATAATTTAAGAATAATATTTCTTTAGTAGTTTGGCAATCCATGGCTTTCTCACGACTCGCCTGTCTTCTTCTTCGAGCTTATAGGCTCCTCTGATGCGCCTAAGGACTTTGTACGGCCTTTCCTAAGTTGGGCCAAAAACCCCGTCTGCTGGATTCCTTGTGTTGAGCACTACTCTTCTCAGCACTAGGTCTCCCTTTTCGAATTCTCTGGCGTTGACCCTCTTGTTGTAATATCTGGGGGTCTTTTGCTGGTACGCTGCTACTCGGATCTAAGCCTGATCTTTGAGCTATTCGACCGAATCCAATCGTCCTTGTATCAACTTGTTGTTGACTGCCTTAGAGAAGTTCAGCACCTGGTGAGTTGGGATTCCTATCTCTGCAGGAATTACCCATTGCTCCTAAAAGCTAACGAGAACGGTGTCTCTCCTGTGACTGTCTTGCTAATTGTTCGAAGTGCCTATAGTACTTTTGGCAGCTCTTCTACCCATGCTCTATTTCTCTTTGTCAATTTCTTTTTAAGCAGCCTTTTGACCAACTTGTTGGAAGATTTACCTAACCGTTGGTCTTAGGATGGGTATGAGAGGTGAATAATAATCGCACTATAAGCTGTTCGTAGAAGTTCTTGAAGCTGTTGTTATCGAACTACTTCCTATGGTTGGTGATGATAGTGTTGGAGATCCTGTGGTGGCATATCATATTTCTCCAAATGAAATCTTAGACACTTTTCTCCGTTATCTTTAACAGCAGCTTAGCCTTGATTTATTTGGTGAAGTAGTCGACTGCCATGACCACATATTTACAAGACCCTTTTCCTCTGGGCAAGGTTTGCTCAAGTCAAACCCCACTGAGTGAATGGCCAGGGTCCACTCATTCTGCTCAGTTCTTCCGCAGGTGCTTGAATCTTGTCTGTGAATCTTTGACATACATCGCAGTGTTGAACCAGGCTTTTAGCATCCTGTTAAGTAGTTGACTAGTAATACCCAGTCTTGAACACCTTGTGAGCAATTGCTTCTATCCCGGAGTGATTACTATAGACCCCCTCGTGGATTTCTTTAAGGACTCATTCCACCTCTAGTGGACCTAGGCACTGTATATAGGGGTGTAAGAAACCTCTTTAGTATAACACGCCGCCGATTATAGAGTACCTAGCTGCTTAGTGTGTAATTCTCTGAGCTTATTTTCTGTTGGTCGAAATTGTCCCATTCAAAATATAGTCTCTAATGGGGTCCATCTAGCTTGGTTCTAACTTGATTTGCATAACTTGTTCTTCTTCCTGGATGATGAGCTTTATTATGAGTTCCATAAGGACCGTTCGGGGCAACCAAGTGACTTTTGCTGATGCCATTTGAGCAATGATATATTGCTCGATGATTCTTTTTTCTTGAAATCAATTCTACTTGTACTTCTTGGAACTAGCTAGCTAGGCTCCTTACCTTTGCTAGATATGTGGCCATTCTCTCATTCCTAGCCTCAAAGCTGTCGTTGACCTGATTCACCATTAACTGGGAGTCGCTCTTTATTAATACTTCCTTTGAATTCAGCGCCTGAGCTACTCTTAACCTGGCCATGAGGGCTTTGTATTCTGCCTTATTTTTCGGCTTTGAACCCGAAGCAGACTGCATAGCTGACCTCATCTCCTTCAGGGCTTACCAGAACGATCCCCGCTCCACTTCTTTGTAGGTTGGATGTCCCGTCAATGTAGAGTAGCCATTTTTTCAAAACGGGGTCGGTGGCTTGGGCCCTCATCTCCTCAAACCTTATCGACTCGCAAGTGCACTCAGCTACAAAGTTAGCCAAGGCCTACCTCTTGATAGCTGTTCAGGGTTTATAGTGGATGTCAAACTCGCTCAACTCAGTGGCTCATTTAACCAGTCGGCTAGATAGGTCTGGTTTGTGTAGGATCTTTCTTAGTGATAGGTTAGTCCATACAATGATAATGGACACCTAGAAATAGGGCCGTAGCTTCCTTCCGAACACAATCAAGGCTAGAGCTAACTTTTTAGATGGAGTGTATCGACCTAGTTTTTGAAGAGCTTGTTTACCAGTCTAGTTTTTCAAGAGCTAACTTCATCCACATAGACTTCTATATTTCTACTGATATAGTTTTTGAAGAGCTTGTTTACTAGTCTCTGTAGGTAGCCCTAACATTTTTTAATCCAAACGGCATTACCTAGTAATAGTACGTCCCTTGGTGGGTGACAAATGATATTTTTTCCTGGTCGGGGGAAAATATCGAGATTTGATTATAGCCGGAGAAGGCATCTATGAAGCTTAGCAGCTCGTGTCTAGCCGTGGCATCTACAAGCTGGTCGATCTTCAAAAGGGGAAAACTATCATTTGGACATGCCTTATACAGATCGTTAAAATCTACACACATCCTCCACTTCCCATTGGCCTTTTTCACCATTACCATATTGGCCAACAAGTCAGGGTAATGGACTTTTCTAAAAAATCTACTATCGACAGGTTCTCTACCTTTGTTGCCACAACCTTGTTCTGCTCTTGGTTAAATATTCTCCTCTTCTGGTTAACTGGTTAGGATGTGGGGTTGATCGTCAACCTATGGGAAGCCAGTTTTGGATCGATCCCAAGCATATCCTCGTGGGACAAAGCGAAGACATTTGAAAATTCATGAACCAGCCGGGCCAGCCCTTCCTTGACCTCTGGCTTCAACTGGGTTCCCACCCTAACCACTTTCTCAGGTTCTTCAGCTCTGACCCATAAAACCTGTAATTCTTCTACTTGCTCTAAGAATTTGTTGACTTCCTTCCTTTGTTTGACAGTGGAAATACAGAACATCTTCTTTGCCGTTACTGCGTAACAACTCTTAGCTACCTTCTAGTCCCTTGATACTACTCTGATTCCATCCCCTACCAAAAATTTTAGTTTTAAGTAATGAATGGATAGGGCAGCGTTTGTGTCCACTATGAATGGCCGCTCAAGAAGGATCTTGTATGGAAAAGGTTGATCGACCACCACGAATTTAGTCATCAAGGTTTTATCGTTGGGCTTCTATCTTATAGTAAGTGGTAAGGCTACTACCCCGATCGGCATCACACAACCGTTACCAAACCCCTGTAGTAACGTCTGGGTCCCTTCTATGTGCAGGTTCTAAATTTTTAACTCATCCAAAGTCTCCTTAAAGATTATATCAATCGAGCTAACCAAGTCAACGAATACCTTATTCACATTCTCCTTGCTATTAGCACTTCTATCATAAGTGCATCATCGCGAGGATAACTGACTCTCCGTGCATCATTCCCTGTAAACATGATCAGCACCTTCTGCTACAACCTAAGCTTCTTGGGTAGATGAGCGTTACACATAACTTAGTATGCCATCATTAAGTACTTGAAGTAGTTTTTCAGTTGTTTGTTTGATTCTCCTGCCAATGTGGGTCCATAAAAAATAATTGTGATAGGGTTAGAATTCAATCCATGGGCTGCTCAGTGGTTGTGAGCTGTTAATTAGCTTGGAACTTTTCCAGGTACCCATTCTTTATTAGAGCATCGACTTGCTTCCTCAATTTAAAGCATTGCCCCATGGTATATCCTCGCCCCTTATGCATATCACACCATTTCTTCGGGTCTGTTTGTTGCTCTACTTCATTTCCTCTGAAATTCCTGTACAGCAGCCCCCGGTTTTGAATTGCTTCATAGATGTCTCTGAGTGGCAAAGCTAGGGGGAGAAAATTCTCAACACGAGCCACCCTTTTCTCTCTAGCTGGATGTTCATCACAGTTCCTCGAACTTTGAGGCTGCCCAAGAGGGTTACCTAGGCAAAATCTATTTTGCCAGTCTCTCTGGTTTCCTAGCCCATTGTTTGACTTACTATACCTCTGGTTGTTGGGTATATTATGCCAGTTTATGAAATTTCTCCCCTGCGGAGAGTAGTATTCATAGTTCATCCTCCGGTATTTCTATAGAGAAGGTAAAGATCCTTTTTTTCCCCTGTATTTGACTTCTTCTCTGGGCCTGGCTTGTCCTCGAGGCAGTTCGGCAACGGATCTCTTGGCTTCCTCGCCCTCTTCTATTGATATATACTTCAGTGTCTTATTATACGCTGTTGTGTAACTCATGACATTGCTTTCTGTTATGCAGTATCAGAATATATATAACCTAGTCCAGCTGTAAGGGCGTTCAAGACGATGGGCTGATCGAAAGCTCCCAAGGCTATCACCTTTTTATAAAATCTCTCGATGAAATTCTTAAGGCACTCACCCTGCTCTATCTGATCCGTTCAATTACTCCGGATCTTTGGTTGCCTTGCATGAACCTAAAAAATATTGTGCGAACTTCTCGGTCAACTTGTTGTAAGAGGCGATACTGCACTACTTTAAGCCCTTATACCAAGGTAGAGTGGGCCTCTTTAAGTTCATATGGTCGAGTTTGCACATTTAGTCCTGCCTTAGTCTTGCAATTGATAGCAGGTCGGTAATTTTGTCAACATAGTAGTTAGGGTATGTGACTCCCTTGTAAGTAGGCAGGTTAGGGAGTCGAAACTCGCTTGAGAGTCCTATGTTTCTTAACTCATTTGTCAATAGTGATATTCTCTCCTTTCCCATCTTCTTTATGGGAGGCTGATCTTTCTTCTCCTTCTCTACTAAGAGGCTCTCCAACTTTTCCTCCAAATTACGAACCTTGCTCTCAAGGCTTGGCTCTTCCTGTCGATACTGTCGCTGCTCAATAGGCGGCTCTTTTCTCACCGCTTGCTTGAAATCTCCAATGCCTGCCTCTTTTCTCTTAAGTTGCTTGACTTGGCTTGGTTGCTCCTGCCAAATCGTACAAAGTCCCCGATCTATTCCTCCATTATGTCTATTCTCGAATCTCCTCATGAGATTCTCTCCTGCTGCCATTTCTTGCTTCCTTTCATTTACTTCTGATCAACTCAGCCATGAGTTGTCTTAGTTATTCTCTTTCCTCCTTTAGGGTTCTAAGCTCTGGCTGTATTTTAGGTGAAAAATAGCTTTCTATCCGAGGGAAACGCCTATTTCCATGGCCTCTATTCCTGTTTAGGTTTTAGCCTCATTCTCTAGTAACGTGATTTCTGCTCGTAGATAACTGTTCTGACATAGCCTCTCACCTTCTTGGATAGAGCTTTTCGTCTCGACTCCTACAGACAGTGCCAAAACTGTTGACCAAGAAAAAGTGGTTCTTCGAGCCAATGAGCTTTGAATTTATTTTGTTAGCGGGAATCAGCACTTGGGCCTCGTCTTAATTAGGCTTATTTACGGGAGCCTGAGTCTTCTCTTCTTCGCTGGCTATGACAAAACCTGTAAATCACAAGCAGAATTTATCGTGATGGTCTCGCCGAGGTGGGTTCCAGTAAAGACTCTTCGATGCTTAAGTCAGAAAAAATCTCTATTGGGATGGGAGTCTAATAAAAAAAGAAGTAACAAGTGTGTCTAGAATGAAAGGAAGAAAACCTTTTTTCTCTGTGTTAATTCTTCTAATTTTTTTGGACATCCCCTGCTTCAGTATCTTTTTCTCTTTTTTATAATACTGATCTTCATAGGACCTTTCGGGTTTTTTGCCTCTGTTGTGCTCTGACACATGCCAAATATCATTCTGCTATGTATCTAACACACACCAAATATCCTTCTACTGTGCATTTAACACATGCTAACCATCCTTCTGCTGTGCGTCTAACACACGCCAAATATCCTTCTAACATTCATTTTAGACATATTCTCGGCATATTCCTCATACCTGTATTCGTCCGTGGATTCGATTAAGAGTGAGGTTAAGAAGGATCTGCTCGGATCCTTCTTAACGTATTCTGAGGTCTTCCTATGCGATCTTCTAGTGACTTGGCTATATTTGTTTGATAGACAGCCATTCTATCCTGGTGTCTGCGTTTGATCACGTTCTTTGAGATAAATCGACCTAGTTAGTATTTAAAAGGCGATTTCAGTTTCATCACAGCCTGTCATACCAAGCAGGTGCTTCGGTCTACTAACCCGGTCCCCTGAATCCAAACAAATTCTAGACTGTCCAGTCATGTCAGGACCTGCCCTGATGACTGTTATTGTGGGCTCATCCTCGGAGTAGGCCGTTCTACAAATAGTGGTGGGCTTTGGGAGAGGCTGTCTCTTAAGAGGTTTTTGGTTGGGTCCTTAAGGTTCAAATTCTTCTTGGGCCTAAAGATTCTAGGCCCAGAGGTGTTTTTCAGAGGGGGGATAATAATAATAATAAAGTCAAACTATTTCCTATTCTCGTAAGAGAGACTCATTTCTTTCTTTTATCATTGTTAGTTAGCTTTATAGAGAAAAAAAGGTCAAACTATCTCTTGGTCTATCACGATAAACTCATTTTTTTCCTTTTTTTTTCATTATTAATTAGCCATGTACTTTTTTTCAATTTGAGGTTTTTTTCCTTTCCTTGTAGGGTTATTTGTTGTTGAATCAAAAGGTTTATCATCTTGGCCCACACCTTATTCATTGGTTAAGTAAGCCATCTTGCAAAAGACTAGCTCGCTTCCTCCGCCTTGCTTCTCTTTATAAGGCCTTTTGTACCACTTTTGGTATATATTACATTTGTCTGACTAAAACTACTTATGAGGAGTCGTAAAGTACCACCTTGTAGTTAAGGGGTATAGGTCTCATTGTTAGAAATGATACTTACGTGCCATTTTAATATTAATTGTTTAATATTTATACACTAAATATTTTGAATAAAATCGTTAATATTTAATTATATTTATGGTAAGATGCTTATAATATTTTAGATATTGTATGATTTAAAGGAGTTTAGATCTGATTTAAAAGAGTTTAGACCAGGGCTAAAAGTTAGTAATGCTAAAAGTTATAATTGCTAAGAGTTAGCACTACTAAGAGTTAGTAGGTTATAAGAGTCAGCAAAATCTAGAGAGTTAAAGCCTTGTCTGAAATGGGACAAAGACTTGGAAATATATTAGTAATGACATAGTTACAAGGAGTTACAAATAGTGCAAGAAAATGTCATTGTGCAAGTATGTTCTCAAACTTTATGTTCCTGATCTATCTTCATTGATACGGGTTTGTCAATGGAAACCTTATCATATATAATATGTGTATGTCTATATCTAAATGGTCCACATGGTTAATCTCAGCAGACTATGAGCTTAGTGGAAGCTCGAATAGGCTTACGGGTATTCAGTGAGAATGGACACTGAACAGACTTAATGAGTACCTCCAATAGACATCCCATAAAGTCGTCAATAGAGGGTCCTTTCGAGTTGAGTAGTATTTGTGGTCCTTTAACTTGAGCACCATGGTGGGCTTAGGAGTGATCCACCATATTTAGGTTCTACACATGTCAAAGACCTTTCATGGTCTGACTACTAGGTGTCGCTGGATATGGTCCAATGCTCATAGAGTTCAATGTGTGTAGATATGAGTAAGTTGTTGATAAGCGTAATTGTATATATTATTTTCACTCCCTTAACTTGGTTAATTACTCATCTTTATAAAAATATTAGTCTTTTTATATGTTTAATTGTTATTTTGTAGATTTTGAGTCAATGGAGTAAATAGGGATGAAAATATAAAGAAAACAATACAAAAAATCAAAATTGCTACAGGTCCATGAACAATGATATGCTACAGTGGTGAATGGTACCTCATAAAAAGTGTGCATAAACAGTACGTGAACAGTTATTTACGTTATAGTAAAAAAGAAATACAACTCCAATATTTCAATCAATCTTTATATAAAGGCAACTTGTTTCAAACCTAAAGAATACACAACTTGGGCTCTTAGAGCCATAACACATAAAAAAAGATAATTTTAGAGAGAGAAGTAAGAGGAACTCAAAAAAGCAAGAAATTATTAGCGAATCTTTAGTTTATCAACCAACTGCGAATTGATGTCTATACTGGTTTGCTTTTGGTTGTATCATGTTTATTTTATTTTTTAGCCATAATTCTCTTGTTACCTGAGCTAAATTTATTTTCTAGGGTTATTACTTGAACTCAATATGTGTGCTTAATTGTTGGATCATTTTAATATTTATTTGAATTCAATTCTCTATTATTTAGATTATTTGTTCTTAGTGCTTTATTATATCTTATCAATATTATGATTGAATGGTAATACTTTGATAAACTCGAAAGACACATCACTAAATTTAGACCTAGATAATTTAATGCATGATTATAGAGTAACGTAAGTTCATATGCAAGTTTTAAATTAAGATAAGAATATACCTAATTGACATGTATAGTCAATAAGACTTGTTCTTAATGAATCTTAATTTATTACAAGTACCATAGGAATATAAATATTTGATAAATTAATATATACTTGCATGACCATAGGAGAGGCTTGTGGATATATTCATGTCTTGACCAATAATAAGAATTGAATTATGTTAATATTAAAAGGATTAATCTTTAGAAAACATATTGAAGGAAAGTAATTAACCCTATGCTTTCTCTATCTTGTTATCTTTTTTATTTACTTGAGTTGTGTCATTTATTTTATGCACTTTATTTAAATTTATTACAATTTAAGATTTAATTTTTCAGAATAATTACAAAAAATATATAATTTAGTACTTTGCAAAAAATAAAAATTATCCATGTAGGTTCGACATCCAACTTAAAAGTTCCTTTATTACTTGTTACAATAGAGTATACTTACGCTTAATTTTGTGCTTAGAATACACACAATAATTGTATATCTTGATGCCCCGAGATTCTATTTCAAAAAATCTTATGGCCATAAGCAATAAGCATAAGAAAGAGTTTTCCGTGGGATAAATAATATCGCAAAAGTATTTGCGGATATTGTTAAGAAATACGAATCTGAAGATAGGTTCACAGTTAAGTATATGAAGATTTGACGGTGATGATCTATGTCTTCACTCTTCTAGGATATAAATGACAGAGGGATTATATGAATATGTATTAACCTTAACTTGTGTGGTTCAATGCGTCGTATTGTTATTTTTATAATGTGTGTGTAGGAAATTATTTATGGACTTACAGAAGAGTTTCATATGATAAACGGGGGTGAACTTAGGGGGGCTCACTATATGAAGTATACTCATTAAGCACTGGGGTAGAGCATCAGATCGAATAGTTCGATTTGGGAAGTTCTCAAAAAGCAAGGATTTTAAGGTCTCTTGGGAAGCCGATAAGGTTTAAGTGTTAAGTCCAAAATGTTGGCAAGTGGGACTTGTCACTTCATCCATTTAATTGGTTGCCATATGTCATGCCATTAATTTGTAATGGCATGACACGTGGCATGTGAATGGTAATTTATTTGCTACCAATTGAAATTGAAATTGAATTCGGCCAAAATACAATTCTTTAAACAAATATATTTTTCTTGCTAATTGATTTGTCATGCTCAGTAAATAAGTATGTGCTGACCATATTTCATTTAAAGTAAACAAGGCCTTGTCATGCTTTATTAGCTAAGCATGAGGGGGCTTTCATATATAAGCTTCTTGCCACTAATTTCCCTTTCCATTATGCTAGCATATTCACTTACCACTAAGCTTAATATTTACAAGCATAATGTGACCAAATAGAAGCATTGTCATATTTATGGAAATTGGCCACTAATTATAATCTAATTGGCTGAATTGAGTGGCGCAAAAGGCCATATAAAATGTGCCTTTATCAATTGTTATGACAAGGGTGTTAGAGGTAATTTATATAGCTAGTTAGTAAGAGTTACTAAATAGATTAATAAAATAGTCTATTGGCTGAGAATCAAAAGAAGCAAGGGTTGCTTCAACAAATCCTGCTGAGATAGGAAGCTACCATTCTAGTTCAAGAAATTCCACAATGTCTTCAATTAGAATTGTTTAAAGCACGCTTCAAGGGTGAGCTCCCTTTTATCTTATAAATGTAATGTAATGTGTATTTTTATATTCTACTGCGTATATTTTGCATGTGAGACATGTAAAATTAAAAATTAGAATGCATACATTCACCTTATGCACAACACACTAACACTCAATACCGGTCCTTGGTATATAGAGGATGCAGTGGGGTTATTTTTAAAGGGTCTAAGCTATAATGGTTTCCACTTCTTATTTATTTACTTGAATCGTTTAATAAGTATTGTAAGGATATAAAGGAAGATCCCCTAGTTCAGCATTATTTAACTTGTGGGGGGTCATATACCTTACAGATAAGAACTGTAGCAATCACCAATCTGGTCCCCTACCTTATAAAGTAGCTAGATGGTTGTGTTAGGATATGTGTTTACGTGTCATCCCTGTTTGTGTAAATAATTATTTGATAATATTTATACAATGTATATTTTATTAAATCACAATACTCTTTATTAATGGTAATGATACTTGTCACATTATGGACACTATATGATCTAAAAGGGTTTAGATCTGATTTAAAGAAGTTTCGAACAATGCTAAGAGTTACAAAGTTGAGGGTTATAAATATTAATAATTAGTACTGTTAAAGGTTAGCAGGTTATAAGAGTCAGCAAACTAAGGAGTTAGAACCTTGTTTATGATGGGATAAAGACCTAAGGGTACACTAGCAGTGACATAGTTGCAAAGGGTTGTAATAGGTTTTAGAAAATGTCATCATGCAATTTGTTCTCAAATACTGTATTCCTGATCTATTTTCACCAATGTAGGTCTATTGGTGAATCTTTTTTATATAGATCAGTGTATGCCTATATCTGTAGGGTACAAATAGTGGTTCTTAGCTGACCATGAGCTTAAAGCTCTTATAGGCATACGAGTATTTAATTAGGACTGAATACTGAATAGACTCATGAGGAGCCCAATAGATATCCTATGAAACTGTTAACAGTAGGTCCTCTCAAATTAAGTAGTATATGTGGTCTTTTGACCTAAGCCCCACGGTGGACCTGTGGGTGATCTACCATACTTTGGTTCTACGAATGTCAAAGACCTTTCACGGTCTGACCATTATATGTTGTTGGGTGTGGTCCGATGCTCATAGACTCTAGTGTGCGTAGATTTTGGATCTATGAACTCACATAGGTGAGTTGTATATCCGATGCTTCGAGATTGTATATTAAAAAGTCTTACAGCCGTGAGCAATAAATCTGGGAAAGAAGTTTCCTATAGGGTTGAACAATATAACAAAAGTGTTTGTTTATATTGTTCATCGAGATATGAATCTAGAGATAAGATTGGATGAGCATATAGGGATTTGATGATGCTGATCTATATCCCCGCCCATCTAGGGTGTAAGTGATGGAAGGATTATACGTAGCATTTTGACCTCAACCTTTATGGTCTAACGAGCTGATTTGTAATACCCATGACGTGTGCATGGGGCATTAATCATGGACTGATAGAATAGTTCTATTTGATGAATCAGACGTGGAATTAAGGAGTCCCGTAATATAAATTATACTCGTTGTGCACTGGGGCAGAGTACCAGATTGAATAGTTCAATCTAGTAAACTCCAACAAAATTGAATATTTGTTTCAGGAACCCTCGAGATACGTGTATATAAATCCTTAAGTGTTAAGTACAATTAATTGGATAACAATTGTTGTTGATCAATTAAATGGTGATACATGATGCATAGTAAGCCTTCGGTTAAGTTAACTTAAGTGTGAATTTGGTAGGACCCACTTTGGGTTGAATGAGGGCTTAAGGGTAATATCTCATAATTAATTATTTAACTGTTAAATAATTAAAACATTTATTTATTTAATTTGAATAAATAATTAAAATAATTTATTTAATTGTTAAGTAAATTATTAACTTAACTATGGTTAATAGTTAACCAAATAGTTAAAGTTAAATTAAGATATTTAGTTAACTAAACTAGGGTTAAGTTAGTTAATAATAATTAGGTTAAAAACCTAAATATCTAACTAAACTTAAGGGTTAAGTTTGCTAACTAAGCTTAAGTTAAATATTAACTTTGGTTTGGTTAATTTAACTATAGTTAAATCAAACAAATATAATTTAATTAAAAGCAAAATATCACATATATATAATGTATATGTGTGTGGTCAGCCATATGTGTGCAAAACAAATAGAAAGAGAAGAAAATTTTGTTTTTCGCTTCTAAGTACTAGAAACAAAAACAAAGAAAGACCTATTTTCATCTTCTCCATTTTGTTAACAATACTCGGCCATTATACAAGCATAGATAGAAATATTTTGTTATTTAAGTGTTGAATTAGAACAAAATATTAATTGCTTGTAGTGTATAAAATTGTTCGAAGGGTTGAACATTAGATTAAAAGTTAATATAGGGTTTAAGAAGTTAAACTAAATTGTTGGATTTCAAACTAGTGTCTAGTTAATTAAGCCCACTAAATTGATCACTAGAACTGGCTACAAGCATCACTTTGAGCAGACTCTGAATAATTAGTCCAAAGGCTTCAAAGGTAAAATTTCTCAATCTCAGTTTTAATTTGATTAAAATAGATTTTAAATATGTTAATTATTGATTTAGACTTTCGCTGCGTATATATATATATGTGTGTGTGTGTGTGATGCGTATGTATTAATGTATGAACACAAATACCACATGTATTCATCATAGATAAATCGACACTTTCAATTGGTATCAAAGCATATTTTGTGTTGATTGCGATGTTTTGAGTGTTGGATATGTATATGAATTGGTTCTGGGGCTCAAATGGTGCATTTCAAGTGTTGAAATGCAGGATTGGATCAAATGAGCTGCTGGAATGCCGCAGTGTACATGTCTAACGCTACAGCGTTGAGGCCTGGGGCGCTAAGGTTTCTAGGCCCCAGCACCACAATGTTCATACTTGGCACCGCAGCGTTGGGGGTTCTGCCCCTTAGTGCTGCAGAACTGGGAGCCCAACGTCGTGACATTCGTATAGTACACTCAATAATTAATTTTTTTAATTATTTGAAAAATTAAATAATCATGTGGAGTTTGTAAGATACAATGATAAGAGTTATTAGTCTGTATTATAAACTGTGATCATTTTTCTCTGTGTTGGTAACCACAATAGAAGCCCTACTGGTAGGGTTAATTGTGTTTACACAAATAAATGACTGATTGAGAAATTACCTAGGAGCCAGTGTATAAAAATCTCTATTAATTCGATTGAATTTTATTATATTATGAGACAGTGTTTTAAATAGTTCGTCTTGTCAATACAGTGTTAAATCAGTCACATCAGTCCTTTCCCAAGATCACTACAATGTGAGGGATTTGGTCGGCGTCATTTGGTCTTTACCGGTTAAACATGAGATGAGACAAATATTTGTGAAAATATTACCATAGATCACAATAGTGTGCGGGTAGTATCAGTAACATATATTTGTTAATTGATAAGTTAATTTAGAATACACTTACCCAAGATCGCTACAGTGTGTGGATAAAAGGGTATTTAAGATTAGGGTTAAAAGTTATATACGATGCAATTAACAAGAGTTGTCTATCTTTTGGGTTTACAAAGGCCTAAATCGTTACAGTGTGTGGCTTGAGTAATATGCCAATGAGGTCCACTTCTCACTGTATAGTTTAAAATAGTTTAAGCTGTAGTTATCATATTTGAGATACTAAAGGGATTACATAAAACAATGGAATAGCGTTTTAAATTAAAAAATTGAATAATTGTTATATCCATGATTTAAAATATTTTATTAATGATTTAATAAATTTATGTCCTCTAAAATCTTTAATTTTGTTTTTGTTTTGAGAAGATCTAATGGTATCTGCCAACCTTTCGTTTCACATACTTGATGCACACCAACTTAAGGGTGCAGAAAATTATTCAGATTAGCTTATGAATCTATGAATTGTTCTAGATTCAGAAAAACTCAGATAAGAACTGTTCATCATTGAAAATCCCCAAACAAAATCTAGCCACGCCCATCTTAACAATCTCCCAAAAATGCTAAAAATAATATTGCATGGTAACCATCCAAACTCGAAGCCTTAAACGGCCCCATAAAGAATAGAGTCGTATGAATATCATCTTTTGTAAACTTAAAAAATATATCAATAGCCTTTGCACATCCCTAAGACGTGGTCGCATGGCATCAAACACATCTATAAACATGTTGTCAATAGACTGTAAGGACTAAAACAGACTATAAAATCATCCTGAATAATTCTAAAGATTATTGATCCATCTTCACATCAATCTCTTTCAACCGAGAGCAACCTTGAAATAGTTTTTTTTTCTTAACGACCTAAAGCTTTTTGATGTATGAACTTAGTTTTTTGATAACCCTAAGAAAGCCAATCAGTCCTTGCAAACTAAAATAAAAATGTCTCATTTATGGACTACAACTTCTGAAGCTCAACCTCTAAAGCTCTAAGCTTGTTAGAATCCAACCTAATAGAACCTGCCTAAACAATATCATTAATCTCCTTTCTTATTCATCGGATCTTAGATGGTATTTCACCACTATTACATCTATGCCATTCTATTAAAGTCATTACACAAGAGTTCAATTTTTGGTTAAATGTAACAAAGAATGATCCTTGGGCTAAACAAATTCAATAATCCCATGACACTCAATATTTTGTGACCACATAGGCTCAAACCTAAAATGTCTGTGTCGTACCACCCCATAGGAAAAAACATACCCTAAATGTCAGTATAACATGTACTGCATGACGGTCTAAGGAGAAAAATATCAATTCAAAACCTTAAATTTTGGGAATAAAGAATGTCAATCTCTATTCTCAAACACTCTATTTAATCTTTTCAAGATCATCTCTTCATCCATTCTGTTGAGTTCGATTAAATACGATGTGTATGCATGTGTATTTGTGTTTATTAAGCAAAAATACAAATCTCATACATATTTGTGTGCAGTGGAAATATAAAAACAATCAATAAACCCATATTAATCACATTAATATATAAATTGGATTGAGAATTCACCAATGAAGCCTTTTGATTAAATTACTACTTGAGTCTGCTTGAAGCGTTCTGGTTAGCAATTCTAACAGTCAACTGGGTGGGCTTGACTGTCTAAAACAGCAGCTTAGTCCAACACTGGGTCTAACACTTAAACCTTAAGCTATATGTTTACCCTTAATCAATAAACAAAAGTTTGTATTGCTTTTTAATAGCTAGGCTTATTAGAGAATATGATAAATTGTAATTTCAACATTTGAAATTGAAGTGAAAGAAGCAATTTATTTCTTCCTTTCTTCTTAAAATTGCCGGTCAAAACAACAAAAGCATATAAACCCCATTTTTTTTTCAATTTCACATATTAAATAATTAAGATTTTAACTTAACCTTAGAGTTAACTATTAGCCCCAGTTAAGTTAATTTATTATTTAACAATTAAATAATAAAAATCTTAATTATTATATTATTTAATTAACCAAACCTAAGCTAACTCTTAATCTAGGTTAGGTTAATATACTTGGCAACCAAGTATATTATATTTAAATATTAAATTATACCTAACTAAGGTTAACTAATAACCAAAGTAAGGTTAGTTCACTTTTCCATAAAAGTGAACTTTAATATTTAAATATGAAATTAACTTAGTTTTAGTTAACTTTTAACAGGTTAAGTTTATTGATTATTTAACACTTAAATAATTAAATAGGTAAAATTACTAAAATACCCATACTTAGTTACCAAGTAAATTTAATAGTGGATCCTACCATCCACACACTTGGGTAAACTCAACTAAAGGCTCACTATGTGCCATGTGTCATAAATCAATTGGTTAACAACAATTGTTAACTAATTAATATACTTAATACTTAAGTATTGATACGTGTGCATATTAAGGGTTCCTGAAACAATTATTTGGTTATGCTAAATTTTACTGGATTGAACTATTCAATCCGGTACGCTGGCCTAGTGCACAACGAGTATGCTTCATATTACAAGACTCCTTAGGCCTACACCTGAGTCATCAAATGAAACTATTCTATATGTTTGTGAACGATGCCCCATGCACACGTCACAGATATTACAAATCAGCGCGTTAGACCATACAAGATGATGTCAAAGTGCATATATATAGTCTTTTCATCATTTATATCATATATTTAAGGAAACATAGATTAGCATCGTCAAATTCCCATAAACGGATCCATGAACCTATCTCTAGATTTGTATCCTACTGAACAATATATACAAACATCTTTCCTATATTATTTAACCCTATGGGAAACTCCTTTCCAGGGTTAATTGCTTATAGTCATAAGACTTTCTAAGATAAAATCTCGAAGCATTTGGATATACATCTCCCTATGTGAGCTGATGGATCCTATATCTACACACACTAGACTCTATGAGCATCGAACCATACCTAGCGACATGCAGCGGTCAGACCATGAATGGTCTTTTACGTCTGTAGAACCTAAGTATGGTGGATCACTCACAAGCCCACTATAACGCTTAGGTCAAAGGACCACATACACTACTCAACTCGAAAGGACCTTCCATTGACGGCTTATATAGGATGTCTATTGAGGTCCTCATGAGTTTGTTCTGTACTCAGTCTTTACTGAATGCCTGTATACCTATACAAACTCCAAACTTATGGTCAGCTAGGAACAACCATCTATACCCTATAGATATAGATATACACTGATCTATGTGATAAGGTATTCACCGACAGACTTGTATTGGTGAGAATAGATCATAAATATAGTATTTGATAGTATACTTGCATAATGATATTTCTTAGCACCTGATTGCAACTCTTAGAACTACATCATTACTAGTATACCCTCAAGTCTTTGTCCCATTACAGACAAGCCTCCAACTCTTTGGATTTCGCTAATTCTTATAACCTACTAACTCTTAGCAGTCATAATTCTCAATGTTGCTAATTCTTAATTCTGATCTAAACTCTTTTAGATAAAATCTGAACTCCTTTAGATCAGATCTGAACTCTTTCAGATCATACATTGTTAATAGCGTTACAAGCATTGTACCATATAATAAAATTTTATTAGCGATTTAATAATATATCATATAAATATCAAATATTCATACAAATAGGGATGACACGTAAGTACCAACCCTAACACATTCTTGGTCATTTCCAAGTGAAACGGGGACCCACAAACCTCAAATCCATCAATTCCAACTCACATATAACATCTTGAAAATCATTTATAAAAAGACGACCAGAAATGTTACAACCCGCTTTATCCTCCATCGAAATGATCTCATTATAATCTCCTAAAAGGTAGTGAAGAAACTTATCTAAACCAACGCAATAACTCATAACTTAGATGTTTATTTCTTTGAACAGTTTTCTTGTAAAACCTAATTACCCTCCAATTAGTTTTTGCTAAATTAACCACCCTAACATTAATATAAAATCGTGAAAACCCTAAAATAGAAATATCATAAACCTCATTCCAAAGAGCAATAAGGCCACTTTTTTACCCTCACTTTCCACTTGAAAATAAAATCGAAGTCTTAAACTCTATCATATCCTCTCTAATTGCTTACCATATCATTTGATTTCGAGGATAGAAACAAGACTATGAGAACACTCAGATAGGAGTTTACATGACCTACTCAATGCACAAGTAGGGGCGGGCATTTTTAGGTTTGGGTAATTCCCGAACCCTACCCGAACCCAAACGGGACAGAGAAATGTGTCCCATTCGGGACATATTTCGGGTTGGGACAATTTCGTACCCGAATCGGTTCAGGTCGGGTCGGGAATTCCAGATTTTTTTTTTTGTTAAATTACTTTGAAACGGTGTCGTTTCGGGTTCGGCACAGGACGGTTCGGGAATTTTTGGGTCAGGTTCGGGACAGGACGGTTCGGGACTTTTTGGGTCAGTTTCGAGACGGGACGGTTTGGGAATGTTTGGGTCGGGTTCGGGACAGGACGGTTCGGGAATTTTCGGGACAGATCAAAAATTTATTAATGTTAAATTCAAATTAAAGTATTCTAAATTTCATAATTATTATAATATTTAATAAATTTGTTAATTAATTTCTAGATTCAAAATGAATATAAATTACATAAAGTAGTAAATAGAAATGTTATAATTAAAATTCAATGGCGTAAAATATTGTTATTGTCATTTTAAAATTGATTCATTCCAAATCTAATTACTTAAAATTTTGTCATTATATAATTACGTGAAATAGAAATATTATAATTTGATTAGTTTTGAAATTGATTCGTTTCAATCAAAATTAAACGACGTAAAATATTGTTATTGTCATATTGAGATTGATTTCATTACAAATCTAATTACTTAAAATTTTGTCATTATAAATTCAATTCAAATTGAAATACGTTACTTATTTTAATTTGAAATATTATTTCGATTTCAATTACGTTAAATATCATGGATTTGAATTTCGTTAAATGTTATTATTTGAAATTAAATTACATGAAATAGAAATATTATAATTTGATGAGTTTTGAAATCGATTCGTTTCAATTAAAATTCAACGGCATAAAATATTGTTATTGTCATATTGAGATTGATTTCATTCCAAATCTAATTACTTAAAATTTTGTCATTATAAATTCAATTCAAGTTGAAATACGTTAAATATTTTAATTTGAAATATTATTTTGATTTTAATTACGTTAAATATCATGGATTTAAATTGCGTTAAATGTTATTATTTGAAATTAAATTACGTGAAATAGAAAAATTATAATTTGATTAGTTTTGAAATCGATTCGTTTCAATTAAAATTCAACGGCGTAAAATATTGTTATTGTCATATTGAGATTGATTTCATTCCAAATCTAATTACTTAAAATTTTGTCATTATAAATTCAATTCAAGTTGAAATACGTTAAATATTTTAATTTGAAATATTATTTCGATTTCAATTACGTTAAATATCATGGATTTGAATTGCGTTAAATGTTATTATTTGAAATTAAAATACATGAAATAGAAATATTATAATTTGATTAGTTTTGAAATCGATTCGTTTCAATTAAAATTCAACGGCGTAAAATATTGTTATTGTTATATTGAGATCGATTTCATTCCAAATCCAATTACTTAAAATTTTGTCATTATAAATTCAATTCAATGGCGTAAAATATTGTTATTGTCATATTTTTAAGAAAATTTTGACAAAATCTCCCCTTATTTTGGACATTTCATTGATTGAATATAATAACCTGCTAAATTAACATTCACATATCATAACCAACTACAATAACACATAATAATTAACAACATTACTTGCTAAATTAACATTCACATATCATAACCAACTACAATAACACATAATAATTAACAACATTACCTGCTAAATTAACATTCACATATCATAACCAACTACAATAACACAATATAATTAACAACATTACCTGCTAAATTAACATTCACATATCATAACCAACTACAATAACACATAATAATTAACAACATTACAAAAACCAATACAAATCAAATAAAAGATTAAGTCCAAAATTTAATAATTTATAAAGCATTAGTTAAACTCCAAAACTCATCGAGGAGCCTTCACATAAAAAAGAGATCTCCAACCATACCACGAGTAAATATAAATAACATGATTTATTGCTGATGTAGTGCTGGTGCCCGTGGACGCTCTTGCATTGACAAATGAGCAAACTCTACACGAAAAACAAATACAAGTAAAAATATAGGCACATAAGTATAAATATTTGAATTTTATTATAGTAATTCACATTATTTTACCTGTTTCTAGTTGGTCATAATATTGAGCATCTGCAAGCAATCCTTCTTCTCGCTTCGCTTTATCCACTAAAAGCGAAAATCATATCCAATTTTGTCCACATATCAAGCCCTCAACTACTTTCGGAGTTAGCGAACTCCGAAATGAATCAAGAATACGACCTCCAGTACTGAAAGCTGACTCAGAGGCTATGGTAGATACAGGTATAGCAAGTACATCTCTAGCTATACGTGACAAAATCGGATATCTCTCGACAGTCAACCTCCATCACTGTAAAACATCAAAATACGGGTTACGAGGATTCTCAAGTTTATCCATGAAGTATTTTTTCACCTCATGCATTTCTTCCAAATCATTATCGTCCTCTGCAGGCCTAATGTATTCACTCAAAGGGTCATCGCGCCGTATAACATCTATAACTAGTGAGGTCGAGGTGCTACCGGGTAATACTGACTGTGAAATAAGCATGCTACTAGTATTATTACTCCCACCACCAACAACAGTACCACTAGCAGTAGATGCACTACACTGTGATTTGCCATGCAATGTACTATAGGCTTCATAAAGCCTAAACAATAACTCTTTACTGAGATATTTCATTTCTTCAATTCTTGCGCTGTCATTACCAAAGAGTTTCGCAAAACAAATTCAGTAAACTGCATCTTACACCATGGATCAAGTAAAGTACCTGTTATCAAAATCTTATTAATCTTTTCACTGGATTCCCAATATTTATCAAATTTTAACCTCATCTTGTTTGCCATGTCTCCCAAAGAATAGTCATTACTTTGACTCATTTTTGTTAAGTAGAAATGTATCATGCAAATCTCATTGAAACAGTCTGTAGAGGTAACACTTAATGAAGCACTGAATTTTAATGTTGCTTCATAGAAAGATTGCAAAAATAACACAAAATGCTCAGTATTCTCCCAATCTGAACTAACAGATGGCCCTTGTCTTCTCTTTCCATTTTTCTCCTCTAACCAATAACTTCCATATAAATGATCATCATCTGCCATCAAATCAAAAGCCTTTTGAAATTTCAATGCAGTCATCAACATTAAGTAGGTAGAATTCCACCTAGTTGGCACATCTAACACTACGCTTCCCTTATACTCAATCTTTTCCCTTTCCATATAATACTTAAAAGCTTGCAAGCGCAATTCAGAAGATCTAACATATTTTATTGTGTTTCGTATAGAAATCACGCTATCATTTAAATCCTTCAACCCGTCTATTTCAATCAAGTTTAAAATGTGCGCACAACAGCGCACATGTATGTATTCCCCATTCAAAACCAAAGAATCTTCTCTCTGACTTTTCAATCTCTTTTTCAAGTGAGATAAGGCAACATCATTAGCACTTGCATTATCAACTGTTACACAAAATACTTTATCAATATTCCAATCTAACAAACAATCCTCCAATTGCTTCCCAATGTATCTCTTTTGTGGTTTAAAATAGGGGCAAAGCTCAAAATTCTCCTATGCAAATGCCAATGACTATCTATAAAGTGAGTTGTGACAACCATATAACTATTATTATAAATGAAAGTCCAAATGTCAGTGGTCAAGCTCACTCGTTACCCACTAATTAAACTCTTCAATAAGCCTTTCTCTAAACCAAACAACTCAACTGTATCTCTTGTTATGGTTCTACGAGATAGAACATCAAATCTAGGAATTGCCACTCTATTATAATATTGAAACCCGACATTCTCCACAAAACTAAAAGGTAGCTCATCCATTACTACCATTTTAACAAGAGCTTCTCGACATCCAGCTTGACTCCATCCTTTGGATACAGCATTACTACCCTCTCCTTCTTCTCCAGTAGGTTCTTTACCAAAAACTAGTTATTGATCATCAATCACCTTCTCATTAAACTCAACACATTCTCCATAAATCTCTTTAAGTGTTTTGACATACCACTGGTTCTATGAAGCACTGAATGATAACTAATCAACTTACCACAATGATTACACTTTACTTTGTCTGTTAATGTTTTACTTTTTTGAAGTGCAACCATACTTTCGATCTTTGTGCCAATGCTTGTGGCACAAGCTTTCTCTTTTTTTCTTTAGAGCATGGTAGAAAGGAAGCTTTTTCTTCCTTACGCATATCCCTCTCATGATCGTTCTCAGAATTTGATTGAGAATGTAAGTCCTCAAAATTATTACCAGCTGAACTTGAATCTGAATCCATTATCTACAAATAAACCTTTGATAAATAAATCATCATTAAAAAGAGTATCATAAGGTAAATCAAACGAATTAAACGAAATAGTCAGAAAGCAAATCATGATCAAATGGAACAAACAGATCAAATTATTATTATGGAAAAAATAAAATAGTTCTGTGAGTGACAGGTAACCAAATGATCATTATGATCAATCCGATGCAGTGAAGATCCCCGTAGAAAATATTTTTTGAACTATCTGTCAAAAATTTTGATACAAAATGATACAAACAATTAATACGCAACAATAGCCCATCAAAAGTTCAAAACCATATACCATTACTATATGTGAATAAAAAGAATAACAAAGCATCATTCCTTCCCAAAATTACTTGAATGAAACCAAGACAGCAACATAGAAACAGACACATGACAATTACATATATCTAATTGTGTTAATAAATGTTGTCGAACGTTTGAATACTGACTTTTCCTTTATAAGAGATAAGACGAATTTCATTCACTGTTTGATTTCATTCACATGACAAAGTTGAAAAGTCAATGCCCTAAATTGTAATACAAAGCTTTCCCGAACGTTTGATTTCATAGCATTCTCACAATTGTCCCGAACGTGTTTGTCATCCAGTATAAGAATTAAGAGCACAAGTACAAAAATTAGTAATTTAGCGAGTACTGCTTCTCAAATCGATGAAGATGACAATTACTTAGCAAGTAAAATGAAGATGCATTGTTAAAATGAAGATGACAAATATGAAATCAATAAACATTTAGGCATTTAGCGAGTACTGCTTCTCAAATCGATCTCCTTACCGTGGACAGATGTCGGCGATTACCCTCGACTTCGGAGGACTCACGGTGGTTGGCGGCTGCGGCAATTGTCCAAATACTGCCCACCCCGAGACTGAGAAGTGAGACCAAGGTTGTAGGGGGGACTGCGATTGGCTCGGTGTCGTCCTTCACCGGTGGTGTTCGTCTGTCGTGGCCGTGGGTGGGGGCTATGTCGGCGGTGATATTTTGAGAAAGAGAAAAGCCGAAGAGGAATAAGAAATCAGAACAGAAATTGAGAGAAGAAGCATTATCATTCATTTTTTATCACCAAAACGGCGCCATTTCAAGCCTCATGAAACAGCGCTGTTTTAAAATTGATATTTACAAAAACAATGTCGGGAATTCCCGATAAACAGGTTTAAGTTCGGGAATTCCTGAACCCATTCAAAAATTTTGGGAATTCCCGATTGGGATCGGGAATTTCCCGAACCCGACCCTGCTTGTTCGGGACAAAATTTTCTGTCCCAAACAAGTCCCAAATTCATTTCCGTTCCACAAGTATTCCCCAGTCCCTATGCATTACAAATAAAGACACTCATGGTGACTGGTGGGGCTACAATCAACCTCCACCTAAGAAGAACAAAAGCTATCATTCAACTGTAATTTCTTAAATGGTGAACAATTGATAAAGACACTCATCACTCCCTTTCTTTTATTATTTTGGCTTTTGTTTTCATCATTGCCTATTAAAGAATGATGAAAGAAAACTCTTACACATTTATGCAACTCTTTCATTTAATTAAGAATGTGTGAAGCTGTTCAATAAGCAAAGTCACTAATGATTCCCTTACTTTGCAGAACTCGACAATCCAAAGAATCCTTCAAACTCTTGGAATTTGAACTAAAATAGGAATCTTGGCATAGTTGAATTATCTCGCTTATGAAACATCTTTAATTTTTAAAATTATTTTAGCTAAAAAGATTATTGTGAGGACACACATACTCTTATAGCATTTAACAACTTCTTTAATACATTTATATTTTTTATAACAAACAAATTTTAAAACAAAAAAAAAATTATGTATCTGAAGCAGAGCAAATACTAATAAAATCAATTCTCTATAAAGAAACTTATGACCTAAGTTTCAAGCTAAAATGAGGTACGTTTCTCATTTGTTTTTTTTTTTGGTTTTACTTTAAAGTTCATAACTTAATATTTTTCTCAAGGGGCTTTCTTATAGTGTTTCTTTCAATGAATATAGATTTAAAATATCATTTAGGTGTAATGTAGCATATGCAGTTTGACTGAATATTGATTTTGTGAATTTTGTTATTGTGAATTTTAGAATGCAAGTGCACATTATCGCAAATAAGTAATATAATGATGAATAGAATATCATTCCGACAAGGAATTATTATTAAATATTTTAATTTCTAAAGTTTTATCTTCTTATTCTTATTCCAATAATCAATAACTTCCGCAAATAAAATCCAAAATAAATAAAGAAAACAAAAGAAAAATAGAGTAAAGAAAACCACTAGTTCACCAGTATTAAAACGTCTATGATTATAATTATCCCTCAATATTCACTTTAATCTAATTACCCTTCTTAATTTAATTCATCAACACAAATTATTAACTAAGAAACGTAATACATTCACAAGCCTATTTTGATGGTCAAATGAAAATATCTCATCGAATCAGTTATCTATTTTGAAGAAAAAGATGAAAAATACCTAAGTCGTTGTTTTGTAACTTTAACACTTAAAACTGAAACTGAAACTAATTTTTCATCTCTTCCAACACTTGGCCAAAATTTTGAACAAAATAAACTTTTCATTTTTTGCACTTAAAATGGCCGGACACCTTGATTTGTCTAATCACCCAATTTTGTTTCAATTGCGTTATATTTATAAGCCTTAGATTTAACTTAATTCAAGAGTTAACCATTAACCCAAACTAAGTTAAGCTAAATTAACAATTAAGTTAACTTAGATATTTTGACTAACCTAACTATAGTTAACTAATTAACCAAGGTTAGGTTTAGGCATTACTTAACCATAAGCTTTCATTTAATTAATATTTGTTTTATTAAATTAACTTTACCTTAAGGTTAAAATTTAACTGAGGTTACATTAATTTCTACATAACTATTAAGTGAAACAAATATCTAGATTATTTAACAATTAAATAATCAATTAAATAAAATTACCCTAACACCTTTTCTTAGTTATCCAATTAACTCATAGTAAGTCCTACCTAATCACACACTTGAGTAAACTCAACCAAAAGTTTACTATGCACCACGTGTCAATATTTAATTGGTCAAAAATAATTGTTAACTAATTAATATACTTAACACTTAAGTCTAGAAACGCAGGCATTATGAGGGTTCCTGAAAAAATATTCGATTTTGTTGGAATTTACTAGATTGAATAATTCAATCCAGTATGTCGCTCTAGTGCACAGTGAGTACACTTCATATTGTAGGACTCCATAGGTTCACATTTGATTCGTCAAATAGAACTATTCCATGAGTCCGTGACTAATGCCCCATGCACAAGTCACGGATATTATAAATCAGTGCGTTAGACTATACAAGCTGAAGTCATAGCGCATACGTATAATTCTTCCGTCACTTATATACTGGATGTGCGGGGATATAGATCAGCACCGTCATATCCCCATATGCTCATCTGTGAACTTATCTCTAGATTTGTATTTCCGTAAAACAGTATCCGTAAACTCTTTTACGATATTATTTAACCCTACAGAAAACTCTTTTCTGAGGTTTCTGCGTTTGGCCAAAAGACTTTCTGAAATATAATTCTTAGAGCATCAGGATATGCAACCTTCCTATGTAGACTGGCGAATCCCATAGATGTGCACACCAGACTCTATGAGCATCAGACCATACCCAGCAACATGTAGCAATCAGATCATAAAAGGTCTCTAACATCCGTGGAACCTAAGTATGGTGGATCACTCGTAAGCCCACTATGGTATCAAGTCAAAGGATCATAAATACCACTTAACTTGAAAGGATTTACCATTGACGGCAACATAGGATGTCTATTGGGGTCCTCATGAGTTTGTTCATTATCTAGTCCTGACTGAATACCTGCATGTTTATACAAGCTCTAAGCTCATGATCAGGTAAGAACAACCATCTATATTAAAGGGGTATAGACATACACTGATCTATATGAAAATGATCAATCGATAGACCCGTATTGGTGAAAATAGATCAAAAATATAGTGTTTGAAAACATACTTGCATAATGACATTTCCTAGCACCTATTGTAACTATTTACAACTATGTCACTACTAATATATTCTAAGATTTTTGTCTTATTTCAGGCAATGCTCTAATGCTTTATATATCATTGACTCTTATTAACCTGCTAACTCTTAGCATTTATAACTCTCAACTCTTCTAACTCTTAGCAATGATCTAAACTCTTTTAAACCATATCTGAACTTCTTCAGATTATACAATGTCTGAAATATTATAAGCATTGTACCATATACTTATAAAATTAATGATTTTATTCAAAATATTTATTGTATAAATATTAAATAATTAAAATTCATACAATATTGAAATGGCACATAAGCACCAGCTCCAACAAACTCCCACTTGCTTTAGTGACATACGTACTGGTATCTCACACCAATACACTCCATGTGTTTCTCAAACACCCTAGGAGTTTAGGCCTAAGTAGGTTCACGACGTTATCCATAGAATGTATCCTAAATACTATTACATCTCCGGTAGCTAAGAACTTTCTAATTATGTGGTATTTAGAGTTCACATGATCAAGAATACTGGTGTACCTTATGGTTTCTTGGCTTGAGCAATTATTCTGTTATTGTTGCATTATAGTGGGATAAGATCCACTAAGTTTGGAACTATTCTAAGCTCTATAACTAGCTTGAATATCTATAGTGCTTCCTTTTGCAGGTTTTTCATGTTGCAACATACTCTACCTCTAAGGCAGAATTAGCTATAGATATTTAAATTGCACATATTCAACTAGCTTTGGTTGCAATTAGGAGAAACACATGACCAGATGTAGACTTTTTACCACCGATCAGATGAGAAGTCTGAATATGTGTGTCCCTTTACTTGTAAGACACTTTCTTCATAATTCAGAAACTTATCCTCTATTCCTCTCAAGAATATCATATAAGTTTTCTAGACATTTAATGGTCATTGCCTGGATTAGAATGATACCATTCATAACACTTACGGCCATCCAAAATGAGGTATCACACATAACATGGCATGGATCATGCCACTTTTAGCTAATGCATATGATAAGTTAGAAACTCTAACCTTTTCATCTTCTTCCCGATGATACTTCCTCTTAAAAAGATGAACATCATGTCTGAAAGGCACATTAACTATCTTACATCCAATAAAGTTGTACCTTTCCAAGACTTAGTCTATGTACAAAGATTGAAAGAGTCTCATCAGCCTCCTAACTCTATCTCTATAAAGCTTTACACCTAGTATATAAGAAGTCTCTCCCAAATCTTTTACAGAGAAGTTCTTACTCAGATAACTCTTAGCTGATTGACTTACAATATACCAACGTTATTTCTAATATTGAGCATGTCTTGCACGTGGATAACTAGAAAGATAATCATGCTCTTACTATCCTTTCTAAACACGCTTTCTTTCTTTTCATTCCTGATGAAACCAGACTTTATAATTTCGTCATTTAAATAAAGATTTCAGCTTTGAAAAAACTGCTTAAGTCCACAAATCTACTTTCTTACTTTGTACACTAAATTAGAAGTTAGGATGAATACAAAACCTTCAGGCTGTTCTATGCATATCTCTTATTTGAGATATACATCCAGGAACGCCGTCTTTACATCCATCAGCTAGACCTCAATATCTTAATATGTTGTAATAGCTAACAAAATTCGAATTAACTTTAGCATGGTTATTGATAAATGGTTATTGATAAAAGGTTTTCTCATTACCGATCCCAGATCTATGAGTTTAACCTTTAATCACTAGTTAGGCATTGAAGGTCTCTACCCACTTAGGGCTAATGCTTCCACTGCGTAAACTTATTTACAACAAATAGGAACTATTCTTATGAGAAGCACAACCAAGTCTCAGACTTGATTGTCATGCATAGAGTTAATTTAGGATTTTATGGTGTCTTACCATTTTTCCAAATCAATGTCAAACATCGTCTCTTTATAAGTTAAATGATCGTTTTCTTCTACTAATAAAATATCAAGTCCACCTTTTGGTATCAAACATGCTTAAACGGTGGCCTTGATATCCTTTCTGACCTATAAGGAGAGAGTGTCAAAGGTATTTCACTCAATTGAACTTGAAATTCCACCGTTGATTTATATACAATCTGACTGATGTCATCAAGTTTAATCCTTCTACAATCTCCACGATCCATGAAAAACTCTTTCTCTAAAAAAGTGGGATCATAAGCAAGGAACATGTTTCGTTCCTTTAAATTATAGAACTGGTATCATATCAAATGCTACGGATACTCAATAAATCAACACTTGTACTATTTGGGTACAAGTTTATCCTGTTACATAACTCTTATACACATAGAACAACCCAAGACTTAACATACTTAAGACTCAGTTCCCTTTTAGTCTATATCTCATACAGGGTAGAAGAAACGGCTTTTGATAGAACTATTGTTCAATAAGTGAGCAGTAGATTCTAGAGCATGATTTCATAGATATTCAAGAAGATTAGTGAAGCTTAACATCAATTGAACCGTATCTAATAAACTCTTATTCCTCATTTTCAAAACAACTTGGTGTTAAGGAATATCTAGAGGACTATGTTGAGTGAGAATCACATTCTCCTTTAAATAATTTTTGAATATACTGCTTATGTATAAATTACTTTGATCTAATTGAATGCATTCAATATACATAAAGGTTTGTTTCTCTACTTTCTAATCAGAAGCTTTTGAACAATTCAAAAGTTTTTGACATGTATTTCCCAGAAACACATGTCCGTATCATGACAAATCACTATATGGACAAGAAGTATTGAAATCCACCATTAGCAGTATGATTTATTGGAATAAATATATCATTATGTATTAGTTACAATAAATCAGTGGCCTGGTGTCCAACATCTATACAAGGATTTGGTCATTTTCCCTTGAATTGAAAATTCATAAATTGGCCAAGGTTCTATAGTGAAATCAAGTATCTGACCATCCTTAACTAGACGGGATAATCGTCTCACAACTATATGACCTAATCTTATGTGCCATTGTTCCTTATTATTAATAGTTCCTAAACTACTATTTATTCTGTTCACCTAGACATTTTCTATTGTATTTAAGATATAATGGTTATTCATTAACTGACACTCAATTAGCACAACATTATCTTTATCATATAAACATAAGAAATTATTCTCAATGTATTTATGATAACCTTCTTTATCTACTACAGGGAGTGATATGATTCACCTAATAATGCTTAGCACAAAATAGCAATTATACAACATAATTTATCTGCCAGAATAGAGAAGTGACCTAAAAGGTCTTAACAACTATCACGTCTAGAAAATCTTCATTTCCCACGCGAAGCCATACTTTTCCTTTCATAGCTTCGTAACATTCCTCAAATCATGCAATAGCTTGCAGCTATGAGAAGGACAAACAATATCTCATACCCTTGGACTTCTAGTATCATATGTTATTGAAATGTCAATGTTTAATAAACAAATATCTAAGGGATCTATCAATTCTAAATCAAGGTACATTGAACAGTAACACTTACTATTTCAAACCTTATCATAGTGGAACCATTTTTCATTGTGACTATTCTTTATCTATGGTTTAGATATATCAAATAATTTTTTAGACGGAGTACTATACTACTTGCACATCTCATGTGCATATGTTCATGCTGAAGATAATTAGACATTAAGGCCAGGATATATGATTTGACACTGAAATAATTCTTAATCTATTTCTAATAAATTTCTACCTTTTCTAAAGAGATATTATTAGAATGACCTCTTGATTATCTTTTGATCATTCATATATCCTTGTTTTTCTGAATCTAGAACTATTCTATGATTCATAAGCAAGCCAAAATACTTCTCGGTACCCAATAGTTGATGTGCCTAAATCAAGTATGCTAATGGATTACTCGTACTTATCTTATCTCTATCAGACAAGTATCTTATCTCTATAAGACAAATAAAGATATGTGTAGCGGAATATTTTTAATTATTAATTAATAATATTTTAGATCATGGGTATAACTATTATACATTTTTTAATCTAAAAACGTCATCTCACTGCTTTACATAATCCCTTTAATCTCTTAAACAGGATAACGACAGTTTAAACTCTTTAAACTATACAGTGAGAAGTAGATCCCAATGAGATTTTACTCTAGCCTCACGCTAAAGCAATATTAGCCTTTGTAAACCCAACAGATAGACAACTCTTGTTAATTGCTTCTCATGAAACTCTTATCACTGATCCTAAATACATCTTATCCTCAAGCTAAAGTAATATTGAGTAAGTATATTCCATATTAACTTGTCAATGATCAAATATATGTTACTAACACTACCCTTATGTTAAAGTAATATTGGATAATGTATTCACATATATTTGACTCATCTCACATTTTACCGGTATAGTCTAAGTCATTGATCAAATTCTTCACGCTAAAGCAATATTGGAAAAGACCATAGTAACCCGTCTAACACTGTATTGATAAGATGAACCTTGTAAAACACTATCTTATAATATAGTACACTTTAATCTGATTAAGAGAGATTTTTAAATATTGAGTCTCATCTTATGAGGAGGTGATTCTCAATCAGTCATCTATTTCTATGCAAACAACATTAATCCCCACCAGTAGGGCTCATATTGTGTTTATCAGCACAGGAAAAATGATCCCGATTTATAATGCAGACTAATAACTCTTATTTCTGCATCTTATAAACCTATACATGCATAAATTAATTTTTTTACAATTTAAAAATTAATTTCTGCAATGAACAATGTTAACGCTACGGCGTTGGGCTACCAGTGCTACAGCGCTTAAGGCAATATGCCCATTGCTAAACGTTACAGTGCTGAAGGTAGTGCACCTATCGCTTAGCATTGTGGTGCAAACCTTATGCACTACGAGCGTTGGGGCTTGGAAGCCCTAGTGCCACAATGCTAGCTTACCAACGCTATAATGCTAGCTTACCAGCGCTGCGGCGCTGAAGGATAGAACCTCTAGTGTCGCGGCACTCATCATCTAGCGCTGCGGTGTAGACCCTGAAAGGCCTCAGCGCTGCGGTGCTAGAATTAAGGCCACAACGACTCAATGTTTTTCACCTTAATATACCCATTTTCACCTTAATATACTCATTTTAACACTTGAAATGCATCATTTGAACACCGGCACCTCATAAACAACACATCCAACACTCTAATTCACCCAATCAACACTACAAAATACTCTGATACTATTTATTGGATGCGCTGTTTCAATTCAAAACGGTATTGGGTGCATGTATGCATGTGCGCATGTCCATTGTTCATAAATATATAATACATACATCTCATACATAATATACGTAGCGAAAGTTGAAAATCTAATTTTCTAAAACAATGAACACATTAAGTTGTTTTCTTCATTATACTAATGAACAAATTAATTAATCACATTAATACCAAATTTGAAAATAATCACCTCACAAGCCTTTGGAATGGTTTAAGTTAGAGTACCGCTCAAAATAAACCTGTTGGCATTTTTATGACTCAACGGTGTGGGCTTGAGTCACTAGAATAGAAGCTTTAATTCAAGTACTGGTTTAACACTTAAACCCCGAGATTAACTCTTAATTTCTATAGTCTAACACTTAAACTATTTTAAGCAATAAACTTTGATTATGTTTTATTCAACACTTGAATTACAAAACTAAAATCATAGCTTTCATGGTGACCAAATTTTGAAGAAGAAGATAAATAGTACCTAAGTCTTTGTTTTGTAGTTTTAACAGTTAAAACTAAAATTGAAACTAACTTTTTATCTCTTTCAACACTTGGCCAAAGTTTTGAACAAAATGAACTCTTCATTCTTTGCACTTAAAATGGCCGCCCACCTTGATTTGTCTAATCACCCATTTTTGTTTCAATTGCTTTATATTTATAAGCCTTAGATGTAACTTAACTCAAGAGTTAACCATTAACCCAAGTTAAGTTAAGCTAACTAAATAATTAAGTTAACTTAGATATTTTGATTAACCTAACCATAGTTAACTAACTAACCTATGTTAGGTTTAGGCATTACTAAATCTCCTAAGCTTTTATTTAATTAATATTTATTTTATTAAATTAACTTTACTCTAGGGTTAAAATTTAACCAAGGTTACGTTAATTTCTATATAACTATTAAGTAAAACAAATATCTAGATTATTTAACAATTAAATAATCAATTAAATGAAATTACCCTTAAGCCTTTTTTTTGTTACCAAATTAACTTAAAATGGGTCTCACTTAACCACACATTTAAGTAAACTCAACCAAATGCTCACTATACGCTATGTGTTAATATTTAATTGGTCAAATATAATTGTAAACTAATTAATATATTTAACACTTAAGTCTTGACACTCATGCATCCCGAGGGTTCCTCAAACAAATATTCAGTTTTGCTAAAATTTGCTAGATTGAACAATTCAATCTGGTATACCGCCTCAGTACACAATAAGTATACTTCATATTTTGGGACTCCCTAGGTCCATGCCTGATTCATCAAATAGAACTATTTCATGAGTCTATGACTAATGCCCCACGTACACGTCACAGATATTATAAATCGGTGTGTTAAACCATACAAGCTGAGGTCATAATGCATACATATAATCCCTCTGTCACTTATATTCTGGATGTTCAGGGATATAGATCAGCAACGTCAAATTCCTATATGCTCAGGGATATAGATTAGCAATGTCAAATTCCTATATGCTCATCCGTGAACTTATCTCCAAATTTGTATTTCTGTAAAACAATATTTGTAAACTCCTTTGCGATATTATTTAACTCTAAGGAAAACTCTTTTTTGGGTTTTCTGCTTTTGGCCAAAAGACGTTCTGAAATACAATTCTTAGAGCATTGGGATATAGTACCTTTTTATGTAGTCTGACGGATCTCATATCTGCGCACAGCAAACTCCATGAGCATCGAATCATACCCAGCAACACGCAGCGATTAGACCATAAAAAGTCTCTGACGTTCATGGAACCTAAGTATGGTGGATCACTCATAAGCCCACCGTAACATCAGGTCAAAGGAACATGAATACTACTAAACTCGAGATGACTTGCCATTGACAACTATATAGGATGTCTATTAGGGTCATCGTGAGTTTGTTTAGTATTCGATTCTAATTGAATACTTGCATACCTATACGAGCTCTAAGCTTATGGTCAAGTAAGAATAACCATCTATATCCTACAGATATAGACATATATTAATCTATATAAAAGGGATCCATCGATAAAACTGCATCGATGAATATAGATAAGGAACATAGTATTTAAGAACATATTTGCATAATGACATTTCCTATCACCTATTACAACACTTTGCAATTATGTCACTACTAGTATATTCTCAAGTCTTTGTCCCGTTTCAGACAATGCTCTAACTTCTTAGATATCACTGATTTTATAACTTATTAACTCTTAGTAGTGCTAACTATTAGCATTTATAACTCTCAGCTCTGCTAACTCTTAACACTGATCTAAACTTCTTTAAACTAGATCTAAACTCCTTCAGATCATCAATGTCTGAAATGTTACAACGATTGTACCATATAATTATAATATTAACGATTTTATTTGAAATATTTATTGTATAGATATTAAATAATTAATATTCAAACAATATTAAAATGACACGTAAGCACTAGCTCCAATAGGCTCAACAAAAGCATTTTGCACAAACAAAAATACAAAATTACTCAACAAAAGCAAGCATACATGTATACTTTGCTCTATGGAATTTAATGAGTATCGTCAAGCAAAGCCAATCATTGAGCATTTTTCATGGGCTCAACAACTTGGGAGAGCTTAGATGCTAGATAAAATGAAGTAAATATATGTTTAGTTGGATAATTATAAGAAGTTAATATTTATTTCATGAAATTTAATTTTTTTAAATGATGAAAAAAGTATTTTTTTTTTCGTGTAAGTGCAATTGGTGCTCAAAAATGCCTTACAAAATTTGTTGAGCGCTATTAGCACATAAAAGATGCTTAACAATTAGGTTTCGTGATTGTGCTCAATAATTTTTGTGGAGTATCATTGAGTAAAATACACGATAGTGCTTATTTTTGTTGAGCACTTTGTAGTTTTATAACAAAATGCTTTTATATATATATATATATATATTTTTGAATGAAATCATATCATATCATTAATATCATCAAGATATTACATCAAGTCCCTTTGATATGTAGATCAAAGGAATAATAGAATAAGATAAATACATTTTGAGATTATCTGATTCAAGCCTCTTGCAAGAAGAAGACAGTCATACCTATAGTGGGAAAGGATAAAACGAACTTCAACCTCTTTCAAAAGAAAGAGAAACATATATTTTAGTAGAAATGGAATACAAATCTTTCAACAGAAAGAGATAAACAGACCTCTCGCAAGAGAAAAATACAGACCTCCCGGATGAGGGAAATACAGATCCCTTGAACAAGGGAGAAATTATTGACTATATAGTTTAAAATAAAACTATCGTCAAATCTACCCTTGATAACAAAGAACTGACAATAATAACCCAACAAACAGAGGGGTGAAATTACCATTTCGACAGGGGCAGAGCACAAAGGAAAATTGAGCAATAGTAGCCGGTCAAACCAAGCTCTCCGAAAAACGGCCAAGGGAACATGGGTGGCGCCTGAAGTTTTAGATCGGCATAATCCGGTGGGATCAACCACTAGAGCATCGTCCGAACGCCAGCAGAGGTGGCTTGAAGATCGGCAGTCCCATGAGCCAACGGAGACGGCAATGCTGTCCAGTAAAGAGAGGACAGACACGGGTGCAGATGCTGAAAGGCCGGTGATGGTGAGCACAACGATAGGTTCAAATAGCTGGCCAAATGAGTACAAGTCCATGGCAGTATAGCTAGAAGCTGAAAAGGTCTGGTGGCTACTGTGTCACCGAAAAACAAAGCAGGCCATGACCCAACTCGCCTTTTGTGGCTGTTAGTGCAGATGGGCTAGAGTTCAAATGGAGAAACAAACAATGAAGGTCGGAAAAACTTTGGCCAAGGTCGAGATGGCACGGTGCAAGCCGAGGAAGTGTGGCAGCGGCTAAAGGCATTTCTCTTCCACATAGGAGCTCATCAGTCGTAAACTACCCATAGAGACAAAAGCAAATGAAATCGGCAGAAACAAAAGCAGTGGTTGTCAATGGAGCTCAAAACAGCAAATAAAGACATCGCGCGTCAAGCTAGTGAAAGTTGCCTAGGAAACTGGCCGGCGGCAAACAGAACTCACCGGAGGGACTAATGGCAACACAATGGCTAAAATTTAAAACATACAGCAAAGAAAGAAAACAGAACAAAATAATGGCAAAGAAAGAAAATAGAGGAGAGAAAAGGAGGGTAAGGTGGTCTCACCGGAGAAGAGACCGAAGCCCTCTCTCCGGTGAGAAGGCTTAGCGGCTAGAGTTTTTTACTTTTCTTTAGGAGGGTTTGCGGCTAGGGTTTTTATTGAGCTGAGGGGTTTTCAATTTTAACAAAATGCTTTTATTGAACACCATATAAATTGCTTAACAGTGCTCGAAAAATTTTATTAAGCACTATTGAGAAAAGCAAAAATGTTGAGCACTTTTTAGGTGCTGAACATAATTTTCAAGTACAACTTGCATTTACATGAAAATGATATTTTTATCTCCCATTGAACTAGAAGACTCGTAGTATTTGAACTCAATTAAACCTCGCAAATTACATTATACCTAAATAATAATTTTTATCCATATATCATTAAAATAAATACTATAAAAACTTCTATGAGCAAATATTAAGTTATGACCTTTAAAGTAAAATAAAAAATTATAAGAAACATATCTGATTTTAGGTCATATATTTCTTTGTAGAGAATTTATTTTCCTAATGTTTTGGATATACAAATTGTTGTGTTGTTTTATTTGCTTTATTTTAAAGTTTGTTTCTTGTAAGGAAGTAAATGTACAAATAAAGCTATTAGAGATTACGGAGGTCTTATTATTTATTTATTATTTTTGATACATAGGAGAGGAAAGAATCGACCTAAAGAATGCACTACAAGCTCTTAAATCATCGAACCATCTTAAGTAAGTGCTAAAATTTATTATTTTTTATTATTATAAATTAAAACCCAACCAATAAAAAAAACAATTAATTAGAAACAACTGTAAGGTAGTGAGTGGATTCAAATCTCTTTCACTTTAATCAAAATTCGCTTCCCTTCAAATTTGATTATTTTTTAAAAAAAATTAATTTTTCCACTTATAAAGGATCTAAAGGTTAATATCAATTATCTCACTTTTTTTTAAACAAAATCTCATAAAAATATAAATTAAACTTTCTTTTCTCATTTATATTGTTTGTTCTTTATAATATATAATGACATAAACTCGAAGATTTTTACAGCATTGAAATTTTTGTATGGTTTTAACTTTTTCATAAAATAAAATTATTAATCCTTTTCTCTCCCTATTTACTATAAATAAAAAAAAAACTAAATTATATCACATGAATGGGGTAGGTGGGGTGTACCAAACTCATCCCCACCCCATTCATATTTTGAGGATTAATTTTCTCTCTATGCTTAATTCTGTTGTCAAAAATATAATTCCAACCCCACTTTGCTAGCTGTAGTCTTCAAGGTAAGCTCATAAAACAATTTTGTCATCTTTATTTAGTTTTAATACAAATTTTGATTATTGACAGAAAAATTGTATAATTTTATAGTAATATATATTGTAAAATTTTTAATTTTGTTAACGAAAGCCTTCCTGATAAATAATTTGATATAGAGAAAGAAATATGATTTATTTGTTAAAGAGAATGATGGTAAAAATAATAGGAGAATGAAATAATTATATTGTACTTCTTAGAATTTGGTGATTTAAAATTGAATTTGAGTTTGATTTTAAGCTAGAGACTAATGAAGAGTTGGTATAAAATAGAGTATGTGCTGAACATATGAGAAAGAGACAAAAACGAAAAGGTGAAAGTGAGGAGGAGCAAGAAAGAGCAAGAGGAGACCTTGTCTAGGTTTTGGTGCCGCAACGTCCAATTTCAAAAAGTTGTGTTATAAGAGTTTTTGCATGTTTGAGTTAGATTTAAGTTCTTTAATCTAATAAAAAATAAGGTTTCTAAGGACGATTTAGAGTTTATATAAACCTTTGTAAATCTATTACAATATCAATGCATCAACAAGAGAGAGAATAAAGAGTTTAGGTAGCTCTAAGGTGTTAGGTGCTCGGAAGAGTGCCATAGGAGTGCTTGAGTTTTAAATACATAAGATAGCACTAATAGATCAAGAGCTCTTCTATTAATGTACTCCTTTAAAGTCTCTTATTCTAGATCTTTTTTATCTTGGGTTCTTTGTGAACTAATAAAAAAAGATAGGATCCAGCGATCCACCATAGATGCGGGTATTTGTTTTCGAACTACGTAAATATTTTGGGTATTGTGTGTAATTGTTTATTTCTATTACATGTGTGATTCTTTTCTATTCTTATTTTACTTGTGAGTTAAATCTTCTACATGTGCTTAGGGTTTTAGAGTGTAATTACCAACCATAAAAGTATTAGAGCACATAAAAATTTAATAAATGGTGTTAGTATTATAACTGAAGTTGATACCTAAATGATATCAAATTATTGAGTCTAACCTGATTTCCTAATAGTACTCTTTTTTGTTTTGTTTAAATATAAGAAAAAATTTCAAATAACCTCAAATTTAAGCCACTTTTCTTTTTTAATCCTCAATGAAATGGTTAATCTTTTATAGCAAAACAATTTAAAATTAGAGCCATTTACTCCTTTCTAGTATTTCTCTCCCTTTTTATTGACCGCAACAAAACCAAAGGAGAAATGCAATTAAACACTCTTAAGCCTGTAGGTTTAGAGAGCAATCAAAAAGAAACCCAAATTAGTAGTGGCATTGAGATAAATCAATGGCATCGACACACCGCAGGCATAGCTAATACTTAGTAAATTTTTAAGTATAAGATAGTTAAATAATACATGAAAATGATAGACCTTTTGATATATTTTTTAAAAACATAAGTAAAATCGTATAAACAATAGTTTAATTAGAGTATATTATAAGCAAACATAATGAAAATTTGGCTGCACCATTGAAAATAGTGGGTTATATATATAATTTTAGAAACTTTAAGGCCAGATCTGCGATGCATGAGCCAGAGTGTGTTCCACACGTCGGGCATAGATCTCCATATACCGGGCTCATGGTTGCATGCGCCAAGCTAACGTGCGCTTGGGCAAGCAACAACGCACAACAAGCTAACGATCGGTCAATTGGGTGGTTAAAATCTCAATTTTCTCCAACTTCAAAGTCCCTCCCCATTTCTCCAATGGAAGGCGCAATTGTACTGCCATGTGATAGTCTGCATTCTTTTTATTTTTATAGGGCACCAACTTCCTATGTACTTCCAAAGCCTACACAAAATTTCAGATTTATTAATCATTAATAGGAAAAACAACAAATTTATAAGAAAATTGTATATATTTTTCGTTGAATGTAAAAATATACCCCAACACCATCAAAGAGAACGTTTGTGACGTCTTCATATAATATGATACCTATACTGGACCAAATTAGAAGACGCAAAAATGATCACTTGCACGCAAACACCTCCCTACATCTCAAGATCACCTCGTAAATTCACACCTGAAATAATAAAGAAAAAATTAACAATCTAAAAAAATTAACAATATTATTCTCTTATTTTATGCAAAATGAAAATAATAATTTTTCTACATCTCAATATAATAATGAATCAAAAAGAAAAGAATTACTCACCAAGATTGTCTGACCAAAATGCGTATTAGTTGTATGTTTCCCTATCAAGAACACCATATTTTCTAACCTTTATTAACTTTTTAATTGGGGCGTGCTTAATCTATAGTGGAGTATAGTAAATGTAATCGAGCCCTAAGGATAGACATTAAACTCATCCAAATCATCTATAAGGAAAAGTACAAAATATTAGACAACTCTACGAGGATCACGTGGCATCGACAATTTATGAAATACATAAAATAGATACATTTTCACTACATCTATATCATCGTCAAATGTAACGCTGTTGAACCACAGATCTAAATTTTTGTAGACAAACTCATTTATACCTTTAAAGTATTTTTGCAGAAGTCTACCATCCAACCCTCTTATTAAGGGATAATCTACCATCCTCAAACCAGTAATTAAATAAAACTCTAGACGGGAGAATCTAATATCCCTGTTGCCTATATAGAACCATAATTCTTCATATAAATTTTTTGTATGTACACGTTTTAATAAAATCTCGTGTACTAAAATACCTGAGAATGCAATATCCTGTGCATAAAAAAAAAAGGCCAAAACATGTGGTTCTGAATATTTCAATTTGACTTGAAGACAATTTCTCTTTTATTCTTTTGATAGCCCATAATTTTGAGTAAGTAGTTATAGTCGATCAGTAGAATTCATTTTCAGCAATTATATATACCTTTGAAATATTCTCCTTCCTGAAAAAAAAAATACAAATTATTAGTATATAACCAATTATTAGATAATTTAAATAATTACTAAAAATTAAATATAATTATTAGTAAAAACATTATTAAAACTTTTTCATCTAACAAAAAATAATATAATAATGACAAAAAATTAATTAAATAATTGAGTTAGATTTTTAATATTTTTAATATTTTTAATTAAAAATTAAACATAAAAAATTTTAAAAACTTTTAAAAAATGTTACCACGTGGCAACGCCAGGGTGAGTAGGCGTGACTCGCGCGCATCAGTGGGCTGATACAGGTGCGTCATGGTGACATGACGTGACGTGTGATTTCATACGCCCGGCGCGTGGCGTCACAAGCTTAGCTGAAAAATGGCTAGAATCTACCATTTTCGGGCATTTTTTGATATTTACACTCATTTTCAACCTATTTTACACCTTACTAACACTACATCTATTAATAACTACATACAAAAAACACTAAAAAACACAATAAAACTAAATTTAGAATAAAAACTCACTAATTTTCAGCTATTTTTATTTTTTAACTCCACAATTAATTATTTTAGTTCAAAATTTTAAAATATATTAAGTTTGCAATCGATCTACAAGTTTAAAGAATTTTGGAACAAAAATGAATGTTAACCGAGAGAGAAAGAGTGGTGTAATGGTCGAATGGTGTTTTCATGTTGCGAGGGATAAAATGGTAAGAAAAATATATATTTGATTAATATAATTTAAAATCATTAACTAAAGTCAAATTAAATTTTATATTTTTTTGTCCAAAAAAGAGAATTTCCATATAATTTTTAGGCGGAAGAGGTGGTCGGAGCCTCTATGCCCATGGTATCTCGTATTAGGAATGTGCGTCAAATGTTTTGTGTTTTCTAAGCTGCCAGGCATGCACCTAACGGGTGCATCCTACATGCACTCATATGGCATACGCCCTGTGCACACATCTTGTGTGTGCTCAGTGCATGCAGTATACAGCCAATGGGCATATGCTTGGTGCCTTAGGAAAATTAAATTATTAAATAATAATTTTATAATTAAATTGTTAAATAATTTGATTGTATAATAATTTAATAATAATATTTAATAATTAGTTAATTAATCAAATAATTAAATAATATTTTTATTTAGTTTATTAATTTATATTTATTTAGTTAGTTAGTGTATTTAATTTAAGACAATTATTATTTTTTTAATTTATTTACTAAATAATTAATAAAATAAATAAATAGTTTAATATTAATAAATAATTACTTAAATAAATAAAATCTTATTTTTAATTTAGTTTATTAATTAATATTTGCTTAGTTACTTATTTATTTAATTATTTATCTTGTTTAATAATTTTTATTTGATTTTATTTATTTTAATTCGATTTTTGTTAATTTTTACAAGGAGCATAAAGTGTCCAAAGACTATAGAATTTAAGCCAATTAGTTTTTTCAACTGTCAATTACATCGTACTTAAAGAAGTGGGTCATAGACCTTATAAGACATAAGTTGACGCCCACTCAATTGGAAGTATTCCTGGCGACATGTATGGGGAGGCTTTTAAACATGTAAAATATTACTTTTTCATGAATTTTAGTGCATTAGATTTTATTGCGGTATATTTACACTATAAATTTGTATGAAGGGATGTGATTTTTTTTATCGACAATAAGCGCAGTTGATTCTCTCTTAAGGATTTTGTATTAATAATGGGGTTAAAGATGAGAGATTATCTACCAATTTGAGAGTTTACAAAAAAAATTAGGTAATCAATTATGGAAGAAATATTTTTCTAGTAGAAAGATATTGACCTACAAACAAGTAAATAATTAGTCCAATGCATTGGGCTTACATCAGGTTGATGATGAAAATGTTGTTAAATTATATTTATTCTATTTTGTTTATCATGTTTTGATACCATGTGATGAGTGTAGAGGCATTCAAAATTTTGTGCTAAGTATAGCTGATGATTTAGATGATTTTAATAATTATCCATGAGGTAATATTGTATGAAAAGTAATGTATGAATAATTTAGCACGGCAGCCTTGGTGAAGTTGGAGAAAGTAAAAAAAGCCCCTTCTAATGACAAAGAAAAATATAGTGTGTAAAGATTTTCATATAGCGTTTAGGAGCATAATTTTCTTAATCATTATTAAGATTAATTTTTTATTTTTTATTATCTAAAGTTTAGATTTACGAGGCAATAACAGTTTGTGATAAGGTATTTACACATCAAATTGGTGGCCGTTTCCCATATATTATGAATTAGCAGAGCAAAGGGATTTTACTATTCAACGACATTGAAGCAATTTTGAAGAAGGATCTTGTATGTTTTTATTCTATTTTATCACATTCATATATAATATTAATATTTTGTTTGTGGTTAAAATATTTGTGATATATATAAATTTTTTGTAAGTTTTAGAGGTACATTGTAAGTTAGTACCAAAAGAACATAAAGGGGAGAAAGAGGAGACCACTAGGTTGATTAGAAAATTAGGATTCCAACAAGGAGCTATATCGGGGACCTTCCATTTTATGATATTCTATAGACACCGAGGAGCTTTGTCTATTTTACTGGCCCCGAGAATCATATAGATATTAAGGGTGGCTAGGATGAAGAGCCTATAAGTTTTTAGAACAACGGTATATTATCTTGGATGCTTATTTAATTTTTTGAAAAAATTATCTTAATTAGTATATTAAATTTTAGATTGACTATGATTATTAAGTATAGTTTGAACAAAACACGTCATCAAATTATAACATTAGAAAGCATATTTAAGATCTGTGAGAACAATTAACATTGAAAAATGTAGAGTTGATGCAAAGAATGGACAGAGACATAGAGTTGGTTTTTCAAAAGGTAAATCGAGCCTCATATGATATTACATATTAAATGAAGTTGATTATATAGTATTTCTAGTCATGATCCTTTTAAGCAGACATAAATTAGATTATGCTAACGGAATAAATATAGCTTATAAAAATTAAATTAGTTCACTTTTCATATCCACTAATGTGTTTTGTTTTAGTTTGGAGAAAATGTGACTGATGATGTTCAAACTCTACCAATTGGGTAAGACTTGCAGCAGCCATACATGCAATACCAACCTGACAATCCCACAAGTTTACAAATCCAACTTGATGCTGCAAAGGGTATAAATAAGTTTGGGCGTCAGTATAAGATTGCATAAGAAAAAACACACCCTATTTATCAATCCCATAGCACAGAAGATCACGAAGAGAAAGACAGAACTCTAGGTACAACCTAAATGCGATGAGACTGAGTTAGATGTAAATCTGTTACAACCAATAGACTTGGTCATACAAATAAAGTTTAAGACTTAGGTTCACAATGGTAAAGGTCGTGTCAGTTTACTTGGGATTGATGTTAACTTGTCATGATTTTCTTTAATGCAATTTTGTACATCTGCATACTACAATAGCATGGGCACAAGGTAGTTGCTGAAAGTCAAACTTCTGACAACTACATAATTTTGTTATGATTCTCAATGTTCCATGTCTACTTCCATCCTTTATGACAATGCGTGAATTATCTATTAGATGAATTGTCATGCTGCTAGACTTATCACTATGCTTTCAAACTTTGTGGTGGGGCTAATTTTA
This sequence comes from Ailanthus altissimus, assembly GCA_946807835.1. NCBI lineage: Eukaryota > Viridiplantae > Streptophyta > Magnoliopsida > Sapindales > Simaroubaceae > Ailanthus > Ailanthus altissimus. Next base: position 14,650,029 of record OX327697.1, on the reverse strand, counting down.
CATTATCTTTTGTATTCACTCAACCAATGTCATCACAGGAAAGGATCGTGCATCCTTTATAACAGTATAAATCCTCTCTAAAATATTAGTGGTCATGATGTCATATCTTCTGAATACTCCTACTAATCGAGCCCATTTGAGAAAACTAACACCCTATTTTAAGTACTTTATTGCCTCAGGTTTCATCTCCGCATCTTATTAATTTATTCTTGAAAGTCAGAAAGGCAATATGCCTTTATAGTGACAAAATAGGAAGTGAGGAATCCTTTTTTTTTATGGTATATTGTATTTAGTGACTAAATTTCATTTCAAATGATAGATGCAAACCCTATGATATGCATCAAGAAACACCCCCTGAATGGTCTTCTCAATATTAGCATATTGATTAGATACAAATATAAGATCCTAAATATCACTCATAACTCCTCGCAGTTTAACCATAAACCATGTCATGGAAGCATTTTTTTCAAAATCAACAATCCCCACGCTAATGAAAATTTTTGATTATTTCTATTTTTACATACGACTACAAATATTGTACCTAAATACATACCTTTTACAATTCTTCCATCAACTACAATTACCGATCAAATGGATGAGTGAAAACCCCTTAATGCATGGTCTCAACACCATAAAAAAGTATATAAAGTGCTTGCTATCATCAATTTCTGAATATGTTACCGTACTAGAATTCTATTATTCTAGCACATAGCAGTTTGCATGAAGTAATTTAAATGAATCATTTGGAGTACTAACTATCAACCTGTATGCACACTCTTTAGCTTACCAAAAGTAAAATACATTATCTTCACATCAAATTCTTTACATATATCAGCTTGGATCTCCTTCGATATGTAAATTTTATTGACTAACATAAACCTTTTTTTTTATTAATTTACTAATAATCCGACTCTTAACTTGACAAAACCATCAAGAAATTGATCCAACTGATATGTGTGATCTACATCTATTCTGTATTTAATGAAATGATTTCTTGCATCACCATTTGCATTTCTCATCATTATATTTTGTCTCAAAATAATCTTTTGTAGACTTAAAAACTTTGAAGCTCCAATTACCCTTAAGTGTAGTAAGCTAATAGCTTGATGAAATTTATTTTTGCTATCATACAACTTTTCCATAATTACATCTTCAATTTTAAAGTACGATATATTATTCGATATGACCAACTTCAATGGTGGTATTGGAGGGAGAAACTAAAAAAGGTTTTCTGCTTCAAGTTCATCTTATCTACTATACAAATTATACACATCACAAGCCTCATTTAAAGAATTACTAGAAACATAACATTATTGTCATCTTGTAAATCATCAAATCCATTAGCTTCTTCTATATTATCAGTATTTTTATTACCATTGACATCCTTATTTGTCAGACTATCATGGTTTATATAAGTTAGGTCTTCTTTGAATATTATAGGAAAATAATGATAGTAAATTATAGTATTTGTGAGAAGTACAATAATTGATATTATTGGGGTTGTGCTACTCACTTGGTTATTATCGCTTGCCAACATGAAGTGATTATGATGGGTGGTTGGTTCTCAATGCGTGTTCATGCATCCTTTTCACATATAACAACTCTTAGATCTCCTATTACACATAAAAGATATAATTATCTTTCATTGATCCCATAAAAAACTGAATATTATTATTATTTTCAATTTCAATTGGTCTTACCTTAAATCTCATTATATCAATAAAAAAATTTAGACATTTTATACTACATATTATCAACTCTAATTGCACGATATACATTTTTTAAAAGCTCTTTATATTTCACATCCTTCGAAATTGAAATACTTAAGTTCTTGTACCAAATATATCTTTCATCACTATCATTAGAGCTCTCCCATCTTCCCTCAAGATATATAATGAGTGACTCATACTTTATAGCACCTATAATAAAAAATTATTAAAAAATTTAATAAAATCATTTAAGTCTCTTCTCTTACGCATGTTTCACGTGAGCACTTCGCAATTGTATCATGCTACTGCACAAAATCCACTATCAACCCAAATTTTCAGTTTTTTTTTAAATTTATAATCTCTCTACTTCACCCTGTTTCTTTTTTACTTTATCACATTACACTACGCATATATTTCATGCTCGTACATTTACAAAATAAACATAAAAACTTTAAAACTACATTTTTTTTTTTAAAGGGGGGATTACAATATTTATCATCATTTCCGCACCACCTGGGGGGGAGGGGGGGTCGAACCCAGGTGGGGATGTGAGTCTTTGGGGGGCTCAGCCAACTTGGCTGAGCCCCCATGCTCACTTTAAAACTACATTAGTAAGTCTAATTTGGACAATTTAAATTTATAAATATATACGAAATAAATACATTACATAATAATAGAAACAATTGTACTTTTTTTATAATTAGAATATTGAAATCATTTATTCTGAAAGTTAGAATATGTATTTTGAGAATGCCAACCGATTTATACATTTATATTTTTATACATTTGTTTTCAAAAAAAATTTATCATTATATTTTATAAATAAAGACAATTGTGTTTATATATCTTAATTTTGATTAATTAAAATTAAAATATTAATTTGTGGCTAAAAAATTAATTACCTTAAATTTTAGGTTATTTACAAAATATTTCCCGTATATATTGGTTTGTGAGAGAACGTGGCGGAGCGGAGAAGCGAAAGTAGAATTTATTTTTTAGTTACAAAGTCAAATTGTGTTCCCCTCAAATTAATGTAGATTCAAAAATGTTATTAGGTGAAATGATGTTCACTCACATTAACAAATAGATACATTGATTGAGGAAATTAACTTTTCTTCAATTTAATAAGTCGCACATGATCCCATCGTTGACCGTACAATACTAGCGCTCCACTAACATCTTAATTTCTTTTTTTCTTAAAACAAAAAAGTATGTATATAAAAAAATTCATGTTCTCAACAGTTCCCAACAATTATCGTATTTAGAAAACTATACAGTATATATATATATATGTATTACCTTTTTTCAATTTAAAATTTAAGATTTTATCCATCTTTTGATAAAAAAAAATGTAGGAGAATGTGGTAATCCGCAAGAATAAATTGGGCAATTCAAATAAACAAATCAAATTTGTATCAGATCTAAAAATGATGTAAAATACTAGTAGATACAAATTCAATTTATATAACTATGTGAATCATAAATTAAGATCTTTTTTTTTTTTAAGGAGTTACTCAATACAATTCACATAAATACACGGAATGTAATTCACATAAACTCGACATGATTATACCTAATTGTATTTGTTTATTATTTAAACTTATTTTCTCATGAAATTTTGGCCTAAGTTCAATCCTCTTAGAAGTTTACATATATGTCCATTGTAATTCATACGAATACCCACATAGGCCACACAAAGGCCCAATGAAGCCCACAAAGAATGCCCATCACACGAGCATTTGAGATTTTGACCCATAAGAGAATGTCCTTAGCCTAAAGTCCTCGGTCTCCTCCAAAGACCGACCACCAAAATCCTCAAAGATAAATGAGAAGGCTACCCACCAATGATTGAGGTTTTATAATGTCCTTATTCCCGAGGACTCCAAAGTCTGAATTTTTTTTTAAAAAATCAACCAGGAATGTAAAGCTATATCCTAGTTCTAAAAGAACTCTACATGTCTTTATTCCAAAAGAACTTAAAACCTAATACAGAAAAGCCTATAAAAAAGAGGTTGAACAATTAAGTAAGAGGGTGGAACCTTTTTTTGACTCCCTCTTAGGATTTAAAAAGGGACGACTTTTGAGAAACTAAGAATCCTAAAAAATTCCATTAACGTGCATTGACCTAGCACAAAATCTCTCTCTATTACCTTCTCACCTTCCTTGTCATTTTTCATAAGACCTATTCTTGACTTAATCATCAGGGGGTCATCGAAAAATATCTCTAGTATGGCCTAACTTTATCTGTGGTTCCAAAAGACTCTGAAAGCCCAATACACATCAAGAATAGTCATCTAAACCTATCCCTTCAGAGATTTAACTATTGTTCCTAAGAAAATAAAATCAACTTATAGGCTTAATATTTTTCAAATTTTGTGGTCAACAATTTGGCATTGTTTATGAAAACATAACAAAATGCCATGAAGGAAAATCACTTAAAGGTAGATAAAATGATCACTCAATCTATGACTATTTGACACAATAAGCAAACCTAACAATTAACAAAAAATCCCGACAAGACAAAAGTAACATAAATTACTAGAGTTATTGGATGATAAGTTAGAGTGCCAAAATGGGGCCATCCCTACTTGGCAAACTGAATTAGAGAAACAACTAGTAAGGGCGAGACAAGAGAGGGGAGAGCTAAAAGTACTAGTAAAAGCAAATTTCCAGAGCAACCCTCATAGAATACTTAGAAGTTAAGAGGGTTAAAGTGATCGCTATAGTAGATGATTCATACTAAGAGAATGGAGGTCTAGAGTATCCTCTCAAATGAAAATATCAATTATTCCTAAAAGGTTGAATAAGTGAAGTGGATCACAACTGAGCAGGTTAAAATTAAAGTGTTGTTATTACAACAATATTTGTTTTTATTAAAAGATCCTACTTGGCCAACAACATCCAATTATACCTCAAAGGTCGAAGAAGTTAAGTATATCAAAGCTAAAGATGTTAAAATTAAAGTGTTGTTATTACAAAAATATTTGTTCTAATTAAAAGATCTTACTTAACTAATAAGGGTTCATACACATACATGTCCATAGAAGCATACTAAAACACTAAACAATATAGAGATGAGCTATGGGAACTTAATTGAGCTAATGTTAATTCATGATCAAAATACTACGTAAAAAAAATGTGATCAATAACACAAAATAAATACCATCCATCCACATCAACAAAAATACTAAGTATAAGAAAGAAAATTTTCATTGATTAATGGAAGGTTCTTTCTACAAACGGAGAGTTTGGCTCCAATGACAAAAACATATAAGAAAAGAAGTAAAGCGATTCTAAGCATGGGGAATAAGGGATTGTTCTTCAGTAGTAGGGGCAGAGAGGTTCTTAGTGGGAGAGCTTTTACTAATAGCAAGAAATAGATGAGCACTCTATTTAATCGAAGAGGGGCCATTTTGGCATTTAAATCTTCAAATTATAGAGGGCACCTAATTTCCCTCTTCTCAGCCATTGCATGACCAGCGATCAATTCCTCTAACCAAGTAAGGTTTAGGTCAGAGTAGTGTGCCTTAAACAGATCAACACATTTTCTATACTTAAGTTGACCCATTCACAATTAGTCTTTAGAGCTACCCGCAACATTAGCCTAAACAGCCTCTAGCTCTTTGGTTAGCTTTGCATTCTTTCTTGAAAGCATAGTATAATCTTCACAAAGTCTTCACCAAGCTCTGAGACTCTCAAGATGCCATATTAAGCTGATAAATCTTTGATTGAAGGGTAAAAACTCTACTATCTATAATAGCTGCCTTAATCTCAGCAATCTTTATTGGCTTTTGACATGGACTTATTGAGACGAGCAACCTTGACCTTGAGATCTTTTAGCTTCTAGACATCCTTTATAGCACCCTAGATCTCAACTCTGTTTTGAGCTAGAATAAAGGCATCCCAAGTAAAACCCGAATAGTTAGTGATCAAACAACCTACTAAATAAATATAAAATAAAAGTTCACCATACAGAAATCACCTCAAGCACATATCCCATACTGTACATAAAGGACTTCAAAACATCATACTTCAAGGTGGTCTTAGCCTGATTAACCTTACCTATACACTGACCTCTCTTACCAAGGGCACATATTATTAAGGTTTGTGCTTATGTGTCATCTCTATTTGTATGAATATTTTATATTTATATAATATAAATTTTATTAAATCACTAATTAAATTAATTATATGGTACAATACTTGTAACGCTACAGACATTATATGATTAGAAGGAATTCATATCTGATCTAAAGAAGTTTAAATCAAGGCTAAGAGTTAGTAACACTGAGAATTATGACTACTAAGAGTTAACAGGTTATAAGAATCAGTGAAATCCAAGAAATTTGAGCCTTATCTGTAATGAGATAATACCTGAGGGTATACTAATAATGATATAGTTGTAAGAGTTGCAATAAGATGTTAGGAAATGTCATTATGCAAGTATATTCTCAAAAATTATGTTCCTAATCTATTTTCACCAATATAAGTCTATCAGTGAATCCCTTTTATATAGTCATTGTATGTCTATATCTGTAGGGTACAGATGGTTGTTCCTAACTGATCATGAGCTTGGAGCTCGTATAGGTATACAGGTATTCAATAAGGACTGAGTACCAAACAGACTCACGAAGACCTCAATAGACATCCTATGTAAGCCGTTAATGGAAGATCCTCTCGAGTTAAGTAGTATTCGCGGTCCTTTGACCTGAGCGCCATGGTGGTTGTAAGTAATCAACCATAGTTAGGTTCCAAGGATGTCAAAGACCTTTCATGGTCTAACCACTGCATGTCACTGGTATAGTCTGATGCTTATAAAGTCTGGTGTGCGTAGATATAGGATCCGTCAGCTCACATAAAAATTTAATATATCCGATGCTTTTAGATTTTATCTTGAAAAGTCTTATGACCATAAGCAATTAACCAGGGAAAGGATTTTTCCATAGGGTTGAACAAAATAGCACAGATGTTGCATATATTATTTAGTGAGATACAAATCTGGAGTTAGGTTCATGGATCCGCTTATAGGAATTTGACAAAGCTGATCTATGTCCCTGCAAATCCATGATATAAATGATCGAAAGACTATAAATATAAGCTTTGACATCAGCTTATATGGTTCAACACGTTGATTTATAATATTTATGACATGTGCGTGGGGCATCGTTCACGGACTTATAAAATAGTTCCATTTGACAAATCGGGCGTAGACTTAGAGAGTTCCATAATATAAAGTATACTCATTGTGCACTGGGGTAGCATACCAGATTGATTAGATCGATCTAGTAGAATCCATAAAATTTAATAATTGTTTCAAGAACCCTCAGAATGCGCGCGTGTCAATACTTAAGAGTTAAGTACATTGATTAGTCAATAATTGTTATTGACAAATCAAATAATGACACGTGGTGCATAGTGAACATTTGGTTAAGTTTACTCAAGTATGTGGTGAGGTAGAACCCACTTTGGGTTAACGTGGCAACCAAGTAAAGGGTTAAGGGTAATTTCACATATTTGATTATTTAATTATTAAATATTCAAGATATTTATTCATTTAATAATTAAATAATCAATAACTTAACCTTGGTTAAATAGTTAATTGATGTTAAGTTAACTAAATATTTAATTAATGTTTACTTATTGAACAAGTTTACTAACCTAACTAGAATTAATAGTTAACTTGAGTGGGTTAATTAAATATTTAAATATTAGTTACTTGTTGGACAAGTTTATTAACTTAACTAGAGTTAAAAGTTAACTTTAGTTAGGTTAGACTCAATCTAAGTTAATAAGTTAACTATGGTTTAGTTTAATTAAAAGTTAATGGTTTATATGTGATTAAATGAAACAAAATAAGTGGGTTAATATCTAATGGATGGCCGATACTTTGAGAGGTGAAACAAAAGGGAAACTGGTTCTTTCAACTTTGATTTCAAGAGTTGAGTTAATTGTTCTTCATCTTCTCTATCAAGCTTAAGCTATTAAAGCATTAACATATGTGTTTTATTTATTAAGTGTTGATCAAGGGTAAAATAAATAAGTTTAGGCTTAAGTGTTAACTGTCTGTTGGTTTTGGAGTTGTTGTTCTAGATAACCAAGTGCATCAGTTGGTTACTAGAACTGTAAACGAGTTACACCTCAGGCGGACTCTAGTAGCGCTTGTTCAAAGGTTACGTAGGTGAAAATTCTTAATCCATTATATTAATATGATTAATATGTTTATTTTTTTTATTATTTTCTTTTAAGCTTCCGCTGTGTATATATGTATAATGGACACAAATATCACATGCATACACCTGGTTTAATCGGTACCAAACAAACGGTATCAAAGCCCATTTTATGTTGATTTTGGTGTGTTTTGAGTGTTTGGGATGTTGTTGGTGAAGTCCCGGTGTTAATATGGTGCATTACAAGTATTAAAATGGATATACCAAGGTAGAAAATAGTGGGATGTCATGGCCTTGAATTCTAATGCCGCAACGCTGGGGCTTTTCAGGCTCCAACACCGCAGCACTAGATGATAATCGCCACAGTGTTGGGGTTTCCAAAACCCAACGCCGCAGTGCTCAAGCATGGCCCGACGATGCTGAGGGTTCTGCCTCCAACATCGTAGCATTGGTAAGCTAGCGCAGTGGCACTGGGGGCTCTGCCTCCAGCGCTGCAGTGCTAGAAGCCTAGCACTACGGTGTTGATCTGTACACTCAAATTTAATTTTTTAAATTGTTTAAACAATTAAATATGCATATTTGGTTTATGAGATGTAGTGATAATATTTATTAGTCTACATTATAAAACCAAGATCATTCTGTGCTGGTAAGCACAATGGGAGCCATACTGGAGGGGGTTAGTTGTATTTGTACATAAATAAATTATTGATTAAGAATCACCTCCTCATACGATGGGGAGCCAGTGTTTAAGTAACAAATCTCTTTTAATCAGATTGAATAATATTATATTATGAAATAGTATTTTATTATGATCTGCCTTGTTAATACGGTGTTAGACGGGTCACGTTGGCCTTTCTCTAATATTGCTACAGCATAAGGGATTTGGTTAATGTAACTTGAACTATGCCGATTAAACATGAGATGAGGCAAATATATGCGAACGTATTGCCCAATATTGCTACAGCGTGAGGATAGTATCAATAATATATATTTGATTCTTAACAAGTTAATCTAAAATACATTTACCCAATATTGCTACAATATAAGGATAAGGTATATTTAGAATTAATAGTAAGAGTTGCATGAGATGCAATTAACAAGAGTTGTCTACATGTTGGGTTTACAAAGGCCAATATTGCTATAGTGTGAGGCTGGAGTAAAATGCCAATAGGGTCTACTTCTCACTGTATAGTTTAAAGAGTTTAAACTATCGTTACCTCATTTGAGAGATTAAAGGGATTATGTAAAGCAGTGGGAGGACATTTTAAATTAAAAAATGTATAAATGTTATACCCATAATTTAAAATGATTTATTAGCGATTTAATGATTTCGCTGACATCTTCTATATATTTTATCTTATGAAGATCTGATGGCCTACACCAACCTTTTGGTGCGTATACTTGATGCATACCAACTCAAAGGCGTTGAAAACTACTTATATTAGCTCATGAATCTTAGAATTGTTCTAGATTCATATAAGCTTGGATACATTATTGATTAGAGATTGCCCAAAGGTATTTTTGATAATGCCACCCTAGAAGAGATGGTGATATATTAGAAATGATTGGATGACAATTTAAAAGTTAAATCAGACATCCTTGCCTTTATAACTACTGAGCTGCAGTTAGAGTATGTCTATGTGGATAATACTAGCAGCATTATGCTTAATCTGAATGAGCCCTTTGGTGACCGACCCCAGGTCAAGATTTACCGGGTTGTCAAATTGCTCTTTCAGGCTAGACTAGCTTAAGATAGTCTAGTAAGTCCTCATGTCCTCAAGATGATTGGATTAATTAAGAGGCTTGAAATAATGGATATATCTTTGAACAATAACTTAGGGAATAGCTTGATTCTCCAACGCTGTTGAGGTCATTTGTATAGTTTATTATCAACTTTAACATATAGGGATTGACCCCTTACTTATGCTGATCTTCATAATATGTTGAAGATAGCACAAGAGGACATGACAAAAAAGGGCTCGGTTCTTTTTATTCAGGGTGCTTCATCTTCTGCTCCGAAGGGTTTTGACAAGTCCAAGAGGAAGAAGAAACAAAACATAAAGCAGACACCCCGGATAGGTCCTCAGAGGCAACAAATATCCAAGCCTTAACAAAAGAGCAAGGTAAAAAAATGTATTTCTTTTGCAGTGAGGATGGACATTGGAAGCACAACTGCCCAAAGTACCTTGTCAATGCAAATAAGACTCCCTCAAGTATATACTTTCCTATCATTGATATTTCTTTAGCATTTAATGCCTGTTCTAGTGGGTATTAGATACCGTATGTCCTTCTCATATATGAAATATTTTTCAAGGTCTGAGGGAATTTAGAATGCTACAATTTGGAAAAGTACAGCTTCGAGTTGGAAAAAGTGATTTCCTACAGGTCTAAAATTATATTATATAATTGTCATTATGTAACCCAACATTATCAGATAAATTGTATCCCTTCCTGTACTTGACAGTGAAGGATATCGTATGAATATTCGAAACTGTTCCTTATAATTATATAATGTGTATAGTTTTTATTAGTTGAATGTCAGTTAATTAATGGGCATTATATATTAGATACAACTAGAAATATCATGAATGTATAAACTAGTACTAGTATTAGTAGATTAAAAACTTTAAATGAAACCAAATGTTGGCATATTAAATTAGGTCATATATATGTGAAAACCCTAACTCGTTTAGTTAAGGATGGTCAGATACATGATCTAACCATAAAATTTTATACAGTTTATGAATTCTGTATTTAATTAAAGATGATCAAATCTTCATTTACAGGTGTTAGACACCATACCTCTAATTTATTGAAACTAGTACATAATGATATATATGGTCCAATGAATCACTCTACAATAGGTGGGTTTTGATACTTTATAACCTTCATTGATGATCTGTCATGATACGAGTAAGTGTTTTTTTTTTATGAAACACAAGTTAGAAACTTTTGAAAACTTCAAAGAATTCTGACTTGAAGTAGAGAAACAAACCGAAATGTACATTAAGTGCCGATCAGATTGAGGTAGTGAGTACATGGGTAGTGTATTTTCATATTATTTAAATAAGAATGGGATTCTCGCTCAATATAGTCCTCCAGGCTCTCTGCAATACAATGACATTTCAGAGAGAAGGAATCGAACTTTATTGGATATAGTCCAATCGATAATGAGCTTTACCAATCTCTTAGAATACCTATGGAGTTAAGCTCTAGAAACTGTTGCTCATATATTGAACAAAGTTCTCTCCAAAGCTGTTCCAACCATTCTATATGAGATGTTGGAGGGGAGGAAACCAAGTCTTAAATATTTTAAGATTTAGGGTTGTCCTACTTATCTGTGCAGCAAGATAAACTTGCACCAATGGGGTACAAGTATCGGTTCATTGGGTATCCTAAGAATTCAATAGGAAACTAGTTCTATGATCTTGAGGAACAAATGTGTTCGTTACTCGTAATGCCACTTTCCTAGAGAAACAGTTTCTCATGGATTGTGGGGATTATAGAAAGATTGAACTTGATGAAGTTAATTCGGAAGTAAGTGAACCAAGCATGAAAACTCAAGTCCAAACAAGCAGTGTACCTTTAACACACTCTTTACGTAGGTCAAAAAGGATGTCAAGGTCACCTATTAAATATGGTCAGATGCCTGATGGTGCCCTTGAAATTTTTTTAGTTGAATAAAATGATTATTTGATCTATAGAGAAGTGATGTTAGACATCAAGTTGAGAAAATGGCAAGATGCAATGAAGTTTAAAATTGACACAATGCATCACAATCAAGTTTGAGACTTGGTTGAGCTTCGCAAAGAAATAGTTCTTATTGGTTGCAAATAGATTTACAAGAGGAAGTGTGAGCCCGATGAAAAGGTAGATATTAGAACTAGTGACGTACCATTTTAATGTTGTACAAATATTAATTGTTTAATATTTATACAATGAATATTTTGAATAAAATCGTTAATATTAAATAAAATGGTAAGATGCTTGTAACACTTCAGACATTGTATGATCTGAAGGAGTTTAGATATGGTTCAAAAGAGTTTAGACCAGTGCTAAGAGTTAACTATGCTGAGAGTTATAAATGCTAAAAGTTAGCAGTGCCAAGAGTTAGCAGGTTATAAGAGTCAGAAATATAAAGAGTTAAAGCATTGTTATTGTGTAAGTATATTTTCAAACTTTATGTTTCTGGTCTATTTTCACTTATGCGGGTCTGTCGATGGAAATCTTATTTAATATAGATCGGTGTATGTCTATATCTGTATTATCCAAATGGTTAATCTTAGCAGGCCATGAATTTAGTGGAAGCTCATATAGACATGTAGGTATTCAGTTAGGATTAAGTACTGAACAGGCTAAATTAGAATCTCCAATAGACATCCCATAAAGACATCAATGAATGATCCTTTTGAATCGAGTAGTATTCGTGGTCCCTTAACCTGAGCATCATGGTGGACTTATGAGTAATCCATCATACTTTGGTTCTATACATGTCAGAGACCTTTCATAGTCTGACCGCTGGGTGCCATTGGGTATGGTCTAATGCGCATAGATTTTGGTGTGTGTAGATATGGGATCCGTCAGCTTATATAAATGAGTAGTATATCAAAATGCTCCAAGATTGTATTCCAAAACATCCTATAGCCATAAGTAATTCACTCGGGAAAAATGTTTCCCGTGTAAGAAATAATATCGCAAAAGTATTTGTAGATATTATTTATTAGAATACGAATCTGGAAATAAGTTCTAAAGTTGAGCATATAAAGACTTGACAGTAATGATCTATGTTTTCGCTCTTCTAGGATATAAATGACGAATGACTTATACAAATATAAATTAACCTCAACTTGTATGGTGATTCAACAAACTATTTTTTTATTTTCATAATGTGTGTGGGGGGGAGGCATCATTTATGGACTTGCAGAAGAGTTTCATAAGACAAAATGGGTGCGAACCTAGAGAGTCTCACTATATGAAGTGTACTCATTGTGCACTGGAGTAGCGCATCGGATTGAATAGTTTAATTTGGAAAGTTCTCAAAAAATAAAAATTATTTCAAGTCTCTTAAAGAGATCATAGGATTTAAATGTTAAGCCTGAGATCTCGGCAAATGGGACTTGTTGCTTAATCATTTCTATTGGATGCCACATATCATGCCATTAATTGGTAATGGCATAACACATGGCATAATTTCCATGGCTTAACATTTAATTTACAAATGTTGCAAATTTAATAATAATAATAATAATAATAATAATAATAATAATAATAATAATAATGATAATAATAATAAACGTTGGCATTATAATAACGGCCAAGTGAATTTAATTTACAAGACAATTGAAATACTTAAATTATTGTAAGTGGTGGCATTATTTCATAGCTATTCGGCCAAATCTATTTTAGAAGCAAGAGGTGAAAAATTGTGATACTTATCATTGATTTGTCATGCTTACTGTAAACATGTGTTGGTAGCATTTTGAAGATATTCGTCCACCTCTTTTCATATTGCTATTAATCAATTTTTGAAGCATGAAGTGTTCTATAATATGGCTTTGTCATGCTTTGTGTTAAATGCCACTAATTGAATTATAATTTGTCTAATTGGGCAGTAAGAAGAACTATATATATGTGTTTTAACTCATTTGTAATGACAGATGAAGAAATATTTAGCATATATATATATATATAGTTCTTCAGTCTGAGAGATATTTAAAGAAGCAGTCATTTTCTTGGCATAAATATTTAGAAATATTTAGTAATGATAGGTGTTGCTTCAAATAAAATATTCTACCGAGAATAGAAAGCTATCGTTTTAGTTCGAAGGATCCTACCAAGTTATAGACTAGAACTTCGTAAAGCACGCTTTAAAGGTAAGTCCCATAATATTTCATTAATGTAAGAAATATTTGTTTATATTTCGCTGTACTTAATTATGCATGTGTGATGTGTAATTAAAAACTTAAAATGTACACGCTCACCGCACGTACATTACACTTTCAGTAGAGACCTTCAAGACCCGTCTAATAGCAAAAGATTATGTTCAGCGATCTAGGATCGATTATTAGGAACCATTACACCAGTAGCGATGTTAAAGTCAATTCAAATTTTATTGGCAATAGCTGCATATTATGACTTTGAGATTTGGCAGATGAATGTAAAGACGGTATTCCTAAATGGATATCTCGAGGAAGAGATATACATAGAACAGTCTGAAGGTTTTATGTCTAGCCTAACCTCTAGTCTAGTGTACAAGCTAAAGAAGTCCATTTCTGGACTTAACTAGGCCTTTCGAAGCTAGAATCATCGTTATGATGAGATAATCAGAGGGTCCGATTTCATGAAAAATGAAGAGGAAGTTTGTGTGTATAAAAAAATCAGTAGAAGCATGATAGTCTTTTTAGTGCTATATGTTGATGACATACTTATCATTGAAAATGATATCGGTATGTTACAATCTGTTAAGAGCTATCTGAGTAAGAATTTTTTCGTGAAAGATTAGGAGAAGTTTCTTATATACTAAGTATAAAGCTTATAAGACTCTCCCTGGCATTGTATAATGATAGCCTCTTAAAAAGGTACAATTTCACTAACTGTAAGACAATTAATATACCTTTCAGACATGGTGTTCATCTTTCGAGAAGAATGTCTCCTCAGACAGAAGATGAAAGAGTTAGAATGTCTAACATACCATATACATCAGCAGTTGGACACTTGATGTATGCTATGATGTGCACGAGACCTGGCATCAGTATGGTTGTAAATGTTACAAGTCAGTATTAGTCTAATCCAGATGACAACCATTGAATGATAGTCAAATATGTCCTAAAATACCTTAAGGGTATAAAGGATAAGTTTCTCATTTATGGAGATAGTGATTTACAGGTGAGAGGATACACATATTTAGACTTCTAGTCTGACCTAGATGATAGAAAGTCTACATATGGGTATGTGTTTACTCTCAACAGTGCCTCACTGAGTTGGAAGAGCATCAAACAATGGTCCACAACTAATTCTACTACAAAGGCAGAGAAGTAGCGAAAGAAGCAGTGTGGATTTGCAAGTTTGTCGTTGAGCTCAGAATAGTTCCAAGTTTGATAAATCTTATTGTGAGTTATTTTAAACCTAGGTTGCATGCATGTGGGTTTGTGTCTATCATTCAAATATAGCATGTGTATTATATGCATACATGCGTAGTGGATGAGCGAAATATAAATTACTCAATGATAAACAAAAATAAACGTTTACATGTTATCTCATAAATGTAAATACATCAATATTGAGAAATAGTACCTTGTCAAGCCTTTGGTATTTGGTCGAACCAGAGTACTCACCTTGAACCAACCCGTTCACAATTCTAGTTCTTCAACAAGGTGGGCTTGGGGAAGCTAAAATAGTAGCTTTTTCAGTAAAGGATTCAATTCTTGAATCTTTGTTTCTACCTTGTATTATAGGTGACCAAAATAGAAGAGAAAAAATGAAGATGATGTGTTTTTGTGCTTTCAACACTTGAGAGAATTTTCTAACACTTAGGAAAATTCACTTCACTTACTCTTCTCTCATTGGACGAATTTCTCTACCTCCATTGAGCAACATATTGCACTTTTATTTTGTTTATTATTTTTCTTCCATTTTCTCACCTAGGCATCTATTATTATGGTCAATGTTTGTCATTAGTATTTTATTTATTATTATTTACAATAAACCAAATGAAAACAAAACAAAATAAAAAATTAGTTAAATAAACTTGGCCTAAATATAGGCCAAATGAGAAACACTTTCTCATTATTAAGAAACATGTTAAGGCCTACCATTTACAATTGCCTCTCATTTATTCTTATTATATTATTTAATTAATATTAAACAAATGATTCAATCATATTAAATCATAGTAGAAACATATGCTAATTTAAATTAAAAAAATAAATTGTTTGATTTCAATTTAAATAATAATATCATATTTTATTATTATTATATTCAATAAACATTTTAATGAATAAAATAATGATATTATTTGTCCAACAAATAAGGTCATTTTAGTAATTTCTAAGTCAAGCAATAATTGGCCTACAATGTGTCATGTGCCAACATCCCATTGGTTAACAACTCATTGTTAACTAATTGATGTACTTAACTTTTAAGTCTTAACATGTGCACGACCAGAAGGGGATCAAAGTAAATGTTCGGTCTGTTGAAATTTTTTAGATCGAATTATTCAATCAGGTACGCTGCCCCAGTCCACAACTAGTACACTTTATATTGTAGGACTATCTAGGTCTACTCCTAATTTGTCAAACAGAACTATTCTGTGAATTCGAGATCGATGCCCCACGCACACGTCATGAATGTTATAAATCAGTGCAATAGACCATACAAGTTGAGGTCATAGCATATACGTATAATCCTTTCGCCAATAATATCCTGAAAGAGCTGAGATATAGATGACTACCATCAAATCCCTATATGCTCACCCATAAACTTATCTTCAGACACGTATCTTGATAAACAATATATGCAAACACGTTTGTAATATTATTTAACCCCGTGGGAAACACTTTCTTGGATTTGTTGATTATGACCATAAGACTTTCTAAGATATAGTCTCTGCGCATCTGGATATATAACTCATCCATATAAGTTGACGGATCCCATATCTGTAAACATCGGACTCCATAAGCATCGAACCATACCCAGCGACACCCAGCGGTCACACCATGAAAGGTCTGTGACATGCGTAGAACCAAAGTATGATGGATCACTTACAAACCCACTGTGGCACTCAAGTCAAAGGACCACGTATACTACTTAACTCAAGAGGACCTTTCATTGACGGCTTCATGGGATATCTATTGGGGTCCTCATTGATTCTGTTTAGTATTCAGTCCTTACTGAACACCTGTATGATATACAAACTTTCAGTAAGTCCACGGTCAGCTAAAAATAACCATCTAGACCATCTAGGTATAGTATACACTGGTCTATGTAAAAGGATTCCACCAATAGACCTGCATCGGTGAATTAAGATCATGATCATATAATTTGAGAATAAACTTACATAATAACATTTCTTAGCACCTATTGTAACTCTTGCAACTAGGTTATTACTAATGTATTCTCAGGTATTTGTACCGTTACAGACAAGATTCTAACTTTTAGACTTCAATGATTAATATAACATACTAACTCTTTAGTATTTATAGTTTTCAGTGATGCTAACTCTTAGCATTGATCTAAACTTCTTTAGACCAAATATGAACTCCTTCAGATCATATAATGTCTGTAATATTACAAGCATTGAACCATTTAATAATAGTAATTAGTGATTTAATAAATAATAAACTATATAAATATTATAAAATAATATATTCATACAATAATAAGATGGAACGTGAGCATAAATCCCAACACCTATCCTATTATTTTGCGACAATAATAATGTTATAGTACAAGCCAAACAGCAAAGAGTACACCAGATATCTAAACATGTGAATAGGAAATATCACATAATTAAAGAAATCTTAGATAGAGGAGATGTAATTATTTGAGAAACACATGGAGTCTATGGGTATTAAATACCATTATGAATGGCACTAGAACAAGTAGGAGATTGTTATAGTTTATGTTTACATGTCATCCCTGTTTGTATGAATATTTGATATTCATATAATGTATATTTTATTAAATTGCTAATTACATTCTTTATATGGTACAATGTTTATAATGTTATAGACATTGCATCATCTAAAAGAGTTCAGATCTGATCTAAAGGAGTCTAGATCAAGGCTAAGAGATAGCAACACTAAGAATTATGACTGCTAAGAGTTAGCAAGTAACAAGAATCAATGAAATCCTAAGAGTTTGAGCCTTGTCTGTAACGGGACAAAGACCTAAGGGTATACTAGTAATGACATAGTTGTAAGAGTTGTAATAAGGTCCTAGAAAATTTTATTATGCAAGTATGTTATCAAATATTATGTTCCTGATCTATTTTCACTGATACAGGTCTGTCGATGAATCCCTTTTATAGTCAGTGTATGTCTATATCTGTAGGGTACAGATGGTTGTTCCTAGCTAACCATGAGCTTGGAGCTCATATAGGCATACAAGTATTCAGTAAAGATTGGGTAGCGAACAAACTGACAAGAACTCCAATAGACATTCTATGTAAGCCGTCAATGGAGGATCCTCTCGAGTTAAGTAGTATTCGTGGTCCTTTGACCTGAGCGCCACGGTAGGCTTGTGAGTGATCCACCATACTTAGGTTCTACAGATGTCAGAGACCTTTCATGGTCTGACCTTTGCGTGTCACTGGGTATGGTCCGATGCTCATAAAGTCCGATGTATGTAGATATGAGATTCATCAGCTCACATATACCTATACCAATTGTGTTTACTAATCGAAATGCTAGACAAGGTAAAGTTAAGACCCCAACCACATCTATGGCCTTCCTGAGCTAGGAATAGGCTAACCTGGAGGAGTTATCAAAGAGTCCAATATTACTATCTCTGTATAGGACTACTAGCCCCACTCGGTTGTTATAAAGAGAGTGGTGAACTCAAAGGATCAATGAAGCCCTCAATTAACCTCTTTCCTCTATTAACCAAAGAGCTCCCACAACTGGTTCCTTAACCAACACCTCTACTCACACCCCCTCACCTCAGGGGTGGCTACTATATTGCCTAGATTGAGCACTACAAGTACACTTTAAGGACCTCTGCTTATTGTCTCCTTGCTCTATTACTAGAAAAGACTAGAGGAGAATCATAATAAATGATAAATCCGTATAATGACTAAGCACTATCTAGAGGATTATCTAAAGAATTACCTCTTTTTATTTTTCCTTTCTTAGGCAATTCAGTGAGTTGGTTGACTAGGCCTATACTTTTCAAGCTTTGTTGAGTAAGAAGTTCCTTGATAGAACTTGCATATATTTAAGCTTGAGCAATCTTATCCTTCTCTTAGCAAGTCATTTATGATTTTGGCCTCCTAAAATGTTACTAAAATAACAAGAATAGATGGTAATACACCACAAAAAATTACAACTACGAAACATAGAAAACAAATAGGCATGTTGTTGATCTCAAAAAACATGTGGACACAATATATTCCTAAGTAGCCTACTATGTTCTCGGTCACATTCCCCATCAGCAAATAATTACAAATGTTTCCACTTGTGATTACTTGAGGGTGGATCCTATATATGGGCATCTTTCTTTTCTCTGACGTAAGAAGTGAGATAATAAAATCCTTTTTATTGATTAGAGTTTGCCCTACTTTGATAAATTTGTTGAAGTTTTGAAAAGGTAAGCTTAATATAACTAGCCTTTAACCACATCACATACAAGTATACTGGTATCATCTATGAATTAAGGTTCAACTAGTAGAGTGCTAAGTTCAAATAGGTGAACATATGAACATAGTTTAGTTGAAGAGGCAATCTTAACCTTGAAATAAAAAAAAAAGATTACACATACTCATCCTGAAAATGAGCCATTGGGGTGACTATACTTGATATATTGTACTTTGTCCTCAATAAGTTGAGACTCGAGATCCTCTATCTTCACACTCGAAGGATGGTGTTGTTAGAAGTTGATTATTCAAGGGTGTTTGCATGTGAGTTGTGTGTTTAACAACAAAATATACATATCTCATACATATAATCACGCAGCGGAAGCTTAAAAATTTGCAGTAAACACAATTATTACATGTTAAAAGAATTAACAAAAACAAAATTGAGAAATAACCATTGAAGCCTTTGGATGAAAATTGTTGTAGTCCACCGAAATGTTATCTTTGATCAATTCTAGTAATCAACAATGGTGGGTTTGATTATCTAGAATGACAACCTTTGATCAAGCAAAAGTTTAACAACTTAAACTTATGTTCTTAATTTTTTCTTTTGATTAACACTTAATTAATTAATCAAAACTTCTTTTACTAAATTTGTTTTAATGCCTTATAAAAGAAAATTATGAATTCAACTCTTGAATTCAATAATTAGAAAACAATTTCTCTTTTCTCTCTTTGTAATGGCTGACCAAGTTTTTAGCAAAAAGTAAACTTAACAAACTTATGAATTTAATTACATTTGGCTAATTTATACAAATGAATTTAATTTCAATTTATTACACTTAATTTCAATTTGTATTTAACCTAACCTAATCATAGTTAACTCTTAACTCTAGTTAGGTTAAAAGAATATTTAAATATTCTAACCATAGTTAACTCTTAACTCTAGTTAGGTTAAAAGAACATTTAAATATTCTAACCATAGTTAACTCTTAACTCTAGTTAGGTTAATAGAACATTTAAATATTCTAACCATAGTTAACTAAGTTAACCATGGTTATGTTAACTTTTACTTAACCATTAAGTAAGGTTAATCTAACTTAACCATATGGTTAACTCTTAACCATAGTTAAACTAAATTATTTATTTAAAAATTAAATAAATAAATATTTATTTGAATTATTTAACAATTAAACAATCATTAAGTAAAATTACATTTATGTCCTTACTAGGCTACCAAATTAACCTAAAGTGGGTCCCATCATTAACCATAGTAAATTGTTGGATTTTACTGTATTAAACTATTCAATACGGTACGCTGCCAAAGTGTTCAAAGAGTACATTTCATATTGGGACTCCTTAGGGCCACGATCGATTCATCAAATGGAACTATTCCATAAGTCCATGATCGATGTCCCACGCACACGTTACGGATGTTACAAATTAGCGCGTTAAACCATACATATTGAGGTTACTACATATTCGTATAATCCTTTCGAAATTATATCCTGGATGAGCGGGATATAGATCATTACCGTCAAATCCCGATAATTTCATCCGTTACTTTATCTCCAGATTCGTATCTTAACGAACAATATACACAAACACTTTTCCTATAATGTTCAAACCTGTAGGAAACTCTTTTCCTAGGTTGATTGCTTATGGCAATAAGACTTTATAAGATACAATCTCGAAGTATCGGATATACAACCCATCTATGTGAGCTGGTGGATCCCATATCTACGCACACTGAACTCCATGAGCATCGGACTATACCCAGCGACACGTAGCGGTTAAACCATGAAAAGTCTTTGACATACATAGAACCAAAGTATGGTAGATCTCCCACAAGCCCATTGTAGCGCTCAGGTCGAAGGACCACAAATACTACTCAACTCGAGAGGACCTTCTTTTGACGGTTTCATAGGATATCTATTGGGGTCCTAATGAGTTTGTTTAGTATCCAGTTCTAATTGAATACCTGTATGTCTACATGAGCTTTAACATGGTTAACTAAGGATAATCATCTATACAATACAAATATAGACATACACTAATCTATATTATTGTGTTTCACCGATAGACCCACATTGGTGAATATAGATTAGGAATAATATATTTGAGAAAATACTTATATAATGACATTTCCTAGTATCTATAGCAACTCTTTGCAACTATGTCATTACAAGTAGACTCTCAGGTCTTTGTCACATTATAGATAATGTTCTAACTTCTTATATCTCGCTGACTTTTATAACTTGTTAACTTTTAGTAGTGCTAACTCTTAGCATTTATAACTATTAGCTTTGCTAACTTTTAGCACTGGTCTAAAGTTCTTTAAACCAGATATGAACTTATTCAGATCATACAATGTCTATAATGTTACAAACTTAATTACCATTTAATAAAGGTTATTAGCGATTTAATAAAATATTCATTGTATAAATATTACAAAATAAATATTCATACAAACAGGGATAGCGCGTAAGCACAATCCTTAACAGATGGGGTGGGAAATGGCTCAAACAGAACTTCCTCATTAGTCCAAAGAATAAAATCTTTCTTCTTCTTTGGCCTGCTTGGATGACTAGATACTAGCACTCGCCAATACTTCTAAATCATTAGGTGTCTACTCAGAATCAACAAAGCCCTCGAGCAACTCTACCTTAATGTCCACTCTTCGGATAGACTTCCAATAGTTAATTGGAGACCTCGACCTTCACGAGTATTCCCACTTTTGAATTCTTGGGCTGAGCTATCCATAGTAGTTGAAGTCGCCAAACTCATGATAAGATATATTTTAGGAGTCAACAACTAAAGACATAATTCTATTAACACCAAGACAAACAAGGTGGATAACCTATTAATGATCTATTACACTAGTACACAAGACAAACAAATAAGCACTCAATATCTTTAAGTTGAGCACTCAAACTTTATAAGACTAATTGCTTAGAAAATGCATAAAATGTAGAAAATACTCAGAGCAGTAAAAAAGGCACTAAAAATAAAAAATTATAATAAATAACACTTGTACTAAGATCATTGAAAATGAAGAAAAATGGCTTATAAAAACACAAAGCTTCTCTATTTTTAAATCACCATATTTTCTCTCTAAAAAAATTAGCAAATGCATCAAAATGTGAAGACGCGTAGGGGTTGTGCATATATATATAAAGCTCTAAGAATAATCTCAATTGTTAAATCAAGATCTAAAGGATGAGATGTTTTCACAAGTGAACAGTCCTTTTACTTAACATGCCTATTCAAGGGTGCCCCTCAACCATTTAATAAATTCAAACCATTTAAGATGCAATTATATCAAAAAAATTTGAAAAGGTACAATTATTCACTTGATTACCCATCGGTGCACGCTTCTCAATGGGCCATAAAGCATTAAATGCACTTTTAGTGCTAATTTCAAACACTAATCATCACCCCTAAAAGCCCCATCATAGAAATATGACCACTTTATATGATTTTAGAACCCTTCAACGAGGAGTACATAGCTGATGAACACTTTACTCTTATCGAGGACTCAACATTTGGCCTACGAATTCCATAAGGTCACAAGGTCAAGAAGTACCATTAATTTCTATTGTTGACAAGTCAACACTAAAAACTGAGGGACCTCTATTCCCTCTAGGATTTTTGCACAAGCTCGATCCCCTAGAAGGCTCATTGTAGCCTACTAAAGCCCACAAATAAGACTCATCACATGGGCACCCAAGATTTTAGCCTACAAGGAAATGTCTTTGACCCAAAGTCCTTCATCCTAGAAGCCTTCTAAAAGCTGACAATCAAATCCCTCAAAGGTAGATGAAAAGGCGTCTACCCACTAATCGAGGACTTAGGTTGTCCTTATTCATAAGGATCCTGAAGTCTTAAGATTTTCAAAAACAATCATGCAGAAAAGTAAATATATCTTTTAGTTCAAAAAGAACTCTACATGTCCTAGTTTTGAAAGATCTCTACAATATAATATAGAAAGGCCTATAAAAAGAAAGCTAAGCAATCAAAAGGGCTAGGGCCTTTTCTCGACTATCTCTCGAGATTAAAAGGGGGACATCATTAAGTAAACTAAGAATCCTAGAAAAATTCTAATTAACGTACACAACATAATGCCTACTACAAAATTTCTTTCTATTGTCTTCTTAACTTCCTTTTCTTTTCCTAAAAAACCAATTACTAACATAAGTATCACACGATCAATGCTGAAAAACCCTCTAACATGGTCCAACTTTATTTGTGGGTACAAGAGACTCTTATGGCCTAGTATGCATCAAGAGTGGTGAATTTAACTCATAGGCCTAGAATCTCCCAAATTTTAAGGTAAAAATACTAATATAAATTATTTTTTAGACATAATTTTATAAGAATTTAAGTTACCAGACCTTAAAAGAATATTTTATATAAATATGTATTTAAAATAAATTGACTTCATTCGCTTATCATATAAATAATGACAAATCTTAAACAAATATTTCACCAATCACTTATCTTTCATATGTTAAAATTAATCATTTATATATCTAGGCATATGTTTCATTTTTGAAATAGTTAAAAGAATAATTCTTATGATATGTCAATAAAAGAGAAAAAAACATTCTTATGCAAAAACTATTTCTAATTGAACAAAAGATGGTTTTCTTTCTTCATTTTTAAGTAACTTTTAACTTTTTTATGCTATTCCATTGCAACCATTATTTATTTTTACTTAAATAATTAAGGTGGTATAAATTAATTACTATTGACTGTGGAATTTTAGAGATTTTAGACCTATGAGTTGAATTTTTTACTTTTTGGGAATAATAACTAAATCTCTTCAAAAGGTTGGGTTGAGATGACCTCTCTTGATGTATACTAGGCTATTACAAATCTCTTATAATCACAAACAATATTAGGCCGTGTGGGAGATTTTTTTGGGAGATAACCCTATGATGCTTAAGTTAGTAAGGGGTTTGTGGGAAAAGATTATGAATGAAAAAGTAATGAAAATAGAGATTTAGTGTTCAAAAATCAATTCAAAAGGTCATTTATTGATTGTTTAGCCTTCTTTTATAAGCTTTCGATATTAGGCTATAGAATTCTATTAGAATTAGGACATATATTCACCTTCTTGTTTTGGACTCACCTTGGATTATAAGAGTAGGATTTGTAACAAAAAACTTAAGACTCTAAGATTTTTAAAGATAGAGGCAGTTTAAGTTCTCGAACAATATGTATCTTCCTTGTTACCCTCGAAAGGCTTTAGTATTTGGTTTTAATTAGAACAGATTACTAAAGATATCTATTGATGCCAAGGACTTTAAGGCTCGAGGACCATAGGAAAGTTCTACAGATACACCTTTGTCTAATATTGGGTTCTCCTAATAATGGTGGGTTGAAGCTTGAGGAGCCTATATAGTAAGCCTTATGGGCTTTAGGCAAACCATTCTTAAGATGTCTAAGTTTAGGTCTGTAGGCTATCAATCTCAAATAAGCTTCAACTAGAGTATCTCGATTAAGATGAAGATTCTTCAAGCTATCAGTTCTTTGGACAAGCTCAAACATGCACTCTAGTTAGTCTTTAAATTAGTTTGGTATTGGGTCAGGCTTCGCATTTTTGTTTGGGATGAACATACACCTCCTAGGTTTTAATAGAAGCATTCTGCAAATTTAAACCTAATTGATTAGGAGGGTCAACCCTTCATAGTAATCATAAGCCTTTTGGGCTTTTGTTATTTGTTGAGCACTCAATTTTGTCCAAGTCTGAGAGATCGTTGGTCAATTTTGGCATACTTTTCACAGTGATCGTTCATTGAGTATCTAATTTTTTCCAAGTCTCAAGAGACACTAGTCATTCTTAAGGAAAATTATTCTGATGTAGATTATGATGAACTGTTCTTAATTATTATCAACCTAATCTTTCCTAAGTTAATGCTAGTTGTTCTCGAGTATTTTACATTGACGTTCACCCAATGGTTCCTAGATCAATATTAGTCATTCTTGAGGTTTTTATAGCTTGAAATAATTGAGCAATCTTTTCTGATGAGCATTGATCTTGTAATATTAAAGATTTCAAAAGAGAATAACAATCCTCAAGCACTATAAGTGCTCATCGTAATAATAGATATAAATAAATGAGATTATGAAAAAATAATAGTTTATAAATCTAGGGATGGTATTTTTTAAGAGCTCGACATTTCATGATTTTCTGATTACTTGACTATCTACTTGCTTGGGCTCGTATGCTCATGTCTGATTCTCCTTAGCATTTTATAGAAGCCTTCCTAATTTAGGCTAAGGATGCATTCGACCAGGTTTATAGTATTTAGTAGTATTTTTCTTAATACCAAGTCCCTCTCTGTGAATTCTTATGCTTGGACTTTCTTGTTGTAATACTAGGCAGCCTTTTACTAGTATGCTACAATTAGGGTCATTGCCAATTTTCTCCTTTATCTGATAATGTCTAGGCTTTCTCGAATTTGCTCTTTATTCTTTCACCTTGACTTTCTTTGCACAGTTGGCCTCTTCGAGGATACTTTACCACCCCGGGTGGTGTCTAATCTCTCCATTCTCTAAGTATTCTTCTTTTGGAACTTGATTCCCTATCTCATATTCTTCCTCAGATATCTTTTGTCACCATTCTATTCACTTTCTCTTCTTCCTTGATTCTTAGGTAATTGGGTGCTCTATCATAAACAACTGCATAAGTTGTGATCAGATTCTTAGATAAGTAATACTAGAATCAATTTAGCCTCAGCCTTGCTCTTAGAACTTTCAATGCACTGGGCAGGTTAAAAGCCTCAAGTTAGGCCACTTTTTAATGAAACTGACCCATGAAATTTCTCTTGATTTTTGTTTGGGCTTACTTAAGCTTCTTCAATTGTTAGGGGTCTTTGGTCGATTCGCAAGCTCCTCAAAAGTGCTAGACGAACTTATTAGTCCATCTATTATAAGAGGAGATGCTCAAATGCTTCAAACTATAGTACTAAAGGAGGGCTTATCATTTTAGGTTCAAATAGAATAATCAGCACATCTAATTCTACCTTAATTATACATTAGATAACAAGTTGGTTACTTGATCTGTATAATGGTTCTGGTCAGTCATTCTTTTATAGGACATGTTAAGTAGGAACGAGTAGTTTATTAAGTGGGAACATAAAGTATATTAAGTAGGCACATTTAATATATTAAGTAGAAACACGTAGTATATTAAGTGAAAATATTTAGTATGTTAAGTGGGAACAGGTAGTATATCAAGTGGTAATATGTAGTATATTAAGTGAGAAAATTTAATATATTAAGTGGGAATATTTAGTATGTTAAGTGGAAATACGCAATATATTAAATAGATATTTAGTATGTTAAGTGAGAACATGTAGTATATTAAGTGAGATCATTTAGTATGTACTATATTCATACTTAATATACTACATATTTTTACTTAACATACTACCTATTCCCACTTAACATATTAAATGTTCCTATTTAATATACTACATGTTCTTACTTAACATATAAATATTCATATTTAATATACTACGTGTTCCCTCTTAATATACTAAATGTTCTCACTTAATGTACTACATGTTCTCAGTTAACATATTATAAATTCCCACTTAACATACTACGTGTTCCCACTTAATATACTAAATGTACCCTTTAATATACTTAGTATTCCCAATTAATATACTACTTGTTCCTACTTAACATACTAAATGTTCCCATTTAATATACTATATGTTCTCACTTAATATACTAAATATTCTCACTTAATATGCTACGTGTTCCCACTTAATATACTATATGTTCCCACACTAATATACTAAATGTTGCTATTTAATATACTACGTGTTCCCACTTAATATACTAAATTTTTCCACTTAATATACTACGCGTTCCCACTTAACATACTAAATGTTTCCATTTTAAATTTAAGTCACGTTAAATGTTATAATTTCATTTCCAATTTCAATTACAATAAATGTTGTAATTTTAATTACAATTCAAAAATCAATTTAAATTACATTAATTTCAATAATTTTAATTCCAATTTTAATTTCAATTGTGTTAAATGTTATAATTTCAATTCTAATTTTAATTTTAATTACTTTAAGTATTATAATTTTAATTCTTATTTAAATTTCAATTACGGTAATTGTTATAATTCTAATTCAAATTTCAAACTCAATCATATTAAATATCATAATTCCAAATCCAATTTCAATTTTAATTACATTAAATAGGATGGTGAGGGGCGGTGGCAGTGTATTTATATATTACTAGCTAATTAAGATTATTAATTTATACAAATATTCAATTATTTATAAGTAGGGATATACTTAGACTTCAGTTAGTGAAACATGTAAATATTAGAAACATTGTCTGAAGAAGTGGAAACATACATCAAATGGTCATTGTACATCCACAACTTAATACATAATCAATGAAAGTGGAGAAATAAAATCTTGACACAGGGATTGCAACTCCAAACTTAATGAATCTCAACAATAATGTATAATATATTTATCTTCACATATTCCAGTAACAAAATGTGGGGATATACTTACACAAGAGTTGATGACAAGTGCAAATTATTATACGGTAAAACGTAATATAATTAGAATTGAAATTATAAATTTTAATATTTAAAATTATAATATTTAAAGTAATTGAAATTAAAATTATAATTGAAATTATAACATCTAACATAATTGATGTTGAAATTAGATTTACAATTGAAATTATTTAACATATTAAAATTAAAATTATAACATTTAATAAAAATAAATTTTAAATTGGATTTAAAATTATAACATTTAATGTAACTGAAATTTGAATCATAACATTTAATGTAACTAAAATTGAAATCATAACATTTAATGTTTTGAATTTAAAATATGAAATAAAATTATAACATTTAATGTAATTGAAACTAGAATTAGAATAATAACATTTAACGTAATTGAAATTGAAATTGCAATTGGAATTATAACATTTGATGTAATTGAAATTAAAATTAAAATTATAATATTTAATGTAATTTAAATTGAAATTGAAATTGTAATTATAATATTTAACGTAATTGAAATTAGATTTTAAATTATTATATTTAAGATAATTGAAATTAAATTTAAAATTAGAATTGGAACTATAACATTTAACGTAATTAAAATTAAAATTGAATTTAAAATTATAATATTTAACGTAATTGAAATCGAAATTAGAATTAGAATTATAACAATTAACATAATTGAAATTCAAATAAGAATAGAAATTATAACATTTAACGTAACTAAAATTTGAATTGGAATTAAAATTATAACATTTAATGTAATTGAAGTTGAGATTGTAATATTTAATGTAATTTAAATTAAAATTAAAATTATAATTAAAATTATAACATTTACAGTAATTTAAATTATAATTAAAAATTAGATTTGAAGTTATAATATTTAATGTAATTAAAACTTAAATTGAAATTGAAATTATAACATTTAACATGATTGAATTTGAAATTAGAATTATAAAATATAATTAATTTAA
Source organism: Ailanthus altissimus (assembly GCA_946807835.1). NCBI lineage: Eukaryota > Viridiplantae > Streptophyta > Magnoliopsida > Sapindales > Simaroubaceae > Ailanthus > Ailanthus altissimus. The sequence continues at coordinate 14,621,332 of OX327697.1, read as the reverse complement.
ATTAAAATTAAAAAATTAAAATTATAACATTCAACGAAATTGATATTGAATTTAATATTTAAATTAAACTTATAAGATTTTTCATTTTTGAAATCGAAATTAAAATTAGAACTACAACATTAACGTATTTGAAATTAAAATTAGAATTATAACATTTAACATAATTGAAATTAATATTAGAATTGAAATTATAGCATTTAACATGAATGAAATTATAAATGAAAATAAAATTATAAAATTTAACGTAACTGAAATTGGAATCTGAATTATAATATTTAACATAATTAAAATTGAAACTGAAGTTAGAATTATAGCATTTAATATTGTTGAAATTGAAATTGAAATTGAAATTATAACATTTAACATAATTGGAATTGAATTTAAATTTAGAATTGGAGTTATGGCATTTAATGTAATTAAAATATAAATTAGATTTAGAATAATTATAACATTAAAGATAACTGAAATTAAAATTGAAATTAGAATTATAATATTTAACTTAATTGAAATTGAAATTGGAATTAGAATTATAACATTTAACCTAATTAAAATTGAAATTGTAATTAGAATTATAAGACTTAATTTAATTAAAATCGAAATTATAATTAAAATTGTAACATTTAAAGTTATTAAAATTATAAATTTAACGTAAATGAATTGAATTTAAATTTAGAATTGAAATTATACTATTTTACGTAATTAAAATTAAAATTAGAATTATAACATTTAACTTAATTGAAATTAAAATTGAAATTAAAATTATAACATTTAACGTAATTGAAATTGAATTTAGATTTGAAATTATAATATTTAACATAATTAAAATTGAATTGAAACTAGAATTATAACATTTAACGTAATTGAAATTGAAATTAAAATTGAATTTGGAGTAATAACCTTTTAACATAAATGAAATTAAAATTAGATTTTCAATTAGAATTATATGATGCAATAAAATTGAAATTGCTATTGAAATTATAATATTTAACGTAATTGAAATTGCTATTAGAATTATAATATTTAACGTAATTAAAATTAAAATTGATATTGAATCTTAAATTACAACATTTAACGTATCTTATATTTAAATTAGGTTCAAAATTATATCATTTAATAAAATTGAAATTGAAATTTGATTTTGAATTATAATATTTAACATAATTGAAATTAAATTTAAAATTATAACATTTAACAAATTTGAAAATGAAATTGGATTTTGAATTATACAATTTAACAAAATTAAAATTGACATTAAAATGGGATTTGAAATTATAACCTTTATCGTATTTTAAATTAAAATTAGATAATATTTAACGTAACTCAAATTGAAATTGAAATTGAAATTATGTTATTTAACGTACTTCAAATTGAAATTGAACTATGATTTGAAATTATAATATTTAATATTATTAAAATTAAAATTGTAATTAGATTTTCAATTATAACATATAACATAAGTTAAATTAAAATTTGCATTGAATTTATAATATTTAACGTAGCTGTAATTAAAATTTTATTTAAATTGTAATATTTAACATAATTAAAATTAAAATGCAAATTTAACATTAAACGTAATTAATATTAAAATTAAAATTATATCATTTTACATAATTAAAATTAAAATTAAAATTAAAATTTGAATTGTAATTATAACATTTAACGTAATTGAAATTAGAATTAAATCTTTTAATATAATTGAATTCTAAATTAAAATTAAAATTATAACATTTAACGTTATTAAAATCAAAATTCGAATTAAAATTATAACATTCGCATATTAGCTTCATCTCTTTAAATTATATAATTTATTTGACAAATTTAAGGTTAATTAAAATTAATATATTATAAGATCATACAGTTTAAAATTAACATAAATATGACCATATAGGTGATGATCATATAATTCCCACAAATATATATATATTTCTACAATATATTTATTATACATATAATTTATTATTATAAGAATAATTAATTCATTTTAATAGGACTAACTTAAAGTTTTTTAAATAACAAATTTTAATTGTAAATTCGAATTTTAATAAAATTAAACTTATAAATAAAAAGGATCAATTTATTAATTATAAATAAACTTTATTATTATTTAAATTTATAATAAATAAAAAGATTTTTTTTTGGTTAAATGCCATCATTACCTGTTTGGAATCGATAATAATGTGTTAACCCCCTCATCGCTATTTATCAGCCAATAAAAAAAATATGCTGATAGACTGATATCATCCGATTGTTTGGTATAACGGGATGATGGTCTATTTAATATTTTAAAGTCAACATGTTGTCGGAATCTACTTGGCATTTTGTAATTTAAGATAACAACTAATGGCAAATTGGGAATGTAAGAGATATGATACAAATGAAGGACATTTTCAGTTGATAGTGGGGACCACGACATGAACAGTTTTTACTCTTCCTAGTAAATGGGCCCCATAGAATTTTATCGAGATGACGTCAACAATTTAATTTAGGGAAAATTTTCAAATGGACTATAATTTTGTTCCTTTCAACTCTTTTGGCCCGAGTCAAAAACTCGTTCTTTATTAACTAAAGAAAAAATATTTGAACTATTTTACTCACAATTATAATTTTAGGTAAGAGTGGGCATTTGATTCGGTCCGGTCCTACCAAATCGTTCGACTCAAAAAAATCAAATTGGGAGGGGACAGATTTCATATCCAAAACAGAATTGAGATTAAAAATAGTAGTCTCGATCATCTCAGTCTAACTAGGATGGAACACAGTTTAAAAAAAACATGGCGTCGTTTTTTTAAAAACAAAAATGACACCGTTTAAGTAATAAAATGAAAAAAAAAAAAGACAAAAGCAAAATTAGGACAAAAATCGTGTTTCACTTTCAGTCTTTTACAATTTCAACTTGAAACAATTTCAACACTCACCCTTTCTTCTCCGGTGTCGTGATTGCCGTCTGTCGTTGCTCTTTTTCGGTGCCGTCGTTCTACTGCTGCAAAACTTGCGTCTACTGCCATTTGCCGTTCTGCCGTTTTGCCAGAGACCGCTAGCCGTTTTGCCGTCTACTGTTGCTGCCACTTTAGTAGCACACTGTAAGTAAACCATAATCCTCTCTTTAATGTTTGACAAATATTTATAATATATTTATTTATATATAAGTAGAAGACGATTTTAGAATATGAATTTAAATAGTTGTTGCATATAACTAAAAAAATAATGCTATTTTTTTAGTTAACAACTCTATAACTCTAATTAATATTGAAGAATATAAACAAGGACAGAAATATACATTTATTATGATATGTTGAACAGAAATTTCTTCCCTGTATTCAATTTCAGTGAGATAATTATTGAAACTATATATGTTTTTTCTTTTCCTGTTGAGAAAAAGAGGATATCTGGCTCCAGAGTATGCTTATAAGTGGACAATCATGATCTATTTGCTAACAATAGGATAATCCAAGTAATACTAATTGTTCTCTTTGAAGAGTATTAATAAAGTAAATTAATACTTTCATGTCAAGTCAATTTGCATGGACAAGCTCTTTATAAAAATTATCTCATATACAAATTGATGTTGTATAAAAATATTAGCTTACATAATTCTTTATATTTTATTCGGTTAATATTTGCATGTTACATGAATTAATAATTTGATATGAAAAAAACTTGTTTTAAAAATTTGTACATATAATGTTACTATCAATTTATATGAGATATTATGCACAAATAATTTATATATGTGGTATTTTTCTTTAATTATTTAAGCCCTTAATTCATGTTTGATTAGTTGTATGGTGGTTAAAGTTTTCCATGAGTTTTTGTGTGTTTATGAAAAATACATATTTGTGAAAATATTAAAAAATTTGCGAAAGATTCAAATTAATCTTGTTTCATTATTGTGTATTATACTATTATATTACAGATGAGTTGTGATTTAACTTTAAAAAATATTATAAATATTGGGAGATCTCATGGGGATACGTAATGCAGTGTCAACGACGAAGATGTATTGTTGCCTCCACATCCAAATCCTAAAAAAATAACAAGATCGATGGTGTGAAGTCACTTCACCCCATGCAAGGACATAAAGGATAAGTTACAGTGCAATTACTATGAAAAATTGTATGCGTCTAATTCAACAAAAAAAATTGAACAAATGGTACGAGAAAACACTTATGAGTATGTAATAAGATTCCACCCTCATTGTTGGATGATAGACAAACAATATTTGATAGATAACCCACAGAAGGAGGATAGAAAAATAATAGTAATGTTATGCCTAAAGGATAGAGCAAGAAACATGTCCTCCATTTGTAGAGAATGATGGATATCGATATTTTTACAGTGTAACATGTCCTCTATTTGATGTTTCATCACGTAGATATAGTAGAACTATTTACTGAGAAGAAAATCATGTTAAAGAGTCTATTTAGTAGAACAAGACAACGAGCGAGCTTGACAACTGACCTTTGAACTTCTATTTATAATCAAAACTACATGGTTGTTATTGCCCACTTTATAAATTTGGATTAGAAGTTGCATAGGATAATTTTAAGTTTATCTCTCATTTCATCCCAAAATCAGCAAACAACTTGAATCTTACTTATTGGATTGGGGTATAAAGAAAATATTTACCGTTACAATTGATAATGCAAGTACCAATGATGTTGTTATCAGTTATTTTAAGAAGAGACTGAAGAGTTAGAAAGATGAAGCACTAGTATTAGATAGTGAGTTTATACATGTAATTTGTTTTGCGCATATTTTAAATTTGATTGTGACTGATGGATTAAAGAATTTGTATGAGAGCATTATTTATATACGTAATGCTGTGAAATATGTGAGATCTTATGCAACAAGAGTTTAATTTTTTAAATATTTTATGGATAGAGAGAGAATTAATTATAAAGGGAGTGTGGTGTTAGATGTGCCAATGAGTTAGAATTTTATTTATTTAATGTTGGCGACTGCATTAAAATTTACAAAGGTGTTTGATTGAATGGAAGAAGAGGATATGTCATATGAGAGTTACGTTTTGGAGGATGAAAATGGAAATAAGAGAGATGGGCCATTAATTAGTGCGGATTGGGACAATGCTAAAATGTTTGTGAAGTTTTTTAAAACTTTTTATGATGTCAAATTACAATTGAGTGCTTCATTATCTATGACATCTAATATCTGTTTTAGTGAGATTTGTAAGATTAATTCCAACTTAGCGAAATTAAGTAAGAGTGAATATGTCTCTTTGGGCATCATGGCTAGTAAGATATAGGCAAAATATGATAAATATTAGAAATGTACGAAAAAAAATGAATAAATTGTTGATATTTACCACAATGCTTGATCCAAGACATAAGATACCATTTGCTAGATTTTATTTTAGGATTTTATATGGTAATAGCTGTTGAGATTTGTGCTTACATACCATCCCAAAATGTATAATTATTTAATGATAGTATTTATACAATTGTTATTTCTAATAAAATCGTTACTATTATTTATTATTAAATGGTAAGATGCTTGTAACGTTTCAGATATTGTATGATCTAAAGGAGTTCAGATCTAGTCTAAAGGAGTTTAGATCAGTGCTAAGAGTTAGCAACGTTAATAGTTATAAGTACTAAGAATTAGTAGTGTTAAGAGTTAGTGATGTTAAGAGTTAGCATGTTCATATAGTTAGCGAAATCTAAGGAGTTAGAACCTTGTCTGAAATGGGACAATGACCTAAGAATATATTAGCAATGACATAGCTGCAAAGAGTTATAGATGGTATTAGAAAATGTCATTATGCAAGTATGTTCTCAAACACAATATTCCTGATCTAATTTCATCAATGCGGGTCTCTCGGTGGAACCCATTAATATAGATTAGTGTATGTCTATATCTGGATGGTCTAGATGGTTAGTCTTAGCAAATCATGAGCTTAGCATCATAGCTATAAAGAGTTGCAGATGGTGCTAGGAAATGTTAATATGCAAGTATGTTCTCAAACACAATATCCCTGATCTAATTTCATTAATGCAGGTCTATCGGTGGAACCCATTAATATAGATTAGTATATGTCTATATCTGGATGTCCAGATGGTTAGTCTTAACAAACCATGAGCTTAGTAGGAAGCTCGTATAGAGATGTAGGTATTCAGTAAGGACTGGATATTGAACAGACTCACAAGGACCTCCAATAGACATCTCATGAAGCCTTCAATGGAAGGTCTTCCGCGTTAAGTAGTATTTGTAGTCCTTTAACCTGAGCGCCACGGTGGTCTTGTGAGTGATCCATCATGCTTTGGTTCCACACATGTCAGAAACCTTTCATGGTCTGACTGCTAGGTGTCGCTGGGTATGGTCTGATGCTCCTGGAGTCCGGTGTGCGTAGATATGGGATCCATCAGCTCATATGAGTGAGTTGTATATCCTGATGGCCGAGATTATATTTCAGAAAATCTTGTAGCCACAAGCATAAACCTCATAAAATATATTTCGAAGGAATAAACAATATCACAAAAGTGTTTGTGGATATTGTTTAATGAAATATAAACCTAGAGTTAAGTTCATGGTTGAGCAAATAGAGATTTAACGGTGATGATCTATATCTCTGCTCTTTAAGGATATAAATTAATGGAAGGATTATACGAATATACAATAACCTCAACTTGCATGGTCTAACACGTTGATTTGTAATATCCGTAACATGTGTGTGGGACATCGTTCACAGACGTATAGAAGAGTTTCATATGACAAATCAGGTGTGGACCTAGAGAGTCTCACAATATGAAATGTACTCGTTGCGCACTAGGGTATTGGATTGGATTGAATAATTTGATTCGATAAATTTTGGCAAAATAGAGTGATTGTTTCGGGATCCCTCGGGATGTGTATTTGTCAAGACTTAATTGTTAAGTACATCATTTAATTAGTTAAAAAGAGTTGTTAACCACTAAGATAGTGACAAATGGCAAAATCTAAGCCCTTCATTTTGTATCATGATATATTAATAAAATAATGCAAAAAATAGTTTTTGATTTATTTTATAATATTATTATATACATTTAATCCACTACAGATTATTGTATAATTTAGTGCATTAATTTTGTTTAAATGAATTTAATAATTAACCATTATGAATGGTGAAGACACAATGAATCAAGTAGCATTCATGTTGGCCATCATATGTATTTTTTATTCATTTGATTAAATTGAAATAAATTATTTTTTCATTCATTTTGCAAATGTTACATCCGGCCATTTGTCCTTCGAGAGGTGGGTGGAGCACTTGAAGTGTAATCAAATGTTTCAACCACTATAATAATAATAGGTAGTCATTATTATTATTGAGTGGAGCACTTCTTAATTGTTTTTGATTAATTTATGATAACAAAATTGAAACAAAACATGTAAGGCAAATTCATTCATGATAACGAATTATTCGGCCAAGCTAGATGGAGGGAGAGAGAGAAAGGTATGTTTGATCTTGTTTTTTCCTTTTAAGGAGTTAAAAAAATATAAGGTGAAGTTATTTTGATTTTTCTTATTCTACATGCTTAGAACTTGTGAATGGCAAAAAGAGAAAAATAATTCTTAGTGTGTTAATAAGTTGTTATTAACAAGAACAAAATAAAACTTCATCTTTCTCCTCCTCTTTTGGATGGCTAAACCATATTCATATTCATGAAACAAATATATGTACTCAAAGAGTTTGAATACAAGTTGCTGAAAATTCTAAAGTTACCATTCTAGCTCCATAATCCCACCAAATTGCTATGGACTAGAATTGTTCAATAATACATTTCAAGGTGAGCTCTTCACTTGGATTGATGTAGGACTTGAAGATTTTGTAAAGCTACCTTCATTAGGTAAGTATTTTACATTACGTTATAATACAATTGTTCATCATGTTTAAATTTGTATAATTATTATACTTATGTATATATATGTGTGTGTGATATATATGTTTAATTGTTTAAAGTAAGTGTATTTATTAACATGTTTCTGCTGCTTATAGTAATTTTTGAAATTATGCATACACTCGTATGTCACACACTCGATCTCTAATGAATGATATCAGAGCATGCTATATTGAGTATGTGATAATTCTTGTAGATGAATTTTAACATATTGATGTTGTATTGTTGAACATCATGATGATGTTTAAAATTGAACATGAGGTTATTTTGTGAATTCTTGAACATGTTGATGTTTATAATTCATCATATGATGTTTGATCATGATTAACATAAGATAAATTGAATGCTAGAGCAGAAGAAAATTATTTTTCGGACACCGGGTGTGGTGACAGATTTGGCGCTGTGGCGCCCACACACTGGAAGTGGCACCGCAGTGCTCACGAGTGAGCGTTGAGGCACCAGGAGTTGGGCACCGCGGTGCCCGATCCATCTTCAATAAACGCTACTGCGACTGTTTTTCCAGCATCGAGGTGTTTGACACTATTACTGAATGTTTTTATTTTATTAATTTTATCATGTTTTGACTTATTTTGTTATTGTAATATGCTTCTATAATTGTCATAACATGATAAGATCATTCATATACGCTGATGATCACAATGGGAGCCCTATTGGTAGGGGTTAGTTGTGTTTGCGTAAAATTTAAATGAATGATCTATATTAATCATTTGTATGAAATGAGTATGTGTTTAATAAATCTCTCTTAATCAGATTGAATAAGTATTATATTATAAGATAATATTATATAATGATCCGCCTTGTCAATACGGTATTAGACGGGTCATTTTGGTCATTCTCAATATCGCTAAAGTGTGAGGGATTGGTTGGGGTGATTCAGGCTATGCCGGTTAAACATAAGATGAGGTAAATATATGCAAAAATACTATCCTAGATCGCCAAAATGTGCGGGTAGTATTAGTAACATATATTTAATGATTGACAAGATAATCTGAAATACAATTATCTTAGATCGCTAAAGTGTGCGGATAATGTGTATTTAGGATCAGTAGTAAGAGTTGTATGAGATACAATTGGCAAGAGTTGTCTACCTTTTGGGTTTACAAAGGCGTTTCTAAAGTGTGCGGCTAAAGTAAAATGCCAATGGGGTCCACTTTTTGCTGTACAGTCTAAAAGTTTAAACTGTTGTTTTTTCTTTTGAGAGATTTAGAAAATTATGTAAAGCAGTGGGAGAGTGTCTTTAGATTAAAAAAAGTGTAAAAGTTATATCCATGATCTAAAGCGTTATTTATTAACGATTAGAAATATTCTGCTACACATCTCCAATTTATCTTATTGTAATAAGATAAATAACTTATAGAGATAAGATGACTATGAGTAACCCGTTAGTATACTTGATAAAGCACATAATCTATAGGGTATCGATAAATGTTAAGACTTGCTTATAAATTTAAGAATTGTTCTAGATTAATAAAAATACTCAGATATATAATAGATCAATAGATAATACAAGAGGTGTTTTTGATAATGTCTCTTGAGAAGAGACGGTAGATTATTAGAAAAGGATTAAGAATAATTTAAAAGTCAAATAATAAATATCCTGACCTATCTAATGATTTTTAGAATAAGCATATGCACATGAGATGTACAAGTAGTCTAATGCTTCATCTAAAATTTATTTTATATATCTAAAATAAATATAGAGAATAATTAACAATGGAAGTGTTTCAAATATTAATGAGGTTTAAAATAATAATAATTACTATTCAAAGAACCTTTGCTTAGAAAAGATAAAACTCTTAGATACCGGTTTACCGAAAAATGACATTTCATATGCAAATGATATGTAGAAGTGTAGGGATATGAGATATCGCATTTCATCGTTTTCTAGTATTTTTTAAATTATGGAACATCTTATAGATATGAGAAGTATAACTGCACGTAAGAAATAGAGATTACCTGTACATGGTAGCTGTTATGACTTTTAAGTCACTTCTCCATTCTAGTAAAAGTCTTATGTTGTATTGTTGTTATTTTGTGCCATGAATAATTAGGCGAAATATATCACTCTCTGTGTTAGATAGAGAGGGTTATCATACATAAATTAAGAATAGTTTCTCATGTTTATATGATAACGATAGTATTTTGTTAACTGAATGTCAGTCAATTACATGGCCTTTATATATGACATACAACGAGTAATGCATAAAAATGTCTAGGTGAACAAAATAAATAATAGCTCAGAAACTTTGAATAATGACGAATTGTGGCATAAGTGATTAGGTCAAGTAGCCATAAAATGACTATCCCGTCTAGTTAAGGATGGTCAAATACTTGATCTGACCATAGAACCTTGTCCAGTTTATGAATCTCAAATTCAAGGGAAGTTGACTAAATCCTTTTGTTAGTGTTAGACATCAAGCCACTGATTTATTAGAACTAATATATAGTGATGTATATGATCTAATGAATCATACTACCATTAGTAAGTTTCAATACTTCGGTGTCTTTATCGTGATTTATCATGGTATAGACATGTGTTTTTAGAAAAACATAGATCAACCATTTTGAAGTGTTCAAAGAATTTTGACTAAAAGTAAATGAAATAAATCTATATATATATTAAACACCTTTAATTAGATAGATGTTGTTTATACATAAGCAGTAAATTCACGAATTATTTAAAAGAGAATGAGATTCTAGCTCAATATAGTTCTCCAAATACTCCTTAATATAAATATATTTTGAAGTATAAAGATATTGGACTTTATTAGATATAGTTCGATCGATATTAAGCTTTACCAATATTTTACAATATCTAAAAGGTTATGCTTTAGAAACTATTACTCTTCTATTGAATAAAGTTTCATTGTAAATTGTTCATTCTAATATATATGAGATATAAACCAGAAGGAAAGAGAATCTTAAGTATGCTAAGATTTAAGGTTATTTTATTTGTATAAAAGGTTGTGCAATAGTATATACTTGCACCTAAGAGGTACAAGTATCGGTTCAAAAGATATCCCAAATATTCTATGGGATAAATTAATTTTATGAACTGAAAATGGAATCTAAAGATAGATTGAATTAAATACCTTTAACACACTTTCTCGTAGGTTGGATAAAGATATAAAGGCTACCTGTTAGGTATATTACATACCTAAAAGGTGTTTTGGATGTTTTTCTTAGTTTAAGAAAAAGGATCCTATGACTTATAGTTAAACGATATTACACATCGTTTAAGGAAATTGACAAGATGCCAGAAAATTCAAAATTAACTTTAATAATGACAATCAAGTTTAGGACTTGGTTGTGATTCATATAAAAATTGTTCTTATTGGTTGTAAAAGAGTTTACACATAGACTTGTGGGTCCAAAAGCAGGTAAGAATCTTTAAAAGCCCCATTGACGTAAAAACTTACCCTCAACGGTCTGAAATCGATTATAAAGAAACCTTTCACCAATAAACATGCTAAAGTTAATTAAAATTTTGTTGGGTATTGTAGTTTGCCAAACTCTTAATTTTGTTGAGGTAATCAGATAATTTAATTTCATTAAGAATGAAGAGAAAGCATGTGTGTTTAGAAAAGGTAGTGGGAGCATAAATTATCTTTCTGATTATATATATATATATATATAAAACATACTCATCGTCAGAAGCGATAATAGTATGTTGCAAGTCAGTCAATTAGTTAAGAGTTAATTGAGTAAGAACATCTTCATAAAAGATTTGGTAGACGCTTCTTGTACACTAAGTATAAAGCGTTATACAGATAGAGTTAGGAAGTAGATAGGACTTCCAAATCTTCGTACATAGACTAAGTCTTGAAAAGGTACAATTTTAATAATTATAAAATAGTTAATATATCTTTCAGACATGGAGTTCATCTTTCTAAGAAGAAGTGTCCTTAAGTAGAAAACAAAAAAGTTAGAGTATCTAATATTTAATATACATCAGCCAGAGGTAGCTTAATGTATACCATGTTATGTATGAGTCTTGTATTATGATGGCTGTAAGTGTTATGAGCCGGCATCAGTTTAATCTAAGTAACGACCATTGAATGGTCGTGAAACATATCTAAGTTATACCTGAGAGGTATGAAGGATACGTTTCTAATTTATAGAGAAAGTTGCTTACAAATGAGAGGATGCGTAGATTCAGACTTCTAATCAGATACAGATGATAGAGAATCTACATCTGATTACGTGCTTCTTCTCAATGGTACCATAACTTATAGAATAAGTGAAAATTTAAATGTCCATATTTGGTTCTACCGTAAAGATAGAATTTGTTGCAACTTGAGAAGCTTGCAAGGGAAATTCTGTGGATATTCAAGTTAGTTGCGGAGCTCAGAATAAGTTCTAAGCTTAATAAATCCTATCACACGATAATGCAACGTTAACGGGGTAACTGCTCAAGCCGAGATACCATATAATTAAAAGTATCTTGGCTAATGGAGATGTATAAAACTCTAGGACGCATTCTTTCAGATTATAGTGGACTCGCTTTCTGAAGCCTTAACTCTTAAAAGTGTTTAAGAAATATGTACAATCAATGGATAGAAAATACCATCATGAATGGCATTAAAGCAAGTGGGAGTTGTTATAATTTGTGCTTACGTGCAATTCCAAAATGTATAATTATTTAATGATAATATTTATACAATTATTATTTCTAATAAAATCGTTAATATTATTTATTATTAAATGGTAAGATGCTTGTAACGTTTCAGACATTGTATAATCTGAAGAAGTTCAGATCTGGTCTAAAGGAGTTTGGATCAGTGCTAAGAGTTAGCAACGCTAATAGTTATAAGTACTAAGAGTTAGTAGGGTTAAGAGTTAGTGATACTAAGAGTTAGCATGTTCATATAGTTAGCGAAATCTAAAGAGTTAGAACCTTGTCTAAAATGGGACAATGACCTAAGAATATATTAGTAATGACATAGCTATAAAGAGTTACATATGGTGCTAAGAAATGTCATTATGCAAGTATGTTCTCAAACACAATGTTCCTGATCTAATTTTATCGATGCAAGTCTATCAGTGGAACCCATTAATATACATTAGTGTATGTCTACATCTGGATGGTTCAGATGGTTAGTCTTAGCAAACCATGAGCTTAGTAGAAAGCTTGTATAGAGATGCAGGTATTCAGTGAAGACTGGATATTGAACAAACTCACAAGGACCTCCAATAGACATCTTATGAAGCCATCAATGGAAGGTCTTCCGAGTTGAGTAGTATTCGTGGTCCTTTGACCTGAGCGCCACGATGGGCTTTTGAGTGATCCATCATGCTTTAGTTCCACACATGTCAGAAACCTTTCATGGTATGACCGCTAGGTGTCGCTGGGTATAGTCCTATGCTTATGGAGTTCGGTGTACGTAGATATAGAATCCATCAGCTCATATGAATGGATTATATATCATGATGCTCCAAGATTATATTTCAGAAAGTCTTATGGCCACAAGCATAAACCTCAGAAAATATATGCCGAAGGAATAAAAAATATTACAAAAGTATTTGTGGATATTGTTTAATGAAATATAAACCTGAAGTTAAGTTCATGGTTGAGCAAATAGAGATTTGACGGTAATGATCTATATCTCTACTCTTCAAAGATATAAATTGATGGAATGATTATACGAATATGCAATAACCTCAACTTACATAGTCTAATTCGTTGATTTGTAATATCCGTAACGTGTGTGAGAGACATTGTTCACGGACGTATAGAAGAGCTTCATATGACAAATTAGGTGTAGACCTAGAGAGTCTCACAATATGAAATGTACTCGTTGCGCACTAGGGTAACAGATTGGATTGAATAATTTGATTCGATAAATTTTGGCAAAATAGAGTGATTGTTTCGGGATCCCCCGGGATGTGTATTTGGCAAGACTTAATTGTTAAGTACATCATTTAATTAGTTAAAAAGAGTTGTTAACCACTAAGATAGTGACAAATGACAAAATCTAAGCCCTTCATTTTGTATCATGATATATTAATAAAATAATGCAAAAAATAGTTTTTAATTTATTTTATAATATTATTATATACATTTAATCCACTAAAGATTATTGTATAATTTAGTGCATTAATTTTGTTTAAATGAATTTAATAATTAACCATTATGAATGGTGAAGACACAATGAATCAAGTAGCATTCATGTTGGCCATTATATGTATTTTTTATTCATTTGATTAAATTGAAATAAATTATTTTTTCATTCATTTTGCAAATGTTACATCCGACCATTTGTCCTTCAAGAGGTGGGTGGAGCACTTGAAGTGTAATCAAATGTTTCAACCACTATAGTAATAATGGGTAGTCATTATTATTATTGAGTGGAGCACTTCTTAATTGTTTTTGATTAATTTATGATAACAAAATTGAAACAAAACATGTAAGGCAAATTCATTCATGATAACGAATTATTCGGCCAAGCTAGATGGAGGAAGAGAGAGAAAGGTATGTTTGATCTTGTTTTTTCCTTTTAAGGAGTTAAAAGAATACAAGGTGAAGTTATTTTGATTTTTCTTATTCTACATGCTTAGAACTTGTGAATGGCAAAAAGAGAAAAATAATTCTTAGTGTATTAATAAGTTGTTATTAACAAGAACAAAATAAAACTTCATCTTTCTCCCCCTCTTTTGGATGGCTAAACCATATTCATATCCATGAAACAAATATATGTACTCAAAGAGTTTGAATACAAGTTGCTGAAAATTCTAAAGTTACCATTCTAGCTCCATAATCCCACCAAATCGTTACAGACTAGAATTGTTCAACAATAATTTCAAGGTGAGCTCTTCACTTGGATTAATGGAGGACTTGAAGATTTTATAAAGCTACCTTCATTAGATAAGTATTTTACATTATGTTATAATACAATTGTTCATCATGTTTAAATTTGTATAATTATTATACTTATGTATATATATATGTGATATATATGTTTAATTGCTTACAATTTGTGTATTTTTTAACATGCTTCCGTTGTGTGTAGTAAGTTTTGAAATTATGTATGCACTCGTATGTCACACACTCGATCTCCAACAATGATAACACCAGAGTTGAAGACATGAAGATAATAGGCAAAGAATTATTGTATAGGCTTTATGATTCCTCTAATACATCGCATGATAGAGCAGTTTATGGGCCAAGAAGTAGTGTTGGTAGTGTTTGTGGGTTTGGGAGTGGAGTTGGGAGTAGCACTAGTATGTATGGGTCACAGTCACAGCAATCTAGTTCATCAAGTTTATATTCAGACGTGATACAGCTTGATGTGGGGGATGATGACCATTGGGAAAAATTCATGGGGTGTGTAGATGACGAAATGGATTTGGTTGAATCCAATGAAATTTATAGATACCTGATGGAGAAAGTTGAGAATCCAAAATATCAACGTTTTGATAATTTGAGTTGGTGAAAGGTAAATTCTTCGAAGTATCTAGTGTTGGCACAGATAATTAGGAATATACTTACTATTTCGGTATCTACTGTGGCCTCTGAGTTGGCTTTTAGTATCGAGGGATAAATTTTTGATTCATTCCAGAGCTCATTAACTCTAAATATGGTTGAGAGTTTGATATGCACACAAAATTGGTCATAAGCTTCATTTTTGTTAAATAGAGCGAAAAAAAAAAGAATTTCTCGAAGATGTTGAGTTTTATAAAAAAGTTGAAGTAGGTAAAAAAAATATTATTCATCTTTTTTATTATTTCTCCATTTTAATTTTTTTCCTATTATTTCCTAATATTTTGTGTTTTAATAAACAATGCGAAAATTATTATCTTTCTTCTTTCATGTAGAATTTACACATACTACGATGCAATTGCCTCCTCCATGGCAATATTAACCAAGAGGTTACTTATGTTATTTGTGGACAATTCAATTTTAAGGTAATTCTTCAATAGTTCAATTAAATCAATAAATATGAATTATCAAGTTTTATATTATAATATTTAATTTTTGTTATACTTTTACTTTACAAATTAATGAAGAATCCAAAATTTAAAGACATTTTTGTGACCATTGCAATTGTTTTTTGGACTTCATATTGCAATTATATTTTTGGACTTCATTTAGTTACTATTTTATCAATTGCCTTTTGGACTTAATGTATTAATTACCTAAATGTTGTATTTTGTTTTTATTTTGAGAAGATGTTGACTTAGTTTATTCATATATTTAGCTATTGAATGTTGGTTTATTTTAGACCTATTGGTTGGTAATGGGCCATTGCAAAAGGCTGCCAGATAGGATTTTGCTCCCCCTTCATGCAGCAAAAATAAACACAAGAAAGTATTTTTCACCCCCAAAATTAAATTAGACATTGTCCCCAATGTAAAAAAAGAAACGTAAGAGTAAGAGAAACTCCATTGGTAAAAGAAGTTGAAGCAATGCAGCATTGTTGTATAATAATATGAATGCAGTGTCTTTTGCTTTAGAAGCTTGCAAATGCTCGTGCTGCTTTCCTTGAGTGTTTGACTTGCTGTTTTATTCCTATAAAAAAAAAACTATTATAACTAAAACTGAAAATAAGCAAATAAAAATAAAATTTACTTGGATTGCCTCATAAGAAGCGCTTGATTTAATGTCATCGGCTTGACGTCTTTTTTTTTTTACTCCTGGAGGATCAAACTGCATGTCAGCGGTATCGCGACTATGGAACTTCAATTTATGTCTAAGACCATTGCTATTCATTTTCTTTGACTTCCATAGCTACATGAAAACTTTTTGTAGACACGGTCCCACCCTCTTTAATTTGAGCCTTATTGGAAAGATTTTAATATTAGACCGAAATATTGCACCCTGTTGGCCGGTATCAATCTGCATCTTCATTATCTTGCTATGCCCCTTCTTCTTTTTTAACTTGCACAGTTTTGTGCGAGTTTATAGTTGAAGGGTTTCCATTAATTTTACTTTAGAAGGTGATGGTGGATATTCAGGAATTACCATGTCAACCTTGAAACATTGAGATATATTATTGAAAATTTGCTGATGTTCAAGGTTCTTCTTTTGAAGTCTTTGTGGGAAAGGTAGTTGTGGAATATATGGATTGTCTTTACTTTGAAATGCCACTAATTCATTTTCTTCTGTAATTGACTCCTCTTTTTTTGTCTTTGTTGCTCTATCATGACTTTCTTTACTGTGACATGTTTCAGCAGCTGTTGGTAGTTCTTGTTCAGCCTTTAAGGTGATTGTTTGGAATTGTTCCTTATTTCCTCTTGGATTCTCTTCTGTGTTATTGGTCAATGGGCCTTGTGGATGATTGTTTATTGATGTGGCTAATTGACTCACTTGCATCTCTAACGTTCTTAAAGCGGCTGTTTGGCTTTGAAGGAGGGAATCTGTCTGCTTCATGTATTGCATAAACATCTTATCTAGGCCTAGTTTCCCTTCAATCTACTATTGAGGTAGTGTTGGCATGCTATGAAGGTCTACCCAATCTGAAATGTAGAAGTTGGTGTATGGATTGTGCTGTTGTATTTGATAGTTCTCTATGTAGTGCATAGGCTCTATGCATTGGCCATTTGGATGGTTCTCACCACAAAAATCACAAGTGATGAGTTGGTTAATGACATCTAAATTTTTGGTTAATAGGTTGATTTGTGCAGCTAATGAGATAAGTGTTCCTTTATTATATATGTTTGTAATTCTTCTTGGGGTTGTTCTTTCTACTGGCCATTGATAACTATTGGATGCCATCTCCTCTAGCAGGTCATATGCTTCGTCAGTTGACTTGTTCATTAGTGCTCCACCTGCTGTGGCATCTATTATAATCCTCAATTGCCCCATTAAGCCATTATAAAATGTCTATACAAGTAACCACTTTGGAATCCCATGATGTGGACATCTCCTCAGCATATCTTTATACCGTTCCTATGCTTCATAAAGTGTTTCTGAGTCATATTGCATGAAAGAAGTGATGTCATTCCTCATCTTTGCTATCTTGATCGTTGGAAAGAATTTAGATAGAAATTTATGGGCCAAGTCATCCCATGTTGTAATTGATCCTGATGGTAATGATATCAACCAACGCTTCGCCTTGTCTCGAAGTGAAAAAGGAAATAGCCGTAATCGTACTGCATCATCTGAGACTCCATTGTATTTGAACAAATCACAAATCTCTAAAAAATTTATGATATGTTCATTCGGATCATCGTATGGATGTCCACTAAACGGAACTGAGTCTTTCAACATTCGAATTATTTTTGGCTGAATTTCAAAGTAATTAGCATTTATTGTTGGTCAGCATATGCTAGGTTGAATGTTGTTAATCGTAGGGATAGAATAATCTCTCAAAGATCTATGTTCTCCCACTTGCTGCTGAAACTGAAATTGATAAGCCATGATATAACTCTGAAAGGTATTCTAAAAAACAAAAACGAAAAAAATTGAAAAACAACTGTACAAAAAAAAAAAAGAACTTATATAAAAAAATAAAACATTCTGAATTAAAAATAAGAAAGATTGATATTAATATTGGCGAAAATAAAATATTATCCCTGGTAACGGCGCCAAAAATTTGTTGCAATATTTTTATATCTTATAATTAAGCGTAAGTATACCCTATCGTAACAAGTAATAAAAGGACTTATAAAGTCGGATGTCGAACCCACAGGGATAAATTTTATTTTCTACCAAGTACTAAAATTATATATTTCTTATAATTATTCAGAAAAATCAAATCTTAATTTTGCAATAAATTTGAATAAAATAAAAGTGTAGAAAATAAATGATACAACTTAAATAAAATAAGAAAATAGCAATATAGAGCCTAGGGTTAATTATTATCCTTCAATATGGTTTCTAAAGATTAATCCTTTTAATATTTATATCCTTCAATTCTTATTATTGGTCAAGACACTAATATATTCACAAGCATTTTTCAAGGTCATGCAAGTATATCATAATTTACCAAATACCTATATTCCTATGGTACTTGTAATAAATAAAGATTCATTAAGAATAAGTCTTATTGACCATACATGCCAATTAGGTATATTCCTATCTTAATTCGAAACTTGTATATGCAACATTGAATGTTACTCTACAATCATGCATCAAATTATCTAGGTCTAAATACATTGATGCCTCTTTCGAGTTTGACACAGGAGTGTCTGATCACATGGAGCTAAAAATAGAACTAAATGAATTTTAAGGGTAAATTTGGAATTTATCTGGTACTGTTTCGGAAGGAATTTCTGGGTAATCTTCATACTACTCAAAAATTATATGTGTCTAGTTCTAAATCCTTTTTACAGCACATGAATATAAGTTTTCTAGAGTAAGTTGAATCCTAATAACTAAAGGAAGGTCAGACAGTTATTAGGTGAGCCAAATCTTGACAACTTGCAAGAATTGAAGACTTTTGTCTCCATCCAAGACTTTATAGCATATTATGTTCGAATTTAATGCTTCATTTATTGTATTTGCTGTATTTGTAGACTTTTGGTGTAAGGGTAATTGTAAGTCTTAATTGCTGTCTTTTGTAAACTCCCAACCACCAAGTTTTAATGTTGTAATGAGTGCTTTGCAGTAGCCCTCCCAAGAAATCTCTATAAATACCTAAGGATGAGAGGAGAAGGGCAGAGAGTGAATTTTAAATTACTTGTATGTGGGAGAGTTCTCTTATGAGAGTTTCTACATTTAACTCTGTATCTCTTGGGTGGATTCCTTAGAGTGGTGAGTTTGAGAGTTCTGTATCTCTTATAGGGTTCTTTGGGTGGTGAATTATTCTGTATCCCATTGTAATTCTCTTGAGTGGTGAGCTTGTACCAATTTTACTTTATTCAGTGTTTGAGTTTATTTTAATAAAAGTGAGTGTTTGTTTTCATTCTTCCAATCTTGTGGTGTTCTTTTTCTAAACACTTGAGCCTGCATCAGAGTTTATCAAAGTATTACTAAAGCAATCACAATATTGATCAGATATAATGAAGCATTAAGAACAAATAATTTAAATAATGAAGAATTAATTTTAATAAATATTAAAAAGATCCAACAATTAAGCTCACATATTGAGTTCAAGTAATAACCCTAAAAAATAAATTTAGCTCGTGATAACAAGAGAATTATGACTAAAAAATAAAATAAACATGATACAACCAAAAGTAAACTAATATAGACGTCAATTCGCAGTTGGTTGATACGTCAAAGATTCGCCAATAATCTCTTACTTCCTTGAATTTTTCTTACTTCTCTCTCTAAAAATTATTATTCTTCAATGTGTTGTGGCTCTAAGAGTTCTAAGTTGCATGTCCTTTAGGTCTGAAATAAGTGGCCTTTATATAGGGATTGATTAGACTCTTGAAGTTGTATTTCTCTTAGGATTAGGAAATTGTACTGTTTACCGCTGCCACGATTACTGTTCATCGCTGGGGCGACAACACTGTAGCACCCGGGATACTGTTCACGGAATACTGTTTACGAGACTGTTTATCGACACTGTAGGATTCTGTAACATATGTTTTTTCTTATTTTTCTTAGATTTTTATCCCCAATTGCTCCATTGACTCCAAATCTATAAAATAATAATTAAACATATAAAAAACTTAATATTTTTATTAAAATGAACAATTAATTAAGTTAATGGAGTAAAAATAATAAATATAATTTAAACTTATCAATAAGACACTGTAGAAATATATTACCTTGTGTGAAGCTTATGAGCAGATCAAGTCTGAACTCTCTCCCCAGCAAGCCTCTTGCAACCCTTGGCTATTCCATGTCAAGTATGGAATGACATCACCCTAGACTTCATTGAAGGCCTACCCATATCAAACGGTAAGAGTACTATCCTAATGGAGGTCGATCGTTTCAACAAATCATTACATTTCTTGCCTTTGACTCACCTGTTCACAATAAAAATGGTAGTTGAGAAATTTATTGAAGGAGTAGGAAGCTACATGGCATGGCAAAAACCATTATTACAGATAAGGATCTAGTATTCATTAGCCAGTTTTGGTGCGTGTTCTTTAGACTCTAAGGAACCAACCTCAATATAAGCTTCGTATATCACCCACAAACCGACAGACAAATAGAGATCGTTAACAGATGCGTTCAATAATATCTCTGATGCTTTGCCCACCAACAACCTTGCAAATGGATCAATTTGCCCTGGGCTGAGTTCTAGTACAACACCACCTATTATGCCTCCACAAGAATGACACCTTTCCAAACACTTTATAGTGACTGCTCCTAACCATCCCATAGTACACAGGGGGCACTACTCTAGTTCATGCAGTTGACCAGGAACTAGCCTTTCAAGACGAGCTATTATAATAGCTCAAACACATCCTTTAAGCAGTCAATAATCGCATAAAGTAACTGGCTTGTACAAAGAGGAGAGAGATTGAATTCCAAGAAGGTGACAGTCTACTTGAGACTCTACCCTTATAGCCAGTACACTGTCTTCAACGGACAGCTCAAAAACTGGCTAACAGGTTTTATGGACCTTTTTAATCGAGCGAAAAATTGGCAAAATGGCACATCAGCTCAAACTTCCTCCCGATCCTCACATCTATCCAATGTTCCATGTATCCTTACTTGAAAAGAGGGTGGGAAACCGGCATGATCAATATCGAGCTACCACTTATAACACTTGATAATGACATTTAGGTTGTACTCGAGGTAATCTTAGACCATTGTAGGGTAAATAAAGGATCACAATTTATTGAAGAGAGTTTGGTTAAGTGGAAACAACTCCCTGCTAAAGAAGCCAATTGGGAAAGCTCACAGGACTTACATGACAGGTTCCTTAATCTGGACCTTGGGGATAAGGTCCCAATAAAAGGAGTAATGATAGGGTGAGACATAGGAGCCAAAAGAGGGTGAAAAATCTAAACTATATGTACCACATGCGTGATTTGATCAACTTATGCATGAAGCTAAAATGTATGGATCAAGTTGTATATAGGAAATAGTCATGCAAGAGGAGATGGCAACGTGCGTAAACGTGTATGATATGGAGACTGTAAGAGAAAGTGACAGCAAGAATGAAAACGTGTGACTAGCAGTTATTATGTTCTCTAAGACTTCTTTTATGCAATGTATATCTAGAAAATAGGTTTAGCCGTAAATTTTTTATGTATATAAATTCCATTTAGATTTAATGCAAAGGAAGAGGAAAATTTATCCAAAATAGTATTGTGGTTTATTCTCACCCTAAGTGAATTCTAATTTAATTACAACTCTGATTAGAACCTATCACGTAACTTTCTTGAGTCGCTTCCAAGACCATGCCATCACCGACCTTGTATACCACCAACACCTAGCCATCCGTCATGCCTCTTGCTACTCTATCAGCCCTTTGCCTCAAACACAACATTCGTGAGCAATGACCAAGGTCACCACACACAAGTGCGCCTGTGACTAGGAATTGAGTGGCATAAAGCAAGAATTATGGTTCTCTATGGACTTGCTGCTAACTCTGGTTTTTTAGTGCCATTAAGAAGTTTAATGATCTACACTGGTTGCTAGGGTGCGCATACTGCTTGTTCATACTATTTCTCGTTCTTCTATAGTTTGTACATTCTAGAATTTTCAGCTTGCACAAAGAATTCCAAGCCAATCAATTTGTTTACAACAAAGCTAAAGAACAACAAAAATAAATCAAGAAAGAAAATTGTGATATTATTTCATCAGTCTTTCTTGTTACAATTCCAAAAGAATAACAATCAAATCTTTTATCATAAACTAGTGCAAAAACTATAATCATATTTTAAGAAAAATAACAACAATATATTCAAATTAATGCAATTGGAGTCGTAATAATCAATCACAACCGTATAAAAAAAAATTAAACTATATATGTAATATGAAATAAGACAACCCTAATACCAGTTGTTAGTAAGAAAATTTTAAAATTTATTGCGAAAGGTAAATTGTCTTATTTATATTTACATGTATAGGATTAGAGAATTAGCTCAATTTCATATTTGTTAAACTTGAATTCATCTGCTACAATCTTTTGTATTATTCTAATTCTTCAAACTCATGTGTGTGGGCATGTAGATCTCCTTATATGACAATGCTTTAGATTAAGAGAAAATAAGTAGCCTAATTATCTATTTTTTCAAATGTAAAATACGTAAAAGAATTCTCTCCTTACTACTCTCTCCTATATATAAGTATCACATCCTAGGAATTTAGAGTTGATTATAATTTGAGCTAGTAGAGGAACTTACAGACCTATGAGCTTCCTAATTCTAACTGAAAAGGCTAAGCCCATGTCATCTTACAACCCATTATATCTTTTAAGTTAATTATATATTATTCTATTAAAAGCCAAAGGTTTCGCTCTAGTAATCTATTTAAAAAATAAATAAAACCCATTTTAATTAAAACTCTTTAAGTAAATTAGGCTTGGTCTTACACTAATAATAACAACTTAAATGACCTTCTATCTAATGTCAAGAATTAAAAGTCAATCCTCGAGAAAAGTGTTTCTTTTAATTATATAGGTTTTATTTTAGACTAATAATAACCGTTTAATTTACTCTCTATCTAATGTTCGTAATTAAAACTAGGCCTTGATAAAAATATTTTACCCTTTCAATTATTGATTTACCCCTAAGTCATGGAATGTTTTAGTGATCATTTTTCAATATGTCTATATTTTTAAATAAATTTATAAATAATTATTCTTATTCAGTAAACAATTTATTGAATGAACTATGACCATAGCTTGAAATGATGAAGCACTACAAATAGCTTAGGTGAAATTATTAAATATAGATTCCATCTTCTATATATATGTTATTCCAACCCATGAAATCATATCTCCAAGTCATCAAGGCTTTTATCATTAATTCGATATCACTTTGTGATAACTTAAAAGAATAATATTTTCCCTCCCAAAATAACATAATGAAAAGAATGTTTGACACATACCCTAAATAACCTTTATGCATTATACATTGCGCCCTAGTATGTGTAACAAACAATACACAAATGTCGAATGAATTGACCTTAGATTCATTTGTGCCAATTGTTGTTGCCTCCTACCTCATTGAAACCCACACGTTTTCCAGTAGTGTTCAGTGGCACTACAACTCTTGCAATTTTCTCACATTCTAAGAGTGAATGATGTCTTACCTACTTCTCTTTTGAAAATCTTTCAAAATTTTCGAGCTCTGGCATCGTCTAACTTCACACTTAGACAAAATGATCATCTTCTTTACCAAAACCATAATATAGTCTCCTTTGTTAGCTTTGGTCATATCCAATGTTGGGCTTAAGATTTAAAAGGCAAAGTGGCTCATAAGGATTCATACAACATATCACCATTTTCCAACCATTTTTTTGTAACCTAATTCTATATTTAACAGGCTTAATTTGTACCCTTCTCATTTATTCATAACATCATGCATATATCAATTATCCCTAGTCGCATTTTTTGTCCTATCCAAGATATTATGACTGTCGTTATAAACTTTTCTCATGGATTTAGAGGCCTTTGGAAATTTTTTTTGTATGTATTGATGTGAAGATAATATGAAGTCTAAGTAGCTATGTTTTTCATGTACACATCAGCATGTTAACCAAGAATTAAAGCTCTACATTAAATGGCCCTAACTACTCATTCATTTTAAACATGTAATGGTTAGCGTATATTATTGCGTTATTATACAATTGTTATTGTGATTTATACATGATACAACAATATATCAATGGACAATAACCATTTATGGTATATGTCTCTACTTGAATAAATATAAAGTTAGTAGAACTCCAAATTTTTAATTTGTGAAATGTACCATAATAAAAAATTGCACACATTTAGCACTGTTTACAATTAGGTTGTTTATGTACATGACATAATTGAAAAGTGGTTGGGTATACATTTCACTGATTTATAAAACATTGTTCACAGTAAACTGTAAAACAAGGTTATTGGGTGCACATTTTACTAATTTAAGAAAACATTGATCATTGTATACTCTAAAACATAGTTGTTGAATAAAAGTGTGTCTCAAGTGCTAGCTACAAATTGTCAAACACCAACTGTTGTTTAAGCTAACAATCGCAGCCACAAGGTTGCACAACCAAATGTTGTAGGAACGTAGCTAAAATGTTACAACCTTTATTGGAACTAAAATCAACGGTCCACGATAAATATGTATAAGATGATTAATGAATGCATTTTATGTATCATATTTGATTACTTTAGCTTGATAATTGCTCAACATAAGAAGGAATATGAGGCTTTTCATGCATGTTATTATTATTTTATAGATTTCAGCAAAGTAGCACATCAAGAAGAGCAAAATTAAAGAAATAGGGCAAAACAATCATTTTTAAGAAATCACGTCGAGGCCCAAGATCTCAAGCCACAACATCGAAATAAGAATTGGAAGACAAAAGTGCAGGCTTTGGGGCCTCGACTCAAATCATCTAGGCCACGATCCCAACTCAAATCGTGCCTAAGCTCTGACCCCAAGACTTCTAAGCCGCTGCCCCGCTAGCAAATCACGGTTGCCCTAAAATTTTACCCTATTTGGAACTTAGAAATAGAAAATCAAATGCCACATTAAGTGGAGGGAAAGAGGAACATGAAATTAGGGTTTTGAGACACATTTTCTAAGGAAGATTGAGTTAATTTTTAGAGAGATAATCTTAAAAATTGAAGATTCTGGAAGGATCCAAGCTTGAAGATCATCTTCATAATATTTCTTCTTCCTTTTTACTTTTTCCTTCTTTAATTAAAGTTTGGATTTATAGATATTGTTTGTTGAAACATGTTTTCAACTATGAATTTCTTAACGATTTTAGTTGTGATTGTATCTATGTGTGGCTAAACCTTCATTATAGGGCTTGATATAGCTCTATTAAAACTATGTTTAGAATGTTTAGTTAATTGTTAACAAGTTTCGAATCAATTCATTTGTATTTCTCTATGCTTAATCCTTCTAATTTGTTGGGAAATAAATTAGTTGACTTAGATGTATGGATTTAATGCTCGAGAGAAATGGATTCACTTATCAAAATTTGGAAACACAACCTTAATTGTTATTGAGTCGAGAGACCATTAGCTCTATGGTAATCACTTTAAGGGTTGCTTAATGAATGTTTAGATAGACAAATTAGGTGGGGATATCAACTTGAATATATATGCATAAAATCTCATTTGACACTCAGGAGAGGTGATGAGATTAATCTTAATCCCTTAATTAATGAATTGAATGAAACTAGTTAATCATTACCAAATAAGAAAAAGATAGGAAGAACATAATGAAATCAAGACCCTAGAATCCCAATTTATTATAGATTCCCCATCTCATTAGATTGTCAATTTATTTAGTTTAGTTTCTTTATTTTGCAATTGATCTAGAATTAAGGTAGCCTAGATAAAATCAAGTTATGAACATCTATAGTAATTAACATTAATTTAAAAGAATAATCCTCGTGGAATGGTACTTACTCTTCATTTTATTACCTGTTCACGACCCGTACACTTGTAGTTTTATATATGCGTGTGTTATGGGAACAATGATTTACATTAATTAAGACAAATATTTTATGAAAACAAAGTAACAACATTTATATGAATTATGTAACTGAGCAGGCTGACTATGTAAGACTTCAAACAAGGTATGGATGTCACTAACTAAAATAAACATGAGCGAGCTATTTTATCAACTTCACAATTTACTAGTGTTCTTTTAGCAGGCAATTTCCCATATGCATATACAAAAATGATATATTTGTGTGAAAAGGTAATTATATGAGATAAAGTTCTCACATTAACAGAACATACACAAAGGTTCTCATGTTATGACCTTAGCACCAAACCTACATAACAATCTACAATATATTATTACTTAATTAATTATTGTAAAATTTATTTGTATTAGTTTCAAGCCCTACATTAGTAGGTCTATAAGTACTTAAAACAAAAATATTTATAGCAAATATACCTACTTTAACAATAAATGTATTCAAATGACTGCTTATGGTATTATGACAATGCTTATTCTTTTGGGAAAGCGTTAGGTGTTAGAAGGTTAACCACACATTAGCAATTGGGACTATACAAGAATAGACAAATCGATGAAGGGTTTGGCAACAATGATTAAGAATTTTAGGGCCCATATAACTTATCATTTAGTTTTAGAGATTAGTTATCATTTAGATTTGTAACAAATATTTTATGTTCCTTCAGCTTCTCGTAATTTAGTTTCTTTATCAAAACTTTATAACAGGGGTTATTCTTTTAAAATTAGGAATGAATGTTTTAGTTTATTTAAAAATTCTCAATTTATTGATTCTGATATTTTATAAGATGGTCTATATAAATTTAAATTTGATAACAAAATTGTTAAGACTCTTTTAACTTTGTTTTGTATAAATTTGAATTTGATAACAAAATTGTTAAGACTATAACTTTGTTTCTTGATATTAGAGCTAAACATGGTTTAACCAATGAATTCTTATCTTTCTTATGGCATAAATGTTTAAGTCATAGATCCAAAAGAAGATTAAGAAAATTAGTAAAGAATGAGATTATATTGAATCAAGATTTTATAGATCTAGGTGTATGTGTAGATTGTATTAAAGGAAAACAAACTAAACACACCAAGAAATGAGTCATAAGAAGCACATAGCTTCTTAAAATTATCCACACTAATATTTATGGCCTTTTGATGTTCCTTTATTAAATGGAGAGAAGTATTTTATCACTTTTATTGATGATTTTTCATGTTATAGTTATCTCTATGTGTTGCATGAAAAATCTTAATCAATGGGAGCCTTTAAGGTGTACATTATTTAGGTTGAAAAGATAATTAGATAGAAAAGTAAATAAGTTATAAGACTAGATAGAGGTGGTGAATACCATAAGAAGTATAATGAATTAGGACAATCTCTAAATCCATTTGCTAAATTCCTAGAAAACCATGGCATATATGCTCAATACACTAGGCTAGGTACACCATAAAACAATTGTGTAGTAGAAAGACGTAATCGTACCTTAATAGACATGTTTACAAGTATGTTAAGTAATTTCTCTTTACCCATATCATTATTGATGTATGCCTTTAAGACTCATATATTAGTTAAACAAGATTCCTAATAAGTAAGTTCTAAAGACATCTTTTAAACCGTGGATAAGAAGGAAACTTAGTTTAAGATAACTATATGTTTGGCATTGCTCGAAAAAAGTAAGAACCTATAATTCACATGAAAGAAAGTTGGACTATCAAACAGTTTGTGGTTACTTAATTGGTTAACTAGAGAAATCTAAATGGTATAGGTTATGCTGTTCTAATCATAGCCTTAGAGTTGAAACTGGTAATTCTAGATTCATTAAGAATGGTGGAATTAGTAAAAGTGACAAATCACTTAATGTGATTATACAAGAAGTTGGGTAATGGTTTCATTACTTATAACTTCCCAAAATATTGTTCCTACAATTCTTGTTCAATATGACAATGTTGAACAAATTGATGATAACACACTTCATAATGAAGTTACCATAAATAAGCCAATTATAGAAGACCACAAGAAATAACATGAAGGAGATCTCAAAGACAAAGGAGATCTGGTATGTTTTTATAACTATATAGTTTATCTATAAGAATCAAAATTTGATATTAGAATCAATAATGATCTAGTTACTTTTTCACAAGCCATAGAAAGTGTTGACTCTACTAAATTAATTGATGTTATGAATAATGAGTTGAAATTTATGGAATAGAATAAAGTCTGAGAAATTGCTGAATTATGTCGAAGATGTAAAAGAGTTGGTTGTAAGTGGGTTTTTAAGACCAAACTTAACTTGAATAGCAATACTGAATGATATAAAACTAAACTTGTTACTAAAGGTTTCACTTAAAAAGAAGGCTTTGATTAAGGAGAATTTCTTACCATTCTCTAAAAAAACTTCACTTAGAATCATTATGACATTGATAGCTTATGATTTGTGAGTTCTATCAAATGAATGTGAAAAAATCTTTCTAAATGGGAATTTGAAGGAAGAGGTTTACATGGACCAATATAAGGGTTTCTCAATTAAAGAAATAAAAAATATGATGTCTAAACTCAAAAGGTTAATACACAGACTTAAGCAAGCTTCTCGACAATGGTATCTCAAGTTTCATGGTACTATAATCTAAATTAGATTTAAGGAAAACTGTTGGCAGATCTAAGGCACGTGGGTGTATGCATGTGAAATTGTGTCTATTGCCTAACGTAGCGGAAATATAAATTTTGCAATAAACACAATAAATAAATATATTAATCACATTAATATATTAATAGGTTAGAGAACTCACCATAACGTCTAACGTTATACACGTATTTTTCTAGAGTCCACATAGAGACCAACTCGCATGCAGTTCTAGTTACCAACTCGGTGGGCTTGGTGAGCTAGAACAACAGCTCTATATTAAGCCTGGAATTAACTCTTAATCCTCAAAATGGCTGGGAGTGAATTTACATCATTTTCTCCAAAAGGATAAGAAATGGAGAGTTTGAAGCAATTCATAATTTCTCCAATTGAAAGGATAGAGAAAAATGAAACAATTTTAATTTTCCTCTCCATTTTTTTTTTCTTCTTCTTCCTTTCCTTTCTCTCCATTTCTTTCCTTTCTCTCCCTCGGCCATTTGGCCAAATTCTTATTCTTATTCTCTTTCTTTTTCTTTATATATATAATATATAATATATAATATAAAAATATAATATAATAATATATAATATAAATAATAATAATATAATATATAATAATATATAATTGATAATATAAAGAAAGATATTTAAATATTTAACTATTAAATAATTAAACTGAGAAATGACCATTTTGTCCCTCATAAATAATTACCAAGTTCACCCCTTAATAGGTCCCACTAAATTCCACACTTAGGTAAACTCAACTGAGGATCCACAATATGCTACGTGTCATAATACAATTAGTAAATAATAATTATTAACTAATTATTGTATTTAACACTTAAATATAAACACGCACGCATTCCCGTGGTAATGATGAATATTGCTAGATTAAACAATTTAATCCGACACGCTACCTCAGTGCACAATGAGTACACTCCATATCACGGGACTCCCTAGGTTCTACACCTGATTCATCAAATGAAACTATTCTATGAGTCCGTGAGCAATGCCCCACGCACACGTCACGGATATACAAACCAACGCGTTGAACCATACAAGCTGAAGTTACAACGCATACATATAGTCCTTCCATCATGATATTCTGGATGTGCGGGGATATAAGTTATCATCGTCAAATCCCCTTGTACTCATCCATGTCCTATCTCCAGACTTGTATCTCAATGAACAATATGCGCAAACTCCTTTGCCATATTGTTCCACCCTGGCGAAACTTTTTCCCGGGATGATTGCTTATGGCCACAAGACTTTCTGAGATACAGTCTCGAAGCATCTGGATATCAAACTCCGTATGGGAGCTGACGGATCTTATATCTGTACGCATCAAACTCCATAAGCATCAGACCATACCCAGTGACACCCAGTGGTCACACCATAAAAGGTCTGTGACATGTGTGAAGCCAAAGTATGGTGGATCACTTACAAGCCCACCATGGCACTCAGGTCAAAAGACCACGTATACTACTCAACTCAAGAGGACCCTTTGTTGACGGCTTACATTGAATGTCTATCAGAGGCCCTTGTGAGTCTGTCCTATATCCAGTCCTAACTGGATATCCATATGTAATATGAGCTCCAAGCTCACAATCGGTCAGGAACGACCATCTATACCCGATAGGTACAACATATGCTGATCTATATATTAAAAGGGTATCCACCGACAGACTTGCATTGGCAGAAATAGATAAAGGACTATTATTTCGAGAAAATACTTGCGCAACTTGCATTTTCTGGCACCTAATTGCAACTCTTGCAACTATGTAATTACTAGTATATTCCCAGGTCTATGTCCCATTACAGACAAGGCTCCAACTCTTGAATCTGCTGAGTATTATAACCAGCTAACACTTAACTATGTTAATATTTAGTAATTATATGTCTCAGCATGGCTGACTATGAGCCCTTATCTAAACTTTTTAGATCCGATCCGAACTCTTTCAGATCTACAATATCTGCAACGTTACATGCATAATACCATATAAATGGGTATTAGCAATTTAATAGGAATGTACACTTGTATAAATACACAAGTATATGTACATTTAGGGATGACACGTAAGCATCGCCCCTAACAAAAACATCATTGATTGATGCATATATCTGAAGGTCGGTGGGAGCAAGTTTATATGTTTTTGGATTTTTCTAGATATTTAGATAATAGAAAGTCTACTTTTGATTATTTATTCCTATTAATAGGACGATCAATCTTATAGAAAAGTATTAAATAAATTTTCATAGCTTCATCTACTTTGGACGTTGAGTTTGTGGCTTGCTTTGAGGTCACTATTAATGAATAATAGTCGCAGAACTTTATTTCAGGACTTGGGATTGTCGACTTTATTGTCGAGCAACTAAAAGTTTATTATGACAATCTTGCAACTCTTTTCTTCTTTAAAAATGACAAGTATTTTAAAGGTGCTAAATACATAAAAATTAAAGTACTTTTCCATTAAAGAAGTTCAAAAACAAATAGGGTTAATAGAACATATGAGTATAAAAATGATGATGCAGATTCATTGACAAAAAAAACTATCACCAAAGACACTTAAAGACCATCTGGAAAGAATGGATTTAGGTGTAGTCATGAATGGTTATTTATGTATTTACACAATGATTATGTTAATGATATTTTCCTACTATTAATTATTTGTGGCCTATAAGATTGAATACATGAAAACAAGAATAGTTTATGACAAAGACATTATCGTTGAACTTTTTTTATTTATCCTCTTCAATTATAAATTATATTAATTATATACTAGTATTGTGCTACATAGAAGGAAGTATGTTACACATAGTGACATATAACTGTTATGTCTCGTATTAGTATTATACTTAGTTATGGTATTGATAGTTTTAGATGTGGGTGATAAACATATTAAACAAATCAAGAAAAATATGTCATGAGGGCCAAGTGGGAGAATATAAGAATTTTGTAGCCCACATTGATATATTATTATGTTTAATATAATAAGAAGATTAATTATTTAATTTATTAAGTGGGGAGTTATTTTTCTATAGGGACTATACTTTGATGAAAAGTAAATCATACTAGGATTAAGAAAATTAGTCTTCTCGCTGCCTATATAAGTAGCCTTTACCCTCAATTAAAGTCATTTCAAAAAAATTTATGTTAAATTATTTTAAGAAGACTAAAAAAGAGACACAAATTGTATCCATAATTTTCTCTAAATGTTTCATGCTATGGATCAAGTTATTCTTCTTAATGTTATTACATTTTGTAAAGCTTATAATATTCAATTTTTTTAATAATAATTTTACATGATTAAATAAAATAAATTTTGAGAGTTTATTTTACACAATGAACCAAGCATAGCATTCACACCCTTCTTGATACTCTAATAGACATTGCCCCAGCCAACAAGACCATAATTTGTAGATGGAGAATACACACGATGCTTCGATGCTAGTGCTTTGTGCTTAGGCTGGTTAGTGGATATTAGCCCACAACATAAGTTATGGGCCAAAAGGGCACCTAATTTAAGCATTGATAAGACTGGTGTTTAAGGGGGATCCTATTAACTGATAGCTCTGCGACCAGAATCGTAGGAATATTTTATTTTAATAAAGAAATTGCAGTCGAGCAAAGTACAATCTATTTAGGTTAATGATATTCTCCAAAAACCTAAATTTGCATAGGCCTGCGAGTAGAATAGATATTTATATACAGCCAAAAAACTCTTTAGTTATTACAAATTTCTATACCAAATTTCTATAATAACAAATTTCTTTATACACCTTATTGTTCTTATTATACATATTTTGTTGTGGATTGTACTACGAAATTATGTCTTCCATCCATGCTACACCAAATATATGTGTAACAAAATTGAATAAAAATTATTGGGTTATGATTTAGAGAATAAGCTAAACGTGTAGGGTATGCGAGGATTGAATATGAACGTGAAAGGAGGTGAAAAATAAAAAAGAGGCACCCAGGTGTAGGAGCCGCAGCAACCAGGCTCTGGGTGTCACGACGCCTAGCACAGAACCTGAACGCCGCGGCGCCAGGTGACCAGCGCCTCGACGATGAGGTACTAAGTGCTGTGACGCTAGGCGCAGGAACAATTTCTTGCTTTGTTGTGACTTGTTTCGTCTTCCACTTGCTTCAGGACTCCCTAATATGACTACTACACGTTTAGGGTAAACTTAGGACATCCTAAATATGAGTGATTTTAAACCTATGATGCATGCATGTGGGTTTATGTCTATCATTCAAATATAGCATACGTATTACATATATACATACACAGCGGATGAGCGAAATACAAATTACTTAATGATAATCATAGATTAAACTTTACATGTTATCTCATAAATGTAAAATACATCAAGATTGAGAAATAGTACCTTGTCAAGCCTTTGGTATTTGGTTGAACCGGAGTAACCGCCTTTGAAGTAACTCGTTCACAATTCTAGTTCCTCAACACGGTGGGCTTGGGGAAGCTAGAATAGCAGCTTTTCCTGCAAATGATTCAACTCTTGAATCTTTGTTTCTACCTTGTAGTATGGGTGAAAAAAATGGAAGAAAAAATAGAAGAGGTAAAATGAAAGAGTTGTGTTTTTGTGCTCTGAACACTTGAGAGAATTTTTTAACACTTAGCAAAATTCACTTCTCTCACTTCCCTTAACCCCTTGCTTATTATTTTCTATCATTTTCTCACATAATGGCATCTATTATGTTTGCTATTAGTGTTTTATTTATTATTATCTTTCATTTTCTCACCTAATGGCATCCATTATATTTGTCATTAGTTTTTGTTTATTATTATTTACAATAAACCAAATGAAAACAAAACAAAATGAAAAATTATTTAAATGAACTTGGCCTTAATCTAGGCTAAATAAGAAAACACTTTCTTATTATTAAGAAACATCTTAAGACCTACCATTAACAAATGTCACCCATTTATACTTATCATTCCATTTAATAAATATTAAACAAATGATTTAATCATATTAAATCATAGTAGAAACATATGCCAATTTAAATAAAAAAATTAATTGTTTGATTTCAATTTAAATAATAATATCATATATTATTATTATTATTTTATTCAATAAACATTTTAATGAATAAAATAATGTATTATTTGTCCAACAAATAAGGTTATTTTGGTAATTTTTAAATCAAATAATAATTGGCCCACATGTGCCATGTGTCAACATCCCATTGGTCAACAACTAATTGTTAACTAATTGATGTACTTAACTCTTAAGTCTTGACACATGCACGACCGAAGGAAAATCGAAGTAAATGTTCGGTCTGTTGGAATTTTCTGAATCGAACTATTCAATCCGGTACGTTGCCCCAGTGCACAACGAGTACACTTCATATTGTGGGACTCTCTAGGTCCACTACTGATTTGTCAAACAAAACTATTCTGTGAGGATGAGATCGATGCTCTATGCACACGTCATGGATATTACAAATCAGTGCAGTAGACCATACAAGTTGAGGTCATAACGCATACGTATAATCCTTCCGCCAATCATATCCTGGAAGAGCAGTGATATAGATCACTATTTTTAAATCCCTATGTGCTCATCCGTGAACTTATCTCCATACACGTATCTTAATAAATAATATATGTAAATAGTTTTACAATATTGTTTAACCCTATAGGAAACTCTTTTCCTGGTCCGTTGCTTATGGCCATAAGACTTTATAAGATACAGTCTCTGAGTATTCAGATATATAACTTACCTACATGAGCTGACGGATTCCATATCTGTACACATCAGACTCCATAAGCATCGGACCATACTTAGCGACACCTAGCGGTTACACCATGAAAGGTCTGTAACATGTGTGGAACCAAAGTATGATGGATTACTTACAAGTCCACCGTAGTACTCAGGTCAAAGGACCACGTATACTACTTAACTTGAGAGAACCTTCCATTGACGGCTTCATTGGATGTCTATTGGGGTCCTCATTGAGTCTGTTCAATATTCACTCCTTATTGAACACTTGCATGCTATACAAACTTCTAGTAAGCCCATGGCCAGCTAAGAATAACCATCTAGACCATCTAGGTATAGTATACATTGGACTATGTAAAAGGATTTCACCGTCAGACATGCATCGGTGAATTAAGACCAAGAACATATAATTTGAGAATAGACTTGCATAATAACATTTTTTTAGCACCTATTGCAACTCTTGTAATTATGTTATTACTAATGTATTCTCAGGTATTTGTACATTCATAGATAAGATTCTAACACTTAGACTTCACTGATTAATATAACATGCTAACCCTTTACCATTTATAGGTTTTAGTGATGTTAACTCTTAGCATTGATTTAAACTTCTTTAGCCAAATTTGAACTCCTTCAGATCATATAATGTCTGTAGCGTCACAAGCATTAAACCATTTAATAATAGTAATTAGAGATTTAACAAATAATGAACTAGATAAATATTATAAAATAAAATATTCATACAACAATGAGATAGCACATGAGCATAAATCCCAACACTAAAGCCTATATAAAGGCTCTCTATTGGCTTGTAAACATATCTTTGTGAGAACCTAAGAAATCTTTGTGATTTAGACATACTTTGTGATTCTTAGTGAAAGAAAATCTCTTAGTTGCAAAAGAGAGTGTTTCTTTGTGAGTTTTTCTTGTAAAAAGACATACTATGTGAGTGTCTTGTTATTCATTAATAACAAGAGTGATCTTGATCCACTGTAGACATAGGCAAGTCGTCGGACCACATAAATTTCTTTGTGTTCTTCTTCTACTTTTCTCTCTTTAGATTTTTTAATTACTTGTTCTACACTATTTGTTTGTGTGATATTGCTTATTTATGTACTTCTGTTTCAACAAACTAGTATCAGAGCTAGGTTCTAAGCAGACATGGCTATGCCTAAGTATGAGGTAGAGAAATTCAATGGTACGAATGACTTCAATATATGAAGGATGAAGGTTAATGCGTTGTTGGTGAGCCAACGATTAGGCTCAGCATTAGAAGAGACTGCAGTTCCATCTAGTGAAGAAGAAAAGATGTTAGAGTCATCTAGGGTTAAAGCAGAAAGAAAGGACATTCAAGAAAGAGCTTACAGCACAATCGTTCTATCATTGAGCAATAAAGTATTAAGAGAAGTAGCAGGTGAGACGATGGCAATTGATCTTTGGAAGAAGCTTAACTCTCTTTATATGCGAAAATCATTGGCCAACAGATTGCATGTAAAGAAGAAGCTGTATCAGCTGTCCATGTCAGAGGGGACGCCGATGAAAGATCATATAGATGCCTTTAATAAGATTATTCTTAATCTTGAGTCTATCAACATCAACATCAAAGATGAAGATAGAGTAACTATTCTGCTGAGTTCACTCCCCAAGAGTTATGAGAGATTTGTTGATACATTACTCTAAGGCAGAGAGAGTTTAACGATGAACGATGTGAAATCTTTATTAAATTCAAAGTTATTAGGGAATCAGATCAAGGGCAATGCAGAAAGTATATCTGTAAGAGGAAGACCCTCATATAGAGATGCAAGGAAAAGGGCTCAAGATCGAAGTCCAATACTCTTAGGAAGTGCTATTGCTGCAAGAAAGATGGGCACTTCATAAAGGACTGTCCAGATAAGAAAGCATAAGACAAGAAGAAAGTGGATGTTGTGCTTGCCTATAATGATAGCTATAACAACGCAGAGACACTCATCTCTACTTATGGTTAGAATACTGAACAATGGGTTTCTGATTCTGGTTGTACTTTTCACATGTTCCCACATAAGTCTAGGTTTATATATTTCTAGCCCATTAGTGGTGGTAAAGTATTAATGGGTAATGACATTGCATGTCAGATGATGGGAATTGGTAGTGTTAGACTTAAGTTTATGATGGACGAGTGAGAGAGTTGACAGATGTTAGGCATATTCCTAACTTCAAGAGGAACTTGATCTTATTAGGGATATTAAACCAAAATGAGTGTTCCATCAGGATCGACGTAAAAGTGTTGAGAGTGTTAAAAGGTTCTATGGTGGTAATAAGAGGAAAAAAATCACAAAGGCGTTTATGTGCTTAAAGGTGAAGTTGAAAGTGGTTCTGCGTTATTCTCTGTAGATGATGAGAATATGCAAACTAAGTTGTGGCATCTTAGATTGGCACACCTAGGTGAGAAAAACTTGAATGAGTTATTTAGTCAAAAGGCGTTTGGTAAGCATAAGTTTCAGCCTTTGGAGTTTTGTGAGCATTGTGTGCTTGGGAAAGCACATAAGGTGAGGTTTAGTACCGGCGAGCACAAGACTAAGGGGACTCTTGACTACATACACTCATATCTTTGGGGACCAGCTTAGACAGTTACTCGTGGTGGTGCTAGGTATTTTCTCAGTTTGATTTATAACTATTCAAGGAAGTTGTGGGTCTATATGTTGAAGAGCAAAGATCAAACGTTTGATGTGTTCAAGACTTGAAAGGCTGTTGTTGAGAATCAAACTGGCAAAAGGATAAAGAGGTTGAGAACTAACAATGGTCTTGAGTTTTGCAATAGAGAGTTTGATGGGTTTTATGCCAAGCATGAGATTGTAAGGCATAGAATGGTAAGATCAACACCACAGCAGAATGACATAGTTGAAAGAATGAATAAGACCCTACTTGAAAGGGTTAGATGCATGCTTACCAATACAAAGATGTCCAAGGCATTTTGGGGAGAAGCTGTAGTGATAACAGCTTATTTGATTAATAGAAGCCCCTCCTCAACAATTGACTTCAAGACGTCAGAAGAGAAATGGTCTGGCAATCTTCCTAAGTATAACCACCTCAGAATATTTGGTTGTCCTGCCTTTGTACATGTTAAGGAGTGGAAGTTAGAACCTAGAGCCATCAAAGAAGAATTCATAGGATATCTCAAATGAATGAAAGGATACAAGGTGTGTAAAGACTTGACACCATCAAATAGTATCATAAGCCGTGATGTGACGTTCAATGAGACGACCATGCTGAAAGCCTCCCAAGAAGATGAGAAAGAAGAACATATGCACAAAGAAGATTCAGCACCCGAGTCAATAAAAGTTGAAGTAGAGCCTGATAGTAGATCTGATATACCCAGATCAGTACTTTAACAAGTAGATCCTTGAAGATGAACCAAGAACACTAGCGAGTTCTTTCAAGTCCACCCAAAGAAAGACTAAGACTTCTGAGATAGAACTTGAAGAGTACCTGTTAGCCAGAG
This sequence comes from Ailanthus altissimus, assembly GCA_946807835.1. NCBI lineage: Eukaryota > Viridiplantae > Streptophyta > Magnoliopsida > Sapindales > Simaroubaceae > Ailanthus > Ailanthus altissimus. The sequence goes on along the minus strand of OX327697.1, from coordinate 14,583,074 downwards.
ATAGGCTAAGGAGAACAATAAACCTACTAATCAGTTATGCGCAAGCAGATTTAATTGCTCATGCTTTTAATTTTTTTTACACTCTTAAGTATGAAGATCCTAGAATATATGATGAGACTATGAAGAGTGAAAACAAGAAAGAATGACAGCATGCCATGGAAGAAGAGATTACTTCTCTTAGGAAGAACAATACCTAAAAGTTAGTAGAGAGACCTCAAAAGAAACTAATTGGGTGCAAGTGGGTGTATAAGGTGAAAGAGGGGATACTGGGGATAGAGCCTACAAGATTCAAGGTTAGGTTAGTTGTACAAGATTTTACTCAGAGATAGGGAGTTTACTTTCATGAGATTTTTTCTCCAGTCTTCACGTACACATCTATTAGGATTTTATTAGCCATGTGTGCAAACCTTGATTTACATCTAATACAGATGGATGTAAAGACAACTTTTCTACATGGAGAACTTGTAGAGACAATATATATGGCACATCTGCAAGGGTTTGAGGAGCCTGAAAAAGACGATCATACTTATTTGCTAAAGAAGTCATTATATAGGTTAAAGTAATCACCTACACAATGGAATAGGAGATTTGATAAGTTTATGATGGCTTATGACTTTAGTAGGAGCAAGTATGACGAATGCGTGTACTTTAAGAACATAAATTGTGGGATGATGTATTTGCTTTTATACGTCGATGATATGTTGATCGCATGTAAGAATATAGAAGAAATACAGAAGCTCAAGAAGCAGTTGAGTAACGAGTTTGAAATAAAAGATTTGGGAACAACAAAGAGAATATTGGGTGTGGATATTATGAGGGAAAAAAGAGATTTTATCTTCTTATCCCAACAACGATATATACTTAAAATTCTAGAGAAGTTTGGTATGTCCAACGCAAAGGTTGTCTCTACTCCTTTGGTCATGCATTTCAAACTTTTAGCAGCACAGTCGCCGACATCCGAAGAGGAGAAACTGCAGATGAGAAAAGTACCGTATGCAAGCACTGTAGGGAGCATCATGTATACAATAGTTTGCATAAGACCAAATATAGCACATGCTGTAAGTGTAGTGAGTAGATACATGGTAAATCCGGGTAAGGATCACTGACTTGCAGTAAAGTGGATTTTGAGATATCTCAAAGGGATGTCAAATCATAGGTTAATGTATAAAAGGGATAAGGATGGTAGTAAAATGGTAAGAAGATACGTAGACTCAGATTATGTAGGTAATCTAGACAAGAGAATATCGTTGACGAGCTATGTATTCACAGTGTTTTGGTGTAGTGTATGTTGGAGATCAGTTCTACACATATGGTTGCACTATTTACCACAGAGGCGGAGTACATAGCTATTGATAAAGCTATTAAAGAAGCTGTGTGGTTGAAAGGCATGTGCGGGGATGTATTGCCTAGTAAAGATGTAAACACCAGTGTATATTGTGACAGCCAAAGTGCTATACACCTAAGCAAGCATCAAGTGTTCTACGAGAGGTCGAAATCTTGTGGAACACATTGATGTGTGGCTCTATTACATTCTAGCGATTGTCCAAAGTGGTGAAGTTAGTCTAACAAAGATAGCATCGTTTAAAAGCCTTGCTGACATGTTGACTAAGTCACTACCCTCAGTTAGGTTCATCCTATGCAAAGACTTAATCGGAGTCACTACTTTGTGAGGGTGACCAAAGATGCAAAGATTAGAGATTGAGTTACTTTGCGGATGATTTTGAATCAATGAGGGGATTTGTAAGAATATTGATTAAAAATCATCGGGTTATGATTTAGAGAGCAAACTAAGCGCGTAGGGTACACGAGGATTGAAAACAGACGCAAAAGGAGGCAAAAGACAAAGATGAGGCACCCAAGTGTGGGTATCGCAGCGACTAAAACAGAACCTGAGCACCGTGGTACACAGTGACCAGTGTTGCGGTGCCTAAGCGGGCCCACTAATGTAGCGGATGAGATATTGAGCGCCGCGGCACTGGGCGTAGGAATAGTTTCCCATTTTGTTGTGACTTGTTTCGTCTTTCACTTGCTTCAGAACTCTCTAATACGACTCCCACACATTTAGGATAAATCTATGATGTCCTAAAGCCTATATAAAGGCTCTCTATTGGTTTATAAACATATCTTTGTGAGAGCTTAAGAAATCTTTGTTATTAAGACATACTTTGTGATTCTTAGTAAGAGAAAATTCCTTAGTTGCGAGAAAGAGTGTTTCTTTGCGAGTCTTTCTTGTAAAAAGGCATACTGTGTGAGTGCCTTGTGATTCATTAATTACAAGAGTGATCTTGATCCGCTGTGGATGTAAACAACTTATCGAAGCACGTAAATTTCTGTGTGTTCTTCTTCTACCTTTCTCTTTTTAGATTCTTTAATTACTTGTTCTGTACTATTTGCTTAAGTGATATTGCTTGTTTGTGTACTTCCGCTTCAACAATATGTGTCTCAAGAGCAATATTGAATTGCATTTATCCTATTAGGTAATTCGTGTAGCATGTGTTATGTGACACCGCGTATTTACACACTGTTTTAAAAAAAGAGCTATGGTTTTTTTATTTTATGCATTGCATAAACATGTTGATACATTATCGCATATTAAATATTTAGGATGCGTAAAGAAAATTCGTAATACTTACATTATATAGCTAGGTTATACACTAGTTTCTTTTAATATATTAATAAATGAGTTTGCTTTATGCATCATGAACTTTATTTACTAAATTATGACGTAAACGCTTCAGATCCAGGCTGCCCAGGAGACTCTTCAGTAATTGACCATTCAAATGTTGTTGGATTTATGCTGATCGAAGGTCGAAAACCACCGGATGCGCCACCTGAAGTTTGTTGTTTGCAAACTTTTTAATATTTGAAGGTCAAATCGTAATTTTTTATATTTTTGAGATAATTTTGTAATTTTCAATAGTTTTGGAATCATTTTGAATTTAATAAAACTTTAAGGGTTAAATTGTAATTTATTAAAACTTGAGAGGTTATTTTGTAATTAACAAAAATTTAGGGGCCAATTTATAATTTACTTAAAGTTGAGGGGTTAATTTATAATTATTAAAAGTTTTAGGGTTAGCTTATAATTATTAAAAGTTTAGGGGTTAATTTATCATTAGTGAAAGGATCGAAATTACATATTTTGAGATTTATGGATAAGTCTGATACTTCTCGGTATTATTCTGTTGGCTCTGTTCTACTTAAACCGTGTCACATACCTGGACTATCTCAAAGTGTACTTTTAAAGAACCTACTGTTACTGCTACATAAAATAGTGCGAATGGTTTCTCTAGTAATCTTGAATTTTTACTCCGTCTACCCTTTCTAATTCTAGTAAAATCTTAATTTTTGCTTCTTTCATTTTAGATAATTCCTCTTAGTATTTTGACTCTGCTTGTTGCAATTACATGACTTCTTATTCTACACTTTTCTCCTCTAAAACTCTTAATTCCTATTAACCATCTATTCAAATTGTTAATGGTTGTTTTATGAAAGTTAATTATGTTGGTCAAGTGTCTCACCCCAATCTTTTTGTATCTGACACTTTATTTATTCATAACCTTACATTAAATCTTTTGTCTGTCGGTCAATTATGTGAACTTGGTCTTAATATCTTGTTTACTGCTTCTGGTTATTGTGTACAAGATTTGAAGACTAGTCAAATGCTTAGGACAAGTCGTAAGGTCGAACGTCTGTATGATTATCTTGCATGTCTTTTAGCTAAACAACTAGCTTTACTTTTTGATAATAATACTATTGTCTCTCATGCTCCGTTTGATCTTGTATATTCTGATATATGGGGTCCTTCTCCAAATGCCACAATGGGAGAATTTAAATATTTTGTGATCTTCATTGATGACTATTCTTGATATACTTGGTTTTTTCTTATGAAACAACGATAAGAATTTACTAAAATTTATCGAGATTTTGCTCAGATGGTTAAAACTCAATTCCCATATCCTATTAAGGTTTTTCATGCTGGTAATGGCATGGAGTATTGAGATTTTGACTTTCTAAATCTTCTACAAGAACAGGGTACTATATGTCAAAAGTCTTGTCCTGGTACATCTCAGCAAAATGGGAGAGCCAAACGTAAACACAAACATATTTTAAACACTACTCATGCTTTTTTTATCTCTTCATCGTGTTCTGAATGTTTTGGGGAGAAACTGCTTTGACCGCTGTCTTTACCATTAATCGTGTTCTTTCTCCTGTTATAGAGAACAAGTCACCTTATGAGCGTCTTTATGGAACTCCATCTAATTATAATCTCCTCAAAGTATTTGGTTGTGTTTGTTTTGTTCTACTTCAAAAACATGAGCACACCAAACTCGAGCCACATACTTGATTATGTTACTTTTTGGGATACGGAATAGAACATAAAAGTTATAGGTGTTAGGATCCTATATCTAACCGTCTTTGCGTTTCTCATCATGTAGTCTTTCTCAAGTATACGATGTTTTCCTCTGTATCTAACTATAATTTTGTGTCTCCTCATATTTTACAAATTTTTTATAGATAATTATGTTGATCTTTTTCCCGATACTTCACTTACAAATACTTCTTCTGAGTTTCATACAAGTGAATCTGCTAATACGATGCCTACTTCTGAACCTCCTACCTCATCTGAAGGATATGCTCTCGACATTTCTGAGGCTTCCTCTACATCCTCATTTCGTCGTTCATCTCTGGTAAAAGAACTTCATGTTAAACTTTGTGATTATCACTATTTCTCTGCTACCATTTCTTTATTTGAGCCTCAATCTTATTCTGAGGTTAGCTCTAATCCTGTATAGCAGCAAGCAATGACAGAAGAATTGTAGGCCTTTGATAAGTCGCATACTTGGGATTTTGTTACTCTTCTACTTAATAAAACTACCATTGGATGAAAATTGGTGTATAAGATCAAGACTAAATCTGATGGATCTACTGAACGTTATAAAGTTCGTATTATTGACAAAGGCTTTACTTAAGAATATGGAATTGATTATGAAGAAACATTTGCTCCAATTGCTAGACTTATTTCTATTCGAAGTTTATTGGCTGTTACTGTAGTTCGTGGTTGGACATTATTTCAGATGGATGTCAAAAATACTTTCTTTAACTAAAGAATTATATATAAAGCCTCCTCCTGGTTATCCACATCCTTCAGGCAAAGTCTGTAAATTTCATTGTGCTCTATACGGTCTTAAACAAGCTCTTTGTGCATAGTTTGCAAAGTTTAGTGAGACTATTCTTCAGCATGATTTTCAGTCTAGTTCCTATGACTCAACTCTTTTTGTTCTCAAGACAGCATAAGGTTGTGTTCTCTTTCTTCTCTATGTTAATGATATGATTACCATGGGTGATGATCTTCTTGGTATTTCCATTCTCAAGAACTTTCTTTAGTAACACTTTGAAATGAAAGATCTTGGCAACCTCAGTTATTTTCTTAGACATGAAGAACTGTCTGATTCTACCGGATATTATCTCTCACATGCTAAATAAGCATTGGATCTACTTGCTAGAGCTGGCTTGACAGATAGTAAGATCGCTTCTACTCCCTTAGAGTTTAATATCAAACTTCGATCTCCTGATGGTACTCTCCTCAGTGATGCCACTCTTTATCGTCAATTAGTTGGTAGTTTAGTATATCTTACTGTCACTCGACCAGATATTGTTTATATTGTTCATGTTGTTAGTCCAGTTATGGGCACTCCTCTTACCTCTCACTTTGCAGAACTTTTTATTTTTGTGTTATCTTAAAGGTACACTTTTTCATAGTCTTCATTTTTTAGCTCGCTCTCCTCTTATATTGCAGGCTTATGCTAATGCAAATTGGGTAGGTGATCCTACAAATTAATGATCAACTACTGAATTTTTTCTTTTCTTGGGAGATTCTATCCTTTCATGAAAAAGCAAAAAGCAAACAGCCACTGCCTATTCTAGTATTGAAGTTGAATATCATGCTCTTATTAATACTATCCAAGAGATTGTTTGGCTTCGATAGCTTTTTAGAGATATAGGTATTACTTACTCTGGTGCTACTGATAAGGGCAAATTTGTCATATATTTTCTCATATTTTTATTATTGATATTTTATGATTTTATGAGAATAGATGGCTATTTATGTGCATTACTGTTATTTATAGGGACTTGAACAAAATTTAAAGAAAGAACGCAAAAGGAGCGAAAACAGGGACTAAAATGCAAAGTTTTCAAAGTATGTGTCCATCGCCCCAGCACCACAAGAATTGTCACCCCAGCGCTGAAATAGTGATCGAAATAAGAAAAATGACCTGCTTAAGTCGCGTCTAGCGCCCCAGCGCCGCAGAGTCACCGCACCAGCGACGCTCCATCGCCCCAGCGCTATCAACATACCGCGCCAGCGGTGAAGCCGTTTTCATGCAGCGCCCCAGCGCTATCATCACACCGCTCCAGCGGTGCAGGCTTTTTCACGCAGCGCCCCAGCGACAGAAGCATATCGCCCCAGCGGTATCACGAGTCCTAATCCGACAAGAATTGAGATTTTCAAGCTCAAATTAATCCCTATAAAAAGTCACTCGTTCCCAGCCTTCAAGGGGGAATCCAAGACGACCCAAGAGCACCAAGAATACAGAGCACGAGTCTTGGAGAGCAATAGGAGCTTAATTGAAGCAACTTTAGAGAGAGATACAAGACGTTCTTCGGCATCAAGAGTTTCTAGGTAGCGCAATTAAGAGCAATTCGACGTCTATATCGGTTTGCTAATAATTGTATCATGATTTATAATTATTTCTACTGCTGTTCTCTTGTAGCCATGAGCTAAACTTGTTTTCTGGGGTTAATATTTGAACTCAATATGTGCGCTTAAATTGCCATATCTTTTTAATATTTAATAAACTTAATCTTTTATTATTTAAATTACTTGTGTTTAATGCTTTAATATATCTGGCCAATATATGGTGAATGAGTTGGTAATATTATTGATAAACTCGGAAGAGGAATCATAATATTTAGACCTAGGTAATTTGATGCATGATTGTAGAGTAACATACAATGTTGCATATGCAAGTTTCAATTTAGGATAGGAATATACCTAATTGGCATGTATGATCAATAAGACCTAATCTTAATGAATCTTAATTTATTACAAGTACCATAGGAATATAGGTATTTGGTAAATTAAGGTATACTTGCATGACCTTGGAAGAGGCTTGTGAATACATTAGTGTCTTGATCAATAATAAAGACTAAGTGAGTTAAATATTAGATGATTAATCATTAGAAACATATTGAGGGATAATATTAATCCTAGGTTTTCTCTACATTGCTATCACCTAATTCTCATTGCATTGTGTTTTTACTTTTATATTTTCTACATGCATTCTTAGATTTTTATTTTTCTGAATAATTATTAGGAAGATATAATTTTAGTAATTGGTTAATAAGAAGAGATTATCCCTGTGGGTTCGACATCCGACTAATTAGTCTCTTTATTATTTGCATACGATAGTGTATACTTGCACTTAATTTATGATATAGAATTATCGCATCAGCTACATTCTTTTATTGTGACAATTAAAGTGCTATCCAAATTGCTCACAATGATATTTTTCATGAGCGGACTAAATATATTGAGGCAGCTTGTCATGTTATTTGGCAACACATTTCTCAAGGCACTGTTAAACTCCACTCCATCTTATCTGAGGAGCAACCTACTGATATCTTTATTAAATCTCTACTTCCTAGCCACTGTTATACTCTAGTCTACAAAGTCAAGTTTACTTCTACTGTGCCATCATGAGTTTTGGCAGAGGGTATTAAAGAATAATTTCTGAATATTCTCCTACCATAATAATTCTTTAATATTCTCATACTATATATATTATTATTAATATAAATTTTATTTCTTATTTTGTATATATCTTAAGCTTATATAAAGATAATCTTTGTATATTATTTAATACAGTGAAATATACTTTTCTTTATATTTTTTACAATATGCACATCTTGTTATAACCTAGTATTTTTGGACTGCCATGCCTATCCCTTATCCAATAGGAATGTCTTGACTTATAAAATTTCACTCTGTGATCTTAATTAAATTAATAAAATAAATATTATTTTATGTCCTAACTTCAAAACTTTTATTTACCTTAGTGTGTCATTATGAAAGCAACTTATATGTGGAGTGGCATTACATAGTAAAAGGGAGGCAACCGTGACTTTGGTATATAGGATATGATTATAGATTAAATGGGATCATTACATGGGGTGCAACCATGACTTTCAACATTGAAGGTCTCATTAATGGCTAGTTGTGGTCTAGAGTGTCATTCCACATTCAATGCATGAGTAACCTACATTAAGCATATAAAAAATGACATTCTCAATATGATACATTTTTCTTGCGTTGGACCTAAAAATTAAAACACTCTACATTTTCTTATTTTGCATCGGTTTTAAGAAATTGACAATAAAGTTGATTTATAAAGACATTTTATTGACTTTTAAATTGCGCTTGAGATCAAATTTTTTAAAAGTTCTTTTGTTTTTTTTATCTATAATACTGGGCCAACCTAAAAAAAATCTTAAATTTTTTGTTTAAGGTCTAAATTATTTAAATGATATTAAAAAAGACTAAAATTTTTATATGTATATAAATTTTTAAAATTATAAATTTTAAACTTTAATAAAAAATTATTACATAAAATATGAGTCTTTAAAAAAAAATATACATAACAATATGAGATAATTTATTTTATAAGGATAGCAAAATATCACATGAGTGTTATGAGATTGGATAAAAAATTTTGCATCTTATAAAATAAAATGAATAAATTTTAAATATATTTACATAATAAATAATATTATTTAATATAATAATTTTTTATATCAATAATAAATGCCAACGTCACAACACTATGGTAACTAACAAGTGACGAGCTTAATAAAAAGTGCCGACGTCACAACACTATGGTAGCTAACAAGTGACGAGCTTATGATGGACGTTTGACAATTCCGTTGAATTGGGCGGCAATGTGGCATGTATTGACGTTTTTTTATTGTATTTAAATGGGTAACATGTATGGTACGCAAGAAAAAGCATTAATGGTTGTCAACTACTAATTTACAGTTGCCTGCATTTGATTGGTTGTGCATTTAACCAAAAAAAAAAAGGCAATAAACGAAGTATTTATTTTTTAAATAATATTAAATATTTTAAATTAAATTTTAAAAGTGACATATTTTATAAATATTAAATATAATAAATAATTTTAAAATTTATATTATTTTATTATTTAAAATTTACTTAATATATTATTTTTAAGATTCAATTTAAAATTAAAATTTGAGATATTTAATATTATTTTTAATTCTTTGATTATCACCAACCAAGTTGGTAAATTTATTTTATTTTTTTAAGTTGTTATTTAATTTTTTTTTTATTTCAGATAAACCTCATCATAATAATTCAGGTTATTAATTATTGTAACAAAATAATTCTAATAAAAGTAAATTTAAATTATTATTAAAAGTTTATGAAAGAATTTTAATAAGCTTATTATAGTATCAAGTTCTGGAAAGCAAAATATCAAAGATATGTAAATTTCAATGATACAAATTAAGATATATAAATATTTCAGAGTAGTAAACATTTTGAGCAAATTCGTCGCTGCACACAATTGGTTCATGTTGCTTGTACTTAGAATTGTTCAAAATCCAATTCAATTCACTTAATTTGATAAGTTCAATTTAAATATATATTTTTAATCAACTTTGATATATTGGTAAATTAAATTGGATTGAAAATTTTGATATTTATTTTTGACAGATCAGTTTCTACAAATTTGTCAAAATTTAATTCAATTAAAAACTAATAAAAAAATAGCTAGTATCCACTACCTAAGAACTTATTAAAAAAAATATTTATTCACTTGGTTATGAAAATAGACAATTAGTCATTGGCAACTTATTATCATTAAAAAAATTTATTAATTGTTTTGTTATTTTTATTATATTTAAGTTAATTTTGACTGTTAGAATAATTTTGGTACAATTTACATTATTTCTTTTAATTTTTAATGGGGGTGTATTGTGCCTAAAATGGAAAACTATATGTTGCTCTTTATTGAATTTAATATTATCTATAAAAAAATTTATTGTTTCATATTATTCAAAAAAAACTTATTAATCATAACATCATTGTATTATAACATTCTGAAGGTTAGACCCCCTTTTTTTTACAGGTTAATAAAATCTTTATGCTAAAAATCATGATTCAAATAGTCATTTATTTGATATTTTATAAGGATAAAAAAATGTTATTTTTACCCTTCTTGTAGGATTTTATTTATAAATGAAAAGTTTATGTTGGTGGATTTAAGATACGTAGGTATATATATGTATAATTGTGTCTATTATTTAACATAACGAAAATGTATAAACTTTATAATAAACACAATAAATAAATATATTAATCACATTAATATATTAGAAATGTTATAAAATTCACTATAACGTGTAACATTATACACATATTTTCTCAAAGTCCGCATGGAGACTAACTTGCGTGCAGTTCTAGTCACCAACTCGGTGGGCTTGGTGAGCTAGAATAGCAGTTCTATATTCAGCCTGGGATTAACTCTTAATCCAAAAAATAGCCGGGAGTGTGTTTATATCATTTTCTCCAAAATGATAAGAAATAAAGGGTTTGAAGCAATTCATAATTGCTCCAATTGGAAGCATAGAGAAAAATGAAACAATTTTATTTTTTTTCTTTTTTTTTTCTTCTTCTTTCTTTCTTCCTTCTCTTTCTCTCAATTTCTTCTCCCATACTCTCTCGGTCGAATTGGCCAAAATTGCTTCTCTTCTTTCCCTTTCTTTTTCTTTATATATATATAATATAAAATATAATATAATATAAAAAATATTTTAATTATTTAACTATTAAATAATTAAATTGAGAAATGATCATTTTACCCTCATGAATAGTTACCAAGTTTACTCCCTAGTGGGTCTCACCAAATCCCACACTTAGGTAAACTCAACTGAGGGTCCACAATACGCTACGTGTCATAATGTAATTAGTAAATAATAATTATTAACTATTTGTTGTATTTAACACTTAAATACAGACACATATGCATTCCTGTGGTAATGCTGAATATTACTGGATTAAATAATTTTAATCTGGCATGCTGCCTCAGTGCACAACGAGTACACTCCATATCACGGGACTCCCTAGGTCCTACGCCTGATTCGTCAAATGAAACTATTCCATAAGTACGTGAGCAATGCCCTATGCACACGTCACGGATATACAAACCAGCGCGTTAAACCATATAAGCTGAGGTTACAACACATACGTATAGTCCTTCTGTCATAATATTCTGGATGTGCAGGGATATAGATTATCACCGTCAAATTCCTAGTGCTCATCCATGTCTTATCTGCAGACTTGTATCTCAATGAACAATATGCGCAAACTCCTTTCTATATTGTTCAACCCTGGCGGAACTCATTCCCGGGATGATTGCTTGTAGCCACAAGACTTTTTGAGATATAGTCTCGAAGCATCTGGATATCAAACTCCATATGGGAGCTGACGGATCTTATATCTTTACGCATCAGATTCCATAAGCATCGGACCATACCCAGCGACACCCAGCGGTCACACCATGAAAAGTCTGTGACATGAGTGGAACCAAAGTATGGTGAATCACTTACAAGCCCACCGTGGCACTCAGGTCAAAAGACCATGTATACTACTCAACTCGAGAGGACCGTTCGTTGACGGCTTACATTAAATGTCTATCGAAGGCCCTCGTGAGTCTGTCTCATATCCAGTCCTAACTGGATACCCATATGTCAATACGAGCTCCAAGCTCACGGTCAGCTATGAGCGATCATCTATACCCTATAGGTACAACATATGCTGATCTATATATAAAGGTATCCACCGATAGACTCGCATCGGCAGAAATAGATCAGGGACAATTATTCGAGAACATACTTGCACAACTTGTATTTTCTAGTACCTGATTGCAACTCTTGCAACTATGCAATTACTAGTATATTCGCAGGTCTATGTCCCATTATAGATAAGGCTCTAACTTTTGGATTTGTTGAGTATTATAACCAGCTAACACTTAGCTGTGCTAACATTTAGCAAATATATCTCTCAGCGTGGCTAACTATAAGCCCTTATCTAAACTTCTTTAGATCTGATCCGAACTCTTTCAGATCTACAACGTCTGTAATGTTACATGCATAATACTATATATATGGGTATTAGCGATTTAATGAGAATGTACACTTGTATAAATACACAAGTATATGTATATTTAGGGATGACACGTAAGCACCGACCCTAATAGTTTATAATTAGCTGATATTGCTCATCATTATTTAGCTATTGTATTTATTTTTTTCGTTGCTGGCCATATATATAGAACTACTTTTAAGATTAGGCAGCATATAAATATCTTTTATAAGCACATATTCCTCCAAAAGGACGATTGGGATGCGAGCATAGAGGCAACAAGATCAAGTTCATAAAGATTAAAATATCCTTTTAATTTTCTATTTATTTCTATGAATGACCCTTTACCATTTTGTATAAATAAACTATTCTATTTGTATGAATATAGAAGAGAGCCTAATAAATCCTCGTTTGTTCATTAGTTTTTAGCTCTTCTCTTCATCATAAGGTAAAACAGTTTGGTAGCTTACAATGTTTATAGCCTTGAGGTTAGAAGTTCACATTTCATCTTTACAATATTTTCTTTTTCTTTTTCAATAAAAAAATTAGGTTTGCTCACTTATTCGCCACTAGAAACACCACTTCCCATTTGACTTAAAAATGTTAATCATACCCTAAGCGTCTAGGATTGAACCTCTATAAGATTTATAGTTGCATTACTTATAGTTTTCTTGTTCGTAGACAACATGTGCTATGGTTTAAATTCGTGGTCAATCTTATTTGTTTTAACTATAATTGACACCACGACCCTAACGTCTGGATGCTATTACACTAAGATACTATTATAAGGTCAAAATTTTATTGAGTTTGGCACTGTGATATTGAGACTTAGGATTGAGGAACAAATTTCCAAGCTTGGGCACTATGACTCTGGCTTAAGGGCGTCGTGACATTTAGCTACTGCTTGGAGGATTTCTTTTAGGGTTTGAGTAGGCACTGCAAACTCAGTCTTGGGCGCTGCAACACTGTTTTTCTATTTTTATTTTAGATAAACAAAAAGACCTACAAATGCTTGGATTTTCTCTCAACAAGCGCTTGATTTAATATCCCTAGCTTAACGTATTTCTTACTTACTACAGCTCAGAGAGATTGATGGAATATTTTTGGCAATCGAGTTCTCGTCCCCAATAATGCTTCACTCATTGGCCATTCACCTTGAATGTTCTTACAGATGACTAATCTTCTACCATAATAGTTCTATAAGGATACACTATAGTGATTTGAAATAGACCAAACCATATTCATTTCAACTTTCTCAGTAATATCTTAAGTTGAGAATTGAATAGTAGTATCTATTGTCTTGGTTCAAATGAGCATACATAATTTTCCTATCTTGCCATCTTTTTATATTCTCATAAGCTTGAAGATGAAACTCATCCATCTAGTTAGGTTGTAACATGTGCTTCTCACCAGTTGTTTGCAGGTCAAAATTCAATGCTTTAATGGCCTAATAAGCTTTATGCTCTAACTCCACCAAAAGATGACATACCTTACAAAATATCAATTGAAATATATACATTCTGATAAAGGTACGTAGTGTTATAGGCCTATAGCGCAACACCTAAATGTGCATTTCAATCATTTCTGATCGGTTTAACTATCTTTTTTAGGATTCGCTTCATTTCTCTATTTGAGACTTCTACTTGCCCATTAGTTTGTGGATGGAACATTGTGGTGATCTTGTGAGTGATCTTATATTATATAAGAAGGAATATGAAGCATTTGTTGTAGAAGTGAAAATCCTCGTCACTAATAATGGCTCTTGAGCTGCCTAATCAAGTGAAAATATTTTTTCTCGAGTACTTCAAAATAACCTTTGAGTCATTTATCGGAAAGGCAACAACTTCCACCCATTTGGATCCACAATCAATTGCTACTAGAATGTATCAATTGTTGTGAGATGAAATAAATAGTCCCATAAAGTCGATGCCCCAAACGTTAAAGATCTCAAATTCTAGAATGTTCTACAGGGGCATCTAATTTCTTTTAGAAATATTCCTTATTCGTTAGAACCCATTACATCTTAAAACAAAGAAATGCGTGTCCTTGAATATAGAAGGCCAATAAAAACTAGATTGCTATACCTTAACTGTTGTCTTTTGTCCTTCAAAATGAGTACCATATTCAGTAGAGTGACAATGCTTAAGTATATCTTTAATTTCTTCATTTGGAACACATCTTCTAATTATTTGATCGGTACATTGTTTGAATAGAAAAGGCTCATCTTAGTAGTAATACTTGACATCATGTAAGAACTTAATCTTTATTAGGAATTAAGATCAAAAGCTATTTACCAAGTAGTTAACATAATCTGCATACCTATGTGTGCTCTGGTAGTTGATGACAAATACTTGGTCATCTAAGAATGTTTCATTTATAAGTTTGTTTACATCTTGTTTTCCTCCTTCTAAATAAGAGAGGTGATTTGTGATTTGATTTTGTCCTTTTTCTATCTTAAATATCTAAGTTGATTTCTTGCTGTAGAAGAACTCGTCTGATTAACCTAGGCTTCCCAAATTTCTTTACAATTAAATACTTAATGGTAGAGTGATCAATGAATATAATCACTTTGACACCAATGAGAAAAGAGAGAAATTTATCAAAAGCAAATACAATTAACAGCTCTTTCTTTGTGGCTTGTAATTTACCTGTATATCATTCAAGGTTTTGCTAGCATAGTATATGGTGTGGAAGACTTTGATCTTGTATTGGCCAAGCACTACTCATACTGCAACATCACTAGTATCGCACATCACTTTGAACAAGAGATCATAATCTAGAGCTACAGTTATCGGTGCTAAGCCTAAGAAAGTTTCTTCTTCAATACTTCAAAAGTCTTTATGCATGCATTGAACTGTATATCCTTCTTTAACAAATTACACAATGGTTTGGGGATCTTAGAGAAGTCTTTGATAAATATTCTATAAAATCCCATATGTATAAGAAAAATTCAAACACCCTTTTCAGTTGTAGATGGTGGCAACCTTTCAGTTGTCTCAATCTTCAGATAATCAACTTCAATCCCGTTAGCAGAAATATGATGGCCAAGAATAATCCATTCTTCAATACTTTAAAAGTCTTTATGCATGCATCATCAAATTTGAATTGTATATCCTTCTCTAACAAATTACACAAGAGCTGAAATACCCATTTAAAAACGCAGTAGTACTCATGTCTAACAAGTTTCTCAAGCATTTGATTAATGAATGACATTGGGGTGTAATCCTTGTGAGTGGCCTTGTTGAGCTTCTAGTAATCCATACACATTCTCCATCTCGTTACTATTCTTGTGGGAATCATCTCGTTGTTTTCATTGGCCACTACTATCATGCCACCATTCTTTGGCACATATTGAACTAGACTTATCCATGAACTATCTAAGAATAGATAGACAATCCTGTGTCTAACCACTTGGTAATCTTATTTTTCACTACTTCATGACAAGATTAAGCCGACTACTAGTCTACTAAGGCTTTATGGTTGCCCTTCAATGAGATTTTGTGTATGCAAAATAAAGGGCTAATGCCTCTAATGTCAGCAATAGTCTATCCCAATGCTCTCTTGTATTTTTTTCAATACTTTAAGTAGCTTTTCTTCCTATCCACCATCAAGGGCAGTAGATATAATCACAGAAAAAGTAGAGAACTTGCCTAGGAAGGCATACCACATATGACTTAGTAGAGATTTGAGTTCTAGTGATTATAAGTGAAAGAAATATAGGTGAATTACATATTTAATCTTTTTGAGAAGTTGTACTAGTTGCCATTCCTTTTGCTTGTATCTTTGAACTCTTTATGGTATTTAAGAAAAAAAATGTTTAATTGAAAAAATGCATAGGATTAATTATTGAAAACTAGCTATAGAATTTATGTTATATCCCTTCATATGTGACTTGCTATAGGAATTTGAATGCATATGCGGAAGATACTTAATAACTTTTAGATCAACATTTAAAACCATATAATTTTCTTTCTGGAACTTGCACATATGACTTGAATTCCAAGATATATTGTTTTAGTAATGTCATATAATTATGGACTTTGAAACAAACAAGTCATGCTTCATACAATTTTGTCTGCATTTCTTTTTACTTAATCCTCGTATTTTGTAACTAGCTCCTTGTTTTTGAAGCAACATTTGGTCTAGAGTATTTTACATTATCTATTTGCTACTTTATCTTTTTATCGTTTTTGTTTTTTGCCAAAACTTTACAAGTACCAAAATTTAAGCTTTTGCTGCTTGTTTTATTCTGTTGCGTACATCTTTTTATGCTTAATAACTCTTTGTAATTAAAGGATGTACTTATAATTTACATGGGAAAATTTGCATGTATATAACTAAATGCGGGTAAAATTTTATATTTGCGACTTGTGTCCATGAAATTATATGAAACAAAATCTATACGATTCATGGGTTACAACTCACTTGGTGATGTTTTTATTCTTCATTTGTATTCTAAGTCTTAGAGGAAATTTATGTGAGCTTTGTCTTTAAAAATGTTTTATATAAGAGCAATTACTTGTGTGATTAATTGTGAATGAATCATATAAGTGTATTAAAATGGTCTCTCATTCTTTTTTCATCATCGTTAATCTTTTTATACATTATTTTTCATGGACATCAAAATGTAATACACTTTTCATTTTTCAACTCTTATTTGCATAATTGTTGCTATTTGAAATTTTGAGCAACTTAGCAGTTACGCTAGGGTTTTTCTTTCTTCTTGACTTATGAATGCTCTTTTATAGCATATTAGTTGCGACTTGTGATTTTGAGCTATTTAACAACTTGTAAATATTCTTTTATTGTATATTAGTTGTGACTTAGTAGTGATAAAGGTTTTTTCCCCTTCTCTTCACTTGTATTATGAATCTTTATAACTATGCAAGAGATATATGTCAGTTTTATCTTTAAGTTGCATATAAACTCATCACTTGTCTGATTTATTGTGAGGAAATTGCTTAAATATGTTGAAGTTTCTCTTTTTATCCTTATATATTCAGGAACCTGCAAGATATATTGTATGTATGCAAGATGTACAAAGCACATGTATGTCTGATTCTTACATTTGAATGTTTTATAATTTTAAAGAGAGGCATATATTTATATAAAAGAAGTCACCTATTTGCTATTTTTGTAAAACGATATGCATTATAATGCCTTTAATTTTATAAAAGAGTAGTCGTATAAGATATTGTTGTAATATGACAACACAAAACCTAATCTATTTAATCAAATTTCATCCGAGAACCAGAAAAAGAAAACAAAGACTCAATATTATAGTAGTTCAACCCCCTCAAAAGAAATAGCCTACATCTACTTAGACTTCCCTCGAGAGGAACCCTTTGCACTAATTGAAATAAAAATACAAGTTCAAGAATTATAAGAATAACTTATATCTCTAATACTTGACAAATTATAGATTATAAAACAGAAGTGAAGAACACAGTTTTACAAACCCTAGCTACCAATTTTAAACCCCCTATTCTCTTGAAATTTCTTAAACAAAGAAGATGAAGCAAAATAACTAAAAAGAATTGTATAATGTGAAGAAAGACCAAAGAGCTTTTATATATATAACTCTTAAAAAGATTAAACTACCATTAGTATTCAAGGCTTATTACTTTTGGAACCAAATATTCCCACAATTTCCACCTTGGTTCCTAAAGTAATACATTAGTGCAAAATAGATCCCTTAATATTTCAGCTCCTTGATCAAACATTGATTACCCTTTATCAATGTGAAGAAAATCTAAAAAATGTTTGAATTTGCTCACTAATAGGACTTTGGTGCCTATGTTTGCCAAACCATGCCTTGAGAAACTAAGTCTCGAATAAAATGATAATATATATCAACATGCTTTTCTTTTATGATGAATTGGATTCACACTTTGGTTATCCAAAAAGACAATAACAATAGATTTAATTACTTCTTATTATTTAACAAGCTTTACAGCCACACGTCCTCTTTGATTGCTTTTGTTGTAGCCACTTATTCAACTTCAATTGATATGAACATCACCAACGATGTGATGAAACCCAATACCAAAATATGAAATTGAATCTCAAGATTTTCAAGAAGTAAGTTTGATGAATCTTTACCATTGACTTAGTAAGGCAAGAACTAAGACTACGGCTGAATAGAGTTCGATTATTTGAATGCCACAAGAATAATCTTGATAAGTTTAAAGTCCTTTTCAAGAATGAAATAAGAACACAAAAACTCTCTAATATTATTTTCTGAATTCTGTCATCAATCCTAGGGTTTATATAGAGACCATTTGGAATTAAGTTACAAATTACAAGAATTACTAAAAAATTATACAACAAAGAAAATTCAAAATTATACAACAATCCAAAGACAAAAAGTGCTACTAAAAGTAGATTCTAAATTAAGTGATGGAATTAAAGTCTTGAAATGTAGCTAGAATCAAAGTCTAAGATTACAGTTGGAATTAAAGTCTTAAATTACATTTGGAACTACTATTAAGATTACAGTTGGAATCATTGCTGAAATTACGGTTCGAATTCCTATTAAGATTACGGCTAGAATCACTGCTGAAATTAGGGCTGGAATTTATGTTAAAATTACAGCTATAAGAAGATTCTAGTGATCTCCATAATTAAGTTGTTGTCTTTTTAATTTCTTCTTGGGCCTTCTAAAAGCTATGTAGATCTTCTGTTTGACTCTTCTAGAACCTTAATCAAAGTGATTAAGTTCCATTGAATCTGATTTGGACTTATTTAAAATGGGTTTACGATTATGCCAGGCCTCCATGTGTTTGCCATCTCACCAACTTATTGAATCAGCCTATTTAATACTTCTTTAAAATGTTGGGCTCTAAGTCTTGTGATTGGCCCATTTGTAACCTTAATGGATCATGTGATTGCTGGCCTTGAGCCCTTCCAAGACCACGTGTCTCATGAGTCCCTCCAAGCCCACGTGTGAGTTCTTCCTCTTGTATACGTATAGGTTGTGCAACTTTGTTTGCATCATTCTCCCCCTCTTGGATAAGATTTTTCCTCAAATATTTGTTTGCATCATCACCTACATCGAAAAGAGAGAAGTCAGAACCATTAAAGCTAGCACTAACACATACTCACCAAGTAATTCAAGTTTGTAGGAATTGTCATTGATGCACTCCAACACTCAAAATGACCCATCAACCCTAAGAAGTAGTTTAGAACGTCCTTACTTGGGAAAGCGATCCTTCCTCATATGTAGCCAAACCCAATCTCTTAGTTCAAAGACAATCTTCTTGCATCCCTTATTGGCTTGCTTGGCATATTACTTCATCTCCGTTCTATGTTTTGCTTTATTTTCTCATGAATCTACTTAATAAAATCAGTTTTTTTCTTGCCATCTAAGTTAACACGTTCTCTTAAAGGTAGAGGAGTTAAATTCAAAGGAGTCAATGGATTAAAACGATAAATAATCTCAAACAATAAAATCTTAGTTGCAGAATGAATGCAATGATTATAAGAAAATTCAACATGCGGTAAATAATTTTTTCACGTTTTCAAATTTTTTTGTATGATAGCACGCAACAAAGTAGACAAAATTCTATTCACTACTTTGGTTTAACTATCAGTTTGTGGGTGACATATAATAGAGAATAATAATTTAGTTGCTAACATTTCCCACAAAGTCTTCTAAAATTAGCTCAAGAATTGTGTATCCTAATTAGAAACAATAGTCTTTGGCATGCCATGCAACCTAACAATCTCCTTACAAAATAAATTAGCTATATATGATGCATCATCAGTTTTATAATATGCAATAATATGTGCCATCTTAGAGAACCTATCAACAACCACAAAAATTGAGTCTCTCCCCCTCTTAGTCCTAAGTAAGCTTAAAACAAAATTCATAAAAATATCCACCATAAATGCACTAGGAATAAGGAGAGGTGTGTAAAACCCATGTGGTTGATGCCTAGACTTAGCTTACCTGCAAGTAATATATCTCGAACAAATCCTCTCTACATCACATTTCATGTACGGCCAAAAGAAATACTCATGCAATACACTTAAAGTCTTAGCTACCCCGAAGTTGTTAAGGTCGGTGCTTACGTGCCAAAAGAAATACTCATGCAATATACCTAAAGTCTTAGCTACCCCAAAGTTATTAGGGTTGGTGCTTACGTACCATCTTTGAATGTACATATATTTGTGTATTTATACAAGTGTATATTCTCATTAAATCACTAATACCCATTTATATAGTACTATGCATTGTAACATTACAGACATTGTACGATCTGAAGGAGTTCAGATCAGATCTAAAGAAGTTTAGATAAGGGCTCATAGTTAGCCACGTTAAGAGATATAAATACTAAATATTAGCACAGCTAAGTGTTAGCTAATTATAATACTTAGTAAAGATCCAAGAGTTAGAGCCTTGTTTGTAATGGGACATAGACATGGGAATATACTAGTAGCTATATAGTTACAAGAGTTGTAATCAGGTACCTAAAAATGTCAGTTGTGCAAGTATATTCTCAAATAATTATCCCTGGTCTATTTCTGCCGATACGGGTCTGTCGATGGATACCTTTATATATATATATATATATATTAGCATATGTCGTACCTATAGTGTATAGATGGTCATTCTTAGCCGACCGTGAGCTTGGAACTCATATTGACATATGGGTATTCAGTTAGGACTTGATATGGGACAGACTCACAAGGGTCTCTGATAGACACCCTATGTAAGCCGTCAACGGAGGGTCCTCTAGAGTTCAGTAGTATACGTGGTCCTTTAACCTGAGTGCCATGTGGGCTTGTAAGTGATTCACTATACTTTGGTTTCACGCATGTCACAGACCTTTCATAGTGTGACCGTTGGGTGTCGCTGAGTATGGTCTGATACTTATGGAATCCGGTGTGTATAGATATGAGATCCGTCAGCTCGCATAGGGAGTTAGATATCCAGATGCTTTGAGACTGTATCTTAGAAAGTCTTATGGCCACAAGCATTAATCCCAGAAAAGAGTTTTCGCCAGGGTGAAACAATATGGCAAAGAAGTTTGTACATATTGTTCAGTGAGATACAAGTCTAAAGATAGGACATAGATGAGCACATGGAGATTTGACGGTGATAATCTATATCCCCGTACATCTAGGAGATCATGATGGAATGACTATATGTATACGTTGTAACCTCAACTTGTATGGTTCAACGCACTGATTTGTAATATCTGTGACATGTACGTGGGGCATTGCTCACGGACTCATGGAGTAGTTCAATTTGACGAATCGGGTGTAGACCTAGGGAGTCCCGCGATATGAAGTGTATTCGTTGTGCACTGGGACAGCGTACTGGATTAAACTGTTTAATCCAGCAATATTCAGCATTGCCATAGGAATGCGTACGTGTTTGTATTTATGTGTTAAATACAACAATTAGTCAATAATTATTATTTACTAATTGTATAATAACATGTGGCACATTATGGACCCTCAGTTGAGTTTACCCAAGTGTGAATTTGGTGGAATCCACTAAGGGGTATACTTTGTAACTATTTATGAGGGGCAAAATGGCCATTTAACATATTGATTAATTAATTATTAAATAATCAATAATATCTCATTATAATATTATATATTATTTTATTATATTAAATAATGCTTATTATTGAGGTTACAATTATTATATAATTGTCAAGTATTATTTATTTTTTATTATTATTTAATATAATAATATTAATATTTTTTCCATAAAAGCATTTTATTTAATATTATAATATATAATATTATGATTATATTATTGTGAGATATATATATATATATGAAAGTGTGTTTGATTTGTGTAAGTGTGTATTTTGTGCTGTGAAATGGAAATAGAGAAAGAGAAAGAGAAAGAGAAAGAAAAAGAAATGGAACCGAGAAAGAGAAGAAGAAGAAGAAAAAAAAAAGGAAAAGAAGAAAAATAAAATTGTTTTATTTTTTTCTTTGGTTTCAAAAGAAGCAATTATGAATTGCTTCAAAATTTCATTTCCTTTCCTTTTAGAGAAAAGAAAAAATACATACACCTCGCCATTTTATGGGTTTAAGATTTAAACCCAGTAGTGGATATCAGGCTACTGTTCTAGCTACCAAGCCCACCGATTTGGTGACTAAAACTAACAACGAGTTGGTCTCTATGCAGACTCTAAGGATATACGTGTATAACGTTACATGTTTAGGTGATTTCTCAACACTATTAATATATTAATGTGATGAATATATTTTATTTATTGTGTTTATTGCATATTTAAACGCTTCCGTCGCGTTAAATATGTATGTGATGTGTACTTTAGGCAATAGACACAATTGCACATGCATACACCCATGTATATTAGATACCTGACAAAAGTGACCTATTAAACCACCACCATATTCTTCCCGAATAAGTAATTCACGTAAAGATGACTGTGGAGCACAATTTATTTTCTTAAAACAAAAATCCATCATATAAATAGAACTTCCCACTTGCCTTTTTAGTGCAATTTTTAAACCAATCATGGAAATCAGAATCCATTGCATATAAATCCTTAATGAACTCAAATACAAGCAATTTAACGTCAAGGGTTGAAATCAAAGCTTTACTCTATAATAGTGCATCGACAACTACAATTTCCTTACTTTGTTTGTATTTGATCATATAGGAAAATATTTCAATGAACTCCACTGATTTGGCATGGCGTCTGCTCAACTTATGTTGCCTATTTAAATGCTTCAAATATTCGTGATCTGTATGAATCATAAACTATTTCGGCCATAGATAGTGCTACCAAGCCTCTAGAGTTTGAACTAATGCATATAATTTTTTGTCATAAGTTGGATAATTTAAGGTTGTCTCAATTAATTTCTCACTAAAGTATGAAGTGGATCTTCCTTCTTACATCAACACGGCTCTGATATATAAACCTAAAGCATTGATGTCTATTTTTTAATGACCTAGCGCAAGTGCACATTTTTTGTATCAAGTAATATAGGACTAAGTCCATATTATCGATCCCACAGAGACTATTGTTTCTATTTTCTTCAATTGAATATTAAAATTACTCTACTTTACCTTTATCCAGACTAGCTTCAAGGATAGAGTTTAACTAACTAAATTATTGCTATTGAATTAAACTTAATTAAAATATTACAAATACTTAGAGATAGAATTCACTCAATTGATAAGTAATCTAGGGTATTGACGCATCCTCTAGTAGTTCACTGAACCCTTTAACCCCTTAGTTATTTCCCTTATTATCAATTGATTGGTTAGACACTGATTTCATCATAAACTTCTGTCGACAGTCGAATGATAATTTCACACCCTAACAATTACCTATATGTCTATGGTAATCCGAATAAGATGCAACTCATTAAGATTAAGTCTAATTAAACCATACATGCCACCTAGGTATATGTCTATCCTAGATGGAACTCATAGATGTTACCCTATGATCATGTATCAATCTACCATAGGCTAAACACATGATTCCTTTCATCAAAGTTATCATGGTTCCTAAACAATCAAAATAGTGATCAAGTATAATGAAAGCATTAAGCATAGATAGATTGAATCAATTAAGGGATAAAAGTTCATAACTAAAAGATTAAAAGAATCAATTACATACTAGGTTCAATAACATCTAACCCTAGATCAAAAGAAATTAGTTCATGTTCAAAACAAGAATATCAAAGCAAAAGTATGAAAATATAATGAACGAAATCATCTCTTAGAAGTAAGGAATAAAACAAAACAAGTGATGCCCTGAGTTGTTCTTCTTCCTCTTGTCTTGATTGCTCAAGAGTTGATTCCCTAATCTTTAATCTTCAATAACTTCACCTTGATCTCTTGGCTTGAATGTGTGTTTGTTGCTTGTGTTATTCTCCTTGCTAAGTCTCCCTATTTTTGCCTCAAAAGAGTGTTTTTATTGCTATGAGAAACCCTAGGCACCAAGCCAACCCGAAATCACAATTAAGGAGGGGTATTTAAATCTCTCACATGGGTGCCGCGGCATTGGACACAAGCACAGGTCTCCGTAATTCTTTGACGAGCGTCGCGGCGCTGGATGCTGAGCACCGCGGCACTCACTCGCTATTCTGGGTGCCGCGACGCCCAGCCTATTGTTTCCCCTCTTTTATCTTTCTAGCGCATTTTTCTCGTTTCTCACCCGATTCGCTTCCCTTTTGTTTCTATACGTCATATTTACCTTCACGCACCTATTCAAGATTAAAAACACAAATAAGTAGCCAAATATTAATGGATTAAAGTAAAAATACCCAAGTTAGAGTATTAAAATACTATTGTCATTATGCTATTATCAAGCATCATACTCAATTTTGAATGTTTTAGTGAAGTTAAGTAAAACAAATAAAGGTGCATTAGTCAATTTTTCTTTGATGACTTTGAATGCCTTTTCTTACTCCTCTCCCCACTTAAATGGAATGTTCTTCTTAATGACTTTGATTAGGGGTACGGTTATATTACTAAAATCTTGAACAAAGTGCTGGTAAAAACTAGTTAAGCTACAAATATTTTTTACCTGATTCATTGAAGTAGGTTTGCCTTGAATTGCCTTCATTTTTTCCTCATCGACTTCAATCCCTTTAATACTTACAATAAAACCAAGAAACACAAGCTTATCCATGCAAAAGGTACATTTCTTAAGTTTAGCAAACAATATTTCTTTCCTTAAAATCTCTAAAACAAGTTTTGTGTTCAATGTGATCGTCTAGGTTTTTGCTATAAATCAAGATATCATCGAAGTAGATAATTATAAATTTTCCAATGAAAGCACATAAAACATAGTTATAAGTCTCATGAAAGTATTAGATCCATTAGTTAATTCAAAAGGCATAACTAACCACTCATACAAATCATATTTTGTTTTAAATGTAATTTTCCACTAATCTCCTTCTTTCATCATAATCTAATGGTATCCACTCTTGAGAACGATCTTAGAAAACACACAAAACCCATGCAATTCATCTAATATATCATCTAATCGAGGAATAGAATGGCGATACTTTATCAAAATGTTGTTGATGGCTTGATAATTAACACACATTCTCTATGTCTTATCCTTCTTAGGCACTAGTAACACTGGAACCACACAATGACTCATACTTTCTCTAACATTCCTATTTTGCATCAGCTCATTGACCTATTGTTGAAGTTCATTCGTCTCATCGGGATTATTTCAATAGGCTGGTCAGTTTGGAATTGTTGAACTAGGTACGAAATCAATTTAATGTTCAATTCTTCAAATTTGAGGTAAGCCTAGAGGCACTTCCTCGGGAAAGACATACTTGAATTCCTGCAAATGAGAAATAATACTACTTGATACAGTTCTGGCAAGATCGTTAGTACACAAAAAGGCCTCCTTATACATAACTATTATAAGGGCTTGTTGTGAAAATAAAGCTCTCTTGATCTCACCATTTTTTGCAATGTCGTTGTATTTTTCCTCTTTTGCACTCACTTAGTTTGCAACTCTCTTATTTTCCCTCTTACCCTCTTTCATGCTTTTGCCTTTTTCTTTTTTCTTAGCTTCGACTTCTTTTTTTTTTCTTTTTTCTTAGCTTCGGCCTCTTTTTGTTTTCTTTTTTCTTTTACTTACTTTTTGCATCTTGAGTTTGTCATCGAGAACTTATTTTAGAGTCAATGGTACAAGTGTTATAGGTTACTTTTTGATGATAAAAGAGTATCTATTGGTGTAATCGTCATGCATGACTAACTAATCGAACTACTATGATCATCCCAATAGGATGTGACATGCGTGCATAGCTACCAAATCACAAAGCACCTTATCCTTATATTTGCCAATGAAAAATACCACCAACATCTATTTTATTACCTTAAATTCTCTGCAATTGCTTAGCCATTGAAGTTGGTATAGTTATGGATGTTTCAAGGTAGGTAGCATCAATTTCTCTACTAATTCAGTACTGGCAACGTTGTTGTTCACGAGACACTAAGTATGGAATAAGCTCTCATGCTAATTATTTTCTTATTCCTTGACCTGTGTGCTAAGAGCTCATTTTGCCACAAATGATTCTCATTCTAACCATATTGCCTTTCATATTCGTCTTTAAGAGGTGACATATCATCTGCTTCATCTTTTTACTCATCTTCTGAATTAACTCCCATTGAGCATTCATCACTATCACCCTTTTGTTTGGACATTAGCTAGCTATATGTCTACTACCTTGGCATTTGAAGCACTTAGTGTCAGTTTCTAGAAGTGGTGGGTTTGCTTTTACCTTATTTCAATGTTGCAGCTTGTTTGGCATCATTTAAGGGCTCAGACTTAGGCTTAGTTGGTAGAATTTCATCTCATTTAGGGGCTAGTCTCTATGAGCTTATGGAAATCATGCTTGATCCCCTTCTAGCCATGTTCCTTTACTTTAATTGCTACTCAACTTTGATGACTTAGTGCACTATATTCGTCAACTCCACATAGTGTTGCATCTCTACCACGTCCATTATCTCTCGGTTTAAGCCATGTAAGAACCTAGCTATGACGGCTTCTTTATCCTCCTCTACACTTGCTCGAATCATAGCAACCTTCATCTCTTTATAGTATTCATCAACACTTTTAGATCCTTGAGTTAGATGCTATAACTTATTATACAACTCCCTATGGTAGTAGCTAGCAATGAAGCATCTTCATATGATGGTCTTCATCTTATTCCACTTCTCAACAGGTCGTTTGTGATTTCTCTTCATTTCCTTCAATAATTGATCCCACCAAACAATAGTATAGTCAGTGAATTCAATTGCAGCTAGTTTTAACTTTTTGGCCTCGAAGTAGTTATGGCAATCGAAGATTATCTCTATCTTCCCAAGTTGTCACCCCGCCTAGGTCTTCCCCTAGTTCATTGGTGGTTCATCCAATGTATCCAACTCCTCTTCATCTTTAACATCTCCCCATTGTACCTTTGATTGCACTCACCTAACTGGTTTCCCAATGGAAGCATTTTGATGTTGCCCCATATTTTTTAACTTGTTCATCCTCTCATGAATTTGCTCTAATTTGGTTCTTATCATCCGACTCATCTCGCTTAACAACGTCTGCAACTGTAGGTTTGGGTGGGTTGGTTGTTATACCTCTTCGGTTGATTTTTCTTATTGATATTGTGACATATTTAAAATATGCAAAATTATAGGTAAGGACCTCACAAGTACTCTCTCACATGTTTTACTTAAGAAAAATTAACTTGCTCTCATGTTTAGCACTCAAATGGCTTTTACCCTCTTATGTTCTCAGCACTCTTACCTCTTTCTACTCATGTGTCTTTTTTATATCCTTAATTAGACTCAAGAACAATTGAGATTCAAGTAACAATTCAAGATAAGAAGTAACTGAGATAAATCATAAGATTCAAGAAACAATCCTTAAGAAACTGATGCAAGCAATCAACGTGGCAAAGATGGATCAAAATTTAAATTTTTGATGAAGATGAATTTGCAACAATTTTCTGGTTTCCTTTTTTTCTTTTTTTTTTTTGGTTTCTTTCTTTTCTTTTCACCTTTTTTTTTAATATCAAAAACTAGAAATAAGAAATATGATTTTATAACAAATTAGGGTGTTCAAGATAGAATGAGACCACAATTAGTGTTTTCTTAACCAAAATAATTCACGCAAGATTCAATTGAACAATAAAGCAATTAAAGGGATAATTCAAACTTGCCTTGAAAGCAAAACTCTGATATCAACTGATATGAAGCTTGCCAACAATGTGACAAAATCTAACACTAAAATTATGGAATCGAACCCTAAGATCTTCAAGATGCAAGTTTGATGAGTCTTGACCATTGACTTAGTAAGGCAAGAACTAAGACTACGGATGAATAGGGAACGGCACACCAAGAAACCCAAGGACACTCAAGAATCAAGGTGATAAGTCCAGTTGTTTGGACGCCAGAAGAATAATCTTGATAAGTTCAAAGTCCCTTTCAAGAATGAAATAAGAACACAAAAGCTCTCTAATATTATTTTTTGAATTCTGTCATCAATCCCAGAGTTTATATAGAGACCAAGTAGGATAAGTTACAAATTACAAAGATTACTGAAAAATTCTACAACAAAGTGATTAAGTTCCATTGAATTTAATTTAGACTTATTTGAAATAGATTTGAGATTATGTCGGCTCTCTATGTGTTTGCCATCTCACCAACTTATTGAATCATCTCATTTAATGCTTCTTTAAAATACTTGGCTCTAAGTCTTGTGATTGGCCTACTTGACAAACTTAATGGATCATGTTTTGTTGGCCTTAGCCTTTACAAGCCCACGTGTATCATAAGTCCCTCCAAGTCCACGTGTGAGTTCTTTCTCTTGTAAGCGTATAAGTTGTGTAGTTTCGTTTGCATCATCAATGTTGAACAAAAACACCATAGACTAAAGTTGTGACTTCTAATTTATACAATTATCACAAAAATATTTTTAAAAAAAAAGTAATTTATACTCTCTTTCTTTTGTCACTTGCAAAGGCAGAGTCTACACTTAGTTTCTATTTGCTCACATTATGGCCAAAATTTATCCTAAAATTCAGAGTACCAACTAATATCTAAATAACCATTTTACACCATTCTAATGTTACTTTCTCAAAATTTTCATATACATGCTCAAGACGCTTATTTCATATGTTAAGTCTAACTTAGTGCAATATATGGAGTACATTATACTGCCAATAGCATTAGAGTATGGTCCTTACTCATTTCTTTCTTTTCTTGGTTTGTGACAGGACATTGAGATGTTAAGATTTTAAAATGCACCACTTAAGGCAAATTAACAGGTTTAGCCCTTTTAATAAAAATAATTTCAAGTACTCTCAATGTACTTATTATTTTATAAGAATGCCTTCTCTGATTACATTATTCTTCATTATCGTGTGCTAATAAGAAGATTACACGCTGTGAAAGGTAGTGAGAATTGTTGTTCGACTTTAAGTACACACTGTGAAAGGTCTCAAGTGCCAATATTATGATTAGCTTGGTCATCAACATTTTCTTTGTTGTGAATCATTTATTTCGTCCTTTACCTCCTTTCTTTTAAGTAGTCATCGGTCTCTTTTTTTTCATAAAAAGTTTGTCTATGAATATTTTATTTTTTATTCTTATTTTAATAAATAGTCATGTATTGAGTTTGGGCTACGATATCTTCTATCTTCTTATTCAAACCGCACGAATCATCACTATTAAAAAAAAAGGATACCTTGATAGATAATATTTATTATAAATAAAGTTTTAAGATAAGCTTATTATATCATCTAAAATTATCTCATTAATATATGATGGATTATTTTTATCATAAATTTGTAATAAACAAATTCTCTGATAAATATATTATATTACAAATCTTTAACTTATAATTTTAGTAGATGACATAACAAATAAATGTATAAACTTATGTGGTCATTGACGTAGCATATAATTTGACAGATAACATATTAATGATGTAAGCATTAATGACATTATGATAATTTTATCATTGAATTTCATGTATCACTATTTTGTGATAGATTGAAATTTAAATTTAAAATTAAATTTAGATTTAGATTTAGAATTATATTTATATTTCATGTAATTAAAAAATATCTATAAAAGTAAAATAAATAAACCGTTATACATCAATAATTAACAATAAATTGTTAATCCAAATAATATCTATCACAAACAATTCACCACCAATCTTCAAATAAATCCACTAATAAACTTAACAATCTAACTAACAATAACCATTATATAGATTAATTTTTATTACAAATTCATATTCCTCAAACTTTTTTATATTCTATACATCACATAGCAACACCATCTTGAAACAAGAAAGCATAGCATTCAAGTGTTAGCAAAATAAATAAACTGTTAAACATCAATAGGTTGCATTATTTACACTCGCTTAAGTGTATCAATGCTCCATCTCATGCTAATACTTGTAAGATTCCTTATTTATTTATTTGTTATCTGTAAGATCCTTTCGTTCTATTTTTGTCAATGTTATCTGCATCTAAATTATAGTTATCATCATTAAGCTTGAAATGTTATTGGGTTTTTTATATATTGATTAGTTCATTAAATGCGAGGCATCATTATAAATCAATGTATAAACCGATAGCAGATTCTAAATTTAGCAAACAAGTATATCAATCTCTTTTATCAGTATATACCTTTAGCAGCTTCTGATGTTAACACCAAAAGTAAGCAAAGCTCTTCCATTTGTGCTTAAACAGTGTCGGCAAATGATAATCCTGCGCTGTGCATAATCGGCAATATTAATTAGTAATTGAGAAGAAAATGAAGCAATATTTTTGAAAATGAAGTGGCGGAAGAATCATTAGGAAATATCAATACCTGCAATGAAATTTTGAAGAGGCTTGTGTGGCAGAATTACCAACGTTATCAATATGATCAACGGAACCGAAAATTTTAAGAGGATTCACCTGCTGGCCTTTGAAAAAACAAAATTAATACTCCAAACCAAGGTGGAGATTAATAAGCGAAGCCATAAACCACAGAGTGAATGATAACATAGCAGCAGTTAAAGATCTATTTACTGTCTTATGACTGCTAAGCTTAACATTTCTATGCAGTAGGAAAAATCACAAACTTTGAATTGCTATGGTGTCTAGTCATGAGGTTGGAAAAATAGGTTTTGCAAGGTAAGTACCTTTCATATTTTCAGTATGGCTTCTTTATTACAATCATGTTCATTAACAAATACTAGAATTATGAATTCCCTAGTAAAGATTGTCTAAGACAATTTTTGTAGGTGGGTTGCATTGTATCTGAGAAAAAAACACACACACATGCACACATGTATGTAGAAGTTTGGCACATTCCCGATTGCTTTGGAATATTCTCATGGTCAGCACAAGAGTATCCCACATTCTACCAAGAAAAAAGAACGGAAAATGAAATGCATAATGTACAAAGTACATTAATTAAAAAATAAAAAAGAAGAAGAAGAAAATCACAATGGTGCAAATCTAGTTCTCTGTTATATGCACCAGGTAATGCCTTCTTGACAATTCTGTAAAGAGTGCCATGACAGAAGTAAAACAAATAAATAAAATTCCACTATATAAATCTAATAGTGAGAAATAAAGAAAGAAAAAAACTATATAGGGTATGAGAAACAAATTGATGGATTTTTACATTTGTCAGAGTCATCGTGATAATATGAGGTTAAGATCTACAATTGACATCTTTCAAAGATTGGTGCCAACTAAGAAAGAATGAGCGTCCACATATAGACTCAAGTGAAGGAATATTAGTTTTCTATATACATTGATCGTCTTCAGCCCACTTAAAGAAAGAAGTCAAAATCTCAAAGATGGTCCTGTTGATTGGATTTATTTAATCACCGTTTTAGAGTCTCGCAATATCCATGGCAGTTGGCAAGAGATATTGTACATTGTAAATTGTTCATATGACTCTCATACATGGTAATGAAGCCAAATCGAGACCAGTGGTTGCGTAAGCACTTTAAGAGGAAAGAAGTATAATATATAGAATAAACCATCGAAAGATCCTTCTCGGTGAATAAAAAAAGAATCAACATTAAAATTTCCAGCTCTGCTACTGCATATGCTGATGATAATTGGTCAAAGTAAGACCGTAGCTCTATTCTTCTCTTCTTTTTCACTTATTCCTTTGCCCAGAAAATATTCCAATGATTACAACTATAGTTCAATAGCCCAAATAATTAAGATAAACGACATTATAACGTTGCAAGTTTACTTTGAGTCTCATCTCTGTTTATCCAGCCTCTATAGTGTTGGTGGCAAACAAGATTTCTAATTTATCCTGCCTTCACAATTTCTCTCAAATGATTCTAATTTATATCTAGGCCTTGGATATTATGTCCGTCATAATCATATGTAACGATGAAGTACAAGGGAAAATATGTAGGACATCAAAAACAATTCCTCATAAAATTCAACTAACAAAAGCAATTTATCACCCAATAATTAATAGGGGTTATTCATTTAATATTATATAT
Source organism: Ailanthus altissimus (assembly GCA_946807835.1). Lineage (NCBI taxonomy): Eukaryota > Viridiplantae > Streptophyta > Magnoliopsida > Sapindales > Simaroubaceae > Ailanthus > Ailanthus altissimus. The sequence goes on along the minus strand of OX327697.1, from coordinate 14,550,851 downwards.
TTACAATTATGATTGTTTTATTCAAATATCATGAAATTTCTTAATTATTATATATAACCTTAAACTTAGTATATAATAGTTATATACGAAAGGATTAAGTTTAAGCGTAATAATCTAAACTTGTCCTTAATTTGAATGAAGACGGAAACTTCATTTTGATAGACTAAAAGTACGGTCCATTTGTATATTGTATACAATAGTCTTATTCGGATCATTTTATATGTTGACATAGAAAATAGAAGTACTTTGTATTATTTTGATTATATAAAACTGGCCATGATAAAATTAATACTCTATAAATCTCCGTTAGTAAAGAGAATTTATTTTATCACAATATAATCATATATAGATTAATCTTAATTCTAAATGATTAATGAACTCCTATTCATTAAGTTATGTTTATTAATTTATAAAGGAAAGACTGTAAAAGATTTTAAATCAATTACTAAGTATTTTATAAATGTAACAAAATGGATAGCTGAGAATATTTCTCACAGATAAGGAATCCACTCCTTCCGAAAGGAAGTTAGATAAGTTGTTCCCTTGATAATTGATTCTAGTCTTGAATATTATGAGCGCTCAATTTTTTTTAAGAGTTAAAGAAAATAATAATAAATTTATGAATTTCACAAATTAAATGTTGAAAAGATAATCAATGTGAATCAAGGATAAAGAGGTAATTAGAGAAGTTAACGGACACTCGACCTAACTCTAATTATGAACACTTGTGGATGATTGATCTATATGAAATGATTATTAAATTGACAACGACAATTTTTTATTTTATAATTTATCTGCAAAATTAAGAGTTCGGCTTTATATTTTTAGTAGAGTAATATAAAGTTAATAAATAAAATTATGTTGATTAAAAGAGTTTAATCAAATGATTTAATTTATTGGAGTTTAATTTTGTAGATCTATCAGGTTCTCATGCTAGCTCCATAAACACTAAAATTGACTATTAAATTAATTGTTAGATCTCAAATATTAATTGGCCCAAGTTTAATTTGATTAAATTTATTAGGACCGATTAATTAATTTAATTGACCCACGTTTAATTTGATTAAACTTGTTGGGCTCAATCAATTACTAACTCAATCCATAATAGTTATGGAATTAAATAAATAATTAGATTATTTAATTAAATGAAATAATTAGATTATTTAATTAAATGAAATAATTAGATAATTATAAATTATCTAAATTATTTAATTAAAGATAATATTAGATATTATATTTATTCTTTTAATTATCTAAATTAAAATAATATAAAGATATTATTGTATCCCAATCCTCTTAGGATTAAAAGTTTAGATAACATAAAAATTATTGTACTATAAAAAAGGATTTTAGAACTACTTTTACATATTCTTCATTAGTGCTTCTTTTGGGCTAAATTTTTCTAAAAATAAAAATTAAGAATACAGAATTAGATCTTCTACAATTTATCAACTCGCCCACACGAGTAGTTCATTGGTGTGAGATATAGCATGAAAGATTTACTAATGTTAACAGAAAATATCTGTAAAAATTTGCGATTGAGGTATTTCTCTTATACCATATGGTTGCTAAACTAAAATAGACATAAAATATTTTTAAACCGTTCCTACAATTGGTATTAAAGTTAGTCTCGTATCTATTTTAATTAGCAATTGCGAATTTTATTTTGTGTTCTTGATGGGTAGGCACATGTTAATGGTTTTTATTTTTTTTATTGGATGAGTGGCTATAAATGGATTGATGGTGTTGGTCGTTAATTATATGGTCTTTTAGATGTAGAATTGATTGGATCAATTTTTTGTAAGCCATAAAGATCATAGGAGTTTTATATTTTGTATTTTTGTAATTTAATTTTTAAAAAAAAGGAAAATAAATTAGAAGCTCGGCTAAATTTTTGCGTGTAGCGCAGATGAAGAATAAGAATAAGAAGCAGTGGCAGCAACAGCATCTTTTCTTCCAATTGAATAAGAGTGGCTCCCTTGAAGGAGCCACTGATGTTGAGGCCTGCCTCTCATTAGCAGGGCCAGGCGTTGAGGCCTGCCATTAAGGGCACGCCTAGAATGTTAATAGGGGCCACGCTTAAACATGCTTAAAGGCATAGCGTGGGGCCACGCCATGCCTTAGGGGAGGTGTGGCCCAAAGCTACACCATATATGCTGCCTAGTAGCACAGTCATGGGCCAAGCCCATGGCTGTACTCAACAGTCACTGTTTTAAATAGTAACTATATAGTAATTTGGGCTACCAAAGGCAGCCCAACAGTAAAAAAATTTATATGAGATAATTTTTAGAGAATAATAAATATAGTTATATGAGATATAATTGTATTTTATTAGTCTAAAAAAATTATTATTATATGAGATATAATTATTTTTTAAAAATAATAAAATATAATTATATGAGATATAATTATATTTTATTGGGACAACAATAGACTATTCAAGGAGAAGAAGCTATAAGAAATTCAAGATTATCTTTTAATTTTTGTATTTTCTTTTCTTTTCTTATAAATGTAAAAGACTTGGTCAATACCATTATTTTATATTTTATTTCATGTGATGATTTATGTTATATAATATGTCCATCTATTATAATATACCATTTAGATCTAAAATGTGCTTACTCAATGCATTATAATATGCTCTGAATACATGTGTCATTATTTTATTTCTTAACTAAAATAGTTTTAGTTTAGATTAATAAATTGACATACAGTATACCAATTAATTATTAGACTTAATTAAAATACTTTTAATTTATCTAATATGGAATTATTCTTTTTAATTAGATTGAAATTAATTAGTAAGTGAGAGAGGGTAAATGACAATTTGACCCATGGTCTGGATCGTTAGTTTAAAAATATGAGATTTAAGCGATGCCTTGTAATGGCTTTGTTTTCGTTCTCCCTACGGAGGGTGTCCGTTTGAGTTAATATTAAGGTTAACTTCTAAGAGATAGATTCTTAGATGTATTTCTAGATTGACCTACCTTACAGCGGCAACTTTGGAGTTAAGTTTAAGGAGTTCGAAATGATGTGTCACACTTACATAAATATAATTATATAGATAATTATATTTAGACCAAAATAAACGGTAGTTAATTAATGTAGAAGTTATGAGATAACTTGAAAAATATTAATTAATTGAGATTGTCTCAGTCTAATTTGAAATTAAATTAACCTACCCTACGGCAGCATATATAATTTTGGTAAATTGAATTATCGTGGTATAGAATTTTTTTTCTAGGGTTTTTACTTTTATTCTTTTACATCATGTATCATGTTTAAAGTGTTATACCATAATCGTGATGATATTTAAGTATGAATGATTTAGTTCCTTTGTTTATTATTTTCAACAAAATGACAAATTCCTTGATCACAATATTATCTAATGATAAATTATCGGACGAAAATTTTGTCAAATGGAAAAGTACAATAAACATCGTACTCGTTTGTGAAAACTAAAAGTTTGTCCTTACTGAACGTTGTTAGGATGAAGAGTGGAATCTTAATTTGTGAGCATATACTTAAAATGATTGCTCATTTTAAAGAAGTTGAGATTCACGAGGCAAAGATAGATCAACGTACACAGGTAGGGATGATCTTGGAAACCCTATCTCCGAGTTTTCTTCAATTTACGAGCAACAATTTTTTGAACAAACTTATGTTTAACATGATTCAGTTGATTAATGAGCTTCAAACCTTTGAATCCATTAATATTAAGAAACAATGGAAGGCAAATGCTGCCAATAAAAAGCCTTCCTCTTTCAAGAACAGAAAGAGGAATAATGGAGGAAATGGCTCATCAAAGGCAAACTTAAAAAAAGAACAATAATAAGAAGAACAAAAGCAATAAGACCAAGGCAAAAGAAAAATGTTTCCATTGTTAAAAGGAAGGCCACTAGAAGAGGAATTGCACCATCTCTCTAAAAGAGCTCAAGAAGAAAAAGAAAGATAAATATGATTTACTTGTTCTTGAAGCTTATTTAGTGGAAGATAATGAATACCCTTGGGTAGTTGACTCTAGGGCCACTAATCATGTTTGTTCTTCTTTACAGATGATTGATTCTTCTTGGACATTGGTAAATGGTGAATTTATAATGCAAGTGGGTACTGGGGTTGTCGTTTCAGCTAAAGCAGTGGGAGTAGTTAGGCTTAATTTTAGGGATCGTTTTTTAATTTTGCAAGACCTTTATTATATTCCTAATTTTAGATGAAATTTAATTTCTGTCTCTAAATGTTTAGAACATTACTATTCTATTTCTTTTAATAATAATTCAATTTTTATTTCTAGAAATTATTTAAATATATGCGTCTATAATTTAGAGAATGGTCTTTGTATCATACGGCCAGAAACACAAACACTGCTCAATACTGAAATGTACAGGCTGGAACAACCAAAACCTAAGAAATAAAAGATTTCTCTTGATGATGAAACATTCATTTGCCACCTTAGATTATGTCATATTAACGTAAACATGATACAACGATTAGTAAAGGATAAACCCCTAAATAGTTTAAGGGTTGGTATTTCACCAGTTTATGAATTTTGTCTAGAAGGTAAAATAACTATAAGACCTTTTAATAGAAAAGGCAACTGGGCCAAATAACCTTTAGAATTAGTACATTCGGATGTATGTGGTCTAATTAATGTACAAGCTAAAGGAGTATACGAATATTTCGTCACTTTTATTGGTGATTGTTCTCGCTATGGCTATGTATATTTGATGTATTGAAAATCAAAAACATTTGAAAAGTTTAAAGAATTTCAAGCCGAATCTGAGAAATAACTCAAAAAATCATTAAAAGCACTTCGATCTAATCGAGGAGATGAACACTTTGATGCTAAATTTGAAGATCACCTAAAAGAGTATGGGACCATATCTCAACTCATAGCTTCAAGAACACCATAACAAAATGGTGTTACTGAAAAGAGAAATAGAACGTTACTAGACATTGTGAGATCCATGCTTAGTTTCTTATCGTTACCCGCTTCTTTTTGGGGATATACATTACAAATAGCAATGTATATTCTGAACGTAGTACCATATAAGTCAATCCCCAAAACACCCTTAGAGTTGTGGAATGGTCGCAAGCCTTCTTTGTAACATTTTCGCATATAGGGGTGTCCAGCACATGTGCTTAAGGGAAAGATCGGGAAGTTGGAACCACGTTTAGAATTATACCTATTTGTAGGCTACCCTAAAGAGACAAGAGGTGGTTTCTTTTATAACTCTCAAGATAATAAAGTATTTGTATCAACAAATGCTACTTTTCTTAAAGATAATTATATAAGAGATCACATACCTCGAAGTAAAGTTGTCATCGAGGAATTACTTTCCAATGAGGTTAGAGCTCAATAACCAATAATTGTTGATTGGATCACAAAGTCAACGAACTATGCCTACTCGTCAGAATATACCACCGCCACTAAGGCGCAGTGAGAGGGTAGTAAGACCACCCATACACTACACTTTAATTGGAGAAGCACAAGTTACAATCTTCGATGACAATGTAGACGATCCATTGACATATAAATAAGCAATGAAAGATTCTGACAATGAAAAATGGCTTGAGGCTATAAATCTTGAGATGGAGTCAATGTACTCTAATTCGGTTTGGGAGCTTGTAGATCTACTCGACCCATTAGGTACAAATGAGCCTACAAAAGAAAAGGAAGAGCATATGAAAAAGTAGAGACTTTCAAAGCAAGGCTAATGGCAAAGGGTTCTACCTAAAAAAAGGGAATTGACTATGAGGAGACTTTCTCGCAAGTAGCTATGCTAAAATCTATTCGCATTCTTTTATCCATTACCGCTTGTTTAGATTACGAGTTTGACAAATGGATGTCAAGGCTGCCTTTCTAAATGGCAATCTTGATGAAACCATTTATATAGTTCAACTAGAGGGATTCATAGTATAAGATCAAAAGCAAAAGGGTTGCAAGCTATAAAGGTCATTTATAGGCTTAAGCAAGCATCTAGATCTTAGAATATAATATTTGATCAAGCTATCAAGTCTTATGGCTTTGAGAAAAATATTGATAAGTTTGTGTATACAAACGCATCAATGAGGGTAAAATGGTTTTCTTAGTTCTTTACATTGATGATAATCTTCTTATTGGGAATGATAAAGAAGTATTATCAGATATAAAGAAATGGCTAGCTAAGCATTTCCAAATGAAAGATTTAGGAGAAGTAAGTTATATTATTAGGATCCAACTCATATGAGATCGTAAGAATAAACTCTTAGCTCTGTCTCAAGCATCATACATAGATAAGATCCTTGTAAGATTTTTGATGCAGAATTCTAGAAAAGGTACTTTACCTTCTCGTCATGGAATTCACTTGTCTAAGGTACAATGTCCTAAGACCTCAAGAAGAAGAGGATATGAAACAGATACCTTATGCCTCTGCAGTAGACAGCCTACTGTATGCCATGTTGTGTACTAGACGTGATATTTACTATTCTGTGGGTATAGTCAGCCGGTATCAATCCAATATAGGATATGATCACTAGGTTGCAATAAAGCAAATTCTCAAGTACCTACAAAGAACGAGAAACTATATGCTTGTTTATTTCGATAAGGATTTGATCCTAATCGAATACACTGATTCTGATTTTCAATTTGATTTAGATTCTCGAAAATCAACATTTAGATCAGTGTTCACCCTTAATGATGGAGCCATTGTGTGGAGAATTATAAAGTAATCATTTATTGCCTATTCAACAATAGAAATTGAATATGTAGTGGCTTATGAAGCAGCTAAAGAAGCGGTATGGCTCCACAAATTCTTATTGGATCTGGAAGTTGTTCTAGATATGGATAAATCCCTTTACACTTTATTGTGATAATAACGGTGCAATAGCGAATTCCAAAGAGCCAAGAAGTCATAAAAGAGGCAAGCACATAGAAAGGAAATACCATATGATCAAGGAGATTGTTAACCGAGGAGATGTCATGATGAAGAAAATCGAGTCACAAAATAACCATGTTGATTATTTTACGAAAACTCTTTCTGCTGTTAATTTTGAGAGTCACTTAGAGGGTCTAGGGATACAAGACATGTCTCACATACTTTATAGCAAGTGGGAGATTATTGAAAGTATGTCCTAAAAGCATAATTATTTGTATTTAGATACTGCTAAAAATAATTAATAGAGGTTATTCATTCAATACTATATATTTATAATTATGATTATTTTATTCAAATATCATGAAATTCCTTGATTATTATATGTAACCTTAAACTTAGTATATAATAGTTATATACGAGAGGATTAAGTTTAAGCGTAATAATCTAAACTTGTCCTTAGTCTGAATGAAGATGAAAACTTCATTTTAATAGACTATAAGTGCGGTCCATTTGTATATTGTATACAATGGTCTTATACGGATCATTTTATGTGTTGACATAGAAAATGAAAGCACTTTGTATAATGTTGATTATATAGGACTAAACCACGATAAAATTAATTCTCTATTAATCTCTTTTAGTAAAGAGAATTAATTTTATCATAATATAACCATATATTGATTAATCTTAATCCCGAGTGATTAATGAACTCCTATTCATTGACTTATGTTTATTAATTTACAAAGGAAAGACTATAAAAGATTTTCAGTCAATTACTAAGTATTTTATAAATGCAACAAAATGGATAGTTGGGAACATTTCTCACAAATAAGGAATCCACTCATTGCGAAAGGAAGTTAGATAAATTGTTCCCTTGATAATTGATTCTAACCTTGAACATTATGAGCGCTCAGTTTTCTTTAAGAGTTAAAGAAAATAATAATAAATTTGTGAATTTCACAAATTAAATGCTCAAAAGAGGATCAAGGATAAATATGTAATTAGAGAGGTTAACGGACACTCGACCCTGTAATTATGAACACTTGTGGAGGATTGATCTATATGAAATGATTATTAAATGAACAAAGACAGTTTTCTATTTTATAATTTATTTGTAAAATTAAGAGTTCAGCTTTATATTTTTAGTGGAGTAATATAAAGTTAATAAATAAAATCATGTTGATTAAAAGAGTTTAATCAAATGATTTAATTTATTGGAGCTTAATTTTGTAGGTCCATCAAGTTCTCATGCTGGCTCCATAAACACTGAAATTGATTATTAAATTAATTGTTAGATCTAAAATATTAATTGACCCAAGTTTAATTTGATTAAACTTATTATGACCAATTAATTAATTTGATTGGCCCACGTTTAATTTGATTAAAGTTGTTGGGATCAATTACTAGCCTAATCCATAATAGTTATAAAATTAAATAAATAATTAGATAATTATGAATTATTTAAATTATTTAATTAAAGATAATATTATATATTATATTTATCCTTTTAATTATCTAAATTAAAGTAATATAAAGATATTATTTTATCATAATCTTATTAGGATTAAGAGTTTAGATAACATAATGATTCTTGTACTATAAAAATGAGTTTTATAACCACTTTTACGTATTCTTCATTAGTGCTTCTTTTGGGCTAAATATTTCTAAAGAGAAAAACTAAGAATACAGAATTACATTTTCTGCAATTTATCAACTCACCCACACAAGTAGTACATTAGTGGGAGATACAGCGTGGAAGATTTGCTGATGTTAACAGAAAACATTTGTAAAAATTCACGATTAAAGTATTTTTCTTATGCCATCTTGTTGTTAAAATGAAATAGACATAAAAAATTTTAAAATCGTTCTTGCAGCCACAGGTTGTCAATTGCAGTTACTATATTATGTAAGATGCTATTAGTTTTTTTCGTGGTAGTTTCTTTATCTTCTTCCATCTAATTCGGGCAGTTATCAGTGGAGAAACTTTTAGTTGCCCCTGTTTTTGTTTCTAAGAGCCAAAAACCATGCAAATGAGAGATCACACAAAGTAAGAACATGAGCACAAACCTACTTGCACACCAGATGGTGGTTTAAGACATAAAAGGTAGCATTTTACTTGCAACTAATAAAGTAAAGCAATGACAAGAACCTACAGTTTCTAATTTTCCATAAGCAACAATTCCACCTATCCAAAATGCACACAAATCAAGAATCTACAATGCTCACATGCCATTTCAATATTATTGAAAATTTTTTATCAATCTTACGAATGAAAGTAATAATTTCTCATAAAAAGACTCTTCTACAAGCGCAAAGTTACATCTTCCAATGTAGAACTTCTACAAGCGCAAAGTTACATCTTCCAATGTAGAACTTTTACTCAATTACAATAATAGAAGTAAAAAATTCAAATGCAACCAAAGTAACAAACCAACAATAGAAATTTGACAAATAATATTTTAACTTTAATTGAATTACCACTCAAAAATTAAACCTTAGCACCACCATTTATCATAGCTTTAACCCACTAAAAATATGATAGGCTACGATGTTCCACACGAGCAGCCAAATCGAACCCAAAGTACGCGTAAAAGAAGAGACGTGCAAGAGAGGAAGAGAATCCATGCTTCATGAGAATTTAGAACGTGCATAGGAATTTGAACGTGCATGGGAACGTGAAATGAAAGGTGCATAGAAACGTGAAAGATGGGCAGCAGCAAAAGTAGGAGGCATGAAGACATAAACTAACGTGGGAAAGAGTCCACTTTAGCCATATTTCTATCATGTAGATAACGTGTAGGAGTAGTTAGTTAATAGTTTGTTTTTTGTTTAGAATATTAGTCTTTAAATAAGATTGGGACACTAGGAGAACGGGGAAGGAAAAATCATATTGTAACTGGTTTACTCTCACCAAAAGAGAGCACTTTATGTTATATAAGATTGCACTTTGATTGGGACCTATCAATTGGTATTAGAGCTGCATTCAAATGGCTACAAATAAAGAGATGATTGAGCTCTTAGAAACAGGACTTGAAGGAATTTGGAATGAGCTGCAACGAGTGGAGATGAGTGTTAATGACAAGCTGCACCAAATAGAAGGCGCCATTTAAAAATTGTCTAAAGTCATATCTTCCAGCCAGGCTTCGACCAACCACCACACACTTGAGAAAGACAATCATTCTTGTTCATACCAGAGCGGAAAGGAAGGAAACCAACCTCTACTTTCAACCAGAATCGTCAAACTAGAATTTCCAAGGTATTCAGGAAATGATCCCACCGAATGGTTCAGTTGGGTAACTCAATTTTGTGAATATCAAGACACCTCTAATGACCAAAAAGTGATGCTTTCATCCTACCACTTGGAAGGGGAAGCAAACCAATGGTGACAATGGTTGCACCGTACGTACCAGGAAGAAGATAGGCTGATCTCGTGGAAATTATTCTCTGAAGAGTTGTGGACAAGATTTGGGCTAATCGATTGTCAGGACTTCGATGAGGCATTGTCCTGAATCCAAAAAATAGATGCATTAACAGATTATCAAAAATAATTTGAGAAGTTAGGAAACAAAATGCAAGGATGGACAATGAAGGCAATGGTGGGCACTTTTATTGGGGGCCTTAAGCCCAAAACTCTTAAAGATGCCATTAACTTTGCTCGTATGAGGGATGAGCAACTTCTGTGGCAACGCCGAGCCAGTCAATCACCTCCTGTATCGTGCCCGCTATTTGCTTCTCCAGTTGTTCCATGGCCAAATTCAACGCCACCAACAAAATGACTAACCTGGGAAGAAATACAGCAACGAAGGGCCCAAGGGCTATGTTTTAACTGCAATGACAAATTCACCCTCAGCCATAAATGTCAAAAGGCTCAACTTCTCCTACTGGAGAGGTACTAGACTGACGAAGAAAAGTGACGCCAAGGGCCGATAGAGGAACCTGCTATCAAGCCTCTTCCAGAAGAACAATTGGAACCAAGGATATCTCTACATGCTTTAACATGATAGTCATCCATGAGAACCATGAGGATCGCAGCAAGGGTAGCAAACCAAAACTTCATAGCCTTAATAGATAGTGGATCCACTCATAATTTTATCAACAAAAGAATTGCCTAAACACTTCGGCTTACCGTGATACTAACTAAACCATTCACGGTTAAAGTGGCAAACGAAAACCACCTCCAGTGTTGGGGAAGATTTGAACACGTTAAAGTTACTCTCCAGGGAATACCTTTCCACCTTACACTTTATTTGTTGCCATTGACAGGGCTCGATCTTGTGTTAGGTGTGCAATGGCTCGAGATACTGGGGACAGTCAGGTGTAATTGGAAGACGATGATGATAAAGTTATAGTGGGAAGGCAAGGCTCAAACACTACATGGGATCACCGAGTAACCCATTCAAGAAGCAACCTTGAAAGCTGCAACCAAAGAAATCCAGCAGAGAAATTTCGTCGCCATTTGTGTAATCAAGCTGCCTGATAAAAAAGAGATCCAATTGCCCACTGAGATGTAGTAGCTTTTACACGAGTTTAATTATGTTTTCTAAGAACCCGCACAACTACCACCAACCAGAAAGGTAGACCATCGAATTAATTTGAAAAAAGGAGTAGAACCGATGAACGTAAGACCCTTTCGGTATGCATATTTCCAAAAAATTAAAATTCAAAAACAAGTGGATGACATGCTTACAAAGGGACTAATTCACTAAGTACCAGTCCATTTTCTTCACCAGTACTCTTGGTGAAAAAGAAAGATGGCTTATGGAATTTTTGCATCGACTACTGCTCTCTAAACTCCGTTACCATCAAAGACCGCTTCCCTATACCAATAATTGATGACATGATAGATAAACTTTATGGGGCGACCTACTTCACAAAGCTCGGCTTGCTGGCTGGTTACCACCAAGAGAGGATGTTCCCAGGTGATATTCAGAAGACTACCTTTTGTACACACAACGGACACTACGAATACTTGGTAATGCCATTTGGCCTTTGCAATGCTCCCTCCACCTTCCAGGTAGTCATGAACTCCATTTTTTGACCTCATCTTCATAAGTTTATTCTAGTTTTTTTTGACGACATATTGATATATAGCTTTAGCTGGAGCCAACATTTCAAACATGTCAAACAAACATTTCAGATTTTAAGGACTCATCAATTCTTTATCAAGGAAAGCAGATGTGAGTTCGGGAAACAAGAGCTCGAATACTTGGGACATGTGATATCTTGCCATTGGGTCAAAGTAGATCAAAGAAAAATTCAAGTGATGGAAGAGTAGCCACAACCAACCAATATTTCAGCCCTGCATGGATTTTTTGGGACTTACCCGCTATTACTGTAAATTTGTCCGAAATTATGGAATGATTGCCCGACCCCTGACAAACTTGCTAAGAAAAGGCAAATTCGAATGGAGTAAGGAGGCTAATGAAGCTTTCGCAAGCCTAAAAAAGGCTATGACTACCACCCCTACATTAGTCATGCCTAATTTTGCTGATATGTTTATAATTGAGACTGATGCCTCAGAAAATGGAATTAGAGTACTATCCCAGCAAGGAAAACCCATAGCATTCATGAGCAGGGCACTCAGCATCATTAAGCAAACTTAGTCCACTTACGCAAAAGAAATGCTTGCCATCATAGAAGCTATTTGCATTTGGCGACCTTACATACTTGGGAGAAAATTCATTATACAAACTAACCAATGCAGCCTCAAATATTTATTGGAACAAAAGATTACAACCATTGAACAATAAAAATGGGTGGCTAAACTCATAGTATACGATTATGAAATTTGTTATAGACTTGGGAAAGAGAATTAAACAGCGGATTCTTTATCTCGAGTTCCAAATAGCCTTGTGTTGAATGCTATTTCACTACCTCAAATTAGCTTGTGGGATGAGATCCGAGAAGCCTCAAAAGTCCACCCTTATATGCAGTGTATCTCACAACAGGCCAAGAATAACCCTGGCAATCTGTACACCGCCAAGGAAGGATTGATCTACTATAAAGGCAAAATCGTCGTGCCTCATAATACGGCTATTACTGCCCAACTATTATCAAAGTTTCATAACAGCTACCGAGGGGGACATTCGAGAGTATTACGCACTTTCAAACGCCTACACCAACTCTTTTATTGGCCATCAATGTATTCTGCAATTCGTGCATAAGTAATCGTATGTGACATCTGTCACAGAAACAAAGCTTCAAGTCTCTCACTGGTGGGACTTCTCTAACCTCTACCAGTACCTAATCAAGTTTGAGAAGACATAACTTTAGACTTTATTGAAGGACTACCCTCCTTACAAGGCAAAGATACTATTTTGGTGGTAGTTGATAGACTGAGCAAGTATGCCCATTTCCTGCCATTATCTCACCCTTTCACGATAAAAACAGTCACGGAGGCATTTGTTAATGGCGTAATGAAGCTTCATGGAATGCCACGATCTATTACCAGTAATCGTGTGATCCTATCTTCATAAGTAAATTTTGGCAAGAATTCTTTAAACTCTCAAGAACTCACCTCAAAATGAGTTTGGCATATCATCCACAAAAAAGGCCAAATTGAGGTCGTGAACCGTTGCCTTGAGCAATATTTGCGCTGCTTTGTCCATCGGTACCCACGTAAATGGAGTTTTTATATACCTTGGACTGAATTCTGGTACAATGCCATATACTATTCCTCCACAAGAATGCCACCTTTTCAAGCACTATATAGTTGTCAACCACCATATAGTTGTCAACCACCAACCATTCCAACTTATGAACTTAGGCACAACAATGTAAATAAAGTCGATCAGCAGCTTCTTCATCACAATCAACTCCTTGAACAACTCAAAAAAAAATAATTTAGAGGCAGTACGAAACTGGATGAAGCAAATGGCCGACCGTAAGAGGCGAGAAGTAATCTTTCAAGAATATGACTTCGTATATCTACGCCTCTAACTATATCAATAGAGTTCGATGGCACATCGACTCAACCAAAAATTATCCAGCAGATATTATGGCCCTAATGAATTTGAGCAGAAAATTAGTGAGGTAGCTTACAACCTCAAGTTATTTACTAGAGCTAGGATCCATCCTGTCTTTCATGTATCTCTTCTCCGAAAACATATTGGTGAAGTTACCCAGGCTAGTTTAGAACTACCACCATTCACAGCAGACGGTGAAACCATTCTCGAACCTAAACGGATCCTAGATACACGATGAGTGAAACCTGGATGCAAGTTTACAAAAGAACAGCTCATACAATGGAAGAATTTACCACCTAAAGATGCCACATGAAAGTCAACAACAGCCATGGAATCCAGCTTCCTGAACCTCAATCTTAAGGACAAGGTTGTACCCCAAGAAGACGACAATGATAAGTTACGATGTTCTACATGAGCAGCCAGGCCGAACCCAAAGTACGCGTAAAAGAAGAGACACACAAAAGAGGAAGATAATCCATGCTTCATGAGAATTTTGAACGTGTATGGAAATTCGAACATGCATGGGAACGTAAAATGAAAAGTGCATGGAAACATGAAAGATGGGCAGCAGCAAAAATAGGAGGCATGAATACATAAACTAACGTAGGAAAGAGTCCACTTTGGCCATATTTCCATCATGTAGATAACGTGTAGGAGTAGTTAGTTAATAGTTTGTTTTTTGTTCAGAATATTATTCTTTAAATAAGATTCAGATACTAGGAGAACGGGGAAGGAAAAATCATATTGTAACTGGTTCACTCTCACCAAAAGAAAGCACTTTATGCTATGTAAGATTCCACTCTCATTGGAACCTATCAAAATCCATACTAAAACTCCGCCCCTAAAGAAAAGCAAGTGAAATTACAAATAATCAAAAACTACTAAACCAAAAGACCCTAACTATTTTATCACAAACGCTTGATAAATCAATTTATCAAAACCCTAATTCTAATTCAAAGTCTAGCAAACTTCGTAAATATAAAATTACAATGAGAGGGACAACATGGACTTTTGGGAATTGCGCTGTCGATGTTCTTCTTCGAGGTCTTCCATTTCGGCATAAATATAAACTAACTATTTTTTAGAAAGGTAGTTTCAGCATTTTGAAACAATATACTTGTTCTACGAATCTGAGCTGGTGATTGCGTTGTCGATGTTTTTCTTCGAGGTCTTCCATTTCCTCATCATGTTCGTCATCGTTGTACATGAAGAGGCAATGCTCTCTGATTCTTTCTTCTTTGACGCCAGTAAATCTAATCTAGGGTTTTGTTTTTTTAGGGGAATTTGCAAACTTCAAAGGTAAGTAGTGTTTTTTCTTGTTTCAAAAATTAAAAATTTGGCTTGTTTCTCAAGTATCACAACTTTTCCTTTTGTTCTAAGAAACTATAACTGTGTAGCTTATCTTTTGGCCAAATTGGCTCTAACCTATTTAGAAACTATAATCTAGCTCGAAGAGACTATTGCTAAATTTTCTCATCTATTATAATTTATTTTTTAAATGAATCCATTTTCTTCAAAACAAAAAAAAAATGTGAGTGGTGTTTTGTTTTCGCTGATCATAAAGCGGAGGGATTTGCTACTATTTGAAAATACTAATTATGTACTAAGTAAAACAAAAACGATGTCGTTCTTTTTGTTCTTAAAAAGAAATACAACATCATTTTATTCTATAATAATTTCTACATCATTTTTTTATTTTTTTAAATAATCTTATTATATATCTATCACATTTTCTTAAATAATCTTATTACATATTTATCAAGATTTTTTAATATTTTCTATCATAAATTTGGGATAAACAGTATCACAATATTTTTTATAATGATAAAATCTATCATGAATCACTGATAAATTAAAATTTGTGATAGATTTTATCACAAATTTCTGACAACAATATAATTCTATTAAATTTTTTATTAATAGTGCATGGTTAATAATATTTTATAAGTCTAAATTATATTTTTAAGGATATATTGGAAAGAGAATATAGTAGTAGCTTCACCTATCTTTTGCCATATTTACATCCGTTGGGGTTTAAACATAGTCATGTCCTTAAACACTAAGAATTTGCTAAGATAAGGGTTGATCCAAGTTTGATGGGTTAGACATTGTCAAAAGATGAATTTGGATTGTCCAATGAATATTGAAAAATAGGACTTGGAGTTGAAAGTAGTTGAGTACGTTAATGGGCTATTGAGACCTGTTGAGCATATAAAATACTCAGTTATAGGCAAGTGCCGGTGATAACTGAGTGTATTACATGGCAATGGCCCCCTCAGGATTACACCTCTACACTAGTTCTTATACTTTTATCTAATTGTCTTGAAGTAAGGCTTACTTGGCAAGTTTTGATGTCCTAATGGTTAGACTGATGTAGAGACTATGTCAGCCTAGCTGACTTGTACTCTGACAATGAGGCTTAATGCTGACGTAAATGTGCCCTAACCCAATTGACTTGTACCCTTCTTAAAGTTTAATGTTGATGTGAATCTTTAAATGAGCCCTTCTAGACATGTCTTATAGCTCATGTACAGGCAAGATTTAAGCTCTTATCTTGCTTAACCTATTGGCATATCCTTTCCTTAGATCGATTTATTTATTGGGTGTAAGCCTAGTAGCCATAGACATGGCTTAGGGAATTGCCCACGTGTCTCACAAATTCCCCTTAACAACATCTATTATATTATTGATAAGTATCACATTATCAAGTTTTAAATGTTTTACTAAGTAATTGTCAACTTATTCTCTTTTAATTCATATAACTTAGCCTAATCTATAAATTTATCCTTACTTCTTCTAGATTATTATTATTATTTTTATCTATAATTTAGTTTATAATTTAATCTTTATTATTATAATAGACGATTTTGGTACCAAAGTCATAATCTATTTTAAGCATGTTTACAACTTCAACTTCATCCTCTAATTCTTCAATTTTTGTTAGTTATTATTTTGCAATAATTAAATTTCATGCTATTTTCTCTTTTACTATTTATACATTTAATTCCTTTCTAGATATAATAAATTATTTCTTCTAAGTTTGGTAACATCCATTCTCCTCTGATCATTGTATCTATTATTTTGGGTTCAATAATTTTTATGTAATCACAATAAAAAAATCTCTGCTAAACTATTCATTTCTTTTTAAAAACATTACTACTAATATATTGGATTATGTTAGACTATTCCGCTTTTCCAATTCCACAAAAAAGAAAGGTTAGTATAAACGGAAAACTTGCACATGCTAGCACATTGGCTAGACTCTAGCCATAATTCCATACCAGTAATATGATGAAAGTATCTATAATAAAGTACAGGATTGTAATTCAACAGATTTATTAAATTATAATAATTTTATAAATATAGATTTATGTCCTTTCATTCTCTTTGCTTTCACATTTGACATTTTGCAGTAGTATATGATAGTTAAGAAGTGGACTTTCTTATCAAATCTAGTAATAATTATATTCTTTTCTCTTTGTAGTTTTGTTATTTGTGTATTCATATTTTATTTTAATAAATATATTTTAATATTTATTGATGGTTTTAATTTAGTATTTATTTTAAATTTTTTATTTTTAAATGTTGTATCATTGAGATCTAAATTTGAAGTGTATATTTTATTAGTTTTAGTCATTAAAATTATTGGTTTTATACATGTGTACTCTATGGCAATATAGAATAAGTCAACATAAAATCTTCTTTATTGTTGTAGTCAATTATTTGTGTCATAGATTCCTATGATGTATGTGCTGTAATCTTGATTGGAAAAACAAATTGTAAAAATAATATATTAAAAAGAGCTAAAGTCAGAGTACTCAAAGTATGGGTATGTATATAAGTGGTATCCTTTATGTAAATCCTTATATATGAAAATTCTCATTTTGCATCAGTAAGATTAAATTGATAAATTCGATTATGATAAAACTTGGTAATTGTAATAGAAAATACATAAGCCTTTATATTAGTTTATTCTATTAATTAAGTTTTTCTTCAAAAAAAATTTCATGCTGGAAATTGGTATTCAACAATTTTGTATGGGCAAAAATTTAGATAAATACCAAGAGTAGAGTCATTATGAAGTCAAGTATGCATTAAGTGTACAAGAGAAAAGTAAAATGAAAAGCCAGAAGAATGGGGTATTGATCTGTAAGACTGTAGTAGAGCCCACCAACACCTTGGTCCAACCAGTGGCTGACACCTTAGTGCCTACTGGCGCACCACACACAGAATTCGCAGGTTACCTACACCCCTAACCAATGTCGAACCTGGGATCTCATCCCTTATAGGCTAGCCCGATGGGTACAATAGGTGTTAAACCAACGAACCTTAAAGGCCTATAAAGGATGAGATCCCAGGTTCGACATTGGTTAGGGGTGTAGGTAACCTACGAATTCTGTTTATGGTGCGTCAGTAAGCGTTAAGGTGTCAGTCACTTGTTGGACCAAGGTGTTGGTGGGCTCCACCATAGTCTTACAAAAATGGTCGGCTTTTTTGTTAAAGTGTATGGGACCCACCCAATACCTTGGGTCCACCAGGGTATCAACTGGCGCACCATTTTGTGAGTGATTTTAAACCTATTGTGCATGCATGTGAGTTTGTGTCTATCATTCAATTATAGCATATGTATCTCATACATACATGCATAGCGGATGAGCGGAATATAAATTTCATAATGATAAACACAAGTAAACATTACATGTTATCTCATAAATGTAAAATACTTCAAGATTGAGAAATAATACATTGTCAAGCCTTTAGTATATTGTCGAACCAGAGTACCTGCCTTGAAGCAACCCGTTCACAATTCTAGTTCCTCAACAGGGTGGTCTTGAGAAAGCTAGAATAACACCTTTTCCAGTAAAGGATTCAAGTCTTGAATCTTTGTTTCTATCTTGTAATATGGATGACCAAAATGGAAAAAGAAAAAATTGAAGAGTTGAGTTTTTGTACTCTCAACACTTAAGAGAATTTCCTAACAGTTAGCAAAATTCACTTCTCTCTTTCTTCTTCACCCTTTGCACGAATTGTGATAATTAATTGAGCAACTAATTGCTCTTTTATTTGTTTATTATTATCTTTCATTTTCTCACCTAATGACAACCATTATGTTTGTCATTAGTATTTTGTTTATTATTATCTTTCATTTTCTCACCTAATGGCATGTATTATGTTTGCCATTAGTTTTTGTTTATTATTATTTACAATAAACTAAATTAAAACAAAACAAAATTAAATATCATTTAAATGTAACTAAAAAAAAAACATCATTTAAATAAACTTATCCTTAATCTAGGCCAAATGAGAAAACACTTTCTCAGCATTAAAAATATCTTAAGGCCTACCATTAACAAATACCACCCATTTATACTTATCATATCATTTAATTACTATTAAGCAAATGATTTAATCATATTAACTCATGATAGAAACACATGCCAATTTAAATAAAAAGTTAATTGTTTGATTTCAATTTAATTAATAATATCATATATTATTATTATTTTATTCAATAAACATTTTAATGAATAAAATAATGATATTATTTGTCCAACAAATAATGTCATTTTGGTAATTGTTAACTCATGATGTACTTAACTTGAGAGGACCACCTTCTATTAACGGCTTCATGAGATGTCTATTGGGGTCCTTGTTAAGTCTGTTCAGTATTCAATCCTTACTGAACACCTGTATGCTATACGAACTTCCAGTAAGTCCATAGTTAGCTAAGAACAACCATCTAGACTATTTAGGCATAGTATACACTGGTCTATGTAAAAGGATTTCATCGATAGACCTGCATCGGTGAATTAAGACCAGGAACATATAATTTGAGAATAGACTTGCATAATAACATTTATTAGCACCTATTGCAACTCTTGCAACTATGTTATTACAGTTGTATTCTCATGTCTTTGTACCGTCACAGATAAGATTATAACTTTTAGACTTCACTTATTAATATAATATGCTAACTCTTGGCATTGATCTAAACTTCTTTAGACCAAATCTGAACTCCTTCGGATTATATAATGTCTATAACGTCACAAGTATTGAACCATTTAATATTAGTAATTAGCGATTTAACAAATAATAAACTGTATAAATATTATAAAATAAAATATTCATACAACAATGGGATGGCACGTGCGCACAAATCCCAACATATTCACCGGTGACACTGTTCACGGTGAGCAATGTTCACGGGTAATTTATAGGTATTTCTTTTTTAGCTCAATTGACTTCTTTAAGTTGGATTAGGACTCTTAAAAGTAAGGACTCTTATTCTAACTAGGTTTATGGTTTATAGGGTGTTTTATTCACTATATAAGCCTTCTAAATATAAGAGAAAGACAAGCATCTAAAGTTTCAAGATGTAGACCATAATAGGGAATAAAGGAGTAAGATAGCCACTAAGTGCTTAGTGCATTAGGGTGTAACCTTTGGGGAGTATTTTTATTTGATTCTTGAATGAACAAAAGAAACACCATAGATTCTTTTGGCTTAGATGCTCAGTCTATTCTTGTTTACTTTGTAGAAATCTCTTATGAGATGATATTAAAAGGCCTTGTAGAATTTATGGTGATTAAGAGTAGATACTTAGAGATCTCTATGGAATATACTATAGGTATTGTGAGATTGCTGATAATGTAAGAAGATATTTAGTGATATATATCAATAATAGAAGTTAGATCATGGATCCTTCGTGGACGTAGGCACTTATGGGTCAAACCACATATATCTTGTGTCTTGTTGATTAATTTATTTTTTATCTTTATTGGTGTGTTAATATTATGTGTTATTACTTATGGTGTGAGTTATGTCTTTTGCTATGCATAAAGTCAAAAAGTGTAGCAAGGTTATGGCTTAATTGATGCCATAGTGGTGTCATACTGAAGTGCATGGCTTGATGTCCGCAACAAACTAGTTTTAGAGCGTAAGTTGAAGTTCAGATTGTAGAGCAAAGGTTGTCAACCATAGGGACTCACAAATACAAGGGAAGAACAATTGAGAAAATTGTTATTTGAAAGAGAAAAAGATGATGACCTTACTAGAAAATTTTTGGGGTAGAATCACTCTTGAAAAAGACTACCAAAAAGACGGTGTCATCTAGATCTTAGTTAGAAAAATTATTCGAATTAGACACAAAATAAAGATGGCAAAAGAAGAATAATCAAGATTGAAGGACAAATTCAAAAGGTGTTTAGGGCACTTGAAGGGGTAGTTTTGAGAGAGAAAGTCAAAGATAGAAAGAAGGTAGATTTGCAAGTCTTTTAGAGGACTAGGAAAAGACTTTGGTCGCATAAGAACTTCTGGAGGAATGAGTGTCTGATGGATGAGCTATTTTTTAGGATTTAGCGTAATATTTTTATATGAGTCATGGAGAATCATTATTTATTAGAAATATGGCTTGTGGTAAGTCATAGAGGATAGGTAGAATAAGATTGAGACTACATGATGAAAAAGACAAGGGAATGACTAGGTATAAAATTTTATTCCTTGTCTCATGAAAACCTAGTAGACTCGGGACTGCTAGATTAAAATAGGAAGATTCATGAAATATAGAAGAAAGGAATACTAAATAGGAAGCAAAAAGATCAATGAATGATAAGTACATAGGAAGGCTATGTACTTGAAAGAAAGTGCTTAAATAGGTTCAACATAAGGTTGTTGATTTGAAATAAACCATAAAAGAAGCTTTTGAAATCATATCATATTATGGTAGGGGTCGAAAAAGGATGTATGGGAAGAGTAGTAATGGTGAGAATGTATTTTTACCATTAAAGAATTGTGGTCATGATGTCTTTAGGACAAAAAAGATCACAATATTGAACTATTTTAGACATTAGCATTTTGAAATCTTTGGAGACCCTAGTCACAAGAACCTTAGTTAAGTTTGGGACTTGACTTAGAGACAAGCTAGTGAGCATTAGTCAAGGAAGGGTGACGATAATTAAATTCATAGAAAGTGATTTTGAATCAATGAAGGAATTTGTTAGAAATTAGTAATTTATCAAGAGGAGAGCCATTATAAAGTCAAGTATGCATTTGGTGTACAAGGAATGAACAAAATGAAAAGTCAAAAGAATAGGTACAATTCATGCAGTGACACTGTTCATGCGCGGTGGGTACTATTTACGAGTACTGTTCATCGTAGGCACTGTCCACGTGGCAATTTATAGGTATTTTCTGTTTTAACTCAATTAACATCTTTAAGGAGGATTAAGACTCTTAAAATTAAGGACTCTTATTATAACTAAGTTTAGGGTTTATATGAGTGTTTTATTCACTATATAAGCCTTCTAAATATAAAAGAAAGATAAGTGTCTAAAGTTTCAAGATGTAAACTATAAGAGGGAATAAAGGGCCTAGGTAGGCACTAAGTGCTTGATGCACTAAGGTGTAACCT
The DNA here is from genome assembly GCA_946807835.1 of Ailanthus altissimus. Classification (NCBI taxonomy): domain Eukaryota; kingdom Viridiplantae; phylum Streptophyta; class Magnoliopsida; order Sapindales; family Simaroubaceae; genus Ailanthus; species Ailanthus altissimus. The sequence continues at coordinate 14,528,622 of OX327697.1, read as the reverse complement.
TTGAGGAGTGTTTTCTTTTGGTTCTTGAGTGAACAAAAGAAACACCATAAATTATTTTGGCTCAGATGCTCAGTCCATTCTTATATTCCTTGTAGAAATCTGTTATAAAGAGATACTAAGAGGTCTTTATGGAATTTATGGTGATCAAGAGTAGATACTTAAAGATCTCTATGAAAGATACTAGGGTGATCTATAAAAAATATTATAGGTATTGTGAGATCACCGATGATGTAAGAAGATACATAGTGATCTATATCAATAATAAAACCTGGATCATGGATCCTCTATGGATGTAGGCATTTATGGGCCGAACGGCGTATATCTTGTGTCTTGTTGATTGATTTGTTTTCTTTATCTTTATTGGTGTAGTGATCTTATGTGTTCTTACTTATGGCGTTTTATTCACTATATAAGCGTTCTAAACAAAAAAGAAAGACAAACATCAAAGTTTCAAGATATACACTATAAGAGGGAATAGAAGAGTGTTTTCTTTTGGTTTTTGAGTGAATAAAAGAAACACTATAAATCTTTTTGGCTTAAATGTTCGGCTTATTCTTGTATTCCTTGTAGAAATGTTTTATGAAGAGATACTAAAAGGTCTTAGAAAATTCATGGTGATTAATAGTAGATACTTAAGGATCTTTATAAGAGATACGAGGTGATCTATGTAAGATACTATAGGTATTATTGGATCGTTGATGATGTAAAAGATACTTAGTGATTTATATCAATAATAAAAGTTAGACATAGATCCTCTATGAACGTAGGCATTTATGCTCCAAATCACGTATATCTTGTGTTTTATCGATTAGTTTGTTTTCTTTATATTTATTGGTGTGTTGATCTTATGTGTTCTTACTTATGGTGTGAGTTATTTCTTCCGCTGCGTATAGAGTCAAAAAGGGTATCAAGGTTGTGACTTCATTGATGCTATAAGGGTGTCATACTGAAGTGCATGACTTAATATCCGTAATAAACTAGTATCAAAGCATGAGTTAATGTCTAGATTGCAAATTATAGGTGGCAGAGCCAGATTGTGGAGCAACGGTTATTAACCATAGAAACTCACAAATATAAGAGAAGAACAATTGAGAAGATGGTTATTTGAAAAAGGAAAAGAATCACTTTACAAGAAAATGTTTTAGGCTGAGATCACTCTTCAAAAAGACTACCAAGAAAATAGTGTCACTGAGACCTTAGTTAAAAAACTCATTCGGATTAGACATAAATAAAAATGGCAACCGAAGAACAATCAAGATTAAAAGACAGATCTAAAAGGTTTCTAAGGCACTTAAAGGGATATTCTTGAGAGAGGAAGACAAGGATAGAAGGAATGTGGATTTATAAATCTATTAGATAGTTAGGTAAAGACTTTGATCGCATGAGAGCTTTTAAATGAATGAGTGTCTGATGGATAAAATATTTTTTGGGATCTAAGGTAGTATTTTCATATAAGTCTTGGAGAATCGTTACTTACCAATTATAGAAATATAGCTTGTGGTAAGTCATAGGGATTGGTAGAATAAGATTGAGACTACATGGTGAACAAGACAAGGAATGGACTAGATATGAAATTTTATTTCTCATTTCATGAAAACTTAGTGGACTCAGGATTGCTAGATCAGAATAGGGAGATGCATAAAAAATAGAAGAAAAGAATACTAAATAGAAAGTAAAAGGATTAAGGAGTGATAAGAACAGAGGGAGGCTGTGCAATTGAAAAAAAGTGCTTGAATAGGTTCAACATAAGGTTGTTGATTTGAAACAGACCATAAAAGTAGCTTTGAAATCATATCACATTATGGCAGGGGTCAAAAGAAAATGTGTGGAAATAGTATTAATGGCGAGAATATGTTTTCACCATTAAGGAATTTTGGTTATAGTGACTTTGGGACATAGGAGATCACAACATTTAACTACTCTAAACATTAGCATTCTAGAATCTTTAAAGACCATAGTCACAAAACCTTAGTTAAGTCTAAGAATTAACTTAGAGACAATACTCTGAGCATTAGTCAAGAAGAGTGACGATGATTAGCTTCATGGAAAGAGATTTTGAATCAATGAGGGGATTTATTAGAAATTAGTAATTTAACAATCTTGTATGAGAAAAAATTAAGATGAATACCAAGAGGATAGTCATTATGAATTCAAGTACGCATTGGATGTACAAGGGATGAGCAAAATAGAAAGCAGAATGAAGGGTACTATTCACCCGCGATAGGTACTATTTATGAGTACTGTTCACCAGGAGTTCATGCAGTAATTTATAGGTATTTTTTATTTTTACTCAATTGACTTTTTTAAGTGAGATTAGGACTCTTAAAAGTTAAGACTCTTAAAAGTTAAGACTCTTATTTCAATTAGGTTTATGGTTAATATGAGTGTTTTATATATTATATAAGCCTTCTAAAAAGAAAAAAAAGACAAACATCTAAAGTTTTAAGATGTAGACCATAAGAAGGAATAAATTAGCTAGGTAGGTACTAAGTGCGCAGTGTACTAGGGTGTATCCTTTAGGAAGTGTTTTCTTTTAGTTATTGAGTGAACAAAAAGAAATACCATAAATTCTTTTGGTTTAACTGCTCGGTCTATTCTTGTATTTCTTATAGAAATCTCTTATGAAGAGATACTAAGAGATCTTGAAAAATTTATGGTGATTAAGGGTAGATACTTAAAGATCTCTATATGAGATATTAGAGTGATCTATGAGAGATACTATGGGTATTGTGGGATCGCTGATAATTTAAGAAGATACTTAGTGATCTATTTAATAATAGAATGTGGATCATAGGTCCTCCGTGGACGTAGGCATTTATGGGCAGAACCACGTATATCTTATATCTTGTTGATTGGTTTATTTTCTTTAGGCTCATTAGGTTAAGCTTTTTAAATAGAGTTTTTGAAAGTGGAGCTTTTAAAAAAAAGCTACTGATCATTTGGTTGTTAATTAAAAAGCTCTTTTGAAGTATTAAATTATTTATTTATACAATGTTAAAAGTATTTATTTGTTATTAAATTACCAAAAAGTACACTTAATAAAACTTATATTCAAATTCTAAAAATTTTTAATAATTTTTTATGTTTAAATTTAAATTTATCATGTATTTTCTCAAATTCAATTTCTTAAAACACAATAATTAAATAAAATTAATACATAGTAATCAATAAATCAATATAACTTATTGTGTTCGGTACAAAGATTGAAAATAAAATGATATTTATTTTTATTTAAAAAATAAAATAATTAATAAAATATTTTCATAGATTCTTGTAAAAATAAGATGATTATAAAGATATAAAAATATAATAACTTTTAAGAAAATATTAAAATATATGAGTTCAATAGGCTTTACTTTTATTAAAGATTCACTATAAAAATAAAAAAATATTATTAGGATATGTATGCTATTACATAAATATAACAAAAGCTTAAAAAGCTCTACTCTTAAAAACTCAAAATTTAAAGAGTAAAAGCAAAATAACTTTTTTAATTTTTAAAAGCACTACTCTAATTGCAAACAAACACTATAAAAAAAAAATTTAAAAAATACTTTTGATATTAAAAAGTCTTTTTTAGTCGGTAGAGTAGTCCAACTAAACAGACACTTTATTTTTATTGGTGTGTTGATCTTATGTGTTCTTATTTATGGTGTGAGTTATGTCTTTTACTACACATAGAATCAAAAAGAATATTAAGATTATAACTTAATTAATATTATAAGGGTGTCATACTAAAATGCATGACTTGATATCCGTAATATTTTATTTCTAACTTAAATCTTTTATAATAATTATTATATTTTGTTTATAAAAAAAATATTCAACAATCAAACTTTTATGCTCCCTAATTGTCAATGGGTGTGTTGAAATGAATAAATGATATAAATGAATAAATGATATGAATTCACGTTGATTTCAAGGAAAATAGAATAAAATTTTAGTGAATTTGTATTCGATTTATATTAGAATTCAAAACTCATTCTGCAAATATCTAAATTTGATCTAAATTCGACCAAAATTCAATTTATTTTTTACTTGATGAAAAAATAAACTTAAATTAAAAAATAAATTATTAATAATACATATTCTATTAAGAATCATACAATTCATGTAAAATACATTTAAGCACATTAACATATATTGTAATAATTTGTTTGCTATATTTTATATTTTGGTTATTACAAAAATAATAAATTGTCTATTTTATAAATTCGAATCTTATACAAAATTTATCTTATGCGAATTTGTCTAATTTAATAATGTAAATAGTAAATTATCGAAATAGAGTGTTCAAATCTTAATTTAATTCATTTGATTATTTGTAAATTTATATTCAATTTATTTATTATTCGAATCACTTTTCTTAATTTATATTTACTAAATTTGAATTTAAATCAAATAAACAAATCGCGACACATATTTCCATCTTTGCATATCATATTCTTTAGTTTATATAGACATGGACATAATATATATCTATATTATGTCCATATCTATATTAGGTATGCCCTGAAACTGCCACTTTACTATTCATATCTACTTTTTCTCTTCCTATTTGAGCTTGTTCTAAATTTATAAATCTACTATTATATTTTAGGTCCTAGACTATCTCTAAGCATGCTTACTAAGCCTATCCTTATTACTGCTAGTTGTATATTTTTGTAACTTATTTTATTTCTAGATTTTTCATGTATTAGATTTATAATTTTACTATATTATTCAGTACTTCGATATTTTGTTCTAAATTCTAATTGATGTCTACAAATACTATTGCTTAAAGTTAGTAATATATTCATTGTAAAGATTTTTTTTTTCTTTCAGAATTTCAGTTGGATTTGTATCTTCCATTAGATCTTCAATTCTAAGCATCATTTCTTTCCCTTTTAATGATAATCTATTTAGGCTTCTAAAAATTAAGTGTTTGTTGTACTCTTAACTATTTCTCTGCTATAGTTGGTCTAATAAGCAATCTTATTTTTCTTGATATTCTTATTAACCGGCAGATATTCTAACTTACTACTTATTTCTTTTAAAGTTTCTGCATAATTATCCGATAATCTATTATTATTTATAATTAATTTTTCTACTTTATAATTAATTGCATTCAAAAAAATAAAAAAATTTATGGCCTAAATCAAAAATTACAAAAAAAAAAAAAAAACTTTGGCAATAAATAATTAGAAAGATCAAATCTATACATGAATAATTAGATAAATATTTTGCATAAAAATATCAACAATCTTTATTACTAAATAACAAATTGCGCTTTATTAGAAATAACTCTATTGCTCTTTTTAAGTAATACTCCACCATTAATGTCGACCTTCTGAATAATTTTGTACTAAATTTTCCTCAAACTATTGATCTTCTAGATAATCAATTACTAATCTAACTTTTTATATCTTTTTAAAAAAAAATATAATCTATGTTATTAACAAGTTCTAAAGAATATTTTTGAAGTTTCTATTATTTTTATTAATATTCACTTCTAAATTTCTTCTAAGGCTTACAATTAAATCTACTATACTATTATATTGGCTATTTTCAGAATGAAAAATATGTTATAATCTCGTTCAAAGGTACAAATTATTTTAAAACTATTAGTATTACTAGTTGTATTTCTATAAACTTATTGATTTCTAAATCTAGGTAATCAAAATTTAATCATATAAAGTTAAGCTTGATTTATTACTTCGTTTAGTTCATATTTTCTATACTCTAAATCCTTAGCTCTACTATTTTCCTACAAATTACTCCTACATGAAATAAACATCTTGCTATTTTTATGTAACAATTTTCAACTTCTACCATCATATTGTTATATCAATTTTCAATTAAAAGCAAAATCAAACCTTTTATAATAAAGATACTTCTAGTACCTATTTAAAACCAATTTAATTTAATTACCACCCATTAGCTGCTATATAATTTCTAGTTTATTTGGTTCTGGATTTCTATCAGAAACCCGTAATTATGTATCTTTAATGGACCCTTTAATGGAATTCCGATTATTTAAAAAACAGTTACATTTCTATTAAAGAGACTTAATACAACTCATCAGTGCTGAATAATATAAACAATCAAAGATAATTAATGATTCTAAATATTAGATGAAATAAAAAAAAAAATTGATTCTAAATATTAAAACATTTGTCATAATCACATAATTTTTCGTACTTTTCTGTAAAGAGTTTTGAGTTTAAATAAGTCTGTGGCCATCGTAACGGTTCGGCTTGAACGTTGGGATGACGGTCAACCTGGTACTGTTCGTGGCCATCTTAATAATTTTTTTTTTCTTTAGAAATTTATTTTATTTATGTTTTTTCTTTTTATAGTAGCATATTTTTTTAGGGGAGAATAAGGATGATAAAATGATTCGTGAATGTAGGTACCTATTAAAACCTGATCTTGTTGAAAAATATTTAATAAAATTTTAAGTGGATTTGAAATAGATTTGATATATAATGTTAAAACTCATAATAGAGTTAAGTAAAATATTTATTGATACCTACAACAGTTATTTGCACATATTTGCTTATTTTAATTTTTTTCTTTTGAAGAAGAAAATGACTAAAACAATATTATTTTATATACTAAAAGTGTCTGAACGACAAAGCTTTAGTACCAAACCTAAAATCAAAGAATAATTTCTTTCATCTTCTAAACGTTCTCATTTTTTGTTATGTTAGTTATCTCATATGCTTTTTTATTTCTTCTATTAAGAGTATTTTAAATATTAATCGAATTAGTATTATAATGTCTTATTATAATTATGAAGTTAAACTTGTGATATATGTTGATTGGTATATTTTATGGGTTTTATTAAAATTAATGTTATGATTTTATATTTTTATTATATTCCATCCACATAAAATTCACAAATAATTTAGGTAAAAATTTGCATATATACTGAAATTAATTTGATAATCAAGTTTTAAAACTATTAAGAATTTGATATTTATTTTGAAATAGATATGAATACAAATTTAAGATCTTCTGTTCCGCGCCCAATTCATTGTCGTTCTAGTGGGAATAAAGAAACAAGTTGAGTGATTTTTTTTGATAGGGTGAATACTTATATTACTTGGCTAAATTAGTATGTAGTTTTTAAGTTCTTTTTTCTTAAAAAAAAAATTAATAAGAGATAGATAAAAAAAATATCATACTAAAATGTACTTTAGCCTAAACCAAATTCTTTGCTCTTCAAGTTAGAATTTTCATTTTTGGGGCTGTTAAAGACCTGCTACCTACAACGCAGAACCTAGTAAGAAGGAAAATTTTGAATGATCCCTTTTGCTTCAGATGTCAGAAGAGCATTGAAGATATCTTTCATTGTCTAGTGGAGTGTAAGTTTGCTGCAAAAGTCTGGAAAGTTTCAAGCTTTGTTCATCTAATGACAAAAGGCTGATCCGAACTCAATGTCTTGTTAAGAGACATTGCTGAAGTTCTTTCAAAAGGTGAAATAGAACAGGTTATCATGATAATGTGGATGATCTGGTACTCGAGGAACAAGCAAATCACAGGGAAACCAGCTTTAGAACCAGCATATATAATAAGGAGAACCTGGAGAGTTACAAGTGTGCTAATTGCTCAGATTTTAGCCAGAAGGATGTAAGTGACAGGATTGGTCATGCTTCATGGAGGCCCCTAGATCAGGATCAGTTTAAAGCCAACGTGGATGCAGCTCTGGATGAATCAAAGGGTAAAGCGGGTATTGGGGTCATCATCAGGAATCATCTTGGGGAGGTTATGGCCTGTGCTACCTTTCAAACAAGCTTGAAAGTTGATGCTGAATTTATGGAGACAGAAGTTGTATTGATCGGGCTTCGTTTAGCAGTAGATGCAGGGCTGACTCCAATTATAGTTGAGTCGGATTGCAAGAATGTAATTGATCTTATTGCCAAGAAGTATATTCCAAGAACTGAGATAGGGTGGCTGATCACCGAAATTCTGAGCCTTAAGTCTTTGTGTAAGAAGGTGAAGTTCTCTTACTCCCCAAGAGCTTGTAATTTTATTGCCCATAGTCTTGCCAAAATGGCTCTTGGTTCTGGAAAGCACCGAATATGGATTGAAGAATCTCCTGAGGAGATTTCTAAGTTTTTGTAGCTATTTGGTGTGTAAAGAATTCTTCTTTGTTAAAAAAAAAATAATTCTTTGCTCTTCTTTTTACAAGGTTATATTCCAATTATATCCCAATCTTCTAAGCTACATTCTAAATGCTTTTGAAAAAAAAAAATTCTAAAATGATTAGCTATTGACATCTCTCTCTTCTTTAAAAAATAAATGACTTCAATCCTAATTAGAATAATGGACAGAAATAGTAGCAAAGGAGACAAAAAGGGAAATAATAAAATAATACAAAATCGAAACTTGTACGCGCCCGTTTGAGAAAACACACCGTTTCCTCTGTTTCCTTATTTCATCAAGCGCCATAACTGTAATCTGTCAATCCTCTCTCTTCCCGTATAACATAATACAAATACATTGAGAATTCTTTTTTTTCTTCTTTTCTTGCATACACAACACAGCGAAAACAATTTGCACGCACAACTGACAACACAATCAAAACACAGGTCTCTCTCTCTCAGTTTTTTTTGTTTTATTATTATCAAATTGCATGGCTGCTATAATGTTTGTGTTCTGTTTTATTCTATCAATGAAACCGTAGATAACACCTTCTTCGGTGAATTGTCTTTGTCCTATGGGTTTTTGTTTTGTTAAGTATTTATATTTTTCTCCTTTCTGGGAATTCTTTGTCGCTTTCGGTGAATAATTGGATAATATATGCGTTATATTATTAAAAAGACAATGAACTTGAATTTGATAGCGGCCAGGAAACGCCTTAATCTTTATTGAAAAGAGCTGAAATTATTTGTAGGTAAAAAAGTCAATACTAGATGTGAAGAAAACGACTTTAAGTTGTCTTTTGCTCTTCATATTCTACTTGTCCTTTTCATTATTGCTTGTTGCAATCAATGAAACTGCGTACTTCGCAATCTTTTGAATGGCATATTGCCCGTTTAATTTTTTTCTAATTTTTTTTTAATTTTTCAGTCACAATCCATCATAATTGTCTTTTCCGATTAATCCTTTTCGGCTTTCATTTCTTGCACTTCAAGTCTCTTTGTTATTTAGTCCGAGAAAATTTCTACCTTTACCCTATATAAGCATACATATGATTTACACAAATTGTTGTGCGTGCATAACTGGAAGGTTAAACTACATGAATATGAATGTTGTGTGTTTATTGCAGGTTTGAAAATATGTGGTGCAGGATCCAAGTAGATTAAGAGTTAGTTATTAATAACAGAATAATCAAATGGGTCATCGTCATCATCCTCCACATCTTTTGTTTCTTTTCATCTTACTCTTGATTTCGCCAAGATGTCAGTCATGGGGTTGGTTTTCTTCGAGCTCTTCTACAGAAAACACTAGACAAAATGATTATTCTTCGAGGACAAAAGATGTTTCCAATGGTTTTATTGCTGAATTCTCTATGAAGGGTATTCAGAATGAGAAGGGGAAGCAGCTTGTTGAAGATTCTAAAAGGAAATTGGTTGGCTCAAACACTTGTTGGCAAAATGCTTATAGGCATCTCTTTGCCGGGTGCTCAGAGATTGTTGCCGTTGAAGAGAAGCGCTCTAGATTTGCTTGGCATCTTAGTGATTGCTTTCAAAAGGATTCTGGGAGGCCTGCATTTCCCTATTGTGATTCAAAATCTGCTATGATTAATTGCTTAAAGAATTTAGATGACAAGGAGCATAAGATTTATCTTGCATTCTTATTGGAAACTAACTCTATCTGCTATCAGTTACAGTTAAGTACAATTCTTTAAGTAAATCGAATCTGAACTTTTGGTTTTCAATTGGTGACTGACTAGATTTTACTGTTTTTTTTTTTAACAGGGCTCATGCGTTCCAGTATGAAACAGAGAGACTGGTGAATGAGCTTAAAAGTTCAGCGGATTATGCAGAACACAAATTGGAAATCATAGAAGAGAAATCTGATACTCTACTCCAGAGCTCAAACCAGATTCACGAGTCGTTGAATTCGATTCATCACCAGGTTCAAAACGTAGCTGCAAGAGCGAAGGTTGTTCAGGATCATATGGATGTTTTATCGAGGCATTCAGAAGTTGTTTTCAATCAATCCAAGGAAATTGCAGCTTCTCAATCAGAGTTGCAAGAAGGACAGGAGAGAATGCAAGAGAAATTGGATGAAGGAATGACAATGCTTCATGATGCTTATAGTGATTTGGGCAAAGAAGTGGATAACTTGAAATATGAGACTATTGAAATAGAGAAGAAGATCAGCAAAGTTGGAGATGCAATGTTTTCAAGGATGGAAAATCTGCAAAGAAAGGCTGACGATATTGGGAGCATGACGACGGATTCATTAGATAAGCAACAACATCTTCTTCATGGGCAGACTACAGCGATTGAGGGTCTTCAATTTTTAACTAAATTTCAGTCAGAAGCACTTCAAGAGAGCAGGTAACTTAGCAATCAATTGATAAGTCTGAATTGGATTCAGGAAATTTAATAAAGTTTCTCAAGAATTCCTTTCTGAATTACAGGAATACTCTGCAAGAATTAGCTGAATATGGCCACAGACAACAGGAAGAGCTTCTCAAGCGTCAAGAACAGCTTCAAAAAGTCCATGATCACCTGGTAGAAAACTCAAGGTCGATTCTGGCAGCTCAGGTTTGCATTTCGTTTTGGACTTAAAATTCTATCTTATGGAAACTGCTTGGATTGGTGTTTAAATGTGGTTTCCTATTTTGCAGGAAGCTTTTGAATCAAAGCAAGCTAGCATGTTCATTGCTCTGGATAAGCTGTTTGCTTTGCACAATGCCATGTTGATGGAATCGCGAATGATTAAAGCTTTCTTCCTCTACTCTCTGTCTATATTTGTCATCTACATGTTCACCAGCACAAAGCAAACATATACTGTTAGGCCCAGGTTATATCTTGGTATACATATTTTTATCTATCTTTGTTTTTTTTTTTTGTTCATGGAAACCGTCAGACTCGTTAAAATCAACGCACTTAAGTAGAATGTTATTTGTTTACAGGGCTGTGCCTTACATTCTTGATAGAAGTAGCGATATTCCGTTTCACAACAAGTGATATTGAGCAACAAACATGGATGGTCAACTTAGTTCGATCACTATTTCTGCTCGTTGCTGGGTTTCAGCTTCTTCATGCCATTTATAAATACAGGTATATCTACTGAAAAATCTCAAAGTTCCAGGATGAAAGACTCGTAGAATTTTACTGAAAAAAAATACTTTGATGTTATACAGGGACTATGAAGTCTTGAATCACCATATGCTACTGACATTACTTGAGAAGATTAATGACATGCAAAGAAGCAAAGAATTGTCATGGGATACAGATAGTGATGTAGACTGGTCTTCATGGATCGATACAGATTTATCCGAGGAAGTTGATGATTTTGAGGACCCTAACTACATAATTCCAGAAAATGTTGGAGAGAATTGGATCACGACCTCTTCTATAAAAACAAAATATGATCTCCGTCCCCGTCACCGATAAATTCTTGTCATGTGAACATTAATAAAAAAAAAATGAAATCAAGATTAGAATTTGTTTTTAGTAATCTAATTTTTGTGTTTAGTCATATTCTGTGTTTTTACAATAACAAAAGAGATGTTGATTGTAACCAGCACTTGGGAACATGTTGTTTGTAACCTGCCCATGGGTATCAATCATTTTTTCTCTTCAGTTGTTTTTGAAAATGTAGCAATCCCAGATTGACTGTATGTGCTCTCCCAATTCCTCCCATCATATTCCTTAATCTCAACATGGGACAGAGTTCCGATGTCCACACACCTGAATGTAATTGCAATGCCATCCGGATTAGAACGTGGTGTATAGAATGAGGTAATGCCACAAACCTTACAAAAAGTATGCTTTGCGGTATGAGTGCCAAAGGTGTAAGTTGTAAGAAACTCGTTTGAATCTCCCAGAAGCTCAAACATTTTATATGGGACAACAAAATGCACGTTGCCTCTCATGGAGCAGTCAGAACAGTTACATTTCCAGGCTACAACACTATTTGGTGCTCGGACTCGCCATCGTACTTTTCCACAGTGGCATCCTCCATTATGTATAATCGCAGCACTATCCATTCTGCAGTATTCCAAATGTTCAGCAGTATAACAATGGGACGATAACCTCATGCTTACCAATTAGATAACAAATGCTCATATAATGTTGTGAATTGAATGTTATCGCAATATGTAAGCCACAAGAAATATTTGAACATTAATTACCTTTCCCAATTCAAGAAACACGATAGAAAATTTTCAATATTGTTGCCTCATGACAAATGCTCATGTAATGTTGTGAACTGAATGTTATTGCAAAAGTCAGTAAATATGTAAGCCACAAGAAATATTTGAGCATTAATTACCTTTCTTAATTACCTTTCCCACTTCAAGAGACCCCATAGAAATTTTCAATATTGTTACATTCACAATGTGAATCACACCAAGTACTATTTCATTAAATTTAGGATTGATTTCCTCAAAGTGATCATAACCATGACAAATAATTAAGAAGATCGCAACTGTTACAAGATAAACTGAATCAAGAAATTTTTCATTATTGTTATCACAAATCACACCTGCACTATTTCATGAAATTTAGCATTTGATTTCCTCAAAGTGATCATAACCATGACAAAGTATCAAGAAGCCTTACAAGAATAACTGAATCAAGACCTTAGTAGTATTGATGGAAAAAGGTATCTCCAATCGATACATTAAAACGTTGAGTTCTGTAAACAATTCAAAGGGTTAAACTTATGTTATAAAATATTCTAGAGGGCAGTTCCCCATCAAGATTTAAGTTTCCTAAACAAAAAAAGTAAAATTTAAAAAAGAAAAAAAAGAGAGACAACAACAAGCTAAAAAATTGGACTCAATTTGGCCACTAATGAAAATCGCTATTTCACTGAATTTGACCCATCAATTTTACATATATCGAACCTGATCTCAAATAAGCCCAGAAAAGTAAGTCATCAATGGATAACATGAAAATTAAACTGAGACCTACATATTTATATTCATTTGCTAACAGATAGAACAAAAAATGTAGCGAGGGTTTGACCCATCAATTTTACATCTACCGAACCTGATCTCAAATAATCCTAGAAAAGTAAGTCATCAATGGATAACATGAAAATTAAACTGAGACCCACATATTTATATTCATTTGCTAAGAGATAAAATAGAAAATATAGTGATTGCATTGATATTTAAGGCATCGCTGTTGCCATGTATGAGTAATAGAAGATGGGACTCACCTACAAAGGGATAAGCCAAATTCAGCCACCAGCTTCCAAGCTTCAAATCAAAAGTAAGTAGTTGTCAGTTTGATCTAATTCACTCGCATGTTCTACTGTAAGAATCTTGAACCGAGACCTCCGCTCTGCTTTCGAAGGGTGGGCGCGGGCCAATTGTTTTTATTTTATTTTATATTTTCTAGTGAATGGTTTTCTTTTTCTTTTTATTTTTATTTGGTGCGGTTCGATTATTCAATTTCGAGGTTGTTGGACCAGTTTATCAATAGGTTTTTTCATTTTAAATTTCTAACTTGAAGACAAGTCTTACTATTTTAACTTATAAATTAAATATTTTGAGCATATAATAATAATTTTAACCAATTGAAATTTATCAAATTTACTTTAAGGATTTAAGTTTAAACCATAACAAATTTATAATATCAAAATTTATTTTCTTCCCCATATGAAGCATTTAATTATATTAACCAAAAAACCAGCTCTAAATTAATATATAACTTACACATTATTATTATTATTATGAATAGTTAAATTTACATCAAAATCAAATATGCATCAAATACATTATTATTATTAAAATTAATCAAACTTAAAAGTTTTCCAAAATTTTTCGTAAACTCCTTTGAGAGATATTGTTAATACTTGTCTTTAATATTAATATTAAATATTTACCTAATTAGCTTAAGTTTTTTATGTCGATAGTAATTTAATATGAGGATATAAATTAAGACTTGTATTTAATATTAGTATTAAATATTTACTTAATAACTTAAATTTTTAAATTGAGTGGTAAACTAATAGACATCATAAAATATATATTTTTACAAATTCAACTATTAAAACTTATTTTTAATACTATTATTAAGCATTCACCTATAGCTAAATTTTTTAAATTAGAAACATCATAAAATATATACTTTACAAATTCAAAATCAAATAAGTGAATATTAAACTTCAAATTTAATGATATAACATGTATACTATTACAAAATACAAATAAAGAGCTATTTATTCACAGATACAACGCAGAAAGTATAAATATATCTCTTTATTCAGTGGTGGGGGAAGGGAGGTTGTGAGGTTGTGGAAAAGGTTGACGGCTGTAAGGGAAGAGTTTGTGGGGTTTAGGGGTGACCGCTGACGACGGCGATAAGTTTTATAAATTTATCACGTCGGATGAATCCTATTGCGCCATTTTGGTTACCGTGATAGGTTTCTATCGTCCCCATCACATCGGCAAAATGACGCGTTAAAGGATGATAGAAACTTATCGCGTCGGTAAAAATGGCGCAATTAGGGGTGATAGAATCTTATCGCCCCTTATCACGCTGGCTTCCAGTACCTATGTAAATTTTCTTAATGATACTGTTATTATTGTGTTCCCAATAAATTTAATTTATATTTGCTTTAAAATATTTGTAATAATTATAAATTTATGAAATTGATAATTAATTAATAATTTACCTTTTTTTTAACAACAATGCAGTTTCTAAAAAATTGAAGGTTACTGTTAAAGATCATTTCTCTGCTACCATTTCGAGTTATTCAAAGCTTTGGGTTCTTGATACAATAAGAGATAATTTGACAGTTCGTCAAAGAGAAATATAAAAAAATATGTATATGGGTCATTTCTTGGATTTGCTATAAATAAAATTTTCGGGCATTTTGGTTCATCATATGTTATTCCACAAGATCAAAACCGTGAATAAAGATGATGAGTTTTGATTTATGGTAAACAAAAAGAAAATCTGATTTAGTCGGTAAGAGTTTGCAGTTATATCTAGAATGAAAATAGACGAATCTCTACCATGAGGTAGTTGTCAAAAAAACTGAATCATCGCTTACAGAGCGAGTATACCCAGAAACAATGCCCGATTGCAGAAGTTTGATGAGATATATGAGGAATATAATTTCGAGCAGATGAATGATAAAGATGCGGTGAAATTATCATTAATGTATTTTATCCACTACGTGTTGTTGGGGTGGAGAGAGAAGTTATCTAAATCCATTTCAGTGAAAAATTAGGATGAATTCAATAAATATCCATGAGGTAGGTAATATATTATGGGAGGCCACTCATAAATGTATGCAAAATCGGGCATTGAACGGAAAGGTAAAGAGATTCAAACAATTGAAGGTATATAATCCAAAACATAAAGAGGAAAAATATAATATGCAAGGTTTTCCTTATGTTTTTCATGTATAATAAATTTTAGAGTTTTTGTCATTTCTCATCTTAAATGTTTATTTATATATTGTTGACTTTATGGTATGACAATTTGTTTTACAAGTATGGATATTTTAGACAATCTTCTTGCCTGGGAGACTATATGCGTAACAAACTCCACTGAAGGTCCCTCATATGCTAAAGTGGACGTATACTAACGTCATAATGCATAAAAATATGCAAAATAATCTTTTCAATAAAAAGAAGGAAGTATATGAATATAGTGTAATATCAACAATAAAAAAAGATATGAATTGCTTAATTAATTTGGTACTTTTTTTTTGTAAAATTTGGATGTGATTCGACGATTGGTCCCTGAGCATGAGATGGGAGTAGAATTTATCTAGGCGTTGATGCAATTCAGGGGGACCCTTGGTAAATATAGTGGATACTTTGATCTAAAAGTTGAGCAAGGGGTACAGACGAACAGGGGGATGAAGATGTTGTCCATGAAGGTGAACCTCAAACATGTACATGGAGATGAGATACATTATTTGGTTTAATTTATCTAGATGTATTTACATACATTAAGTATTTTGCTTGTTTAACGTATATATCTTAATTAGACCCAATGAACAACACATGACACTACCCCATATATGCAAATGACTCTATAGCAGTTTTAGGTGATCGTAATGAAGATGTTTATTTTGTTGGAGAACAGGTACAATATACTTCTATGCAAATATGTGAACCAACCTATAAATAGAGATCACCATAATTTACTTGTTCTTTAAATTTACCAGGCGCAATTCCAGCATTGCACGACCTCGCTGATATATCCTAATGATTACTATCAGCAACAAATTGATGGATTATATGGTGAGATTCACGAGTTGAGGAAGGAGATATGAGAAGGATATGCCAACTTGTGAGAGCATTAATGAAAGGTAAATAATAGATGATAGCGAAGATAAAAGAGGCGTAACGTTTCTATCGATAACAGCAACAAAAGGATAATGAATAGATGATGGAGGAGATTAGAATGCTAAGACAAGTGCTGAAATATTCTCCTTTATGTATAGTCGTATATGATAATCACGTAAATTATCTAAGAATTTACCGTTTGTAATTGATATGTGTTGGACAGATTTTCTCGAGTGATTATCAGCCAGATGGAAAGCCTAGATCACTGTCAATCTCTTCAAAATCAACTAGTAGATATGTCCCATTACTAATAACTTTGGCAATTTTAAATGGATCTTCCTAATTTGGACTAAAGTTTCCTAAAGATTGCTCATTTGAGCCGATTAGTAACACGACTTTCCACACCAAGTCATTAATGTTAAAGGACTTGAACTTTACTTTCTTATTGTATAACTTTTCTATCTTTTTTTTTCTGTATCTCAAATCGGTTTAACGCTTCAACTTAACTTTGGTCAATCTTGTCCATCTCCTCAGTCATAGTATCTTGATAATACTCAATGCTTAACTCTTATTAATTTTTCCTTCTAAGTGAGCAGGCTATAAATTCCATTGGGACCATGGCTTTGTACCTATAGACTAACTGGTAAGGAGAAGTTTCAGTAGTCACTTTTAGGTTGACCTTGTTAGCCTAAAGAACCTATTGTAATTTTTTGTGCCAAGCTCTAAGATTATCTTTAATTGCTTTTTTTAGCCCAAGGATGATCAACTTATTGGTTGATTTGGCTTGTTCATTAAATTGAGCATAAAATAGAGTGCTGTGGATTACTTTGATGTTGAATTCTCTTACAAAGTCAGCCATATCTTCTCTTGTAAAGACTGTTTTCTAATTGGTTATGATCGACTTTGGAAGGCTATGTGGTATATAATATTTTCTTTGATGAACTTGATTACTGATTGTTGAGTAACTGATTTCAATAAGATGAGTTCCACTCATTATGTGAAGTAGTATATAGCTACAAGGATAAAAATATGTTGTTTTGATGAAGGGGTAGATCTTGCCTATAATATCCAATGTCCATCCTCTAAATGGACATGGTTTAATGATTACATACATCTATTCAGTTGGGATAATCTAAATTGGGCCATACTTTTGACATTCTTCACATTCTTTGGCATAATCATGATAATCTTTCTCAATAGTCGGCCATTAGAAACTGTTTTTTAGGACTGATTTCTTTATTGTTCGACTGCTTAGGTGTGCTCCTTCTAACCCCTCGTGGGATTTGACCATGATAAGCATGTATTCTTAGGACCAATACACCATAGTAATTCCCCAAGAGGTCTTCTTTTGAACAGCTCACCTGCAAAGAAAACAAAATTTGGTGTCATGACTTTTATTTGTCAGCCAGGAACTTCACATAGATTCTTCAATATAATTGATCAATTTATCCATCCAATCCCAATTTAGATCAAAGTATAAAATCGGCCTCTTCTCCTATTATAGCAATTCATTGCTAAAAAGGCATGAATTAGGTCGATATATCAATGAGATTGCCTGTATGACCTTCTTGAAAGTAGATGCCCTTTGAGCTAAATCATTAGCTTCAAAGTTATTTTCCTTTGTTACGAATTCAATGATGGTAGAATGGAACCCTTCAAGGAGATACCAAGCTTTGTTACAGTATGGAATTAATGGGCTAGCTTAACAATTATATTCAACAATAATTTGCTTGATGATGAGTAGTGAATCGCCTCTGATTTCTATGTCTTTTACCTTATTTCTACAAGTATTTCAAGATGAATAATGAATTCATAATTAGATTGATTGTTAGTATAAGGACAATCTAATATAAAAAGACATTCTTATTTTCCAGCCATATGGAGAGATGAAGATGATGTTGGCTCTAGTTGCTTATATAGTTTTTTAGTTGGTAAACTACATCTGCTAATCTTGATTGCTAATACATCATATTTCTAAATGGCACTAGTTGAATAAGGTAATGGATGAACTACTAAGAAGTCGGCTAAAACTTGTCATTTGATTGCCTTTTAAGAGACGTACTTTAATGAAAACTTTGGTAAGCCGATCACCCATTTGCCAAGTCGATTTCTTAAAAATGGGTTTGATAGAAGATATTTGATAATATAAGCTTAAATTATAACATATACATAGTCAACAGTAGATAATACCTTAGTTTTATGCATGAGAAGTATAGAGCCAAGCACAGCTTTTCAATAGTAGTGTATCTAGTTTTGGCATTATGTAAAGCTTGGCTAAGATAATAAACGGCTTTCTCTATCTCCTAGTTTTCTTAGGCTAACATACAAACAATTGATTCCTTAATTGCTGAAATATAGAACATAAAGAGTTGCCCAATTTTTGGTGGAACCATGACTGATGGATATGTGAGATATTTTTTGATTTCATCAAAGATTTGCTAGTGATGTAGCGTCCACTTAAAATCCTCACTATCTTTTAATTTCAACAAAGATGATTAAGAATGAAGTTGACTGGCAGAGTTTATAATGAATCTTTTTAAAAAAATTATTTTGCGGATCAGTTGTTAAAGTTCTTTCTTGGTTCTTGGGGGAGGCACCTCTATTATAGCTTTAGCTTTTGGTCTATGTGATAAGTGAGTGTATGATTGTTAGAGTGTAAGTATAATTTAAATTTTTATATACGTAGCAGAAGTATCACATACAATATACACTCAATCTAGCTAAAGAATATACATATATCTCATATATAAACATACATGTCATTTAATTAAATTACAAGTGAGAACATTTACCCAACCTGAAGGTAGCTTTTCATTTATTCAAAGAACTCCAATCTCCAAGTTTTGAGCTCACATTGAAATGTGTTGTTGCATAATTCTAGTTCACAATAAAAACGATAGGATTGTGAAGCTAGAATAGTAGCTCTAAAATTTTTGGCAACAAGTGTTTATGTTTTTTTTAGTGAGATAATATGAATACTTTGTGTTTTAGTTTTATTCTTCACAACCCTTTGCTTAGAACACTTGCCAACACCCTTAGCAAAGTTTTCTCTCAATTCTCAATTACGTATGATTCACCTTGAATAAATGAATGAGAGCACTTTAAGTGGTTTTGTTAAAATAATGACTATCGAAAGTGTTCTCCCCACCATTCAACATTGTTGGTCATTCCAATCCATTATCTTATCAAAAACACTTGATTACTAGCCATAAAATATTTCTTTACATAATGTTAGAATATTTTTAATTATTTTAATAATTAATGGCCAACATCAAGGCCCCTCATTAGGTAAATTATACCATTACCATAATTAATATTTATCCCTTTGCAATAATAATAAAAAATTAATTTTACATTAATTATTCAAAAAACTATTTTTAAATAATTACTTTTACCTTACTTGTTTTTACTAGTAAGGTAAATTAGTAATTTCAATGTAAAAATAATTTATGGAAAATATTATGCCATTTGTCAACATCCTATTGGTTAAGAACTCTTGTCAATCAATTATGTGATGTACTTAACATTTAAGTCTTGACAAATACATATCCTAAGGAACCTCTAAAATATATTTTCGGTTTGTTGAAATTTCTTGGACTGAACTGTTCAATCCAATATACTGCTCTGGTATATAATGAGTACAATTCATATTGTGAGATTTTTTAAGTTCACGCCCGATTTGTCATATGGAACTTATCCATACATCCATGAATAATGTCTTACATACATGTTACAGATATTACAAAATGATGCATTAGACCATACAAGTTGAGGTTATAACGTATCTGTATAATTTCTCCATCATAAATATCCTAGAATAGCGGAGATATAGATCAACACCGCCAAATCTCCATATACTTGATCGCAAACTTATCTCTAGATTTATATTTCAATAAATAATATCCATAAATAGTTTTGCGATATTATTTATTGAAATATAAATCTAGAGATAAGTTTGCGACTTTTGCGATATTATTTATTCTTATGATAAAACTCATTTCCCGGGTATTATTGTTTATAGCCATAAGACTTTATGAAATACAATCTTAGAGCATCAGAATATATTACTCACCCAAATAAGCTGATGGATCCTATATCTACACACATCGAACTTCATAAGCATCGTACTATACCTAGCGACACCCAACGGTTAGACTATGAAAGGTTTCTGACATGTGTGGAACCAAAGTATGGTAGATCACTCACAAACCCACCGCGCTCAAGTCAAAGGACCACAAATACTACTCAACTCGAGAAGACCCTCTATTGACGCCTTTATGGGATGTCTATTAGAGGTCCCCGTGAGTCTGTTCAGTACCCAATCTTCACTGAATACTTGTATCTCTATAGGAGCTTCCACTAAGCTCAGGGTCTACTAAGACTAACCATTTAGAGCATCTAAATATAGACATACACTGATATATATATATATATACATAGGTCTTCACTAACAGACCCGTATCAATAAAGATAAATTAAGAACATAATATTCAAGAATATGTTTACATAATAACATTTTTTAGCACCATTACAGCTTTCTTACAACCATATCATTACTAGCATATTCTCTACTCTTTGTCCTATTTCAGACAAGACTCTAACTTCCTAGATTTCACTGACTCTTATAATCTACTAACTCTTAGCAGTGGTAACTTTTAACATCTATAACTCTCAGTATTGCTAACTCTTAACATTGATTTAAACTTCTTTAAATCAAATCTGAACTCCTTTAGATCATACAATGTCTGAAACGTTACAAGCATCTTACTATATATAAATATAATTAGCGATTTATTAAAATAATAATAGTATAAATATAAAAATAAATATTTATACATAAAACAAATAACACGTGAACACAAATTTCAACACTATTTCTATCCTCTATTAGTATACCAAGAATCTATAAAAATTCTCAACTAATACGCTAAAAGTGTACTTGAGCAAGTTCATTTTGAGTTAATAAAATCGCATTCTATCAAATGCTAATTTTAAATTAGTTAGATGTACTTCATTTGAATTATATTTGACAACTACGTCATTTATATAAACCTCTAAAAAACGGCCTATAGGTTTATGGTTGTCATTAACTAAATTATTGGCCATTTCTTTTAAAAAATAGGAATATAATATTTAATTTACTTTTTTCTTTGGTTTTGTTTTGTTTTGGGTTGTCTTTATATTATTATAATAATAAAAATTTGGAAAAGTGGGGATACAGTGAGCTAATGAGAATAGAATTTGATCTATTAATGAGATAGAGATTTGAGCTATTGGATTGTCTTTATATCATAATAATAATAATAATAATAATAATAATATGGAAAGTGGAGATGCCAATTGGCATATTTGAGATCGAATTTGAAAAATGGGGACGCTAGCTAATAAATTTGAGAGAGTATGAACACGGGAAACAAAAAAAATAAAAATTAAAAACAAGGATGGATTTATAGAGATAGAGTAATAAGGGAATTGAACAAGAGATTAGAAAATTGAAGTGTGGAAGTAAAAAATGTGAAGGAAAAAAAAATGATAGATTTGTAGAGACAAAGTAATATTATCAATTCTAGAATCTGAAAAGAAAGAAAGAAGTGAGATTTTATTAAAAAGCTTGGATTCAATTAAGTCTGCAAAGAAACATTTAGAAACATATTCGAACGGTTAGATGATGCGAAAATAATAATGAGATTGCAAAGAGAAAGTATGAACAAAAAAATAAATTGAAAAGAAGAGAAAAGAGAAGAAGACAAAAGAAAAAGAGAAAATTAATATAAAAATTTTAACTATTAATTAAAAATTAATAAATTTTTATAGACCAATCCATAATTGATGCGTGAATATGATATGTTGCGTGTTAGTTTGCTCTCATTTTGTCAATCTATTTTAAGTTTTCATGTTTAATTATGATTTTGCTCTTTTACCGTCAAAACAAACGGCAATAGGCTAACGAATTAAGATAATTGTCTTTTCTAAAATTTGTAAGACAAAATTAAAAATTAGACCAAAATCTTAGAATAAAGATGTCGTTAACCCTATATAATTATAAGCAAAAACGATCTTGGTTTCACATAAATTTTGTTAAATAAAAAATATTTATGACAATAAATTGACCTTTTTTATTTAGAAATATAACACATGTAGCCAAACCCTTAACCAAAAACATACAATTCTTATAGAATACTAATGATAAAACTATTGGGAGTGTACCTTAAAGCATGATTGTTTTTATTTAGATACAGCTGAAAATTAATAATATAAAAGTTATTCATTCAACTTTATGTTGACAATTTTTTATTGTATTTATTCAAATATCATGAAATTATTTGATTATTATATATAACTTTAAACTTAGTATATAATAGTTATATATTAGATGATTAAGTTTAAGTATAATAATCTAAATTAGTCTTTAGTTTGAATAAAGAGAAAAATTTTGTTTAATAAACTATAAGTTTGGTCCATTTGTATTGTATGCAGTAGTCTCATCCAAATCATTCCATATGATGATTTAAAAAATAGAGACACTTTGTATAATTTTGATTGTATAAGATTAAATTATAATAAAATTAATTTTTTGTTAATCTTTGTCAATAAAGAGAATTTATTTTGTTATAATTAAAAATAATCCAGTGGACTAAGTAGCTTACCATATAGTGAGTAACACTGCCACGTGTCATTGTTTAGTAAATTCACAACTTTTTATAATTTTTACGCAATTTACAATGTGTTCTAGAATCCTGTCACGTGTCTAAAAGCTCACCATATTGTGAGCTACGTAGCCTACTAGATTGTTTCTCTTATTATAATATATACATGGATCAATCTTAATTTTAAGTGATAAATGAACTCATATTCATTAAGTTACATTTATTAATTTACAAGAAAAAGACTGTAAAATAGTTTTAATTAATTATTAAGTATTTTATAAATGTAATATAATGAATGGCTGGGAACATTTCTCAAAGAAATGTAGTTCAGTTTTTTGTAATATAACTTCTTCTCTTGATAATTGATTATGATCTTAAACATAAGGGGCTCAATTTTCTTTAAGAGTTAAAGAAAATAATTAATTTATGATTTTTACAAATTAAATATTTAAAAGAGGATTAATGTGGATTAAGGATAAAGAAGTAATTAGAGGTGTTAACAGATATTCAACCTAACTCTAATTATAAATACTTGTGGAGATTGATCTATATGAAATTATTATTAAATAGATAAAAATAGTTTTTTATTTTATAATTTATCAGTAAAATTAAGAATTTAACTTTATATTTTTAATGAAGTAATGTAAAGTTAATAAATAAAATCATATTGATTAAAGAGCTTTAATTAAATAATTTAATGTATTAGAGCTTAATTTTGTAGGTGTTGGAAGGTATTATTGTTATGACATTCATAACGCAGCGGAATAAAAAACAAAAAATTCTATAATCTTTGTTTTCATTAGATAAAAATATTTTTTATCTAAGGATCTTATGAATATATAAATTTGATGTTAAAGTAAATAAAATTTAACAAGAACATACTTTGAATCCACGCAGAGTTTTCGTTCACCAAAGGATTCCAAACCAAGCCTCTTGTTCTATAGTGAGAGGAAGAGTGGGCTTTTTTTTTTCTTCTTTAAAAAAATTACGTATCCTACGTTTTTCACATATGTGTGTTCTGTTTTATTTAGACTAGTCTTCTTATTTTAAAATAATAATTTAATTAATAACATTTACTAATTAAATTATTATCTCTTAAAAGGAAACATAATTCATGTAAACCACATAGAGTCATACTTTTTGTGGTTAACATATAATACTCAACATTTGACCATTATTAGTCTTTTAATTAAAAAAAATACTAAAATTAAAATTAAAATTAAAATCTTTTTGATAATTTTAAAAATTATCCTTAAGATTTTATTTAATTAATTTCTTAAATTAAATATTTAATTATATTTGGATAAGATCTTATCTATATTAATTAATTCTTAATTAATTAATTTTATCCAAATATAAACTATACGTATTTTAAAACTATTTGTTTTGGACACAAATAATTTGTGTAATAACACAATCCTTTTTATTTGTTCATTGTAATAATAAAAGAGGTAGTATTGAGGACCTATGGACCTACAATTTCAAGCTCTAATAAATTTTGAATAATTAATTAAACTCTTTAATTAATTAATTTAATTTATTAATTACAGTGTTATTCCACTAAAAACCTGGAATTGCACTCTTGAAATTGTAGATATAATTTACTCAGAAAACTTAGAGCAATCCATTGATTTAATCACTACATACAATTTAACCCTCCATAAATGGTTCATAATTAGAGCTAGGTTAATTACCGTTTTACCTCTCTAATTATTTCTTTATCCTTAAGTACTATTAATTCACCAATGAACAGTTAATTTGTAACATTATTACAAATTGAGAGCTCTAACCGTTTAGTTCTAGAATTAACCCTTAAGGGAACCTTCTTTTTAACTTCCATTAGGAATGAATGGATTCCAGATCGGTAAATCATATTCCCAACCGTTTATCTCATAATACCACCAAAATAAAATTTTTTATTCTGTTCTTTAAACAAACCGTAACGAGTATTTCAAATGACATAATGACACAAACAGGAGTGTATGATCACTCAGGATTAAGGTTAATCAGCATATGATCATCGGTTGACGTTATTTGAATTCTTAATTAATAACGGTATTTTACATAAGAATTCAAATTATGTCTGATCCAGTCCTATATAATCATATTATATATAGTGCATCCACTATAATGTCACTACATTAGTGATCCAGATAAGATCACTACATTTTAAATATTTGTAGACCTCACTAGTAATATTTAATTAAAGATCCTAAACTTTAATAATTTATTACGGACTTTTTCTATTTATTATCCATAACTTTAATCCTCTTGTATATAACAATTATGTACTAAATTTATGATTACATAAATAAATAAGGGATTTTTGATATTTATGTCATAAAATTATGAACACTCATCAAGTATAAAATTACAACCTTATTAATTTCATAAAAATAATACAAGTACATGCTTTTAGGGTATTATCCATAACAGTAGGTTCATTAGGTCTCCGCTCTGGCTCCATAAAACATAGAAATTGACTATAGATTAATTGTTGGATCTAAAAATTAATTGATCTAAGTTTAATTTGATTAAATTTATTAAGTCCAATTAATTATTTTTATAAGTTGTCCTAAGTTTAATTTGATTAAAACCATGGGCCCAATCAGTTATTGACACAATTTATAATGGTTATAGAATTAAAAAATAATTAGATTATTTATATTATATAGATAATTATGAATTATCTACTAAATTATCTAATTAAATTAAAAATAATATTAAATATTATTTTATCCTAATCTTTATCAGATAATGGTTTATCTGTTTAATTATTTATATTAAAATAATATAAGATATTATTTATATTAATTCTTTTACAGATTTGAGTTTAGGTAAAACACGTATGTTTTAAAAGAAAATATGTATAGATAAAAATGGATTTTTAATAAAAAAATTTATTTGTGCTTCCATATTTTCTTTGTGTTAAAATTTATTTTCAAAGAACAATAGAACACAAAGAATTAGATTCCTTATAATTAATTGAGTTGCCAACAAGTAGTCTATTTATGGGAAATATAAAGTAAAAGATCTTTCATTTTTGACAAAGAACGTCTATTCAAAATTCAAAATCAAGGTATAATTTTTATACTTTTTTTATTGTTAAATTAAAATAAGCATAATAAAATTATAAAAATATTTCTGCAAATACATAGTATCAAAAAACTAGAATATTTTACACCAAAAATAAATGTCCTTTTGTAAATTATTTTTAGCTCTTCAGACACACATTGAACAGGGAGAAATCCCTTTTGTATGACGTGCGCTCTTCCAGTTTTAGCCATCATAATGCTTAATCTTGACTTGGTTTAGAGTTCCAAGATCCACACATCTGAAAGTATCTGCAGCTTCGTTAGGATTTCCTCACGGAACATTAAATGAAGCAGTGCCACAGAGCTTGTAGAATATGTGCTTTGAAGTCTGAGTTCTTTCTCCTGCTACTGCTATTGGAGACCAGCCTCCTCCTCCTTTAACGCAAGCTTTTCTTCCCTTTTTCTTCTTTTATTGTCCTTTTACTCAGCTTTGATGTAATTTTTACTATTAGTGAAAGACCTTTCTCTTCTTTAAACTCATGTGTCTTCGATCTTGCTTGGTTGTGTCTTGTTTAATTTTACATATATTTGATGTGTTTGTGGATGTTCTGAGTGACTTTACTTGAGAAGGTCTGACAAATAGCTTGAATGTTAAACTTCTTTGAATTTATTTAATAATTTATCCAACGCTAGCATTGCTTAAGGAGGTTTCATTATAGATTATATGATGCTTAAATTGTTAGAATTTTTTCTTAACACAAAATTTGAAAGTTATCTTCGACGACTATTCTAGGAATCTCATTCTAGGGGGTTGTGGTGACCTTGTTTATTATCTTTCTTGACTTTTTATTAGTTGTTTGAAAATGCTTGAAGACCTCGTTAGCTCAAGAAGTTTGTATAATGGGGTCCTTGGACATTTTTAGGCAATCATTTCGCATTAAATATGAGCCCTTTGAATCTTGTGCTTCTCTCATCACTCTTACTTTAAACGTGGCTTAGATGATAAGGAATCATTCTTGACCCTTGGATCTTTTAGAAAATAAAAAGCTCTAGGCTTTACTTAATAGTTGAAAAGACAACTTTAAGCAAGATTTTACAATGGTCATTGAATTTTATCTATGGCTCAGATTCATACAACAATCTGAAAGCATATTTTGATTTGTCAAATTGAAGTTTGAGCTTTGACGTCCACCTTTTTTTAGTTTTCTTAAAGAGGAGGAAAACATTCGTATTTTTGTTTTGTAACAATTATTTTTAATTTGGGTCTTTATTTGTTGAGGATCTAATATACGTGAGTGTAAGTATGTATAATAATATTTATTGCATAAAATACATATTTCATATATATTTAATACTGCGAAATAATTAAATCATACAATAAATAATATATTTAAAGGGTTGAGAAATCACTGAAATATGTAACGTTATACATGGGTATCCTGAGAGTCCGCTTGAAGACCAACTCGTTGGCAGTTCTAATCACCAACTCGGTGGGCTTGGTAAGATAGAATAGCAGCTCCATATTTAACACTGGGCTTAACTCTTAAACCTTAAACTATATATTTACCACTAATCAACTCTTGATTAATAAAATAATAGCTTGTTGCTATTTAATGGCCAGACGAATAAGAGAACATTATCAATCATAATTTCAACACTTGAAATTTAGATAAAAAGAAACAATTTCTTCATCTTGTTTGCTCTCGCATGGCTGGCCACCATTTCATTTTGTTTCAACACAAAATGAAATTTAGAAGTAATTCACAATTGCTTCCTCACTCGACACACACACACAATATCTCAATATATATATGTAATACTAATATAATATATTACACACTTGACCTCCTTTTAAACAAAATAATATTATTATATAAAATAATAATATAAAATAAAAAATAATGGGTAACAACTATAACATATTATATAATAAAATAATATATTATAATGAGATATTTATGATTATTTAATAATTAAATAATTATTATGTGAAATAATTATTTTACCCTTCATGATTAGTTATCAAGTCTATCCCTAATAGGTCTCACCATACCCCACACTTGTGTAAATTCAACCAAGAGTCCATAATGCATCATGTGTCATTATACAATTAGCAAATAAAAATCATTAACTAATTGTTATATTTAACGCTTAAATACATACACGCTCGTATTTTCGTAATAATGCTGAATATTACTGAATTAAATAATTTAATCCAATACACTGCCCCAGTGCACAATGAGTATACTCCATATTGCAGGACTCCCTAAGTCCATGTTCGATTCGCCAAATGAAACTATTCCATGAGTCCGTGAACATTGCCCTACACACACGTCACGAAAATACAAATCAGCGCATCGATCATCCAAGCTAACATCACAATGCATACGTATAGTCCTTCCGTCATGATATTCTGTATGTGCAGGGATATAGATTATCACCGTCAAATTTCTATGTACTCATCCATATCATATCCTCAGACTTGTATCTCACTAAATAATATGTGAAAACTCTTTTGCCATATTGTTACACCTTAGCAGAAACTTTTCTCGAGATTAATACTTGTGGCCACAAGACTTTTTGAGATACAATTTTAAAGCATCTAGATATCTAACTCCTTATGCGAGCTGATGGATCCCATATGTGTACACACCGGACTCCATAAGCATCAGACCATACCCAGCGGTCACACTATAAAAGGTCTGTGACATCCGTGAAACCAAAGTATGATGGATCTTTTACAAGCTCATTGTGGTACTCAGGTCAACGGACTACATATACTTCTCAACTCGAGAAGACTCTCCATTGACGGCTTACATAGGGTGTCTATCAAAGGCCCTCGTGAGTCTGTCCCATATCTACTCCTAACTAGATACCCATATGTCAATACGAGTTTCAAACTCATAGTCAGTTAGGAACTACCATCTATACTCTATAGGTACGAAATATGTTAATCTATATAAAAATATCCACCGACAAACTCGCATCAGTAAAAATAAAATAAGGACAATATTCAAGAACATATTTGCGCAACTAACATTTTCTGGCACCTGATTGTAACTCTTGCAACTATACAGTTACTAGTATATTTTCGGATCTATATCCTATTACAGACAAGACTCTAACTCTTAGATCTTTGCTGAGTAATATAACCAGCTAACAATTAGTTGTGCTAATATTTAACATTTATATCTCTCAGTGTGGCCAACTGTGGGCCCTTATCTAAACTCCTTTAGATCAGATCTAAACTCCTTCAGATTATACAATGTCTGTAATGTTACATTGTATGGTATCATATAAATGAGTATTAGTGATTTAATGGGAATGCACATGTATAAATACATAAGTATATATACATTCAGGGATGGCATATAAGCACCAACCCTAACAATCTCTCACTTGCTCTAGTGTCATTCCTGATGGTATCTTATACACATCAACTCTACTTGTTTCATAAATACTTTTGGAGTTATGGCCTTAGAAATTGGGTTCGCTAAATTATTTATAGAACATTTCTACAAATAATCATATCTCCCTAAACTAAGATCCCTCTAGATATGCGAGACTTCTCTCAACATAGTTAGAGTACTAGTGTCCTCTTGGCATCTCAACCTATACAACGGCCTAATTTTGTCGTAAAACTATGGGATAGGATCTATCTGTCTTGGAACTCTTCCAAGCCCAGCGATAAACCTACGAATCCAGATTGTCTTTTCCGCTGCACCAAAATAAATCAGCAATGAATCCCATTTTGGTGCAATTCTAACTCACTTAGTACTATTGAGAATGAGCACATACCCAGATGTAGACTCTTTATTATCTAGGTCAAACAGAAGTATGACTCCGTACATCTTCTCACTTATAAGTCACTTTCTCCATATTTGAGAAACTTATCCTTTGTACCCTCAATGTATCTTAGGATATGTTTAACTACCATCAAATGACAGTCACCTGAATCAAATTGGCATCGGCTCATAACTCTTATAGCATACATCAAGCTCTCAAGAGCTAATGTATCTAGTGTGTCAAACACTCTAACTTTCTCATCTTTCATCTAAAGAGACACTCTCCTTGAAAGATGAACATCATGTACAAAAGATATGTTAACTATCTCATAGTTAACAAAACTGTACCATTTTAAGTCACTATTGATGTAAAATAATTTTGGAGAGTCATATTAGCTTCCTAATTCTATCTATATAAAGTTTTGTACACAGTATAAAGGAAGCCCCTTCCAAATCCTTCATGGAGAAATTCTTACGAGTTACTATTGACCGACTATAAAGGAAGTCATTGGGAATAATATATGTTATCAACAAATAGCATCAAAAGGACTACCATGCTCCTAGTGACTTTTCATGCACACAAGCTTCCTCATCATTTTTTATAAAACTAGACAATCTGATTATCTCATCAAAATAATTATTCTAGCTTCAGAAGGCTTATTTAAGCTCATAAACTTCTTCAGCCTGCACACTAGACTAGAAGTCTGGCTGGACGTAAAATCTTCAATATGTTTCATGAATATCTCTTACTCGAGGTATCCATTCAGGAATGTCGTCTTTATATCCATTTGTCAAACCTCAAAGTCATAATATGCTGCAAAAGTCAATAACATTTTAATTAACTTTAGCATCAATACTGGTCTAAAGGTTTCCTCTTAGTTGATCCAAGATTATTGAGGAT
This sequence comes from Ailanthus altissimus, assembly GCA_946807835.1. Lineage (NCBI taxonomy): Eukaryota > Viridiplantae > Streptophyta > Magnoliopsida > Sapindales > Simaroubaceae > Ailanthus > Ailanthus altissimus. The sequence goes on along the minus strand of OX327697.1, from coordinate 14,497,828 downwards.
TACTTTTCTAGAACCAATTTAGGGCTAAAAAGTCTCTACTTTCCACTTGGCTCTCACTACCTCTTGTGATTTTTTTACAACCAATGAGAATAATTCTCACGGGTAGTTTAACCAAGTCCCAGACATAATTCTGATGTATAGAGTCAAATTTTGTTTACATGGCATCTTTTCGTTTCCCGAATTGATGTTTAACATCGTCTCCCTATAGGTCAAAGGATAATTTTCTTCTACCAAGAAAACTCCAAGTTCACCTTCAGGCATCAAACATACCTAATAAGTGACCTAGACATCCTTTTCAACCCGCTGGGAAGTGTGCTAAAAGGTCACTGTTTAAGTGAGCCTGAGTTCCCATCCTTGGTTCATTATTTTTAAATTGACTTCACCAAGTTCAATCTTTCTATGATTCCCATGATCCATGAGAAACTCTTTCTCTAGAATTGTGGTAAATCGAGAAACGAACACACTTCGCTTCTCTGAATCATAGAACTAGTATCCTATTGAATTCACAAGATACTCAATAAACCTATACTTATACCTCTTGGGTGTTATTTTATCCTACTGAGTAACTCTTACAAAATAAGATATCATGCTGTGTAAACTTACGTAAGCAGGACAACCCCAAGTCTTAACATATTTAGGATTCGGCTTCCTTCCTCTCTGTATCTTATACAAAATGAAAGGAACAGCTTCTAATTGAACTCTACTTAATAAACAGTTGTATTTGGAGCATATTTTCATAGATATAGATCAGTAACACTCATCATCGATCGGACCATATCTAATAAAGTTTGATTTCTCCTCTCTAAAATATTGTTATGTTGTGGAGTACCCGGATGCTTATAGTGAGTGAGAATCTCATTCTACTTTAAACAAACGAAAAACTTACTATTGATATACTCACTACCTTGATCTAATTGAAGGAATGTAATGTGCATTCTGGTATGTTTGGTCATCTCTGTGAATACATTATTCATAAGCTGGTTAAGTCTTTATGGTCAGATAAGGTATCCAACCATTCTTAACTAGACAGGTTAGGCGTCTCACTCCTATATGACCTAATCTCACATGCCACAGTTCCGTATTATTTAAGGATTTTAATCTACAGACATTTCTACTTGTATATTATATCCATTTATTAACTGACATTTGGCTAATAAAATATCATTCACATCACGTGAATATAAGAAACAATTCCTAATATTCATATGATATTCTTCACTATCAAGTACAGGAAGGGACACAATATGCCAAATGATGTTTTGAATATTATACCAATTATGTAATACAACTATTGTATTGCATATAAAAAGTAAGTCAAGCTGTCCAACAAATTGAACTTACAAAAAATCACCATTTTCTACTTTTAACTCACTTTTACAAGTTGTTTCATTTTAGTCTCTCTCAATCCCTGCAAAATATTGCAGATATAAGAGGGACATTCGGTATCTCATACCCAGGTTGAACTGGAATCATATGTCATAGAAATGCCTATATCTATCAAACACAAACCTGTGGGAGTATTCCTGACAATTATAAGGCTTCTAGGGCGGAGGGATTTCCAATACCCAACCTTATTGCAGTGGAATACACTTTTCATCTTTATTGTTCTCTTATTGACCTTTGGATAAATGTTGCCTTTGAAGACTTATCTTGGGGTTTTGCCTAATCTTTTTCTCCTCACACATTTGGTCTCACCAGATATACTTGGAGTAGAAGATGAAGCACCTTGAACAAAGAGGGTCACACCCCATCTATTTTATCCTCTATCAAAAATACCTTACGGCAAACTCTGATCAACAATAAATCCAAGATTTTCTAAGTCTAGAATATTTTTTAGATTCATTTGTCAGTCAAAGTAATTTCTAGTACCTTTGAGTTGGACTGCATCAACTATGCACACCAACTGGTTCGTAGTAGCCATTAGACATGACAAGCCAAAAATAATAGGAGATATAAGCAGAATGGTCATTAAATAATAGAACGTTCTAAACAATGGGTATAATAATTATACATCTTTCAATTTAAAATGTCCTCCCACTGCTTTACATAATCTTGATAATCTCTCGAACAGAAAAATGGTAGTTTAAACTCTTTTAAACTATACAGTGGAAAGTAGATCCCATTGAAATTTACTTAGGCCTCACACTGTAGCAATTCTAGCCTTTATAAATCCAACAGGTACACAACACTTATCAATTTCATCTCATGGAACTCTTACCACTTGATCGCTGAGGTGAGCGAACAAGCAAACCTCCTGAATACACCTTATCTTCATGCTGTAGTAATATTGGGTAAGTGTATTCCCGATTAACTTGTCAATAATCAAATATATGTTACTGATACTACCCTCATGCTGTAGCAATATTGGGCAATACATTCATTTATATTTGCCTCATCTTATATTTAACTCGTATAGTCCAAGCCCAACTGATCAAGTCCCTCACGTTGTAGCAATATTTGGTTAAGGCCAATGTGACTCATCTAATACCGTATTGACAAGATGGATCATAATGAAATATTATCTCATAATATAATATTATTCTACTTGATTAAGAGAGAGTTTTGTCATTTATTCAAGGTCCCAATCTCATAGGGAAGGTGATTCTCAATTAATAAATTTTTCTATGCAAACACAACTAACCCCCACCAGTATGGTTCCTATTATGGTTACCAACACAAAACTTAATCCTAATTTATAATGTAAACCGATAACTCTTATCACTGCATCTCATAAACTCCGATTTATAATGTAGAGTGATAACTTTTATCATTACATCTCATAAATCTATATATGCAAGATTAATTTTGAAACACTATTTTAAATACTATTCAAAATTACTGTAGATGTGAACAGTATAAATATTGTTTATTTGCTACTGTTTAAGTGAATAGTATCAGTGCCGCGACACCAGCCTTCTGGCGCTGCAGCGCATAGTGCATTCCCCTTTGGCATACCTATTTTAACACTTGAAACGTGCTATTTACACTGGGCCTTTCACATCCATTCACTCAAACAACACCTAATATCTCACATATGACTCTATTACCATTTTTGTCGGGAATCTAATATACGTAAGTGTATGCATGTGTAATATTTATTACATAAAATACGTATCGCATATATATTTAACGTTGCAAAATTATTAAATCATACAATAAATAATATATTAATCATATTAATATATTTAAAGGGTTGAGAAATCACCAAAACATGTAACGTTATACACATGTATCCTGGGAGTCTGCCTAGAGACCAACTCGTTAGAAGTTCTAGTCACCAACTCGGTGGACTTGGTAAGCTAGAACAGCAACTCCATATCTAGCACTGGGCTTAACTCTTAAACCCTAAGCTATATGCTTACCATTAATCAACTCATGATTAATAAAATAATAGCTTGTTGCTATTTAATGGCTAGGGTAATAAAAGAACATTATCAATCATAATTTCAACACTTGAAATTTAAGGAAATGAAGCAATTTCTTCATCCTTTTTGCTCTTCCATGGCCGGCCACCATTTCATTTTGTTTCAACACAAAATAAAATTTTGAAGTAATTCACAATTGCTTCCTTACTCGACACACACACAATATCTCAATATATATATATGTAATACTAATATAATAAATGTATGTATGTAATACTAATATAATAGATATAATATATTACACACTTGACCACCTTTTAAACAAAATAATATTATTATATAAAATAATAAATAATGGGTGATAACTATAATACATGTTATAATATAATAATATTATATAATAAAATAATATATAATATAATAATATATTATAATGAGATATTTATGATTATTTAACAATTAAATAATTATTGTGTTAAATGACCATTTTGTCCCTTATAAATAGTTACTAAGTCTACCTCTAGTGGGTCCTACCATACTCTACACTTGAATAAACTCAACCGATGGTCCACAATGCGCCATGAGTCATGATACAATTAGCAAATAACAATTATTGACCAATTGTTGTATTTAACGCTTAAATACAAACATGTGCGTATTCCCATAATAGTGCTGGATATTACTGGATTAAACAATTTAATCCAGTACATTGCCCCAGTGCACAACGGGTACACTCCATATCGTGGGACTCTCTAGTTTCACGCCCGATTCGTCAAATGAAACTATTCTATGAGTTCATGAATATTTCCCTACGCACACGTCGACCATCCAAGCTGAGGTCACAACGTATACGTATAGTCTTTCTGTCATGATATCCTAGATGTGTAGGGATATAGATTATTACTGTCAAATCCCCATGTGCTCATCCATACCATATCCCCAGACTTGTATCTCACTAAACAATATGTGTAAACGCCTTTGCCACATTGTTACACCCTGGCGGAAACTCTTTCCTGAGATTAATGCTTGTGGCCCCAAGACTTTCTGAGATACAGTTTCAAAGCATCTGGATATCTAACTCCCTATGCGAGCTGAAGGATCCCATATCTGTACACACCGGACTCTATAAGCATCAGACCATACTTAACGACACCCAGCAGTCACACCATGAAAGGTCTGTGATATGCGTAGAACCAAAGTATGGTGGATCCCTTACAAGCTCACTGTGGCACTCAGGTCAAATGATCACATACTCAACTCTAGAGGACCTTCGTTGACGACTTACATAGGGTGTCTATCAGAGGCATTCGTAAGTCTGTCCTATATCCAGTCCTAACTGGATACCCATATGTCAATACAAGCTTTAAACTCACAATCGGCTAGGAACGACCATATATCCCCTGTATATACGACATATGCTAATCTATATAAAAAGATCAACTGATAGACTTGCATCGGCAGAAATAGAACATGGACAATATTCGAGAACATACTTGCGTAACTGACATTTCTTGGCACCTGATTGCAACTCTTACAACTATGTAGTTACTAGTATATTTTCGGGTCTTTGTTCTATTACAGACAAGGCTCCAACTTTTGGTTCTTCACTGAGTAATATAACCAGTTAATAATTAGCTGTGCTAACATTTAGCATTTATATTTGTCGGTGTGGCCAACTGTAGGCTCTTATCTAAACTCCTTTAGATCAGATTTGAATTCCTTCAGATCATATAATGTCTGTAATGTTACATTGCATGGTACCATATAAATGAGTATTAACGATTTAATGGAAATGTACATATATATAAATACATAAGTATTTATACATTCAAGGATGGCACGTAAGCACCAACCCTAACATTATTTTCACTAGTGATTTACTTTTTTTTTTACTCATTCAATGATACAAGTAAGTCGTTGGTTTTTTTAACTTTGTTATGATGGTCACTCCCTTTTTTCTCGGCTTATTCTTAGGATTATTTTTGAACTTTGGGGATTTTGTGAATTTGTACACACATTTCATGTGCTTTTATGAATTATGATTTCTTGCTTGATGATGATGGTTTGTGATGAAATATTTCTATATCATAAAATTCAGTGCAAGTCTACACTACCATAGGGATAATTGTTTCTTTTTTTAAACCAAATACTAAAATTATGTCTTCCTAATAATTATTCAGAAAAATAAAAAATCTAAGAATGAATGTAGAAAATATAAAAATAAAAACACAATGCAAAGAGAATAGGGAGATAGCAACGTAGAGAGAACTTAGGATTAATACTATCCCTCAATATGATTTCTAATGATTAATCTTCTAATATTTAACTCCTTAATCTTTGTTATTGATTAAGACACTAATGTATTCACAAGCCTCTTCCAAGGTCATGCAAGTATACCTTAATTTACCAAATACCTATATTCCTATGGTACTTGTAATAAATTAAGATTCATTAAGATTATGTTTTATTGATCATACATGCCAATTAGGTATATTCCTATCCTAAATTGAAACTTGCATATGCAACATTAAATGTTACTCTACAATTATGCATCAAATTACCTAGGTCTAAATATATTGATTCCTCTTCCGAGTTTATCAACAAATTACCAACTCGTTCACCATATATTGGCCAAATATATTGAAGCATTAAGCACAAGTAATTTGAATATCAAAGAACTAAGTTTATTAAATATTCAAAAGATATGGCAATTAAGCACACATATTGAGTTCAAGTATTAACCCTAAAAAATAAGTTTAGCTCATAGTTACAAGAGAACAGCAATAAAAATAATTATAAATCATGATACAATTATTAGCAAACCGATGTAGACGTCGAATTGCTCTTAATTAATGTTGATCTAGATTCTCTTGATGCCGAAGAACATCTTGTATCTCTCTTTAAAGTTGCTTCAATTAAGCTTCTATTGCTCTCCAAGACTCTTGCTCTGTATTCTTGGTGCTCTTGGGTCGTCTTGGATTGATTCTTGAAGGCTGGGAACGAGTGGCTTTTTATAGGGATTGATATGAGCTTGAAAATCTCAATTCTCGTTGGACTAGGACTCGCACTAACGCTAGCGCGCTATGCAGTTGTTGCTGGGGCGACGCGTGAAAAAGCCTTCACCGCTGGAGCGGTGGGATGATAACGCTGGGGCGCTGGAGTGTCGTTGGTGCGGTGACTCTTCGGCGCTGGGGCGCTATACGCGACTTAAGCAGGTCGTTTTTCTTATTTCGATCACTATTCCAGAGCTGGGGCGATAATCCTTGTGGTGCGAGGGCGCTAGACTCAAATTTTGAAAACTTTGCATTTTAGTCCCTGTTTTCGCTCCTTTTGCATTCTTTCTTTAAATTTTGTTCAAGTCCCTATAAATAACAATAATGCACATAAATAGCCATCTATTCTCATAAAATTATAAAATATCAATAATAAAAACATGAGAAAATATATGACAAATTTGCCCCTATCAGTTTGTTGATTATTCTTCACCTTAGAGCTGCAGTGATTGACTTTATTTTTGAAATAAGAATAGATTGGTTTTCTCTATTTGTTAGGAATCACGTCAGCCCTAAGTCAATCTAGGTTTCACATTTGGGTGTTCAGGTAAGAGTGATAACCAAAACTAAGTTAATTGATCATGAGAGGGATGAGGATTCTTCAGTTATGAAGAATATTAGAGGTGGTCAACCTCAAGGGAGCTTGGAGAAGGCAGTAAGTGTCTGCTTTCATCATTTACACTTTTCATTTTGAGCTTTCAATGCTAATCTAGCCTTTGTTTACACTTTATAGTTATGCAAAACAAAGAAAATAATAAGAAACGTGCTTGACATGAGGAGCACTTTATAGTTATGCAAAGCAAAGAAAACCTACTGTTTGATGAGCTATTAGTAACCTGTCGAGGCATGGTGAAGGGATCAGTACTACTACTACTCCTATGGGAGGTGTAAAGGTTTCAAGGACATTAGTTTGAAAGGTTTCTTCTACAACTAAAGAGGGGCAAAGAGTCACTAGCTCCTCATCTCTAACTCGATGTACCATACCTTAAACTGCAATGCCACACCCTTAGTCATTGTAAAGATCCTCGATCCCATTAAAGTCTAGCCCCACTTTTCTAAGAGATGAGTCAATCAATTGGGAGGTTGTTCATAAGTTGGTAATTGGAAATCCTTATACTTTCTCCTCAAGTAATTTTCCCGTTACATCTCAGAGCAAGTTTGAGCACCTACTTTTGGTTATTAAGGAATGAGAAAGGTCTATTGGCCCAACTCATACTCATCAGATGCATGATTGAGATGCATGATCGAGATGCTTTTATTGCCTTCACTCATCACTTATAGATTCAATGGATGTGAGTCTTATTTTCTTCTCATTCTTTTTTAAGTTGAATTCTCCTTATCTAATTGCTTTAATCTTAACTTAATATTATTTTTTTTATTTTTAACGAATGTACAACCTGTCTCTTTGCTAAAGAACTATCCTTAAGGGTATCTACAACGATTTGAAGCTTCAGGCCTCAGAAAGGATTTAGTCGTAGTGAGAAATCAAATCAAACTTAAGGATAGAGAGGTGGGAGTTTAAAGGGGAAATTAGAGAAGATGGCCACTAAGATATTACAGCTGAGAGTCGAGTTTCTAAGCTCAAGTAACATAGTAAAGTTAGCCAGGATGAGGTTGCTAGAGGTTTTGTCTCTGCTAAAAGTAGGATCTTAAAACTAATAAGGCAAACTGCATGCTTCGATGAGCAAATGAAGAACATAAAGGCACTGGTTAATGCTTTGAAGGAGTTTGATCAACCGTGGGATAGGGCATATAAGGTCGAAGAGAAAGTTAATAAATGTGTGGTGGCCAAGGATGAGGCATTTGCTTTGGGTTATGGATGGATTTAAGAGAAGTGTCAATCTTTTCAAGGAACAATACCTAGACATTAATCTTCAATAGTTGAATGATGCTCTTGATGCCTCGAGTGGTAAGGAGGATGATAATGACTCTCAATCACCTTGGCTAGACCTGTTACTAAGACCACCCAACCTCTAGTTACTGATCAACCCCTTATTTTCCTGATACTTGAGATCTTGTGTGTGTGTGTGTGTGTATTTTTGTAAATACTCATATAAATTCTTTGCATATCAATAAAAATCTTTATTTTTGCCTATGGCTTCTTGTCAATTACAATTATTTTCTAGTCTTTAAAAATGCAAAATTGATCAAGTCTTCATATTTTGGGATCTGATGTGTGCCTTTTTGATTTTTTACCCTTCTCGGGCATTAAGGACGCCCTTGTGCCCATATTAGTCCAAAACGCATTTGCTTATCATATTATTATTTTTTTTAAAGATTTTATTGATGACTTCACTTTTACAAGTTAAAGGAGTACAATAAAGATAACTATGGATAATATTAATTTTAGGGATATAGTCATTAATATCTTTGAGGTATGGCCTAATTACAATAATACCTATAAGTTTAAAAAATTGACATTAGTACCATTTTTTTGTGTGTGTAAAATATGCACAAATGTCCAATTATTAAAAATATTCCGTTAAATTAAATAGATTATATGTCAATCAATATTAAATAACTATTTAGTCCCTTATGCATTAAATAAAATTGACATGACATAACAATTGCATGATTTTCAAAATTGTGACTTGTAAATTTAATAAAATAATGAGATATTACTAAGAATACCCTTGAAGTATAACCTAATTTCAATAATACCCACTAGTTTAGGAAATGGGCAGTTATGTCCAACCGTTAGGGAATCTTTCGTTAAAATTAATTGATAAAAGAGATATCGTTATTTCAATGTTGTTTTATCCAAATAGCTCTAATCCCATATCTAAACACCCTTATTTTTCTAACTAAACACATTTATCCTTTTATCCAAACAATATTATTATTGTATCCAAACACTCAATTTTTTTTTTAAAATTAAAAAAAAACAACAACAATTAAAGCGGCCATTCTGGCCACTGTTAAAGCGGCCAAAATAGTCGTTGTTAAACTCTCTATTTTGACCATTGTTAACAGTGGCCGAAATGGCAGCCGTTAAAGTGGCCATTTTGGCAGCAGTTAAAGCGACCGAAATGGCTGTTATTAACAAGGGTCGAAATGGCCGTTAACCAGCTGCCATTTTGGCCACTTTACTTTTATTGTTTTATAATTTTAATTATTTTTAATAATTTAAATTAATTTAAAATTTAAAAGTATTAAATCATTAATAAAAAATTGATTTTTTTAAAACGTGCTCTGTTATTATTAATTTATTAATAAATTTTGTTTTTTTAAATGGTGTTCTGAAGATGGCAGAATATATTTCAAATGGTAATTTAGTCATTTCACGTAATTTTGTTAATTTTAATAGAATATTCTCTAACGGTTATGTATTACTATCTAATTCTCAAACTAATTGGTATTATTAATATTAAGTCATACGTCATGGGTATGCTTGATAGTATCCCTAAAACAATAAAATAAAGATAATAAATAAAATAAAATAATGATAAAATATTCACAAAATAATGATAAATAAAATGAAAATGTTTAAAAAATAATAAAATTTTGAAAAACAATTTCCATCAGCGACCATTTGGCCGCTTAGACTGGCAGCCATTATGGTCGTTGGAACCGAGCGACCATTTGGCCGCTTGGTTTAGTGGCCAAAATTTTTATTTTTATTTTTTATTATTTTATTTTTTATTTTTTAAAAATGATATTAGTGTTCAGAGTGTGAAATGACTTGATTACCTTGAATTCGTTAACTTTCATGGCAAACCACTAACACTTGGGTATTAGTGATATTTTTTAAAAAAATTGAGTATTAACGTCGATTTTTTAAATTTATGGGTCTTCTTGTAATTAGACCATAGTTTAAGGGTATTGATGATAATATTCATTATTTTTAGGAGCTTGGCATTCTCGGGTGTTTTAACAACTCTTCTATCTACAAGTTCGAGCTAGTAAGCACCTAGTCAGATTCTTCTGATCACTTTGTAGGGACTCTGAATTTGATCTGAGAACTCCTTCGGTCTGGTCCTTGGTATTTGGTAGTACTTTTTTTAGGACCATGTCTCCTTGGAATTCTCAGGCTTGACCTATCTTGTTATTTATATCGAGCAATTTTTTATTGATAAGCACTAGTTTAAATCATGGTTGGTTCATTCTTCTGCTCGATCAAGTCTAGGTTTTCCTATATGAGCACGTTCTTGTTCTCATTAAAGTGTTGCACTTGATGGTTAGGCATTTCTAATTCTAGTGGGATTACAACATCATATTTGAAGGCTAGAGAGTAAGAGGCACCATCAATAGTTGTATTGCTAGTAGTCCTCAGTGTCTATAGTACTTTGGGCAACTAATTGACCAAAGCTCATTTCTTATCAATTAGTTTTTTCTTCAATATCTTTCTGCTGAGCTTGTTAGAGGATTTTACTCATTCGGTCCTTAAGGTGAGCTAGGGAGGCAAATAAGAGTTGCATACCAAACTATTTGGTGGTGATGTTTGCTAGGCACTCAAATTCTATCCACTTAGTGAAGTAATCAACAACAACGATGGTGTACTTAGCTAAGCCTCTTCCTCAGGGAAAGAGGCTAATCAGGTTAAGTTCCCACTGTGCAAAGGGTTAGGGGCTGATCATTGTCTTTAAATTTTCAGGTGGAACATGAATGTTATTAGCCTATTTCAGGCATGTATCACATTTCTTAACTAGCTCATTTGCATCCTTGAATGTTGTAGGCTAGTAATAACCCATCCTAAAAGTATTGTGAGCCAAGGCCTCAGCTCTAAAGTGATTTTCACAAATCTTTTCATAAATTTTATAAAGCATATATCCGGCTTCATCAGGTGTTAGATGTCTTAAGTACAAGAAAGAATATCCTAGTCAATAAAGGACGCCATAGATAAGGGTGCATCAAGCTGATCAGTACCTTAATTGGTATGCTTTTAGCTTATCTTATGGCAACTTTACATTCTCAATATATTCTCAAATAGGATTCATCCAACTTGAATGTGGATCAATCTACAAGATCCCTTCATTCTTTGTCTTTTTAATGCTAGATTTAGGGATGAACTCGAAAGGGACTAATCGTGCTTTTCAAGCTTACTCAATCGAAGTTATTCTTGCTAATCTGTCTGCCTTGTGATTTTCTACCCTTTGTATCTATTGAATTCAACCTTTTCAAATAGTTTTATCTACTTAATTACGTTTTAAAGTTAGTCGGCCATGTGATCTCCTTACGCCTCAAATATATTATTAACATGGTTGACAATGAGCTATGAGTCACTTTTGATGATGAATCTTTTAAGATGAGTGACGAGGCAACTCTCAAGCCAGCTATGAGGGCTTCGTACTCGGCTTCATTGTTTAATATAAGAAAGCTAAATATAATCGTATAACTGAGCTTGTCTCCATTTGGATTGACAAGTATAATGCCATACTTACATCACTTAAAGTTAGAGGCTTCAACAAAAAAGAATGTCCAAGTTAAGGCAGGGCTTTTTCATTACTTTATACATCTAAGGGCTCTTTACAAAAATATTTTGGTATGACTCTATCTCAATGGATGCATTGTATAGCAAAATTCGTGAGAGCTTGTCCCTTAATATACGCTTTGTTTAAACTGGATGTCAAACTCACTGAGTTCAATCACCCATTTAATTAGATGCTTTGAGAGGTCAAGCTTGTAGAGGATTTATCTCAGGGGTTGGTTGGTGATAAAGACTATAGTGTGGGCTTAAAAGAACAGTTGTAATTTTTGTCCTAACATGACTAGTGCTAATACAAACTTCTCTATCAATGGGCAGAAATCTCGAGGTCTATGAAGGCCTTGTTGGCAAAGTAAATATATATATATATATCTATAAATTCCTCATTTCTCTTTATTAGTATTACGTTTACTACTCGTGTTGAAACCCTTAAGGATATGACTAGCTAGTCCTTGATTTTTCTTACGATAAGGTAAAGTAGATGAGCCACCTTATGTTCTCTTTACTCTCAATAGCCTAAAGAAATTCAAAGTACTTGTCAATGGCTTTAGAAATAAATCGACTAAGGATGGCTATTCAGCTTATTAGAATATATATTTCTTTGATGGTGCTTAAAGATTTCATTTCAAAGATTGTCAAATTTTGACTAGATTAGATTCAATTCCTTTCTAACTCACCATAAATTCCAAGTCATAAAGGTTTTTCTCAGATTATCTATGTGGTCCTCAAATTGAATTGACTTCGCGATCATATCATCTATATATACCTCCATGCTTTTCCTGATCAGTGGTTTGAATAGTTTATTTACGAACCTTTGGTAGGTAACACTAGTATTTTCTAGTCCGAATGGTGTGACCTTATAACAGTAAGTTTCTTGATGAATAATAAATGACGTCTTTTATTGGTTAGGAGGGAAAATCTTAATTTGGTTGTATCTTGAGAAAACATCTATGAAGTTGAGGAGAGATTGCGTAACCATGGAGTTTACCAATTATTCTATGTTCGAAAATTAAAATTTATCTTTAGGGTAGACTTTGTTCAAATCTATGAAGGCCATATATGTTCTCTACTTTTCATTGTTTTTCTTAACCATCACTACATTAGCCAATAATTTTGGGTAGTGAACTTCTCAAATGAATCTTTCTACTAAGAGTTTCTTGACATCTATTGCGATGACTTTATTTTTTTCCTGATTGAAAATTATTCTTTTTATTTTAACATATTTTTGAAGAATAAATCAATAGCCAATGCATGTGAGATCAGGGCAGGTCTATTCCTAGTATGTCTTGGTTTGACCAAGCGAAGATGTTCGAAAACTACCTTAATAGTGTACTCAACTCCTTCTTTATCTTAGGCTCTAATTGTGAGCATATCTTGACTGTATTTTTAGGTGCTCTTGGCCTAATAGGTACCAAGAGTAACTATTTTATTGGCTGCAGGAACTTAGATTCACTATTTTCCCTTCAATTCATTGTTAAGATATAGAAGGTTAGCTTAAATAAGGTCGCATAGTTGCTCATTGCTGATTTTTGATCTCTTATAATAACCCTTACTCCATCTCAAGCAGAAATTTTCAATTTCAAATAGTTAATGGACATGGCTGCATTCAAATTTCTCACGAATGCTCTTCCCAATATAACTCGATAAGGGATCACAAAGTTTACCATTAAAGTCTTAACGTAGGGAATTTCCCACGAAGACATGGAAAATTTGATGACCTCTAAAAACATGACGCAGCAATCCCAAATTTTTTATAATGAGTTCTGAGTTCTATCAATCTTCAAGTCCTTGATACCGAGCTCATCCAACATCTCCTTGAATATTATATCCACTGAGTTTCCTATATCGACGAGTACCTAATTTACCTCTATTTCAACTATCTAGATAGTTATGACCAATGCGTCATTGTATAGGAAACTAACTCCTCATGAATTTCAAAAACTGATTGTAAAATTTGTAATGCAAGTGCACACTATCATAAACAAGAAATTTAATGGGAGTAGAGTATCATTCTTACGAGAAATTAATATTATTAATTGCTAAGTACTAAAATTGTGTCCTCCAACTCTTATCCAAACAATTAAGAGTTAAAATAAACAACTCTTGAAAATCTAATTGAAAAGAAAATAATATAGAGATAAATTATGATAAAAAGTGTTGAATCACTAATAATGAATAAACCTAAGATTACAACTATCCCTCGATATTTTACTTAAATCTAATAATCTTCTCTTAATTTACTTCATCAATATGAATTGTTGACTAAGAACCTTAATATCTTCACTAGCCTCTTCTGATGATCAAGTGAATATAGCTTGTCTAATAATTACCTAAATTCCTATGGTAATTAGATTAAGCAAGAATCATTAAAAACAGTTCCTTAGAAATCAATTATATATGCCATATGAGTATATTCTTATCTCATATAAAACTCATAGCTATTGTACTATGATCATATATCAATTTATTGAGTCTAAACATATAAACCCTCTTCTAAGTTCATTCTAGTTCATAAATCAGTTTAATTAATAATCAAGTAACTAGAAAGCATTAAATACAAAATAACTGAATAATTCTATATTGATTTCATAAAACTAAGAAAAGATTATAAATCCAAATTACATTTCAAGTTTAAATTGTAATCCTAGAAAAAAAATTTATTTCATATTGAAAACTAGATTTTTAGAACCCAATATATTCAACATCATAGAGAAAATAAATAGAAAAAAACAGATAAAACTAAAAATGAAAAGAGAATGGTACCCTGAATTCTTCATCTTCATTATCTTCTTTGCTTTTATATTCTTCTCTTGATTCTATAAACATTGTTCTAAAGTCTTAAGAATTTGCTTTCTCTTATGCTCTCTTTGATATCTTTTGATATTGGCTTAATAGTCTTCTATTTATAGGTTTTAGTCTTCAAGTTAAGGCAAACTTTGCATTTAAGGAAAATTAGGTTTTTTGGATTTTCTTCTTAATGTTGTGGCATTGACTTTCTAGCTCTACAGCACTAGCTCAATACTTAGCTACCATTGTGTTGCTACTCTTAAGCATTGTGATGTTTAGCTTATACTTATTTGGTTTTTTTGGGTTACATTAGTGCTACAGCTCTAGATTTGGGCATCCCAGTGCTCTACTTTTGACTTTAAGGGGGATGCTTCATGATCTAGTACCTCAGCACTGAACTTTTGTTTTTGTCATCTTTTTTTTATCATTCCAGCTTTGCGGCTACGCATCCTAGCACCACAGTGCTAGCCTTTTTTTTTATCCCATTTTGATTGTTTTGCCTCATTTTTCTTTAGATTTTAATCATTCTTTGCTCTGTCAACTTTAAACCTAAAAAATAATAATAAAGCACATAAAAAGGCCAAATGTTCATATTTAAATGAACAAATACTAAGTGTATGAAAACCAAAAGAATAAGTATAAATACTATAATACACGTGTGTGCTATATAAATTGATTGGTGGCAAAAAAAAAAGAAGGAAAAAGAGCAAGCAGTGCCCGTTATATACATATATAATGGTTTTGTTTTACTTTGTTGGAAGAGAAGCAAATAGAAACAAGAGAAGAAGAAGCAAAAATCGGAAAAGAAAAGAGAGAAAAAAAAAGAAGAGAAAGGAAGAAAAGAAGCCGAGAAGAAAGAAGGGAAGAAAAAGAGAAAGAGAAGAAGAAAAACAAAAGAGACAGCCAAGAAAAAAAAAAGAAAAAAATAAATAAATAGGAAATTTCAGGAAATCAGTTTGGGTAGTTAGATTTATACTCAGTATTTTATGGGATAATAGTTTTATGATGTTAGAATATTTATATTTTAATATTTATAATACGTATTGGTACTAATGATGTATTTTTACACCCTATGATATAGGAGGTGTGCCGACAGCGGATAGATCTCAGAATCCAGACCTAATTCAGGATTAGCGCACTTTTGTGAATGGATAACTATATATATTTTATATACTTTTAATACAGCCATTTATGATTAAATTACGTGTTATCAGATTTAATTATGATTTATTTTAGACAGATAAATATTTATGCTATTTAGTATATTCATAAATATTTTAGAATTTATTATAGTATAATTTATGATTACGTTCAGTACAGAAATATTTATTTTAGAACAATTATACTTTCATGATATAATCTAGAAGTAGTTTTTGAACCACCATATGTGTACCTTCCGCTTTAGTGTAGTTGCTCTGTGCATGCGTTAGACCAATTTACTTTGCTCTACCTGAGCGATGCAGCAATCCGCCGGGTTAGACCAGCTCAGATCCCCCACTCAGCTTGTGCATGAATTTTTCCGCCAGATTAGACCAGTTTTTCTCTAGGTATAAGTTTGGTGTAATTTTCAGTATATGTGTAGTACATGTTTCCAGAGCTATATTACATATGTTCATCTTTATAATATATTTTATGATAGTTTGCGCTTTCATATTTTCAGATCCCCAATATTATGTCATGATTTTAGTTTTAGCACAGATTTTATGACAGCTCATACTTTCAGTACAAGTTTATTGATTACTTAGTATACAGTTTCATGATTATTTTATCTTACAGATTTATATGTGTATAATACATATAAAGTATATAATATTTTCTAATTATGTCCACTAATTGGGCCACAAACTCACCTTTTTTTCTATTTTTCTTATTTTTTCTAGGTGGTCACAGGAATTCGTGTAATGTGATACAGTCATCACTTTTTGAGGTTGGCCCATGACACGCATAGCTGCATAAGTGTCTCAGTCTGTGTACTTGTATATGTTTTTATATATTGGAGTATATGTATACACCTTTTGTTGAGGCAGGTAGCCTCATTGTATCATATGTATGAGTAAAAAGTATGTTAGTAAAAGTATTGTAGGATCTGCCTCGATTCTCGAGGAGGGTTTGGGTCGGGTCCTGTCAGTTTGGTATTAGAGCATGATTTTAGATTCTGTAGACTAGTACATGATACATGCATGTTAGAGATGTCATTAATAAATTATTGCATTTTATAGATTTTCATCATGCATCCACGTGGCCGACCTTGTACGAAACTTGTGGCTGAACTGGGAGCTCTCTTAGTATCAGATAGAAGGGAGGAACCTATTAAAGAGGAAGTAGCTGAGTCAGTTCCCCTTGTACCCATACCTCAAACTTAGTTTAATCATATTGTAGAAGAGAAACACCCTCAACTAGTGCCACAACCTGTGATACAACCTACACAATAACAGCCTGATAAACCTGCCTTAGAGTAATCTATAGATAGACTGACTCAATTAGTTACAGTTACAGTGGAGAAACAAGCACAGGGACAACCCAGGAGAGAGAACAGAATAAAGCGTGTTCGTAGTTTGGGGGCAAAGAATTTGTTAGGCACTACAGAGCCAGCTGATGCAGAGCCATGGCTAACCAGAGTAGAACGGATATTTGATGTTATGAGATGTACTGATGATGAGAGGGTTTCTTTTGCTACATTTTTACTTGAGGGTGGGGCATACCATTGATGGAGATCAGTATCACGTAGATATGGTGGGGTGATTAGTTGGGCTAATTTTTGTAAAGAATTTAATGTTAAATTCTTTCCTATAGTTTACAAAGACATCCAGGCTAGTAAGTTCTTTGAGCTAGAACATGGATCAATGACAGTGGAGGAATATGAGAATCGATTTATAGAGTTATCGAGATTCGCTTCATATGCAATACAGAATGGGAAGGATAAATGTAAGAGATTTAAACATGGCCTTAGAGGCAATATCAGGACAACAATTACAGCTATGGGGCACAGTGATTTTAGTGAGTTAGTAAGGACTGCAATGAGAGTTGAGAGAAGTCTAGTAGAGGCACGCAGAGCCCAGTCATTTAAGTATAAACCAGGCCATAGTTGGTGGAACAAGTAGTAGTAGAGCACTTGGAGGAGAGACATTCCATACAGGGTATTCTGGTAGACAAACGTATGGTCAGAGCCTTATGCTATCAGGAGGATAGAGACAGAGTCCTAGTCAGATTTTTGTGCCTCCATTTGTTAGAAGTAACATAAGGAGTTAGAGGCCCCGAGGTAGTAGCCAAATAAGTAGTAATGCTAGCATGAGAAGGTACCCTCAGTGTTCTATTTGTGGCAGGAGTCATGAGGGACAGTGTCTGAGAAGTTTTAGAGGTTGCTACCATTACGGGTTGACTGTACATTTGAGGAGAGATTGCCCTCATCTTCTTCGGAGTAGCAGCTTAGTACAGAGTATAGCTTCTCAGGGTTTTCAAGGTGGCAGTGGCAATATTCAAAGACTTGGAGGATCTCAGACATGAGAGCTTATCTCTAGTACTGGTGTACAACCTAGAGCTTTAGAAGCTAGTAGCGATCCATAGAGGGGTCAGCCAGGTCGACCTCATAGCTAGGCACGTGTATTTGCTTTGACTCAGTAAAAGGCACAAGCTACTCCAGATGTTGTTACAGGTATGCTGACTATTTTTGGCCAGAGGCCTATATTTTAATTGATCTAGGCTCTATGCATTCTTTTATTTCCCGTATTTTTGCTTTGTATGCAGATAGAGTGTTAAAACCCCTAGATTGTAGCTTGGTGGTAGCCACACCGGTTGAAGAATCATTATTGGCTGAGAAAGTATTTTAGGGTTGTGTTATCAAAGTGGGTAATAGTGAGATGGTAGCAGATTTAATTCCTCTTGATATACATGATTTTGATGTAATACTTGACTAGTTAGCTAATCACTATGCTACTGTAGACTGTTTCTGAAATGAGGTTATATTCAAAAGACATAGAAAGCTTGATATTATTTTTTGTGGAGAGCAACGAGTTCTTCCATCCTGTGTTATATCTGTTATGATAGCTAAACGGTTGCTCAGAAAATGATGTCCAGCCTATTTGGCACATGTTATTGATACCAGAGTCAATAAGGCTACATTAGAAGATATTCCGATGGTTAGAGATTTTCCAGATGCATTTCCTGAAGATCTTCTAGGCTTACCACCAGATAGAGAGATTGATTTTGGTATTGATTTGGTTCCAAGCACAAAACCTATCTCTAAAGCACCATACAGAATGACCCTCTCAGAGTTAAAAGAATTAAAGACTTAGTTACAAGAATTGGTTGATAAAGGTTTCATTAAACCTAGTGTATCACCATGGGGAGCACCGGTATTGTTTGTTAAAAAGAAAGATGGAACTTTGAGGCTATGTGATAGGACCCGACCCGAGACCCTCTACTATAGATCCCAGCGGCCCTGCCGGGCACCCAAACGGGAGTTCCTCCGAACCTAACTGGGTAAGTTGAGAAATTCCGCGAGACGAACCACCTTTTAATTCTTGTTACTACTAAGAAGGCCTAGTAACATACATGAAAACGACATCTTAATTTTAAAAACAAACGGACAGAGTTTCCCCCGTTTTTTGAAAATTTCATATAAAATCTGCAATGAAATTTCACTTCTATTTCTAATACATCTCAATTCTACCAATTCGGACCTCCGGTCCTTCCCAAATCAAATCCAACATAACTCAATTATTCATTTGAATCACAAATAAGCGTAATCATATAAGTAAAAAGAACGATCATCATAAAATTGAAATCTCTTCTTCTCGGTTCAAAACATACATCCAAATATACATGCCTACAACTATTATGCATAAAGTAAATGGTGCTATTTAGCACATTTACATGTACAAAAATGATCTTCGGATTCGGCCCACTACTCGGTAATAGGAGAATCAGCAGCTTGTGTACCGAGACCTGCACCTGGGAAAGGGGTTCTGAAAACATAAAACACAAAACGGGTGAGCTAAAGGAGCTCAGTGAGTGCAAATAAAATTTCAATAAAATAACATCATGTATAGATAGCAAATTCTAAAGTTCACGCAGAAATCATGCTTCTAAAACTGATGTAAAACTGTAAACGATTTCTAACATCATATGCTATTGAAATCTTGCCAAGCGGGTTTTATCTACATCTTTGGAAAACTATATTCAGAATTTGTATAACATAATAACTGCTGTGTGCATATAAATGCATAAATGCTATCGGTAAATCGAAAACTAGTAAAATCCTCGCTCGGCCATTTTCTTTCTAAACTGTACCAATGGTAACCCTAAAGCTCTATACCCACGCAGCGCCTCAACTAGCACCGCACACGTGAGTAAGTCACGGGGCACCTCAACTAGCAGCACCCACAGTGACATCTCAAGACATCTCACTGGCTATGCAGCAGAATCCTACATCGCATGCATATAGCGAGATAATACCCCGCACACATAGAGCACTCACATGACTCGACATCCTGACTTCTCGGAGTTAGTGACACACTCGCAAGACCTGCCTATGTGCACGGGATATACCGGCCAGGTCTAATATAATTATCACCACTATAATCTGAGAGTACCAATGGCCTTAAAAACGAATGCTGAAATTTTAAAACTGTTTCTCAATTCGAACATATAATGGCATGTCTATGAATATATATCAAGATCATAAATCATGGTTATGCATCGAAAGCTCATAAAACATGCATATTCATTATGCGAAAACATAATAAACAAAAAGTAAAAGAAATGGCAGATTTCTACTCACAACCGCTCCGCGCTCAATTTCGATCCCGATTTCTGCTCCCGTTAATGCTCTCGATTATTTTCACCTACGCGCCATTAATGCCATTTAGAACCAAATCAAATACTAGAATCTTATTTAACTACTAAATGCCCTAATTGGCATACAAAGTCCGGATGTAAACTACTTCCCGATTTTAGTTACGGAGCCATAATCGAAACTAACTCACCATCCAGCGCCCTGAAAATTATTGAACACCTTATAACTTAGTTGGACATAATTGCCCTTCACCTTTCCAACATGGACAATTATGTCCCATTTTCTTCATTTTTGGTTCTTCCATCAACCATATACATTCAATTCACAATATGCACCACTTCCACACAACAATTCAATTAAAACACCACTCAATTCCTAACTTCCCTAAAGTGGCAGAATTTCACCCTAGGTTCCAACACATTCCTTTTCTCAATTTCTTGTTCCAATTACAACAAAATCATGCCAATTTCATTCTAAAGCCCTAATTACAACCAATTGAAATCTCTACAACAAAATCACCAAAAACCCTAATTCTCACCTTGCCAATTTCTTCAAATTGATGACTCCTTCAAGCTCCACACTAGAATTCAACTCAATCTAAGCCAAGAATACACATAAGAACATCAATTAAAGCATTCTTCAAATCTCACTTATTAAACTCATAAAAGATGCTTTTCTTACCTCTTTTTCTTAAATTTCCACTAATAGAGACTTCAATTGAGCTTAGGGATTGGTTTGTAACCTTATTTTGGCTTGATTACACATGAAAAATCATGAAAACAAAACTTGAAAGGTCACTATAGCAGCGCCCCTTTCCAAGCTCGAATTTTCTCTCTTTTGCTCTAAGTGTTTGCTTTTGATCTTCTTCAAAATTCTACACACTTCCAACATATTTATAGTCCTCCCTCAATTTACCATTTTGCCCTTCAACTTTCTCAAAATTACTAATTTTCCATTAGTTAAAAACTAATTATGTAATTAGTTCATTTGTAACTATCTAGTTAGAATAGTTTAAAGAACTAACTAGAACTTCCAAGTTGGCAATCCATAAGATTTCTTCTAATTGGTCCATTCTCTAATATATGGATTATGTTTCTCAACAAAGGCTTGTTCCATTCATAACCCTTAAATGGAAATTCATGTAGTAAATTAGGATTTCCTTTTCTAAGCCAATAGAGAAAAATTCCAAAAATATTCTAGGGTCGTCCGGCGCACCGATCGAGTGTGAAATTACCAAATTAGGTCTAATATCTCTCACGTGCACTATAAAGGAAATATTTCTAATAGGGTTAAAATCGAGTAACCCTACGGTGTCTTATTGCTCTATACCGAAATCTAGGCGCCAATACTACTAATAGGGATTGGATATTACACTATGCATTGATTATCGAGAGCTAAATAAAGTCACTATACGCAACAAGTACTCACTCCATTGCATTGATGATTTATTTGATCAGTTACAGGGTGCAAAGATTTTCTTAAAGATCAATCTACGATCAGGGTATCATCAGTTAAAGATCAAAGATACTGATGTGTCTAAAACTGCATTCAAAACTCGATATAGGCATTATGAGTTTTTAGTAATGTCATTTGGGTTGACTAATGCTCCAGCTGCATTCATGGACCTTATGAATAGAGTATTTCATCCCTATCTTGATCGATTTGTTATAGTTTTTATTGATGATATTCTTGTATATTCACGGAGTACAGAGGAGCATGCAGAGCATTTGAGGATAGTGTTATAGATTTTAAGGAATAAACAGTTGTATGCTAAGTTCAGCAAATGTCAATTTTGGCTAGATAAAGTTACATTTTTAGGCCATGTGATCTCAACAGATGGAATTTATGTGGATCCTCAGAAAATTAAAGCTGTGGTAAATTGGGAGCGACCAGCTAGTGTGACAAAAATTAGAAGTTTTCTTGGTCTAGCAGGTTATTATCGGAGATTTGTTAAAGACTTCTCTAAAATTGCTGCACCGCTTATAAAGTTGACTAGGAAAAATGTAAAGTTTGTGTTGATAGATGAATGTGAACGTAGTTTCCAAGAGCTTAAAAAGAGATTGACTTCAACTCATGTTCTTACTCTTTTATCTGACACCAAAGGATTTATAATTTATAATGATGCTTCTAGACATGGATTAGGTTGTGTATTGATGCAGTATGGTAAGGTGATAGCTTATGCTTCTAGGCAACTTAAGAAGCATGAGTTGAATTATCCAACTCATGATTTAGAATTGACAGCAGTAGTATTCGCCTTGAAGATTTGAAGATATTATCTATATGGCGTTACATGTCAAATCTTCACTAATCATAAAAGTTTAAAGTATTTGTTCACACAGAAGGATCTGGATATAAGACAACAGAGATAGTTAGAGCTAATAAAATATTATGATTGTACGATTGATTATCATCCAGGTAAGGCGAATGTGGTAATAGATGCATTCAGCAAGAAGTCTTCTAGCTCTATAGCTTATTTGAAAGTGACTTATCTTCCATTGTTAGTTTAGTTAAGGTCTATGGGGGTTGAATTATCTATAGATGAGTCTAGAGTCCT
The DNA here is from genome assembly GCA_946807835.1 of Ailanthus altissimus. Taxonomy (NCBI): domain Eukaryota; kingdom Viridiplantae; phylum Streptophyta; class Magnoliopsida; order Sapindales; family Simaroubaceae; genus Ailanthus; species Ailanthus altissimus. Next base: position 14,474,850 of record OX327697.1, on the reverse strand, counting down.
TCTAGCATATTTTTAAGTTAGGCCTATGTTGATTGATCAAATTCAAGAGATGCAAGATCAGGATCCTAATTTATTTAAACTTAAGAAAGACGTCAGGAATGGAATACGAACTGAGTTAACATTGAAAGCTGATGGAACATTAGTTATGGGTAATAAATAGGCTTTGTGTTTCGAATAACTCAGAGTTAAAGAAGCAAATTTTAGAAGAAGCTCACAGCTCAGCTTATACTATGCATCCTGGCAGCACTAAAATGTATCGTACTCTGAGAGAACATTATTGCTAGCAAGGTATGAAAAGAGAGATTGCAGAGTTTGTATCTCACTGCCTGATTTGTCAACAGTTTAAGGCAGAACATCAGAGGCCAGCAAGATTATCTCAACCACTTCCAGTTCCTGAATAGAAGTGGGAACATATCACCATAGAATTTGTTGTTGGGCTTTCACGTACTCGAAGCGATCATGATAATATTTGGGTGATTGTTGATCGACTTACAAAGTCTGCTCATTTTCTGCTTTATAAGATTTCATACTCATTAGATAGGCTAGCTCATTTGTATGTGAGTGAAATTTTACGGTTACATTGGACTCCAGTGTCTATCATATCAGATAGAGGCCTTCGATTCACTTCTAGATTTTGGCATAGCTTATAGAAGACCTTAGGCACCAAGATAAACTTTAGTACAACTTTTCATTCTCAGACAAATGAGCAGTCGGAGAAAACTATACAAATATTAGAGGATATGCTCAGTGCTTATATGTTGCAGCTTAAGGGTAATTGGGATGATTATTTACCATTGATGGAGTTTGCATATAATAATAGTTATCAGTCTAGCATTTAGATAACGTCGTATGAGGCTTTATACGGAAGCAAATGTAGAACTCCGATTTGCTGGGATGAGGTTGGAGAAAGAAAATTGTTGGGTCCAGAGATTATCCAAGCCATTAGTAAGAAGATCAATATTATCAGAGATAGACTCAAGGCAGCTCAAGACAAATAGAAGAGTTATATAGATAAACACCGTAGACAGCTTGAGTTTGCAGTTGGAGACAGAGTCTTCTTATGGATCTCACCATGGAATGGTGTACTTTGTTTTGGGAAACAGGGAAAATTAAGTTCTAGATATATTGGGCCATATGAGATTATAGAAAGGGTTGGTGTGGTTGCGTACCGCTTAGCATTACCACCTGATTTGTCACGCATTCATGATGTGTTTCATGTTTCTATGTTGCGGAAGTATATACCTGACCCTTCTCACATTCTAGATACTCAGCCAGTTTAGTTGATGACAGACTTGACTTATAAAGAGGAACCTATTCAGATGATGGACTATCGCCAGCAAGGACTATGTAATAAGACTGATTCGCTAGTTAAAATTTTATGGAGGAATCATGCAGTGGAAGAGGCTACATGGAAACAAGAGGATCAGATGAGAGTTCAGTATCCTCATTTGTTTCAGAGAGGTACATGAATTTCGAGTACAAAATTTTTACAAGGGGGGAGGAATTGTAATACACGTGTGTGCTATAAAAATTGATTGGTGGCAAAAAAAAAGAAGGAAAAAGAGCAAGCGGTGGCTGTTATATACATATATAATGGTTTTTTCTTACTTTATTGAAATAGAAGCAAATAGAAACAAGAAAAGAAGAAGCAAAAATTGGAAGAGAAAATGAAAAAAAGAAGAAAAAAAAAGAAAAAAAAAAGGAAGAAAAGAAGCCAAGAAGAAAGAAGTAAAGAAAAAGAGAAAGAGAAAGAGAAAGAGAAGAAGGAAAAAAAAAGAGTCGAGAAAAAAAGAAGAAAAAGAAAAAAGAAAAATAAATAGAAAATTTTAGGAAATCAGTTTGGGTAGTTAGATTTATACCCAATATTTCAGGGGGTAATAGTTTTACGATGTTAGAATATTTATATTTTAATATTTATAATACGTATTGGCACTAATGATGTAATTTTACACCCTATGATATAGGAGGTGTGCCGATAGCGGATAGATCTCAGAATCTAGACCCAGTTAAGGATTAGCGCACTTTTGTGAGTGGATAACTATATATATTTTATATGTTTTTAATACAGTCGTCTATGATTAAATTATGCGTTATCAGATTTAATCATAATTTATTTTAGACAGATAAATATTTATGCTATTTAGTATATTAAAACATATTTTAGAATTTATTATAGTATAATTTATGATTACGTTCAATACAGAAATATTTATTTTAGAACAATTGTGCTTTCATGATATTATATAATAGTAGTTTTTGAACCACCAAATGCGTACCCTCCCCTTTAGTGTAGTTACTTTGCGCATGCGTTAGACCAGTTTACTTGGCCCGAGCGATGCAGCATTCTGCCGAGTTAGACCAGCTCAGATCCCCCGTATTATAAATATTTATATTTTAATATTTATAATACGTATTGGCACTAATGATGTATTTTTACACCCTATAATATAGGAGGTGTGCCGATAGCGGATAGATCTCAGAATCTAGACCCAGATAAAGATTAGCGCACTTTTGTGAGTGGATAACTATATATATTTTATATGTTTTTAATACAGTCGTCTATGATTAAATTATGCGTTATCAGATTTAATCATGATTTATTTTAGACAGATAAATATTTATGCTATTTAGTATATTAAAAAATATTTTAGAATTTATTATAGTATAATTTATGATTACTTTCAATACAGAAATATTTATTTTAGAACAATTGTGCTTTCATGATATTATATAGTAGTAGTTTTTGAACCACCAAATGCGTACCCTCCCCTTTAGTGTAGTTACTCTGCGCATGCGTTAGACAAGTTTACTTGGCCCGAGCGATGCAGCATTCTGCCGAGTTAGACCAGCTCAGATCCCCGGCTCAGCCTGTGCGTGAATTTTTCGTCAGGTTAGACTAGTTTTTTCTCGGATACAAGTTTGGTGTGATTTTCAGTATATATGTAGTATATGTTTCCAGAGCTATGTTACAAATATTCAGCTTGATAATAGATTTTATGATAGTTTGCGCTTTCAGATTTTCAAATCCCCAGTACTATGTCATGATTTTAGTTTTAGCAAAGATTTTATAACAGCTCATACTTTCAGTACAAGTTTATTGATTACTTAGTATACAGTTTCATGATTATTTTATCTTACAGATTTATACGTGTACAATACATATAAAGTATATAATATTTTCTAATTATGTTCACTCACTAAGCCACAAGCTCATCCTTTTTCCTATTTTCCCTAGTTTTTCCAGGTGGTCACAGGAATTCGTGCAATGTGATACAGTCATCACATTTTGAGGTTGGCCCACGACACGCATAGCTGCATAAGTGTCTCAATCTATGTATTTTTATATCTTTTTATATATTAGAGTACACGTGTACACGTTTTGTTAAGGCAAGTAGCCTCATTGTATCATATGTATGAGTAAAAAGTATGTTAGTAAAAGTATCGCAGGATCCGCCTCGATTCTTGAGGAGGGCTTGGGTCGGGTCCTGTCAAATACGCCCACCAAACTCTCCCAAACTTAGTCATCTGCTAGTTCTCAAGTAAAGAAAAAATAAAAACTAAAAAAATAAATAAAAGTAACATGTCGAGTATGAGTGATTTTAAACCTATGGTGCATGCATGTGGGTTTGTGTCTATCATTCAAATATAGCATATGTATCACATACATATATGCGCAGTGGATGAGCTGAATATAAATTACTCAATGGTAAATACAAATAAACTTTTATATATTATCTCATAAATGTAAAATACTTCAAGATTGAGAGATAGTACCTTGTCAAGCCTTTGGTATAAGGTCGAACCGGAGTACCCGCGTTGAAGAAACTCGTTCACAATTTTAATTCCTCAACACGGAGAGCTTGGAGAAGCTAGAATAGCAGCTTTTCCAGGAAATGATTCAACTCTTAAATCCTTGTTTCTACCTTGTAGTATGGGTGACCAAAGTGGAAAAAATGTGTTTTTGTGCTCTCAACACTTGAAAGAATTTTCTAAAACTTAGCAAAATTCACTTCTCTCTCTCCCCTTATCTCTTTGGCTGAATTTTTCTTGATTAATTGAGCAACATATTGCTATTTTATTTATTTATTATTTTTCTTCCATTTTCTCACCTAATGGCATCCATTATCTAGGTCAATGTTTGCCATTACTGTTTTGTTTATTATTTTTTACAATAAACTAAATGAAAACAAAACAAAATGAAAAATCATTTAAATGAACTTGGCCTAAATCTAGGCCAAATGAGAAAATACTTTCTCATTATTAAGAAATATCTTAAGGCCTACCATTAACAAGTGCCACCGATTTATTCTTATTATATCATTTAATTAATATTAACAAATGATTTAATCACATTAAATCATAGTAGAAATACATGCCAATTTAAATTAAAAAATAAATTATTTGATTTCAATTTAAATAATAATATCATATATTATTATTATTATTTTATTCAATAAATATTTTAATGAATAAAATAATGATATTATTTGTCTAACAAATAAGGTTATTTTGGTAATTTTCAAATCAAACAATAATTGGTCAACAATGTGCCATATGTCAATATCCCATTAGTCAATAACTAATTGTTAACTAATTGATGTACTTAAGTCTTGACACGTGCACGACCGGAGGGAGACCGAAGTAAATGTGCTGGAATTTTTTGGATCGAATTATTCAATCCAGTACGCTACCCCAGTGCACAGTGAGTACACTTTATATTGTGAGACTCTCTAGGTCCACTCCCGATTTTTCAAACAGAATTATTCTGTGAGTCTGAGATCGATACCCCACGCACACGTCATGGTATTACAAATCGATGCAGTAGACTATATAAGTTGAGGTTATAGCGCATATGTATAATCATTCTGCCAATAATATCCTGGAAGAGCGAGGATATAGATCACTACCGTTAAATCCTTATGTGCTCATCCATGAACTTATCTCCAGACACATATCTTGATGAACAATATATGCAAACACGTTTGTAATATTGTTTAACCCTGTGGGAACTCTTTCTTGGGTTTGTTACTTATGGCCATAAGAATTTCTAAGATACATTCTCTGAACATCTAGATATATACTCATCCATGTGAGCTGACGAATCTCATATCTATACACACCAAATTCCATAAGTATCAGACCATACCCAGCGACACCCAGCGGTCACACCATGAAAGGTTTGTGACATGCGTAGAACCAAAGTATAATGGATCACTTACAATCCCACCGTGGTACTCGGGTCAAAGGACCACATATACTACTCAACTCGAGATGACCGTCCATTAACGGCTTCATGGGATGTCTATTGGGGTCCTCGTTGAGTTTGTTCAGTATTCAGTCCTCACTGAACACCTGTATGCTATACGAACTTCCAGTAAGCCCATGGTCAACTAAGACAACCATCTAGACCATCTAGGTATAGTATACACTAGTCTATGTAAAATGATTCCACCGATAGACCTTCATCGGTGAATTAAGACCAGGATAATAACATTTCTTAGCACCTATTGAAACTCTTGCAACTATGTTATTACTAATATATTCTTAGGTCTTTGTACCATCACAGACAAGATTTTAACTCTTAGACTTCACTGATTAATATAAATGCTAACTTTTTAGCACCTATAGTTTTCAGTGATGTTAACTCTTAGCATTGATGTAAGCTTCTTTAGACCAAATCTGAACCCTTTCAGATCATATAATATTTGCAGCATCACAAGCATTGAACCATTCAATAATAGTATTTAGCGATTTAATAAATAATGAACTGTATAAATATTATAAAATAAAATATTCATATAATAATGGGATGACACGTGAGCACAAATCCCAACATCGAGTTGGTCAATGATTAATAATTTGTCTTAAATATTACATCTTAAATACAATTCTTTGGAAATCTAAAATAAAAATTTAACATGTCAACTCTTGTACTTGTTTTTTCCATATGCAATCAACTTGGTGTATGCGTGCATAGTTATAATCATTAGTCAAAAGCACCTAGATCAGTTTATGCATTCAAGTCAAGAAATTTGTCTATATATTTTTATTTAATTGACACTCTACAAGCTTGTTTTTCATATCACTCTCCATTAATGTAGGTACACACATAATTAAAAATCAATTAGGTCTTTATTTAACTTGTAATGTGAGGCTTAAGGTGAAGGTGTGATAAAAGGATTTTATTTTTAGCTTAATTCACACCATAAATGCACTAGGACTTATCTAAGCCTTAAAATTTTCTCCCATATTTTGTTCTTGATTTCCTTTATTGATTTTGGCTTAATACTTCTTTTTGCTAGAGCTATAGGTATTTTTAGAGAAAAATAAAAGTACATAAAATTATTTAGATTGCTTACCAAGAAGCGCTTGATTTAACGTCATCAGTTTAACATCTTACTTACTCATTGAGGTTTGGACAAGTTGATGAAGGATTTTTGTGATCAAGCTCTCCTCCTTAATAATGCTTCAGCCATTGACCATTCACCTTGAATGTTCTCTTAGATGACTCTTCTTCTACCTCGATGGCTCTATAAGATACACTTTGGTGACTCGAAATGATCTGAACCGCCTTGATTTCAACTTATCTGGAAATAGCTTGAGCTAAGAATTAAACAATAGCACCCGTTGTCCTAGTTCAAATGATTGTTGTACAATCTTCTTATCATGCTATCTTTTCCTCTTCTCTTTGTACAGTTTGGCATTCTCATATGCTTAAATAAAAAACTCATTCATCTTGTTAAGTTGTATTATTTGTTTCTAACCCAGTGCTTGTAATTCAAAATCCAATACTCTAATGGCCCAATAAGAGTTATGCTATAACTTGACAAGAAGATGACATGCCTTATCAAATACCAATTGAAATGAAGACATTTTGAAAGGGATTTGTAAATGGTGCAATAAGCCTAAAGCGCATCATCTAAATATATCGCCTAGTCTTTTCTACTCGATTTCACTGTCTTTTTGAAGATCTGCTTTACTTCTCTATTTGAAACTTCTATTTGTCCACTAGTTTACAAATGATAATATGTAACGATCTTGTGAGTGATCTTATATTTTTCCAAGAGGGTTGTAAAGTACTTGTCACTAATAATGGCTCTCAAGATGCCCAACCGAGCGAAAATATTCTTTCTCAAGAATTTTAAGATAACTTTTGCATTGTTTGTTAGCATAATATACTACTATTAGAATGTATAAGTTGTAATATGATGAAATAAATAGTCTTATGACGTCTATATCCAAAATTTTAAGGAACTCTACTTTTAAAATATTCTATAGGGGCATATCATGTCTCTTATAAATATTTTTCACTCGCTAGCATCTGTCACATCTTGAAACAAAGAAATGTGCTCCTTTGAATAGAGAAGGCCAATATGAACTAAATTATAGTACCTTGGTTGTCGACATTTCTCCTTCGAAGTGACCACCATATTTAACAAAATACATTGTTTGAGTATGTCTTCAATTTCTTCTTTTGGAATGTACCTTTGTTGTGATGTACTAAAGTGCACGTACACGCTATCGTAAACAATTAATAAAGCGTAAGTAGACTATTGTTCCCACTCGAATTTATTGTTATTGTTATGCTAAGTACTTAAATTGTGTCTTCTTATTTTTATTCAAATGAATGAAAATCAAAAGATAAATAATCTAATCTAAATAAATAGAAAACTAACAATCAAAATAGTACTAGAGGTGACAAGATATAATCACCAATAATAAATAAAACCTAGGATTACAACTATCTCTCAATACTTTACTTGAACTAATTTATCTTTTCTTAAGTTAATCTATCAATATGAATTGTTGGCTAGATCTCTAATATCATCACAAACCTCTATTTTTGGTCGAGTGATTATATCTTACCTTAACAATTATCTATATGTCTATGATAATCAGATAAGAATAAGATTCATTATTAATTGATCTATTACTACCATATATGTCATATAAGTATATATTTATCTCATATAAAACTTCAATCATATATTGAGTTCAAAGTTGTAACCCTAGATATAAAAATTAGCTCATAATGAAATAAAGATTTATAAAGCTTCTTAAGAAAAAACATCATAAAAACTATTGAAACTATAAAGACAAAAACTTGAAGAGATAAAACTAATTTTGCTACAATATTCAATCTTCTAGTCTTCTTAATCCTCTAAACGTTGTTATTTCTCTCTCTAAAAAGTTGTTTCTCTCTTCTGTTTCTCTTTTTCTTCTCTTCTTCTTGGTTCTCCATTCTTGAAATAGGCTAATTGATCTTCTATTTATAAGTTTTCTTAGTCTTCAAATTAGGGTAAAATATCAAATATAAGTGAGACTAGGATTTTTGTTTTCTGTACTAAGCACAGACACTGTTTTAAGAGTATTTTTCACGAGTATTGTTCATGTGATACTGTTCAGAGCTGCAGCCTTGGCTTTTGGGCGTTGTAGCACTAAGAATACTAAATTTGGTGGTGCTGGTGTTATAGCAAAATTACTATGGCAATCAACTACAGATTTGATATTTTGCCTTGTTTTCTTTGGGTTTTTTTTTATCCAAAATAGCTTCGTTAATTTTAAACCTACAAAATAACAATAAAGCATATAAAACCCTAAATTCATTCTTAAAATAAATAAATGTAAGTCTACAAAGCCTAAATAACATGTATAAAATACTTCTATCAATCTTCGAATCATTTGATGGCGCATTACTTGAATAAGAATGGCTCATCCTAGTAATACTTGACATCATGTAAGAACTTCTTCTTTTACCAAAAATTTAAATTAGGAGGCAGAATTGCATTTACCAAGTAGTTGACGTAATTGGCGTACCATGGTGTACTTTGGTGGTTAAGTGCCAATAGCTATTCGTTTGGGAAGGTCTCATTTATAACCATCTTATCTTTACCTTGTTCTCTTTCTTCCAGATGAGAAAGATGATCTTTAACTTGGTTTTCTATGCCTTCTCTATCTCAGATCTCTAGATCAAATTTTTACAGCAATAGAATCTTTCTGATTAACCTTGATTTTGCATCCTTCTTTGTAATTAGGTACCTAATGGCAGAGTGGTCAGTTGAATACTATTACCTTAACCCCAATGAGATAAGAGTGAAATTTATTAAAAGCAAATACAAATCTAATAGCTATTTTCTTTGTGGTCGTGTAATTTACCTGTGCATTATTTAAGGTCATACTGGCATAGTAGTTGGTATGGAAGACTTCATCTTTGCGTTGGCCTAAAACTACTTCCACTATAATGTCACTAACATCACACTTTAGTTCGAATCTAATCTATAACTATTATGGGAGTTGAAATTAGTTTCTTCTTTAATACTTCAAAAAGCTTTCATGTAATCATCATCAAATTTGAACTATATATGTTTCTCCAATAAATTACAAAGAGATTTGGAGATCTTGGAAAAGTCATTGATGAAATTTTTGTAGAAGCCTACATGTTCAAGAAAACTCCAAACACCCTTGACATTTATAGGTGGTGGCCATCTTTCGATTGTCTTAATCTTTGCACAGTCGACTTTAATCCCTTTGGATAAGATACAATAGACAAGAACACTCTTTTTTTTTTACCATAAAGTGACATTTTTCACAATTCAGAACCAAGTTGGTGTCCTCACATCTTTTCAGTACAAATGTAAATTTTTTAGGCATAGATCAAAGGAATCTCCAAAAACTAAGAAGTCATCCATAAAGACTTCAAGGAATCAATCTACTATATCATAAAAGAACGCCATCATACATCTTTGAAAAGTGGCAAATGCATTCCAAAGCTTAAATGACATTTTCTGGAAAGCAAAGGTCCTATATAGACATGTGAACATCGTCTTTTCTTGATCTTCTAGGGCTATAGCAATCTAATTATATCTAGAATATCAATCTAGAAAACAATAATATTCATGTTCAGCAAGCTTATTGAGCATTTAATCAATAAATGGTAATGGGAAGTGATCTTTGCGAGTGGCTTTATTTAGCTTCTTGTAATCCATCCATGTTCGTCATCTTATTACCGCTCTTGTAAGAATTAGCTCATAGTTCTCATTGGCTACATTTGTTATACCTTTTACATTTGGCACACATTAGATTGGATTACTTACAAGCTATCTGAGATTGGTATATAATCCCTACGTCTAGCTATTTGATAATCTTCTTTTTTTCACCACCTCTTTTATGATAGGATTTAGTTGACACTGTTGTTCTACTAAGGGTCTCTTATACTTTCTTAATACTTTGAGTAGCTTTTCTTCCTATGTATTATCAAGGGCAGCTAATATAATTACAAGAATAGTAGAGGAATTACCTAAGAATGCATACCGCATATGGCTTAGCAGAGGTTTGAGCTCCAACGATGGTGGTTCCTCAATTGATAGCTTAGCACAAGGTTCTGCACTTATCGATTGCTTTAATGATTCAAACCTTGCTTTGGCTCTATCATATCAAGGAGAGGCATTCAAGACCTTCGAACATTTTATGGCTTCCATTTATTCCATAATTATCTCCATTAATGGCTATATCTTCTAGTGAGTCATAAATTGAATTCTTTGTTAAAACCTCATGGACTTCACTATCTACCACATCAATACTAAAACAGTCTTCAACTTCGTTTAGGAATTTCATGGCTTTGAAGACATTCAATGTTACTTCTTGGTCTTGAACCTTTATTATCAGCTCTTTTTTCTACACACTATCCTTCCTATAGCTAAAAATAGTTTCCTGAGGATAATTGAGATATCACATTCCTTCTCTACATCAAGCACAATAAAATCTTCAAGAAATATAAATTTGTCAACTTTTACCAGCACATCTTCAAATTAAACCCCTTAGATAAGTGGGTGTTAAATCTGTTAGTTGTAATATGACATTGGTTGGCTTAGCTTCTCCCAAACTCATCTTCTTATATATTGATAGCAGCCTCAAATTTATATTGCCTTCCAAGTTATATAGAGCTCTACTAAAGAATTGGTTTCTAATAGTACATGGAATGGTGAAGCTCCTTGGATCCTTAAGTTTGAAGGTACTTTCTTTGGTAAAAATAGCACTGCACTCCTCTATCAAAGTTACTATTTTTAAATCTCTTAGTATTTTTTTCTTTCATAAAATATTCTTCATAAACCTCACATAACTTAGTATCTGCTCTTAGGCAAAAGTGAAAGGTTATTGGTATACAGCTTCTTGAGTATTTCTAAAAAATTGAAAACTGCTTATCAAATTCTTATTTCTGAAGATGTTGGGGGAAATGGCGGTAGGGGAAATGCAGTGGTGGATAGTACAGGCTTGAGTTACTTTTCTACACCACTTCTTCTTTCTTTCCTACAACTTTCTCTTTTTCTGCTATCTACTTATTATGTTTAATAAGGTTCTTCTTTGGTAGAGATTTTTTAATAGCATTTGGTAACTCTTTCCCCCTTCTCGAGTTGATTTTCTTGCAATGTCCTTTATCTCCCTTTAGATTGACTTCTGTATTACTTGGCAAAGATCCTTGTGAATGACTCTATTCATAGATATGGCTAGTTGGCCCACTTGAGTTTTTAAAGTCCATAATAAAGTTCTTAGCTTTAAAGGAGATTTGATTGACTTTGTAAGAGCGCATATGTCTACTTCATGTACAATATAAACATCTCTTTTAAAGCTAGTTTCTTTTCATGTAGATGTGTGGATAGAAAGAAAATCCAAGAGAATTCATAGGCTTCAATGTTTGTCCCAGATTGTTGCTCCATGAGAAATTTGGATGGTTCATTAACCATGAATTGTAGGAATTTAAGTTAGGGTTGTTTTGTTGTATATTAAAGTTTCCTACATATTGTGTTGTTTCAAGGCACTAGCCATTTTTATAGTTCTCTCTATAAAAATCATAGGTGACTGATTGACTCTTTATAACATTTACTCCAATAGCCTCAAACTTCCTTAATAGCATGTTGACTTATGTAGCTAATGAATTAAACGCCTCCACATTATAAACATATGCAATTTTTCTTGGGTGACTCTTTTAAATGTACATTGGTAACTGTTGGAAGCCATCTCCTCTAATAAGTCATAAGCTTCATTAGTGGATTTATTCATCAAAGCACCACCTGCTGTAGCATCATTAATCATTTTTAAGCATCCTACTAATCCATTGTAAAAAGTTTGAACTAACAACCACTTTGGAACCCTATGGTGTAGACACTTTATTAGCAAATCTTTAAAATTTTCCTAAGCTTTATATAGGGACTCTGAATCGTACTACACAAAAAGATGTGACGTCATTTCTCATCTTTATTGTTTTGGCTGGTGGAAAGCATTTGGCTAAAAATTTATGGATTAAATCATCCCATATTGCAATAGATCTTGATGGTATAGACATTAGCCAACTCTTTGCCTTGTCCCTAATTGAAAAAGAAAGAAGCCTCAATCTTATTGCATCATCTAAAACTCCGTTATACTTGAATATATCACTTTGTTTTTAGGAAATTTGCGATATGCTTGTTCGAGTCATTATTCACTAGTCCATTAAATTGCACTAAATCCTTTAGCATCTAAATTTTGCTCAGCTTGATTTCAAAGTTATTGGCATCGATTGTAGGTCTCTGAATACATGAGTGAATTTCATCAACAAGTGGGACTATATACTCCTACAATGACCTTTGTTCTTTAACTTGAATCTGATTATCCATGATGTTTAGTTGATGGAAGGCTTGATTCCACTCTTGACAAACTTCTTAAAGTTCTTTCGATCTTTGCATCAAAAGCAACTAAGTCAAGAGTTTATAATGTTGCATAAATAGCTGAGGAGTCACTACAAAACAAAACAAAAACAAATGGTCTAAATTAAGAATATAATAGGTTGGTATTAATATTAATAAAATAAATAAATAATTCCCTGGCAACAATGGAAAAAACTTATTATAAAATATGTAACATAATTGTAAACAAGTAATATAATAAAAGTAGACTATCGTTCTTATAAAGAATTATTATTTTAATTGATAAGTACTAAAATTGTGCCCTCCTACCATTATGTAAATAATTAAGAATTAAAACAAACTACTCTTAAACACCTAATTGAAAAGAAAATATTGCAAAGATAACTGAGGATAGCAAGTATAGAATTACCAATAATAAATAAGTTTAAGATTAAAAATATCCCTAGATATTTTACTTAAATCTAATAATCTTCTCTCAATTTACTCCATCAATGTGAATTATTGACTAATAACCCTATTGTTTGATTAAAATGCAAGTGCACTATCGTAATAAATAAAAAAGAGTTAAAAAAGTACCGTTCCTAAGAGAAATTTTTATTATATTCTTGCTAAATACTAAAACTGTGTCTTCTTACTTTTATCCAGACAACTAAATAAAGAAAAAATAATTTAATCTAATCTAAGCAAATAGAAAATAAGAAAGAGATAATTAAGTTAACAAGTATGAATCACCAATATCAGATAAAACCTATAACTACAACTATCTCTCAATACTTTACTTAAACCAAGTAATCTTTTCTTAATTTAATCTCTCAGTATAAATTGTTGGCTAAGAATCTTAATACCTTCACTAGCCTCTCCAGATGGTCAAGTGAATATATCTTATCCTAACAATTACCTATATTCCTATCGTAATCAGATAAGGACAAAAATTTATTAAGAACAAGTCTTTTTAAAACATATATGTCATCTGAGTATATGTCTATCTTATATGAAACTTATAATTATTATACTATGATCATATATCAATTTATCTAAGGCTACACATATAAATCCCTCTTTCAAATTCTTCATGATTCCTATAACAATCTAATTATTGGCCAAATAAATAGAAAGCATTAAGTACAAATAAACTAAACAATTTTGATGTTGAGTTCATAAAATAAAAAAAGAAACTAAATTCAATTATATATCGAATTCAAAGTTGTAATCCTAAAAATAAAAACTTAGTTCATGATGACAAATAGAGTTCTAGAGTATACATCAATCATCATCATGAAGAAAAACAATCTATAACAGTTAAAGAGGATAGAAGAAAAAATATAGTGCTCTAAAATCTTCATCTTCTTTCTCTTGTTATGCTGTAGAAGCTCGTTCTTCAATCTCTAAACTCTGAATAACTTGTTCTATTTGTTATGTCTCTTATTTTGGCTTATAAAGTATCTAATTATAGGTTTAAAGCTTCTAATTATGGTATCCTTCGCGTCAAAGACAAGTCAAAAAAATTTTAATTTTAATTACGTTAAATATTATAATTTCAAATCCACTTAAATTTTATAATTATAATACCAATTACATTAAATGTTATAAGTTCGATTCCGATTCAAATTTCAATTTCAATTCCATTAAATTTCATAATTGCAATTCCAATTACATTACATTTTAGAATTTCAATCCTAATTCTAATTTTAATTACATTAAATATCATCATTTTAATTTCAATTCTATTAAATTTATAATTCCAATTTTAATCTAATTTCAATTCTATTAAATTTTATAATATCAATTTCAATTACATTAAATTTTATTTAAAAAAAGAAAAATTATTAAGTTTTAAACAATTTAATTTTGAAAAAATTTAGATTTTTTTCGAAAACTTTATAAACTCGACCTGACTTGATTGGGATAAAAAAATATGTGCCAATCAATCTCAAATTTATTCCCATTCCTGAAATGACCTAAACTTTTCTACACAAGTCAGATTGGAAATGGAAATTTTGCCCCACCCCTAGGCATTTGGGCTTATGTGAAACTTTATATTGTTAAGTGAGAGTTAAGGTCCTAATAAGAACTCGTTTGTTAACTCCTATATTTTTTATAGTGTGCTGCGTGTGGGGTAAGAGTATATATTTAATTTATATTATACACTGCATATATGTAATATATGCAATAGAATATAAATCAAACATCTCATTACACTAATGATATATTAGGTAACTCACTCTTGAATCGTGTTATAGCGTAGTTCTAGTCAAGGACTTAATAGGATCCTATGAGCTAGAATGTTAGCCTTCTAATCTCGGCTGAAATTTAATAAAAGCAACATTTGCTTTATCTTTTGTTTCTCAACACCCTTAATATATAATTTGCTCACAATTTTCTTACCTTCAATTTGAAGAACTCGAATTCAATTTATAGGCATGGATGCCTCACATTCGGCCAATAAATAGAGGATTAGTGGGCAAGCATGATAATGCAAAAAATATTTGCACTGTCATGCTTCTTTAAAAAGATGAATAATCACTTCAATAGGTGTTGGTCGAATTTGAACCAAATTAGTGGCAAAATTACTTTGGCTTTGCAGCCAACTAATGCTTAAAGACAAGAATGATAAACCAAGCTTTCATTTGATAAATAAATGGTCAAATGAAAAGCAATTTGGTGGCCTTCTTTCTTATACAAACTTGTCACTTCTTGGTTAAAAACAAAAGATTTTGCCATGCATTATTAATTTGAAGTTTGCCACCACTTGTTATAAAGCCGAAAATGATTTATATATTAGCAACATTTACAATTAATAATATTAGCCAATATTAGCAATTCAAATGAGCCAATAAAATCATGTCATGTGTCATGTCATTGCCAATTAATGGCATGACATGTGGCATTCAAGAAAAATGATAAAGTGGTAAGTTTCACTTGTCGAGATTCCAGCCTTAACACTTAAATCTTATCATCTTTCCAAAAGACACTAAAATAATTTTTGACTTCTCTGAAAACTTCCAGATCAAATTATTCAATCCGTTGCGCTGCCTAAGTGCACAACAAGTACACTTCATATAGTGAGACTCTTTAGGTTTATACCATTTTGTCTTACAGAACTCTTTCGTAAGTTCAATAATGATGCCCCACTCACACATTATGAAAATAACAAAACATCATGTTGAACCATACAAGTTGTTGTTAATAAATATTCGTATAATCCCTCCGTCATTTATATCCTGAAAGAGCGGAAACATAGATCATCACCATCAAGTCTCCAAATGCTCAACTCTAGAACTTATCTCCAAATTTGTATTCCTATAAGCAATATCTGTAAGCACGTTTACGATATTATTTTTGACACAGGAAACACTTTTCTCAGGTGACTTACTTATGGCCATAAGATTTTTTGGAACACAATCTTGGAGCATCTGGATATACAACTTACCCATATGAGCTGACAGATCTATATATGCACACACTGAACTCTATGAGCATCGAACTATACCTAGTGACACCCAGCGATCAGATCATAAAAGCTCTCTGACATGTGTGGAACCTAAGTATAATGGATCACGCACAAGTCCACCGTGGCGCTCAGGTACAAAGACCACGAATACTACTCAACTGGAAAGGATCTTTTATTGATGGCTTTATGGGATGTCTATTGGATATCAAAATTAAGCATGTTCAGTTTTCAATCCTCACTGAATACCTACATGTCTATATGAGCTTCCACTAAGCTCATGATTTGCTATAACTAACTATCTGGATCATCTAAATATAAATATACGCCGATCTCCATTAAATAAAGTTTTCACTAACAGACCCGCATTGGTGAAAATAGATTAAAAATATAATGTTCTAGAACATACTTGTATAATGACATTTTTAGCATTATTTGCAACCCTTTGCAACTATGTTATTTCTAGTTTACCCTTGGGTCTTTGTCCCATTTCAAGCAAGGCTCTAACTCTTTAAATTTTATTGATACTTATAATTTGCTGACTCTTAGCAGTTATATTTCTCAAAGTAACTAACTCTTAGTACTGGTCTAAACTCCTTTGAATTAGATCTGAACTTCTTTAGATCATATAGTGTTTGAAATATTACAAGCATCTTACCATATATAAAATATAATTAACGATTTAATAAAATATTAACTACATAAATAAAAACTATTTATACAAAATGGGATAGCATATAAGTATAAATCCCAACAACTTTATCCTCTTAACAAAACAAAAACAAGCATTTGAGAGTTTATCCCAATGATTAACACATGTTAGAGTGCATTTAGTGATGTTAGGATAGTATACTAATTTCATTTTTATAGTATAAGTTTTCTTCCCTTTTATGGGGTCTATACTTTCTCTGTAGAGTCTATCTCCAAGCCTGCGTTAATGTGAAAGTGAGATCTTATCTCAATTATTTTTTAGTTATATAAGTAGATTTCTCGTATAATATCAATAATTAAAGAAAAACTAATTTGGTCTAGAGTTTATATGAAATGGCCTTTCTAACTTTTGTCTAATTATGAAATAGATGTCGATCCCATTTTTTATTGGGAAAACACCACTCGACTGAAAAGTAATTAACTTATTTTTATTACTTAATTTTTATATTCACACAATCATGCATAATGTAAAATATGTAAATGTAAGGATATAAAGTTACTCATTAATATAATATAAATATCAATAATAGTATGCTTGCATAGTTTGTAATCTAATTAATGTAGCATCTAATATTGATTGGTATGGTATAGTATAACTATCACATTTATAAAAATTAAAAAATCAATAATTATTTGACAAGTGATAGTTATTGAATTATAATATATATATTAAAATACAAATTTTATATTCAAATTATATAAGTCTAGCACTACTTTATAAATATATCGTTATTGTTGTTGTTATAAGACTATCTAGTAAAAAGTTTTACACATTTTAAACCAATAATATTATATTTATATCGTTGTGATATATAAATTTATATTATAATTGATGTAGCATATAATATATCCAATATTATTGGTATCTTATAACTAAAACATTAATCAGAATCAAAAAGTTAACAAGTATATAATAAGTGATAGACTTTTTTTTTAAAATAAATATTTTATTATAAAAATCAATAAATGCAGAGTCTAAGATGGAGCATCCTTCATTCAGATAATAGGCTTTATTGGCAAAATTCAAATTTAAATTTTTTTAATAAATTTAAAATTTATCTTATTTTTTTAAACCAAGTCACATTCAAATTTAAACCTTGGTCAGACCAAATTTGAGTTTAAGTCTGAATTTTTTTAATATTTAAATTAAATTAAATTTTTTAAAATATTTATTTTATAAAATAATTATTAAATTTATATATTTTTTAAAAATTAAAAATTTTAAAAATAAATAAATAAATAAAATCTGAACCGGAGTTAAGTTTTCACAAAAGTCTGAATTCGACTTTTTCGAAAAAGAGAATTTGGATCAGAATAAAAATTAATTTGTTAAGCTGAATTCCAATCCAAATCTGGTTCGGGTTAAATTGCCATACCTAGGCTCTACCACTAAAAAAATAATTTTTGGTTGGGATATATTTCATATTACAGTATATTTCATTGCCCAATATAACAATTAGAATGAGATTCACAAATAATCTATAACGATACACTTTTGAAAGGAGCCAATGAGATTTTGTTGAAGCTAATGGAGGAATTTTCTGCGCACTGGAGGACTAATCGAACTCAATGCAAAAAATTCCACTTTCTTTGACCCTCCACTACCGTTTTCGGACCTTCTTCCTGGTATGGTAATGAGAAATTTGCAGAAAATATTCTAATACCAAATATTTTTTAGAAAATACTAGTAATAGACCTATTAGTGAGTGACATATATTGAGATACAATCTAACATTACTCATTTTAAATTGTTTACTCTTATTATCACCATCACTTATTCGTTAATCTTAATAATATATAAACCAAAGATAAAAACCTTTAACTTTAATTTGTAAAATTAATACGATTTTATTTACTCCACAAGATACCTAGATCATCCCCATCCTTTTATTACTTGACACAGTAGTTATAAATTAAAAATTACAGTACCTTAATCTCCCTCAATCTCTCAAACAATGGCTGTGCACATATAAGACTTTGAAATCCTAAATGAGCAAAATCCTTCAGTCAAGCAAATCCGAAACTGCTGTCTTCCTAAATGCATCAACCTGAACCACTTGTGCAGCCAAAGCTTTATTTGGAAATATATTATCTGCTTTCATCCTGTCCCTTATTCCATAAGCCAGAGTCTTGGCATTTATATATGCTTGGACTAAAGTTTGGAATTGCCTGAACCGAGCCACATAACCGACCTGCCTCATCCTATGGAACATTTTTTCAGTATTGTGGACATCACCCCGCTTTGCATATTGATCCATGATGACCATATAAGAATTGAACATTGGCTTCATTTGGTTCTGCTGTGCTGCCTTCTGGAGAAGAGAGTCAGACTTCTCAACCTCTCCTGCTTCGACATAGAGCTTCACAAGTGCATCCCAAGTCAATGGCCCAATACGGCAACCACTATCTGCCATCTGCTTGACCAACTCTTTCCCTTCAGCGAGCATCTTATGGTTTGCATATACCTTCAAGAGTGCAGTATACTGATTTGAAGAGAGTTTCTTGCCTGCTTTCAACATTTTATTAAAAACTGCCTTTGCTTCCTCAATTTTCTTCAGCTTTCCCCAAGCTTCAATGGCAGCCAGGCACTCATCATACCGAGGATTGGATTCACAGACCTTCCAAATTCTCTCCACTTGATCAGCCTTGCCAAGATCTGCATAAAGAGGAAGCAAAACCTGGCATGCCCAACGGTGCTCTTTTAAGTTGCCTCCTTCCATCTCTTTTAGAAGAGTCTCGGCTTTTTCTTTGAGCCCACCAGAGACATAGTGCTTAGCCATAATGGCTTTTGTCTTGATGTCAGGTTCAACGCCTTCAGCCTTCATTGTATCAACAATTTGATCCATCCCAGTTACATCATTGGATCGACCTTTAACGTCTATTAAGATTTTGTAAGTAAAAAGAGAGGGCTTCGCATTTTCTTTCTCCATTAATAATAAGACATCAGTTATTTTCTTTTTGTCAACCACCTTATAGAGGTAAAGCAGCTGGTTGCAAGCAAATGATGTAACTGGAAATTCTAGGTCTTTCATTTTGTTGAAAACTTCTGCTTTCTTCACATTTTTGGCAGCTACACAGTTGGCCAACAAGGTCCGGTAGACTACCTCCCCTCTGAAAGATGCAGGGAGATCTTCTGAATATAGCTTTCTGCCTTCTCAAGGCTACGTACCTTGGCAATTAAATCAACATGAGAAGCATAATCCCTCTCGACGAAGTCAAGCTGCTTATTTGTCTCCAACCATTCAGAGAGCTGAGATATAATTATCAACACAAATATGAAGCGAGATCAAAACAATGTCTTTCCCAAAAAAACCAGAATCAGAAGATGAGGACACACATAAACAGATGCTGTGCTCCTAGATAACATCAATAAACATTAGCAGCTATATATGTTTAGTGCCATAACGTAATTCAAAAAAGTTGACAATGATCACAAGCTTATATTTTCTTAAGTCCAACCATAAATTCGAAAAATCAAAGTCAAAGGAGCCTAAATCAGGGCACTCCAATCATTTTCAAGAAGATTAAGGAGAGACTATCAACCATCTTGAACAAATCATCAGAATTCAGTGACCATTCAACTTGTCTCCTTTCCTGAAGTCTAAAGAGTTGGATAGCAAGCAATTGGAACTGGAAATAAGTCCAATTAAAGCAAATTAAACTGATAAAACTACTCTTTATAACGCTTACTAGTTTTTCCAGTAAAAAAGCAACACAAAATGAAATTTTTGTTCTGTTTCTAAGAAGACAAAACTGAAAGTACATTGGAGGGGAAAAAGGAAAAGATGTTTCGTGAAAGAACGGCAAAAGAGAATTATCTGCAGAACACGAACAAGAAGTAGAAATATTAGACAGTGAATGAAACAGACAATAAATGCAAAGAAAACAGATGCGACACAAAAGTAAATAATTCTCAAGGATACAATGGATGGGATAGAAGAGTAACTTTAGAAGTTTTGAGTGAAAGTCCTCGGAATTTTATTATTCAAAAATGTAAGAACTCTTCTAATATTAAGTAGGAGGGTGTTTGGGCTGGTTCATCTTCTTCTTCTCCTATTGTGCCTATTACAGGTATTATGGTTGGATCATCTGCTTCAATGAGGTGGAATTTTATTTCTCTTTGATATTGAATGATAGAGAAGTTCTTCTAAGTGGTAACTGACTATGTCCCTTATTGTTAAAGGGAGGATGTCAGGATATGATGGGTGCTTATTCATGTAAATCTTTTTACAACTTTTTGGTGAATGATTCTATGGTTCTTTATTTGAATCAGCAAGTATGAAATGGAAGGCTAAGGTGCCTAGCAAGGTTCAAATTGTAGCCTTGCTTAGCATCACTCAGTAAACTTGAGATGTGATTGAAGAAGACCAACATCTTTTCCTTATCCCCAGATTTGTGAGTGATGTGTAAGTTGAAGACTTAAAATATCGATCACCTATTCCTCCAATGCTCTATGGCATTAAAGTTTTGTCAAGTTGTTTTGGGCTGCTGGGATTTCTTGGGTGATTCTAGGCTCCTGTTTTTCAATGTTTGTAGCATATTTTTATGCTCTTGTAGAAATTAACAAGTTAAGGGTATTGTGGAACTGTTTTGTCATGGCAATGTTTTGGGTGATTTGGCTGGAGAGTGACAGAAGGACTTTCGAAGATGCTAAAGAGCAAGGGTGTGATTTCCTCTCTTGGGTGTCTATGGGCATTGATTTCTAAAGTGTTTTTAGATGATTCCCTTTTTTATTCAACAAAACCAGGAAGCATGATTAACTGAGGTCACTGTTTTGAGTGTAGCTTCCTTCTGGCAACTACTAGCCCACTCTTTTGTAATTTCTTATTGAATCAAGGACTAACTCACCTGAAACCACCAATTTCTTCTATATCAATTTTAAAGAACCCTCCTCCTCCTCTAAAACAAAAGAAAAGAGGAAATAAAAAGATGAGCATGCACACCCACAAACATAAACAAAGCAAAAGGGAAAAGTAAACAAAATGGTCGCATGCTTTATCAATTTACAAACACAAAAGTTTCAATTATAATATAGATTATGCCATCACCTGTTGACTAAGATTAACATAGTTATCTAAAGAAACAAATTTTCCATATCAATGCAAGCACTATACGACAGTCACCTATACAGTCTAATTATTTACAAAATCTCATGGATTGCTTCACTCTCAAATAAGAATGTGACAAATTAGTGACACGTTTTGCAGCATAATATTTGTATTATTGAATAAGGCAAACAATAGAATATGTCTTGCTTTTATAATGTTGTTCTGCAACCAAATTAGACATTCCTTAGAGTGCTCATTTATATAGGGGTGGACATCCTCGGTTTGGTTCAGTTTTTGGGGTAAACTGAAAACCGAACCAAGATGGTCGGTTTTCGAAAAATGAAACCGAAAACCGAACCGGTTGAAGGGAGAACTGAACCAAACCGGTTCAATTCTCAGTTTGAACATTAGGCTTTGGATAGGCTCAAATTAGACTCGCTTTCGGTTTGGTTCTCGGTTCCATTCCATTCCTAAGGTGCCACGAGTGTTTTCTTTCATTTTTTTTTAAATGATTCAGTTTTCGGTTTGGTTCTCAGTTCGAAGTCCGAAACCGAAAACCGAACCGAATTTTTTATTTTTTAAAATATCAAACCGAATTGGCCAAGACAGTCCAGTTCGGTTTGTCAGGTTTTTGCCCACCCCTAATTTTATACATAATGTTTAATATGTGCGTGTGTTTGTGTATTGCAAAAGAAGAAAAAATCTTGAATCCAATATGTAAAACATATTAAACAGAAGAAACATAATAAAAATCACATGAAATCCCAAGTGTTTGTGTACCGAGCACCTTATAAAAAAAACCACATAATCCATACACAGGGTGAAAAATCATGTTATTTAATATTGAACCCATACAAATCAAATTTGAGTAATGGCCAGAAACAGAAGAATATTAACAGATGATATGAAGATCCAACCGCAATGTAATAACTGCAGAGGAAACTTTCAGCACAAAATGTAAATGAGATGTATAATGTGGATTGTAAATGTCTCTCTCTATATGTTTCTACATAAATGCATATGCAATATGGAAGCATAAACAGATGACTATTTCAGTAACAGAGCATTGATAAAAAACTGACAGTACTAGGTAAACTAAATACTGAAATTCATGGGAAAATAGTGGCAAAGCACCTGTAAGGCCCTCCCATACATTCTACGCCTACGAAGATGGAGCATGGCTGCCAAGATCTCAGCACGTCCCAAATCGTTCCCTTCTTCTGCATATTTTTCAAGAGCACTACTGACAGACAGACCTGGTGCATCAATGATGGCTTTGAACAATTTTGAGAAACTCTTCTTCTTTGGTGTTATTTTTTCACCTAAATCAGCCTCTATCTCTAACAATTCCAGCTCATTTTGGGCAGGATCTCCAATACTGTCATCATCATCAGAGAGTTCTGATGCAGAAATTAATTTGTCTTCATTTTCATTCTCGACAATATTCTCTTGCATTGCATCAGTACTAGCACATGTTTCAAGTTCAGAAAACCCTTCTTCCAAGTCATCTTCCTCTCCACTGCTTTTTGCACCAACTTGAGAGGAGAGGCCACGTTGCATAATGAAGAAATTTGAAAAAGCATTTGACAAGTGGTAAAATCTCAATAAAGGTAGACCTCTATCAGAAACTGCTTGAGGAGACTGGAGAATACCAGCCTTGCCTTCTACACTATTACATGATATTTCTAATTTAGAGCAGCAAGCACAAGCAGTTCCAAGGAAAAATTCTTGACTCCTACAATCAGAGGGGAAAATGGCAATAATTCAGCTCATCTTTTACCAATAATAATTGAGGTCATGCCGGTTGTTATATGGATCATGGAGGTCAGCATCTGCAGTTCATTATATCTAATAAAATTATAGTCGGAGAAAACTTTGTGAAGTCAATGTTATAGGGTGGCTGCGATGAAGGCAAAGATTCTTGTCTCCTGTTTCTAGAAACATCCATCATTTTACCATTTCTATTTTCGGCCTAAATGATTATATTTTATATAATTTCACTTCGACATTTGCACGGGACAAACATATTAGGGCAACTCATCTTTCTCATTATCTTCTCAAAACAAAATCGTATGAATCACCAAAGCATACCCATCTAGCAAATACAATGCACCACCATTTCAAGTTCTTTATTTCCAAAACAGAAAAACAAGAACAAAAAGTTAACAGTATATGCCAAGAAATGTCTTAAATACATAATAAAACAACAAATAGAAACCAACTATTACGAGTTTAATCTCCAAGAAATAACACGCAAGAAAATGAAAGTATACATTTTCAGAATATAAAACAATGAACTGAAAGCACTCCACTCAAACCAGACCAACAAAACTACATAGCATGTTTCAGTTGAATCAATTAACTTCCACAACTGAAAATCAAATATACAAGAGGAGAAAGAGCCTTACTTGAAAGGA
The DNA here is from genome assembly GCA_946807835.1 of Ailanthus altissimus. Lineage (NCBI taxonomy): Eukaryota > Viridiplantae > Streptophyta > Magnoliopsida > Sapindales > Simaroubaceae > Ailanthus > Ailanthus altissimus. Next base: position 14,450,546 of record OX327697.1, on the reverse strand, counting down.
TTAGAAGCTCGACGGAGTGCCCACATGGTGAAATGAAAAAGAAAGGAGGGGCAACGATGAGGAAATGACAAAACCCTAGTTTTAACGGGCATACGCATAGAGCGAGAAAGAGAGTGAGGTGATCTTAAACCCTAAAAGCTCCAAAGCGACGTCTTTGACCTGGGCTGGGCTCTGGAGTAAGAACTACGAAGAGCTATTGTTTCATTAGTATAATAAATTATTCCCCCGTAGTTTCTTTAATTTCAATAATTTGCTTGGAGGTTGGAATTTTACTTGCTTAAACGGTCGTGTAAAGTGTTTGCAATTCATTTTAATAAAGTGAAAATCTTAAATTAGATTGAGAAAATGCCTCTCATTCTCTCGAATCAAATCATTCGACTCAGTTTATTATTTTAGTGTTCAATAAGTATATTTTATATTGTGAGACTCTTTAAGTTTACGTTCATTTGTCTTACAGAACTCTTTTGTAAGTCCGTGAACGATACCCACACACATATTATAAATATTACAGAACAACATGTTGAACCATACAAGCTAAGGTCTATATCCATATAATCCTTTCGTCATCTATATTCTGAAAGAGTAAAAATATAGATCATCATCATCAAATCTCTATACATTTAATTGTGAAATTATCTCCATATTCGTATTTTGTAAAAAATATCTGCAAACTCTTTTGTGATTTTTTTGAACCCTACAGAAAACTCTTTTTTGGGGTTTTAGCTTATGGCTACAAGATTTTCTGAAAATACTATATCGGAGCATCAAGATATACAACTTACATATATGAGCTGATAGATCTTACATCTACGCATACGATACCTCATGAGCATCGTACCATACCCAATAACACCTAAAGGTCAGACCATGGAAAGTCTCTAACATGGATGGAATCAAAGTATGATGGATCACTCACAAGCCTATTGTAGCACTAAGGTCAAAGGACCACAAATACTACTCAACTTGAGAATGTCCTTCATTAATGGCTTTATAGGATGTCTATTAAAGGTCCTCGTGAGTCTATTCAATATCCAATCCTTACTATATACCTGCATGCCTATTGTCACGTCCCACATCGAATAGAAAATTGGGTGGGTCTTGGGTATATAAGGGTGGGTATGCCGCATTACCTAACAAGCTAGTCTTTTGGGTCAATGGCAAGAGCCCAGCCCGTGACAAGTCTTATCAGAGTAAACTCAAATTCTCATTCGTATGTGGGCCCTCAAAATCGCCCCAATAGAGATTGCCACATGGGATGTGGGTCCCTTATGCCACTAAGAGATGGGCAATACAGGCCAAATGGGCCCTAAAAATCCTGTGTCTTGAGCTCCAATGGAGATTGCCACGTGGGTAGTGTGTCCCCTATCCTCGGGGGGATGGGCAATACGGGCCAAATTGGTAATTGAGTTTGGGCCATACCGTGACGAGGGCGTCACATGATTGGGTGGGGGAGAATATCACATCCCACATCGAATAGAAAATTGGGTGGATCTTGGGTATATAAAGGTGGGTATGCAGCATTACCTAACAGGCTAGTCTTTTAGGTCAATGACAAGCGCCCAGCCTGTGACACTATACAAATCTTCCGCTAAGCCTATGGTCTGCTAAGACTAATTATCCGAACAAACAGATTTAGACATATATTAATCCGAAAGGAATACCATTCAACCCGTGTCGACAATCATAGATCACAAATGATATATTTGAAAACATTACTGTGCAATGACATTTCTTAACATCATTTGTACTCCTTGCAACTATGCCATTATTATAATATTCTTAAGTCTTTGTCCTAGTTCAAACAAGATTTTAACTCTTAGAATTATTAACTCTTAGCGTTGATTTAAACTCCTTTAGATCAGATCTAAACTCCTTTAGATCTATAATGTTTAAAAAATAATAAGTTTAGTACCATATAATTAATTATTAATGATTTATTTGAAATGTTCTTTGTATAAATATTCATACAATAATTTGAATGGCATATAAGCACTAACTTTAACAACTCCTACTTGCTCTAGTGTCATTCACGATGATATCTTATACTTATAATCTCTACATGTTTCTCAAATACCTTAGGAGTTAAGGCCTTAGTGAGTGGGTCTACTATATTATTTATAGAATCTACTATACAAACTATTACATCTCATCTAGCTAAAATTTCTCTAATTATATGGTACTTCATTTTCACATGCTTAGACTTCTGGTATGCCATTTGCTCCCTGAATTGATCAATTGCCCTGTTATTGTCGCAAAATAATATAATAGGATCTATTGAACTTGGGACTATTCTAAACTCTGTAATAAATTTGAGTATCTGCATTGCTTCCTTTACAACTTCTAAAGCCGCAATGTATTCTACTTCTATAGTAGAATCAGTTGTGGATGCTTGCTTGACATTCTTCCAACTAACTATGGCACCAGCGAGAAGAAATACATATCTAGATGTAAACTTTTTATCATCCAAATTAGATTGGAAGTCTTAGTCATTGTATCCTCTTACTTGTAAGTCACTCTCCACATAAATCAGAAATTTATCTTTTATACCCTTAATGTATTTCAGGATATATTTCACGGTCATCCATTGGTTGCTACCTAGATTAGACTAATACTGCCTCGTAACACTTACAGTCATACTAATGTCAGGTTTTATACATAATATGGCATACATTAAGCTACCTACAGTTGATGCATATGGTATATTAGACATTTTAACTCTTTCATCTTCATTTTGAGGACAAATCCTTCTAGAAAGATGAATGTCATGTTTGAAAGGTATATTAACTATTTTATACATTTCAAGAACACTTTCTATATATAAAGATTGAGAGAGCCCTATCAACTTCTTAGCTCTATCTATATGAAGCTCTATACCTAGTAAATTGGAAGCCTCTCCCAATTCTTTTATGGAGAAATTCTTACTCAAATGACTTTTGACTGATTGTAACATACCAAAATTATTTTTGATAATCAGTATATTTTCCATATAAAAAACAAGTAAGATAATTATACTCTCACTAACCTTTCTGTACACACACGCATCCTCTTTATTTTTTATAAAACCAAACCCTTTGATTATTTCATCAAAATAAAGATTCTAACTTTGTAAAGCCTACTTAAGTCCATAAATGGACTTCTTTAGTCTGCACACTAGATTAGAAGTCAGGTTGGATGTAAAACCTTCAAGTTGCTTTATGAATATCTTTCTTTAAAATATCATTCAAGGAATTCCTCTTTACATCCACCTTCAAGATCTCAAAATTATAGTATGTAGTAATAGCCAATAGATTTTGAATCAACTTTAGTATGATTATCGGTGAAAAAGTTTCCTCATAGTTATTTATAGATCGCTAAATATAATCTTTTACAACTAGTCGAGCTTTGAAGGTCTCTAACTTCCCATCAGACCCACTCTTTCACTTGTAAACCAATTTACAATCAATAGAAACAATTCCTTCAAAAAACTCAATCAAGTACCAAATTTGGTTATTGTTGTGTGTTTTCTATAACACAAATTAGCGCAAGTGCACGTTGTCGCAACAAGTAATATATGATGAGAAAAGTGTCGATTCCACAGAGAATGATTTATCTTTTCTAGTTTAAGTACTGAAATGGTGTCTTTCTACTATTATCCAGAAAATAATTTAATGTATGAGATTAAACTACTCAAGTAAAAGAACAACTTAATTATGCTAAGTGATAAACTAAATTACCAACAAGTTAAATTCAATATGAGAAATCCTAGGATTACAAACTATCCCTTATTATGCAAATAAATTCAGCAGAATCTCTTTTAGGTCTATTGGTTCTCAACTTGATATATTGACCAAAACACTTAACACATCACAAGCCTTTTTTGCAGGTCAAGCGAATATATTCTATCCAATCAAATATCTATATGTCTATGATAAATAAATTGAACAAAATTCATTAAGCACAAGTTTATGAGCCATACATTCCTTATGAGTATATGTCTATCTCATATGAAACTCAAGTGTACTACACTATGATCATGCATCAATATGCTTAAGACTGAATACCTAAATGCCTTTGTCAAGTTTATTTAAGCATTTCTAGATCAATTTAACTACTGGCCAAGTAATCAAATAGCATTAAGCACAAGCACAATGAATATATCAAAAGCTGAATTAATACCATAAAAAAGAGAGCTAAAATCAATCACATCATGAGTTCAAGAATGTAATCCTATATTAATGAAATTAGCTCATCATTAAACTACAAAATCTTGAAGATAATTCCATCAATACATGTAAACTAAACATCTTACAACAAGTAAAGAATCAAAGCAAAGAAGACATCCCTGTCAAATGTCTTTGAAGTTGAAGCTTGTTTTCCTCCTCTTTGATTTCTCCAAACTTAGAAGTTAGGTGTTTCTTTGTGTTTCCAGCTGCTGTCCCAGTTGGAGTCTCTCCTTCAACATGTAAGTTTTGAGCAAATATATAGGTAAGAGCACGAAATTAAGGCGCACTTAGGGTTGCTTTTGGGTTTTCTGATTTTCAGCATCCTGTCAACTTTTGCTGTCCAGGTCCCAGTGCAGCGGCATTGAGATTCGATGCCGCGGCGCTCACTTTCTGTAATTGGCGCCGCGGCGCTGAAATCCAATGCTGCGGCGCTGCACTGTAGCAAAACAGTGGTACTGTAGCAACAGTACCTCCATTTGTATTTTTATCTCTAATGCTCCCATTTGCGTCCGTTTTCTAGTATTTTTGCTCCGATAATGCTTAAACCTATAAAACAACATTAATATGCATAAATAGCTAAATTATTGAGATAAATTGAACAAATATCAAGTTAAGAAGATAAAATAGTTTATACAATTACGCCTTATCAGTTATCATGCATAGAGTCAATTTTTAATTTCATGACTTCTTGCCATTTTTTTGAATCGATGTCCAACATTACCACATTATAAATCAAAGGATCTTTTTCTTCAACTAGGAAAACCTCAAGGTCATCTTCAAGTATCATTTTTAGATATAGCATTTACATCCCTTCTGACCTGCGTGGAAGGTGTGTCAAATGTATTTCACACGATTGAGCTTAAGGTTTCATCATCGGTTCATAACTTTCTGGATTGACTTCATCAAATTCAATCCTTTTACAATCTCCACGATTCATGAGAAATTGTTTCTCTAGAAAAGTGGCATTTCAAGCAACAAATACATTTCTTTCCTTTAGATCATAGAACTAATATCCTATAGAATGTTTGAGATATCTAATGAACTGATACTAGTATCCCATGGGTGTAAGTTTGTCATGTTGTGTAACTTTTATATAAGCAGGACAACCCAAAATCTTAACATACTTAAGACTCAGTTTCCTCTCAATCCATATCTTATACGGAGTAGTAGAAAAAACTTTTGATAAAACTATATTCAATAAATGAGCAGTGGTTTTTAGAGTATAACCCTATAAATATTTTAGAAGATTAGTAAATCTCATCATCGATCGGATCATATTTAATAAAGTTCAATTTCTCCTCTCTAAAACATCATTATGTTGAGGATTACCTAAAGGACCATACTATACAAGAATGCTATTCATCTTCAAATAATCCATGAATTCACTGCTCATGTATTCGCCACCTCAATCTAATTGAAGACATTTAATATACATACCAGTTTGTTTCTTTACCTTTTGCTAAAATTACTTAAACATTTCAAAGGTTTCTGACTTGTGTCTCATTAGAAATACATGTTTTTATCATGACAAACCATTGCTAAAGATGACAAAGTATCAAAATTCACTTATAATAGTGTGATTCATTGGACCTATACATCACTATGTACTAGTTTCAATAAATCAGTGACTAGGTGTCCAACAACTAGAAATAGAGATTTGGTTGTCTTCCATTGAATACAAGATTCACAAACGAATAGGAACTATCTGACCATCCTTAACCAGACGTGCTAGACGTCTCACACCAATATGACCTAATCACATATGTCATAATTTTACATTATTCAAAGTTTCTAAACTACTACTAATATTTACCTATTAATTCAAGACATTTACTATTGTATTTAAAATATAATGGCCATTCACCAACTGACATTCAGGTAATAAAACATTATCTGCATCATATAAGTACAAGAAACAATTTTGAATAAATACCTGGCAACCTTCAGTGTCTAACACAAGAAGGGATATAATGTTTTTGATAATGTTTGTCACAAAATAACATTTATAAAATATAATAGATCTACCACAAGGGAGAAATAACTCAAAATGTCCAACAACTTCGACCTATAGAAAATCTTTATTTCCATCATGAATTAGTATTTCTCTACCCTACAGCTATTTAATTTCCTTTAGACCCTGAGAGATTTTTCTTGATTATGGCAAGGTACTTAGGATAGGTATGCTTCCAATGTCTGTCCTTACCGCGATGGAAATATTTTCCTTTGCCTTTTTTCTTTTCCTGTGACTTGGATATTATATGTCTTTGAAGACCAACATGTGGTGTTTGTTTCTCTTTCTTTTTACCTTTAAATTTCCTAGAAGTCTTTGGATTAGAAGATTAAGAATACTCTAAACATAAAAGGCTGCACCCATTTATTTATGTCCTCATAAGTTGTCTTCAATATATTGTATAGCTTAGTATATATGGGAGTCGGCCCTTGCATGTTAGAGTTTATTATGAACTATACAAAAGACCCTGACAGAGATTAGAGAATCATACTATTCTCCAAGTTATTATTTAAAGATATATCCATAATCTCTAATTGGACTACCTTCAGCCAACTCGAACTGAAAGAGTGTCTTAAATATCTTGTACAAATCAACCTATGGTCCATCTCCAAACAGCTCCTTTAAATGGAGTATAATACTTCTTTCACTATTTATGTGTACATGCTCCCTTCGAAGTTTAATGACATTGAGGTGAGGTTGCATGATTTAACTTTCAGATCATCATCAATACATTTCTAATAATTCAATAACTCTTTCGAAGAGGTAGTATCAAAAATACCTTTGGGTATCTTCTAATCAATCACATATCTAAGCTTCTCTAAATCCATAATAATTTTAAGATTCATCAACTAGTCAAAGTAATTCTCGACACCCTTTAATTGAAGTGCATGAAGTATGCAAACTAACAAATTGTTCAAAGTCACCTTATCTTTACAAAACAAAAGTAAGAGATGTTAGCAGAAACATTGCAAATTCGTTAATTGATAATGCTTTAGATCATAGATATAACACCCTCTTACTGCTTGACATATTCCCTTTAACCTCTAAAACAGAAAAATAAAATTTTAAACACTTTAAACGTTACAGTGAGAAGTAGACCTAATCAGCTTTCTACTCCTATCCCACGCTTGAGTAATATTGGCCATTGTAAAATCCAAAAGGCGGACAACTCTTATCAATTACATCCTATGCAACTCTTAGCACTAATTATAAGCATACTTTATCCTCATGCTCTAGTAATATTAAGTAAATATGTTCAAAATCAATTTGTCAATGATCAAATATAAGTTACTAATACTACTCTTACGCTTTAGCAATATTGGATAATATTTTCACTTATATTTGCCTTATCTCATGTTTATTTGGCATAGTCTAAATCATACCGACCAATCCCTCGAGCTTTAGTAATATTGAGAAGGATTGAGGTGATTCATCTAATACCGTATTAACAAGATGAATCATATATAACATTATTTTATAATGAAATATATTTCAGTATGATTAAGAGAGATTTTATGCTTTATCTGCATTTTATGAGGATTTGATTCGTAATCAAAAATTTATTTTACACAAGCAAAACTAACCCACACCAGTAGGGCTCCCAAATGGTTAATAGTGCAAACAAATAATTTGTAGTTTATATTACAATAATATAACATTTAAAATTGCAGAAATTAGACATCACATGCAATAGAATACAAAATGAAGTAAACTATTTTTAACACCACAATATTATAACTAAGAATGCCCCAGCATTAAACTACTTTAATGCCCTGCATCTAAAGTTCCAACACCCTAACATTCAACTGCTTGAATGCTCTAGCATGACAACTTGCTAACGCCCGAACATTATCACATAACGCTCCAGCGTGCAAATGCCAACGCCCTAGCATTTGTAAGGAAAAATGCCTCAATGTGACACACTTCACAGTTGCAGCGTTATCACATAACAACTCTATGGTGACTAGCCGATACTGTAGCAGTCTTACCTACAAATAGCAACATGAACGCTTCAGTGTTACATGTCTAACTCATTAGTGTTAAACATACAACGCCCTAATGTTCGCTTGACAATGACCTAGTTTTGCACTTCCAACACTTGAAAATGCAGAACTCACCATTCCTAGACATTCCACATAGCTCAAACACAATCCATAAATCTAGAAAAGCAAACAAACACGTTATAATACCATTGTTTGAGTGCATCTAAGCGCATGCATCATATAGTGTGCTTATTGATTAATTTATTAATGCATGTCTAAAAAGCATTTGTGTAGCAGGATAGTTATACAATTAATAATCAAACATACTCAGAATCAAATCAAAATAGTATGAGAATCTAAAACATATTCTTAAAGAAATTCCATGAACAATTAAAATCGGAGCTCACACCGAAATGATCCCACGAATAATTCTATTCCTTCAATGGCTAGTGGAATTAAAGAATCTAGAATGAAAACTTTGTTATTAATTTTTAATAGTGATTCGGACTTGTTAAGCCCTTGAATCATGTTTTTCTCTTCTTTTACAAAATATATTTTTTGAACTTAAATGAAACTTTTCCAAACTTTAACTTATATGCATGGCTAAAATAAGGACGTATGTGAAACATTTGCAAAGTTTATATTCTCTCATTCTTTGCATGCTTGCCCCTTGTCAAATATACATCTCATGCATGGGCCAAGTATTATTTATGCATTAACATGCATATACCAAGTGTCATACATTAATAGGCCATATATGCCACTTGTCAAAAATCTTTTGTGATATTGTTTAGCCCTTTGAAAAATTATTTTTTGGGATTTTACTTATGGTTATAAGACTTCCTGAAATACAATCTCGGAGCATCAAGATATAGACCTCGCCCATGTGAGCTGACAAATCTTTTATCTACGCACACTGGACTCTATGAGCATTAGACCATACCTAACGACACCTAGAGGTTAGATTGTGAAAGATCTTTAACATTTGTAGAATTAAAGCATGGTGGATTACTCATAAGCCTATCGTGCCACTCATGTTAAAGGACCACGAATACTATTCAACTCAAAATAACCTTCATTTAACGGCTCTATGAGATTTTTATTAGAGGTCCTTGTAAGTCTGTTCAGTACCTAGTCAATGAATACATGCATACCTATATAAGCTTCCTCTAAGACCACGGTCTGCTAAGATTAACCGTCTAAATAATCCAAATATAGATATACATTAATCCCAAAGGAATACCGATTTACCCATGTTAGCAACTATAGTTCAAGAATGATATATTGAGAATATTGCTGTGCAATGACATTTCTAAGCACCATTTGTAACTATGTTATTACTATAGTATTCCCGGGTCTTTGTCGTAGTTCAGACCATATTCTAACTCTTAGAATTGTTAACTTTTAGCATTGACTTAAACTCCTTTAGATCATATCTAAACTCCTTTAGATCTACAATGTTTGAAAAATAACAAGCTTAGTATTATATAATTAATTATTAATGATTATTTGAAATATTCATTACATAAATATTAAATAAATAAATATTCAAATAATAATTTAAATAGTACATAAGCATTAATTTCAACACTTTGCATTTCAACCGGTGGTAGCACCCTATGATACTAGTACTAAACTATTTAAGAACATTGAGTATAGTGATAATCAGATCTGTTTTGCTCTTATAATTTGTAGTCTCATGTATTTGATTGATAATACTAGGCTTAATATAGCATTTGCTATATGGACACCAAGTAAATATACTCATAATCTGGGGAAAGAGCATTGGAGTGCCTTAGATAGACTTGCAAAGTATTTGAAGGAACTATGAATTATGAATTCACATATAGTTGATCACAACCTATGTTAGAAAGTTATTGTGATGTAAATTGAATTTCTGAATCCAATGAAGTTAAGTCTACTAATAGATTTGTGTTCGCCTTGGGTAAAGGTGCTATATGTTGAAAATATACTAAACAGACATATATAGCTTGATTTACTACAGAGTCAAAGTTGATAGTTTTAGAAAAGGCTTCTTCTGAAATTGAGTGGTTGTGAACACTTATAATTGATCTTCCCATTAACTCTCACCCTCCTACATCAATTTCAATTCATTGTGTTTATTTAGCTACAATAGCTAAAGCAAAGAGTAAAATCTATAATGAAAAAAGTTGACTTATACATTTAAGACATGGTATAATTAAGTAGTTGCTAGAATCTAGGTAATGAGCCTAGATTTTGTGAGGTCAGAATTCATTTTAGTCGATCTTCTAACAAAACCACTAAATAAAATGTTAGTGGAACATATGTTGAGGGGGATGAGACTTCTGCCTAAAGTATAAGGTAAGAGTGATGGTAACCCCACCTATATGATTGGAGATCTCATGAAGTAGGTTCATAAGGGTAAGAACAAGTCACTTGTTTATTTGTTATACTACTGACTATATATTAAGAGTCATTTTTTAAGGCTATATGGTATTTCTGTACTATAAAAGAATGATTATTTTATTCTTAATAAACTCCATAGCCCAATATTGTATGGTGATGTGTTGTACTGTGACCACATTTAGAGTATCTCCTATGTGAGTGTGGAATTGGGTCAGTTTTTATAAGAGCTAGACTGGTATATCTAGAGCACTTATGAAACCAAGATGGCACAAGGCCATTAAAGTACCACACTGCTGGATATAAATAACTTATTAGAGAGTCTGATGTGAACATTACCCTCTATTTTACAATAAATGAATGAAGGTTGATAGAAACCTAGTTTCACTTAGCTCATATAAAGTATGATTACTTGTTCAATGGATAATTCATAACTTGGAAAAGCACCAATTCATATGCATGGAATTCTACTTTTGATTTTAGAGTTTATTTATTTTTGTTTATTTTTGAAATATATGGAGGATTGTTGGATATTTCAAGTGTATTTCAAAATAAACAAAGTGGAAAAAAAAAACAAGATAAAAAAAACAAAGGAAAAAAGAATCAAGGAAATAAGAGAAATTGGTGTCAAGTTGCTGAATAACTTGGCGTCGTAATGCCAAGTAAGATAGTAACTTTGCACTACACCGCTAAGGAAGTGGTGCCACAGTGCTAAACTCACCACAGTGCTAAACTCACCACAGTGCTAAGGGAGTGGTGCTGTGGCAAGTGGCACTGGCACCAAGTTTCAATCTGGGCAGAAACTTGGCACTGCAGCATTAAATGAGTGGCACTGCAATGCCAACTGTAAAGGGTGTGTCTTTTAATAAAAGCCAGTAAGCCTAACCAACTTTGTGGCTCTTTAAAGGGGTTTGGTGTCTCTCTAGAAAGCTACCTCTTCTCTCTCTCTCTATATATATATATATATATATCAGACGCATCTTAAAAGAAAGATATTTACTATTACTTACTCCTTGATTCTTTAATTTTCTCTATACTCTACAACTCCATCTTCAAAAGATAATACTTGCTATCCAAGGAACATGCATTTGAGTGTGAACTCTTGTAATTTTATTTGTCATTGAATCCTGGAGATTATACAGCCATTCAAACCCTTTTGCATCAAGATTATTATCTTGTGGGATTAAAAATAGCCTTAAGGATAGTGCTTAGCATGCCTTGACAACTATTTTTCAAGTTGTCTCTTTCATTCATACTCATTAATAAAGTTTATATTATTGCATTTTATTAGTAGTTTTGGTGAAAAAAATAAAGAAATCTAATGGTAGTACTATATTAGCAAATTTCATTCATCTTATCAAACTTTCATAGCAAGTTTCAAGACTAAGTTCCTAATTATGAGGAAATCTAGATAGGCCTAAAATTTCACAATGTCATATTTTCTTAATTCTTTAATGACATTGTTGAGAAATTTTTCAGAATACATGTATGTTGAACTTAACAATTTCTTTTTTCAATTTAGGTTAGTTTGATGGGTTGTTCAATTTGCAGTAGTGAATGATGGCAAATTGATTTGTATGGATGGTGTAAACAAGTTAAATGGTTGTAATTTGTAAGGAATTATGTTTCCTTAAGCAACAACTTACAAAGATTTGTTAAAAACAGTGGCGGCTATTATCAATGTTTCAATACATAATTTCAACATCTTCATGAAATATTTATTGAATCATCCAACAATGATATCGGTAATGGAAATATTATATGAAGAAGATGTATAATTCTTTATGGATGAAAACTGTTAGACATCTAATGTTATTTTATGCCCTTAAAGTATGTAAAATAATATTTTATTTGATTAATAAAAGTTTATTCATACATATAATTAAGCATACATTGATGAGTCCATATTTATAAAGTTTGTGATCTATGTATTAGGCATATGATACTAATACAAAAGGTATAGATCATAAGTTCTTTATGAGTGATTTTAAACTTAGGGTGAATGCATATGAGTTTGTATCTATTATTCAAATATAACATACGTATCACATACATACATGCGCAGCGGATGAACGGAATACAAATTACTCAATAATAAACACAAATAAACTTGTTATCTCATAAATGTAAAATAAATCAAGATTGAGAAATAGTACCTTGTTAAGCCTTTGGTATTTGGTCGAACCGGAGTACCCGCCTTTGAAGCAACCCATTCATAATTATAGTTTCTCAACATGATGGGCTTGAGAAAGTTAGAATAGCAGCTTTTCCAGCAAAGGATTCAACTCTTAAATCCTTGTTTCTACCTTATAGTATGGGTGACCAAAAAAATGGAAGAGGAAAAATAGAAGAGTTGTGTTTTTGTGCTCTCAACACTTAAGAGAATTTTATAACACTTAGTAAAATTCACTTCTCTCACTTCCCTTAACCTCTTGCACGAATTTTTGATAATTAATTGAGCAATTAATTGCTCTTTTATTTGTTTATTATTTTCAATCATTTTCTCACCTAATGGCATCCATTATGTTTGCTATTAGTATTTTGTTTATTATTATCTTTCATTTTCTCACCTAATGACATCCATTATGTTTGTCATTAATTTTTGTTTATTATTATTTACAAAAAACCAAATGAAAACAAAAAAAATGAAAAATCATTTAAATGAACTTGGCCTTAATCTAGGCCAAATGAGAAAATAATTTCTCATTATTAAGAATCATTTTAAGACTTACCATTAACAAATGCCATCCATTTATACTTATCATTTCTTTTAATAAATATTAAACAAATAATGTAATCATATTAAATTATGGTAGAAACACATGCCAATTTAAATAAAAACTTAATTGTTTGATTTCAATTTAAATAATAATATCATATATTATTATTATTATTATTTTATTCAATAAACATTTTAATGAATAAAATCATGATATTATTTGTACAACAAATAAGGTCATTTTGATCATTTCTAAATCAAACAATAATTGGCCCACATGTAGTTAACAATTAATTGTTGACCAATGGGATATTGACACATGTACCATGTGTCAATATCCAATTGGTCAACAATTAATTGTTATGTGTCAATATCCCATTGGTCAATAATTAATTGTTAACTAATTGATGTACTTAACTCTTAAGTCTTGACATGTGCACGACCGGAGGGAAACCAAAGTAAATGTTCAGTCTGGTGGAATTTTCTGGATTGAACTATTTAATCCGGTACGCTGCCCCAGTACACAACGAATGCACTTCATATTGCGGAACTCTCTAGGTCCACTCTCGATTTGTCAAACAGAACTATTCTGTGAGTCCGAGATTGATGCCCCACGCACACATCACGGATATAACAAATCAGTACAGTAGACCATTCAAGTTGAGGTCATAGCACATACATATAATCCTTCTATTATTCATATCCTGAAAGAGCAGGCATATAGATTACTACTATCAAATCCCTATGTGCTTATCCATGAACTTATCTCCAGACACGTATCTTAATAAATAATATATGCAAACACTTTTACAATATTATTTAACCCTGTAGGAAACTCTTTTCCTGGGTTTGTTACTTATGGCCATAAGACTTTCTAAGATACAATCTCTGAGCATCCGAATATATTAACTCATCCATGTGAGCTGACGGATTCTATATCTTTACACACCGAACTCTATAAGCATCAGACTATACCTAATGACACCCAGCGGTTACACCCAAAAAGGTCTGTGACATGTGTGAAACCAAAGTATGATGGATCACGTACAAGCCCACCGTGGTACTTAGGTCAAAGGACCATGTATACTACTCAACTCGAGAGGACCTTCTATTAATGGCTTCATAAGATGTCTATTGGGGTCCTCGTTGAGTCTGTTCAGTATTCAGTCCTCACTGAACACCTGTATGCTATACGAACTTCCAGTAAGCCCAAGGTCAGTTAAGAGCAACCATATAGACAATCTAGGTATAGTATATACTGATCTATGTAAAAGGATTCTATTGTCAGACCTGCATCGGTGAATTAAGACTAGGAATATATAATTTGATAATAGACTTGCATAATAATATTTCTTAGTACCTATTGTAACTCTTGCAACTATGTTATCACTAATGTATTCTCTGGTCTCTATACCGTCACAGATAAGATTCTAATACTTAGACTTTATTGATTAATATAATATACTAACCCTTTAGCATTTATAGTTTTCAGTGATGTTAACTCTTAGCATTGATCTAAACTTCTTTAGACCAAATCTGAACCCTTTCAGATCATATAATATTTGTAGCGTCACGAGCATTGAATCATTTAATAATAGTAATTAGCAATTTAACAAATAATGAACTGGATAAATATTATAAAATAAAATATTCATACAACAATGGGATGGCACGTAAGCAAAAATCCCAACACTTATTGAAAAAAAGCATTTCATAATGTAAGGTTATAGTTTTTTTGCTTCTTATTGTGGTGATTTACCTTGATCATCGAAGTAGGGACTTCAAATAAAAAAAATCTAGTGTATATGTTATATTGAATTGGACTACTGTGAATTTCTATTTGGTTAACTAAATGTCATATATCTTAATTCACAAATATTTTGGTAAGCTTGATTGATCTTAATTCTGAACAAATAATGAACTTACATTCATGTATTATATCTTTTGAGTTATCACAGAGTGAGATCTATATAAATGGTCAAAACCTTGATATCTTAGAGATATAATTTTATGGGTCATAGGAACATATATTTGCAAGATGGAATATAATAAATAATACCCACCTAAGTTGTTTACAGTATTTGATAATTTAAATCTATGGCTGCAGTTTATTGAATAATAATATTTATTTGTAAATTTATGTACAAATATAAACATACTAAAAGTGATCACTAGATCATTCAGTGACTTAAGGGCAAACAAGTGATTAAATAGGCAAGACATTTTTCTCATGGCCTAACTTTACTTATAGACATCAATTAGGTAGTCAATTAATTAGTTATTATTAGTTTAAAGACCAAGCCTAATTTAATTAAATGAACTTTTACTTCATAACATGGGTTGTTAGAGTATAGTCCTTATTTTTTAGTAGAATAGTTTGTGGTTAACTTAGAAGAACTGACGGGTTATGAGATGATAATGACTGAGCATTTTAAGTTTGAGCTAGAAAGCCCACAGATCTTGTAGTCCCTCTACTAGCTCAAATCCTAATCAAACTCTAATTTCCTAATCATAATTTAATTCTTATTATCCAAGAGAGATTTATATATATATATATGGAGAGGTAGGGAGTAGTAAATAATAAGCGTAACCATAACTAGAAAAATTTAGAGAATTTGATTACTATTCTTCTCTCAGATTTGGGTATTAGTGATTTTAAAAATTAAGAAAAGATACATGTACTCACACGTGTTGAATTTGAAGGTTGAGGATAGTAAAGAAGATTGTAGCCGTCAATTCAAGATTTACCAAAGTAAAAAATTAAGGTAATCTTTTATTTCTGTACATACAATTATAAACAAGATGATCTGGCATCCGCTAGGTTTATTTTATTAAACATAATTTTTTTTATTTAGTACCAACAAAAACAATGACATTGGATCTTTTACACCCATAACTCTTTTGTATATGACTGTTAAGTATATTGCAAAGCAAAGTCCTATAAAAATGAAAAACTAGTTGGTTTTTTAGAGGAGAATATTGTGCTACCAAATATTTTTCCATTACCTTTGAATATGAACTTCAATTTGCTCTAAAGAAGTTTGAAAATGTTACTGTAAAGCTAATAATGATCAATAATGACATACCTAATAATAATTGCTTCTAGAATTTGTACAACGTGTACCTTTTCGAAGTAATTGGTTACCATCACAGAATAAATTTTTCTTAGAACCAATATATTTACAAGCAATAGTTTCTTAGGTCGTAAGAACATATATTTACAAGATAGAATCTAATAAATAATGTCCACCTAAGTTGTTTGTAGTATTTGATCATTTGAATTCATGGTCGCAGTTTATTCAATAAATTATTTATTGAATAACAATATTTATTTGTAAATTAATTTACAAATATAGACATATTAAAAGTGATCATTAGAGCATTTAATGATTTAGGACAAATAAGTAATTAAAGAGGCAAGACATTTTTTTCGTGGCCTAACTTTACTTATAGACATTAATCAAAGGGTCAATTAAGTGGTTATTATTGGTCTAAAGACCAAACCCACTTTAATTAAAAGAAATTTTAATTAAATGGGTTTTTACTTCATAACATGAGTTGCTAGAGTACAACCCTTGGCTTTTAGTGAAATAGTTTGGGCTAACTTATAAGAACTAGTGGGTCATGAGATAACTAGGACTAGGCATTTTAAGGTTGAGCTAAGAAATCCATGGGTCTTGCAGTCCCTCTACTAGCTCAAATCTTATTCAAACTATAATTTTCTAATCCTAGTCTAATTCTATTTACCTAAGAGAGATTCCTATATATATATATATATATATATATAGGAGGTAGAGAGTAGTAAATATAATCTTAACCATAACCAAAAAAATTCGTTCTACGTATTCTTACGTGAAAATAAAATTTGGTTACTACTCTTTTATCAGTTTTGGGTATTAGTGATTTTAAAGATTAAGAAAAGATCCATGTGCCCACATGCGTTGAGTTTAAAGGTTGAAGATAATAGAGAAATGATAAGCGTATTTTATATATGATATTATGCTCCTCGTAATTTGATAATTACTTATTTTGAATGTGAATATATGACTTTTTATGTATATTAAATTTATTTTGTAGCTTTTAAGTTAATGGAGCTATTTGGAATGAAAATTTAAAGAAAACAAGTAAAAAATCCAAATATACTACAGTGTAATGAACAGTACATTGAAGACATTTGAAGGATTAAAACCTTGGAGACATACCCAAATTCGATTTTCTCTTTCTTTTCTTTTTTGTTTAAATTTTCATTTTGAATATTGTTTGAACAATTTTGTATCTATGGATTTCTTGATGATTTTAGTTTTGGTTGGATTTATGTGTGATTAAACTTGAATTTTAAGGCTTGATGTAGTTTTATTTATATTATATTTAGATGATTTAGTATATTTTTGTGTAATTCATTTATGTTTCTATATGCTTAATGCTTCCAATTGATTGGAAAATGAATTGATTATTGTAGATTTATGGATTAATGCTTGAGAGAGCTTGACCCATTTATCGAATTTGGAAAACATAACATTTGGTTGTTATTGAGTCGGAAGGGTAATAGCACTTAGGTAATCACTATAGTTTGCTCAATGATTGCATATAATACATGCCAAGAGTTCGATAAAATGTATGAGAATACATTGGGTGTGATATTATGCATAGGATTTCATTTGACGCTCAGGAGAGGTAATGAGATTAATCATTGGGCAATCAATTTAAGGGTTGCGTAATGCATGTATAGGTAAACAAGTTAGATAGAAATATCAACTTGAATATGTATACATAGTATCTCATTTGACGCTCGAGAAAGGTAATGAGATTAGTCTCAATCCATTGATTAATGAATTGAACGAAATTGCTAAATAGGAAGAACATAGGAAGAATATAATGAAATTAATACTCTAGAATCCCATTAGTATAGAATTCACCATATTGTAAGATTATCATTTTGTTGCTAGATTATTTGTTCTAGGCCTTGATGGAACTCTATTGAACAATATGCATTGATGTTGTCATGTGGTTAATGACTATTTTGTGTTATTCATTTATGCTTTTTATGTACTTAATGCTTCTAATTGCATTGGGAAATGGATTGGATGATTTAAACGTTTGAGTTATGTGCTTGGGAAAGTTTAATCCATATGTTGGTCATAAAAAGTATAACTTTGATTTTATTGAGTTGGGAGACTAATGAACTTAGGGTTGTCACATAAGGGTAACTTAATGCATGTATGTATAACGGGTTAGATAGGGATATTAAATTAGTTGTATATGCATAAAGTCTCATTCGATGCTCAGAAAAGAGAATGAGATTAATCATACACCATGGATTAATGGATGTATAAAATTTGGTTGTTGATCACTAATGATAAAGACCATAGGAATAATAGAGGAAAATCAAGTCTCTAGAATCTCGTTGCCATAGAACTATCATTTCGTTAATTTACCAAGTTATTTAGTTTTAAACTTTTTTTATTCCATAATTCAACTTATCATTTAGATTAGCCTAGCTAAAGTTAGGTTGCCAACATCATAGTACTTAGCATCAATTTAGGGCACATTCCTTGTGGGAACGATACTTACTCATCACTTTATTACTTGCTCATAACCCGTGCACCTACGGTTACAATTTGCGTGTATATAATTTCACGATAAAAAAGATTATAGTCGTTAATTCAAAATTTACTAAAGTAAGAAATTGAGATAATCTTTTATCCTTATACATATAATAATGAACAAGACGATCTGGCATCTGTTGCATTTATTTTGTTGAACAAATTTATTTTTTATATACTACCAACAACTAGTATCAGAGCTATCATTTTTCATATTACATGTATAATTTATTTTAATATGTGGTAGTAATTGTTTATTGTGGTACCAATTACATATTAAATCTATATTTGTTATTTTTATTAATTATGCGATGAATTATTATGCTCAATAATTCATATGTAGATATGTGCTTGTATTTTCTTCTCTTAGGAATTGTAACAAGAAGTAGTAATGGAATGATATCACAATTTCTCTCTTAGTTAATTCTTAGTGATTCTTTAGATTTTTATGTAAGATAATTTGTTGGTATAGGATTTAGTTGCAAGTCTAAGAATCAAATAATTATTTTATTCTTATTTATTTTAAATAAAAAAAGGAAAAGAAATTTAAAAAAATTACAAAAGAAGATGACGAGTTGCAAGTAAGGGTGGCCACGCACGTTGCCATCAATTTTGGCAGTAGCGTGCACGCCACCAGCAGTGATTGATGACTTCAAGGTTGTTAAGTGGGCGGCTAGATATCCTTCGCTTGAAGGTAACACAAACCCTACGGCAGTGTGAGTTGTAAATCCCCTTTAACGTGGAAGTCGAATGCAATGGAGAGATAAGCAGATGCTCTTGTGGTTTCGCTTGGATCCATGGCGATGGAGAGTCAAACGGCATCATCTGTGGTCGTCGGCAAGTCGTGGCAATAACAACAATCTCTTTTCAGCATCAAATGGCGGTCGAAATCATGGGCAAACAAAAGGGCTTGAGAGGGAGAATGAGATATTATTAGGGTTCCATGTTGTACAAAAGACCCTAAAAGGTTTCTTGATTTTGCAAATAGGCCCCAATAGAATTATATTTTACACTTAGTGCCCTCTAGTTGGGTAATTAAAGTTTAACTAGAAAATTTTAAGATATTTACAAATACGTCCCAAGTTTAATCCAAATTTGTTGTGAACTATTTTTATGGGTATTTACAAATTTGAAGTTGGCCCAAACTCTTTTTTATTTTGGTATAATTTTATAATTTTTTATTTGGGCTATTTTATTAAAATTATTGGGTCTGAAAATAATTTTCTTAAAATTTTATTTTAAGAAGGCCCAATAGAATTTTTAAGCCTAAAATATACCCAGTTTATTTTAAAAAATAAGTGGACCTAAAATATACCCAAGATTATTGTCATAGTTTTAATATTATATTTATTTATAAATTTGACGTGAACTTATTAATTATTTTATGAAATAAAATTAGATATTAATAAGTAGAATGTCATTTTATAAATTAATTGGTATATTAAAATTGAAAACTCTAAGAATTAAATATTGAGTGAGAGAGGGCTTTAGGCATAAAGTTCACAGCCTTTATTATTGGTCATATAGTAAGGTTAATTAATGCATTGTCTCAAATCTTATGAGCTCCCTACATAGGAAAGTATTAATTAAAACTAGTTACTAGATAGGACTTCCTTAAGGATATGATTTAATATAGAACTCATGCGAAATTGACTACCCTGCGATGGCTTTTCTAATTAGAAATTATAGAGGATTGAAATAATGGTTATACATTCAACTTAAGTTAAGTGATATTCTCCCTACAGAGTTCTCGTCAATTAAACCTAAATGTTAAAGAATTGATAGTTTATTATTATTTGATATGAGATATCTAGATAATAATAATAAATTAGTATGGTACTATTTTGATTCATGATTAATATGACCACTATATGGAGGTGTATTCTAAATGAAAATTTGATTATTAATTCATATATAGTTAAAGAGTTCTATATAAATGTATTTCATGCATTCATGTAAAATTTTTGCATGCTATCAGATAATGTATACTCATATATTAATTTATATTTTTCAGAATTATGTCTTCATTTGGCCCATTAGCATCCATCCTTAACCAAAACAAGTTAACCGGGAATAATTATGTGGATTGAAAATGGAACTTAGATATTGTACTCACGGCTAAAAAGCACAGATATGTCTTGACTAATAAATGTCTTTCAAAACCTAATGATAATGTACCCCAAGATGAAATAGATGCTTTTAACTAAGGGTCTATCTTCCTCTTTTGGTTTCAATCCTAAAAGAGAGAGTAGTAAGAAGATGAAGAACAAGCCAAAGGAAGCATCTAATTCAGGATTTGTGCAAATTCATAAAAAAGTAGTAAGGCCCAAAGGAAAGTGTTTCCAATATGGCATTAAAGGGCATTAGAAGAGAAACTGTCATTTAATTAATTTTTCAATAGCTAAAATGATGGCTTTACCTTCTGGTAATATTCTTTTCATTAAGATATGTTTAGTGGTTAACCTTACATATTCTTAGATAATAGATTTTGAAACCACAAATCATATTTATAATTCGTTGTAAGGGTTTCAGGAATACAAATCACTCAGTGAATGAGACATCAGTTTTAGACTAAGAATGGAGCAACTACTGTAGCCAAGCCAATAGGAGTTGTTCAACTTTATTTTGATGATTTTAGGACTTTAGTATTAGAGGATGATTTGTTGTGCCAGAACTCAAACACAATTTTATTTCAGTTAGTTGTTTGAATAAATATAGTTACTTTCTTATCTTTGACTCAACTATGGTGATGAAAAGAAATAAGTCGTTTATATGATCTAGTACACTAGTTAATAATTTATACTAAACATATCCTTAAATCAACTCACTGTATGACATAGAATTTAATAATGAATCTAATCACCATAAGAGGATTAAAGTGACTCGTACTAATCAAACGTAAATATGACATCTACATCTTGGTCATATTAGATTGGTTAAAGATGGACCTTTGAGTTCATTAGAGATTGAACCATTACCAATCTGCAAATCTTGTATAGAAGGAAAAATAAGCAGAAGAATGTATAATGCTAAAGGTAATAGAGCTATTGAAATGTTAGAATTAGTGTACTCTGACATGTGTAGGCCCATGAGCAGACAAGCTATAGGAGGTCATGGATATTTCATCACTTTTATTGATGATTATTCTAGATTTGGTTATATATACCTAATGTGTAATAAGTCTGAGGCATTTGATAAATTCAAAGAGTTTTAAGCAGAACTGGAAAGACAATTAAGAAAACACATAAAGGCACTTCAATCTGATTGAGGTGGCGAATATCTCTATAGTGAGTTCAAAACCTATTTGTCAGACAATGAGATATTATCTCAATTGACTACATTAGGGTCACCCCAGCAAAATGGTGTAGCAGAAAGGAGAAATAGAACTCTTATTGAAATAGTGAGGTTAATGATGAGGTATTCAACTTTACCTATCTCATTTTGGGGTTACGCCTTAGAAACAACCATATATCTTTTTAACTTAATTCCATCTAATTCATCCCTAAAACACCTCTAGAAATGTGGATAGGGAGTAAACAAAGTTTATGTCACACACACACACACACACATATATATATATAGAGTTATCCAACTTATGTACTAAATGGGAATACAAACAAGTTGGAATCTAAGTAAGAAGTTTGTTTGTTTCTTGGCTATCCATAGCAACAAGAGAAAGTCTTTTATATAGTTCTTAAGATAAAAAAGTATTAGTTAGCACTAATGTAATCTTTTTTGAAGAAGACTATATGAAAGACTTCAAGTCTATGAGTAAGATAATTCTTAATGAGTTATCTGAGAACTCTAATATTATGCTTGATAGAATCAATTATTTAATTTCCAATTCAAATCATAATAGCCAACTAGAGTCAATTGCAAGATAAGAACCACCGGTACTTCGTCATGGTGGGAGAATTATTAGATGTCTAACTAGGTACATGTTAATTGGAAAGTATTTTCAGGCAGTCTTTAATAAACATGAACTAAATCCTAGTAACTATAATGAAACAATAGTTAATAAAGATGCAGACCATTGGTAAAAAGCTATGAAATTAAAGATGGATTACATGTACTCCAATAAAGTCTAAAAAATTGTAGAGAGAGGTAGACAAGAAGGTGAAAACCTTTAAAACTAGGCTTGTTATAAAATGGCACACTTAAAAAGAAGGTATCGATTATTAGGAGATCTTTTCACTGGTAGCCATGCTTAAGTCATTAGAATTCTCTTATCTATTGCAACAAATCTTGATTATAAGATTCGACAAATGGATGTCAAGACTGCCTTTCTTAATGGCAATCTTAAAGAAAGTATCTATATGATACAATAAGATGGTTTTATATAGGCCAAAAGCATATGGTTCGTAAACTACAAAAATCTATCTATGAGCTTAAACAAGAATCTAGATCTTGGAACATCATATTTGATCAAGAATTTAAATTGTTTAGTTTTGATCAAAATCCTGATAAACCTTGTGTATACAATAAGATAAATATGTGGTTAATAGTTTTTCTAGTCTTGTATTTAGATGATATACTACTCATTGAGAATGATGTAGGAGCATTATCATCAGATAAAATATGGTTATCTAACCATTTTAATATAAATGATATAGAAGAAGTTAGTAACATTCTTAGGATCAAAGTATTAAGGGATCTCAAGTGAAAGATGTTAGGCTTATCCCAAACTGAGTATATTAACAAAATTCTAATCAAGTTTTCCATGCATAATTACAAAAAGGATTAATTTCTTTTAAATATAGACTTAATCTATCCAAGTATCAGTTTCCTAAAACAATTGAAGAGATAGATCACATGATAAGAATTCCTTATGCATCAGCAGCAGGAAGTCTCATATATGCAATGCTATGTGCTAGATTAGATATTTGTTATGCAGTTAGAATTGTCAGCAAATATCAATCTAATTTAGAACTAGAACACTGGACTACAGTAAAGCATATATTTAAGTATCTTTGGAAAACGAAAGAATATATACTTGTATATTTCAATGAGGATCTTATATCTATCGAATATACAAATTCAGAATTCCAAGAACATAAGGATACCCAAATCTTCTTTAAGATATATATTCACTTTAAGTGGTGGAGCTATAAGTTGGAGGAGTAAAAAATAATTATGTATTGCAGACTCCACCATGGAAGCTGAATATGTAGCTACATCTAATGCTACAAAAGAGGCTATATAGCTCTATAAATTCTTTATAGAGCTTGAGGTGATACCTAGTGCTTAGATGCCTATTATTCTTTATTAAGACAGTAGTGGGGTAGTAGCACAGTTTAAGGATCCGTGATACCACAAGAAAAGAAAACACATTGAGAGGAAATAACTTTTAGTAAGGGAGTTTTATGCAAAATAATGAGGTCATGGTATTCAAGATTGCGTAAACTGATAATTTATTGGATCCATTTACCAAAATTATTGCCAATAAAGATTTTTGAAACTCATATGAATAATATGGGGTTTAATAGAGTCTCAACATGCCTTAGGGAAAATGGAAGATTGTTAATAATGTTATTTTTTGCCCTTAAAGTATATGAAATAATATTTTATTTAATTAATAAAAATTTATTCATACATATAATTGAGCATACATTGATGATTTATAAAGTATGTGATCTATGTATTAGGCATATGATGCTAATACATAAGGTATAGATCATGTTTACAACCATTAAAGAAAAATAGTATTTCATTATGTAAAGTTGTAGCTTTTTACTTTTTATAGTGGATGATTTACCTTGATCATCGAAATAGGGACTTTAAATAGAAATACTAGTATATATGTTACATTGAATGGGACTACGGTAAATTTCGATCCACTTAACTAAATATTGTAGATCTTAATTCACAAATTTTTTTATAAGCTTGATTGATTTTAATCTTGAGCAAATAATGAACTTACATTCATGCGTTATTCTTTTGAGTTATCACGGAATGAGATCCATATAAACGGTCAAAACTTCGATATCTTTACAATGGCGTCTTCGTACCATGAAATTAGAAGGTTCTATGTGGTGGCAAATAAAGAATGTTTACAATGTTCATACTTGTTCTTCAATAGTTCTTCACCCAGACCATCGTCAAGTTGGATAAAAATTAATTGGAAAGACTATTGAGAGTAATTTCAAAGATGTTGGGAGGTTATATAGATTGAGATATAATCAAATATTTTCTAAAAGAGAGTATGAGTTAGGAGAAGTTGTTTATACAAAAGAATGAACACAATTTTTCTTTATTGATTGTTAAGGTGTGTAAATACACTATCTTTAAAATTTTATTTTCCTCAAAGTTAATAATCAAGATGCAAAGGATTTTTATGGTAGTATAATTTTTAAGATTCAATGACAAGTAAAATTGTAAGAGTAAGGATTTGTATGGTAGTATAATTTTTAAAATTCAATGACAAGTAAAATTGTAAGAGTGCACATTTTTTGTAATTTCTTTAAACAACAAAAACTTTAAAAAGAAGTTGAATTAATTTGTATACTTGAAATAAACTTATTTATTTGAAATATATTTATAATTTCTAACATAAATTATGAAAAGACAGGAAAAAATATATGCACCAGATTTGGTTTAAGGTTCGCCTAAGGAATCGGTTACACAACTACCATCATACTTTTCTTAGTTGCAATTTCTTGTAATTTTTTGTTGTTGTAATTAGTAGTATGATAGCAGTAATTTGAAATTCATGAAATAACATATAATGTGAGATGGATTGGAGGAAAAAATTGATTTTTATTGTGGAGTGAGTTGAGAAGAGAGAGCAAATGATCTTTAATTTATTTAGAAATTTTTTAGAATTAGCCCATTATTTTAATCAATTTTCTTTTTTAACCATAAAGTAGGAGGTTAATCGTTTTTAGTCAAATAAATGCTAAATGAACATATTTACTCTTGTAAGTACAATATAGTAAAAAAATAAAAGATATAAAAATTAAAAACACAAAACTAAATCATGTTTTAGCAAATCCATCTCTAAAAGTATACTTCAATATTCAGAATAAGTAGATATGAAGTTGTAAATAATTTATGAAGGTAAAATATTTTTTCATTATCGAATAATGTATAATTTATCGTATACATAAATCAAAATCAGAAATTTTTGAAGTTGTGATTATTTTGAAATGTATTAGCATTAAAATATAATCTGAGTATAATATGGTAAAGTTTTGGAGAGAAATACGGTAAATGAGAGAAAATTGAGGATTAGGTCTATAAAATCTGGGTTGATATGGAACATTATATCTGCGAATTGATTTACACCATACAAATGTGAACACGAGGCACTTAATTGGGCGAGTCATGCACGCCATTCAATAGGTAGAGAACGACATGCGCGATATGTTATTTTCGCGTCTTGTGTCTTACTTCACAATTTCAAACAATTTTTTTGATTATGTTTTCTGAATAATTTAAATGATTTTTTTAATAATTTTTTAGTTTCAAGTCTTATAGAGTATGAATCAATCATTGTTTATTTCAGAGTGAAGGTAAGAGAGCTCTAGTGACGGATATGAGAGTTATATTGACTATAGTAATTTGGTATTTTAGTTTTGAAGGATGTGAATTATAAAGATCTTTTAAATACTATGTATTGTGCAATTGAAATTGATAATGTAGAGTATAAGGTGACTCTAAAAATCAAAATTGATACAACGACGTATACATTGAGATTAGAAATGATAGCAATGTCTGATTATTTTTAGGGGCTAATAGAATATTGTTTTGTCCTTTATGTGTAACAGTTGATTCCAAAGCTCCCGTGTGTGAAAAAGATACACAGGCTCTCATTCAGTACCAACCACCTAGTTATACTCATTTCATGCTAGCAAGCAGTAGCAAACAAGTGAATCATATAGCCCCACAATACCAACGGTTGGGGTTCTTAGAAACACAATAGTTCACCATTCATTATATCCCTATAAGGGTTAACAAAGATCCAACTTGTATGCAGTATAATTGTAGGACAGATAAAGATGTTGATGGTGTTAGAAATGTTAATAATGTGGACAAATGTGGTAGTTTAGATGATTTACCAAAAGATAGACGTTGTCATGTTTCAACTAACTCTCTTAATGTTGAAGATACAATAGGAGATGATTGTGAAACTGAAAGCCTTTTTGCATTTATTTCTTTAATACCACCATTGAACTTGGGTATATTCGATAAGATCTTGTATAATAGAATTAGAGATGTATTTATAGAGAGGTTATTGTTTACAAAGATGAATTTTACTAGGCTATTAGTGTGCTAGCACTTAAGTGTAATTAGAGCTTCAGAGTCTCAAGGTCTAAAAAAAATTATTGAGGTAAAATATAATGATGAGAGATACAAATGACGATTATGTACGGTGTCAATAGATAGAAGAAAGCATTTCATTGTGCTTATAATTGATGCAGATCATACAAGTCAATTGGACCTATTGCACGTGATCATTGACAAAAGAAGAGTCAGATTATTAGAAAATTCATAAATAATAAGTTTACATCAGTGAATTGACTTTATAAATTGAAGAGGATCCAAGTAGTAGACATACGTGAAAATTTTCGTTTAGAGATAACTTATTCCACTACTTGGCAAGCTAAAAAGCATGCATCTAATTTGATACAAGATACTCTGGAGTCTTTGTTTAGATTACTTCCTGTATGCTGCTATGTACTGGAACAATAGAATCCTGGTACAGTTACTCATTTAAAAATTGACGACTATAATCACTTTAAGTATTTCTTTATCATGCATGGACTATGCATTAGAGGTTTTCAGTCATTCATTCGACCGATTATTACAGTTGTTGGAACATTTTTGAAAGGTATGTACCTAGGTACAATGTTTGTAAAGATAGAAATAATCAATTTATTTTCACTGGTTTGGGGTATTGCTAATTCGAATAACTATGCTTCCTGGGCATAATTTATGGCCAAACTCCATGGAGTCCTTGGTGATCTTAAAGATCTTATATTTGTATACGATTAGCATAATAGTACCGGGAAAGTCATTTGAGAGGTATTTCTTAATGCATGCCATGGGGAATGCATCTAAAACTTAGAAGGAAATCTGGTTACAAGATTTCATCAGAGAAATAGAAGAAAGAGGGATATATGGTTTCCTATTTTGTTACTATAAAGGTGTATTGCTTTGCTGACTTTCAAGATCAAATTAAAAATATACGAAAGATGAAACTAGAGGCAACAAGATACTTAGAGCAAGAGGTTGATTTTTCCAAATGGGCTAGATCAATGGCAGCATTAGGAAGATATGCCATGAATACTAATATTGCAAAGAGTATTAATAATATTATAAAGGATACACATGGGCTTCTTGTGACTATATTCATTGAGTGGATTCAAGAGTTAATACAAAATTGTTTTTTTTCAGAGACGAAAGGCTGCAAAAGGTATGACAAAATTTTTGACAAATTAAGCCAATTACAAGGATTGGAGTCCATATGCATGACAGTTCACCCAGTATATCATTTGTACTTTGTCATGAAGGATGTAAATGGAAATGGAATAGTAGATACCCCGACGAAGTTATGCAATTACCAAAAGTATAATTTTTCGCAACCACCTTATGCCCATGCTATTACAATAAGCAGATATAACAAATTAAAGTATTAGGGTCTTTTTTGGCCATATTATATGATTGAGTTTTTATTTTATGCATACACCGAGCTAGTCAATTCGGTTAGCCACCTGTCAAATTGGATTATTCCAAAAGAGTTTAGAGATGCTAACATCCAGTCTCCTATTAGCACGCCATCAATTAGAGAGACGTCAAAAGAAGCAGATTTCATCCTAAGGTGAGGAATTGATAAAGAATGTGTGTAGTTGTTGTTTACCTAGTTTTTAACCTTATTTTTCTCATTTTCACCCAATTTATTATAGTATAAAAGTGATATCAAGTCTTAAATGTCAACTTAAGAGAAGGATTTTTTTTTTAACATTCAAGTGTAATATCATTGATTAAATCAGTAATATTACAATGTAGGGCTCATGATATAAAACTAGAAGATTACCAGGACATTACACAAGGATAAGATAAATCTATTATTGTTCAGGCAGACTTACTACTTTCCCGTAGAGAGAATATACCAACTAAAAAGTAGGGGACTATCTTGATAAGGGATTATTACTACTATCCTTAAACAGAAAAATCTATCCTCCCATGGGAGGAAAAACCTACTCTCTTATAGGAGAAAAACCTACCTTCACGTAGGAGGGAAAAATACTATTCCCATACAGGGGAAACAAAACAATCCACCATTTTTATTACAACTATATCCTAACAATATAATATTACATTGCAAGATAATACAACACAACATTAATACATATGGCATATTGAGCTTAAGTTGTATCATAGATTGAATTTTTTTTTTTCAAGCTAGGAGCAGTGCTCGGGTGTCGAGTCTATGCTAGCATTAGTTGCCTATAACCATGAGCTTCCTAGAATTGTTGTCGAAGAATAGGGGCGGTGAAATCCAGCCAACATTCGGTCAAGACCCAAAACATATGCAAATGACACGGGTCAGCCCCACCTTGATAATAACCAGAGTTTTTCTCTAGTTAGATTGGAGTTAAGGAGGAACTCTGCAAAATGATAGTGACCAAAAGCTCAGTGATTGGGGGAAGCTGCGGTAACTAGATTAACATTGACAAAAGTCGAGACCGGTCAGCACAGGCTGGAGGGACGCTCAGCGTGGGCTAAGGGACACAGTGAGGTCATGAAGCAACGCCCATCGTTGGGGCTTAGCAGTAGCCCAGAAGCCCCTAAAAATAGTATCGGATGGTCAACAGAGAGAGGGAGAAGATGGAAAGATCGAAAATGAAGTGAGAGAGAAGATATAAAGCTAAAAATTAAAAAAACTAACACAAACTTAAAAGAAAACCATAAGGTGAAGACTTAAAAGGCCACTGGAGGGGGGGAGGGGTTAAGGCTCCTTCTCCGGTGGAAAGTTCAGGCTTAAGATGGTACTTTAAGGAGGGATTTTTAAGTTAAGAGAGTTTTAGGGTTTTAAAAATGGTGTTTTCACCTTGTGGCCATATACATGTAAAAGTCAGAGTTAAATGTTGAGTGTAAATAATGGTATGTATAGAGTAATGTGAAAGTTGGTGTAATAGGAAACAAAGAAGTTGGTGTCCATATAGTAAAGTGAAGTGCGACATGTGGCAAGCATATTGAGAAAGTCTCATATAATATACAATAGAGTAAATCTATTACCATTTACCTACAATAAAGAAAAAAAATTAGAGATTGCCTAAAGTCCATTATGTGAGATTAACAATAAATGTATTCTATAAATCAACAAGATGAGCATCAAGTGATTAGCTTTAGTCTTAATTAAATTTATTAAGGTAGAAACATTAAGGGTAAATGGCTGGTGTAAGAAACAAGGACAAAAAATAGTTTGTGGTGTAAAAGAAAACACAATGAGGAAAATGGTTAAGAAATAAGAAAAGATAGTCGGTGACTGGAGGCACCAAACTATTCAAAGCTAAGGTTTAGGACAAGGGAATTAAATATTGCAAAGTAAAGGGTTTATGCAGTCATAAAGAGGGTGGTTGAGAGTTGTTAAAGTGTTAGAATTTGCATAGAAACATTATATGAGTTAGATAGATAGGAAATTAATTGAAAAGGAAAACATTGTTGTTGTGGCAATAGAGTAGGGGAAAGTATGCAAACTTTAACCGACATTTATACATGATTGCTATGTGGTTAAAGCAGCATCTACAATTAAGAGCAGAGGAAGAGGCAAGTCTATTGAGCTCTAAAATTGAAACACAATAAAGGTGGAAAAAGCACAATGAGTAGGTAAGAATACAAAAATGGAATAGAACAAAGAAAGGAAGAACTAATGTAAAGAGAGTAATGTATGTTAGGAATAAGTTATACATCACTTGAGGAAAGGTTAAGTTTGGATTTATGTTACAAAATTATTATTGAGTTATATGGTAACCCATTAATTGTGGTATTATTGGTTGAAAATAGATAATGATATTACAATAGTAGTCTGTAGAAAGTAAAGATAATAACATCAAGGAAAGTAATGTAAGAAAGTAATAAAAATGAGAAGACATAGGTGATAAGGTATACTTAAGGCAGATATGTAAAATAATTAGTGTTGTGAACATGAACTGATAGTGTGGGTATTGGTAGTGAAAAATCAAAAGTGACTTTGGTATTGGTTGGGAAAGATGGTGGTAGGAGCAATGACTAAGACATACAAAACAATTGAAGATCTTTGGTACCCAGGGAGAAAACTTACATGTATAAAATGAGAGCAATACGAGCAATTAAGAAGAATATGACAAAGATGCAGTTAATGGATTTTAGGAACACATGTTGAAGAAAATTGATAGAGGTTGATAGGATTATCTTTTAAGCATAGTTGGTACATAACATGTTGGGGGATGTTGAAACGAGAGGCTTAAATGAAGAGATATGGTTTATGGTTGGAAGGAATCATTTTCATTTTTCCCGATTGAAATTTGGCATTGTAACAGGTATGTGTTTTGAGTATAGCATTGAGTTAGATATGAAATACAAGTGTGAAGGTGCATTTTATATTGACATAAAAGTCTTGGATAATATTGTTAAGGATCTAATACATATGGGTATATGTATGTGCAATTGTGTTTATTGCCCAAAATACGTATCATATACATATTAAACGCAGCGGAAGCATTAAAACATACAATAAACATAATAAATAAAATATATTAATCTCATTAATATATTAGTAGTGTTGAGAAATCACCTGAACATGTAAAATTATACACGTATATCCTCGGAGTCTGCATGGAGTCCAACTCGTTGTCAATTCTAGTCACCAACTCGGTGGGCTTAGCGAGCTAGAATAGCAGCCTCATAGCCAGCACTGGGTTTAACTCTTAAACCCCTAAATGGCTGGTAATGTGTATTCTTCCTTTTCTTTAAAAGGATAAAAAAAAAGGAAGATTGAAGCAATTCATAATTACTTCTCATGGTACTATAAGCAAAAATGAAATAATTTCATTTTCCTTTTTTTAAAAATTTTTTTTCTTCCTCTTCTTCTTCTCGGCACCATTTGAGAAGAAAATGAAAAATTCATTTCCTCTCATCTCTCTCCCGTAAAACACAAAACACACACTTCACACACCTCTCACATAAATATCTAATATATTAAAATAATAATATAAATAATATAAATGGATGCCAACTAATTGGCACCCAAAAATAAAATAATAATATATTATAATGAGATATGTTGATTATTTAACAATTAAATATCAATCTATGAAATGACTATTTTACCTCTTATAAATAGTTACAAAGTCTATCCCCTAATGGGTCCTACTAAATCCCACACTTGCGTAAACTTAACCAAGGGTCCATAATAAGCCACGTGTCACTATACAATTATGAAATAAACAATTTAATCCGGCATGCTGCCCCAGTGCACAACAAGTACACTCCATATCGCAGGACTCCCTAGGTCCACGCTTGATTCGTCAAATGGAACTATTCCATTAGCCCGTGAGTAATGCCCCACACACACATCACGGATATATAAATCAACGCGTTGAACCATGCAAGTTGAGGTTACAATGCATACGTATAGTCCTCTCGTCATGATATCCTGGATGTACTGAGGATATAGATTATCACTGTCAAATCCCTATGTGCTCATCCATATCCTATCTCCAGACTTGTATCTCATTGAACAATATGTGCAAACGCTTTTGCCATATTGTTCCACCTTGGCAGAACTCTTTCTTGGGATTAATGCTTGTGGCTACAAGACTTTTTGAGATACAGTCTTGAAGCATCTGGTATCTAACTCCCTATACGAGCTGACGGATCTCATATATATACACATCGAACTTCATAAACATCGGACCATACCCAATGACACCCTGCGGTCACACCATGAAAGATTTGTAACATGTGTGAAACTAAAGTATGGTGGATCACTTACAAGCCCACCGTGGCACTCAGGTCAAAGGATCACATATACTGTTCAACTCGAGAGGAGCCTCCATTGATGGCTTACATTAGGTGTTTATCAGAGGCCCTCGTAAGTTTGTCCCATATCCTATCTTAATAGGATACCCATATGTCAATACGAGCTCCAAGCTCATAGTCGGCTAAGAACGACCATCTATACCCTATAGGCACGACATATGCTAATCTATATTAAAAGTATCCATCGACAGATCCGCATCGGCAAAAATAAATCAAGAAAAAGTATTTGAGAACATACTTGCGCAACTGACATTTCCTGGCACCCAATTGCAACTCTTGGAACTATACAGTTACTAGTAAATTCCTAGGTCTATGTCCTATTACAGGCAAGGCTCCAACTCTTGGATCTTCGCTAAGTATTATAACCAGCTAACACTTAACTGTGCTAACATTTAGCATTTATATTTCTCAGCGTCATCAACTGTGGGCCTTTATCTAAACTCTTTTAGATCTGATCTAAACTCTTTCAGATCATACAATGTCCGTAATGTTATATTGCATAGTACTATATTAATAGGTATTAGCGATTTAATTGGAATACACACTTGTATAAATCCACAAGTATATTTACATTTAGGGATGGCACATAAATACCAACCCTAACAAATATAACTGATAATATATAGTTTATTGAGATGGATAATAAGGATGCAGTAAAATTAGCAATTGTGTACTTTGTATAGAGAGTTGTTAATAGGAAGTATGAAGGGAACACAATAAGCCATAAATAGTGGCACATGGTTAACAACATAGAAGATTTTAATGTATACCTATGTAAAAATATCTACCAGGAACAAACATATATGTCACCACAAAGCAGCACTGAGGAATAGGGCTTCACAATTTTATAAGAAAAAAATAGAATAACCTGACATGGAAGAAGTAGAAGTACAATCTATATGAATTTCCATATGCATTTTTTGTATGAATGAATTTTTTCTTTTTATTCTTGTGTTTTAGAGACAAGGGTGAAACTAACAAATTTATTAAATGATTATAGTTATGGTTATATAAAGCCTTGCCTTGGCCCGTAGGTTGTATGAGAATTGTCTGTTGGAGGATTTAATTCCTCATATAATGAAGTAAAAGAGTAGAAGGTTTCCTTCATATAAGAAGCTAAAGTTAGAGCTATTCGGTGGTGAGATACATGATCCTCTGTTAATATATTACTTCTATTGTAAGTGACTAATTAAATTTGATTTGTTTCAAATATTTGTATATGTCACTCTAATGGCAACACATATAGAGATCAAACATGAGTGGTACGAGAACATTGATATATATAAGAAATATATTGAGGAATGGGCATATAAAGGAACCTGTAGCATAAACATACAATTGTAGGAATGAGGCTTGTTTAAAATTATTTAAAATTATACCCTATGTTAGCATAATTAGCATCATTAGCTCCTTGATTATAGGATAACATATTCCTCATTAATTGTGTATATATTTTCCTTTATTATATTGGTTGACCCTCAATTAAAGTCACCAAATTTCTTCCCTTTATTGCATTCCAAGCTCTATTATAAATAGGTTGTAACCCAATTGTACATATATATTATTCTTTAAATCTCTTTTTTTTTTATATTTCTATAACACTATATGTGTTACAAAATATGTGTAGAAATGTAAGAACTTTGAGAAAAATTAGTGTCAGAATGTTTGACATTAGTAAGAAACCAAACAATTGATAAAAAAGTTATACATGTAGTTAATATTTTCTTGCTTTATTTATAAAAAGAATGTAATGGATGTGAATACCAATATTTGAGGTGCGAATTGATTGCAGTGTCTCACTTTATTAAATTAGCTGCAGAGGTTGATTAAAATGGTGCTACTACTTAAAGATGCATTGAATGATGTAATACAAGCATTCTATGATTAGCCAAAGGTGAAGTTGGCACAGCTTTAGGCCGATTTAAAGGAGTATATATCAAGAAAGCGTGAAATCGTAATGTGTGAGATAAGAAAGTTAGTTAAAGAAGTTTCTAATAAACAGTTATCAATGAGCTTCATGGTAAAAAAGAATTGACTGTGTTTCAGAAGAAAGTTGGTAGGAAGAGAGTAAGGCTTGTTAATAGTATGCATTGACATAAGAGAGAATGTAGTTTGAAAACTCTGAACCTATTTAATGTGAGTCATGATGATTCCATCTGTGTTGGTGAACAAGCTGAAGGGGAGGCCGGGTTAGTGGGTGAAGAAATCAAGGAAAAATAGATGTATGAATGAAATATATGTAGTTAGGCATTTATGAGAACCTTATGATAAATTTATTGCACATGAGTTGCGAGAATTTTAGGGTATTAAATTTATGGTCTAATGGACTAGCAAAATGAAAAATTTGTCATTGCAGAACTTAAAGAAATGCATGTATTTGTTAGAGTATTTTATATGGTAATACAGTAATTTTGTGCTAAAATAGGTATTAAAACGCAACAAAACCTGTTATATTTGTTTAAGTGAGTGAATGTTTTTATTTCAATGGAACATGGTTGACAACATATTAGAAGGTGCATGTTTGGTTAGTTTTGAAAAGAGGTAAGAAGCTGGTAGAAAATAATTAACTAAAAAAAGAAAAAATGGAGAAATATTGTAAGTTTTTGCCTCAAATAACTAATGTAATGTATACAAACATTAAGGCCAATCATCGTTGTGAATTGAATGAGAAGGAGCAAGTTTGCTTTCAAAGGCTACACTATGTGATCAGAGATTATGTGGAACTTTGTGACAATGTTAGTATTTTTAATGTTGACTGAACGTGTCATACAAGAAATATTTTCATAATGAAACATAAATGTATAGAACATTTAAAAATATAGGAATTTCTTAAGTAAGGCTTGTGAACAACTTAAAATACTAGAGTGACCCTAAAAAATATAGGTCCAAGAAGCTCAATCGAAAATGAAACTAAAGGCAGTTATACATAGTAGGCAGGTCAATGAATTATTCACAAACATACGGTGAAATTTCCAATTTGCATTTCATATTTGTGTAGGAACTATTTAAAGTACACAATGAAAAGAAGTCAATTGTTTAGAAATTTGTTTATGAATATTATAAGTGGCCAAATTCCCAACTAAAATCTTTGAAATGAGTATACTATAACTCATGTATATAACCTATGCTTATATGTTTCATGAACAACCTATATTGTCTCTCGTTATATAAAATCCCTTATGGTGCTTCCATAGGCAGGTAAATTGGAAATAACATGTTAAATGGCAATTTGACTACGCAAGAAAGTACATGACATGTGAATATATAATTATTTATAATAAAGTTGCATCTAATGTCAATAGGGTATACCAAAATTAAAAGTAGTTGTATATTTAGTGTATCAATTTGAATGTAATAGTTATTCATTAATAGTGGAAGGTCTTTCCCATAAGCAATATTATATAATGTTAGTAGGATATGAGGCTAAAGTTAATGCAAAAGATAAATATGAGTATTTTAATTCCTAAATTGGTTACTACCTAGTTGCGAATGTTTGTTAATAATCTCAACACATTACCCTTGTAGAGACCTATCATACAATAATTCTCCAAACAACTTTCCATCGTACAAATCACCACAAATTATAAAATATGAAAAGTTTGGTAACCATCTATGATTATAAAAGATAATAGAAACATGTTAAAAAAAAGCCATCATCATTTTAAGGAAGAAAAATTATAAGCATCCATAAAATAAAAATAAAAAAATTCACAAACACATCGTTATTTTTGAAACAAGATTTATAAAAGCATAAAATCACAAAGTGTATTCACTTAATTCTTTGGCTTTCTATTCTATAAACTAGTGGACAACTTTTCCTGTAATGGCTATGTTATTTGCATATTTTGCAATGATGTTTGCTCTTATTGTAAGATGTGGCATTAGTAGTTGCTCTCTACATATTTCTACATAAATAAAGTCTGGAGTATGTATGATACACTTACAACGCTCTTGCCTTCGACACCTGCTTTATCTGTCAGTTCATTAAATAATATAAGATGATCGTTAGTTTGTATCTCGTCCCATTGCTTAAAGTTAAGTTGTCTTTTCATTGCACAAATAGAGTAAATGTTTGCGTGGTTGTGTACTCTATACCTCCTGACCGGCACAATGAGAGAGATTGACATGTGGATTGACATATTAGAGTGACCTGACTTCCTAAGCAGTGTTGTCTATATTGATGTCAACTTAAAATCCATTGAATGTTAAGTAATTTTTGTAGAACGTAAATTCATGCTTCTGTTCACTAGGATCAAGTTTCTTTAAAACCTCCAATTTACCTAAATCGACGACACTAAATAGCTTATTGGTTAATTGTGCCTTTATAGAAGGTGCAGTCATTTTCTATATGAGAATTTAAGGAATGTTGATGTCATTCTTCTTGAGTGCTTATAGTTGTCCAATAAGCAAGATGCTTTCATATATCCACATCTGCATACATA
The DNA here is from genome assembly GCA_946807835.1 of Ailanthus altissimus. Taxonomy (NCBI): domain Eukaryota; kingdom Viridiplantae; phylum Streptophyta; class Magnoliopsida; order Sapindales; family Simaroubaceae; genus Ailanthus; species Ailanthus altissimus. The sequence continues at coordinate 14,413,177 of OX327697.1, read as the reverse complement.
TAATGAGTTTGTTACAGTTTTAACACTCTGCTCTAATTTATTGATGGAACAAATATTGACATCTATAATGTTTTTATCAATAGTTTCACAACATAAATATGTCATTAATTTAGCTTCACTGATCCATTATAGTGACGATATGTTTATGTACATCACTAGTAAGTTGCACGAGGAATGTTAGGTTAGCCACCAAAATCCACAAATAAATAAAACATTCATGCTACTTTAATAAAAGACATATAACCTTATTTTGTGTTGTTTATGTAAATGCCATGTTATTGGTGTCATTAAGTTACTCCATGCTGATAGGGTTAATTAGGTATAATATTTTCATTTTCAAGCTTAATATTTGTTCGTTTAAATTATAATTATTTGGTTTTAAATTTATTTTATTGTGATTTGGTAGGTTTGGAGTCAATGGAGCAAATAGAGATAAACATCTAGTAAAAATAAGCAAAAAACAAAAAAGAAACATCAAACTATTACACCACAGTGCTCAAAATAATATGTACAGTGCCCTAGCGCCTGAAATCCAGTGCTGTAGTGGTGTGTGAACAATAATTCTAATCGGACTTATATTTGATGTTTTACTAAAATTTAAAGACATAAATCTATTAATAGAAGATCAAAAACCCTAATTCAAATAATCAAAAGAAGAGAGAAAAAGAAGTAAAAGAGAAAAAGTAATTTTTTAAGGATCAAGAAGTCTAAAAGATTGAAGACTGCAGAAAAATCAGTTTTATCTCTTCAACTCTTTATCTTTATAATTTTCTATGATTTTTATAATGTCATTCTTGATAAGTTTTATAACTTTTTATTTCATTATGATCTAAGTTATTATTTTTAGGATTAGACTTTTGAATCTAATATGTAGTTAGATTTTATTAACTTTCTTAGTTTATGAACTTAATATATATAATTGATTCTTTCTATCTTAAGCTTAATGCTTTAATTATATTTGGCCATTACTATGAATGATTGAGGAACTATAACGAACTTAACAAAGGGATTTATGTGTTTAGCTTAGGATAGTTTGATGCATGATCATAGGATAGACATATACCTAGGTGGCATGTATAGGATAGATATATACCTATGAGTTCCATATAAGATAGACATATACCTATGTGGTATGTATAGTTTGATTTAGACCTGCCCTTAATGAACTACATTCTCATGATTACTATAGATATATAGTAGTTGTTAGAATGTGTAACATAGTCACTCGGCCATCGATAGAGGCTTGTAATGAGATTAGAGTCTAGTCAATCAATTTGTATTAAGGGATTAACTAAAAAATTAATGAATCAATGAAATACTAAGGGATAAGTCAAAACCCTAGATTCTTATCAATTAGTGAATTCAACTATTTATTTATTATTTAGGTTTAGTTTAATTTGATAGAATTAAGTTAATTTATTAAATTTTAAATTTTAGTTTTTCTGGATAAAAGTTAATTAGATATAATTTTAGTACTAGATTGAAAGAATTAGATCATATAGTCTTTGTGGGAACGATATTTGGAGTTAAATCTTATATTACTCGATGCAATAGAGTGCGCTTGCGCTTAACTATTAAAGCATACAATCACATACCAAGGAATACATGTAAAATAATAAAATGAAATACAAACTTGAAAAGCGATTAAAAACTCGTAGAGAATAAATGACTCCTCCTTGTGCACTCCTTTGGATTGCTTTTTTTGCTATAGAGTTGCTGCCAATTTTCCATTGCCTACTTTATGAAATTGATAATGTACTCTCAGCACAATGAACCCCATGGGTACTTATTAGAGGTTGATATATCGTCTATAAGGTTCAATATTATTTGGTCCAAAATCCTTCCATTAGCCTTGTCGAAAAGAGTTCTCTCTGCAAAAAGAACTAGCGCCAACCTCATCACGTCCAAATCATCTTTAAAAATGAAATATGTATCTGCAAACACATCTTTCAGGTCCCTAACTTTATTACACTCATCCATGTGAAGGAACTTCACAATTACATGTATTTTTTTTTTATGTCTATTCAACTTAGCATTTATCTATATATGAAGTTTGAAATTTAGTTAAGTGACAAAGTAAACTCTTTTCACAAAAATTGACAATGTCTACCATTGATCATGAGCTATAACTCGTCATCTGCTTTATTTGACATGACCTCTTTCAGAAGCACATTGTGCATAAGCTGGTTGTGAAAAACAAAGTATCTAATTGAAGGAAATTACTGAAGCATGTTTCAGAAAACATGGCCAATTACTTATCCATTAGTAGGCATTTTATCATGTCCATTATCAGCAGCTTTGATATGCACATTATTCGATAATGGAACAACTTTATTTTGTTGGTTTTTTTAGGCTCGTATAATGATTCGGGGGATGCTCATACTACCTACAATAAATGAACATTGGCATATGAACATGTTAAAAGACTAACCATAAGCAACAATATACAATGCAATGTGATTCTAAAAATCATATATAACTGGTTCATTATTTAACGATGCATGAAAATTGACTTTCTAGCAACAACTGTATTGATCAACTAATATCAAATGTTTAGGATAAAAGCATGAAAGATATGGATTTATGTCTATCATAAAGATGAAATGTTTGTGAGACTGATAAAGATGCAATAATGTCAAAATAGTTTTAGTTAGGTCACATAACTAATTGAATTTCGTGTTTTGTTTCCTAGCCACTTGTAAAAAGCTATAAGTGTAGTTGATGGTTAATGGCAAAAATGGTTGTATATGTTATAACTTGGTATGTGTTACGGATATCAAGCCATACACTTTAATTTGACACCTCTATGGCATCAACTAAGCCACAGCCTTGATACTTTTTTTATTTTATGTGCAACGAAAAACCATAACTCACACCATAAGAAAGAACACATAAGATCAACACACTAATAAAGATAAAGAAAATAAACCAATCAATAAGACACAAGATATACGTGGTTCAGCCCAAAATTATCTACGTCCACGGAGGATCCATGATCCAGCTTCTTATTATTGAAATAGATCACTAAGTATTTTCTTACATCATAAATGATCCTACAAGACCCTTTAGTATCTCTCATAGAGACCTCTAATTATCTACCATTGATCACCATGACTCTCTAAAACCTCTTAGTATTTTCTCATAAGATATTTTTACAAGGAACACAAGAATAGCCAAAGCATCTAAGCCAAAAGGATCTATGGTGTTTCTTTTATTCACTTAAGAACCTAAAGAAAACACTCCCCAAAAGTTACACCCTAGTGCACCACGCACGTAGTGCCTATCTAGCTCCTCTATTCTCTCTTATGGTTACATCTTGAAACCTTAGATGTTTGATCTGAACCTTATATTTAGAAGAGTTTTATATAGTGAATAAAACACCCTTAAAAACCCTAAACCTAGTTGGAATAACAGTCCTTACTTGTATAAGTCCTAATCCCACTTAAAGAAGTCAATTGAGCCAAAACAAGAAATATCCTAAAGTTGTTGTGCGAATAGTAACTGTGTGAACAGTACCCACACGTGAACAGTAACTGGTGAACAGTGTCACCACATAAACAGTACTCATTCTTTTTTCTTCCGTTTTGTTCCTTCCTTGTACACCCAATATGTATTTGACTTCGTAATGACTCTTCTCTTAGTATTCATCTCAATTCTTGCTCATACAAGATTGTTGAATTACCAATTTTCAACAAATCCTCTCATTGATTCAAAATCTCTCTCCACGAAACTAATCATCGTCACCCTTCCTTGACCAATGCTCACTAGCATTGTCTATAAGTCAAGTTCCAGACTTAACTAAGGCTCTTGCGACTACGGTCTCTAAAGATTCCTGAATGCTGATGTTTAGAGTAGTTCAATATTGTGATCTTCCATGTCCCGAAGACACCATGACCATAACCATTAATGGTGAAAACACATTCTCATCATTGCTACTTTTTTCACACATTCTCTTTCAACCCCTGCCACAAAGTGATATATCAAAAGCTACTTTATGGTCTGTTTCAAATCAACAACCCCATGTTGATCCCATTCTAAGCATTTTTCTACAAGCACATAGCCTTCCTCTGTGCTTATCACTCCCCGATCCTTTTGCTTCCCATTTAGTATTCCTTTCTTCTATCTTTCATGAATCTCCCTATTTCGATCTAGCAGTCCCGAGTCCACTAGGTCTTCATGAGATGAGAAATCAAATCTCATACCTAGTCCCTCCCTTGTCTTTTTTACTAAATAGTCTGAACCTTATTCTACCAATCCCTTATGACTTACCATAAGCCATATTTCTCCAATTGGTAAATAACGATTCTCCATGACTCATATGGAAACACTACCCTAGATCCTAAAAATAGTTCATCCATCAGACATTTATTCCTCTAGAAGCTCTCATGCGATCAAGATTTTTGCCTAGTCATCCAACAAACTTGCAAATTCACCTTCCTTCTATCTTTGTCTTTCTTTCGGACTATCCCTTTGAGTGCCCTAGACACCTTTTGGATCTGCCCTTCAATCTTGATTGTTCTTCTTTTTTCATCTCTATTTTGTGTTCAATCTGAATGATTCTTCTAACTAGAATCTAGATGACGCCATCTTATTGGTAGTCTCCTTTTTAAGAGTGAGCCTTACTCAAAAAATAAAACTCCCCAGTAAGGCCACCATCTTTTCCTCTTTTAGATAATCATCTTTTCCTATTATTCTTTTCTTATATTTGTGAGTCCCCATAGTTGAAAACCTTTGCTCTGCAATCTGACTCTGCCGCCTATGCTCTGCAATATGGACTTCAACCCAAGCTCTGATACCAGTTTATTGCAGATATCAAACCATGCACTTCAATTTAACACCCTAATGGCATCAACTAAGCTATAGCTTTGATACCCCTTTTATTCTATGCGCAGCGAAAAATCATAACTCACACCATAAGAAAAAATACATAAGATCAACACACCAATAAAGACAAAGAAAACAAACCAATCAATAAGACACAAGATATACGTGCTTCGGCCCACAATGACCTACGTCCATAGAGGATCCATGATCTAGCTTCTTATTATTGAAATAGATCACTAAATATCTTCTTACATCATCAATGATCCCACAAGACCCCTTAGTATCTTCCATAGAGACCTCTAAGTATCTACCATTGATCACCATGACTCCCTTAGACCTCTTAATATCTCTTCATAAGAGATTTTTACAAGGAACACAAGAATAGCCCGAGCATCTAAGCTAAAAGGATCTGTGGTATTTCTTTTATTCACTTAAGAACCTAAAGAAAACACTCCTCAAAGGTTACACCCTAGTGCACTACGCACTTAGTGCTTACCTAGCTCCTCTATTCTCTCTTATGGTTACATCTTGAAACCTTAGATGCTTGATCTGAATCTTATGTTTAGAAGGGTTTATATAGTGAATAAAACACCCTTAGAAACCCTAAATCTAGTTAAAATAAAAGTCCTTACTTGTAGAAGTCGTAATCCTACTTAAAGAAGTCAATTGAGCCAGAACAAGAAATATTCTAAAGTTGCTGCGTGAAGAGTAATTGCGTGAATAGTACCCCACGCGTGAACAGTTCTGGTGAATAGTACCGATGTGAACAGTACTCATTCTTTTTTCTTCCGTTTTGCTCCTCCCTTGTACACCCAATACGTACTTGACTTCGTAATGACTCTCCTCTTAGTATTCATCTCAATTCTTGCCCATAAAAGATTGTTGAATCACCAATTTTCAACAGTATAAAAACAACTACAATTTTGGTAGGTGCACTATAGAATTAACAAATGCCTTGGATGGTTCACTCATAAATGTTGAGTGCATATATATATAAAAGGATCGTGGTCTCCCATTATATAGAAGCTCCATTACAGTTTTTGATGCAATTGTATGACAATTGCAGATTTCGTAAGTAAACCCTCCAAATTTATGTTGCAATTCTCATTATTGTTGTGCATGTGAGGGTGGTTTCACTATTTATTGAAATGGGTTACGATTATGGACATGATATTATGAGAGGCCTCTATTGCACTGGCAAATAAGTTTTCAATGGTGCATTTTGGTAAATAAGTTCTATGTGGACATCCATTCTATTTAATTCAAAAAGGTAATGACAAGTTAAACCCAGTTTGGGAAAAATTTGGTATTTTTTTATTAAAGTAAAACTAGTTATAGGATTCAGGGTTCTAACATGTCCCATCCCCATCCAGTATCACCCCTAGATTGTATACATGAATTGTTATTATATTGGTTATTTTATATATTTTATTGTTCATTCAATACTATATGAAGACATATTTGAACTAGTAAAATTTTTTTATGTCTTGTGTAGTAAAATTTTAAAATTGAATTTGTGATATGATTTTGATCGCTATATGTGTAGGCTTTTATTAGAAACTAATAACAAAAAAATTTATCTATTTCAATTTTAGTACGAAGTCCTTATTCGCTAGAGTGAGTTTATAATAAAATGTAAAACTTGCAATAGGTTTGCAAAGAAGAATGGATACCTTATTTAAAATGAAATTGTCTTGACTCAAAATGTGTCTCGAACAGAACACATTTTTTCATCTCGATCGGATTTGAGTAGGATTCGAGAATTTTCAAACCCGAAAATACCCACCCTAGCCACATGTAAGAAAGAATAAATGTTGATTACATCAAACCATTTCCAAAAAGAATAGTAACTGATGACTTTACAGTCGAGAACACTGTACGTGAGTTGATAGTTCACAATACCAATTACCAAATATACTTATGTGTACTTGCGCATTTTCTATCCATTACAACCCACATGTTCTGTTATGTGAGAATTTTTAGCACCGTATGTGTGCGCGGCATGCATGTTTAGAAGTAAAAAATTGAAGGGTTGTATGCATTTTCATTCTTGAATGGATAGTATAGATTTTAGGTGTTACAATCTTGGTAAACATATTGAACATTTCAATTCTTCAAATGTTGTCACATTCGCGGTGTTAGATTTATGTGGCCTCAAATACCAATTTCAGATTATTTGTTTTTCATTAGAAGTGATTTCATTGTTATTGAATAGAGATTCACAAACATGATTGAGAGTATTTATTCTTTCATTACTATATACTTTTAATATATATGTGTTGGGCAATATTATTGAAAAATCATGCTATGGTTATTCGATTACCAATTTCAATTGTGAATTGATGTGCTTCTATATGATAGAATGAAATAATCATCATTAAATTTGTGACTTTAAGCAAACAAGTAGGTTTAATGTAGCAAGCACGTGTACAAACACAAGATTTGCGAACAACACACCATATATGTTAATGCAATGTCGTGAAGTTATGGGTAGCTCTGTTACAATTTACTCATTGTCCATACGCCGGAGAGGTTTATATTTCTTTATCTACTGTTTACATAACTACACTTATGTCAACTTGTGATGTTAATTTTATTAGCTATAACTAGCCATATTGGGTAAAATATTTGGTATTCAAAATATGTCAATGCTCAAAATGGATTTTGTTATTCTCATATTGAGAAATCATATTATAATGATATACCTTAATTCAATTGAACACAAAGAATGATGCCCATCTCCCACCAGAAATGTATATAATTATATGTATATGCTTATAATTGATATAAAGTTTTCAAAATATTTTGGAGTTCAAAGTTGATTATTACATTCATGATATGCAAAAAGGTTACATGAACTATAGATTAAAAAGTGAAAATTATATTGTATTAATATTTTGGGATTGAAAATCTCGAATCTTCAGAGGTATAGTGTAACGTGTTGACCGACATTAATACCAATTAGTGGAAGTGTGTCAAATTTTATTTGATTAAAAGATATACTTAAAGAAAAAAGTAAATAAATTGATATATAAAATATCTCTAATCAAAATTCAAAAAGTATAACAAGTGGCATTGTATAGCATATGAATGATAGTTGTAAACAAAGTACAAGAAGTAGGGTGGACAAAAAAATCGGCGAACCGAATTGGACTCGAAAAGTCGAATTGATCAATTTGGTACGATTTTTTTTGGGCGATTTAAAAAAAATAAGAATTGAAAAATCGAATTTTAAAAAAATAATAAAAAAATAAAAAACAACTAGACCGAAATAAGTCTAAATTAAATCTATTTGAGGTGAATTAAAAAATTAAAAATCAAATCAAATTTATAAATTGAACCGAATCAAACCAATTTGATCAATTCAATTCACTATAAATTCGATTTAATTTTTAATTTTATATTTTAAAAATCGAATTAAATTTATCCACCCCTAACAAAAAGTGGGCTTAAGAAAAATAATGTGTTGCAACAATATATTGCATAATTCGAGTTGGACCCAATGTAGGTGCAAATATTCAGCCAATATAATGTGCCCCTCTAAGTTGAGTAATGCTATCATTAAGACAAGTAGGTGCAGAAAATTTCTTGGTTTTGAAGACACATATATAGATTTATAATGTCAAGTTGACTTGAAGTTGACTTAAAGGAAGGTCAAAATTAAACGTAATTATGATCATATATAGATTTATAATATCGGCGTTGATAAATTGGAGTAAGTGGTTACATAATATATATTTTAATTTATTAACATTTACTTACAGTTTGTGTAATGAGACTACCAGTATATGACTAACTCATCACTCAAAACAGGTTCTTAATTAAGTTATCGCTTTAATTGAATGAAATGATTTTTCCTTATCAGTCATACCATTTCTGTACCTTAATTCATTATTTGTATACTAGTCTTATAATGCGAGGCCCGAAATGTCTACAATTAAATATCTCACATGACCTGCTTTAGTTTATACAAAATACAATGGCAGCCACAAAGGTTGGCAGTGTACAAATGATCACCAACTAATGACATTGTACTTATATCTATTCACGTTAGTGAGCATTAAGGGAACAAGTTAATGTACATTCGCCGTGAAGATCCCAATATAGAGACGTTTTTCTGAACTTTTGGGGTTTATGTGTCAAAACCACGCGTAGTTAGGTGAGTAGGAATCATCATCCATTACGATGACGCCATCGTATCTTTCAGCATATCTGTTCATTAAATGCCACCACTTTCATATCTTCAGGTTGTCAGATCATTAAATGCTTAACGCTTCAAAGCTAGACATATTAGATATGTCATCTATGGTACCCCTTGCATGTCGATGTAAGTCTGCGATCGAGCTCCTTTATATGCACAATGGCCATAAATTATCACACATTCTCTACAAGCATTGAAAACACCTCCATTCCACCCATGTAATATCTAGTGATATTATCAAGTTTCGTGAGAGATACAAAAGCAGCAAGGTCATTTGTCATTTATCCACTCGTAAACTTGAGGTATTCAATATGTAGTTAATCTATTTGTTACGATTAACAAAACTATATCTACATATAGGGTAGGGATCTATTGAACAACGAATGTAATTGTTAATACGTATAATACTAGGCTAAACTCGCTCTTTACCATGTGCATTGACAAGTTTTAATAATGGGAAAGAAAATGGTAAAGCTCAATATACCAATTACAGCCGCTCTACGATATTCATATCAAATACCGAATACTGTACATTTTTGGCTACTCAGTAAGGCACACGATTTTGAAAAAGGAGAAGGTGTTTATCCTAACAAGATTTTCTTGTCCGAGGAACATCTCAGTGCCATTGTGTTCCTTCTTCACCTCGTCATACATTACTTCCTTCACATGCATAATGTTGCTCCCATGTAGCTTACTCTAAACTTTTTCTGTATATGGTCCACATGCTTGGCCATGAATGTTGTGGAACCTCGCATCCAAATGGGGTTCAATGAATACATATACCATTTGCGAAGGACATTTTAACCTTGTCTACAATTCTCTTAGGGCATAAACAAGGCACAATACCTACAAATTCAGATATCATACACCCGAAATATCAGTAAACTCTAAGGAAAAAAATGGACAATTAATCCTCAAGATAGGCTGTATGAGATCAGAATCTCATACATCCCAAATTCCATATGACCTACGCAAATATTAAACATTAAATCAACAGCTCACCAAATTCATGGCCAATGGCCAAAGAATAATAAAGTCTAAATATAATCCCATTTTTTGGTAAGTTATTTTCGTAACTTTATGACTAAGTACAACATTAAAGGATGGAATATTAACCTAACATAATTATAGCTTTGGGTTTTTTCTTAAGGTACAAAGAAATGTTAATCCTAATCATAAATAGAGAATCTTAAGCTTATTAGACTTTTACTTTACCCTTGGGGTTTGCTATCCTAACTCAGTATAAATCCTAAGCGTAGTCGAAATAAAAAAAATATGTGCGTAAATAGTCACGGGTTGAATGATTTATTGTTATTAAATGACTTTTTTTTTTTGGGGTCATTTCAAGATATCACTATGAAAAAACCATGCCTTTTTGCACTTAAAATCGACCGGGCTGTTTTCTACCCTATACCAGTTCATCAAAAGTTGCAGAGTTAATGGTGTTTTTGTAAGCCTAAGAAATTAAAAGAGAATGTTTTGCATCATAAGAAATTGTACACTAGCAATAATAGTGTCTTTTATTTTTTTTTCTTTTTTACGTCGAAAATTAATATATTATCGAAACCAACTAGGATAATGGATGATATCATCCATTACCACTATCAATTATGGTTTCAATCGCACTAAATTATTATGGCACCTACACGAGACACGTATTGGTTAAAAAAGGAGGTGGGTTGTGTGACGTAAACAGTTACTCGAACAAACCTTACGCAGTAGTTCACATGAATACAATGGGATAAGGGTAGAACAACTGCCAAATGGGGGTGGCAAATGAATTATTGTGCAGGCTAAGTATTTATCCTCGAGATTTAACAGTCACGCGGGATAGTGACTAATACCGACAACGTATTGAAAGTCCATTTACTTCTCATCAACAAGAACTACTCTACGGGGTCAGAGAAGTTGTAATGTACACGCAGAGAAGTAATACAGAATTGACAACCGAATCATGACACCAGGTAAACAACTATCTCGCATGTGACTTAAGATAAGGTAAAAAAAAGGTGTCTTACATAGATGGTACTGTCGATATCTGATGGTTAACCAAATAAAATGCATCCACCCAGATTTAAGTCATTATTAGATTGTTCATCTAGTTCACAAGGCATTGTAGATGATAGGTTGTCACAGGAGTAAGGTTATGGTAGGAACATACGCGACCTCCCCTTCACACATGGATAGCCTCCGCGGATGGAAGTTGGATGAGAATATTGATATAGAAGTCGATGATCTTTAATTGGTGTTGAATCTGACCTCCAAAGATGACATTCCTTATGGAGATGTTGAACGCGAGAATGGAGAGAGACGGTTCGGGGTAGAAGCATCACATAATTCGGATGTGCCTTCAAGAGTGGGTGAATGTCGTGAGGGGCTACCACAATTCTATATCTGCAGCCAATATATCGCTGACAGGGTATTTTAGATGGTGGATGAGACCGAAATTTTTTATAGCGTATACTTAAAAGTAATGGGGTTTAGTATAAGGATGGACATTGTAAGACGCAACATAGCAGGAGATGTCACAATCAGATTTGAAAAATATATTTAATCCCAATGAGATTTGATTTCCTCGTGCAATAACAAGAAATGGTTATCGAGCGGTATTTAGGGTGTGATGAAAGCATTTAAGTGGCCAATAGGTAGCAACTGAATTTGTTACTGCACACACACATCAGCTTTCTGCCCAGTGTCATGTCCAGTTTCTTCGCAACCATAGGAAGGTTTTAGGATAGAACATGGACATAGCAAATTCCTTAATGCGGGTGGGTGTCCGAATGATACAAATACACAACTTGAGGGCTCATCGATTCGGTGGGTACCAACATGTAGGTTACACAAGGAGGGATTTAAATAATAGGCTTGATGCTTTGTGATGAGTACTGTTACTTGACTTAGATTTTGAGACCAATTTTAGTACCTTAAGAGGAAGAAGTTTTTTTTTTTTTTTTGAAATAAGTTAAGAATTATATTAATTCAAACAGGAGGAGGATTCCTCAAGTACAAAATATTCAATTTGGAGAGGTATTTTACTAAATTAAATTTTTTAAGAATCTAAGTCTAATGCAAAATGAGTTAGTTCATGAGCAACTCGATTAGTAGAACGATGAGAATAGCTAAACTGACAGGACTCAAATAAAGCAGAAGTTGAAGCAATGTCCTGAAGCACCAAACCGAGTTCTGAAGCCAAGCAGATTTTGTTATTGATGTCACAAATAATGCCGGCAGAGTCTAATACCACCTCAATGACAAAGATACCCAACATTCTAGCAAGCTTGAGACCCCTCATCAATGCCAAGGCTTCAAGGAGATCGACTGAGAGCTTTGTTTTAATAGGAATAGAAGAAGAAACCAAAACAAGTTCTGTATGATCGCGCAAAATCACACCCAACCCAGCTTTGTGGTGTGCCGAAGACAACCCCGCATCATAATTCAGTTTTATTACACCAAGCCTAGGCGCTTTCCAAATTTGATGGACTATCACTAGAGTTTCCTTAAACACTTCACGCATAGTATTAAGTTTGCTCCAATAGTGTTTAGCCCAATATAGCGCATGAGAAATTGTAAGGACTTTCTATTCCATCACAAATAGGTTTCTTAGGTGCCAAAGTCACCAAAGCATGATCAGAAGAATCTCAAAATCCATTATTAGTAAGGTGGCCTTGCATTCAACAAAGAAATCTATCATTGGTGTGTTATGAAGGATATTGATACCATGCATAAACGAACAATTCTATCTTACTTTCTTCAGAGTATCACAAAGCCAGATTGCATGAATAGGGTTTTCAGCACATTTATTACATCGGCAGCAGATAATGTCTACAAGGATATGGTGCTTTTTGAGGCTCTCTAGTATAGGGATCCACATGTGTAACTCTCCAAATAAAATATTTAATCTTAGAAGGAAGTTGCATACTCCATAAATATTGCCACCAAGATCGTGAGTCAGCTTTGCCATTGGATAATTAATAATTGTTTTTGATAGAGTAATGCCTATGTCTATTGTAGTGTCACATGGGAGAGTCACACTATTGGCTCCACGCTAGGGAACGTGGGATGCTTAAGATTAAATCACATTCTTCAATAGAAAATGAGTCATGAACCAAGTAAAGGTTCCAGTATCCTGAGGGGAGAAGGAGATCAGCAACCATCGAATATTCTGGCATTCTGCGAGGAAAGTATATTTTGAAGGAAATGGGGCGAGGGAGCCACTGGTCATGGTAAATGAAGACAGATGAGCCATCCCCGATGCGCCAACGAAGCCCCTTAATAAGTAGATCTCACCCCCAAAGAATACTTTTCTAGACAAGTGAGTCGAAGTGTTTAGGTAAGGCCTGCAAAAAGGAGGAGCTAGGGAAGTAGAAACTTTGGAGAGTCCTTGCTATTAAAGAGTTTGGATGAGCCATTATTCGAGATCCCCGTTTCGCGAGAATGGTTTTGTTGAAGGAGATCAATTCCTTGAAACCAATACCACCCTCCATCTTGTAGGTACACAACCTATCCTAGGAGCACCAATGGATCTTCCATTGTTTTTCGTCACCACCCCAGAAAAATCTTGCGCAAAGGCTTTTGAGTTCCTTTGTAAGATTCTTCGAGAGTCTGAATAAGTTCATTGTGTGGGACGGGATAACTTGGATTACTGCTTTGAGGAAGACCTCCCTCCCTCCGACAAAAAGAAGGTTCATTTTCCAATCGTTTAGTTTATTCTACACTTTTTCTTTGTTAGCCACAAAAAGATTTTATTTGTTTTTGTCAAAAATACACGGGAGACCCAAGTATTTGCTATGGTGGGAAACTTGTGCCACTCCAAGACAAAGGGACAGTTGAGAAGCGAGATCTTCTGAGATAGATTTACCAAAGCATACAAAGGATTTCTGGCTGTTAATTTGCTAACCAGAGGCAAGTTCATAGGCACCCAGGATCTCCTTTATTCTGGTGCAGTCATTCACTGATGCCCTAGTAAATAATAGGTTGTCATCTGCGAAGAGTAAATGGGTAATTGTTGGGCTATTGACTCTACACCTTAGACCCAATAGGTCACCACATTGTTCAGCAAACTGAAGTTGAGCAGAAAGACCCTTAGCATAAAGAAAGAACAAGTATGGGGAAATGGGATCCCCCTGGCGAAGGCTCTTAAAAGGGACAATGTCACCTTTTAGCACGTCGTTGATGATTATTGAGTATATAACATATGAGATGCATTGATAAATCTTTTGGCACCAAGCACTAGGGAAACCTAGTCTTCGCATTATAGCCATCAAAAAATCAATTCCACCCGATCATATGACATTTCCAGTTTTAATGCTATGTAGTGCCCAACAGAGAATCTATTGCGTTTAAGAGCATGGAGACATTCGAAGCCAATTATTGCATTATCTGTGATTAGGCGTCTAGGGATGAAAGCACTCTGAGATTCAGAAATCACCTCATCCTTAACACAACAGATTCTGTTTTCCATCGCCTTTGCAGTAATCTTGTAAAGAATATTACAGAGCTAATCAGACGAAATTCTGAGCATTCCTTAGGATCGTTGACTTTAGGAATCAGACATATAAGGGTTTCCTTGATTTTTCCAAGATCGTCACCATTATTGAAAAAGCCTGAACACACCCTGTAGATATTGGGACTTAATATATCCCAGAATTTTTGGTAGAATAAGGCACGCATACCATCTTTTCTAGGAGCTTTTATTGGGGACATTTGAAAGACAGCCTTGTAGATCTTGTCGGCCTGGAAAGGGAAGTCCAACCAGAGGTAAAGATGTTTAGGTAACCTCTTTTCTACACAAGAAGCTACTGAGTTAATCACCGACTCAGAAGGATTGGAGAAGGTAAGGATATCAGAAAAATACCCAATAAAAGTTTTCTCAATTTGATTATGGTCAGTATACCATACACCTTCTCTGCCCTGGATCCAAGAAATGGAGTTTTTCTTTCTGTGGCCAGAGGCTTTAAAATGGAAAAATCTTGAATTTTTGTCCTCAGCTTGAAACCATTGAACCCTCGAATGTTGTCTCCAGTATAACTGCTTTTTATACAGTAGGACATCTAAGGATTTTTGGACTTTAGAGATTTGCTGCCAGTTTTGGGCATCTACTCTCTGATTTAAAGCCCCCAAGATAAGTTTCTTTTCCTTTAATTGTCTTTACAGTCTTCGAAAGTGAGTCAGGTTCCAATTGTGTAGCTTAGACCCAATATGCAGAAGATTTTCATATACTGAGTCAAGGGAGTTCAGATTTTGGGACCAACCTTCTATAATAAGATCTCTGTAGTCTTGGTCATTGGCCCATGCTTCCTCAAAATGGAATCTGTTGCGAGGATGATGTGTTTGGTTTCCATCAGTCCGGGTGTTAGACTCCCTAAAAATTAACAAGAGTGGCCTGTGGTCAGATCCCCAAAACTCAAGATTTCGCACAAAGGCGTCAGAGAAAAGATAGTGCCATAAAAATGAGCAAAGCATACGGTCAAGTTTTCCTTGAATAAAATCACTTGAGGAGTGCCCATTACATCAGGTGAATTAGGGGCCCTTGTATTGAACCTCTGAGAGTTCACAATCATCAATAACGCCCCAGAATTTTTGCACAAGATAGAGAGCTCGCGGGATGTCACCCTTTTTTTTTGAATTTATAATAATCTACTCCACACACCCAAGGAAGAGAGGACAAAGAATACAGGCATTTCAGTAGTGTCAAGGAGTGAGTACGTTGAGAAGCTTCAGGATGACCATAAAAGCCTGTAAAGCGCCTTTTTTTTTCCATCCCTGCAACAGTAACATCGATATGGAATCATAAGTAGGATAGAAGAGAAATAGCCACCTTATCAATCCATAGTAGAGCTAAGCCCCCACTACGACCGACTCTTTCAATAACCAGTTTACCAACATAGCCAAGTTTAACTCGGAGATCTTCTACTCTTTGTCTATATGCTCGTGTTTCTATTAGGAAGATTACATTTGGGCAATGTTTCTGTATCAGGTAGTATAAAATGTAAAATATGTGAGGGTTGCCCAGCCGCCGTACATTTTAGCTTAAGATTTTCATTGGGGTCGGTAGCCCCGCTAGTTAGCAGGCGCCGTCGTTTGGGTTTCATAGAAGAAATCATTTGATTTTTCACAAGTAATACCTAAGATTGCAACTTATTGTTGCGTCACATCCTGAGTATTTGGAGAGGGGGTATCAGCAGCCTCGGTCTAGAAATTATGCCCTGCTGCATTGGTTTGGATCTTTTTAGGAGGGTAGGTGTTAACATAGTCATTGCTTCGCTCCTTTCTTTTGGGTGTTGGCTTATCAAATGTGGTAATTTGCAGATGACGGTTATGAGAGCAAAGTGTTTATTTTCATAGTTTTTGTCAAAAGGATCTTCGGAGGGAGCACCTTTGGTTGGTTTGTGTTTATGGAAAAATGGTGAGGTCAGAAGGATTTGTGAGGTGAGAGTGGCCATTATTCTTGGGGTAATTACCGAAGTGGAAGGGTTGTTGAGGCACGTGTATTGCATTATGAGGAGCCTCTGGCATTTCCCTATGATTCTGCCCATAGAATGGTAATTCTTTATGACTGACATCTCTAGAATCAACACATGAATTTCCAATGACTTGTTTATTTTGTGGATAAAGTGCTTTAGCAATTGGGGTTGTCGATGTGAGAGTGATGCAATCCTTAGAAATGGTTTTCTCGGGGTGCAAATGAGGAGCCAGCCAAGGTGAGTGGCTTAGTTTCACACCTGTGTCAGATTTATAGCCTTCAGGGATCATGCGAGAGATGAGGGTAGATTCAGAGATGCCACCATGTGCTGGTCGTGCCTCAGGTTCCCCGTCCATGAGAGCTCCAAGAATGGTAGATTCCCTTCCATCATATTTTACAGTGCCATTTACCCATTTCAACATTATTCTATGATCTGCAAGTGAATACTTTAGAGAGCTTCTGTCCTCGATTTTCTTTTGTTTCTGACGTTCATATGCATTCTCCTTGATTTTGAGGATGCCATCATGTGCAGGATATTCTTTCACCGATTCCCGATATTTTTTATTTATTCCATCCATAAACATGCTGTCAGATGAGCATGTTGTCGTTGAGCCTTCTCCATTTGAAGCATGCTGTGTAATCACATGTGGGGTATTGTCGTTCAGGCCATTTTCGTCCTCCTCTAAGAGAATTACTTACACATGTATCCAGATTATTTGCAGCCCTTTTGTGAAGTCCTTGCCATGCTTCCTCTATTTGGTTGATATACCCGTCACATGCCTTTTGAGAGTTCATGTTAGAGCCATTAAAGACTTTTGTTTGTACACCCGAGATTCCCTTTGCTTTGGTGTCAACTACGCGTGCCCTATCAATCTTTTTTGTGTAGTTCAAGTGACCATCAAAAGATTCTTTTCCACCATGCCAAAAGCTTTCACCTGTAGCATTATTGTTCTGCAAAGTATGGCATATATTTGTTGGTGTTTTTGGGTTGTCGGGGCCTTTCCCTGACAATCTACTAGCTGTGATTTGGGTTTCTCTCGCTGGGCAGATATTACCAACGTCAGTGGACTTGTGATCATCAATATTGTTGATCTTGATTTATGCTTTGTCATTGTTTGATCCTCATTCATCTGTGACTTAGTGAGAAGCTTGTTTGGGGTCTTCGAAAAAAGGAGCAAAAGAGCTTCTGAGTTTTTCCTTTGTTGAATGGGACTTCTAAGTCTTATAACTTCTATTCACCTGATGTTATTTGAATAGCGGTAGTTACCGGGTTTTTTTAAGACTGTAGGGTAGGATCGTAGGCACTCACAGTAAACATGAGCTAATAATCCGCAAAGGGTACAGAACTCCGGTAGCTTCTCGTATTTGAAATCAAGCCATATCAGATTTTCACTTGACCCTAATTTAAGGAAAATCCCCCTTTTTATTGGTTGATCAGTCAATAATCTCACTCTGATGCGAAGAAATCTCTATATGCATGATCCTGAGTCATTAGCATCCACGTCTAAAAAGCTCCTAATTTTATTCCCGATCAGTTTGGCCGTCTCGACGTTCATGTGGATTATCGGTATATTGTACACCTGGATCCAAAATGGTGTTTGCCGAAAGGTAGGATTTACCACCGGGTTTTCCTCTACGGTTGATTCCATGGCCAGGAGGAATTTGTTAAAATTCCAAGGTTCAGACACCAACAACCTTATATGGTCTTCTTCTAGTGCAAACTCGCACAAAAAAATGGTTCCACCTAACCATTAAAATTTGAGGTCCCCATTAGGCCGCCACAGGTTTTTCATTATGTTTTAAATGCATCTCGTTGCTAGTTTTTCCTTATCAAGACTGACAAAAAGTCCAAATTTTACTACAGATTGATGTCTCCTGACCACCGCTTTCAAAATCCCTATGACCTCTTCGTTGTGAGAATTATCAATTGAAAAAGAATTTCATAGAGCTTGAATATTTTCCATGATTGAGGAAGTGATAGTAGAGTTCGCAAGCAAACAAAATTCAGATCTATAAGCTTACTGCCTAGAGAGAAACTTTATAGGCTTACAAGTATATCTTATGCAGTTACTTTGTACCTTTTGTCTTTCAATTAAGAGGAAGAGAGTTACAAACCATGGTTTCTTTTATAAATCCACTCTATATTTAAATAACATATAGCAGATTTGTTTTGGTATGATAGGGGCTTACGGGCTAACTACTGTTGTTTTAGTGATGTTATGGCCTTCAATTAAACATATCAGACAAAAGCATACAACAAGCCATTCGTGTCGTCCCTTAGGGTGAACCATTATAAACGAACAACTATTTTCAGGTCTACTTTATTATTAGTGAAGATGGAAAACACCTGATGAACACTTTAAATTACATATTTAATAATGATTTTATATCATTGTTTTGTATTACTAGTGTCTTTAACCCCCTTAACTTATGTATGTTTACAATATTGTACCTAATTAGCATTTAACTGTTTTGTAGTAAATTCGGTAAAATGGGCATAACTTTCTACCTAAGAATCCAATTGGAGTGATTCTTGATCCTGTGAAGATCTAATTCAATGCGCTAACATATTATATTCACAAATCATTTGCAATTCGAGTGTTTAAAGGTTGAAAATGGCCTAAATTAGAACTAATCAGCAGTACAAGCCCAATCTAAATAGTTATCAATTTTTGGCCTATAACTATATAAATACGTATCTAATATATATGAGATAACTCAATTTGGAAAGATAAGAAACTTATCTATAACTTTGATGTTTTGAGTGACAGCTAATTCGAATCACATCAATTCTAAATTGGATAATCAAGTAGCTGCCTTAATGATAATCAATGTAAATTATTTGCCACCATTCTTGACTTTTATCATCCAAGTGGTTCCCTCTTCATTTGTCTGGATTTTTCCATATTTTTCTATAAATAAATAGCATGTTTATACCTAAAAAATGTAATTAAAGAGTTAGATTTTAGTTCAAAATACTTATTTTTTGTATTATCTCTTTGTAATATTATTTCTCTTGTTTACTATTGTAAAATCATGTTATCTCTTTTTTCATTTCTTTTCTTTTTCTTTAATTTTATTATGTCTAAGTAATTTTATTTATACTAAGGTGAAAGCGTGAAACTCTTGACAAGGTAATAAGATATACTTAACTCTTATTCATAAATTTAATGCTTCATTCTTAAGTTATGCAAATTTATATATGATGTATTTATTTTTTATACTTGGCACAATGAATTCTTGAAACCATTTACAAGATTTGGCGTATATACCCTTTCTTGTAAAGTGAGAATCTTGATTTATTGTAAACAAATATAACGATTGACATAATAAATACTTGAACCCATTTGTAAGATTTGGTATATAATAATTGAAAGAAATAAATGCTAGTTAATATATAAATGGTGATGAACTTTTAATTGTTATATCTTCCGGTTGGAACCTCTTTTGTGTGAGGATTCCAATTAAGTTATAAAAAGAGTTAAATATATTCATACTTTTTATGCCAAGAGTGGATCCCCCTAACCTTAACTTTTATTTGAATTGGTTAATTAAATTTATATTTGCAAATATCTTATACTGCATTAATTGTCTTTAAAGTATTTATAGCTTGTAATTTTAATTCTACTTCCCTGTGGATCGACCTCATTCTCATCGGGTTATTTATTACTTTGACAATCCTGCACTTGGGAATAAACTCCTATATTCTAGAAGTGTCAAGTTTTTGGCGCCGTTGTAGAGGAAGTGAAATTAACATTTTATTTGTTTGTTTGTTTGTTTGTTTGTTTTATTTTCATGGGAGACTAAGCCTCTTAACTTGCTTTACTTTATTTATTATTCGAATTTTATTTTCTTGGAAGGCTAAATCTCCTAACGTGCTTTACTTTATTTATTATTCACTTTTTTTTTTATGTAAAGCTAAACTTCATAACTTACTTTAGTTTATTTATTATTCGCTTTTTATTTTCATAGAAGGCTAAACCTCCTAACTTGTTTTATTTGATTTATTATTCACTTTTTATTTTTATGGAAGGTTAAGCCTCCTACTCTTTATTTCTTAACTTTTTATTATATAATATATATTATTAACTAATCTAATATTATTAATCTAACTTCTAATTATTTATCTTTATTTTATTTTAATTTTAGTTTTACTTATCTTATTTACCTATGTTTAATATTTTATTTATTTATTTATATTATTTATTGTTATTGTATTTTATTTTATTTCTTTATATAAGCGGTTGGTTTCAAGATCCTAATTCTCATCGTTTGGTGAAAGGTAATTTCAGAACTTCCTTTGACAATTTATTGAATTTTTCTTCATCTTCTCATTTTTCACCAATTAACACCATGACCGAAAATCAAATTGAAGGACTCATAGACCCAGAGGACAATCAGTCCTAACATAATGACCATAACCGACCTAGAATACTTAGAGATTACATGAACCCTACATGAACCGGTGCACCATCTTGCTTAATTTTTCCTCCGGATGCAACACATTTTAATTTTAAGCCAGACATTATCAAATTTTTACCCACTTTTTATGAATTAGATGCAGAGAACCCTTATCTACATCTAAGAGAATTTGAAGAAGTGTGTAACACGTATAATGACTAAAATTATAGCATGAATACAATTTGACTTAAGCTTTTCCCTTTTTCTTTAAAAGATAAAGCTAAAACATGGCTACAAAACCTTAGGCCAGGATCCATTTCTTTATGGGATGAGATGCAACAACAATTCCTGAAAAAAAATTTCCTTCCCATAGAACAAATTCTTTCAAAAGAAAAATTACCACTTTTGCCCAAAAACTAGGAGAGACCCTTTACTAATGTTGGAAAATGTATAAAGAATTACTTAATACCTGTCCCCGTCATAACTTTGAAACATGGAGACTAGTCTCAAATTTCTATAAGGGCTTAACACCCCAAGTTAGGCAAATGGTAGAAATGATGTGTAATGGAACATTTAAGGACAAAGACCCAAAAGAGGCAATGAATTATCTAGACTTATTAGCAGAAAATGCTCAAAATTAGGACACTGCTAGTACTTGTGAGGCACCTTCAAGCCAAATTAGCATCTTATCTAGAAAAGTCGAAACCTTAGAAATGTAAAAGAGTGGTCAAATAAAATTTGTTCAAGAAATTGTGTGTTACATTTGTGAAACCCATGACCACTCTACCAATGGTTGCCCAACTTTGCCTGCATTTAGAGAATGTCTCCATGAACAAGTCAATGTTCTAAACACGTTCAACCGGTCAAACAATAACCCATATTCACAAAACTACAATCTTGGATGGAGAAATCACCCAAATTTTAGTTGGAGGAATGACACTCAAGCACAGGCTTCACAACCACCTTTCCAACTACACCAAAATTGTCACAACCATCAAGCTTATGCACCATATGTCCTACCTCCTAGGAATAATCTTTAAAAATCTTTGCATACATTCATTGAAAAGCAATAGTCTATTAATTCTCAAAATGTTCAAACTTTTGCTGATTTGAAAGATACTCTTACTAAATTTGCATCCATACTGAACATTCATGAGAAAGAAAAATTCCTTCTCAACCACAACCAAACCCCAAATGACAACACAACTCAAATGCATATACTTTAGAAAGGCAACACATGGATTAAGTTAAAGCGGTTATCACTTTTTACCTATTTGAAGATTTCAAAAAGTAAGTGTGGGCAACCATTTTTAGGGTCTTTATAACTAGGTCTTTTTCAAAACTTTAAAGCGGAT
The DNA here is from genome assembly GCA_946807835.1 of Ailanthus altissimus. NCBI lineage: Eukaryota > Viridiplantae > Streptophyta > Magnoliopsida > Sapindales > Simaroubaceae > Ailanthus > Ailanthus altissimus. The sequence goes on along the minus strand of OX327697.1, from coordinate 14,390,934 downwards.
CATGTGAAAAAGAAAGCATTTTTAGCTGAACAAGTAAGTGTCATTCTTTAGAACAATAATGCTTTGAAATATAAAGACCCTAGTTATCCTATAATTTCATGATTTATTGTAAGTCATAAAATTGAACAAACCTTACTTGATCTTGGTGCTAATGTGAATTTACTACAGTAACGCTTTTGCTTATTGATAGATCAATAAAAGTACCAAGAAGGACAGTGAAAGATGTTTTAGTTCAAGTTGATAAATTCATATATCTTGTGGATTTTATTGACTTAGACACAAAACCTGTTAAAGGATGTAATCCGATACTTGTTATTTTGGGTCGTCCATTTTTAGTAACTTCTGACACTTTGATTAATTACAGGAATGGAGTAATGAAGCTTTCATTTGAAAATATGACACTTAAGCTTAATGTTTTCAATATGTGTAAGCAACCACATGAGGGGGAGGATGAAAGTGAAGAAATCGACATGATTGAAACGATTGTGGAGGATCATATTCAAAAATAGAGTTTTACCGATCCCTTAGAAATGTATTTAATAAATTCATTTGAGTCAACTATACAATTAGATCCTAAAATCTCTGACATATGTTCTTTACTTGACTGTGCACAAGTGATTGAAAATAAATGATAGAAATCAAAGTTTGAAGAATTAGGAGAAAATGAGGACAAACAGAACGAAATTTCAAAATTAGAGTTAAAACCTCTGCCTGAAGAATTGAAATATACATTTCTTAAAGAGAAACAAACTTAGCCGGTGGTAATCTCTTCTACACTCACAAGCGAACAAGAAGGTAAGTTGATTGAATTATTGAAAATGCATAAAAATGTAATTGGGTAGACTTTAAAAGATATAAACGACATTAATTCTTTGATTTACACACATAGAATACATTTAGAGGATAATGCCAAAAATTCCCAACAACTTCAAAAGAGATTAAATCCACATATGAAAGAGGTAGTGAGAGCTGAAGCTCTTAAATTACTTGAAGTATGAATCATCTATCTTATCTCAAATAGTAAGTGGGTAAGTCTTACTCAGGTAGTACCAAAAAAATCTGGAATCACAGTCATTAAAAATGAAAAATGTGAGTTAATATCAACTTGAGTCTCATCTAATTAGAGGATGTGCATAGATTATAAGAAGTTAAACTCGACCACTAGAAAAGACCATTTTCCTTTACCATTCCTTAATCAAATTATAGAAAGAGTAGCAGGACATCCTTACTATTACTTTCTAGATGGTTATTCTGGCTATTATCAAATTCCTATAGCACTAGAGGACCAAGAAAAGACTACATTCACATGCCCTTTTGAGACCTTTGCTTAAAAGAATGTCGTTTGGACTTTGTAATGCCCCAGCAACATTTTAGAGATGTATGTTAAGCATTTGTAGTGACATGGTTGAGCATTATTTAGAAGTTTTCATGGATTATTTAACTGTGTTTGGAAATTCTTTTGATAATTGTCTTGAAAACTTAGAAAATGTCTTAAAAAGATGTGAAGAAAAGAGTCTTGTGTTGAATTGGAAAAAATGTCATTATATGATTACTTCTAGAATTTTTTTGGTACATGTAGTGTCTTCTGAAGGAATTGAAGTGGATAAGGCAAAATTTGAACTCATTACACATTTGCCTCCACTAAAAATAGTCAGAGAAGTCTGATCCTTTTTAGGACATGCTGGATTCTATAGGAGGTTCATCAAAAACATTTGTGCTATATCTAAACCTCTTAGTAAAAGATGTATCATTTGAATGGACTCAAGAGTGTCAAAATTCATTTAAAAAATTAATTAACCTCTTAACATCTGCTCCTATCATACAATCTCCTAACTGGTTTTTACCTTAGAGCTCATGTGTGATGCTAATGACTACAATGTTGGTGTTGTATTAGGACAAAGAAAGGAAGTTAAATCCTATGTAATTTATTACGCAAGTAAAACTTTAAACAGTGCACAAATGAATTACACAACAACTGAAAAAGAACTACTTGTTGTAATATTTATATTAGACAAATTTCATTCTTACTTAATTGGTTCTTCAACTGTTGTGTTTACTAACCATGCTGTTGTAAGGTACTTAATGTTAAAATAGGATGCAAAACCAAGACTAATTCAATGGATTCTATTGCTTCAAGAATTTATTATCACTATCAAGGATAAAAAGGGTGCTGGGAATGTTATTACAGATCACTTATCAAGACTCGCACCAGATTCATCAATAGAAATAACACCTACTAATGATTCTTTTCCTGGTGAATTTTTATTTTCTACTGTTACAATGCCTTGGTATGCTAATATTGTTAATTTTCTTGTAACATGAGAAAAGCCACCTCAATGGAATGCTCAAGACAAAAAGAAATTTTTAACTAAGGTAAGAAAGTTTTATTGGGATGATTCTTATCTCTTCAAATATTGTCATGACCAAATATTTTGAAGATGCATACCCGATAATAAGGTAAGTAATGTTATTAAATTTTGTCATTCTGAAGCATGTGGGGGACATTTCTCATCAAAGAAAATAGCTGTAAAAATCTTGCAGTGTAGATTTTATTGGCCCACTTTATTTAAAGATACATATGTATTTTGAATAACGTGTGAAAATTATCAAAAGTTGGGATTAATTTCAAAATGAAACATGATGCCTTTGAACCTCATTCTTGTAATTGAAATCTTTGATTGTTGGGGGATAGATTTCATGGGACCATTTTCGCTATCATTTGGATTTATGTATATCTTAGTTGCATTAGATTATGTCTCAAAATGGATTGAGGCTATTCCATGTCAAAATAATGCCCATAAAACAGTCATAAAATTTTTGAAAGAAAATATCTTAAGTCGATTTGGAATCCCCCGAGCCATTATAAATGATGGGGGTAAGCATTTTTGTAATAGGTCATTAAAAATATTAATAAAAAAATATGGTATTACTTATAAGGTTGCCACCCCTTATTATCCTCAGACAAGTGGACAAGTTGAATTAGCAAATAGAGAGATAAAATAAATTTTAAAAAAAAACTATAAATCCAAATCACAAAGATTGGTTTTTAAGACTAAATGATGCATTGTGGGTTTATAGAACTGCTTTTAAAACTTTATTGGGTAGGTCTCCTTATAGGATAATTTATGAAAAACCTTGTCACTTACCTGTGGATCTTGAGCATAAAGCCTACTGGGCCATTAAAACTTTCAATGCAAATCTTGATTCTGCTAGACACATACGTAAATTACAAATAAATGAACTTGAAGAATTAAGAAATGATGCATATGAGAATTCAAAATTTCATAAAGCTAAAATAAAAGCTTTTCATGATAAAAAAATTCAGAGAAAAACATTTGACATTAGTCAGAAGGTTTTGCTTTATAATTCTCAACTTCACATATTCCCTGAAAAATTAAGATCAAAATGGAGTGACCCTTTTATTGTGAAACATGTGTACCCTTATGGAATAATTGACATTGAAAATCTTAGAAATGGGAATGTGTTTAAGGTAAATAGGCCAAAACTCAAACTATTTCTAGAAAATCAAGTTTTTTATAAAGAATTTGTGTCCCTATCGAATCTTTATTATAAGACCAATTAATCTTTGTTTTACATATTTATATATATTTATTCTTCTTCTAACCTTTTTTTAACTTGCAGGTTAATTTAATATTTTTGTTAAAGTTTTATTTTGCACCCCGGTTAAGTAGCGGATAATGGTACTCTGTGACATTTCAAGTCGGTTTTGTCAGTTTTCCATAATTACTGATACCTTCTCTTCTTCCCCATTTCTAAAAAAAATGGATGACATTCTAAAGAATTTGAAAAAGCGTTTTCCTTCATTGCCTCAAAATTTCTTAAAGAAAATTTACCAAGCAAGATGTGAAAGATTAAGGTTATTAATGATTATGAATATACCTGTTGATTTACGTTGGTTAATTGAAGTAAAAGTTTGATTGATAGGTGAATTTTTAGACTCATTAATTTTCTACATGCCTGGCTTAGGTAAAAGATCTTTTGTAAAAAAACGAAGAGTAAAATAGTTAAGCGTTTGTTACAAGTATGGATGCATGACTTGCAACACACGTTGTCGCACTTTAAGAATGGTGTCAGTAAATCGCGAAGATAAAATTAGGTTCATTAAGGATGGCCTGAATAAGGAGTCTTTAGATGATATCTTATTGACTCTTGAGACGCATCCTAGTGGATTTGTGTATATTATAATTTTTGAATTATGGGACATATTGCTAAAAGAACATGAGTGGCACAGTTTCGAAAATATGACTTTAAAAGACCCTATTTGTCAATTTATAAGAAAATTAGATGGGGAGCCTATCCCCGACCCATAGAGGGTGTTTAAAACATTACTGTACGTAAAATCAGAGGACGATATGAGCCACAATCACAACTACTTATTCATATATTACTATAGCTGTCTTTTTTAAATGTTTCATTTCAAACTCAAACATCTTTTCCAACAACCAACCAACCACTCATGTGACTTTTCCAGCTAACAATTTGAAATTTGGTAAAAAGGTATTGAAAATTTTGTATTTTAAGCCAACAGCCCATGTAACTTAACTTTACAACACCTTTTGGCTCTATAAATACATTGCATTATTTTTACATCTTTATACAAACTCAAAATCATTCAAGAGAGATGGTGAGTGTAATAATGGAAGGAACATCAACTCGTAAATTCATAAAAATTTGTGTCTTCTATGGATCTAGCCTTGAAAAAATTAAAAAGTTTGTAGAAGTAACAGAAACCTTGGTAAGGTGTTAGCTGAGCAAAATATTCATTTAGTATATAGGGGAGGCAGTCTTGGATTAATGGGATGTGTGGCAATAGCTACACAAAATAAAGGCAGTCGAGTTTTGGGTATCATACCAAAGGCTCTAGCTGTTGAAAATATTGTAGGAAAAATAATTGGGGATGAGTTACAGGTATCATCAATGCATGAGTGAATGTCTTTTACGCTTCAGAATGCTGATGCCTTCATAGCTCTACTTGGAGGTTTCGAAACTTTGGAGAAAATTTTTTAAATTGTCTCATGGGAACAATTGTAAATCCATAAAAAAAACTCATTGGTTTGTTAAATATTGATGATTTTTATAATGGGTTGTTATCTTTTCTTGATTATGCAGTGGAAAAATAATTCGTCTCATCTGCAGCACGATAGATCCTTATTTCTGCTTCAACTGTTGATCAGTTACTCGATGAACTACAAGCTTTTACACCTCTATCTGATCCAACAATAAGTCAGATAGATTGGTATACTGATGACAGTGAAAAGAAACGCAAGATAAATTTGACGCTTCGTCTATAGCCTATCTACTTTTATATATTTTTAATCATTTTGTGTGGCTTGTTTTATTTTGTTGTAGGTTTAATTTTTAATAAAAAAATGTTTTAGGTAATATCTTCTATACTTTACTCTTTCTATATTTTGACATTGAGAACAATGTCTCAATCTGGTTGGGGGTAGAATAGTTGATATATAATATTAGTGTTATTTATATTTTTTTTATCATCACTTTGTTCTCTAAAACATGTTCATCATAAATAGCGTGAGTAAAATGTTTATTTATGCGTTCTTGAGAAGTATTCTAGTTCTAGAATGGCAAAATAAATAGTACATTATTAAACTTTTGAAACACATTCTAATTAGTTTATTTTTAATGCATTTTACGTATATTTGTTTGTTGCTTAAGTTTTTGATAACTCTTGCGTAAATAAGTTTATTTTACTATGATTTCAAAATTATTTATTTTAAATCACTTTTTCTATCTAGGTTACTAAAGAATAACTTTCAAAATTATTTTTTGAGCACAATACTAAATCTTGTGGTAAAATGGATGATTAAATATATATAGTCAAGAAACATTTCATGTTTAAGTATATATTCTTTTCAAAACTCACAAATCTTTTGTGAGTAAGTGGAGAAATTTGAGATAATAGCTTACGAACTTTCATTGATCTTTTGAAATTGTTAATTTTTGTCTGAAATGACATTATTTGGGATAAGAAATGATTTGGTTGCTTAGCTGAAGGATAATAAAAAAATAAAAAAATAAAAATTTTGAAAAAGTATTATGGTGATAAATTGCTCTTTGTAATAATTCCTTATGTCTTTAAAAAAATACAAAAAAACACAAAAAAAAATAGTATAAAAAAAATAAGTCAATTCAATTCAATAAAGTCTTCGTTCAATTATAGAAGACAAAAGTCATTAGGAATCAATTTTATCACCGGACTCTTTATTCGTAAGATTCGCATAAAATAATTAAAGTCCTGAAGCAAGCATGTGAAAAGAATAGTTTGACTCTAAATAATTTATTTTCTTATCTTTAGATCAATGTTAATTTGTTTGTTTATCCTTAAATGTAACCTTTTCTTAAGCGATTATCTGTTTTCCAACTCTATGAGTGAATTCCTAACCCATTTAACACGTTATTCACCTGTGAGGATTTAGAGTTGAGGCTTTTACTTGAAAATAATTTTCAAGGCTATATATGTTTGGTTTGTGGTAAGAAGGCTTTGGCTTAGGCTTAATTCACATACACACACACATAATTTTAGAAGTTATGATTGAAATAACCCTTATAGTGATTGTGATCTTGAACTGACGTTTTGTTTGAAATACTTAGATAGTGTTCAAATTTTATTTATGCTTGAACTGCTAGGGACTAGCAATAAGCTGGTTGGAGGGTGTGATGAACACTTGAAATTACATATTTAATAAGTTTTTTATATCATTATTTTATATTACTAGTGTCTTTAACCCCCTTAACTTATGTATGTTTACAATATTGTACCTAATTAGCTTTATAACTGTTTTGTGGCAGGTTCGGTAAAATAGGCATAACTTTCTTCCTAAGATTCCAATTGGAGTAATTCTTTATCCTGTGAAGATCTGACTTAATGGGATAACATATTATATTTCATAAAGCCTTTGAAATTTGAGTGTTTAGAGGGTAAAAATGGCATAGAACAGAACTGATCTGTAGTACAGGCCCAATCAGAACAGTCATCAGTATTTAGCCTATAACGATAGAAATACGTATCTAATACATATGAGACAACTCAATTTGGAAAGACAAGAGACTTATCTATAACTTTTATGTTTTGAGTGACAGCTAATTCGGATCACATTAATTCCCAATTGGATAATCAAGTGAGTACCTTAATGATAATCAATGTAAATTATTTACCACCATTCTTGACTTTTATCATCCAAGTGGTTCCCTCTTCATTAGTCTCGATTTATCCATGTTTTTCTATAAATAGGTAGCATGTTTATGCCCAAAAAAAATGTAATAAAAGAGCTAGATTTTAGTTTAAAATACTTATCTTTATTATTATCTCTTTGTAATATTATTTCCCTTGTTTACTATTGTAAAGTCATGTTATCTCTTCTTCCATTTCTTTTCTTTTTCTTTAGTTTTATTATGTCTAAGTAATTTTATTTATGCTAAGGTGAAAGCGTAAAACTCTTGACAAGGTAATAAGATATACTTAATTATTATTCATGAATTTAATGCTTCATTCTTAAGTTATGCAAATTTATATGATGTATTTATTTTTTTTATAATATTAATACACCTTTTTCTAAAGTGGTGCCTCTTGATTTATTATAGACAATTTTTATACTTGGAACAATGAATTCTTGAAACCATTTACAAGATTTGGCGTATTTACCCTTTCTTGTAAAGTGATAATCTTGATTTATTGTAAACAAATATAAAGATTGGCATAATAAATACTTGAACCCATTTATAAGATTTGGTGTATAATAATTGAAAGAAATAAATACTAGTTAATATATAAATGGTGATGAACTTTAATTATTATATCTTCCGGTTGGAACCTCCTTTGTGTGAGGATTTCAATTGAGTTATAAAAAGAGTTAAATATATTAATACTTCTTATGCTAAGAGTGGATCCCTCTAACCTTAGCTTTTATTTGAATTGGTTAATTGAATTTATATTTGCAAACATCTTATACTGCATTAATTGTCTTTAAAGTATTTATAGTTTGTAATTTTAATTTTACTTCTCTGTGGATCGACCCTATTCTTACCAGGTTATTTATTACTTCGACAATCCTGCACTTGGAAATAAACTCCTATATTCTGGAAGTGTCAACACCTATAAGTGGTTGCTAGAAACGTTTATAGAGGCAATTTATGGTAAGAAGCCTAGAGTTATGCTGACTTATGGTGATAGGGTTATACGAATGGATCAACAAGGTTCTACTTGAATCGGGTTCACTGGCTATGTTGTTGGCACTTGGAAATGAATGCTTAAACTAATATGTCTAACAAAAATTTCACTTAGGATTTTAACGAGTGTATATTCATGCATGAGTTAGAGGAGAAATTCTACATAAGTGGTAGGACATGGTAGAGAAATTTAACCTCTATAATAATGAATGGGTGAACAAAATTTATGAAGATTGTCATTTATGGGTAGAGATATTCCTACATGATATATTCCTTACTGGTATGAGAAGCACACAGAGGTGGGAAAAGCATACATAAATTAGTTTGTGAATAAGAAAGTAAAGTTTTACGCGTTTGTTATATAGATGGACATGATGTTAGACAGACAAAGAAACACATAGGCATGTGATAATTTTTAGTCCGTTAATGGCATGTCTATTATGACTATGCACTTAAAAATAGTACGAAGAAGACACAAGTATGATATGTACAATTAATGTGTTCAAACTTATTAGCAAAAAAAAACGGAGGGATTGATGACCATTTGATACGATCCATACCAAGAAATTGAGAAAGTTATGGATTAAGAAAGACTCCAAGATTATCTAGGAATAACTTTATATGAAACTGTGACCCGTTGCTTATATTGAAGCAAGAACCATGGTATAATGAAGACACCACAATCAATTATAAAATGATTGATTGATAAATCGAAGGAGAATGTCACAAAAATTGTTCCGATAAGTTCAATCCTGATGGGTACAAGGACGAACCTCTAAATGCTTATAAGGCCTCTATGGAGATGGGGGCGGGGGTTCGATTCCTTGGGGGCGCAGGTAACCTGAGTAATTGTGTACTGGGATGCCGGTGGACCAAGGAGTTAGTGGGCCCCATATAGTCTGACAAAAGGCCAAGGTATTGGGGCCTACCCTAACTCTTAGAGTTCATCAGTAGATCCCCAAGCTAGTGCCCCAACACATCCAACTCATGCAGGAACCCCCAAGGAATCGAGCCCGGGACCTTCCTCTTTTATTGCCTTAGCAACTCGTCCTTGTACCCATCAGGCAAAGTAAGTAAATAGGTATGAGTTAAATTTTCCTTAATTAGTTGAAATGCCTTCTCTTGTTCATCTTCTAATTTAAATCCAATGTTCTTCTTAATAACTTTGGTAAATGGTACGATGATGCTACTAAAGTCTTTCACAAATCTCTTATTAAAACTAGCGAGTTTATGAAAACTATGAATATGACCTACACTCTGGGACTCAACCATTCTTGAATTACGCGGACCTTCTCTTTATTAACTTGTATTCCTTGTGCACTCACAAAAAAACTAAAAGACATAAGCTTATCAATACAAAAGGTGTACTTTTTTAAGTTATCAAATAACCTCTCTTTTCTAAGTACATCCAAAACTGAATTTTAAATACACGTAAGAAATGGTTCATTAATTACATAAAGGTACTTGGTGCGTTAGTTAATCCAAATGGCATAACTAACCATTCATATAAACTATATTTTATTTTAAAAGTAGTTTTCCATTCATCACGCTTTTTCATTCTTATTTGATGATACCCACTCTTTAAATCAATCTTAGAAAATACATAAGCACCATGCAGTTCATTAATATATCATCTAAGCGAGGAATAAGATGATGATACTCTACCATTATATTGTTTATTACTCGGCAATCAACATACATTCTCCATGATCCATCCCTTTTAGGAACCCAAATTACTAGCATGAAGCATGGACTCATACTTTCCCTTACATACCCATTTTATATCAAATCACTAACCTACCTTTGTAGCTCTTTTACCTCCTCGGGATTATTTTGATAGGTTGGTCAATTTGAAATAGAAGCATCAAGCATGAAATTGATTTGATGTTTAATTCCTCGATATAAGGTAAATTATATGGAACCTTCTCAGTAAAGACATAATCAAACTTCTACAAAAGAGAAACAATTGAGCTAAGCAAAGACGTGTCAAGTTGGTTAGTGTTTAAATACGTCTTTTTATACAAAAGTACAATCATTCGCTAATTTAAAAATATTGCTCTTTTTATTTCACTCGCTTTTGCATAAAAATTTATTTTTCTCTCTGCTTTTCTCTCAATGGCCGAATCTGTCCTCTTGTTTTCTCTCTCATTTTTTTCGACCTCTTTTTTCTCTTTTTGATTTTCACTTGTTTTATTTTTCTAACTCTTTTTTTTATCACTCTCTTTTGTAACCTCACTTGATCTTCATAGACCTGTTTTGGTAATAAATGGACTAGAGTGATTATCCTTTGATTAAGTATAAATAAGTATTTATTAGTGAAACCGTCGTGCTTAACACGCCGATCCAATTGCCCTGGTTGGCCTAGTAACAAGTGTTCAACTGACATGGAACTACATCACATAAAACTTCATCTTCATATTTTTCGATGCGGAAGAAAACTAATACGTGTTTAGTAACCCTCACCTTACTACTATCATTGAGTCATTGCAATTTGTACGGCCGGGGATGTTTAATTATTGGCAGCCCTAATTTCTTCACAATTGTAGTGCTAGCAATATTAGTACAACTATCTCTATTAATAATCACATTACATACCTTGTTTTGCATGTGGCATCTAGTATGAAAGATGTTTTCTCGCTACACTTCATCATCTTCTTTGACTTGTATACTTAGAGCACTCTTTGTAACAAATAATTCACCTTAGGCAGCGTATTCCTCATCATCAACAACATCCTCTAATTGTGGCATAGATTAGTTATCTTCTTTGTCATCAAATTTAATCTCACCATTATCTCGCAATATCTTAACTCTTTTGTTTGGACATTGGCTCACTATGTGACCCATACTATGGTATTTTAAACACTTAATGCCACAATTTTAAGTTGTGAAAGAATCAGATTTACCTTGATTTCTATAACTGGTTGCTTTTTATTTTTGCTCGATTTTGGGCTTAGTTATGGCTTGTTTCTCATATTTCTTCATAAAATGTTCCCTGCATTATCAACCTGAGTTAGGGTTTTGCCATGTACTGTTGCCACTCCTCTTGAGTTGGTTCTCAATTTTGATAGCCATGTGCACTATATCTTTCAACTCCATATAATGTTACAATTCCATCGAATTAGCAATTTTTCAGTTCAAACCAATCAAAAATCTAGCTATAGTAACCTCTCGATCTTCCTCTACATTTGCTCGGATCGTAGCGATTTTCATCTTCTTATAATAATCCTTTACACTTTAATTACCTTGTGTAAGACTTTATAATTTTTGGTATAATTCACAGTAGTAATAGCTTGGAACAAACAGTCTCCTCATCACGATTTTCATTTCCTCCTACATCTTTATTGGACGCTCTTTATTTCGCTTTCTATTTAACACTAGTTGATCCCACCAAACAATCGTATAATCAAAATTTTCAATGGCTCAATTTTACCTTTTTTAAGCTAGAAATAATTGTGACAATCAAATGCTATTTCTACTTTCTTCTCCCACTTTAGGCAAGCTTCAGGATCGTTTTTGCCTTAAAACAATAGAATTTTAATCTTAATACTACACAAGTTATTATCTTCCTGATTCCTAGGTTCTCTAAATCACCCACCATATCCCTTATTGTTAATAATTAAATCCCGTTCATTTTCTTCACCAAAACCATCCCCCATAATAATCTTCATCTTCAACTTTCATTTCCCTAGGTTGAACTCTCTCTCTCTCTCTCTCTCTCTCTCTCTCTCATTTGCACATTAAAAGCATTTTGTGGTTGCTTTAAACACATTCTTTACCCGATCTATCTGTTTATGAACTTACTCCATCTCTACTTTCAACACTCTTCTAATTTCACATTTTAAAGCTTCTATAAAAAACTTTAAAATGCTTTAAGAATGCTCTATAAGAATGCTTTAAACACATTCTTTACCCGATCTATCTGTTTATGAACTTACTCCATCTCTACTTTCAACACTCTTCTAATTTCACATTTTAAAGCTTCTATAAGAAACTTCAGATCAACCTCTTTTGACGCACATTTAAAGTATTTTTGTTCTTATTCTCTTACATGTTTACTGCAAAATAAAGTTAAAGAAACAAAAAAAAAAAGAACCTCATACACTCCCTCACATATTGGCTCTTACCCTCTTATGTGCTTACCATTCTTGCATTTTTTTCACTAGTGTAATCCTTTATAGGTTCTTATCAAACTAATCACACCAACATCACAAAATCTAGTAACAATTCACCAAGAACTTACTAAGAGTAATTTAAATTAGAAGGCTTCAAAAATAAGGCAGTGTCACGGATTTAAGATTTTTTCTTTTTGAAGCAAGAAATTCATATTTATGGAATCAAAAAGGAACACAAAGATGTAAAATTGAAACATGAATTACAAGAGTTGAATCTCAATATCACTTTAATTTTATTACTTTAAAAAAAAAAAGATAGGTAAACATGCAAAGAGTGCCAGGATTTGATACCAACTAATAAGATCCACACCAAGAAATTAAGAAAGTTGTGGATCAAGAAAGACCTAAGACCGCCTAGGAATAGATTTATATGAAACTATGACCCATTGCATATAATGAAACAAGAACTTTAGTATAATGAAGATGCCACAATCAATTATAAAGGATTGAATGATAAGTCAAAGGAGAACACTACAGAAATTATTTCGATAAGTACAAATAGTTCTAAAAGAACCAAAGAGAATTTTCTTAATCAAATTATTGAATGCCCATACTCTTAATCTCATGGTTTATACAAAGACCATTAAGATCAAGTTACAAATGTGAAAAGTGTATATGAAAAATCAAGAACAAGTAAAATTCAAAATAATACAATAATGCAAAGTCTAAAATGGTTGTTGGTTTAAAGTGGCTATTGGAATACAACAAAGGAATGTCTAAAATGGTTGTTGGAATACAGTAAAGTCTAAAATGGCTGCTGAAATAATTTCTTTTAAGATTACCAAGGCCTAAATGGAATGTCCTCCATTAATAATATCCTTCAACATTTGATGAGTCAAAATTTGTGATCTGAGGAATTCTTATATATTATTCCAAAGCTTGAATCATGGAAATCCAACCTTGTGGAACATGTGTTACATTTTCAGCTTGAGCCCAAATGTTTTGAATTAGTCCATTGAGAGTTTCCTTGAAACTTTAAGCTTGAGCCCTTACAACCGAACTAACTAGAACTTGAATAGGATATGTATTCCATTTGCTAGTTATGACCTCATCACAATTAACCAATTGTTGTTTGATATAAACCGAAGGAATAACGCTATTAGATTGTTTGAAGATAATATAGATATTTAGATGGTGGAATTTGATGTGCATAGAACCATAATTCACTGCTTATACCTATATAAAGAAATAATAAGCATACATACAGTCACATATTCACGGTAATGAAGGTAAAAAAACCTTGTTTACATACCCAATATAATGATGTTGAGAGATAGAAGAAAAATGTTAAGCTGTTAATGGGATAAACATCAAATGCACAAGAACAAAATTACACAAAAATTAGAGATGCGACAAGAGTGGATGTAGTAGCAATGGCGTCATGAAAATTAATGTTTTATGTCACATGTAATGTTGCCACATAAAAGAGATGGATACTGGTGGCAAGGAGAAGGACAATATTTATATGCACGACAATCGTGTCAAAAATTTGGCGATGGTGCTCACAAAAGAGTTATTCAATTTGTATGTTCTTTATGCTTTCAAAATTATTTAATTACATTAACCTTTATCGCATTAACAATTTTCTGTCAACACTATTGTGTTTTCCCATTAATTTTAGTTTTTTTGTTATTGGTAGTGTAACTATATATCAACTTTTAACATCATATTCCCCTGATTCATTTTTCACCAACTTTAAATTTCTATAAAACTTCTTTTTTTTCTTTATATATTTTTCTTATGTTTAATCTCTTCTTATAACTTAAATATATGGCATTCTCTCTTCTTAAAATCTTCAAATGTATATCTATATCTTAAATGTAATGCAAAGGTCCACAAAAATTGCCATACGTTTTTGTTACTTCACCTGATATGCCACCTCATGAGTTGGGGAGTCAGCAAATGCCTCTTGCATAATCATTTCCAATATCTACATCAACTATAATGTTTGCTCCACGATATTATCATGTACATTATTGTTCTTTCTATCAAAATTCACAATTTCATTCTCCCACCTTGCATTTACATTATAATCATCTAAAGAAACCTCAACGATTGAAGCATGGAAACAACCTATATTCCATCTTTTAATTCCTGCTTTGAATACTGACCAATCAGATCTACTACTGATCCTACCCCTTTAATTTGACTCATTATTTGCCTTGCCATTTTCTTGACTACCTTTAAATTGCGAGATAACACATCAAGACATCCATAGAACCTCAATGGATTGGAAATTTATTATCTCTTTAACGTCATGTCAAAACGAACCTTCTTCATTACCTCCAACCACATTATAGCACGATGCCCGTATAGATATTTGCATATAAACATAACAATAAAGGTCAAAATAAGCTGATCACACAATCTTCCAACTTTCTACTTTACATATGATAATACAATTAACATTATTTTCTATGCACGTCCATACCTCTAAGCTATTAAAGCCCCCATATTTGGCCACCACTTTACAAATCGACCTATTTGCTTGCTATCCCAACCCACAACTACTGGAAATGTTATCTCTACCTTTAAACCTCTATACTTTACTAAATTCAAGTATAATAGATGCATAATCAAACATAGGTTATTACAATCATCATATCATCGTTATAATTATTAATTATTATTATTATTATTATTATTGTTGTTGTTATTATTATTATTATTATTATTATTATTATTATTATTATCACACTAAATTCTCAATTACTTTTAAGGAGTACCAACATACCTCCAAGAACAAAATATAGTCGCTTATATCCTAATATTTCCTCTTTAAACCTTGTTAAACCTTCAACGAACTTCTTAAAATAATATGATAATCAATTCCTTTGTTGAATGCAATTTGCATCTCTTAATGAATACAAAATAAAAACATTGACATACGATTCATCAACAGGACATAAAATTGTTTCTAGTGTGAAAAGTGCAACCTTAAAATCCTCATTGGTGACATTACGTTTCAACAATACTTCCTCAATAGCTATAATGTGTATCCCCCGCTTTGATGAACAAACAAATATCTTAGTCTTTGAATGATTAACAAATCAACATCTAACTATACAGGAATTCCACCATCAACTATACCATTATCGCTAAAAATATTTTTGAAGTCGCAATAATTTCTTGCCCATGTACATTTAATGTCAATTTAACCATATTAATATTTTGAACTAGCAACCAACAAAGCTTCTTTTTCAATTAACAACATTTCAATTGGATAAGATTCCTAAACCCTGTCTCTTGTTCATATTCTTGTTGTTTCTTTATTAGTCTTAATACCACTCCCGAAAACCATTTTGAAGCACCTTAAGATTCAAATTCACTTCTCTGTCTTTATGTTCTCCGAGTTCAACTATCCATATGATATTTACGCTTTCTGTCTAGTGGCATTTTTTGATATGCTACTCTTATTTTCTTCCGTATCTGACAATATCATCCTTTCATTACTTACTAATCGTATTTATGTCTATAATATAATAGTAACTGAGTAATGGATCTCACATCTATTGTTATTGAAACTTCTCTTACTTTAGCTTTCAAGGTGTTTATAATGTCCTTCTTGTTGTAACCATTTATGTCAAATGTCAACCAATTTACATTACACTTATACAATACAAAAGAAGGGGTTCTATAAAATAATAATTTATATTTTCTTACAAATAAGTTACGAAGTCATAATTATTTCTACTTTCGCCACTTCTATCCTCCCTACGATTACTTTCACTATCGTCTTCTACTCCAACCACTTTACTATCGTCTTATACTCCGACCACTTTACTATCGTCTTCTACCTTAGCCACTTCACTTATCATATGAATTAATTCATTACTTTTATTCATTAGAAAGTGTAATTCATTATCATTCTTCTAGATTTTGTCATCGTTGTAATGCATCTTCTTCTCTTCCAGCACTATTTCAACCTGCATACTCTACAATCTCATTTACATTTTGATTTAACTAGCAAAAATTTGTTTAAAATAATATATTGCTTACTTACCATTTTTACTTTTATATTTTATTGCAAGTTGTCTGAGCCTAAACACTACTCTTGTATTGTATTCTAATTAACGGAGCACCTATTTCTCTTCTTTGATTTCTTTGCACCGCTGTTATGCCCTAAAAAATAAAGACCTACTTATCTTTTCGATTACTTCACAGGTGACTTATAAATATTGTCTATGATCGACGATTATTATAGTTCCATGGAATTTCTATCTAGAATAAATAAAGCATAATTGACTTAATTAGTAACCAATCTTTACAATAATGAGTTGCTTAAACACACAATTGTTGGATCTTGTAAGGCCACATCCGACGATCATCATTTTACGTAGTAAGTATATAATCGTAGCATAATAGCCTAAGCCTTAATGTTAACATACTTTTACTATTATACCATCAAAAGGTTTGCCAACTTCTAAAGTATCTTATATTGGATATTATGCCATTAACAATTTCTACTAATTTTTTTTTCTTTTTTTTAAGAAAAAAAGGCATTTACTAAAAAATCTTTACTTATAAAAATTATATAATCCTTTTCTATAAAAAAAAAATTAATGCATTTTTACTTCAATAGTTTAAGAAGAAAACAATGTATCAAACCGTATTTTTAGAAATATATCATTATCTTCACAAGTTTATTTATTCCTATTACATATTTCTTTAGGGATATTATCATGAATACCCTTAAGGTATGACCTAATAAAAGTTATACTCACTAGTTTACGAAATAGACAGTAATGCCCAATCCTTAAGGACTATTTTGTCAGAGTTAACATGAAGAAAGTGAGTTAAATCTTTTTCAAATGTGTCTAATTTTTATCAAATTTTTAATGCATATGTGGCATAAAATTTGAAAGGAGTTCTATCTATTTTTAAATTTTGACAAAATATTTTTTAAAAAATTAAATTTTAAATTCAAAAACCACCCACCATATTATCACATCATCAAGCTTCTTTTCATCATCATCATCTCGGCCAATTCTTCTTTTTATTTGCAAAAACAATAGAAAATAGAAAAGGTTGCCATGACTTTTCTTCTTTTTTTAAGAAAAAAAAAATACCGACAAGTTTCATTTTCTCATTACAAACTCAACATTCACCAAATCTCATAGCACACTCATTAAATCCCTAATCCTTATTTCAGCATGGTCAAATTCATTCATCGATTCCTTAACTCCTAAATCCTCAATCTCAATTTTGGAGTCAAAGCAAACAAAATTAAAATTAAAGTTCAATTGAAAATCAAATCAAAGTTTCAAAAAGAAAATAGGGGAAGAAGTGGAGAAAAAGAAAAGAGTGGCAGTGGAATCACTGGGATGACTAACGAAATCATCAATAAAACTAAGGTTATTTTATGAGAAAAATAGAAACTTATTAAACAAAGTAATTACTTTTTTTTTAATAGTTTAATATTGAAAAAAGAGAAAAGAACCTAAAACCCTATAGTTTCAAAAAAGAGAAAACTCATAATTTAAAAAATACACTACAAACTCTTGTTAGTGATAGATTTTATTTATTTTGACAATTGAAAAGGTCAAATAGTTATTAACTCTGGATTAGAGATTATTTAATTGAATACTTTAATCATAATTAAATAATAATTTAATTAATTATTTAAAAAATAAATTATCGTTGCCCATTGTTTGTTATAATTGACATCATAAGATCCATTGAGACCCAACTGATTCATTGAATGCATATTTAGACTCCAAGTTTCATAGTTTATATAATGATGGTGTCGGTTTCACCATAAGTGTAACAAAGGAGAAAGATATAGACAAGGAAAGAAGACGATTATCGTAACATTGTCTTCCAATGATATTGATGTTACAGTGCATCACCAATATATTCGAAATTACTTATTGCAGATATATGGGATTAAGGTAGTTGTATAATATAATGCGCTATTTTAAAGTATCACTACAATGATTGTTTCCCTTCACCATCTATTTTTACATTCAATTGCTCGAATAACAAAATAAACATGATCACCAAAGTGAAATTTAAAGATGTCTCTAATGAAATGATTGAGCTCTAATCACTATTATTTGTGATTATTGACAATTGACGTTGATTGGCAGAAGGTGATAATGGTTGTTAATAAGTAATATTTTATAATAAATGAATATAAATATGCCACGTGTAATTTATGGAAGTTTGATGAGGTAAACAAGTTGTCAAAGGTTATAAGTTACTTTCAATCAAAGTTAGGAGTGGCATGGGCTGATTCGGTCTAGTTTTAGCAAAAATTAAACTAGCTCATGGATATTCAATTCTCTCTTATGAGAGAATTGAATATAACTAAATTTAAAGTCATAATTAGACCGAATCGGACTTATTTTTTTTTGTTTTAGCCTAGTTCAATATTTTCGATTTCATGGCATGAAATTAACTTTTATTTGATTTTTTGTTAGAAAAAATAGAAGAATGGATACAACTTTTCTTATTTGTTAAGGTATGCTATGCACTGTCCTTAAAACTATTTCTACCCCCTCAAGATTAATAATCAAGATGCAAAAGGGTTTGTATGGTAGTATAGTTTTCAAGATTCAATGACAAGTGAAATTATAAAAGTGCACACTTTATGCAATTTTCTTGAACAACAAGTAATGACTTTGAAATGGATTTGAATTGATTTGTAGAGAATTTGTTAATCAAAGAGAAGTAAAAATTAAAGTTCTATTTCCAATAGAGATGTGCCTGCAATATATAGAGAGGAGATGTCTTTCAGGAGAGACACTAATCCTCTTTAAAAGGCTATAATATTTGGGAAGCTTGATAGCTTTTCTCAAAGGTAACATCTCCAGCATCGAGCATCGCGGCCCTGCTTCTTGGTGATATGGCTCTTAAGCTTTAGCACAGTGCGCCGCAATGCTGTTTCCTGGTGCTGCAATGCCTAAACTATTTTATAACAGCTTGCTTTTCCATTCTCTTTTCTCCTTGATTCTTTTTTCCTTACTTTGTATACTTGAAATATACTTATTTATTTGAAATACACTTATTGTTTTCAATAATCCCTCACATATTTCAAATAAACCAAGTGAGCAAATAAACTCCAAATCAATGTAGAATTTAACATATATGAATTGGTACTTTTTTAAGTTATGAACCAACCATTAAAAAAATAATCGTATTTTATAGGAAATATATGAAACAGAGTTTCTATCAACCTTCATTCCTTCAGTGTAAAGTAGAAAATTAAATTATCATGTCAAAATCTCTTGTAACTTATTTTTTTTCTAGTGATATGGCACTTTTATGGCCTTATGTTGTCCTGGTTTATGAGTGCTCTAGAGATGCATGCCTAACTCTCATAGAAACTGACCCAATTTCACACTCACATAGGTGACACTTTATCAAATGTGTTCGGTAGGATAACATACCACTATACAATAATTAGCTATGGAGTTCATTAAAAGTATAAAACTTATCCTTTCTTACTATAGATGTACTACCTTGCCTTAGGGAGGAATTTACAATATATTATTAATAGTACAATAAGATAACAAGTGACGTTTTCTTACCCTTATGAACTTTCTTCATGTGATTTCCAATCACATAAGTAGGGTTACCATTACTCTTGCCTTATGTTATAGGCAAAATCTCATCTTCCTCGACGTATTCCACTAATCTCTTATTTAGTGGTTTAGTAAGAGTATTGACCAAATTCATCTCTAACCTCACAAAATTTAGGCTCACCATATTAGATTCTAGCAACTGCTTAATTATATCATATCTTAGACGTATATGTCTTTTTTCATTATAGATTTTACTCTTCACTATAGTTATTGTAACTAGACAATCATAATAGATTAAAATTGATGTATGAGGATAAGAGTTAATTGGAAGATCAGTTATGAGTATTCTCAACCACTTAATTTTGAACAAGTCTTTTTTAAACTTATCAACTCAGACTCCATTGTAAATCAAGCTATATATATCTATATAGTGAATTTCCAATACACAACACCTCCAGCCAAGGTGAACACAAATCCACTAGTAGACTTAATCTTATTAGATTTAGAGATCTAATTTGCATCACAATAACCTTCTAGCATAGGTTGTGATCTACTATAAGTGAGTCTGTAATTCTTAGTGCTTATTAAATATTTTGCAAGTCTATCTAAGACACTCTAATGCTTTTTTCTCAAATTTTGAGTATATCTACTCAGTCTCCTTATAACAAATGTTATATCAGGCTTAATATTATTCATTAAATACATGAAACTATCAATTAATTGGGCATAACAAATCTGATTATCAGTATACTCAATATTCTTACAAAGTTTAATAGTAGCCTTATAAGGTGTTATCACCGATTTACATGTAACATACCCAAACTTCTTCAAGAATTTATCTACACAATATTCTTGGGTTAAGGTGAAACCATTAGATGTTCTCATTATCTTAATCCCAAGAATAACATCAGCTTCTCTCATATCTTTCATATCAAACTTAGTTGACAAAGATCATAAGTATCAAAGTAATCTAAATCTTTCTTTTATGTGAACTCTTTGACAATCAATCTTGCCTTATATTTCTCAAATGAACCATTATCCCTTATCTTCCTTTTGAAGATCTATTTACAACCAATAGGCTTGGTTTCAAAAGGCAAATCAATAATTTTTCATAAATAATTACTCATGATGGAGTTGATTTTATCATTAATAGTCTCTCCAAAAAGGAGCATCATGAGAGGATATGGCCTTTCTAAATATTTAATGGTTCTCTTCTATAAGAAAGACATAGAAATCATTAACAAATTTTATGGCTTTCCTTATTCTTTTACTTCTTCTCAATTCATTATTAGAACTTTTTGGAAGATCATCATGTACTTCTAAAAGAGTCAATGTGTTTTTTCAATTTGGTTTTCTTAGGAAATATAGTCTGAAAGAAGCATTTTTAGATTTTATTATGTTATTTGCATCAAATAAATCAATGGTATTTTCTAATACCAAGAATCTATATGTAGCATTAATCTGGGCATAACTTATAAACATACAATCAACTGTTTTAGATCCCATCCTTTTTCTTTTAAGATAAAAAATTAAGACCTTAACAAGACACCTCCACACTTTGAGATATGATATATTAGACTCATGGCCTCTTTATAATTCATAAGATGTAATACTAATTTTTTTTGTATGGTATTCTATTTTATATATGACAAGCAATAAGTATTGCACCCCCAAAGTTCATAGGTGCGCTAGAATGTATCAAAATATAATTCATCATGTCCTTTAGAGTTCTATTTTTTCTTTTAGCTATCTCATTTGATTCAGAAGAATATGGAGGTATGACTTCATGTATAATTACATTGTCCTCACAATAGGAATTAAACATTTTAGACACATATCTCCTCGTCGATAAGTTCTTAACCTTTTGATTTTCTTTCCAACTTGATTCTCACTTCTAATTTATAAATTAAGAATTTATTATATGACTCATTTTTATTTCTCAATAGATTTATTTTGGTATATCTTAAGAAATCATCTATAAAAGTTTTGTAAAACATTTTTCCTCTCGTGGTCATGACATCTTTAAGATCACCAAGGTCACTATGTTTTAAACGGAGTAATTCAATTTCTTTAAGAATTATTAGTTTACAATTTTTCTTTATGGACTTTCCTTCCACACATACATCACATTTATGAACATTCTCTAAGTTCATATTATAAAGTAAATCAACTCTTTTCATTTTCTTTAAATAAAGATAATTTAAGTGATCAACTTTATCATGCCATAAATTAAAGGACTCAACAATATTAATTAAAAAAGTTCTTTCATTAATAATAATTGTATCAAGTACATTGAGTTTGAACAAATCGTTAAAACAATATCCCTTTTCTAGTGAATGTCCTATACTTAGTCATTACAACTTTGTCTCCTTCAAATGAGATCTTGACAATTTGCCTTACTAAGCATAAATATAAAAATGAGATTATTTGGAACATGTAATACATTATTCAAAGCAAGAGATTTTTTAGGAGTTAACTTAAGAAGAACCTTCCTTTTTCAACTACATGTGTAGAATAAGAATCACCAAGATAAACTTGTTCTTCTCATTCTCTTAATTGAACATAGTCATAGAATACACTCTTATCAACACATATGTGTCTTGTGGCTCCAGAGTCCATAACCTACTTTTTATTGCTATTTGTAACCATGTTCACTTGAAAAATCACAACATCGACTATTACATCATCTCCCTCAACCAAATTGGCTTTAAGAGTTTTATTATTTTCCTTTTTATCATTTTTCCTGTATTTACACTGATAAACAAAATGACTACCCTTACCATAAATAAACAATTACTTTTCTTTTTGAATGAGGACTTTGAACTCTTAAGGTATGATTTGTTTGTGGTTTTAGGATACTTCTCACTTGGATTATAATTATTTTCAACCAAGTTAGCTTTATAAACAATTTTCTTGCCCTTCTCATTGTTCTCCTATTAGCTATTCTTTTCTTTAATTCTAATATGCACTATAGTATCATCCAACTTTAAATGTTTCTTTTTATGCTTGTAATCTTTTTAAGATTCTGGTAATTTTTCAATTAAGCAACTAATAAAAAAGGTTATAGATAATAATACCCTCATTCCTTAAATCATTAATCATTAGGTGAAAGTCATGAATTTAAGATGTTACATCTTTTTCTTTAGATATTTTAAAATCTAAGAAATTTGCAACAATATACTTTTGGCCACCAGCATCTTCAATGATATATTTTTTCATTAGTTGTGCCCCAAATGTTATGTGCCTCTTTATATATTGAATAAGCATCATATAATTCATTGGAAAGTGTGTGTAAGATGGTATTATAGCATACCTTGTTTGCCTTGCTCTATTTTGGGAATTCTTCTTTGTAATTTTCTTTTATCAACCTTTGGTCTAAAAGACTCTACCATATTCATCACATCTAAAGTGTCGAACACTCGATCAAATGGTGCAATTTTAGTAGCCTCGATAATAATTTGGTTACAGCTAATAAAGAGGAATCATAAGTTGTATTTATAGAAATAGTTTTAAGAATATTAGAAAAAATAAAAGAATGGACATAACTTTTTTTAGTTGTCAAGGCGTGCTATGCATTATCCTTACAACTATTTCTACCCCTTCAAGATTATTAATCAAAATGCAAATGGTTTGTATAGTGGTATAGTTTCTAGGATTCAGTGACAAGTGAAATTGCAAGAGTGCACACTTTATGTAATTTTCTTGGACAATAAGTAATTACTTTGAAATGGATTTGAATTGATTTGTAGAGAATTTATAAATCAAAGAGAAGGAAAAATTAAAGTTCTATTTCTAATAAAGATATGTTTGCAATATATAGATAGGAAATGTCTCTCAGGAGAAACACTAAACCTCTTTAAAAGACCACACGTTTGGGAAGCTTAGTGGCTCTTCTCAAAGGTCACATCTCCAACACTGAGCGCCACAGTGCCAGGAAGCACTGAGCGCCGCGACACTGCTTCTTAGCTGCAGTGCCCAAGCTTTTTTCCAACAACTTGGCTTTTTCCTTCTCTTTTCTCCTTGATTCTTTTTTTTCAATTTTATGTGCTTGAAATACACTTGTTTATTTGAAATATACTTGTAATTTTTAACAATTTTAAAACCAATTATAGGGAATGAAAATAATGGCATGTTAAGAGTCTCTTGGTATGATAATTTTCAAGTTTCATCGCTTTAACCTAGTTAATAAAATATGTAGAAATACCAAGAAAGAAAGAAAGAAAATGCTTTATTTTGCTTCCTAGAAAGATTCATGAAATGAGAGGACAAAGAAAAGAAAATGGAAGTAGAAAATTGACATTCTCATTTTAGCTGTGAGAAAGCCATGACCTTAACTTTGACATGCAGAACGCAAAGCTTTCAAATTTTTTAAAATTAAGAATAGATTGAATTTATTGAAAAAATAAAAACTAAGCATTAATCAAATTAGAAACAAACTTTCTAATAATTGCATATGAAGAGTTAACAAAAAAAAAACAAGAGTACATATATTGAAATAATTAAACACATTGACCTAATAATTTATTAAATCAAATAAGAGAGAGAAAAGAAACTCACATGAATGGTTGGTTAGGGTTTAAGGAGGTCAGAAGGATACCAAAGATGGAAAGTGAGAGAATCGTGAGTGTCGAGTGAGCTATGACTTGTAGACGCCACCGGGCAATAAAAGTGTAGAATAGCAAATAGAGATATTAGAGGCTTTTGTTCTATCTTATTAGGGATTGTAATTTGAAAATACTTGGGAATTAGAATTACAAATTATGGCAATAGAATTTTAGATTTTTTTAAATTTTATTGTGAGCTATATTGTGTGGACAACTCATATTAATATTTTTTACCGTCTAATAAAATACTGCCACATGGTATTTAATTATGAAATTATTTAAATATTTGATTTTCTCTTAAATTTAAAAAGTCAGATCAAAATCAAATTGAACAGATCAATTACTTCATTTAAGATAACTAACTAACTTTTTATATTAAAAATTGAACTAAATCAGTAGTTTAGATTAATTTCTAATTTTTTTTTTACCTAATTTTAATCAAAGTTAAAGTATCTGCAATGTGACAAATATCCACGTGTTCTTTTTTTTTTAAAAAAACATTTCATTGAGATGTTTGTGCTCCATTCGGTGGAACAATGGGTGCAAGCGTCTATTTTCCTTCAAAAAAATTTGAAGAAAGGGGTAAATGACTATTAAAACAGAATTGTTTTCGTCATAGCAAATGAGCAAGCACCACGTAGAGCACCCTCGGTGAACTAGACCTCCTGTGATCAGAACTAAAGGCCCCAAATTCCCCCACAAACCGAAACATGGCAAGAACCCCTAAACCAATCATCGCACCAAACATTACCAAGTAAATGAACCAATCTTTTTTCAATTGAACCCCAAAACCCTCAGGTTCTCTCTATTCACTTTCTTGCAGTACCTTTGATTCCGGCTTTATTAGAATCGCTTTTCATTTTTTCCTGTTTTATTGCAACAAATTCGAATATAAAACTCTTGTTTCTTTTCTTTTTTTAATTTTTTGTTGTTTGTGAGGTTTTGTGGCGTTAGGGCTTCTGGGTGTGATTTCAATTGCTGTGAAAATGTGTAAGGTGAAGTGAGAATGCTCACATCTTTCATTTTGTTTTAGGGTTTTTTGAAGATGCAGTCTCCAGATACTTCGAACGCACAAGCCTCATTCCGTAAGCCGTCAAATGATGCAGCTAGTAGGCAATATCGGCGTCGTTCCCCAGCCAATTGGTTGTCTTCATCTGATGGTTAGTTTTCGGGCAATGTAATTAATAGTTACTAGAAACTTATACTTGCATTTGCAAGATATTATTTTCTCCTTTGGCATTTTTTTAATGCGGGTTTCTCTTATGAGGGTCTATTTTGTACTCAATTAATCCTTGCTTTCTTGCTTTGTTGTGTTTGAAATAGTGGGATATAAATTCATATAGTTTATTCTTTTACCTGGAATTTGTGCGGGTAAGAATTAGAGAAGATTGCGTGTTACAATGTAGGATGGTTATAGTTGGTTGGGGAACATAAGTCTTATTGATAAAGTCCTTTTTGTAGCCACCTAGAAATTCCTTGGCCTCATGTGCATTTGCATTGGGTTTGCAACTGGGAACTATTGTTGACACTGGATGAGGAAACTTTCAGATGTAATATCTCAGATATGTTGCCCCAAGGGGATTTCTACCTCTTGACTTTGGTTGGAAATCAAGGGCATGCTTATTAGGAAGTTCAGCTGTAACGTGAAGTAAGTTTGTAAGAGTGGTTGTCGAAGGTAGATGCCTGTATGTTCAATGGCTGTCTTGGATGGAGATGGAATTCATTCTTGTACAAGGTCTGTTGTTATGGTTGATGTGATGCTCTTCAGTAAGAGAATTGGCATTATAAAACTGCATTCATGGGATAGTACATTCTAAATTGTAAAGTAGATGTGCCCTTATGTTAGCATGTTATGCAAGGATTTTCTCTTTCTGTACTTTTCGTGTTGTGTATATGTTTTCTATAACTAAATAAAGTGAATTTATACAGTGAAGGTAGACAAATCATGACTCTTTTGGATGGTTAGAATGTCAGGCATCCATTTTAATCATGCGACAACATGTCTGTAGGTCTGAAATTTTATCCAAATTGTGGGTTATCTTGGAGTGTGAATTATCTATATTACGATTATATAATTGGAACCAGTCCTTGCTGGTGATGTTATTGCCTATCGGACTTGAAGCTTCATATGGGAGAAAGGAATCTGTATGTTTTGTTTGGTCAGTCACAATGAGTGTGAACAAAAGTGCTTTAAAAAGAATTTTATTTTACAAGACCTGAAAGCAGATCAAAGTGTGTTTGCTACTCAGTATTCTTACTGGTTACTTGTGCCTAATGATACAATTGTTTGTATACAGGGAGTCCTAAGCGTGACCAGAATTCAAGTCCAACCTTTTCAAAGGAAGATCCTGCCAGAGTCTCTGAACCTCAACGAGGAAGGAAGGATGATGGGAGGGAATTAGACAGGGATCCTGGTCGAAGTCACCACGGTAGAGGTGGTGATTCATATAGACACCCTGATCGGCGATCCTCCAGGAGTTCTCATGGTTACTCAAGGAATGATGATGACTGTGTCAGACGTGACAGGTATGCAAATGATGATGATAGAACCTATAAGAGGTTATCCTCTCGTTCTGGTCGGGAGTCAAGGGCCAGCAATCGTTCAGAGTATACAAGACAGGAACATGATCATGGCAGGTCAAAAGAGTATTTGTGCAGTGGAGACAAATCTTCCCATGATCAATATGATGTTACTGGGCCTAGAAGCAAGGATAAGGAGAAAGAATCAGCATATCTAGAACATCAGAAATATAAAGATAAGGATTCATTATCTGACAGAGGTGGATCAAGTAGGAGACACACAAGCTCAAATTCAGAAGAGACAGATAGAGATTGGCATAAGTGGGACAGAGATGGCCGGGATGAAAAATGGGATCACCAGAGTTCAGGAGATTATAGAAATGATTGTGTAGCTGTGTATGAAGAATCCAGAGGTCGTCGAAATGACTCATCTTCTGGCAGAGAGAGTGGTGGGTACCGCTTGAAGGAAGCGTATAGGAATGACCTAAAGGAACTGGATGGCCAGAAGCTTGCCAAAGAGGAAAAGAAGAAATATGAAGATAGTGCAACTAACAGGGTCAAAGACCGATATAATAGAGCAGATAAACCTGATTTGGTAAGTGAAAAACTAGAAACTCTAACCAAAAGACAGAAGTTCTCTAACTGGGACAAGGGTGCTGATTATGTGAAAGATGGTAATCATCTTTTGATATTCTCATGTTTTTGCATTACTTGTTATGTATGATTGTTTCCAATTGTTTTATATGCATTTAATCATTATCTTATTGCTATATGATTAATTTCAAAGTCATATGCAACTGTAGCTGCTGAAAAGATGTCTTCAACTTCAATGCAAGGTGGTAATGAGTCTCTTGCACAGGCCCTGGCCAATGACTCAGTTGCTAATGATTTAGATGCAGCAAAAGTTGCTGCAATGAAAGCAGCTGAATTAGGTATGAAATGCCTGTATACAAGTACCATCTCCTTGTTAGATTATATATTTGCTTCACAATTGTCCTGAAAAACTTTATTTTAGTCATTGATTTTACTATATTATAGGGCTTTTAAGATGGATTTGAAGATAGTCCTTTGCCTCAACACCAATTGCTTTGGAGATATTGTTTTGTCATTTTTTTTATTGAACAACAATTTGTGTTCAACTTTTCTAGTTTACTAGAAGGTGTTGCCTGGTAGTGGAGTGCTTATTTTTATATCTTTTGTCCTCAATCCATCTCCTTTTAAGCAGCTCCCTTGTCAGAAGCTAATCGGTAATTGCTAATAGCAGTTGATTAATATTATTACTGCTAAAGCAAAGTAAATTTGTTTTTTTTTCCCTATACTTCAATTTAAACAGTTGTTTGAGTTTATTCATCCCGTGTTTTGCTTCTCTTTTATATATGTTTTCCCATGGCCTATGAATTTAATGTCACGAAACATGGTATAATTGTCAAACCTCTTCTCATATGTTAGCAAAAATTTTTGGTTTTCTTACTGATTAGTGATTTTTGATTAGTTCTGATTGACTTTTTGATGGGATAATGTATCTGTTTATAACTTGGAGGGGTTTGATAATTTCAGGGGTTGATAATTTCTGGCTAGTATGTCCTATCTCTGTAATCCTATTGAGTACCATGAATGTGTTTGGGGTCTCATTACTCAGGCATAAATTCAGGATAGCACATTTAATTTATTTTGTTGCGAAATTTGTATTTATTAAGTCAAAGAAACAGTTTGAAGAAGTGTTTTCAGTCATATCTATATTATTTTAGTGTAATGGAGAATTTTAGATTTTCTTTTTCTGTTCCTCTTTTTATTTATTTTTCATTTTTCACAAAAGACAATGTTGATATAGTAAGCAAGTAGAAGTCATTTTTGTCTGGGGCTAATGGACCATTTTAGAGAGCGAATTATGGTGTCTTACAGAAGAGCTGATTCTATTGCACTTCTTATATTCTGTGGAGAATTTTTCATATCATTTAACTGTCTTACAAAGCAGGTATTTTTATTCCAAGAGGTGCAAGCTGACTCTTATGTTCTGAGGAGATCCAACATACATCCTTCTTTTGTATTCTTTATAACTGAAAAGTGGTCCTCTTATGCTTCTTCTTCTTCCTCTTTTTTCCAAAATTTATCTGGGCAGTTTGTTTCCAGTGTTAAAGGGCTCTGTTCTCCATTATACAGACTTGGTTGAACATTGTTTTTGTTTTGTTGTAACCCCCCAGTCCACTTCAATAAGTCATTCTTCTTTGCTCTTTAGAATGGAGCTTTCTTTTTCTGTATCCATGTTAAAAGAGAAACCCCTAGGAAAAAGCCTTCAAATGCATCCGGAACTAATTGGAAAGGATCCTTTTTGGGTCAATGACCAAGCACACCGCAGATGTAGTTCATGTTGAATTAATGTAATGGTCATCCTAGAGTTATTTCTCACTTGCAAGTTTGTTTTCTTAATGCAGTTAATAGGAACCTTGTTGGGGTTGGTTACATGTCTACTGACCAAAAGAAGAAGCTGCTGTGGGGGAACAAAATGAGCACAACTGCAGAAGAGGTATTTCTGAGGAGTTCTCTAATTATATTTGGCTTGTTGGTTCGATTATACTAATCTACCATCAGTTTTTCCTTTTCTCTTTCCATATTGTCTAGTTAAATCCCAGTTGGCAATTTTTGCAGTCCGGTAATCGATGGACTGCTGTGTTGCTTGGTGATCATGATCGACAGGAGAAGTTCAACAAACTCATGGTATGTCTCACTTTTGCCCTTTTGTTTTTTTGGATCAACGTCTTATTAGTTTTCCTGTCAATGATATTTTTATAGTAGTTTGTAATGGTAACAATGAAACAGAACCCATTGTTGCACGCCCCTGTATGCCGTTCTCAGAGTTTATTTACCTACTAACACTGTTTTAGAGTCTGAGGTTGCCTTGGTACATATGGCCAATTTTAGGGTGTGAAGGGCGATGTGAAGGTAGAGAGCAGACCAAACAATCAAGATGGCAGCAGTCTCCTCCAGGCAGAGAAGCAGAAGGAACTTCAACTGGATTTAGAGAAGCAGTACACTGCTGGACTTCGAAGGAGAGATGGACGAACAGTTGGATTAGGTCTTTAAGCATCAAGATAGGATCTTTTACAACTCTCTTTGCGATGTTTTGTGCATTTTGTTGTACCCATGTTCAAGGATCTTCTTTCATGTGTTGTTATACCTATGGCTTGTTAGGGAATTTGTTAGTTTCTCCACTATTGCATTCTCAGATATTAGGAGAAGAGGAATGTCACTTGGGCATGGTTGTCATTCAATCTTCAAGTAGATTTGCTTGCATGTTTCCAGTTGAAAAGATATTTTGATCTCTCCTACACACACAAAATATAACCATGATGGAAATTGTATTTGGTGATCCTATATATACCTTGGCTCCTAATTGTGCAACCATAGCAGGGTTTCTGCAACAAGCTAGTCTTTCTCTTCTCCTTGGTAGTCAGTGTGGTGTTTGTGAAGTTTGATAGAGTTGGGTTATCTTAGTCAATACTCTCAGGGTGTTGGCTAATATCCCAAATACCCGAGGGTTTGAAAAATAACCTGCAAAACCTAAATGTTTAGGGAAATATATTTTTCCAGTGATGTTGGTGCCACGTTATTATTTGTTGTTGGGTTATTATTGTCAATGCCCACAGGGTATTGACTAATATAGGGCTGGGCAAGTTCAGGTCGGGTTTGAAAATTCTCGACCCAACCTAAGTCTCGTTAGGGACGCGGGAAATTATCTTGATTGGGACAATTCTTAGATCAGGATCTGTACCGACCCGAACTTGGGTTGAGACAGATTGGGTTAGAAATTTATATATTTTTTGGAACTTGTAAAAACGCCTCCATTTTGGTTTGGTTTTGGGTTAGGTTCGGTTCAATTTGAGTTGGATATTTTTTAATCATTTTTTGAAAAAAAATTTAAATCGAATATTAATTTTTATTATGTTAAATATTATAATTATAATTATATTAAATATTTAATATTATATTTTAATTTCAATTTTAAATTACTATTATGTTATAAATTTTAATTATAATTTTAATTATAATTACGTTACATGTTATAATTAATTCTATTGAAATTCATTACGTTAAAGGTTATAAATTTAATTTTGATGTCAAATACATTAAGTGTTATAATTATAATTATAATTTTAAATACAATAAAGTTAAATGTTATAATTTTAAAACGAAAAATCTAATTTGATGTTAATTATACTAAATTTTATAATTTTAATTTTAATAAAGTTAAATGTTATAATTTCAAAATGAAAAATATAAGTTGATATTAATTACAATAAATTTTATAATTTTAATTTCAATAAAGTTAAATGTTATAATTTTTTTATTATGTTAAAATTAGACGGTTAACTTTTTTATAATTCCAAATTGGCAAAATTTAATTTTAATTTCAAATTTGTTAAATATTATAATTTTAATTTTAATTTTAATTTTAATTACGTTTAATATTATAATTCTTTTTCCTATTAAGTTAAAATTTAACAGATAATTATTTTTATAATTTCAAATTGGCAAATTCAACTCCAATTCTAAATTCAATTATATTAAATGTTATAATTTTAATTTTAAATTCAATTACGCTAAATGTTATAATTTTAAAACGACAAATTTAATTTTGATGTCACTTGTATTAAATGTTATAATTCTAAAATGATAAATTTTAATTTTAATTATATTAATATATTTTGAAAAGTTCAACATAATCTTTTCTAATTTTTGGACATTCCCTTAAATTATAATAACCTGCAAAAAATTGTAACACCTCAATATAATTTTCAAATATTTGTTTCCACATTCTAACCTCAAACTAACTCTAACAAATGCCCTTAATTACATTCACCGATTCATTAAACATTCACAATCACAACCAACCATGTTTCCATAACCAATTAATGGAATATAGCATAACATTCTAGAGAGATATGCAAGATGCATCAAACATTATCCACTAAAAAGAAAAACATACTAAGTAATTAGTATGTTCAAAATTCATGAAACATAAGTATTTAAAATTAGCAATCTGGTCTTTAGTTGCAACGGCAATTTACAAGGTTGCATTTAAAAAATATATATAACTTATTATGCTAAAGAAACATATCAATAAATAAATAAATAAAGAATAATTAAAAATTAAAATTTTATCAAAAAAAACATCTAATTAACAAGTTTTGCACTGCAATGTTGGTAAAGGCTTTTGCATTGACAATTGTGTAAACTCTACATGAAAAATAATAATATTCACAAAAAGAAAAAAAATAGATTTGCAAATAATATTTAATAAAATGTAAGTATAAATATTTAAAGTTTGTTATAGTAATTTACATTGTTTTACTTACATGTTTCTAGTTTGTCATAATGCCCAACATTTGCAAGCAATGCTGATTCTCTCTTCACTTTAACCACCAAAAGCTAACTTCGCATTTAATTTTGTCTAGATATAAAGCCCTCAATTACTTTTAGAGTCAATGAACTTTAGAATGAATCAAGGATACAATCTCCGGTACTGAAAATTGACTTAGAGGTCACAGTAAATACTGGTATAGCAAGCACATTCTTAGCTATACGTACCAAAATTGAATATTTCTCGCCATTCAACCTATAACACTGTAAAACATAAAAATGTGAGTTGCAAGGATTCTCAACTCTATTCATTAAGTATCTTTCCATCTCATGCACTTTTTTCAAATCCATATCATCTTTTGCAAGCCTAATGTATTCATTCAAGGTCATCGTGCTGCCTAACATCTAAAACTAGTGAGGATAAAGAAAGGCCACCAAATAGTTATAATTGTGAAGCAAGCATGCTACTACTGCTATTCCCACCCATAGTAGTACTACTAGATGTATTACACTATAATTTTTCATGCTATGCACTATAGACTTCGTAAAGCCTTAACAATAACTCTTTGCTAAGGTATTTCATTTCTTTAACTCTTACACTGCCATCATTAAAGAATTTTGCAAAACAAAATACAACGAACTGCATCTTGCTCTGTATATAAAAAAGGGTACCAATTATCAACATCTTGTTAATCCTCTTTGTGGATTTTCAATATATATCAAATTTTAATCTCATCTTATTTGTTATGACTCTCAACAAAAAGTCATCACTTTAACTTAATTTGGTTAAGTGAAAATGTATTATGCAAATCTCATTGAAGCAGTTAGTAGAGGTCACACTTAATGAAGCACTGAATTTTAATGTTGCTTCACAGAAAGAATACAAAAATGATTTTAAATTGTCAACAATTTCCAAACCCGAGCTGACTGGTGGCCCTAGTTTCTCTTTCCATTTTTCTCTAAAAAATAACTCCCATATAAATTATCCTCCTCTACCATCATATCAATAGCTATATGAAGTTTCAATGCAGAAAACAACATTAAGTAGGTGAAATTCTACCTAGTCACACTCAATCTTTCCCCTTTTTATACAATTCTCAAAGATTTCAATCACGATTTGGAAGATCTAACATATTTGATTGCATTGCATATTGTAACCATACTCTTATTCAAATCCTTCAACCTATTTGTTATAATCAAGTTTAAAATGTGTGCACAACAACGCTCATGCATGTATTCCTCATTCAAAACAAATGATCCTCTCTTTAAGTTTTCAATTTTTTCCTCAATAAGATATAACAACATCGTTGGCACTTGCGTTATCAACTATTACGGAGAATACTTTTTCAATGTCTCAATCCACCAGACAAGTTTCCAGCTGTTTCTTGATTGTTTATCCTTTGAGATTTGAAAGAGGAGAAAATTTCAAAATTCTCCTATGTAAATGTCATTGACTGTCTATAAAGTGAATTGTGACAACCATATAATTATGATTATGAATGAAAGTCCAAATATCGATGGTCAAGCTCACTCGTTGTCCATTAATCAAACTCTTCAACAAGTCTTTCTCTAAACTAAATAATTCAACTGTATCTCTTGTTATGGTTCTACGAGACGGGACATCAAATTTGAGAACTGCTACACTATTATAATAGTAAAACCCAACATTCTTCACGAAACTAAAAGGCAGTTCATCCAGCACCACCATTTTAACAAGCGCTTCTCGTCGTGCTTTTTGACTCCATCCTCTAGACACAACATTATTATCATCCCTATCTTTTTCGGTAGGTTCTTTACCAAAAACTTGTTGTTGCTTATCAATCACTTTCTTCTAGTACTCCACACATCTCTTTAAGTGATTTTGCATACCACTAGTTCCGTGATGTAATGAATGACAACCAAGCAACGCACCATAATGAATGCATTTGGCTTTGTCTTGTATGGTTATATATTTTTTAAAGTGCAACTATACATTCGATCTTTGTGCTGATTCTTATGGCATAGACTTTTTATGTCTCTTTTTTGAATTAAGGTGTGGCGGAAGAAAAACTCTTTCTTAGTTGTTTTGATCTCGTTCAATCTCATCTTTAGAATGTAAGTCCATAATATTATTAGCCAAACTTGAATATGAGTTCATCATCGACAAACAAATTAATTCAAATAAGTATAATTAATTTAAAACATAATTGATGAAAATAATTCAAATAAGTATAAATTAATTAAAAATAAAAGTATAATAATCATGTAGGCTTATTTGCTTTAAACGTAGATCATGATAATTGATAATATATATGCTTAATTAAATTTAATTTTTTCAATTAAAACAAAAGTATAATTATATTTTTACTCTAGCGTTTAATTAAAACGAGAGCACAAAAACTGATTTAATCTTAACAAATTTCTCAACTAAAATTTACGTAAACATGAGATATCACCTTTATAATTTACATAAACATGCACAAGAAATATAAACTAAATCCAATTATATAAAAGAAGCTTTTAAAATTTTTTTTATGAACATAGGGCTCGGTCAAGGCCTTTAAGGTCTCACATTTTTATTTAAGTTTGATCCTTCCTTTTAAGTTGTGAGTAAAAAAAATAAATATATTATAATTTTTTTTATAAAAAAAAACTTTTATGACCTAAACGACAACAGTAAATTAATTTTGCAGCTTGAACTTGAAATTCAAAGTTGAAACCATACAACTTGCAAGCAGCTAGATCTAGAATCGAAGAAGTGTCGATCCCGAACAACTTTACTGTAATTTTTTATTTGGACTGTAAAGTTACTTTTTAAAATAAAATTAATATTTACGCTTCAAAAAAAAAATTCATTGGATAAGTACATTCTTTATCGTTGATAAAGCAAAGTGATAATTATAATCTATCACAAATTTAAATAACTATACATAATAACAATAGCATAAATATTAATTCAATTGCTCATTATTTTCTTTTCTATAAGTAAAAATAATTATAAACTATCACAAATTTAAATAACTATACATCATAACAAAGGGCACACTACAAATGGCAAATTTAAACAACTTTGTTTTTAATTTATATTATATATGGTTTAATTTTTATTATTAATAATTTTTATTATAAAAGAAAATAATTGAAATTGATAATTCATTAAACTAATAAAGATTCAAATAATTGAAAATAATTGAAGCATGTTGTCGGTCGGCAACACAACACAAATGGCAAACGGCAAATGGACCCCTGTAGGCAGATGACGAATTGGCCGTGGCGGTGGCTAGATAAGTGTACGACATCATTGCAACTTGCAGGTCAAAGGCGTGTGACGTGTCCGCATGTGGAAGGGTGGGCGATGATAAAGAAGGCAGAACATGGTTGACGGTGGCACGTCGGAATGGCGGACGGAGAAGAAAGACGGCGAGACGAGAAGAAAGTCAGAAACGGGTGCTGGCCCGCGCTAGGTGGGTGTTGGTGGTGAGGTTTCTGCCTCATCCCGTATATTAGTTCAAAATGGTGTCGTTTATGGCCTTACTAAAACGGTGCCGTTTGAACTAATTAAAAAAAAAAATTACAATACAAAACGACGTCATTTTGGTGTCACTGAAACAATGAAGTTCTATGTCACTAGTTAAAAAAAAAAATTTGATTAGTCAGAAAATTCCTAATTTGGTTTAGAAAATTTTCGATTTTATTCTGAAAATTTTCAAACTTTAGCTGACCCATTCTAGATAATAAATTCTATTCTAAATAAGTCATGATTCATTTTTTAATCTTTCATCCAAAATTTTGGAATGAATTAGATCATTTTAGTTCGGGATTAAAAATTCTATCCACCTTAAGCTAATATTTCAAATACTCGAAAATTTAACAAATAACATATAAAATTTAAAGAGTTATAAAAATATGTATTAATATATAATTGTTAGAAATATGCCGTACCTTTAATACTATTTTACCATGATTATATTTTATTTTATTAATTTTTTTAAATTATTAATTTTAATAATTATTAAAAAAAATTCATCAATTGCTTCCTTTTTTCCCGAATCATAGTTTGAAGATAGTAAATTTTTTTTTGAAAAAATTAATTTACATCAATAACACCACTATAGTTCCTCAAATCAGATTTTTAATAATGAAACATATTATTTTTCAAAAAAAAAAGGTGAATAAGCAAATTCAATATGGAAACAAAGAAGACCCAAATATTCAAGCCTTTATTTGATTAATCTTTTTTAATCACTTTGTTGCAATTTCTTCTTCGCGATCGGATGGAAGACATTTCCGCCCAGCATTTGTTGGATCATAAGGTCTGACTATGTGTTTTACTGGTTTTGATATTGGCAAATCTTTAATAGAAGATTTCGTAGTGCACTTTAGTGGGCTCGGTCTTAGATGGTGGGGACGGAACCAAGCTTTTATAGTGTGAAAGGGCACTGTAGCAGTGACCCTTGTTTGGTCATGCCCAATGGTCTTGTTGCTGCTGCTGCGACCCTTGCTTGGTGAAGGCGATGGGCATGGTTGTGATGGCGGCAGCTAGCAGGATTTGAAGGTGTTAAGAGTTTGTAAAAAGAAAGATGAAATTTAGGGTTTTTAAAATTAAAAATATATAAAAAATATTTTGTTAAAAATTAAAATGTGAGAAATCATTTTATTACTCTTATCTTATTAACTTTGACAACAAATTGTCTAATGGCTGAGTATTGATGCTTAGTTTTCTCATTTTAGTTTTATAAGTTATTTTTTAAATTTTTATATATTTGTGATATTAATCCATACCCTGAAAATATTGATGATAATAACCTTTTGTTTCTCCTAACAAACCAAACATTTCTGTTATTGTTGGTTGCTCTCTTTTTTCAATTACGTTTTATTTAAATGACGAAGTCTTTCACAATCATGCGAAGGATGGAACTAAAAATTAAGGTGGGGTGAAGGATAAATGTTAAAGTTAAAATTTCTATTGAGTTAAAGTTTAATTATATAAAAATTTTAATGATAGATTTAAAATTTTGGAGAGAAAGATAATAAAATATTTATTTTAAAATATATGAATTATATAAAAAAAATTGTTAAGTTAAAAAACAAATCTTCAAAAAATATTTTAAAAATATTTTGGGACTTAGAGAGCTCCAAGGCAGTTCCACCACTTGTGGGTGACAACTGAATTGAAAATTTCAGTGATTTTTAGAGCATTTGCAGTTAGCGCTAATGCTGAAGATGCATTATTTATATTTTATGATCATCTTATTTTTTAGGAGAAATAATATTTTCATCCTTGATGAAAAGGGTATTTATCCTAAAGGTCTCTTATTTAAAAAAAAAATCATTTTAGTTCTTGTTGTTATGACAATTTTATTAAATATAAAAAAACACCATTACCCTATGATGTGATATTTGACAAGTATAATAATGGGATAAGAACATTTTTGTTCTGCAAGTTTATCTTAATTTTTAATTTTAATCTACGAGTTTTAAAAAATTTAATTTTATTTTAGTCCGTTAGAAAGATTCCGTTAAATTTAACTGAAAAATCTCATTTGATTGTATATTGACAAATTTGTCCTCAATTATTATGTTAATTAAAAATGGTAATATAAGTACATTATACAATGTACACGTGTCGGTTATTAATAGGTTATTAAAAATAAAAAGACACGTGACGCATTTTAATAGGTTCAAAATTTAATATTCATTAAAATTTTATTTTATATTAAAAATAATTAAAATAAATAAAACTGAACTACCAAAACTGGCGATTGGATTCCATTTTTTTTATATCTACACAATGGTGAAATTATTTTTGTCAAAAGAAAATAAGAACGTGGCTAAAAAATAGATCAAAAATAGGGGGAGGGTGGCGGCCACGGCACGCCACAGTGGAACGACGGTGGCGCCACTGCCCCACTATTCGACGGCGAACGGTGGTGGCCGCTTGAAAAGGGTATTTATCCTAAAGGTCTCTCATTTAAAAAAAAAATCATTTTAGTTCTTGTTGTTATGACAATTTTATTAAATATAAAGAAACACCGTTACCCTATGATGTGATATTTGACAAGTATAATAATGAGATAAAAATATTTTTGTTCTACAAGTTTATCTTAATTTTTAATTTTAATCTACGAGTTTTAAAAAATTTAATTTTGTCCTAGTCCGTTAGAAAGATTTCGTTAAATTTAACTGAAAAATCTTATTTGATTGTATATTGACAAATTTGCCCTCAGTTATTATGTTAATTAAAAATGATAATATGAGTACATTATACAATGTACACGTGTCGGTTATTAATAAGTTATTAAAAATAAAAAGACACGTGACGCATTTTAATAGGTTCAAAATTTAATATTCATTAAAATTTTATTTTATATTAAAAAATAATTAAAATAAATAAAATTGAACTACCAAAACTGGCGATTGGATTCTATTTTTTTTATATCTACACAATAGTGGAATTATTTTCGTTAAAAGAAAACAAGAACGTGGCCAAAAAATAGATCAAAAATAGGGGGAGGGTAGCGGCCACCGCACACCACAGTGGAACGACGGTGGCGCCACCGCCCCACTGTTCGACGGTGAACGGTGGTGGCCGCTTGAAAAGGGTATTTATCCTAAAGGTCTCTCATTTAAAAAAAAAATCATTTTAGTTCTTGTTGTTATAACAATTTTATTAAATATAAAGAAACACCATTACCCTATGATGTGATATTTGACAAGTATAATAATGGGATAAGAACATTTTTGTTCTACAAGTTTATCTTAATTTTTAATTTTAATTCATGAGTTTTGAAAATTTTAATTTTGTCCTAGTCTATTAGAGAGATTTCATTAAATTTAATTGAAAAATCTCATTTGATTGTATATTGACAATTTTACCCTAAGTTATTATGTTAATTAAAAATGGTAATATGAGTACATTATACAATGTACACGTGTCGGTTATTAATAGGCTATTAAAAATAAAAAGACACGTGACGCATTTTAATAGGTTCAAAATTTAATATTCATTAAAATTTTATTTTATATTAAAAAATAATTAAAATAAATAAAACTGAACTACCAAAACTGGCGATTGGAATTTATTTATTTTATATCTACACAATGGTGGAATCATTTTTGTCAAAAGAAAATAAGAACGTGGCCAACAAATAGATCAAAAATGGGGGAAGGGTGGCGGCCACCGCACGCCACAGTGGAGCGGCGCCACTGCCCTACTGTTCGACGATGAATGGTGGTGGCCGCTAGCAACACCCCTCACCTCCGATCGCATGTTGGATGGTGCCACTGCCCTGCCGTTTGACGTGCGACCGGCGGTGGGGGGTGTTGTCGGTGGCCACCACCGTTCGCTGTCGATCAGTGGTGTAGTGGCGTGCACGGCCCCCAACGTTGGATAGATCGGCCGTCGATCTGTCCAATTGTGAGGGCCTTGCACGCCACTGCCCCATCGTTTGACGGTGAATGCCGGTGGCCGCCGCCTCCTATAGTGTTTTATTTCCACTTTTGGCACATCTACGGTACTCCGTTAACCAAAAAAATCATACCATTGCGTAGATCACAAAATTTTAAATCTAATGATGTCAATTTTGAGTCGAATCGCAATTAGTCACTGGCAGTCGGTTAGTAACTGACGACGGTGGCGGCGGCTGCTCTCTTTTTATTTAATTATTTTATTTTATTATTTAAGTGACAAATCAGTGATTGACACGTGAATATTTTGTATCAGGCCATTTTAAAGTTGATTGTAGGGTGACTGTTTTGCCCATCCAGTGTTAAAATTAACTGAATCTTATTAAAGGACTAAGAAAAAATTGGGTTTTTTGAAACTTGTGGGATAAAATTGAGAATTAGGTCAAAATCGTGGGACAAAAATATTCTTATTCATATAATAATCTAAAAATTAAAAATAAATAAATAAATTGTCATTTTCATTTCCTACCTCCCTACTCCACCATTTGCCTGCCCTCAAATTTTAATTTTTATTCCCCCTTCTTCAATTTTTTTAATTTTTACAACATCTTCTGTTCATCCAATTCTTATCTACACAATAAGATAGTAAAAAAGCTTCATCCTTAATCTTCAACAAAAATATATTTATTTAATCTATTCCTTCGTTACAATACAACTAGTGTGATTAAAAAACTTTATTCGTATCCAATCCATAACGATTAATAGAAATTTATAATTTACCCCTTTAATAGATTCTTTAATTATAAAAAACTCCTTAGCATTTGTTAATATCAAAAAAAGAAAAAATGCCATTATGACTGTAATAGTACAAATTAACTTTCAAGAGGTTTAACAAATTTTTTATTTAAAAACTCAATAATTGTATCTATATAGTACCAAAAAGTAATAATGTACTGTATGAATAGTAAAGTCCATAGTAGTTTGATAATTTTGATTGCTAATCAAAATATTATACATTTCAAGAACAAATCTCTCTGAAAATGGTTTTAAACTCCAGTGCAATGAAGAAATGCTGAATTGGTTTAATCTATCTTTGGTAATCTGCTCTGCATGATTTGAGGCAATTGTTTCAAGTGATTAACTCTCTAAAAGAAAAACATGACCTTAAAGTTGTGTTCTTCCCATTATGCTTACTAATTTTAGAAAGAAGAGTGCAATAATCTTAAAGACATTATTAGTGATGGTGATGATAGGACTAGGTAGATTTTTAAGCCAAATATCTAGGAGAAGCAAATTTTTAGTTACAAAAGATGTTAGATATAATTATAAATAGGATCGATACCCATTTTTAATGCCGGCCCAAATATTGCATAATATCTTTTTCTCTTAATTTAGCTTTTATATTCATTTCTCGTTTTCAACCCAAGATTTCATCCGTACTTGTTGAACCCTATAGCCTAATTGTTAAGCTTTACTTGTTCTTCTCCGTGAAGTATCCAAGCTCTAAATTTTAATTGCTATCTCACAGCTCAGGCCCTAACCTTATTTGGCAAACCCCAAGTCTCTGTTTCTGATGATTCTAAGGCTCACATTAGTCTAGTAGAGCACCAAACATATATGGATCCTTATGTTAAATTTTCAGCACGAACATTTTTTTAGTACACCTAGTAGGGCCTTCTATTTTGTATGCGAGTAACAACTAGAATAATGACAAAAAATAATAAACCTGGAAAGAACAACTTTGAGATATCTAACATGGCTACATCTCCTCCTCTGGTTAGAGATCCAGTAAATTCTGTACTAAAAGAGGCAAACCTAACTCATACCGAGGTTGACTTATTGAATCGACAGTTGGGAGGAGATTTACAAAGAGACTCTTCCACCCTTTAGGTCATTCTCCACGACTGACGTTTAGGGATTGGTTTTCTAAATCACCTTGAAAAATCAACATATCGGCATACTGTTGACAAATCAGATGGTTGCCATATTTCGACCACTGATAGAAGACAATCATAACATAAGTCGAAGTATTTTAAAAAACTTAGAATCTATGAGGCAGAATCAAATAAAGCTGATAACTATTCTCCAAGATTGACCAAACTCTAAACTCCAGGAGCCTCGGCGATGACAAAGTTATAGTCAATCCAATCTGCCATATAGTTTAATTAATATTCTCAGGTGACCTAAGAGAGTTTTCTACAAACTTATAGGCCTAACAAACCCAGTAAGGACAAATATTTAGCTATGATTAGGTTGGAAACATGATCAGTTTAGGAACTTTACACCAACCTGTCCACCAAACTTCTTAGTAGATCAACTAAACCCAATCGCCGATCCAGTTTGGGTCCATGGAACTTATTTGGCTACCAAGCTCACCGAGACGTGAGATTGATAGGAACATGCTAGCCAAAGCTTTACAGAACATGAGAGTCAACTTGAAGTCAATGGCTCACTCATTCTATAGAAAGCCATACCCCTATAGTGTCGATTCTTTGTTCCCTTTTCTAAAGGGATATAATATCCATGAATTCTTTTTATTTTATGGTGAAGAGAACATAACTACATTCAAGCATATTTCTAGATTCAGTACAATGTAGTGAAGCCAGTTCATCGCTTTTCTAAAAATTAAGGTTGTTTGGAAACTTATTGACCAAGACTACTTTCACTTGGTATACGAATTTAATGCCAGAGTCAATCGCTAGTTAAGAGCAGATAGAAGATAAGTTCCATGTTGAATTTTATAGGCCACCTCCAGAAGTCACTATAGTCGACCTATCTAGAGTGATGCAGATGTTAGGTAAATTAATTACAAAATACATCAGCTGATTCAGGAAACTTCGGTCTCAGTGTCAAACCTAGATCACCGAAGTTTCCTCTAAAGGAACCTACTACAAGAATTAACTTGAAGTCGCTGTAATACAAGTTAGGTTAGAAAGTGAGTTTGATGACACAGATTCAGAAGAAGAGATCTACTTGGCTAAGATAGTCAATGAGGGACCATACAAGTGCCTAATACTTAAGAAGGCGATTGATGTATGCAATAATAGCTAAACGCAAGTACAAGTTATTGTATCAATTAATATAGGATTTAAGTTTAGATATAATTTCTACAAGGACTATTTAATCTACTTCTTACATTCAAGTACTACAATGAATTCTACTTAACTTTTATTCAGATGAATCAAAAGATAAAATTTATCTAATTAATCTACTTTTACCAAATTAAACATAAAATAAAGCAAAAGAAATAAGGGTTGAATTCACTAATCAAAAGGGATCTCAGGTTTTGACTTATCCCTTAATATTTTATTAGATTTATTAATCTCTAAATTAATCCCTTAATAATAATTGTTGGCTAGACTCTAATCTCATAATAAGCATTTGTTGATGATCAAGTGAATATATTACACTCTAATAATTACCTAAATGTTTATGGTAATCCAAATAGAATGCAATTCATTAAGAATAGGACTAAATAATACCATACATGCCATCTAGGTATATTTTTATCCTACATGGAACTCATAGTTGTTTCTATATGATCATGCATAAAACTATCCTAGGCTAAATATATAAGTTCCTTCATCGAGTTCATTATGGTTCCTTGATCATTCAAAATATTGGCCAGATATAACCAAAGTATTAAACACAAGATAGAATGAATCAATTATATATATTAATTTTATAAACTAAAAGAGTCAATAAATCTAAGTACATATTAGGTTAAAATAGTCTAAGGTAAGATAAAAAAAGTTTAGCTCATAAAAAATCTAAGAGTATCAAAATAATCGACAAAAAATAACAACGACAAGAACATAATGAATAAAAGGAGATGAGAAAATAATTAAGAAGATGCCTTGATTTGCTTCTCTCTCTTTCTTGGCTTGATGCTCAATTCTTGATCTTGAATCTCTAAATCCTTGCCTTGATCTCTTGTTTTGTGATGTGTTTATGTTTGCCCTAAGTTGCCTCTGTTATTGTCTATGTTTTGGCTCAGAAAAGAGTGCTTTTATAGGTCTTCATAACCCTAGGGTCAAGGGGCTTTGAATTTAAGTCAAATTAGGACATTTGAGAGAGGGTTTTATTTGTCGCACAGGCACTGCGGCGT
The DNA here is from genome assembly GCA_946807835.1 of Ailanthus altissimus. NCBI lineage: Eukaryota > Viridiplantae > Streptophyta > Magnoliopsida > Sapindales > Simaroubaceae > Ailanthus > Ailanthus altissimus. The sequence continues at coordinate 14,347,052 of OX327697.1, read as the reverse complement.
TAGGGTTTGGGCAATGCCACGACTCTTAGACTTGAAAACATTCAACTGGTGGAAACCTCTTGGGCAATACGGCATTGGGAGTGGGCACCATGGCTCACTACATTCTGCCCTAGACCCTGTGACGTCTAGCCATAGGCACCGGGCTCCCAGGCCTGTAGTATCGGTTTGTCATTTCTTTGTCGTTTTGCTTCTGTTTTGCATCTTTTTTATCCTGAATCTTCACACCTTGGTTTGTAAACCTATATATGATTGAAAACAACAAAGACTTTGCTCATTCTTAAGGAAACAAAAACAAACATTCACAATTTATTATTGACTCAAAATAAAATGAAAACAAAAAACAAAAAACAAAAAACAAACTAGATTGAGTAGAGGATCGCATTCTTTGTCTTAAAGACTATAGAAATGGCACAAGTATTTTTAGAAATTAATAGACAAATCTCCACAATTAATGATACCATTCATCAAGTTCTTCATTCTCTCTTATAAATGATTACTTGTGTATGTGTGCATAATGAGCAAGTAAATAGTCAAATGAAATATAGATTTACTTCATAGCTTAAAATAGTACTAAAATATGATGTCTCAATATATTTTAATTTATAATAATACTACCATAAACTTGCTCTTCATACTACTCTCTACTAATGTAGAAAGACACATGTCAAGGGATCTATTTGGGACTTTAATTAGCTTGTAACGTAAGGCTAGGGTCAAGGTGTAATATAAAGATATAAATATGAATACTTAGACTTTACTTAGAACCTCTTGATCCATTTTTACTTGATTTATCTCCTCACCTAAACTTATAATATTTCCATCTTTCTTTTAATCACTCTTGTTAAAATAATTTCTTCTTTTTCTTCAACTGGGGGTATTGTGAATTTGAAGACTTTTTTCTCTTTTTTTTTTTATTGAATCACCTCTAAACTTAGATTGATAAGTGCCTTCAAGGCTTAATTGCTTTTTACTTCAATACCCTTTTTTCATAAATCTACAACATTTTTTCTTTTAAGAATATTTCTAAGTTAACTCAAGGTTTATGGTATTATGAGTAATTTTTATAATAAAAAAGCTTAAAGTCTTGAGGCTTGTAATGTGGTTAAACAAAAAAAATGGGTATTTAGGCTCAAAAGAGGTAACCAGGGATAAATATACATCTAAGGTAGGCTAGAAAAGGCTTAATCGGTTCAAAGATGGCCTAATGTCATTTTTCTGTTTATGTGTTTCATAGGATTTTGCATCAAGTAGTAATAAAGCAAGTTCTAAAGTGTTGGTCCTCAAGACTATTGTGAACAACTTAAGCAATAGTATCTCTAAGCACAAAAAAATTCAACTACTACAAGCTTAATTCAATGTGCTTAAAAAGAAGTGATCAAACATAAAGTCAAAATTAGTTTGAGATTCTAGATATAAGAAGTATCTCAAGTGATTATTGTTTCCTAGAGACTTGTAAAAATAAATTCAGCCAATATTCTAGTTCTTATTATAGACTAATAATCATCATCTCAATCAAAACTAGGCAATTAAAAACAAATTAACCCATAAGACAACCAATCAATTCATGCAGCAAAAATAAACACAAGTATAGTGTTTCCCATCTCTAAACTTAAATTAGATATTGTTCCTTATGTCGAAAAGTAAAAACTTGAGAGTAAGAGACTTCCATGGTAAGTGAAATTTAAGCAATGCAACGTTTTGTCTCTTTATGTAACTGCTGTTTTCTTTCCTCTCATAATGCTTGCAATTACTTGTGTTGCTTCTTTGAATGCCCGACTTGCTTGTTTTATTCCTAAAAGAAATGAAAAGAAAGTAAATAAAGTTGAAACTTAAACAAATCTAAAATTAAAAATATTCTTGGGTTGCTTCCTAAGAAACGCTTGATTTAACATCGTCGGCTTGACGGGGCTTCTTCTATTCTTATGGTGGATTAAAGGTAATGGTGGAGGCATCTTTGTATGTGGTCTTCCTGACATTCTTCTCTTTAGGCTTTCATATCTTTGCAAATAGGCTATGGGCAGTAGCTTTTGCTTCATTTTTGTTGCGCTTCTTCAGAAAGACTTTAATCTTAGACTAGGAAAGTGATTCTACCTTGCCTTTCTCTTTAATCCTCTTTTCAGGGTGCTGCACTTTTTTCTTCTTTCATTTCTTTTTATACTTCACTGCCTTCTTTTAGATGTGAGGATTTAATATATCCATGTCTTTAAGCTGCAGAATTTGTTAATTGAGATGCACCATATCTATGCTAAAATAGCCTTCATTCTCATTTGGCAACTTGATCTCCTTGAAGACTATAAATGTAACTGTTATAGAGGATCTAATATATGTGAGTGTATTCATGTGCAATTGTGTTTATTGAATAAAATACGTATCTTATACATATTAAACGCGGTGGAAGCGTAAATTATACAATAAACACAATAAATAAATATATTAATCACATTAATATATTAGAAGGCTTGAGAACTCATCTTAACGTGTAACGTTATACACATATTTCTTTGGAGTCTGCATGAAGACCAACTCGCGGGCAGTTCTAGTCACTAACTCGGTGGGCTTGGTGAGTTAGAACAACAGCCCTATATTCAACATGGGATTAACTCTTAATTCCAAAATGACCGAGTGTGTGTATATAATTTTCTCTAAAAGGATAAAAAATGAAGATTGAAGCAATTCATAATTGCTTCTCATAACACCATAAGAAAAAATGAAACAATTTCATTTTTTCTTATTTTTTTTTTCTTTTCTTTCTTTTTCTTTTCATTCTTCTTTCTCCATTTCTCTCTTTCTCTATGGGCAAAATGCACCAAGCCTCAAATTCACACACATTTCACACCTTTATATATCTCACATAATAAAATAATAATATTATATATTATAATATTAAATAAAACACTTTTATGAAAAAAAAATAATATTATTATATTAAATAATAATAAAAAAAAAATAATTGTTAAATCTTAACAACTAATAAGCATTATTTAATATAATAATATTATATAATATAATATTTTATTTGAGATATTTTGATTATTTAACAATTAAATAATTAATGTGTGAAATGATCATTTTGCCCCTCATAAATAGTTACCAAGTCTACCTCTAGTGGGTCCTACTAAATTTCACACTTGGGTAAACTCAACCGAGAGTTCACAATCCGCCACGTATCATTATACAATTAGCAAATAAAAATTATTGACTAATTGTTGTATTTAACACTTAAATACAGACACGCACGCATTCCTATAGTTAGTGCTGAATATTACTGAATTAAACAATTTAATATGGCACACTGCCCCAGTGCACAACGAGTACACTCTATATCGCAGGAGCAATGCCCCACGCACACGTCATGGATATACAAATCAGCGCGTTGAACCATGCAAATTGAGGTTACAACGCATACGTATAGTCTTTCCGTTATGATATCCTGGATGTTCGGGGATATAGATTATCATTGTCAAATCTCCTAGTGCTCATCCATGTCTTATCTCCAGACTCATATCTCACTGAACAATATGTGTAAACTCTTTTTTCATATTGTTTTACTCTGACGGAACTCTTTCCCAGGATTTATACTTGTGGTCACAAAACTTTTTGAGATACAGTCTCGAAGTATTTGGATATCTAACTCCCTATGCAAGCTGACGGATCTCATATATATACACACCAGACTCCATAAGCATCGGACCATACCCAGTGACACCCAACGGTCACACCATGAAAGGTCTGTGACATACGTGGAATCAAAGTATGGTGGATCACTTACAAGCCCACCGTAGCACTCAGGTCAAAGGACCACGTATACTACTCAACTCAAGAGGACCCTTCATTAACGACTTACATAGGGTGTTTATTGGAGGCCCTCGTAAGTCTGTCCCATATCCAGTCCTAACTGGATACCCATATGTCAATACGACCTCCAAGCTTACGATCGGCTAGGAACGACCATCTATACCCTATAAGTATGACATATGCTGATCTATATGTTAAAGGTATCCACTGACAAACTCGCATTGGCAGAAATAGATCAAAGATAATTATTCAAGAATATACTTGCATAACTAGTATTTTCTGGCACCCGATTACAACTCGTACAACTATGCAGTTACTGGTATATTCCCAGGTCTATGTCCCATTATAGACAAGTCTCCAACTCTTGGATCTGCTGAGTATTATAACTAGCTAACATTTAGCTATGCTAATATTTAGCATTTATATCTCTCAGCGTGGCTAATTATGAGCCCTTATCTAAACTTCTTTAGATCTGATCTGAACTCCTTTAGATCGTACAATGTCTGTAACGTTATATTGCATGGTACCATATTAATGGGTATTAGTGATTTAATGAGAATGTACACTTGTATAAATACACAAGTATATGTACATTCAGGGATGGCACGTAAGTATCGACTCTAACAATCTCCCATTTGCTCTAGTGCTATTCCTGATGGAATCTTATACACATTGACTTTATGTGTTTCATAAACACTTATAGAGTCATAGCCTTAGAATGTGGGTCCGCTAAATTATTTATAGAGTACTTCTACAAATAATTATATCTCTTTAAGCTAAGATCCCTCTAGTCATGTGAGACTTCTCTCAACATAATTAGAGTACTGGTGTCTTCTTGGCACATCGGCTTGTACAACGGCCTTATTTTGTCGCAAACTATAGGATATGATCCATCTGTCTTGGAACTCTTCCAAGTCCAGTAACAAACCTATGAATCTTCACTACCACTTTTGCTATGTCAATATAGGTCTGTAGTGAATCCTAGTTTAGTGTAATTCCAACTCACTTAGTACTAATGAGAATTAGCACATTCCAGATGTAGACTCTCTATCATCTAAGTCAAACTAAAAGTTTAACTTCATAAGTTTTCTCAATTGTAAGTTACTTTCTTCATATTTCAGAAACTTATCTTTTGTACCCTCAAGGTACCTTAGGATAAGTTTGACTACCATCAAATAGTGGTCATCTAAATCAAACTAAAATCGGATCGTAACTCTTACAGCCAAACTGATCTTAGATCTCAAACACATCATAGCATACATCAATCTCTGAAGAACTGATGTATCTGGTGTGTTAAACATTCTAACTCTCTCATCTTTCATTAGAAGAGACACTCTTCTCAAAAGATGAACACTAGGTCTATTGATGTGAAATAATTTAAGAAAGTTCTATCAGCTTCCTAGCTCTATCTCTATAAAGCTTTATACGTAGTATAAAGGAAGCCTCTCTTAAATCCTTGATGGAGAAACACTTACAAGTTACTTCTGACCGATTATAACCTACTGACATCATTCCCAATAATCAGTATGTCATCAATAAAGAGCATTAAGTATACTATTATGCTCCCACTGACATTTCATGCACATTAAACCAGAAGTCTAGCTGGACATAAAACCTCCAGCCTATTCCATGAATATCTCTTACTCAAGATATCCATTCTGGAATGCCGTCATTTACATTCATCTGCCAAACTTTAAAGTTACAATGTGCTGCAAGAGCCAATAACATACTAGTTGACTTTAGCATCAATATTGATCAAAAGGTTTCCTCTAAATTGATCTCAGATCACTGAGGATTACCTTTCTAGAACCAATATCGGGCCTAGAAGGTCTCTACCTTCCTTTCGGCTCCCACTACCTCTTTGTAAACTCTTTACAACCAATGAGAACAATTCTCACAAGTAGCTTAACCAAGTCCCAGACTTGATTTTGATGCATATAGTCAATATTGTTTTCATGGCTTTTTGCTGCTTCTCAAATCGGTGTCCAACATTAACTCCCTATAGGTCAAGGATGATTTTCTTTTACCAAGAAAACTTCAAGTTCACCTTCAAGTATTATCCATACCTAAAAGGTAACCTAGACATCTTTTCCGACCCATTTGGAGAGTGTGCTAAAAGGCCACTACTTAATAGAGCCTGAGTTCTTATCCTTGGTTCATTGAATATTTGATTGACTTCACTAAGTTTAATCTTTCTATGATTTTCACGATCTATGAGAAACTCTTTCTCTAGAGTAGTGGTAAACTGAGAAACGAACACATTTCGATTCTCTGAATCATAGAATTAGTATCCTATTGTATTAACATGATACACAATGAACTTATACATATACCTCTTGGGTGATGTTTTATCCTGTTGAATAACTCTTACAAAATAAGATATCGTGCTGCGTAACTCTTACGTAAGCAAGACAATCCCAAGTTTTAACTTATTTAAGATATGACTTTCTTTATTTCTATATCTCATATGGAATGAAAGGAACAGCTTCTAATGGTACTTTGCTTAATAAACAGCTGTCTTTGGAGCATATTCTCATAGATATAGATCGGTAACACTCATTATCGATCGGACCATATCTAATAAAGTTTAATTCCTTATCTGTAAAATATTATTATATTGTGGAGTACCCAGAGGACTATAGTGAGTGAGAACCTTATTATTCCTTAAACAAATGAAAAACTTTGTTGTTAATGTAGTCACTACCTCGATCTGATCGAAGAGATGTGATGTACATTCTGGTATGTTGGGTCATCTCTGTGAATACATTATTCATAAACTGGTTAATTCTTTATAATCAGATAAGAAATCCAACCATTATTAACCAGACAGATAAGCGCCTCACGCCTATATGACCTAAACTTATATACCACAGCTTCGTATCACTTAAGGATTTCGATCTACAGACATTTCTAATTGTATTTAATATCCATTTATTAACTGATATTCAGCTAATAAAACATCATACTTATTATGCTACATAACTGTTGTATTGCATACAAGAAGTAAGTTAAGTTGCCCAACAACTTAGACCTGCAAAAAATCACCGTTTCTTACTCTCAACTTTACTTCTACAAGTTATTGCATTCTAGTCTCTCTCAATCCCGGCAATATATTGCAGTTATGAGAGGGATGTGTGGTATCTCATACCCAGCTTGAACTGACATCTTATGCCTTAGAAATATCTATGTTTGTCAAACACAAACTTGTGGGAATCTTCCTGACAATTATAAGGCTTCTAGGGTAGAGGGATTTCCAATACCCAACCTTACTGTAGTGGAAACACTTTCTATCTACACGTTCTCTTGTTGATCTTTGGATAAATGTTGCTTCTGAGGATTTATCCTGGGTATCTACCTCATCTTATTCTCCTTACACATCTAGTCTCACCAGATATACTTTGAGTAAAAGATGAAGCACCATTCACAAAGAGAGTCACACCCTCTATATTCAAATCCTCTTGAAATGTGTTATCAGAATTTCCTTATGGCAAACTCTAATCAATAATGAATCCAAAATTTTTTGAATCCAGAACATTTCTGAGATTCATCCACCAGTCAGAGTAATTCTTAGTACCTCAGAGTTGGACTGCATCAACTATGCACACCAACTGGTTCGTAGTGGCTATTAGAGTTGACAGGCCAAAATAATGGGAGATGTAAGCGGAATGATCATTAAATCGCTAATAAACGTTTTAAATCATAGGTATACTAATTATATATTTTCGATTTAAAACGCTCTCCTACTGTTTTACATTATCCTGATAATCTCTCGAATGAGAGGATGATAGTTTAAACTCTTTTAAACTATACAGCAGAAAGTAGATCTCATTGAAATTTACTCGGGCCTCACGCTGTAGTAATATTGGCCTTTACAAACCCAACAAGTAGACAACATTTGTCAATTGCATCTCATGCAACTCTTACCACTTGATTCTGAATACACCTTATCCTCACACTGTAGTAATATTGGGTAAGTGTATTCTAGATTAACTTATCAATGATCAAATATATGCTACCGACACTACCCTCACGCTGTAGTAATATTGAGCAATACTTTCGTATATATTTGCCTCATCTCATATTTAACTGACATAGTCCAAGCCCAACTGATCAAATCCCTCACGCTGTAGTAATATTGGAAAAAGGCCGACGTGACTTGTCTAACACCGTATTGACAAGACGAATTAGAATAAAATATTATCTCATAATATAATATTCTTCAGTCTCATTAAGAGAAATTTTTGTATCCTTGGTCTTCATTCTCCTAGAAAGAGTGATCCTCAATTAATTAATTTTTCTATATAAGCACAACTAACCCCCACTAGTAAGGCTTCTATTGTGGTTACAACACAAAAAAATAATTCCTGTTTTATAATGCAGACCGATAACTCTTATTACTGCATCTCATAAACCGTGATTATAATGTAGACTGATAACTTTTATCATTATATCTCATAAATCTATACATGCAAAGTTAAATTTGAAATACTATTCAAAATTATTGTAGCTGTGAACATTAAAAACACTGTTCATATGCTACTGTTTAAGTGAACAGTAACCCCGGGGTGCCAACTCACATCGCTGCAGCGCCCAGTGCACACCCATAGGCATACCCGTTTCAACACTTGAAACGCGTCATTTACACTAGAACTTTTGTATCCATTCACTCAACCAACACCCATATATACCCTAAATGGCTCTGATACCATTGTTGTAGGAGATCTAATATATGTGGGTGTATGCATGTATAATTGTGTCTATTGCCTAAAATACGTATCTTATACATATTAAATGCGGCGAAAGCGTAAATTATACAATAAACACAATAAATAAATATATTAATCACATTAATATATTAAAAGGCTTGAGAACTCACCTCAATGTGTAATGTTGTACACGTATTTCCTCAGAGTCTGCATGGAGAGCAACTCGCAGGCAGGTCTAGTCACCAACTCGGTAGACTTGGTGAGCTAGAACTGTAGCCCCATATTCAGCATGAGATTAACTCTTAACCCAAAAATGATCGAGTGTGTGTATATCCTTTTCTCTAAAAGGATAAAAAATGAAGATTGAAGCAATTCATAATTGCTTCTCATGACACCATAGGAAAAAATGAAACAATTTTATTTTTTCCTTTTTTTTTTCTTCTTCTTTTCTTTCTTCTTTCTCAATTTCTCTCTCTCTGGGCCAAAATGCACAAACCCTCAAATTCACACACATTTATATATCTCACATAATAAAATAATAATATTATATATTATAATATTAAATAAAATACTTTTATGGAAAAAAATAATATTATTATATTAAATAATAATAAAAAACAAATAATTCTTAACAACTAATAAGTATTATTTAATATAATAATATAATATATAATATATTATTTTATTTGAGATATTTTGATTATTTAACAATTAAATAAGCAATATGTGAAATGACCATTTTACCCCTTATGAATAGTTACCAAGTCTACTCCTAGTGGGTTCCACTAAATCTCACACTTGGGTAATAATAAATCATCATAAAATCAATAACAAACCGATATAGACGTCGAATTTGTCTTGATTGCACTGCCTAAGATACTCTTGATGTTGAAAAACGCTTTGAATCTTTTTCTAAGGTTGCTTCAATTAAACTTCTATTGCTCTCTAACACTTGTGCTCTGTATTCTTCGTGTTCTTGAATTGCTCTAGGGTGATTTTTAAAGTCTGAGGTAGAGTGCCCTTTTATAGGGATTGATATGAGCTTAAAAATCTCAATTCTCATAGGATTAGGACTCGCACTACTGTTGGGGCGCTGCGTGTAATAAGCCTCACTGCTAGAGCGGTGGAATGTTGGTGCTGGCACGCTGGTCTGTCGCTGGCATGATAAAGGTCTGGCGTTGGGGTGCCAGTCGCGACTTAAATAAGTTGTCTTTTCTGATTTTCTTATTTCGATCACTGTTCTAGCGTTGAAGCAAAAATCCTTGTGGCGTTAGGGCGATGGACTCATATTTTGAAAACTTTGCATATAAATAGTCATCTATTCTAAAAATAAAATAAAATATCAAAATAAAAATAAGAGAAAATATATGACAAATATGTCATTATCACATGACATTTGGCATATAATGGAAAGGATGAAGTGACAAGTCTCACTTGCCAAGATCTTGGGATTAACATTTAAACCCTATCATTTTCTTGAGAGACCTTAAAATAATTCTGACTTTCCTAAAACTTTCTAGATTGAACTATTCAATTTGGTGCCCTACCCCAATGCACAATGGGTACACTTCATATAGTGAGACTCCCTAGGTTTACACACATATTATCTTATGAAATGCTTCCGTAAGCCCATAAACGATGCCCTACACACACATTATAAAAATAACAAAATAGCGTATTGAACCATACAAGTTGAGGTTAATATATATTCGTATAATCCCTCCGTCATTTATCTCCATATGCTCAACCATGAACTTATCTCTAGATTCGTATTCCTGTAAACAATATCCGTAAACATTTTTGCGATGTTGTTTATCCTATGGGAAACTCTTTCCCGAGTATATTACTTATAGTCATAAGATTTTTTGGACTACAATCTTGGAGCATCAGTAACTCGCCTATATGAGCTAGTTGATCCCATATCAACACACGCTGAATCCATAAGCATCGAAGCATACCCAACGTCACCCAACAGTCAGACCATAACAGGTCTCTAATATCTGTGGAACCTAAGTATGGTAGATCACTCATAAGACCAGCATGGTGCTCAAGTTAAGGGAATACAAATACTACTCAACTTGAAATGATCCTCATTGATGGCTTTATGGGATGTCTATTGGAGATCTTAATTGAGTTTGTTCAGTACTCAGTCATCACTTAATACCCACATGTCTATACAAACTTTTACTAAACTCATGGTCCAGATGTCTGCTAAGACTAACTATCTGGACCATCCAAATATAGATATACACCAATCTATGTTAAATAAGGTTTTCACTGATATACCCGCATCAGTAAAAATAGATCAGGACTATAACGTTCGAGAACATACTTGTAATCATTTTTTAGCACTATTTTTAACTAATTGCAACTATGTCATTGCCAATATACCCTCGGGTCTTTGTCTTATTTCTGACAAGGTTCTAACTCTTTAGATTTTGCTGACTCTTATTACTTGCTAACTCTTAGCAATTATAACTTTCAGCGTTGCTAACTCTTAGCCCTAGTCTAAATTTCTTTAGACTAAATCTAAACTTCATCAAATCATATAATGTCTGAAACATTACAAACATCTTACCATATATATTTAATATTAACGATTTTACTCGAAATGCTTGTTGTATAAATATTAAATAATTAATATTCATATAATATTTGAATGGCACGTAAGTACCATTTCCAACAACTCCTACTTGCTTTAGTGCCATTCACAATGATATCTAATACTTATTATCTCCATGTGTTTCTCAAACACTTTAGGATTTAAGGGTTTAGTTAGTGGGTCTGCTACTTTATCTATAGAATGTAACCTAGATATTATTACATCTCTAATAGCTAAGAACGTTTCTAATTATATGGTATTCAAAGTCTACCTGATTAGAATTTTGATGTGCCTTATGACTTCTTTGCTTGATGAATTTTTGTTATTATTGTATTTAGTGTGATAGGATCCATTAAGCTTAGAACTATTCTAAGCGTTGCAATTGATTTATATATCTATAGAAATTTTATAGGCTTCTTAAGCCACAATATATTCTGCCTCAAAGGTAGAATCAGCTGTGGATGTTTATATTTCATCTCAACTAACTATGGTATGATAAGAAGAAATACATAACCAGACATAAACTTTTAATCATTCGAACGAGACTGAAAATCCAAGTCTGTGTATCCTCCCATATGTAAGTAACTTTCTCCATGGTTCAGAAATTTATCCTTTATACCTCTCAGGTATATCAGATATGTTTCATGGCCATTGAATGGCCATTACCTGGATCAAACTAATACTACTTGTAACATTTACAATCATCTAGATCTAGGTTTCGTACATAACATAATGTACATCAAGCTACCTTTAGTAATGCACATGGTGTGTTAGATATTCTAACATTTTCATCTTTTACCAAGGACACTTCCTTCTAGAAAGATTAATGTTATGTCTAAAAAGTACATTAATTGTCTGACAGTTATTAAAGTTGTACCATTTTAGAACATAGTCTATGTATAAAGATTGGGATAGTCCTATCAGCCTTCTATCTCTATATCTATAAAGCTTTATTCAGTATATATAAAGTCTCTTTGAAATCTTTCATGGAGAAGTTCTTACTCAGATAACTCATAACTGACTAACTTGCAACATACCAATTTTATTTTCAACATTGAGTATGTCATCCACACAAAGAACTCAAAAGATAATTATGCTCCTACTATCTTTTCTAAACATACATGTTTTCTATTTATTTTTGATGAAACTAGACTCTCTGATTTCTTTGTTAAAATGAAAAATCTAGCAGAGTCCAAGAAACAACAAAATTTGTATTGACTTAAGCATGATTTTGATGAAAAGGTTTCCTCAAAATCAATCCTAGATTACTAAGTATAACCTTTTGCTGCCAGTTAGACTTTGAAGGTCTTTACCTTCATATTAGGCCCACACTTCTACTGTGTAAACTCATTTCTAATGAATAGGATAAATTCCTACGGGAAGTACAACCAAGTCTCAAACTTAAATGTCATGCATAGAGTCAATTTCAGATTTCATGGCACTTGCCAATTTTCTAAATCGATGTCCAACTTCGCTTCTCTATAAGTCTAAGGATCATTTTCTTCAACTAAGAAAACACCAAGGGCATATTCAAGTATCAAACATACCTAATAGGTGACCATTGATATCCTTTCTAACCTACAAAGATAATGTTAAAAGTATTTTACTTGATTGAGCTTAAAGTTCCATCGTCGGTTCATAATTTTTGGATTGACTTCACCAAGTTCAAACATTTTATAATCACAAGATCCATGAGAAACTGTTTCTCAAAGAAAGTGATGTAATGAGAAATGAACATATTTCACTCATCTAGATCATAGAATTATCCCATAGAATGTTTGGGATACTCTATGAACTGATACTTATACCTTTTGGGTGCAAGTTTATCCTATCGTGGAACTATTATCTTAACATACTTAAGACATGGTTTCTTTTCAATCCATATCATATATGGAACAGAAGGAACAATTTTGGATGGAACTTTATTCAATAAGTGAACAGCAGTTACTAGAGCACATCCTTAAAGATATTGTAAAAGATCTGTAATCTCAACATTAATCGAACCATATCTAATAAGTTCAATTTCTCCTCTTTAAAACACCTTTGCGTTGAAAAGTACCTAGAGGACTATATTGAGCAAGAATTTCATTCTCCTTTAAATTATTCAAGAATTCATTGCTCATATACTCTCTGCCTCGATCTGATTAAAGATATTGAATATACATGAGAGTTTGTGTCTCTACTTCAAGTCAGAACCTTTTTAATACTTCAAATGTTTTGTCCTTTGTTTCCCAGAAACACATGTTAGTATCGTGATAAATCACGATAAAGATAATGAAGTATTAAAATTTACCCAACAGCTATATGATTCATTAGAGCATATACATCATTATGTACAGTTCCAATAAATCAATGGGTCGGTTTATAATACCTATATAAGTATTTGGTAATTTTTCCTCGAATCCAAAATTTATAAATTAGCCAAGATTTTATAATTAGAGCAAGTAACTGTCTATCCTTAACCAGATTGGATAGTTGTTTCACAACTATATGACATAATCTTATGTCCCACAAGTTATTATTATTCAAAGTTTTCGAACTACTATTTGTTCTATTCACCTAGACATTTCCTATTATATTTAAGATATAATGGCCATTAATTAACTAACACTCAGTCAGAAAAATATTATCTTTATCATATACATATGAGGAACTATTCCTAATCTATTCATGATAACTCTTTCTGTCAAATACAAGGAGTGATATAATTTGTCTGATAATGTATGGCACAAAATAACAATTATACAACATTATGCTTTTACCAGAATATAAAAGTGACTAAAAAGTCCTAAAGCTACCACTCTAAGAAATTTCCATTTCCTACGCGAAGCCGTGCTTCTCTTTTCATAGCTTTATAACATTCCTTAAATCATACAACACTTTACAAATATGAGTAGAATAGGTGGTATTTTATACCTTTTCACATTTAGCATCATATGCTAATGAAATGTCTGTAATTGGTAAACTTATATCTAAGGGGTCTAAGTTTTCTAAGATAAAGTGCCTTGAATAGTAACACTTACTATTTCAAACTTTATCATAATGGAAACACTTTTCATTATTACTATTCTCTATGTATGATTTGGTGTATGCACATGCTCCCATTGAAGATCATTAGATATTAGAGGTAGGATATATGATTTGACTCTCAAATCATTCTCAATCCGTATCTGATAAATTTTCACCTCTTCTAAAGAGATATTATCAGAAACATCTATTTATTATCTTTTGATCAATAATATATCCAAATTTTTCTGAATCTGGGACTATATACAAATTCATTAACAAGTCAGAATATTTTTTGGTACCTTATAGTTGTTATGCCAAGATCAAGTATACTAAGGAATTGCTCATACTAATCTCATCTCTATAAGATACCTAGTAGATGTTTAGCGGAACATTTTTAATCATTAATTAATGATGTTTTAGATCATGGTATAACTTTTATACATTTTTTAATCTAAAGACGCCTTCCCACTGCTTTACATAATCCCTTAAATCTATCAAAGGAGAAAATGACAATTTTAACTTTTTAAATTGTATAGCGAGAAGTGGATCCCATTGATATTTTACTCAAGTCTCAAGCTTTAGCAATATTTGCCTTTATAAACCCAAAAGGTATACAACTCTTATCAATTGCATCTCATGTAACTCTTAGCACTGATCCTAAATACACATTATCCTTACGCTTTAGCAATATTGGGTTAGTGTATTCTAGACTAACCTATCAATGATCAAATATATATTACTAATACTACCCTCATACTTTAGCAATATTGGGCAGTACGTTTGCATATATTTGCCTCATCTCATATTTAACTGGCATAGTCCAAATTATATTGACCAATCCCTCACAATTTTGTAATATTGGGAAACACCGATGTAACCTGTCTAACACCATATTGACAAGACAAACAATTTTGTAACATTATCTTATAATGAAACACTATTCAATCTAACTAAGAGCGATTTTTGCATTCTTGTCCCCATCTTATGAGGACATGATTCTAAATCATACATTTATTTTGTGCAAGCACAACTAACCCCCACCAGTAGGGAAAGGAGAGGCTGACAACGTCAAAACCTTACCCATAGCAAGTGGAGCTAAAGTGCTTCCATTGTGGTTTCCAGCACAAATAAATGTTAACAATGTATAATTATAAACAATAAATAATATTTTTAATAAATTTAGAAAACATAATCGAAGTAATTAGCATAATTAGAACTTTTCTTAGATTCCCGGTACTGTGAGACTGAAGGCCTAGCCTCGGTGTCACAGAGCCAATCTTTACAGCGGTACGGTGCTAAAGTATCCACCCTAGTGTTGCGGCATTGAGCTTCTAGCGTTGCGACATTGGGCTACCACTCAGCACTACGGTGCTAGGCCCTCAGCGCTACTGCGTTTCTTTCAGCTACATCCTGAATATGTATTTTTAAACATTTGAATCATATAATCGGCAGCCTCAGGATATCCTAATTACACTACGGATATTCCAACTATACAAAAATAGCACACAATCATACGCTCTGATACCAATTTGAAAGTACGTTGTATGTAGGGTGAGTGTGTAATTTTAGTTTACACATCACGCATGTGTAATAGATGCAGGAGAATATAAATCAAACATCTCATTACACTAATAAGATATTAGGTAACTTACTCTTGAATCGTGCTTTACACAATTCAAGTCTAAGACTGGGTGGGATTCCTTGAACTAGAATAACAGCCTTCTTTTCTCAATTGAAATTTGAATACTTAAAGAAACTCTTGCTTTACCTTTATTTCTCTCGGGCCTTTATCTAATTTTTCTCACAATTCACTTGTTTATGCAAATGGAATGAGGATGGTAATTTATAGCCATGGTAGTTAATCATTCAGCCAATTAAATGAATGTCAGTGCTAAATCACTTAAGCATGAGGTGTTGCAAATTTGAAACAATTGGTGGTAAAGAACTAGCATGGTGGATAAATACAAACATTAGGAGTAGCCGTTATCTTTGTTAAATATGCCACCTTATGCTTAGGAAAATATCATGCTTTAACTTGATGCTTAATATTTGGCCATCTCATGCTTAGGAAAATAGCATGACAAATCATGCTTGAACTTAATAAATGCCACATCTTGAAGTTTACATTTTAGCTGAATTTAAGCTTTCATATAGTAGCATTCGCAACTTGATTTGTTTTTGCCAATTAATATATTAACACTTAACAAATTAATGGCCTATTTAAATCATGACATGTATCATGTCATTACAAATTAATGGCATAACATATGGCATCCAATGGAAATGATGAAGTGGAAAGTCACACTTACCAAGATCTTGGGCTTAACACTTAAACCTTATCATTTCTCCAAGAGACCCTAAAATAATTTTGACTTTCCAAGAACTTCCCAGATTGAACTATTCAATCTAGAGCACCAACCCAGAGAATACACTTTATATAGTGAGACTCCCTAGGTTCACTCATGCTTTATCTTGTAGAACTCTTCCGTAAGTCCAAAAATGATGCCTCACTCACATATTGTGAACCATAAAAGCTGAGATTAATATATATTTGCATAATCCCTCTGTCATATATATCTTGGATGAGTGGAGATATAGTTCAACACCGTCAAATCTTCATATACTCAACTATGAACTTATCTCTAGATTCGTATTCCCGTAAACACTTTTGCGATATTGTTTATCTTACGGGAAACTTTTTCCTAGGTATATTACTTATAGCCATAAGATTTTTTGAAATATAATCTTAGAGCTTTAGGATATACAACTCACCTATATAAGCTTATGTATCCCAAATCTATACACACCAAATTCTAAGAGCATCGTATCATACTTAGCGATACCCAACTACCAGACCATAAAAGGTATCTGACATATGTGAAACCTAAGTATAGTGGATCAATTAGAAGCTCACCGTGGTGCTCTAGTCAAGGGACCACAAATACTACTCAACTCAAAAGAATCCTCCATTGATGACTTTATGAGATGTCTATTGCAGATCCTAATTGAGTTTGTTCAGTATTCATCCTCACTAAATACCTACATGTCTATACAAGCTTCTACTAAACTCATACGCTACTAAGATTAACCATTTAGACCATTCAAATATAGACATACACCAATTTATGTTAAATAAGATTTTCACCAATATACCCGCATCAGTGAAAATAGATCGAAAATATAACATTCAAGAGCATACTTTCACATTGACATTTCTTAGTACTATTTGTAACCATTTATAATTATGTCATTGCTAATATACCCTTAGGCCTTTGTCCTATTTCAGATAAGACTTTAACTCTTTAGATTTCGCTGACTCTTTTAACATGCTAACTCTTAGTAATACTAACTCATAGCAATTATAACTCTTAGGGTTGCTAACTTTTAGCCTTGGTCTAAACTCTTTTAGACCAGATTTGAACTCCTTTAGATCATATAATGTCTGAAACGTTACAAGCATCTTACTATATTTATTTAATATTAATAATTTTCTTCGAAATGCTTAATGCATAAATATTAAACAATTAATAGTCATACAATATTTAAATGGCACGTAAGCACTATTTTCAATTAAACTAGTCTACAAATTAATCCAAGTATAAGAAATATCAGCTTGGCATAATATAAGATTAAAGGCTAATATAAGTACAAAATAATGATCATAATGATTAGTTGGTTCCAATATCATAAGGAACTAATTAAGAGGATTCTAGTAAAACACAAGAGATTTTAAGAAGTAAGGATAAGATCAACTGAAGTAGATCATAGGTCACAACTGGACGATTTTCAAGCACCTTATTGATACTCGTATACATAAGTTATAATAAAGAGTTGACCATAGGGCAAAACCCTCATCCAAGGCGATATATACTTATAGTCAAAGACTAAATGATTAACATTGGTGATTTCAGTAATAATCTATAAAGAAGTGCCGACCTCTAAGAAAAATACTCAGGGCAATTTTTGCTAATGACTAAAATTAGAAATCATCACTCAATATAGGTGATCAGAATAATAATTTATATTCAAAGCAAATTTTATTGATGTTTACTTTATAAGGTGATTCTTAGAGAAGTGTTACAAGATGATCTCGGTCAAGAGTAAAACAACATGATAACCTCCCAGGGAAATGTCAAAGGCAAGTCGATCAATTAGCCTAGATATATTACAGGGTGATCCCATAAGTCTTCAAGGGCGATAGTTTTTAGAGTTATAGCATGAAAAACAATGGGACTGATTTTTAAAAAGAGAGATCAGCCGGCTTATCGAGGAGTTGCCAGCCTTAGAATAAATCATCTTTTTGTTATGATTTGTGCTTATACGCCATCCATTATGTATAAATATTTAATTATAGTATTTATATAATTATCATTTTTAAAAAATATTAATATTATTAATTATTAAATGGTAAGATGCTTGTAATGTTTTAGACATTGTATGATATAAAGGAGTTCAGATCTGGTCTAAATAAGTTTGAATTAGCAATGTTCAGAGTTAGAGGTAATAAGAGTTAGCAAAATCTAAAAAATTAGAGTCTTGTCTGAAATAGAACAAAGACCTAAGAATATATTAGAAATGAAGTAGCTGCAAAGAGTTACAAATGGTGCTAGAAAATGTCATTATGCAAGTATGTTCTCAAATACTATGTTTCTAATCTAATTTTATTGATTCAGGTTTATCGGTGAAACCCATTAATATAGATTAGTCTATGTCTATATCTAGATGGTTTAGATAGTTACTCTTAGCAAATCATAAGCTTAGTGAAAGCTCATATAAAGATACAAGTATTCAATGAGGGCTGAGTTCTGAACAGACTCACGAGACCTCCAATAGACATCTCATAAAGTCGTCAATGGAAGATCTTTTGAGTTGAATAGTATTTGTGGTCCTTTAACCTGAGTGCCACGGTGGGCTTATAAGTAATCCACCATACTTTAGTTCCATACATGTCAAAAATGTTTCATGGTCTAACCGCTGGGTGTTGCTGGGTATGGTTCGATGCTCATGGAGTTCGGTGTGCATACAAATAGGATCCATCAACTCATATGAGTGAGTTGTATATCTCGATGTTTTAAGATTTTATTTCAGAAGGTATTATGGCGATAAGCATAAACCCAAGAAATTATATCCCGAAGGGATAAACAATATCACAAAAGTGTTTATGGATATGTTTTTGAAAATATAAATCTGGAGATAAGTTAACGGTTGAACAAATAAAGATGTGACAATGATGATCTATATCTCTGCTCTTCCAGGATAAAATGATGGAGGGATTATACGAATATGCTATAATCTCAACTTGCATGGTCTAGTGCTGCTTTGCAATATCCATAATGTGTGTATAGGACATTGTTCACGAATGTATGGAGGAGATCCATATGACAGACCAGGCGTGGACCTAGGGAGTCTCACAATATGAAGTGTACTCATTGTGCACTATGTAGCAAACTGGATTGAATAATTCGATTCAGTAAATTTCAATAAAAATTGAATAATTATTTCGGGATCCCTTAGGATGTGTATTTGTCAAGACTTAATTGTTAAGTACATCATTTAATTACTTAACAAGAGTTGTTAACCAATGAGATGTTGACAAGTGGCATAATTTGGTCCATAAATTGATTTTACCTTAAATTTACCATTTAACCTTGCTAGTAAAAATTAGTATGGTAAATTATTTATTCAAAAGTATTTTGAATAATTAATTTAATTACATTTATTAGGTAAAAGTTGAAACATATTAAATGGTAGTGGACCATTTATGTTTCAAATAATATATGTAAAGTGGACCATTCATTTTATATCAAATAAAATAAGGAAAATGATTAAAATATTAGAGATGAGATAAAATGAAAGTGGCTTATCATCTAAATTGGTAGTTAGCCGACCATTCAATGAAAAATAATAGAGCACTTACTTTGTTGGACATTATAATAAATATTATTTATTAATAAATACGACAAAGGGCCAAACGATCATATGGTAATGGGATGACCACTTGTTTTTGCTATCAAGTGGAGAAAACAAATAATGAAAGGCATTATTGTTCAAAAGAGGAGTGCTTATTATTCTCTATACTTAAACATTCAGCCATGTTCTTCAAGGTGAGAGAAAGAGTAACATTCGACAATTGAGATAAGTTTGGAGAGAGGTTTTGTTTTGTGTTTTTCAAATGTTGAAACAATAAAACATAAGATTCTTCTTCTTCTTCTTTAAGGGATGGCCAGCCAAGGAATAAACAAAAATAGAGAAGCTACATTTTTTTTTTTTTGAACAAGAGATGTCCAAAATAAAATTTGATGGAAATTGCTTCTAAGTGTTATGCAAAAGTTGCATGAACACATTTCTCATCTCTATTTTCTTGGAAACAACTATATATATTCAAAGAGTTTGAATACAATATATTGTGCTAGAAATTCTAAATCAAAATTACTATTCTAGCTCCATAATCCTACAAAACTATTATGGACTAGAATTGTTTAAGAATACACTTTAAGGTTAGCTTTTCATTTGGATAATTAGAGAACTTGAAGTTTTATAAAGCTATGTTTATTAGGAAAGTGTTCTTTATATGTTATTTTAGTACAATTGTTCATCATATATAAATTTTGTATATTGCTTATACACAAGCATATATGTGATATATGTGTTTAATTTGTTAAATTGAGTGTATTTTGTTAACATGCTTTCCCTACGTGTTGTAAATTTTTAAAATTACATGTACACTCATATATCACACACTTAACACAACACTTTTTGATTGATTTGTAGAGGGCATTGTTGACGTCGCCCAAAATTATATAATGGGCCCTTGATTCTTGTATTTTTGTTAGCACCAATTGTAAATAAATTATTTATTATTAAGAAGTTTTGCTTTATTAGGATTTTTACCTTTTTAGGATTATAATTAAAATAGAATTTTACAGCCTATATAAAGGCTTATTTTTCTCATTGTAAGGGATCATCAACCATTTATTCAACACATAATACAACATAGGCTTTTTCTCTCAATTTAGCTTTTAAATTCGTTTCTTACTTCCAACCTAGGATTTCATCCTTGATTGTTGAATCTTATAACCTAACTACTGAGCTTTGCTTGTTCTTCTTCGTGAAGTACCCAAGCTCTGCATTTCTCTTGCTATCCCACAGCCTAGGTTTAGCTTAAACCTCGCTTGTTGTTAACCAAATTTGGCCTAGCCGTATTTGGTGAACTCCCAGACTCAATTTCTCGTGATTTTGAGGCTCACATTGGTCTAGTAAGGCACTAGACATACTCGGATCTCTTTCTTAAATTTTTAGCACGAACACCAATAAATTCCTAGATCTTTTATGTCAAATTATCAGGATAAATATTGAGAAAAATTATGTCTGAGAAATTTATAACAATTAAAACATAAGGATCAGTAGGTTTCAATAAGAACTAAGAGTATAGCAATTTTCTACAATCAAATCTATTGTGAATTACGTGTGTGTTTAGTAAAATATAGATGTGTATCACACATTATTAACTAATAGAGAGGAAAAGATAATTCTTGTATAATCAACAATAAAGAAAATACAAGATTATATAAGGGAAGTTATTAACCTTAATTGAAAGGTTACTAATCTTAAATGGAAGGCTGCCTAGGTTTTCCAATTCTATAATATTATCAATTTATATACAAATACCATATACCATATATACATTTCAACACTCTCCCTCAAGCTAGAGCATATAAAGTATATGTACTAAACTTGTTATAAATAAAATTAATTCGAGGACCATTGAGAGATTTAGTATGGATATCTACTAGCTGGTTATTTGAGCTGACATAACTAGTAAAAATACAGCCATACAAAATATTTTCTCAAATAAAGTGACAATCAATTTCTATATGCTTAGTCCTTTCATGAAACACCAGATTGAATAAAATATAAAGTGCAACTTGATTATCACAAAGTAACTTCATCTGTGATATGTTTGCAAATTTTAATTCTTGGATCAACTATTTCAACCATAAAAGCTCACATATTGCTAAGGTCATGGCATGATATTCTACTTCTGTACTTGACCTGACAATAGCATATTGCTTCTTACTTTTCCAAGATATAAGGTTTTCTCTAATAAGAACACAATACCCAATGGTAGAACGTTTATCTAATGAAGAACCTGCCCAATCAACATTTGAGTATCCAACAACTTGTGTGTGACTCTTATTCTTATATAATAAACCTTTACCTGGTGCACCCTCGATATATTGTAAGATTTAGATAATTGCATACCAATGACTATCACATAGAGGCTATAGAAATTGACTGACAATACTAACAAAAAAAGAAATATTGAGCCATCTAATGGTGAGATAATTAAGCTTACCAATTAGGCCTCGATATCTCTCAGGATTTGCAAGATGCTTCCTTTGTCCAGGCAGGAGTTTAGTGTTAGAATTCATTGAAAAGTCTATAGGTCTACAATCCAACATCCTATTTCTTGTAGAATATCCAAAGAATATTTTCTTTTAGAGATAGCAATCCAGAAGTTAGACTGAGCTACCTT
Organism: Ailanthus altissimus; assembly: GCA_946807835.1. Taxonomy (NCBI): domain Eukaryota; kingdom Viridiplantae; phylum Streptophyta; class Magnoliopsida; order Sapindales; family Simaroubaceae; genus Ailanthus; species Ailanthus altissimus. Next base: position 14,324,404 of record OX327697.1, on the reverse strand, counting down.
TATACCAAGGAAGTATCTAAGCAATCTAAAATCTTTGGTCTGAAAATGATCAAACAAGTGATTTTTTAATTGCTTAATATCATCCTAATCATTTTTTGTAATGACAATATCATCAACGTAAACTACTAGATATATGCATTAGCCTTGTAATGTATGCTTATAGAGAATAAAGTGATCTGACTCACTTTAAATTAAGCCAAACTCCTAGATAACTATACTAAATGACCAAACCAGGTGCGATGAGATTATTTTAAACCATACAAGGAGCGATGAATTTTACATACCAAACTAGACTCTTATGAGCAACAAAACCAGATGGTTGCTTCATATAAATTTCTTCTTGAAGTTCACCATGAAAAAAATGAATTTTTGATGTCTAGCTGGTGTAAAGGCCATGTGCGAATAGCAGCCATATATAAGAACAAGTGGAAAAATGACATTTTAGAAGAGAAAGTCTCATAATAATCTAGGCCATAAGTCTGTATGTACCTCTTGGTAACCAACCTTAATTTCAACCTATCAACCTGATCATTGGATCCAACCATAACAGTATAAACCTAACGAAACAACAGTGGAGTATCATAATGGCAACTAAAATAATTCTCATGTACCATTATTGTTCAAAGTAATCATTTCCTCAACCATTCTTGTTGCTACCCGAGATGTAAAAAAACCTCATGAAGAGTAGTAGGAATAGAGATAGAAGACAAAGCACACACAAAAGCATAGTATGGTGAAGATAATCAATGATAACTATAAAAATTATATATAGGATGAGGGTTGCGAGTGGATTATATATCTTTACAGACAACAATTGTAAACTGGTCAGCAAAAGACAGGACCTCAGTAAGAGAGGAATCTAGGGTAGAAAGTTAGTCTATGGGAACCTCTGGAATAATATCACTGTTATTACCTGCAGGATCAAAAGGAACAAGACTATCATAAGTTAGAGATGGAGATTTTTCGGTAGGAATATGATATTGTGGGATAAGAATAGGTTCAGTGATTAACTCAGAATGAGAAGCAATGTAAGGAACTGGAAGAATTTTTGTGACTAACTTATTTTATAAAGAGAAAAAGGAAAGAAATGGGAAGACTCAAAAAATATGACATCAACAGAAAAGAAATATCAATGTGTATTAGGAGAATAAGACTTATACCCTTTATGAAGATGTGAATATCCAAGAAAAATACATTTGATGGACCAAGAGGATAACTTATCCTGACCAAGAGAGAAGACATAGACAAAGTATGTGCAGCTAAAGACATATGGAAAAAGAGGATACAATAGCTAATCAAGATACATAGTAGAATAAAAGACTTTATTTCGTAAGATTTAGGAGGGCAAAAATGAAGAAGAATATGATTGTGTATAAGTAAAGTGCGGGCAATTTCAATGAGGTGTCTGTTCTTACGCTCGACAACTCTATTTTGTTATAAAATGTAAACACATGAAAATTGGTGTAAAATTCTCTTAGAAAACATACATTTAGTCAAGGGAGCAGAAAAATATTCACGTGTATTATCACTACGCAATATACAGAGAGTAATGGAGAATTGTGTGTTAATTTCAGTACAGAATGATTTAAAGATTAAAAATAATTCATATCAATCTTTCATAAAAATAACCAAGTGTAATGCAAATATTCATCAATAAATATAATTAATTACTTAAATCATAAAACAAAATAAACTCGACTAGGACCCTAGACATTTGAATGAACTAATTCTAATGGGGATGCAACCCGATTATAATTGACACGCTTTAGAAACAACTTACGAGAGTGTTCCACAAATTAACATGACTCACAATTGAAGAACAATAAACTAGAAAGACTTGGAACCATCTTCTGAACAGACTTGGATGTTCCAGACCATTATAAATAGTGCTAGAGATTCAGTTGATAGTGTATATGACAGACAGTTAAGGAAGAATAAAATGATAGAGCCTCTATGACTCACATCTTGTGCTAATCATCGATCTCGTACTAAGATCCTTTATAAGAACAGAGTCATTAATAAAAATAATAGAACTGTTTAAAGAGTGAGTAGCTTACTAACAGATATAAGATTAAAAGGAAAATGTGGAATATAGAGGACATAGTCTAAAAGTAATAAAGAAAGAGGATGTGCTCGATCAATTGTTTTAGTAATAATTTTGGACCTATTAGCTAAAATGATAAATGGTAATGATCAAAACTCAAAAATATAAGAAAACAATCAAATGTTACCAGAAATATAATCTAAGGCACTAGCATCAAGGTCCTACGGTCCTAAAGATGAGGATTGAGTAAGACATTCGACTGAATTACTAATATAAGCAATGAAAGCAACAAAAGAGGTAAACTGCTTAGCTGCTTGATATTTAAGATAGTCTTATAGTCAGCACTAGTAATAGTTAAGGATGAAGGTTGGTTGTTGTCTCAGAGTAATCAGTTTGAGCAAGATTGGCAGTCCAAGGAGGTCGTCCATGTCACTTGTAACATTTTTCTCAAGTATGTCCTCATCGATGACAATAACCATACTTAGAGCAATTTTTCCGATAATTGCATTGTTTCCCTTTTAAATAACATGTGACTGAGATGACAAGACTAATGAGTCAACTACAGATGATCTAAGAACATGACCTAAGGTAGAAATACAAAGAAGCTGAGTAAATACATCATCCATAGAAGGAATAATAGCACTACAAAAGATCTGATCGCGGAATGGTGAAAGCTTAAGACTAAAAGAAGCTAGGGTCAGAACTATAAAAATTTTGTCCCTATGTGCAAGTTCTTCTATAAAAAGCTTACCAATAGACATGAGTGAATTAAATTCAGCCTTGAGTGAAGCTATTTAACCAAGAAATTCTGACATGTCTATACTCTATTATTTCAAATTGACAAGAGTAGAAACAACAAAATATAGTTTCTGGATGTCATTAGTGTAGAACAATAAAATATAGTCTTTGTAGGTTTTAATCTACAGTGTTTTTAGCTAAGAACAACATGAGTGATAGTTGAAGTACGCACATTGACATAAAGTGATCTATTAGAAATCATGTTAAGGCAAATGAGGTGGCTATTAAGCATATTAGCACTATACTAATGATTGCAGATTTCTTGACTAAAGTTTTACCACCTAAATTGTATAAAGAATATGTGTAGCATATGGGACTCAATTCTATTTTGTAAAATATAATTGAGATATCCTTAATTTTGTGTTATAGTATTTGGTTTTTAAAATTCTAATTTTTCAAACTTTATTCTTCTCATTTTATTGTAAATATAAAGTTTAGAGAATGACAATGTGATTGTTTGATTATTGAATGAGGACCCTAAATAAACATTTAAAGGTTTATTCAAAAAAATATATATGCTACACATGTAGTTCTCACTCAAAGGAGAAAAGTATATTGTAATACATAGAAAGTAATGCTTGACTTAAGAGGAGTTATTGTTATAATTCATTATATTTGACTTCTTTATTTAAGTATAAAGGTATATTAAAAAAGGATATCTGTATTGTCATGTGTATGACATTTAGTTTCAATGAGACAAATGAGAGAATGTTAGACTATAAAGTAGTTAATAATTTAAATGGCCTATTAAACCACATAATTCAAATAAACTCTCTGTAAGTGACTAAAATTTAAGAGTTAACCCATCAAATAATTTCTCTTTAAATGCTATCTTCTTGTCGGGAAAAGATAATTTTTGAAATAACTAGATATAAAAAAAAATACAGAGTATATTTTTTAGAGGATCTCTATTCTAATATGATAAGCCTATGAGATTTCACTATTTCATAGAATATTGAGTACTTAGACAGACTAGAAATTTTATTTCTATATACTCTTTTGAAAACTAGTGTTTGAAGTTAATCTAATTGCTATGATTAGATGTAAAATTCTAAAACCTCCACTTTCATCTAATAATTTAGTATTTATATATTCTAACAAATCTATCAATACACACTCTTCAATTTCAAAATACATATTTTAGACTAATTTCGTTACTTTTGTACATTGATTTATTATTTATGACTCAAAAAAGTTTACCCAAGTATATGCTAAACTATGCCTTCAGTTAGTGCAAAAAGATAATTTTATCATATCTTCTGTTACGATCAATTATTAAAAATTATAACTGAGAATCCAATTGCATCAAATATAAATTAAAAGGCTAGTTTTAATCTATAATCGCCATTTTTGGGGGAATTTAATTATTTTAGCCAAATTTTTTAATTTTTATTATTTTAGTTTAAAAAAAGGGGATGAATACGCTCATAACCAATGCAAATAGTATTTATTTTAAGTCAAATGAAATAAAAAATATATATAAAAAAATTATAGTGCTTAACAAAAAAAATACTTTTCTTTAAAATATATATATATATATATATATAAAAGCAAAAAAAGTAATTATACATTTTTTTCTTTAAAAAAAAATAACCCTTGCATGGGTACTACTGGACGCCCTTCCGATTGCGGTCGACAGTGTTGAGATTGTTAGTGTTGATCGGGTCTTTAGGGATTCCTTCTGTTAGTTGTTTAGTGCTTCTAAATAATCCCTCTTTTTTTAGGGATAAGTTGTTTTGTTTCTTAGTCACTTACCACGTTAGTAGGATTGTAAAAAGTGGACAGCAGATTATTTCTCTTCTGTTATTCTTATAAGGCTGTATATAGCCAGTTCAGCTGTTTAATTGAAATAAGAGAGAGAACATTGCCCAAATTTGCTTGTGTTCAGTAGACAAATACAAAGAGTTCTCAACAGTGGTATCAGAGCCCATCGCAGAGGCCTGATTTAAACTAAGAAGCAATAGTCTTCTAAGGTGTTTAGTGACGAAAATATGGCGACTAAGAGTGGATTTGTGCAACCAGCGATCCCAAGATTCGATGGGCATTACGATCACTAGTGTATGCTCATGGAGAAGTTCTTTCGATCAAAAGAATATTGGAGTGTGGTGGATGACGGGATTCCTGCAGCAGCAGAGGGAGTTCAACTCACTGAAGCACAGAAGAAGGTGATTGATGATAGCAGGTTGAAGGATATGAAGGCGAAGAAATATCTCTTCTAGGCCATAAACAGATCGATCTTGGAAACCATCTTGAACACGGATACAGCCAAAAGCATTTGGGATTCCTTAAAACAGAAGTATCGAAGGACAGCACGAGTGCAGCGAGCGCAACGACAAGCTCTACAAAAGGAGTTTCAGATGCTGAACATGAAGATGGGAGAGTCTATGAACGAGTACTTTTCTCGTTCTCTTGTTGTAGTTAATAAGCTAAGAGCCAATAAGGGAAAGATGGACAATGTAGTAGTCATCGAGAAGATTCTGAGATCTGACACTCAAGTTCGATTATGTGGTGTGTTCTATTGAGGAGTCAAATGATTTGGAAGCTCTTACCATTGACGAGTTACAAAGTAACCTTCTAGTACATGAGCAACGTATGAAAGCTCATGTTCTGGAAGAGCAAGCATTGAAGGTCACTTTTGGAAAATCTTCGAGAGAAAAAGGACGAGGTCGTGACGGAATAGAGGGATGAGGACAAGGAGGAGGCAGGCGTAGCTTTGACAAATCCACTATTGAATGCTATAACTGTCATCAGTTGGGACACTTTCAGTATGAATGTCCAAAGAAAGAGACAGAAGCGAAAGCAAACTATATGGAAGGTAATGAAGAGATGTTGTTGATGGCATGCGTGGATGATACGTATGTGAATAATAAGGAAGGCAGCAAACAAGAATTATGGTTTTCGACTCTGGATGCAGCAATCACATGTGTGGCAAGAGGGAGCTGTTCTAAGATTTTATGGAGATTTCAGGGAGAAGGTGAAATTGGAAGATAATTCAAGTATGGATGTGATGGGTAAAGGCAATGTGCGAATGTTGGTGAATGGTTTTGTGCAGATTATTACTGGTGTATTTTATATTCCTGGATTAAAGAACAGCTTGACAAGTATTGGTCAGCTAGCTAAGAAAGGACTTGCAATTCTTATACAATGAGGAACATGCAAAAGTTACCATCCTGATAGAGGACTAATTATAGAGATTACAATGGCCTCGAATCGAATGTTCAAGCTATTGCTCAAATACAACCAAAGGAGGAAGCTTGTTTCAATTCTTTCATGGAAGATCCAGCTCGACTTTGTCACTGCAGATATGGTCATCTAAGTTTTAGTGGTTTGAAAATTCTTCAACAAAAGGGAATAGTGAGAGGATTGCCTTATTTTGAGACCTCGTCGAAGTTATGTGAAGATTGCTTAGTAGGGAAGCAACAGAGAGATCCATTTCCTAGAACAGGGACATAAAGGGCTTTTCAGATTCTTCAATTGGTGCATGCCAATATATGTGTTCCAATCAATCCTATGTCTAGCAGCAACAGAAGGTACATGATTAGTTTTATTAATGACTATAGTCATAAAGTTTGGGTTTATTTCTTGAATGAGAAGTCAGAAGGATTTATTACCTTCAGGAAATATAAAAATTGTGTTAAAAGAGAGACTGGTTCAACTATAAAAGGTCTTCGTACTGATCGTGGGGGTGAGTTCACATCACTTGAATTCACTAATTTTTGTAGTGAGAATGGTATTCGAAGACAACTAACAACCTCATACACTCCTCAACAAAACGGTGTTACGAAAAGGAAGAATCGAACTATCATGAATATGGTTCGAAGTATGATTTCAGGGAAGAAGATTCCCAAAACATTCTGGCCTGAAGCTGTGAACTGGACAGTTCATGTTCTTAATAGGAGTCCAACTCTTGCGGTGAAGAACAAAACTCCAGAAGAAGGTTGGAGCGGGTTCAAACCATCAGTAGATCACTTCAGGGTGTTTGGATGTGTATCTCATGTTCATATTCCTGATTGCAAAAGAACAAAGCTCGATGAAAAAAGTGTAAGATGTGTTTTACTTGGCGTCAGTGAGGAGTCAAAGGCAGGCAGTAAGATCCCATTTCTCAGAAAATTATAGTATGTAAAGATGTGGTGGCTGGGAGTGGGGCAAAAGTCATGAGGAAGCTATTTTGGCTGATTTGAATTGGGGCTACAATGACAAAGAATCAGGTGCAGCTACTGGAAATAGAGATTAAGCTGAAACTGGTGAGCATAGCAGCACTGAGAGCGTAACAGCTGGCTTGAATAAAGACAGTTCATCTAGCTTAAGTGAAGATCCGTCACTTAAATCTCGTGAACAAAGGTCGAGAAGGAAACCAAGTTCGATGGGGGATTATGTAAGTGGAGAAGGTTTATCTGAGGAAGAAGACATGGCACATTTAGCCATGTTTGCAGCCAATGATCTAGTTCTATTTGAAGAGGCAGTAAAAGATGCAAAATGGAGAATAGCGATGAATGTGGAGATTGAAGCTATATTGAAAAATGATAGTTGGGAATTGATGAATCTGCCCACTGAGGCAGAAAAAGGTTGGTGTAAAATGAGTGTATAAGACGAAACTCAATGAAAATGGTGAGGTGGAGAAGTATAAAGCTCGTTTGGTTGCAAAGGGCTGTACCTAAAAACATGGCATGGACTACACTGAGGTTTTTGCACCTGTAGCACGTTTGGAGACAGTTCGATTGGTAATATCTCTTGCAGCTCAGAAAAGGTGGATAATTTTTCAACTAGATGTGAAATCAGCCTATCTCCATGGAGAACTTAGGGAAGAGGCTTTCGTTGAGCAACTCCTGGTTATAAGAAGAAAGGTGAAAAACAGAAAGTGTACATGTTAAAGAAGGCTTTATACGGACTAAAACAAGCTCCACGAGCTTAGTATAGTCGGATAGAGTCGTACTTTACTAAGAAAGGTTTCAAAAGATGTCTTTATGAGCATACCTTATTTATCGAAGCAGGAGAATGAGGTAAAATTCTATTTGTCTGTCTCTATGTTGATAACTTAATCTTTACGGGTAATGATGAGCATATGTTTGTTGAGTTTAAAAATTCTATGAAGCATGAGTTTGACATGACAGACCTTAGAAAAATGAGATATTTTCTTAGTATAGAAGTAATGCAAAGAATGGATGGGATTTTTATATTTCGAAGGAAGTATACCCTAAGGTTCTGGAAAGGTTTGAAATGGATAAATGCAATTCAGTTCATAATTCAATTGTTCCAGGTTGCAAACTCATGAAAGATGAGAATGGTGGAAGGGTGGATAATGGTCGCTACAAGCAAGTAGTTGGTAGTCTAATGTATCTAACTACTACTTGGCCCAACATTATGTTTGTAGTGAGTCTTCTGAGTAAATATATGGATCGTCCCACAAAGATTCATCTTTAGGCTGCCAAGAGAGTGCTAAGATATCTCAGAGGGACTTTTGATTTTAGGATATTTTATAGGAATGGAGGAGATGAGAAGCTGATTACGCTGGAGGCTTAGATGACAGAAGGAGTACTTCAGGTTATGTTTTTTTATTGAGTTCAGGAGCCATTTTTTGGTCATCAAAGAAACAATCAGTAGTCACTTTATCTACCACTAAAGATGAGTTCATTGCAGCAGCTTCATGTGCTTGTCAAGCCGTTTGGATAAGAAGGATTTTAAGTGGCTTTAATCATGTTCAAGGTAGTGGTACAATGGTTTTTTGTGACAACAGCTCAGCTATTGAGCTGAGCTTTCAAAAAATCCTATATTGCATGGTCGAAGCAAGCATATAGATGTCAAGCTTCATTTTCTTCGTGAGCTTACTAAATGGAGTTGTAAAGCTGGTCCTTTGTTACAATAGTTGAAGCGGAAGTAATCAAATAAGTAAAATATTCTACGTAATATAATGCAGAAACAAACAATTAAAAATTTAGAGAGAGAAAGGTAAAAAATCAACACATAAAATTTATGTAGTTCAATAACTTATCTATGTTCACGGCGGATCAAGATCACACTCTCTTATTATTGAATTTCAAGAAACTCACAAAGTATGCATTTTACAAGAAAGATTCACAAAGAAAACAGTCTCTCTTACAAACAAGGAGTTTCTCTCACTAAAAATCACAAAGATCACAAAGATATTACTAAGATTACTATGATCACAAATATGTGTTTACAAGTTAATAGAAAATCTTTATATAAGTTTTAGGATGATCTAAGCTTCCCTAAATGTGTGGGAGTCATTTTAAGAAGTCCTAAAACAAGTGAGAGTCGAAACCGAATTGGAAAACACATTCCGCATTGGGCGTTGCAGCGCTGGATCTCCTCGCCTAGGCACCGCGGCACTCAGGTTCTGTCTTTGGTACTACAGCGCCCAAAACCTGGCGCCACGGCGTCCACACCTAAGCACGGCCTCTTGCATTTTTGCCTTCTTTCGCATCCGTCTTCGATCTTTGCACACCCAACGCACTTGTCTTGCTTTCCAAATCATATCCCAATGATTTTTAATCAACTTTTTCACAAATTCCCTCTTTGATTCAAAATCATTCACAAAGTAACTCGATCTCTTATCTCTGCATCTTTGATCACCCTCACAAAGTAGTGACTCCAGTTAATTCCTTGCATAGGATGAACTTAACCAAGAGTAGTGGCTTAGTCAATATATCAACAGAATTTTCAGACGACGCTATCTTCATTAGACTAACTTCACCACTTTGAACAATCTCCCGAATGTAATGGAGTCGCACATCAATGTGTTTAGACCTCTCATAAAACACTTGATGCTTACTTAGGTGTATGGCACTCTGGCTATCACAATATACACCGGTGTTCAAATCTTCAGTACCCATTATCTCCTCGCATATGCCTTTCAACCACACCGCCTCTTTAATAGCTTCTCCAACAGCTATGTACTCCACCTCTATGGTAGATAGTGCAACCACATGTTGTAGAACTGATCTCTAACACATTACACCCAAACACTGTGAATACGTAACCCGTCAATGATCTTCTCTTATCTAGATCACCTGCATAATCTGAGTCTACGTATCTTTTTACCATTACACTGATGTACTCATCCCTTTTATTCATCAACACATATTCGACGTCCTCTTAAGATATCTCAAAATCTACTTTATTGTAAGCCAGTGATCCTTACCCAGATTCGTCATGTATCTACTCACCACACTTACAGCCTGTGCTATGTCTGGTCTTATGCAAACTATTGCATACGTGATGCTCCCTACAATGTTTGCATACGGTACTTTACTCATCTGCAGTTTCTTCTCTTCGAATGTCGGTGACTGTGCTACTGAAAGTTTAAAATTCATGGCCAAAAGAGTAGTGACAGCCTTTGCATTAGACATACCAAACTTCTCTAAGATTTTGAGTATATATCGTTGTTGAGATAAGAAGATAGCATCTCTTCTCTTTCTATAATATCCATATCGAATATTCTCTTTTCTTCTCCCAAATCTTTTATCACAAACTCGCCACTTAACTGCTTCTTGAGTTTCTGTATCTCTTCCATGTTCTTGCACGCAATTAATATATCATCGATGTACATAATAAATACACCATCCCACAACTCAAGCTCTTAAAGTGCATGCATTCGTCATACCTACTCCTACTAAAGTTACAAGCTATCATAGACTCATAAAATCTCTTATACCACTGTCTAGGTGATTACTTTAACCTATATAACGACTTCTTTAGCAAACAAGCATGATTTTCTTTTCCAAGCTCTACAAACCCTTGCGGTTGTACCATATATATCGTCTCTTCAAGCTTTACATGCAGAAAAAGTTGTCTTTATATCCATCTATTCTAGATGTAAACCAAAATTTGTACACATAGCTAACAAAACAGAATCTTAATGGATGTGTGCTTGACGACTGGTAAGAATATCTCATGAAAGTCAACTCCCTTTCTCTGAGTAAAACTTTATGCAACTAACCTATCCTTGAATCTCATAGGCTCTATCTCCGGTATCCCCTCCTTTACTTCATACACTCACTTGCACGTAACTAATTTCTTTTAAGGTTTCTCCACTAACTTCTAAGTGTTGTTCTTCCTAAGAGAACTAATATCTTCATTCATGGCCTATTGCCACTCTTTCTTGTTTTCACTCTTCATAGCATCACCATATATTCTATGCTTATCAAATTCAAGAGTGTAAGCAGAATTAAAAGTGTGAGCAACTAAATATGTTTGTACATACCTGATTGGTGGGTTAATCATTCTCTTTAACCTATCTCTAGCTAGTTAGTACTCTTTAAGTTCTATCTCAGTAGTCTTAGTCTTTCCTTAGGTGGACTTGAAGGAACTCACCGGTGTTCTTGGTTTATCTTTAATGATCGCCTTGTTGAATTGCTGATCTGGGGACATATCAAATCTACTATCAGGCTCTACTTCAACTTTTATTGACTCGGGTACTGAGTCTTTCTTGGGCACGAGTTCTTTTTTCTCTTCTTCTTGGAAGGGTTTCATCATGGTCGTCTCATCGAACGTCACGTTACGACTTATAATGCTACTTGGTAGTGTCAAATCTTTACACCACACCTTATATCCTTTCACTCCTTTGAAATATCCTATGAGTACCCATTTGATAGCTCTGTGGGGGATCTAATATATATGAGTGTATGCATGTGCAATTGTGTCTATTACCTAAAATACGTATCACATACATTTTATACGCAGCGGAAGCGTTAAATTATATAATAAACATAATAAATAAATATATTAATCACATTAATATATTAATAAGGTAGAGAACTCACCTCAACGTGTAACGTTATACACGTTTTTTTTTGGAGTCCGCATGGAGATCAATTCGTGGCTAATTCTAGTCACCAACACGATGGGCTTTGTGAGCTAGAACGGCAGCCCTAGAGCCAGCACTAAGTTTAACTCTTAAACCCCAAAATGGCCGGGTGTGTGTATTTATCATTTTCTCTAAAAGAAAAAGAAATGCAGATTAAAGCAATTCTCAATTGCTTCTCATGGCACCATAGAAAAATAAAATAATTTCATTTTTCCTTTTCTTTTTTTTTCTTCTTCTTCTTTCTCGACTGATCTTCATTTCTTCTCTCTTTCTCCATTTCTCCATTTCATCTCTCGACCAAATACACCAGCCACACCAAATTCACACATTTCTCTCTTTATATATCTAATATATTATAAAATAATAATATAATATATATTATATAATAATAATAATAATAAAATAATCATAATTGGTGCCAACTATTTGGCACCCAAATAAAATATTAATATATATAATATCATATAATAAAATATTATATAATATAATATAATAATATATGATAAAGAGAGATATTTTAATTATTTAACTATTAAATAATCAAAGTGTGAAATGATTATTTTGCCCCTCGTGAATAGTTACCAAGTCTACCCTTGTGAGTCTCACCAAATCTCACACTTAGGTAAACTCGACCAAGGGTCCACAATGCGTCACGTGTCATTATACAATTAGCAAATAACAATTATTGACTAATTGTTGTATTTAACACTTAAATACAGACACGTACGTATTTCCGTGGTATTGTTGAATATTGCTGGATTAAACACTCTAATCAGGCACGTTGCCCCAGTACACAACGAGTACACTCCATATCACAGGACTCCTTAGGTCCTATGCCCGATTCGTCAAATGAAACTATTCTATGAGTCCGTGAGCAATGCCCCACGGACACGTCACGGATATTACAAATCAGCGCGTTGAACCATACAAGCTGAGGTTACAACGCATACGTATAGTGCTTCTGTCATGATATCCTGAACGTGCGAGGATATAGATTATCACCGTCAAATTCCTTAGTGCTCATCTATGTCTTATCTCCAGACTTATATCTCACTGAACAATATGCGCAAACTCATTTGTCATATTGTTCTACCCTGGCGGAACTCTTTCCCGAGATTTATGTTTGTGGCCACAAGACTTTTTAAGATATAATCTCGAAGTAACTGGATATTTAACTCCCTATACGAGCTGACGGATCCCATATCTGTACACACCGGACTCCGTAAACATCGGACCATACCCAGTGACACTTAGTGGTCACACTATGAAAGGTCTGTGACATGCATGAAAGTAAAATATGGTGGATCACTTACAAGCCCACCGTGGCACTCAGGTTAAAAAAGGACCACGTATACTACTCAACTCAAGAAGACCTTCCATTGACAGCTTACATAGGGTGTCTATCGGAGGCCCTCGTGAGTCTGTCCTATATCCAGTCCTAACTGGATACCCATATGTCAATACGAGCTCCAAGCTCACAGTCGGCTAGGAACGACCATCTATACCCTATAGGTATGACATATGCTGATCTATATATAAAGGTATTCACCGACAGACCCGCATCAGCAGAAATATATCAGTGATAATTATTTGAGAACACACTTGAGCAACTAGCATTTTCTGGTACCTATTGTAACTTTTGCAACTATACAGTTACTAGTATATTCTCAGGTCTATGTCCCATTATAGACAAAGCTCTAACTTTTGAAACTGTTGAGTATTATAACCAGCTAACACTTAGTTGTGCTAACATTCAACATTTATATCTCTCAGCGTGGCTAACTATAGGCCCTTATCTAAACTCATTTAGATATAATATGAACTCCTTTAGATCGTACAATGTCTGTAACGTTACATTGCATAGTACTGTATTAATGGGTATTAGCAATTTATTGGGAATGTACACTTGTATAAGTACACTTGTATAAATAAACAAGTATATGTACATTCAGAGATGGCACGTAGGCACCAACCCTAACAATCTCTAGGTTCCAATTTCCTATCCTTAACATGAGCAAACACAGGGCAATCAAAAGTTCTGATGTGGTCATACTTATGAGGGTTACCAGACCATTTTTCTTCTAGCGTCTTGAAGTCAATTGCTAAGGAATGACTTCTATTGATCAAGTAGGCTGCAATCACTACAACTTCTCCCTAAAATACCTTGGACATTTTTACATTGATAAGCATACATCTAACCCTTTCAAGTAGGGTCATATTCATTCTCTCAACTATACCATTCTGTTGTGGTGTTGATCATGCTGTTTTATGCCTTACAATCTCATGGTTGGCACAAAACTCATCAAACTCTCTATTGTAAAATTCAAGGTTATTGTTAGGTCTCTTCACCCTTTTACCAATCTGATTCTCAACAAGAGCCTTCCAAGTCTTAAACGTATCAAACACTTGATCCGTGCTCTTCAACACATAGACCTACAACTTCCTTGAATATTCATTAATCAAACTGAGAAAATACCTAGCACTACCACGAGTAGCTGTCTAAGCTGGTCCCTATAAATCTAAGTGTAAGTAGTCAAGCGTCCCCTTAGTCTTGTGCTCGCCAGTACTAAACCTCATCCTATGTGCTTTTCCAAGCACACAATGCTCACAAAACTCTAATGACTGAAATTATCCTTACCAAACGCCTTTTGACTAAATAACTCCTTCAGGTTTCTTTTGCCTAGGTATGCTAGTCTACGATGCCATAACTTGGTTTGTATATTTTCATCATCTGCAGAAAATAATGCAGAACCACTTACAACTTCACTCTTAAACACATAAACACTTTTGTGCTTCTCTCATCTCATTACCACCATAGAACCCTTCAATACTCTCAAAACTCTCTATCGATCCTGATGGAACACCCATTTTAGTCTAAAGTTTCTAGTGAGATCAAGTTTCTCTTAAGGTCAGGAACATATCTAACTTATGTCAACTCTCTCACTCGCCCATCATGCAGCCTAAGTTTAATACTACTAATTTTCATCATCTGACAAGCAATGTCATTACCCATTAACACCTTACCACCACTAATGGGCTAAAAATTTATAAACCAAGACTTGTGTGGGCATATTTAAAATTTACAATCAGAATCTAAAACCCATTGTTCAGTATTCTTACCATCAGTAGCGACTAAAATCTCTGCGTTGTCGTAGCTATCATCATAAGTAAGTGCATTATCTGCTTTCTTCTTGTTTTTTGCTTTCTTCTTCGGACAATCATTTATGAAGTGCCCATCTTTCTTACAGCAATAGCACTTCCCAGAAGTTCTAGACTTCGATCTTGGACCCTTTTTCCTTCCATCTTTATATGAGGGTCTTCCTCTTACAGATAGACTTTTTATATTGCCTTCGATCTGCTTTCCTAATAACTTTGAGTTTAATAATGATTTCATATCGCTCATCATTAAACTCTTTCTGTCGTAGAGGAGCATATCAACAAAGCTCTCATAACTCTTGGGAAGTAAACTCAGTAGGATAATCATCCTATCTTTATCTTTTTTCTTGATATTGATAGACTCAAGTTCAAGAATTATCTTATTGAAGGCGTCTATATGATCTTTCATCGACGTTCTCTCTAACATGGACAACTGATACAGCTTCTTCTTTATATGCAATCTGTTGGCCAACGATTTTTGCATATAAAAGGAGTCAAGCTTCTTCCAAAGACTAATCGTCGTCCTCTCACCTGCTACCTCCCTCAGTACTTCATCGCTCAATGACAAAATAATTGTACTGTTAGCTCTTTCTTGAATGTGCCTTTTTTTTATCTTCAGCCTTAGATGACTTTAGCGTCTTCTCTTCTTAACTAGATAAAGCTGCAGTCTCCTCTAATGCCAAACTTAACCGTTGACTCATCAACAACACCTTAACCTTCATCTTCCACAGATTGAAGTCATTCTTCCCGTTGAATTTCTCTACCTTATATTTGGGTGTGGTCATGTCTACTTAGAACCAAGCTCTGATACCAGTTTGTTGAAGCGGAAGCAATCAAATGAGCAAAATATCCTAAGTAATATAATGCAGAAACAAGCAATTAAGAATCTATAGAGAGAAAGGTAGAATATCAATACATGAAATTTACGTAGTTCGGCAACTTGCTTACATCCATGGTGGATCAAGGCCACACTCTCTTATTATTGAATCTCAATGCATTCACAAAATATGCCTTTTATAAGAAAGACTCACAAAGAAAATACTCTATCTTGCAAATAAGGGGTTTCTCTCACTAAGAATCACAAAGATCACAAAGATATCACTAAGATTGCTATAATTATAAAGATGTGCTTACAAGCCAATAGAGAACCTTTATATAGGCTTTAGGATGACTTAAGCTTACCCTGAACGTGTGGGAGTCGTTTTAAGGAGTCCTGAAACAAGTGGGAGTCGAAACCGAATTAGAAAACACATTTCGTGTTGGGGGCCGCGACGCCCAGTCCCTGACACCGCGGCGCTGGATCTCCTTGCCTGGGCACCATAGCGCTCAAGTTCTGTCTTGGGCGCCGCAAGCACCGCCTCTTGTATTTTGTCTCTTTTCGCATCCGTCTTCGATCTTTGCGCACCTAATACACTTAATCTTCTCTCCAAATTATATCCTGATGAATTTTAATCAATTTTCTCATAACGTTCAAAAAAAAGTTGCAGACATAATGACCAAACCAGTGAAGCTTTATATATTTGTAAA
Source organism: Ailanthus altissimus (assembly GCA_946807835.1). Taxonomy (NCBI): domain Eukaryota; kingdom Viridiplantae; phylum Streptophyta; class Magnoliopsida; order Sapindales; family Simaroubaceae; genus Ailanthus; species Ailanthus altissimus. Next base: position 14,308,055 of record OX327697.1, on the reverse strand, counting down.
GTTGAGAGGTCTTTTGGGAGTCTGCACAAATCCAAGTATAAGCTTAGGGGTGGGCAATTTCGAGTTCGGTTCGGGTCGGGTTTGAGAATTCTCGACCCCTACCCGAACCCTATTGGGATGCCGAAATGTGTCCCGATCGGGACACATTTTGGGTCGGGTCGAAAAATTTCAATTTGTTTTTTGAAAAAAAATTATTTTGAAAAGACATAGTTTTGATTCGGGTTCGGGACGGGTCATGACAATTCAGGACAATTCGGGTCGAGTTCGGGCTTATTTGGCACAATTCGAGACAATTCGGGTCGAGTTCGGGCTTATTCGGCACAATTCGAGACAATTCGGGTCGGGATGGTTTGGGTTCGGGATAATTTGGGATGGTTCGGGTCGAGTCGAGAATTTTCATTCGAGATTGAAAATTTTTTGAACCCGACCCATCCAGTTCGGGACAGAATTTTTTATCCTGAACGAGTTCCGAACCCATTCCCATTTTTATCCTAACTCAAAATTTTAAAACGGATCGAGTCGAAATAAGTCAAGTTCGAAATAATACTCACCTTTATATAAGCCGAATGAAATTACTATTTTAAAGGAGGATGTTGAGATTGTTAGTGTTTATTGAGTCCTAGGAATTGTTTTAGTAATTGTTTAGTGCTTTTAAATAATCCCTGTTTTTTAGGATAAGTTCTTTTGTTTCCTAGTCACTTACCACGTTAGTAGGATTGAAAACGTGGACTGCAGATTATTTCTCTTCTGTTATTCTTAAGGCAATATACAGCCAAATACAGAGAGTTCTCAACAGAGCCCTTGCAAGGTGCTGATGTCGAGCACCCATGTCAGGTTTTTTTTTAAAATTTTAAATTTAATTTTTTTTTGTTTTTCAATTTTTTCATATAAAAAAAAAAAAAAAAGAAGAAGAGCGCCGACTCAGAGGCGCTGAACAGCGCCTTGCACGGGATCTGTCGAGCCGCTTGTAAGAGCTCGACAATGCATGTGTATTTTTTTATTTTTTGTTTTTTTTGCTTTTTAAATTTTTTATGTATTTTTTTTTAAAAAAATTAATTTTTATTTTTTTCATTTTAAAATTAAGATGAGCACTATTTGTACTTATTGTAGTAATGAAGGCATTTTTATTTATACAAATTTCTCTTTAATTAAAATAATGAGAAATAAGAAAGTTCGGCTAAAATAATTAAACTCTCACTAAAATTAATTATTATAGATTCAAACTCTTATTCTATCTTAAAATTGAATTTGACTTAGTTTAATTTATTCAGCTATTTAAATTATTTGTTTTTTTAACTTAGTAAGAATTCTAAATCAGTTTTGATTAAATAAAAAAAATTAATTTTTTGACTTAATACAAAAAATAAAAATAATATTATAAATAATATAATATTTTTTTCAAATATTAAACAAAAGAAAAACAAACAAGTTATATTTAACAGGTAATTACATTTACATTCAACTCCGTTCAACTCTATTCAAAATTCAGTCTTAAAAACATAAACACTACCTAAATCAATCTCTATTTTGATATAAACAAAGTTTAGTCTTCAAATCTTTTATTTTAACCCGTAAGATTTTATTAATTGAATCAACAAACACCCCAAAAAGCCAAAATATTTTATATAATAGTTCCCAAAAAAAAAATCAAAGTATTTTTAGTTAGCACAAGAATAATTTATTATGAGAGAACGAGGCAAGGGGTACATGAAGGGGGGTAAACCCCAAAACCACAAAACTCACTCGGTTTTATGTTCTTCGCTATCGCTACATACATTTCGCCAACTATTCTTAACTGTACAATTCTCTACTTTTCCAACTGACACCAATCACAAAACTAAATCATTGAAACCAAAACCTTATATGATGGGAAGAAGAAAAGGAATGAGAAGAGCTTTCAATGATGACATGCCACAGATGGCTTCATAAGCAATGCATGCCAATTGGCCTTACACTTTACTTGTTGCATCCCCTTTCTGCAGTTTAGTTTAACACAGGCTTGTTCAATGTAGTAGCACTCAAGCTGGGCACGTTTTTCTGCCCTAGAGACATCGCTGTCAATGAAGAGTGAGAAAGACCAATAAATAGTTTCCATTGTTCAAGCCTTCTGAAATGTGCGGGATGATACCCCATGTAGAAGTCTGACAAACCCCAAAAAACTAAGTTTGCCATCAGAATGCCTTATCCAGTCTTGGAGAACGACATGAACTGGTACTGACGGGCTTAGTCCAAGCTCCTGGTAGAAGCAAATCACTCGAAAATTTAGTATCAACCAATTTAAAGAATAGAATGTGTTGCTAAAGAAGACAATTCTTCTTCAAGAATGTATGAAAACAATGTTTACTGAATGACAATTCAGTAGAATATAGAATTACAGAATATTAAGGAACTTTTCAATGGGTGGCTGATTGGCACTTGCAAGCTGACTAGCATATGAGTTTTCTCCACCAGCTTGCAGATTTAAACCATGTTAATAACAAACATGGCGGATTCTTAACTCCTTGATATGTCTATACAAATCATAATCTAGCAAGGATGACTTGCAAATAAACAATATTGATTAAATGTGATTCCATGGGTTTTACAGGTCATTCAAGATCATAGCAGCATGATGATTTTGGCTCGCAGATTCCTCTATGAAATGGCAGCCAATTTAGTAATCACACTGTTAAAAGAAATTAGTATATTTACTTCAGTAATGGGTATTATGACTATAACTCCGTGATCTCTCAGGCACAGAAACAGTACATGTCACTATCTTATATACCTATACAAATATTAGTATGTTCTAGTTCTATACAGAACAAATGCACATAAGACATGCACACACACAGATAGAAAGAGAGAGAGAGAGAGAGCATACTGAGGCAAGTTCTTCAATCATAATAGGTCTGTTGCCATCTTTCTCAAATAACTCATAGGCGTGTCTTGCATGTTGCTCCCAAGTCTCTATTCCTTCCAGCTGATGCACACTTATTGCGGCAGCACAAAATTCTTCAAAGTCAAGTTTTCTATATTGAAGAGAACCAATCTGCAGCATACAAGATTAGACAATCAGCTCTTTCTACATACGTTAACTATCTTGGCAGTAAATCAATAGTTTAATGAAAATGGAAGGATAAACAATTTTTAACTTACCATGTTGACATAATCTACAACCCGTGAGTCTTTCATAGCATCAGTGGAGTTCCTCGCCACAGCCTGTTAAGTCCGATACCAGTTAGAACATCTTGAGAAAATATAGATGATTAAAAAAGGAGTACAGAAAGGAGCTAACCATCTTAAAGTTCTGCATAGAAATGAATCCATTTTTGTTTGGCCCCAACATCGTAAATTGTTCCCGGAGATAAGCAAGCTGAGGCACTGTTAATGTCTTTGCAAGAGCCTGTCACCATAGCATAACTTAACAAATTTATTTACTACTCTCAGATTTAAGTATCAAATTTTACGTCTGGGATACCAGTAAATCTGAAGAATTGAAACAAAAAAAGGAAAGGTTTTAGTCACTATATTTCATGGCTACAAGGTCAGTAACTTTTATCTGTGCAATAGAATTTAGTTTCTCATTTTGGATGATTAAATATGTTGACCTCAGTTTCGGTGCCATCTCTTTGATTTCCGTTTATGGCTATGCAATTCCTATGTCTCTGCGCAGAAGATGTGGTACTAATGTGATGGTTTCATGAAACTTTCCCCAATGCACATGATGAAATCACCAATATAACACATTAAGTTTTTTGGAACTCTTTTTGCTAGTTTCCTTAACCTTTTCCTGACTGGCGTACATAAAGGACTCGTGCTTGCCTGGAAAGAACCCATTCCGTGCTCCTTTACATTCCATATCCTTTACTGTTCTTATGTTTGGTTGATAAAAATTACTAAGGAATCCAAATTACAGCCAAGGAATTCGAGCTCCTAACACATGGGTCAGGAAAATATTTATTCCTTACCCTTACAAAGTTCTATTTTCAATATTAACCTCCTATAGACAAAATTCTAATATTTTATCCCAAACTATTCTAATATTAACCTTCTATTAGTACACACTTCTAACATTTTATCCCAAATGCATTAATATAAATAAGAATAGTATTAGGCTTACAAAGTTTGGATATATACTTTGTATCCTAACTAATGTATCACCAATTAATGACTACAAATTGTCTGGCAGTTATTGACTTTTTAATTTTCATTAATGTGGTAGTTATACAACACCAATTAACAATTGACACATTAGATGCCAGATCAATTAGGATACAAACTTTGTATCGCACCTATGTAAGCATAGCATTATTGTATAAATAATTAATGGGATAAAATTTTGTACTGAAAGTTATTAAAATCCCTAAACAATGATTAGTATCAGAAAAAAAGTTTTTTAGGGTCAGGAAATGGCTAGATTCTGGATTCCTTATGAATGCTCATTCTGTAGTAATAATATCAACCAAACATAGGAATAGCCGGGGGGAACAAAATGGGGGATATACTTTTCCCTTCTATTCCATTATACAAACCAAATATGACCTGGTAAACTTGCATTTAAGATTTGGGTTTACATGCGTCTTTTGTTTATACTTTTGATAATGTAAATGATTAAAAAAGAAGAAAAGAGAAAATTAACATATTTTAGGGAAAATAACTAATCATGCCTGAATAAGAAGATCAAAATTGTAAACCCATGGCAAATATAATAGACATTTTAGCGTTCAAACTTCCAAGATACAAAACAAATTAATTAGAGGCCAAAAATCATACTTACGCCTAGTGCTGCTTTCCGTAGAGAAGATGAGCTAATATAAGCCCTAACGAGCTTGTATACTATCATATCTGATGGTATCTTCACATCATGAGAATTTGCCAGCCATGGATGACCTAAGCGCCATATAACCAACAATAACTATCATAATTCAAGGATCACTTTCATCAATGAGAATATGAATAACAATGGATTTAAGGGATTCATCAGATGTAGAAGCAATATAATTGGGGTACTTCCGCAGACTCTCCACATTCTCCCCACCAAAATAGAACCACAAAGAATGAAATGCAAGGTGCCAACCATCAAACATAGTTTTCACTAAAAAGCGTGCACGGATAACCTATGCAATTATATACGATGTAATTCAATCAATGACTTACTCAAAGCCTGTGCAGCGGTTAGCCTTTTCCGGTAGTCTTTGTTTAACAATCTCTTAACAAAATCAATTGCCTCATGTGATAAAGTAGGCCAAGGGGCTTCATCAAAGCTTGGATCTGCTTTAAGGACAGCTCGGAAGATCCCAGATTCTGTCCGGGCCCAAAAAGGACGGCTTCCGCACAGAAGAATATAAGCAATGACACCAATACTCCACATGTCGGCTTCAGTGCCATATGATCGATGCAGTACTTCAGGAGCCACGTAATATGCACTTCCTACGATGTCATTTAACCTTTCATCTAAAACAGATTTCAATCGTCAAACCCCAACTGATATTTATATACTAAAGAAAACATCTCAGCAGTAGTTCTAACCTGGCTTAACATAGTCAGAGAGTCCAAAATCAATGGCCTTCAGGGGTGAATTCTCTTCTTTAGATGTAAAAAGAAAATTCTAAAATAGAAAATAACACAACAGAATTAAAAGAGGAACAACTTACAATGAAAAAGAATATATAAGCTGATGAGAGATCAAAAGAAAAAAAGAATTAATATGTCATAATTACAGACTGGATTCTCAATTACTGCATCTGCCATTGGTTGAGAAAATAAAATAGACTACAACAAAAGATAAGCACTGTCTAAGACATGCATAGACAGACCGACAAAGACAAGATGGGTACCAGATTAGGGATATTAAGTCTAATACAATATATGTTAGTTTTGCATTCAATGCTATTTTTGTTTAATATTAAGGAACATTTTACAATGAAGTGATATACAAGGAAGGTAATAGATAACTATGAAAATCGAACTTCTGAATTACCAAAAGTATAAAAATGATGAGCTTTGTGAGTTATTTACCTCTGGCTTGAGATCACGGTGAACCACACCTTGGAAATGACAAAAGGCTACCACACTTAAAATTTGAACCATTACTACCTTTGCATCTTCTTCTGAATACTTTCCACCCCTAGAGAATAAAAAGGCAAGTAAGCCAATTAGCAAGTCAGCAAACAGGCCTGGGATTTGCCATAAAGGGAAAAGTGGCAGAAGTTATTTGTACCTTGAAAGAATTCTATCTAATAGTTCCCCACCTTTGCACAACCTGAAAACATCAAATGGAGGGTGAGTTCCAGAAGCTTAAGGTCATAACCGAGCTTCAAAAGTTTTTGCTCAAAGAAAATTTGAAAATTTTAAACAACCCCCAGATCTTTATCATTACTTACAAAAATTAAATTACCATGAGCTCATAAATTTTGTCCCCATTTATATTAAAAGCTTAAGGGTCAACTATTCTGACCAAAATGGACCATTTGGTTGGCTAATCTTCATTTCCAAAGAAAGAATATACATACTAATTATATATTTAATTGGCCATTGAAGTCAAAATCACTATTAAAATTCAGTGATGTAGACATCAAAGCCCCAAGTTGGCACTTGAAAAGCACACAAAATCCCAATGAATTGGAGCTGACTGAAGACATTGAGATCTAGTATGAGTTTTTGACATTTTCAGAACATCTACACATAGATTCCACAAGTTAAAAATTTGGCATTTATCTCTGGGAACCCAGACCCAACAGAATTTTATTACTATCAGGAACCATTAGTATATACTTATAAATGATGAGGGAATCAAACTTACTCCATTACTATATAAACATTGTCATCATCTTCATAGGCATCATAAAACTGCACTAGATTCTTATGCCCTGTGAGAGCCAGTAATATCTTCACTTCTCGTCTAACATCCTCTATGGCAATTGCGGTAGTCATCTGCAAGATATTAAAATAGAATTCATTGCTTTCGTCAGTTAAAGAAAAGGACAACATTAATTGTCAAGATTGGTGATTTTTGTACTTAGGCCTCAATGATCTGGAGGGAAAAGGACTCCTTCAAAGATCCTTTTCTCATCAAAAACAAAAGTAGCAATATGGAGAAAATTACAAAGTCCTTACTCTGAGTTGGACCAAGGTAAGATGTAAATATTTACTGCTACTTTCCAAGGTAATCTACGTCAAACATTAAGACCTATGGTCTCTGATGGATAGGGAACACCGACATCCATAAATCAGATTGTTGTGACATTCTATAGAATGCATATGAATGTAGTTGTGCTTTAACACTGTGAAATAGAAAAACCATTGATGAAAGAACAATAACAGTAGTAAAGTTAAATTAGGCAAAACTGCTTCTAAGTTATCCACTGGAGCAACTCCACATTGTACCCAATCCTTTTTATACAAAAGAAAAAAAAAAGTATAACATACAAACTAGATGAGCATAAAATATTCTTGAGAAGAAAATATCAAATAAGCCTTTAAAGGGCACCCATATATTCTTCCAAGAAATCAAACAGGTAATGGGACAAAGTAAAATCCAAACAGTTGCAAAACGGATTCAGACTCTAAAGATGCAATTAATCAGCAAGGAAGTTTCACATAAGTTTTAGCAAATAAACAAAACAAAAGTTAAGCTAAATCAGTGGAGCTAAAGCACAACTACAACCCCAACAAAACACTTGGATCATAAGTTCTTCAATTAGACCATTCACTTCATAAATCCATCTACACACGGAAAGAACAGGCAATTAAAGCCACAGCCACAAATTATAATGGGAAGGAAAATTCAACTATTCTTCTGCATTTTTAAACAAATAAATATACCAAGAATACAAAGGTCATAATAACAAATTAAACAATGAGTAGAGGAAAAAAAAAAAGAACAAGGACCTTAGACTTAGGAATAACTTTGACAGCCACATCCTGGCCCTTCAAGCTCCCCTTTTTAGTCTTGGCAGAGCAAGTATATCCAAAATGCCCACGTCCCACCTCTTCACCAAGCTCATAATGAGCAACAAACTGCTTTGAAAATCCAAAATTCTTATCCAAACCAATGTCACTCTCATTTCCCTCAGGAATTGAGGCCTCATTGGGCTTCACAGAACCGTGTCTTCTTGCAAGCAATGCACGGATATGCTTCGCAGGCGAAGGAGGAGGAAATGGGCGCTTGAAAAAGCGCAGAGGAGTCGAATTTACACTCGGTATTGCCGGTGAGTTTTTGAATAGACTTGGCAGTGGACTTGGGCTATAAAATGGAAAGTTTGAAGATGATTTTGTGTTTTGAGAATTGGGTGGAGGGTCGTTTTCATAAGGAAGTGATGCGCTTTGTGATCTGGTTTGTGAGTTCTCAATGGGTTTTCCATGGCAAAGTCCCATGCTAACACAGAATTCAAGAAATAAGATTTCAAGAATCCTCAGGAAAAAGCTAAAGACTGTAGTATTCTGATGAAGAAACTATAAGAAATTTTTTTTAAGAGAGTTAAAATTTTTAAAACATGACAGTGATTTTGAAGCTCAAGAAAGAAAATTTAGCTTCTTCTTGAGTTGGAAGAGCTGGATTTTACAGCTTGATCGGCAAAACCCAAAAAAGATCATCACTGTAAAAAAATCCCACAAGATCAAATTCAAAGAAAAAGAGAGAACCCAGAAAAGAAAATTAATTAAAACACTGATAACTAAGGCAATTCAACTTTACTCATCAAAAAAACAATGACAGATTTCTTAACAAGGAAAGAAAGAGAGTGAGATTAATAAACAAGAAGGACAAAAACAAAAGAAATTTGGTAGAGGCGAGAGAAGACAATGAGAGGTGGAACCAAAACAAAGCAAGAAAATTTACTCAAAGAAGACGGAAAGAATAGTATGTGAGGCAAAAGAACAGAGTGAAATAAAAATGAAACAATAAAAGAAAAAGTAAAGATGCTTAGCAGAGGGCAGAGGCAACAAGAAAAGAGGGGGGAAAAAAGCAAAGAAGCAAGGGCTTCTTTATTTCTGCTTTTTGTAAGTGTTTTTTTTTTTTTTTTTTGGGTGTGTGTGGAAATATCACTTTGGTTTTAAGGAGAAGAAGAAAGATGGATGAATTGTCTTCTCTCTAATAATTACTGGAAGTGGGGTTGAATTTTGGATCCTTCCAGCCTGTCTTTTATTGATTCAAAAAGAAATTTAGATAAAAATTAATAACTAATATATATGTATGTATGTATAATGTAATGATACGTGTACATTGTGAGCAGTTAAGAAACTGAGCTCCTAAATTGTTGTCTTTGTTTCTGTATTTTTAGTCTTTGACTTGCTTTTGTTGCCCTTTGAATGCCCTGGTCTTTGTCTTCTTCTTCCCATTCTCTTCTCTTTTTTCCATTTTTAGTGGATTTTTTTATAAGCTTTCTTGAAAACAAATGTAAGCATTGAAATTAAAAAAAAGTTTTTTTTCAAAATTCAGAATGAATGAGTGGGAATAATCTGATTGACCTTTATTAAAGATTAGTTTAAGTTCAAATGGGTACAAATTTTTTTATATCATTTAAAAATTTGGGAATAATTATAAAACCCAAATTTACGCCTCAATTTTACAAAGTTAACTAGAAAATTATCTTATTTAACTTTCTATTCTTTTAAGGTAAAATTTGTTTAACATTGAGAATAAATATAGTTTATATTAATTTTAAAATCTTCACACACTACAATCAGGTTAGTTTATAGAGGAATTCTAATAAACATTAAATTATAAAAAAAATTAAATTTTGTCATCGTTCCTACTAGAAATGTCATCGTTATAGGAATTTTCCAAAAACAAATTCCCCATTCTTTCATTCTCTGTGTTCAGATTGCATTTCCGTTAATGATGGAAAATGATATATATTTTTTGGGTTAATTTTTATTGTTAAGACAAAATTCTTACCTTAGTTTTCGGTAAAATCCACAACTCTAGTTAGTACTTTCCTAAGTTTTAAATTTCAAAATTTATCCTTACTAAGGAGATAATTGAATTTCACCAAGATACTAATATTATTTACGATATTATAAATTGGACAATCACTTTAAATAAGGGGAAAAAATGTTTTCGTTGTTTTACTTTAACTCTAAACACATGCATTTTTGCTTATATATATATATATATATATATTTTATATATACAAATAGTATTCATGATCACTCATATTTGTCTTTTATTATTAGATCACTTTGTTTGAATTATTATTAATTTTTATGATTTATCAAAGATAAGGGCAAATGGTTAGATGCCTAAATTCTACTTTTTCTTTTTCCTTTTTCTTTTTTCTTTCAATATCAATATCTTACATTGAGATTTATGAAAATCAACATAAATCGAATACTATGACCATAGTTTAAAAGCCTAATCAGAAAGCGTTAAATTTGCTCCTAAATATATTGAAAGAAAATTAATTAATTGGTGTATATTGTGAAATGTAGTTACATTAAAAATGGGTAGGGTAAGTGTGGTTTTAAGTATTGGTATAATATTGCTAAAAAGTAGGTGCATCTACTTGTTGAAAAAATGGATTTCAAATATAATGTTGAATGTTTGTTAATGCATGTTAAGTATTGTTTTTAGACTATTTTTACCTTCATAAAAATATAATCTTAATGTAAAATGGTTAAATGATAATATAGTCTCTAAGATTTATTGATAAAATTAAAAATTATAAGAATGCACTCTCAAATGCAACTTTATTAAACAACAAGTAAATACTTTTAAATTAGAGTATTGGTTAAGACAAGATTATAATGAGTATTTTAAGATCAAAAATGTATATCCCATTTCATCTGAGAGAGGCTAACAATTTATATTGAAAAGATTATTGTTCGTACAACCACTAAACTTTTTCTAAAAGCCACAAAGTTGGTTGCTCAATGTAACTATTTAGAATGTTTATGTCCAACCACTGGTGTTGAGGCTTGGATTGCCCAAGCTGCAGCGCCCATACACTACTATAGGCTAGTGCCGCGGTCTAGGATGGTCGTGTCGTAGTGCTGGTCTAACCTGTAATTGGCACTACAATACTAACCCCTGGCGCCACAGCGCATGGTTACTGCCAAAGCCATCCTTCTAGCATTGCAGCCTGAAAACGACTCAGGTTATGGCATCGGCACCAATTCTTACTCTTTTCTTTAGCCTCTTTGATATATCTTTCACTTATCTTTAATTTATTTATTTTTAAATACTATTAAAGTTTCCAACAATCTTTCACATATTTCAAAATTAAAAAAAAAATTAACTCTAAATTTCAAAAGTATAATTTAATGTATATGAGCTAGTGTTTTTCTAAGCTATTAATCATGTTTTATAGGAACTAGGTAAAATAGAAGTTTCTATATATTACCATTCCTTAAGTATAATATATAGGGTTATATATTCATATTAAATTATTTATTAACTTGTTTGTACAACAATGTAACACTTTTATGGCCTTGTGTCATCCTGGTTTTATGAGTGCTCTAAATATGCATGTCTAACTCTCATTAAAAGATTAAGTCCATCCTTTTCACTGCAAAAAGTACTACTTAGCCTTCGGGAGGACTCATAATTATTTATTCAGTAAGACAAAAAATGATTTGTTATTGCCCCTATAAGCCTAATTCATGAGGTTTTCAATCACATAAATGGACTTCTACCTTTTACTTTATATTTTAGGTAGAAGTCCTATCCCCTTCAACATTTGATCCACTAACTTCTTATTAGTGATTTAGTTAGAGGATTTGCCTCATAAGAACAACGAAATAAGCTAAGTAAATTTGACGTATTTTGAGACTATGATGAACTATAGTAACCCAGACAAAATTCACCATTGTAATGCCCTACAATGATTAAATATGGGACAATATTGGTGTTTGGCGCTGCTTCTTACATATGGGTTCACTTATAGTAAATCACCCTTGTCTTGGAAGATTATTATGATACAAACTGGATTTCTAAATCCAACGAACTTAAATTTACTAGTGGATTTGTGTTTACCTTATGAGAAGATATTGTATGTTAGAAATATGTCATACAAACATGCAAAGCACGATTTACTATCGAGTCAAAGTTAATTTCCTTAGAGAAGGTATGTTCAGAAGCTAAGTGGTTGAGAACACTTCTAATTGATCTTCTCATTGACACTCACCCTTCTACATTAATTTCAATCTATTGTGATTGTCAAGCTACAATAGTTAGAGCTAAAAATAAAATCTATAATGAAAAAAGTAGACATATACGTCTAAGATATAGTATAATTAAGTAGTTGTTAGAATTAAGGATAGTGAGCCTAGATTTTGTAAAATCATAATATCCTTCCAAGATAGAGGTGATCTACTATAAGTGAACCCATATGTAACAAACAGCCCCGAGCACTAATATTTTCCCACACTTAGTTGATGTAGACAATTATAACGATGTATTTTGTCTGGGTTACAGTGGTCCATCATAGCCCCAAAGGGCGTCGAGTTAACTTGGCTTATTTTTCGTTGTCCTTATAAGGCACTTTGTCTTCACTTGCCTAAGCGATGTAGGATATCACAATCTCCCCTACTTAGAGAGCAACATCCACATACCTCCAGTCGAGCTTTAACTCTGATACTAAATGTAATAGATGGCCCCAAGCACCAATATTGTCCCACACTTAATCGCTATAGGCCATTACAAAGGTGGATTTTTTCTGAGTTACTGTGGTCCATCACAACCCCAAAACGTGTCGAGTTAACTTAGCTTATTTTGCTATCTTATAAAGCATTTTTCCTTTACTCGCTCGAGTGATGTAGGATATAACACCATAATTCTTTCTACCTTTCAAATATTTTACAAGTCTGTTCAACGCACTTTAATGCTCTTTACTTGGATTTTGAATTTATCTACTCAGTTTGCCTACTGCATAAGCTATATCAGGCATAGAACTATTCATTAAGTACATAAGACTACCAATAATTAAAGTATATCGAATTTAATTAATACTATGTTCATTATTCATTAATAGTTTAGCATCATAAGGTATTCCCACTGATTTGCATGCCATGTACTTAGACTTCTTTAAGAATTTTTTTTAACATAGTGTTCTTGGGATAATGTTAGACCATTACTAGTTTTCACTATCTTGATCCCAAATATTACATTTGCTTCTCCCATATCTTTCATATCAAAATTTGTAAAGAGAAATCACTTGGTCTCATCTATCACTTCTATGTTAGGACTGAATATTAGCAAATCATCCACATAGAGATAAATAATTATAAAAATTTTAAACCATTACTAGTTTTCACTATCTTGATGCCAAATATTACATTTACTTCTCCCATATCCTTCATATCAAAATTTGTAAACAAAAATCACTCGGTCTCATCTATCACTTCTATGTTAGGATGAATATTAGCATATCATCTACATAGAGACAAATAATTGCAAAAATTTTAGTATCAATAGATTTGAAATAGACGCATTTGTCGAGTCACTAATCATATAATCATTTGATACTAAAGATTGATCAAAATTTCTATGCCAATATTTAGGTGCCTATTTTAGACCATATAAAGATTTCACAAGTTTGCATACTTTACGCTCCGTTTCTAAAATTATACAACCTTCCGGTTGTATCAAGTAAATTTCTTCTTTTAAATCTCCATTTAAAATGCGGATTTAACATCTATTTGGTGAATGTATAAGTCATGAATTGCAACTAGTGCAACTAAGATTCTAATTGATATTATTCTTATTACATGAGCATATGTATCAAAGTAATCTATATCTTTCTTTTGTGTGAACCCTTTAGTAACTAACCTTACTTTATATTTTTCTATTGATCCATTAACTTTTAACTTTTTTTTTAAGATTCATTTACATCTAATAGTTTGGGTTACTGGAGATTAGTCAATAATATTTCATACATGGTTCTATCCATAAAGAAGTATCATGAGATGTTAGAGTTTTTTTAAATGTTTAAGGATCTTTTTCAGCAAGAAAGACATAGAAATCTTTTCTACGGTTAGTGGCTTTCCTCATCCTTTTATTTCTCCCTAATTCAATTTTAGAACTTTTTGGGAGACTATTTTGCACTTCTACTTAAGGTAATAATTTTTTATTTTTGGATTTTCTTAGGAAAAATTATTTCAAAGTATTCAGCATTCAGCATTCTTGGATTCAATGATCGTATTTGCATCAAACATTTTATCTGTATTTTTCAATACTAAAAATCTATACACAATATTGTTTTTAGTATATCTTATGAATATACAATCAACTATTTTAGGTTTTAATTCCTTTTTAGATTAGGAATTAAAACCTTTGCAAAACATCCCCATATTTAGAGGTATGATATATTAGGCTTATAGCCTATCCATAACTCATATGTTGTCTTACCAGTTTTCTTATATGATATTCTATTTTGTAGGTGGCAAGCAATAAGCAATACTTTCCCCAAAAATTCATTGGTGCCCTAAAATAGCATTTATCATGTCCTTTAAAGTTCTATTTTTTTTCTTTCAACAACCCTATTTAAGTTAGGTGAATATAGAGGTGTAATTTCATGTATAATATTATTGTCCTCACAATAGGCATTAAATAAATTGGATACATATTCTCCATTTCTACCAGTTATTAATCTTTTGATTTTCTTTCTAAGTTAATTTTTAATTTTTTGTTTAAAGAAAAAGAATGTTTCATATGATTCATCTTTATTTCTTAATAGATATATTTTAGAATATCTTGAAAAATCATCAATAAAGATTATATAGAACCTTTTACCTCATCCAGTGATGGTATCCATTAAAGCACTCAAGTCACTATGAATTAAACTAAGTAACTCAATTTCTCTTGATTTATAATTTTTCTTTGTGAATTTAGATTCCACACACATCACATTTATGAACCTTTTGCATGTTCATATTAAGAAGTAAACCAATATCTTCCATTTTCTTTAAATAAGAATAATTTAAATTACTAAGTCTATTATGCCATACACCAATGGAGTCAACAATATAAGTAGAAGAATTACTATCTTTATTCATAACTGTGTCAAAGTACATTAAGCTTGAACAAATTATTGGAGCAATATCCCCTTTCAACACAAACCCGATTTTTGGTCATTACAAGTTTGTCTCCTTAAAAAATGAGACTTTTTATACTAGCTTTGTCAAGCATAAATATAGAAATAAAATTGTATCTAATGTTAAGAAAATAGAGCACATTGTTCAATGCAAGTATCTTTTTAGAAGTTAACTTTGAGAAAAAAAATTTCTTTTCCCACTACAAGTGTAAATGGGAATCACTAAGATAAACTTATTTTTCTCCCTCACTTGCATGAACATAGTCATAGGAAAATATTTCTATCACCACATATGTGTCTTGCGGATCCAGAATCTGTTACCAAATTCTTTGTTGCCAATTGCAACTATGTCATTTAGGAAACCACAACAGCAGTAATGATTTCATCTCCCTTGATCAAATTAGCCTTATGAGATTTCTTATCTCCCATTTTATCTTTTTTTTTTGTACTTACATTGGTTAGCAAAATTACTAATTTTACCACAAATATAACAATTATCTTTCTTCTTGAATGAGAAATTTAAATTCTTGAAGTATTACTTGTTTATAGGTTTGGAATGCTTCTCCCTTTGAGTAACATCCTTTTTAACTAAATTAGCCTAAGAAATAATTTATTTGGCCTTCTTATTTTTCTACCTTTGGAGAATCTTTTCTTCAATTCTGATATGAATGATTTCATCATCTAACTTCATGTGCTTTATTTTGTGCTTGTTGCTTTTCTTATAATCTTTTTAAAAATCTAGTAATTTTTCAACTAAGCAACCAGCCACAAAAAGTTCTGGGAGAATGATGTTCTCATTCTTCAAATCATTCATCAGCAAATGAAAATCATGTATTTGAGAAGTAGCTTTCTTCTCTTTAGGCATTTTAAAATTTAAGAAATTGATAATAACATATTGTTTTACACCAATATCTTCTATGCTATACTTTTTCTCTAGTTGTGCCTAAATCTCATGTACATTTTTGTAAGTAGAATAAACAACATATAACTCATTAGAGAAGGTGTTTAAAATGGTGTTATGACATATCTTATTTGTCTTATTTTATTTTAGAAATAACTATATGTAGTTATCTATGTTAGGTTTCGAAGGCTGTTGTGTGAGATATTCTGCCAAATTCATAACATTCAAAATGTTATACATTCGATTTTTCCATTGTTTGAAGTGCTTCTTATTAAATGGGAATTTTGGTTGCTTTTTAATAAGGGCTTAGCAACAGCCAACAATGATACATTCGATGTTTCATCCATAGAAATAATCTTAATATTATTGGAAAAATGGATTTCGAATGTAGTGTCAGATGTTTGTTGATGCGATATTTATATATAAATTGAGTGCAAGTATACACTATCGTATGCAAGTAATAAAGGGACTAAATAGTTGGATGTCGAACCTACAGGGATAATTTTTACTTTCTAACCAAGTACTAAAATTATATCTCTCTAATAATTATTCAAAAAAAAAAAAAAAAAACTAAGAATGAATGTAGAAAATATAAAATCAATGACACAATATAAAGAAAATTAAGTGATAGCAATGTAGAGAAAACCTAGGATTAATATTATCCCTCAATATGCTTTCTAATGATTAATCTTCTAATATTTAACTCCCTTAGTCTTTGTTATTGATCAAGACACTAATGTATTTACAAGCCTCTTCCAAGGTCATGCAAGTATACCTTAATTTACTAAATACCTATATTCCTATGGTACTTGTAATAAATTAAGATTTATTAAGATTAAGTCTTATTGATCATACATGCCAATTAGGTATAT
Source organism: Ailanthus altissimus (assembly GCA_946807835.1). Taxonomy (NCBI): domain Eukaryota; kingdom Viridiplantae; phylum Streptophyta; class Magnoliopsida; order Sapindales; family Simaroubaceae; genus Ailanthus; species Ailanthus altissimus. The sequence continues at coordinate 14,291,268 of OX327697.1, read as the reverse complement.
TCCTATCATAAATTGAAACTTGTATATGCAACATTGAATGTTACTCTACAATCATGCATCAAATTACCCAGGTCTAAATATTATGATTCCTCTTCCGAGTTTATCAATAATATTACCAACTCATTCACCATATATTGGCCAGATATATTGAAGTATTAAGATCAAATAATTTGAATATCAAGGAACTAAGTTTATTAAATATTCAAAGGATATTGCAATTAAGCACACATATTGAGTTCAAGAATTAACCCTAGAAAATAAATTTAGTTCATGGGTATAAGAGAATAGTAGTAAAAATAATAATAAATCATGATACAATCAATAGCAAATCGATATAGACATCGAATTTATCTTGATTACGCTGCCTAAGATACTCTTAATGCTGAAGAACGCCTTGAATCTCTCTCTAAAGTTGCTTCAATTAAACTGCTATTGCTCTCCAAGACTCGTGCTTTGTATTCTTGGTGTTCTTGAATGTGTCTTGGGGTCCATAGGTTGATTTTTAATGTTTGGGGTCGAGGGGTTTTTTATAGGGATTGATATGAGCTTGAAAATCTCAATTCACATCGGACTAGGACTCGCACTACCGTTGGAGCGCTGCGTTCTGTCGCTGGGGCGCTACGTGTATAAGGTCTCATCACTAGAGCAGTGGAATGATGGCACTGGAGTGTTGTCCCATCGCTGGCGTGATAAAGAAATAGCATTGAGGCGCTGGACTGTCGCTGGCGCGATGAAGGTCTAGCGCTGAGGAGCCAGTTGTGACTTCAACAGGTCGTCTTTTTGATTTTCTTATTTTGATCACTGTTCCAGCACTGGGGTGAAAATCCTTGTGGCGCCGGAGCGATAAACTTATATTTTGAAAATCTTGCATTTTAGTCCCTGTTTTTGCATTCTTTCTTTAAATTTAATTCAAGTCCCTATAAATAACAATAATACACCTAAATAGTCATTTATTCTTATAAAACCATAAAATATCAAAATAAAAATATGAGAAAATATATGACAAATTTGCCCTTATCATTTGTCAAGGTATACTAAGCATTGTCCTTGAGACTATTTCTGCCTCTACAAGAATGTAATTTTGGTACAAATAGGTTGAATGAAAATATAGCCTATGGAATTCAATGATAAGATTGAAAAATATAAGAATGAAGAATGCACTATCAAATGCAACTTTCTTAGACAATAAGTAAATACTTTTGAATTTATGTGTTGGTCAAGACAAGATTATGATGAGCATTTCAAGACCAAAAATATATATCACATTTTATTTGAGAAAGACCAACAATTTATAGTGAAAATGTTATTGTTCATACAACCACCAAACCTTTTTCAAGAGTCACAAAGTTGGTTGCTCAAGGTGACTAGTTGGAAAGGTCATATCTAGCCATTAGCAGTTCGGCTTAGATTGCCCAAACCACGATGCCCGTGCACTAGTATAAGTTGGCGTCGCGACCTAGGATAGTTATACTGCAACACATGGCTACTGCCTATGCCATTCTTCTAGCACCGCAGCCCGAAATTACTTAGGCCGTGACGCTAATGTTAGTTCTTACTCCCTTCTTTAGCTTTTTTGTTATGTCTTATACTTATCTTTACTTTGTTTATTTTGAAATACCCTTAAATTTTTCAGCACTACTCTCATGTCTTAAAGTAAAAAGACTCAAGAGTTTGCCCCGCCATACCCTACCCATACCTACCTCTTTTATCCATTTCTCACTTATTTTATTTTAATTGAACCAACATTAACATTGTTACACTCATAACTCTTATACCTTGTTCTCCTATCATACTATCTATCAAAAAATTTAATAATATCTCATTATTTAATGAATCAATAAAAAATAAATGAGAGATAACATAAGTTCATATAATATAAAGTGTTTTTACTAACACTAAAGTATTTAATAATTATAACTTTCACTCTTTGATTTAGTGTTTATTAAACATTCACATTCTTTTCTCACAACCATTATAATTTTATAGCTACAACACCTTTGTACAATATAAATATCTAAAATAAGTGGCATAATTTTATTAAATGTCTAGAAGGGTAGCCCTATATTAAAAATTCCTTCTCTATCACTTATAATTTACTTTTTGATAAAATTTTGATAAAATTATAAAATTTGTAAAGTTATTGGTCTATAATGCATTTTAGGTAAAGAAGAGGGACCTTATGATAATTTTTAAAAACCGGCATTTAAAGCCCAAAATGCAAAACATCATTAATGGTACATTCATAATTTTTTTAGAGAACTTAAAATTGGTACCATTTTGAACAATTCAAATTTCTCACCAAACTTCTTCTTCTTCCTCTCATTTTTCTTCCTTTTGTTCAACTAATTATCGGCTAAATCAAATTTGGTTTTCATTTGGATTCCTTCTTCTAAACAGAGCAGGATTTTTCTTTCTTGTCCCGGATCAAAATGAAATCATCAAGTCCTCCATTAATGATGAAATCAAAACCTAAAATAGAGAAGAAAAAGCCCTAATTCAAGACGAGAAAATAAGAACTTGGTCATGATAAAATGAGATGTTCTGGGTCTCAAATTAATTTAGTTCTTTTCCATTCTCTTCAAGTAAAAAGAGAGAGAGAGAGAATGACAATTTATAGAGAAAAATTATGTGTATTGCAATAGCACAAGTTTCTATAATTCTATTCTCTTTATAATTTTAAGTTATAGTGTAGTACTAAGCATTTTGCTTAGCTTAAGGAGTAAACATTGGTTCATGGGGATCGAGTCACTATAAATCTCAAGTATTTTATTTTCAATTTTATTTCTTTGTTGTTTGTTGGTTTTAATTCTTAGATTTTGAGTCTTAAATTGGAATGCAAATTTTTAATATTGATATCAAAGCACAAATTTATAATAGTAATATCACAGCACAAAATTTTAATTGTGGTATCAGAGCAGAATGTTAGAAAGATTTAAAGAAGATTTAAGGATAATTTGTCAAAAATCTAAATAATAGAGACCACAAAGTTTAAGGTGGAGAAGTTTAACAACCAATTTATTTCTAAATTTTTATTTAGTAAACTTCTTCTAAAAAAAAAAGATTATTTGGCTTTTAGATGGATCCCTCTAAAGGTTTACTAGTGAATGTTAATGAATTCAAGAAGATTTGTATAGACTTGGAAAATATTGATAAAGCAATCAGTGTTAAGAATTGGTTGTTATTCTTTTAAATTTATTGTCAAGTTTTTATTAGAAAGTAAAATCAATAATTAAATATGGTAAAGAAAGTCTTACCTTAGAAGATTGTTTGATTGCATTAAGATTAAAAGAACAAGAAATAAAAAATGAGAAGAAAGATAATGGAAAAAAAAAGTTGTTTGCTAGAGAAAGACTAGAGAAAAAAAAAGAAGTATACAAGAAAATCTAGGTTTAAGTCAAAGATTAGTGAAAGAAAGTACTATTTTTGTGAAAATAAAGTGCACTTAAAGAGAAACTACAATAAAAGAACTAAATTTTTTTTTTAAAAAAAAGGTTCACTATATGTGGATGTAACGATAACATCTGTTGGTTATGCCAGTTAAAAAGTTCTCACAGTTTCAACAGAGAAAAATTTGAAAGATTGGGTCTTTGATTTCAGATGTGCTTACCATATGAGTCTTAACAATGACTGGTTTGAATCGTATGAAAAATATAAAGGGGTAAGGTACTAATAGGGAATAGTAATTCATGCAAAGTAATTAAGATAGGTACAATTCCTATAAAATTATATGACGGAACAAAAAGGATCTTGAAAAGATGTAAGGCATGTTCCTTAATTAAATAAAAACCTAATATTTTAGGGATTTTAGATGAATCAGAATACACTTGTAAAATTAAAAATGGATAATTGAGGATAAGTAAAAGTTATATACTTATGGTGAAGGATACTAAGCAAGTTGATATGTATATTTTAGAAAGAAGTACTGTCACTAGACATATTATTCCTACTGCTTTGTAAGGTACAATGAGACTAAATTGTAGCATAGAAGATTAGGCTATATAGGGAAACTAAGCTTACCGCAATTGAGAAAAGAATATCTCATTGGGAATAAAAAGCTAGTTGGGCTAGAATTCTATGATACTGTACATTTGAAAAGTAACGCCAAGTTAGTTTCAACACCAATAATTGTTATGGTTTATGCTTATGTGTTATCCCTTAATGTACATATACTTGTGTATTTATACAAGTGTACATTCTCATTAAATTGATAATACCAATTTATATGGTATTATGTAATATAACATTACAAACATTATAGATCTGAACGAGTTCGGATAAGATCTAAAGGAGTTTATATAAGGGCTCATAGTAAACCACGCTGAGAGATATATATGCTAAATGTTAGCACAGCTAAGTGTTAGCTGGTTATAATACTCAGCAGATCCAAGAGTTGGAACTTTGTCTATAATAGGACATAGACTTAGGAATATACTAGTAACTGCATAGTTGCAAGAGTTACAATCAGGTGCTAGAAAATGCTAGTTACACAAGTATGTTCTCGAATAATTATCCCTGATCTATTTCTGCCGATGCGGATCTGTCGGTGGATACTTTTAATATAGATCAGCATATGTCGTACCTATAGAGTATAGATGGTCGTTCCTAGCCAACTGTGAGCTTGGAGCTCGTATTGACATAGATATCTAGTTAGGACTGGATATGTGATAGACTCACGAGGGCCTCCGATAGACACCCTATGTAAGTTATCAACGAAGGGTCCTCTCGAGTTGAGTAGTATACGTAGTCCTTTGACCTGAGTATCACGGTAGGCTTATAAGTGATCCACCATACTTTGATTCTATGCATGTCATAGACGTTTCATGGTTTGTAACCGCTGGGTGTCGCTGGGTATGGTCCGATGCTTATGGAGTTCGGTGTGTACAAATATGGGATCCGTCAGCTCGCATAGGGAGTTTGATATCCATATGCTTTGAGATTGTATCTTAGAAAGTCTTGTGGCCACAAGCATCAATCCCGGGAAAGAGTTCCGTCAGGGTAGAACAATATAGCAAAGGAGTTTGCACATATTGTTCACTGAGATACGAGTCTAAAGATAAGACATAGATGAGTACTAGGGGATTTGATAGTGATAATCTATATCCCCATACATCCAGGATATCATGACGGAAGAATTATACATATGCGTTGTAACTTCAACTTGCATGGTTCAACGCGCTGATTTGTATATCCATGACGTGTGCGTGGGGCATTGCTCATGAACTCATGAAATATTTTCATTTGACGAATTGGGCGTAGGTCTTAGAGAGTCCCACGATATGAAATGTACTCGTTGTGCATTGGTGCAGCATACCGAATTAAAGTGTTTAGTCCAACAATATTTAGCACTACTATAGGAATGTGTGCGTGTCTTTATTTAAGTGTTAAATACAACAATTAGTCAATAATTGTTATTTGCTAATTATATTATGACACGTGGTGCATTGTGAACTCTCAGTTAAATTTACCCAAGTGTAGAATTTGGTATGACACACTAGGGGTAAACTTGGTAACTATTTATGAGGGGCAAAATGGTCATTTCATACTTTAATTATTTAATAGTTAAATAATCAAAATATCTCTCTTATTATATTGTATTATATATAATAATATTATTTTTGGGTGCCAAATAGTTGGCACCCATTATTCATATTATATTATTATTATTATTATTATTATTATTATTATAAAGAGAGAGAAAGATGAGTTTGGATGGGTGTTGGTCATTTTGGCCGAGATAAAAAGAAACGAAAATGGAGAGAAAAGAGAAAGAAGGGGAAATGGAAGGAAAAGAAGAAGAAAAAAAAAAGGAAAAAATAAAATTATTTCATTTTTCTTTACGATTTCATTTGAAGCAATAGTGGATTGCTTCAAACTCTCCATTTTTTATCCTTTTGGAGAAAATGATGAAAACACACCCGCCCATTTTTGGGGTTTAATAGTTAAACCCAGTGATGTGTATAGGGCTGTTGTTATAGCTCACCAAGTCCACCGTGTTGGTGATTAGAACTGCCCGCGAGTTAGTCTTTATGCGAACTCCGAAAAAAATATGTGTATAACGTTATACGTTAAGGTGAGTTCTCTATACTACTAATAATTAATGTGATTAATATATTAATTTATTGTGTTTATTATAATTTTACGCTTCCGCCGCATTAAATTCGTATGTGATACGTATTTTAAGCAATAGACACAATTGCATATACATACACCCACATATATTTGATTCCCCAACAATAATTACAAGACATATGAAGTTTTAGAATCCATCTATACTGACTTATAGAGGCCAACAAATATAGCAACACATGATAGTAATAGGTATTTTCTATCTTTTAATTGGTGATTACTCATGAAATAACTATGTGAAAGTAAATAAGTTAAGAAAAACTCAAAGTATGGTAGAGGGATCTCACCTTAAGATAAAGTTACAATCCCAAACTACTTTTCAAAATAATATACAATCTAAACTAGAAGATGATCCAAGTCTTAAACTGATCATGAACCTACATAAGATCAACAAACAAAGGTCTAAGACAAAAATCCAAGACAAAGGTCCAAGAATAGAGATCTAAGACAGAGGCCCAATAGAAAGAGCTAAGATAGAGGCCTAAAATAAAAGTCTGAGATAAAGATTCAAAATAGAGGTCTGAGATAAAGGTTTAAGACAAAGACTAGTAGGCAATGTATGGCTATAGGGATTGGTTCATAAACTTAATATGATCAGATTAGTATTAACAATATTTTTAGATAATCAAACAACTATTTATCTTTGTAAAAATTAGACACTCAATGATAGAATCAAGCATGTGAATGTGAAATACCACTATTTCAAAGAGTTGAGTTTCTAGTAAAATAGTGAATGAGAAGAAGATAAACATTAAAGAAAATTCTAATAATTTGAGAATAGAGATACTTTTCATGAATAAGGGTAAGATATGTTTAAGTTTGTTGCATATTAATAAGAGGTAAGCAGCATAAAGAAAATCTGAGTTGAAGAAGGAGTATTGCACTAATACGGGATTAAAATGTAATAAAACTAAAAATGAATATGTAAAGTTATTGGTCTATAATGCATTTTAGGTAAAGAAGAGGGAGTAGAATGATAATTTTCAGAAGTTAACATTCAAAGCCCATGCGAAACATATTAAAGGCACATTCGTAATTTTCTTTTTAAAAACTTAAACATGGTACCGTTTTTGAACAATTCAAATTTGCTTACCAAACTTCTTTTTCCTCTCGTTTTTCTTCCTCTTGTTCGACTGTTTCTCGGGCATGTCAAATCTGGTTTTCATTCGGACTCCTTCTCCTAAATAGAGTAGAATTTATCCTGTTCCTGATTAAAATAGAATCATCATCTCCTCTATTACCGATAAAATCTAAACTTAAAACGGAGAAGGAAAAGCCCTAATTTTAAGGATGGACAGAATGAGAATTCAGTCTCTATAAGAGGAGTTCGGTTCTAGGTCTCAAATCAATCAAATTCTTTTTTATTCTCTTCAGATAAAAAGAAAGATAAAAAGGAATAATAACAATTTAAAAGAGAGAAGTGTTTGGAGAGAGAAACTATTGTAAAGAAAAAAAAAATTATCTAAAGAGAAACAGTGTGTCGAGAGTATATATTTTTATAATTATATTTTATATATGATTTTGAGTTATAGTACAATGTCAGATATATTGTTCATCTTAAAAAGTAAACGTAAATTTATAAAAATTGAATTATTATAAATTTTTAATATTTTATTTTTAATTTTATATTTTTATTATTTGTTAGTATTAATTATTTAATTTAAGTTTTGGATTGGAGTGTAAATTTTAACGCAAGTATGAATTTTTAACACATTTATATTACAATATATTTATTTTTTTATTTTAATTTTTATCATAATTAATTAATTTTAAAATAAATGTTAGGATATATTTTTTGTATCACAATTTTGTATCAACAAAAAGTAAAAAATTTAACAACTACCTAATAAATAATAATTAATTTCATAAGCGTAATACTACTCAATATAAATTCTCTCTTAGCTCTACTTTCATATGATGAAAAATAAATAACCATCGACTGCTTTCATATACTACAATTTATTTACGATGGATAGACAGATATTGTTAATAATTAGAATTTTTTTTATTACAGAGAATTTATCGTTTCATATAAAAGATTTTCGTACACATTTAGAGACTAAAGTTAAGAGGATTTGGGAATGATACCTGTATGAAATATGAATGATGTTATGTAACCCAAAGACAACATCTTTACTTCTCACCACAAGCGTTGCCCTTCCCGACCTTGACTCATCTATGATTGTGACCACATTATCTCGAACTATTCTTATCATTTATTTCACATTATTAATTAATTACAATCTCAAGCAACATCTATAAGTATATCGCTATCGTCTTGTTATGTTGAAAGGTTTGGAATTTAGATCTAACACGACCTACATAACTTGTTACTAAAAGAATTTTAAAGATAATTAGAAAAAATGACATTTTAATCTTTTATTTTATTAGTTAATTCATACGGTTAGAATTATGCTATTAAATGAACTTTCTTTCAAGATAAAAGAATATTTTTATTTTTAATAAAATAAAATTATCAAATATCAATTTGAATAGTAATATAATAAATAAAATGACACGTGTTGTGTTATGATAAGTTAATGTTGACACGTGTCATTATGTAATTAGTTAATATTTATAATAAATATATAATTTTTGAAAAAATAAATAGTTTTAAAAGTAAACTAATAAATATATATTTTAAATTAAAAAAGAACACGTGTCATAATATAATTAATTATAAATGACACTTGTTATCATGTAATTGGTTAATGCTTTTAATAATATATTTTTTAAGGAATAAATATTTTTAAAAGTAAATTAATAAATATATGATTAATAAATAAAGAAAACTTGTCATAATATAATTAGTTATAAATAACACATGTCATTATGTAATTGATTAATATTTTTTATAATATATTTTTTAAGAAATAAATATTTTTAAAAATAAATTCATAAATATATATTTAATAAATAAAGGACACGTGTCATAATATGAATAGTTAGAAATGACATGTGTCATTATATAATTGGTTTATATGTTTAATAAATATATTTTTAAAAATAAAATAAAAAATTAATATATTTATTGTCCATCATTGTCGAAAATAAAAAACGACAACCGGCCACCAAATTTAACATTATTGCACTCTATTTTTTGTGATTTACACAACAATAAGGTTTTTTTTTTTTTTGCAAAACAAATACAGAAAATGACCTCATTATTGTGTAGATCGTAAAAAATTGAGTTCAATGATATAAAATTAGATAACTTTTATCGTCAAAAAATAGCGGTCGGCCGATCGCCATTTTCAGGCTACGGTGACTATTTTATTTTTAATTTTTTTAATTCATTTAATTTATTTTTAAAAATATTTAATAAAAAATTAAACTAATTAAGTTACGTGTCATAACAAATATGGGGGACTCGAATTTCAATTTCCCAACAAATTATCATGTATTTCTCTCGAACCAAAATCCAAAAAAAAAAAAAATCGAAGATTTTGAGTGTTGCATCGTCATTTGAGACCATATATGTCTTCAATAGTTTTTTTTTTTTTCTTAGCTTTGATCTTTTTAAAGAATATTTTCTACATAAATTGGCGTGAAACAATTATTACTACTTAAATTGTTAATTAATTCGAAGCCCCAAGGAAAGAAAATAATCCTTAATAGGCCCATCAATGACTAATTTTTTTCAAAAAGTTTAGGTGGCTGGACAATGGACATCCTGGCTTAAAACAATATTGTAGCTATTAATTAAATAACATCTTCAGGTGTTGAATCAAATTGGATTAGTGTTGGCACCTACATATAATAATAATTAACTATTAATTACAAGGTAGACTCTTAAGCCAACTCACTCGAAATTCTCAAATATAATAATGCACTTGGTTAATAGCTAGCTTTCTTTCTCATTATTGTTAATTGCTTAAAATAGCAAGCAAGAAGCAACGATTTGATCTTTCTTAAATTTGTAAAGAAGTAGACATCATGGTTAAGTCTGATAGTTATAAAATTTAAAAGCAGCCCATGATAATTTCAACATGCAAATTCTATTACATTAATGACATCAAAGTCTTCTTCTCGTGCACCTTCAGGTTGCTTATGATATGAATACAGCCATCATAGCTACTTGAAATATGTAGATTTTTTTGCTGCCAGTATTCTCACGTTTCAAAATATTATATAGAAAAAAATATTATTTTAATCCTTAATTTTATAAATATATATAAATTTAATCTTCGCTTTTTTGATAAATATTATGTTAGTTTTTACTGTTAAAAATATTTTATTAAATTATTATTATTTGACGATAAAAGAATATTTTTGATCTTTTTTATTCATTAAGCACATAAAACATTTTTTTGTTATAAGAAAAATTATTCAATCTAAAAAAATTAAGAAAAAAATTATAAAAAAAAGAACAAGACCTTAAATATTTATTATTTGTGATTATCTTTATACCATAATTGATTTGATTATTTTCATCTAGGAAGATGTATTGGTTAAACTATCAACCATTAGCACCTGCCATCATTGACACCAGCTTATCAGCCACTAATGCGTGCTACAAAGAACGTGTCCTGCCACGCCATGAGCACATCATGTCGTTGCTATGAGCTTGTCTTAACACTGCCACAATTGCACGATCTATGCCACTACAACCATGAGTGCATCCTGTTGTTGATGCTATTGTCTATGAAGCCACAATCACTTTTTATTTTCCTTGAAGCCACAATTGCAAAAAAAAAAGAAAAAAAATTGTTATTTTCCCTTCAATTCTCAACATAATTTTTAATTTTTTCTTTTTTTATTAAAATAATTGTTAGAATTTCAATTATAGTGTGTGTGTGTTTTTTTTTTTTCAATTTTATACAAGCTTTCAATTTTAAGGGTTTTGGCTTAGTATTGGTAATTATTTTGTGAAAAAGTGTGGTGATTAATTTTGTAAGGATTTTTTTAATTTTGGAGATGTGACAAACAGACCTTATTCTAATGGTATAATGAATCAACCTCCCTTATCATGAAACTTATATCTAATGATTTTGAGACTCTCCCTAAAAAACTCAGCTTTGTAAGGTAAAGTTCATGCCAGTCAAGAATGTAAAATTATTTCTTTTTTTTATCTTTAGCTAAATTAAGTAGGATTTGAGTATATTATACTCTAATATTTATTTTTCAAAATGTAGCAAAAGATGGAAGAGAGATGGGGTGGGGGAAATAAAAATTAAAAAATGGGGTTGGAAAAATAAAAAATTATTTTATTTGATTTTTTATGGTAGATTTTGTATTAGGGGCGGTGGTTTTATATTTATATCTTGTATTTGATTTTATTTTTTGTTGGGATATAAAAGAGAAATGATGAAGGGATTAAAGTAAGAGACGGTGGTGGTTAGGTGGACTTGGGGCTAGTTTTGGTTTGAGAGGTGGTTTTGGATAGGAGTGGGACTGTTTTCGTTTGAGAAGATGGTTTTTGAGTGGAAGAATGAAAATTAAAATTTAATAAGTCAAATGGTTAAATTTTGAGTTTGAAATCACAAGATAATACATGAATTTATCTTTAATGAAGATATTTTATAAAGGTATTTAGATAAAATATAAAATACTTTTATCGTGCCATTTCATATTTTTTTTATTTAAAAATACTTTTCACTTCTTATATAGAGACAAACATTCATTGTTTATCACATTATAAGTATTATAGTAAAAATAGTTAAAAAGTAATTATTTAATAGAATTTTTTTAACATTAAAGACTAACATAATATTTACTAAAAAAATGAGAATTAAATTGATATATATTTATAAAATAAAAGATTAAAAAATATATTTTTTATTATATAATATTTCTCTATTTGAGGAGCCATACCGTCTTAAGCCTTGCTATAGATCTGTGCTTCAACATAACTCATAAAATATTATATAAATAAAAAAGAATGTTATCAGTATTTGTATTTTTTGTTAAAAAAAACATAAAACTTATCATATCGTGAATGGCAATTACTTTTGATTTTAAATTAAAAAAAAGGTCAATAGTGAATAACGATGAGGTGAAATGATTTCCTTCACTCCAATCATTTTCCCTTAATCTCCCTTATTCATTTGATCTCTTTTACGTTAAGTATGATTAAGGAGCTGCTAATACTGTACAAGTAATGTGACATATTATTTAAACATATATGAATAACTACTAATAAGTAACAACAATAGTAACCATCTTTTTATACAATATTGTTTTTTTTTTTTAATTATAATCTTTTGCTCAGCCGCGAGAGAATGGACATATTATTAGTAGGAATTTTGCAGATGAAATTTGTAATACAGAGCTACTAATGGACATAAAGGTATGGACCTTTCAATTTTCAATAATAATTAATAGAAATATTGGAAAATCATTGCAAATCTTCATCTTGATGCTTGCTCTATGCCACTTCCCACCCACCTCCAATCCCCAATTCTATTGATGGCATGAAACAAATAATTATAGGTTAAACAAACTCAATCACAATGACCACCTACACCTTTGTAATAGTTCATGTTACTAATGCTTTTTTTTTTTTTAACTTTAGAATATAAAAGCTAAATTAAGGCGATTGCCAATTTTGTATTAATTTTTTCAAAGCTGCAGTCGTCAAAATTTATTTAATAATTCAAATATAAGTTATAAATTAAAAAAAATTGAACTATGTAACAAAAAAATTAAGAAAATAAAAAAACCTCGTAGCTAAAGTAGCATTGCAACCGTTGTATTGTGAAAAAAAATTGATTAATTTAAGTGATGTGATGAGAATTTAAGTATAGACCCAAAATTTAATCTTGTGTTAAATAATTCATTGATCTAAAAATTTAAATTATGAGTTAAGAATTAAGCATAATATTGAAGATAAAACAAGTGAAATATGATTGCCAAAATTCCATAAATTTGTATAGGGTTATGTTGAAAAGTTGAAACCTTTATTAAAATTCTACACATACGATATCTTTGGCGAACTTTCTTGGAGATCATCTTTTATTGAGGAGATTCTTTTTAGAAAAGTATTCACATACATATATAATTCAAAAAAGGGTATGGCTCATTTTTCTTTTTCTATAAGTTCTTAAATCCCACTAAAGCCTTAATTTGTTTCGAGCAAGTATCTCATCCAAATCATCGTTCTGTTTGATTGATATACTTCTCAATCGAATTAATTACATGCAACCAACATGTGACCACTTCTGTTTGTATAATTAAGAAATTGAAATTGTAGAGTAACTCAAGCGCCTCACAAGTTATAAATTATAAATCCCAAGTGCTTTTGGAAGCAAAGAGATCGAGGATATGGAAAGGCTATTGCTTGTTATTTTATGGTGCTTATTGGAAAAAAAAAAGAAGAAAAAAGAAAAAACCAAGCCAACAAGCTAAGTGTTACTTGAAGACAAAATTAATACATTTGAAAAGAAACCCTTTTGTGGCCTGTAGTGACAAAATTTCTTGGAAGAAAGAAAAAAAAAGAAATTCAAACGACATAAGAATTTGAATTTGATATTGGATTGGGTACTAAATAAGCATCTTTCGCGCCACAAAATGCAGATAATGCTCTAAAAAAGAGGGGAGAAAAAGTAAACAAAGTGATGCCAATTGCTTTGCCACCCTCCTTTCAATATTCTGATAGCTTGAGTGGAGCTCTGTGCGGAGATCAAAAAGAGAGAAAAGAAAATTCTTATTCTCTTTGAGTTGGTGGTAGTGAGAGAATAAAAAATTGGAAATGTGAACATGCAAGAACGTGGAGTACAGATGTTTTGAAAGCATAGCCAGAGAGAAGAATTATCTTGACAAAGAAGACGCCATTAGCCATTAGATAGACGGAGCGCTTTGGTCAAATGTTTGTTAATATCGATTCATTAGTTTTGAAATTAATAATGAGAATCCAATGGCAGTGGCAATGAAGAGCCCGCTAATCAAGACAGAAAAGGTTTGAAACTGATGAGAGTCTCTTTTCGGGGCACTGTAATGCCTTGAGATGCATCCCGTTTACACACACTTATAAGCAAGTGTTGAATTGGGCTCTCTCTTTTTTTTCCGTGTTTAATTAATGCTGGGTTGCCTTGAGAAAATGTCAAATATATGTATATATTCTTTCTTTGTGGGCAATGATAAAACTTTAGCCCCACTTTATCTTCACTATGATGTTGTTGTTAGGTGACCCACCAAAGCCATGGCCAGAGTTACTCATTTTGTTAACTATGGTCTCTGACCAAAGGGAGAAGAGAGGGGGCTGGGCAGCCATTTGGGTTGGGGGATATTGATATTTGGAATTTGGAATTGTTATCGCATTTTGGGGGTCACTTCACTTGGCATTGAAATTGCATTAACTAGTAAGAATATTAATATTATTAATAAGAAGAGAGAATTGAAGGAGATTTTCTTCATTTTTTTTTCTTTTAGCAAGCAAATCGGCAAATAACACGTGGATTGAGTAGATGGTTTGATTCTCTGACCGTGACTAATATTCTAATATTTCTTGGCCAACATAAAAATTTGCTTTGTTGTAGGACATGGACAGACTTTCATTGGGATTAGAGAATCTCTCTGCCTCTGCCAAACCTGATCATCAGCGATCACCACCAATGCGCAAGTGTATTTTTCCATTCGGTTTTGTTGTTAAATTAGTTTAAAATAAAATATATTGTTAAACTGCTCAAGGTAAAAAGAACACCAGATTCTGTTTGTTTGTGGGAAGCAGCTGCAGCTCAGATTGGCAAGCCAAGGCCATGGCTCTAAGTGGTAGGGTTTTATTTAGACACATGGTTTGCTGAGTCGCTGACCCACTTTCTCGAAAATGTAGGTTACTTTTGTTAATTAAATACTAATTAATTCAACTGGTAAAGATACTAAAAATTTGAGTTTTGGTCTGCTCTGCTCACATTATAATTAGAATTAAAATTAAAAAATAGGAGTAGGATCTAGTTTTTATTCTTAAGATTTGAAAATCGAATTTTGCTCGTACTAGAAGGGTATATGATATATATCTACATTTCCAATGGTTTGAGTGCATATTTATTAATTTATTTTTAAATAAAAGTGGCTTGTTTTAACTAGTTCATAGAGTGGAATCTAAACAAAAATGTCACTCAGATTCCATGAAGGGCTTTTGCTCTCCCATTGTGCGCCTTGTACTTGTAGCAAGTAAATAAAAAAGGATATAATGGGCTGATGATCCGAATATTTTTGCCACAGATTTGGTCTTTGGCATTCATGTAATCTTGTGATGTGAGTTGTGATATCTTAGCACTAAATTCAACGTGGAGCAACAATGCACCATGACCTGAAAAAAAAAAAAAAACTAACCACGCTCAACTTAAGAGTATGTCTTAAAGGATTGGTATCATGACAACTCTTTTTCACAAATCATATACAACAGCTTTAGGACATATAATCGCCGCTCAATCTTATTACTAGGTCTGTGGTCCTTGTCTCTCGTGTATATTCAGAAAGATATGTGAGGTGTACATTTGTCTCACCATTCCATGGTTAAATCACTAAGATAAAAATACAATTTCTTAACAACCAAATAAAAATTACTGAAGCAGAGGACAAAATGAAATTAAACCTTTATTTCTTGACCATTTGGTTACAAAATAAGAATCACAACCATCTGTTAAGCTAATCTAAGCTATTTATATACATGAATAGACTCTAAAAAGATCTAATTAACCGTATGCAACATAATTAAGAATGGCCAAAAAAAGTTGTTAAGCTTGGTTAATTATATACTGCAGTTTGTTTTAATGGATCCCATAGTAGTTACACGTCAATAGCCTAGTAGCTCATCCTTATTCTTGCTTTCATCCCCTCTCAAACTCAAGCACTTGGCTGTAAACTTGAGTTTGGATGCAAGCAAGTGAAACTTAGTTACTAGGAGTGCCTTAGTAAATAAATCAGCAATTTGATCTGTTGTTGGGATGTATTTGACTTCAACTACCTCATTGAAGACCTTATCTCGAACAAAATGATGTCTACTTCAATGTGTTTGATCCTATTGTGGAAGAAACTACTTCAAATATGGGTCTTATATCTTTAAAACCTTGTAAAAATCTTAACAATCTTTTGCAGTAAGTCCAATGACATAGCATGGACAGGAAAGAAACTAACTAAGCTTGTTTACTGCAAAAGAGATTTCAGGCCTAGTAAGTGAATGTATTGAAGAACTCCAAGAACACTCCTATAGAGAGTTACATCTGAAGATGCAGTGCATTCCCTATCTTTGTGACTTAAATGATAAGAAAATAGTTCTACTCACCAAGTTCCAATGCAAACTTATTATTTAACTTGGTTTTAAATTGTTGCAATATATCAGAGTTATCTTCTGTCAATATAATATCATCTATATAGACTAACATAATAATGACATGAAGATTTAATCTCTTTTGATGAATATTGAGATATTAGATCTCACAGAGTCCTCAACTTAGTAAAGTTATCTTGAGTTTATTAAACTAAGCTCTAGAAGCTTATTTTAACCTATACAAAACTTTATGTAATTTGTAAATATGATTTGACTTTTGAGGATGAATAAAACCCGTTGGTTGAGTTATATACACTACCTCACTCAAGTCTCTATTCAAGAAAGTATTGTTGACATCCACTTGCCTCAGTTGACATCCACTTGAAGCTTAAAACAATCCTGATTGTACTAGCCTTAACAACAAGGCTGAATTTTCTGTATAATTACTCCTTGGAGTTTGGTGAAACCTTTTAGCTACTAGCCTAACTTTGTACCTAACAATGCTTCCATTTGGGTGTTTTTTTTTTAACTTTAAATACCCATTTATGCCCTACCACTTTTTTATCTGCTGTATTAGGTACTAAGGACCAGGTATTTATTCCTTTTTAAAGCTTCAAACTCCTAATTCACGGCCTTTCTCCATTTAGGTATTTGAAGGGCTTGATCAGCTGTCTCATGAATGAATTCTATTGCAGTTTCCTAGACTTTGACTATCTATATCTTAGGCTTGAAAATTCCTCTCTTAGACTTTGTCAGCATTTGATGAACATTGTCTTCTTGTCTATGTATAACACTTAATATAGAAGTAGTGTTTAGTGATGGTGAATTGGCTTTGTTTGTGTCTAATATCGAAGAGTTTGTATTTAAGGCTGAATTTGGTCCAAGTTGTTTTGAATTGTTAAGGCTAAGATTAAAGAGTTGATTTTATGTCTATGCTATCAGTTCTGTAACTATGATTGAGACCATTTTCATTTATTAGCTCATTTTTAGGATTATCAAAGGGGCTTGTATCAGTTGAACAATTTTTGGTGAAAGGATTTTAGAAGAATAATAATGTATAATGTTTTGAGAGGGTTCACTTGAACTAGAATTTTTAGATGAATTTATGAGTGGTATTTTAAACTTGTCATCATTATAAAATAGAAAATCTACCTTATAAAAGTTTACATGTTTGGAAACAAAGACTTTGCCTTTGGAGTTCATACATTTATAGCCATTATAATAAGAGCTATAACTAATAAATACACATTTTTCACTATAAAAGCTAAGTTTATATTTTTAGTAAGGTCTTAGATAGGGAAAACGGGTACATCCAAAGACCTTTATAAAGGAGTAGTTTGGTTTGTTATGAAATAACATTTTAAAGGGTAACTTACTGTTAGAGTTGGTGCTTACGTGCCATTCCTGAATATATATATATATATACTTATGTAATTATATATGTGTACATTCTTATTAAATCACTAATACTTATTTAAATAGTATTATGCGATGTAACATTACAGATATTATATGATTTGAAAGAGTTCAGCTCTCATCTAAAAGAGTTTAGATAAGGGTCCTCAATTGGCCACGCTGAGAGATATAAATGCTAAATGTTAGCACAACTAATTGTTAGCTGGTTATAATAGTCAGCAAAGATCCAATAGTTAAAGTTTTGCCTGTAATAGGATATAGACCCGAAAATATACTAGTAAATGCATAGTTGTAAGAGTTGCAATCAAGTGTCAGAAAATGACAGTTGAGTAAGTATATTCTCGAATATTATCCCTGATATATTTCTGTCGATGCGGATCTGTCAGTGGATACCTTTATATAGATCAGCATATGTCGTACCTATAATGTATAGATGATCGTTCCTAACTGATTGTGAGCTTGGAGTTTGTATTGATATATGGGTATCCAGTTAGGATTGGATATAGGACAGACTCACGAGGATCTCCGATAGACACCTATGTAAGTCGCCAACAGAGGATCCTCTCGAGTTGGTAGTATACGTGGTTTTTTGACCTGAGTGCCATGTGGGCTTGTAAGTGATCCACCATACTTTAGTTCCATGTATGTCATAGACCTTTCACGGTGTGACTGCTGGGTGTCGCTGGGTATGGTTTGATGTTTATGGAGTTCGATATGTATAGATATGAGATCTATCAACTCGTATAGGGAGTTAAATATCTAGATGCTTCGAAATTTTATCTCAAAAAGTCTTGTGGTTACAAGCATTAATCCCGGGAAAAAGTTTCCGCTAGGGTGTAACAATATAGTAAAAGAGTTTGCATATATTGTTTAATGAGATATAAGTCTAGGGATATGATATAGATGAGCACATGGGGATTTGATGGTGATAATCTATATCCATGTACATCCAAGATTTTATGACAGAAGGACTATATGTATGCATTGTGACCTCAGCTTGGATGGTCGATGCATTGATTTGTATTTTCGTGATGTGTGTGTGGGGCAATGTTCACGGACTCATGGAATAGTTTCATTTGATGAATTGAGCGTGGACCTAGGGAGTTCTGCGATATGGAGTGTACTTGTTGAGCACTGGGGCAACGTGTCAGATTAAATTAATTCAGTAATATCTAGCACTACCACGGGAATGTATGTGTTAAGCGTTAAATATAACAATTAGTCAATAATTATAATTTACTAATTGTATAATGACACGTGCCGCATTGTGGACCCTCGGTTGAGTTTACCCAAGTGTAGAATTTGGTGACCCACTAAGGGGTAGACTTGGTAACTATTTATAAGGGGCAAAATGGTTTTTTCACACAATGATTATTAATTATTAAATAATCATAATATCT
This sequence comes from Ailanthus altissimus, assembly GCA_946807835.1. NCBI lineage: Eukaryota > Viridiplantae > Streptophyta > Magnoliopsida > Sapindales > Simaroubaceae > Ailanthus > Ailanthus altissimus. The sequence continues at coordinate 14,272,116 of OX327697.1, read as the reverse complement.
CAATATTTTATATTATAATATATTATTATATTATAGTGGCATTTGGTTGTCACCCAATTTTTTTATATTATATTATTATTTATTATAATATTAATATTTATTTCAAAATGGTGGTCGGGCAATTTGAGAAGAAATAAAGCGATTTGATCTCTTGTAAATTGATTTCAAATGTTGAAATCAGTTTGTAAATTATTTTTATTATTGGCTACCAGTTACAATAACCAGAAATTTATTTTATTAATCAAAGAGTTGATCAAGGGAAAAATAAATTTAAAGGGTTTAAAAGTTAAGCCCAATGCTGAATTTGGAGCTGTTGTTCTAACTCACCAAGCTCACTGAGTTGGTGACTAAAACTGCCAACAAGTTGGTCTCTAGACGGACTCCCAAGATACACATGTATAACATTACACATTGCGGTGATTTCTCAACCCTTTAAATATATTAATATGATTAATATATTATTTATTGTGTTTATTGTGTGATTTAATTATTCCGCAACGTTAAATATGTATTTGATACGTATTTATGTAATAAATACTATTGCACATGCATACACCTACGTATATTAGATCCCCGACAAAAATGGTATCAGAGCTAGATATGAGATATTTGGGTGTTGTTTGAGTGAATGGATGTATAAGGCCCAGTGTAATCGGCGCGTTTCAAGTGTTGAAATGGGTATGCCAAAGAAGGGTACACTGGACGCTGCAGGGTCAAATGGCTAGCATCATGGTGCTGAAGGATCTGCCTCCAACACCAACGCTGGAGACCTAGCACTGCGACGCTGGGAGTTTTTGCTCCCAGTACTGCAACACAGAAGGGTGAGCGCTACAGAGTTGGGGTTTCGACCTCTCAGCACTGCAACATTGGTAACCCGTTGCCGCGGGGGTTGTTACTGTTCACTTAAACAGTAGAAATAGAACAGTATTTATACTGTTTATAGCTATAGTAGTTTTTAAACAGTGTTTCAAAATTAATTTGCATTGTAAGTTTATGAGATGTAGTGATAAAAGTTATCAGTCTACATTATAAATCGGGGTTTATGAGATGCAGTGATAAGAGTTATCGGTCTGTATTATAAACTAGAATTAATTTTTCTATGTTGGTAACTATAATGGGAGCCCTATTGGTGGGGGTTAGTTGTGTTTGTATAGAAGAATTGATTAATTGAGAATCATCTCCCTATGAGGATGAAGACCTTGGATATATGAGAAAAATCTCTCTTAATCAGATTAAAGAATATTACATTATGAGATATTGTTTTATTATGATCCGTCTTGTCAATACGGTGTTAGACGGGTCACGTCAGTATTTTTCCAATATTACTATAGTGTGAGGGACTTGGTCAGTTGGGTTTGGACTATACCGGTTAAACATGAGATGAGGTAAATATATGCGAACATAGTTTCCAATACTACTATAGCGTGAGGGTAGTATCAATAACATATATTTAATTATTGACAAGTTAATCTGAAATATACTTACCCAATATTATTAAAGCGTGAGGATAAGGTGTATTTAGGATCAAGTGATAAGAGTTGTATGAGATGCAATTGACAAGTGTTATCTACCTATTGGGTTTACTTTACCAATATTGCTATAGCATGAGGCCCAAGTAAATTTCAATGAGGTTTACTTCCCACTGTATAGTTTAAAAGAGTTTAAACTATCGTATTCTCATTCGAGAGATTATCGAGATTAAGTAAAGCAGTGGGAGGGCGTTTTAAATTAAAAAAATGTATAATTGTTATACCCATAATTTAAAATATTTTATTAGCGATTTAATGACCATTCCGCTTACATTTCTCGTTATTTTTGCTTGTCAAGTATAATGGCTACTACTAACCAATTGATGTGCATAGTTGATGCAGTCCAACTCAAGAGTACTAGAAATTACTCTGACCAGCAGATGAATCTAAGAAATGTTCTAGATTCAGAAAAATCTTAGATTTATTATTGATCAGAGTTTGTCGCAAGGTATTTTTGATAACATACTCTAGGGGATATAAATAGAAGGGGTGTGACCTTCTTTGTTCAGGGTGTTTCATCTTTTACTTCAAGTATATCTGGTGAGACCAGATGTGTGAGGAGAAGAAGATGAGGTAGATACCCAAGATAAGTCCTCAGAGGCAACATTTATCTAGGAGAGTAGTTAAAATGAAAAGTGTTTCCACTATAGTAAGGTTGGGTATTGAAAATTCCACAACCCTAAAAGCCTTATAATAGTCAGTAATACTCACATAGGTTTGTGTTTGATAGATATAGACATTTTTATGGCATAGGATGCTAGTTCAAGCAGTGTATGAGATACTGTATGTACCTCTTATATCTACAATATGTTATAGGGATTGAGAGAGAGACTATAATGCAACAGCTTATAGAAGTAAGGTTAAGAGCACGAAATGGTGATTTCTTACATGTTCAATTTGTTAGATAACTTGACTTACTTCTCATATATAATACAATAGTTGTATTGCATAATTGGTATAATATCCAAAATATCATCTGACAAATTGTGTCCCTTTTTGTACTTGACAGTGAATGATATTATATGAATATTAGGAATAGTTCCTTATGTTCATGTAATGTGAATGATGTTTTATTATTTGAATGTCAGTTAATAAGTAGATATAATATATAATTAGAGATGTCTATAGATTCGAATCCTTAAATGGGATGAAACTGTAGCCTATAAGAATAGGTCATATAGGTGTGAGATGCTTAACCAGTCTGGTTGAGGATGGTTGGATACCTAATCTGACTTTAAAGACTTAACCAGTTTATGAATAATGTATTCACGGAGATAAGCAAACATACTAGAATGTACATCACACTTATTTGATTAGATCGAGGTAGTGAGCACATTAATAGCAAATATTTTATTTGTTTAAAGGAGAATAAGATTCTCACTCACTATAGTCCTCTGGGTACTCCACAATATAATGATGTTTTGGAAATAAGAAATTGGACTTTATTAGATATGGTTCAATTGATAATGAGTGTTACCAATCTATATTTGTGAGAATATGCTCTATATATAGCTGTTCATTAAGCAGAGTTCTATTAGAAGCTGTTACTTCTATTCCGTATGAGATACAGAGAGAAAGGAAGCTGAATCTTAAAATATGTTAATACTTGGGGCTGTCCTGTTGATGTAAGAGTTATGCAGCAAGGTATTTTGTTTTGTAATAGTTACTCAATAGGATAAACTGGCACTTAAGGGATACAAGTATAAGTTCATTGTATATCATGTGAATTCAATAGGATACTAATTTTATGAATCAGAGAAACGAAGTGTGTTCATTTTTTGATATACCACCATTCTTGAGGAAGAGTTTCTCATAGATTGTGAGAATCATAGAAAGATTGAACTTAGTGAAGTCAATCTAGAAATCAATAAACCATAGATGAAACTCAGACTCAATTAAGCAGTCACCTTTTATCATACTTCCCCAGTGAGTCGAAAGGATTTCTAGGCCACTTTTAGGTATGTTTGATGCCTAAATGTGAACTTGGAGTTTTCTTGGTAGAAGAAAAAATCCTTTGACCTAAAGAAGACAATGTTAGACATCAATTCGGGAAATGACAAGATGCCATGTAAATAACAATTGACTCTATGCATCAGAATCAAGTCTAGGACTTAGTTAAGCTACCTGTGGGAATTGTTCCCATTGGTTATAAAAAGTTTACAAGAGGTAAGGGGGAGCCAAGTGGAAGGTAGAGATCTTCTAGGCCTTATATTGGTTCTAGAAAGGTAATCTTTAGTGATCTGTGATCAACTAAGAGAAAATATTTAGGCCAGTATTGATGCTAAAGTCGATTAGAATGTTATTGGCTCTTGTAGCATATTCTGACTTTAAGGTTTGGTAGATGGATGTAAAGACAACATTCCTGAAGGGATACCTCAAGTAAGAGATATTCATGGAATAACTTAAAGGTTTTATGTTCAGCCAAACTTCTGATCTAGTGTGCAGGCTGAAGAAATTCATTTATGGGCTTAAATAAGCCTCCTGAAGTTGGAATCATTATTTTGATGAGATAATCAAATTTTCTGGTTTCATAAAAAATGAAGTGAAAGCTTGTGTGCATGAAAGTCAGTGGGATGATAGTCTTCTTGTACCATGTATAAAGCTTTATAGAGATAGAGCTAGGAAGATGATATGACTCTCCCAAATTATTTCACATCAATAGCGTCTTGAAAAGGTACAGTCTTTTTAACTGTGAGATAATTAACGTATCTTTTGGATATGATGTTCATCTTTCGAGGAGAGTGTCTCTTCAGATGAAAGATAAGAGAGTTGGAGTGTTTGACACACCAGATACATCAGCTCTTGAAAGCTTAATATATGCTATGATATATTTAAGATCTGATATCAGTTTGACTGTAAGAGTAATGAGTCAATTTCAGTCTTATTCAGGTGACTGCCATTTGATGGTAGTTAAACATATCTTGAGATACCATGAGGTTACAAAGGATAAGTTTATCAAATATAGAGAAAGTGATTTACAAGTGAGAAGAAGCACGAAGACAAACTTCTAGTTTGACCTAGATGATAGAGAGTCTACATCTTAGAATGTGCTCATTTTCATTAGTACTAGGTGAGTTGGAATAGCACCAAACTGGTATTCACTGCTGATTTATTTTGGGCGTAGCGAAAAAGGCAGTGTAAATTTGTAGGTTTATCACATGGCTTATAAGGGTTCCAAGTCATATGCATCATATCCCATAGTTTTTCGATAAAATTAGGTTGTTGTATAGGCCAAAGTGCTAAAAGGACACCAATACTCTAATTATGTTAAGAGGAGTCTCACATGACTAGAGGAATTTTGGCTTAGGAAGATGTGATTATTTGTAGAAGTGTTCTATAAATAACTTAGCGGATCCACTTTTTAAAGCCATGACTCTAAAAGTGTTTATAAAATATGTGAAGTCCACATATATGAGATACTATCAGGAATGGCACGAAAGCAAGTACGAGATGAAAAAACAAAGCAACAATTGCTTTGAAAAGCAAAGCAACAACTGAAATGAAAAATGAAACAATTTTTCAAAATAAAACAATTTATTATAATAATATAATTTATTTCAAAATGGTGGCTGAGCAATTTGTGAAGAAATAAAGAGATTTGATCTCTTGTAAATTGGTTTCAAATGTTGAAATTAGTTTATAAATTATCTTTATTATTGGCTACCAGTTACATCAACCAGGAATTTATTTTATTGATCAAAGAGTTGATCAAAGAAAAAATAAATTCAAAGGGTTTAAGAGTTAAGCCTAGTACTAGATTTGGAGCTGTTATTCTAGCTTACCAAGCCCACTGAATTGGTGACTAGAACTGCCAATGAGTTGGTCTTCAGGCGGACTCCTAGGATACATGTGTATAACGTTACACGTTTCAGTGATTTCTCAACCGTTTAAATATATTAATATGATTAATATATTATTTATTGTGTTGATTGTGTGATTTAATTATTTCGCATCGCTAAATATATATGAGATACGTATTTTATGCAATAAATACTATTATATATGCATACACCCACGGATATTAGATTCCCGATACTTACAACCTAACATTGATAGAGGCATTTTATCAAAGAGAAAGGTTGCAGTTGAAAAGGCTTCTTATCAGAAGTTAAGAGGCATTTTTTTTAAGCTAGAAGGCTCAATCCTGTCTTTACCAAGTGTCTATGCTTTCTCTCAACCCTTCTATTTTGATGATATATATAGAGACATGATAATCTATGTTTTATTCCTTGGTCTTTAAGAACGTTTGTTAGTTTTCTAACTTCTCTGCCAAAATTTGATTGGAAGACTTTAATTTTCTTATCTAACAACTTTTCAACATATACTTGAAAGTGTTTGAAGACCTCTATAACTTGTGACTTCAATGTGAGTAGATAGACCTATATAAACCTTGTATAATCATCAAGAAAACTAACATAATATTTATAACTATTACCAGATAAGACTGAGATATGTCCCTATACATCAAAATGTATCAACTCCAATGTATTCTTTACTTTGGTTGTTGTTAAACCAAAATGATCTAGATGATTCTTCCCTAATTAACAAGCATTGAAAAGATTTAAGATTGGCTTTTTATTGAAATTGATGTGTATATTATAGGAGGAAGTGATCTTTTTCAATAAATAAAGTTTTGGGTGACCAAATTTGTTATACAACATTTCTACTATCAAACTATCAATAGTGCAAATATAACTTTATACATTTGAAGGGACTTTATTTGTAATTATAAAAATATTAAAGGATCGATTCTTTACATCAGAATCAACTACACAATATGTTTTATTTATGTTATATTGTGCAAATAGAGAGAGAACAAGAGTATTTAAAGCATTGATATTGGCGAAGTAAATGACTTGACTTTGAGCAGTATTTTGGAGTTAGTACAAGCCTCATTTAGCAATCTCTCTAAGCAGAGGTCTGAAAGTGCTAACTAATCTATCGTGTATACATGAAAATTAGTGTTCATATAGCATACATATGCATCAAATACATACATATATACATCAATAAACGCAACGGAAGTGTTAAAATAATAATGAACACATTTAAACATATTTTTAATCATATTAAAACTGAGATTAAGAATCAATCACCTTTGAACCCTTTGATTAATTGAACTGGAATCCACTCAAAATGAGGCTTATAGGCAGTTCTTGTGATCAATGTAGTAGGCTTGATCAATTAGATAGCAAGTTGAAATCTAACAAGTTTTGTTTAACTCCTTAAACCCTAAGTGCTTAAACTACCATTATTCAACTCTTGATTAACAAATAAACACTTGTGTTTTTCTTTAATGGCCTTAGCCTTAAATAAAAGGAAGAAGAATTAGTGATTCAACACTTGAATCAATAGAAGAAAAATAAATTTTTTTTTTCTCTTTGATGGCCGGCCAAACCCATAGCAAAAATTGATTGATATTTATTTTATTTTCATATAAATTTATATTAATACAATAAACCTTAGTTAAGTTACTTGTTATTTAACTATTAAATAACAAATATCTTAATAATAATATAAAGTTTAACTCAATCATAGTTAACCATTAACTATAATTATGTTAGTTTTAACTTAACTCTTAAGTTTTGTTAGATATTTAGGTTAACTTAACCCTAGCTAACTTTTAACCTAGATTAGGTTTAAGATTTTTAACTATTAAATAATCTAAATATCCTATTAACCAAACCTAATGGTGAACTATTAACCATTGTTAAGTTAATAATTTATTTAACAATTAAATAAACATATTATTAATTATTTAACAATTAAATAATTAATAAAGTGAAATTACCCTTGAGTCCTTATTAACTTAAAGTAGGTCCCACTAAACCTACAATTGAGTTAATTTGACAGAAGATTCATTATATGCCATGTGTTACCTTTTAATTGGTCAATAATAATTATTATCCAATTAATTATACTTAACACTTAAGTATGTCACGCACGCATCCCGAGGATTCATGAAATAAATATTTGATTTTGTTGAATTTTATTGGATTAAACTATTCAATCCGGTACACTGTCTTAGTGTACAACGAGTACACTTCATATTGTGGGACTCCTTATGTCTATGTCTGGTTCATCAAATAGAACTATTCTATGAGTTTATGATTGATGCCCCACATACACATCATAGATATTATAAATCAACGTGTAAGACCATACAAGTTGAGGTCAAAATGCATAATATAATTCATTTGTCACTTACACTCTAGATAAGCGGGGATATAGATCAGCATTACAAATCCCTATGTGCTCATCCAGTTTTGTTTCTAGATTCGTAACTTGATAAACAATATAAATAAACACTTTTGTCATATTATTCAACCCTGTAGAAAACTCATTTCTCAGGTTTATTACTCACGGTAGTAAGAATTTTTAAGATACAATCTCGAAGCATCGGATATAAAACCTACCTATGTGAGCTGACGGATCTCCTATCTACACACATCGGACTCCATGAGCATCAAACCACACTCAGCAACATATAGTGGCCAGACTATGAATGGTCTCTGACATCCGTAGAACTATAGTATGGTGGATCACCTACAAGTCCACCGTGGTGCTCAGGTCAAATGACCATATATACTACTCAACTAGAGAGGACTTACTATTGACGGTCCTCATGAGTCTGTTCAGTATTCAGTCATAACTGAATACCTGTATGCTTATATGAGCTCTAAGCTCATGGTTTGCTAAGACCAACCATTTGTGCCCTACAGATATAGACATACACTGATTTATAGAAAGGGATTCACCGATAGACCTACATTGGTGAAAATAGATCAGGAACATAGTGTTTGAGAACACACTTGTATGATGACATTCCTAGCACTTATTATAACTATTTTATTACTAATGTACCCTCAGGTCTTTGGCATATTATAAACAATGTTCTAACTCCTTAAATCTTACTGGCTCTTATAACCTACTAACTCTTAGTAGTGATAACTGTTAGCATTTATAACCTTTACATTTGCTAACTCTTAACAGCGGTCTAAACTCTTTTAGATCAGATTTGAACCCTTTCAAATCATACAGTGTCTATAATATGACAAGCATTATTACTATTTAATAAAGAGTATTAGGGATTTAATAAAATATACATTGTATAAATATTATCAAATAAATATCATACAAACAGTGATGACATATAAGCACATATCCTAACAAGGTCTTCCCTTCATATTCTTAACATCACAGACATTGTCTTTAAACATAACTTTTAATTCATTTTTTAGGATTAACTCAGAGATGCTTATTAAGTTTTTAGTCACATTTAGTACATGTAAAATATTTTTAAGTACTAAAGGTTGTTGTTTATCAAGTGTTTGCAATAGACAAATATCTATATTCATAATGCTCAATGCATGACCATTTCCAACTAATAATTGCTCTTTGCTACTAAATATAGATTTAGAGGAGAAGTTACCAGCATTGTTTAAGATATAATTGGTGGCACCACTGTCTAGGCACCAGGCTTAATCTTCATTAACTTCTTGAGCAGCTGCTGATCTAGTAACATATGCTCTAGCCTGCTAATTGTTGTTGCCTTAGACTGGTGGCTCAAAGTCCTCATTGAAATGGTTCTAACACTTTTAAAGCTCCATGACCTATTTTTAAACAAATTTGATAAATAATCTAAGATTTTCCTTTTGCTTAAAAATCTTGTTTTCCTTTCCCTTTGTTATTGTTCTATCCATACTGATTGTTTCCACTACGAAGCCCTTTGTTGAAGTTAAAGTTTCCTTTTCCATTGAAATTTCTTTTGCCTTTTTGTTTGAAACCAGATTGAACAAGATGAGCACTAGCCTATCCTTTATTTGGAAGAATTTGAGAGCTCAATCTTACTTTCTTAGTTAAGAAGTATTGCATAGATTTCTGCTAAAGAAAATCCATTAGCTTTAGTAAATACAAAAACAACCACAGGATCATATTCAAGCTCTAAGCTTGCAAGAAGATAGGTGAATAAGTCTTGATTAGGCACTGGCTTCCCTACCATAGCTAGATTATCTGCAACATTTTTTAGTTTTAGATAATACTCATTAACTGCCAAAGAACTTTTCCTCAAGGTTTGCAGTTGTGCTCATAGTCGAGCAAGTCTAGCAATAGACTTACTTCCAAATATTTTCTCCAAATATTTCCATATCTTTGCTGAAGTCTTGTAGTGTATAATTGAGCTAAGCACTGCTTCTATCATAGTTAAGAAGAGTCAGCTTATAAGCAAGGCATCTTGCTTCTTATATACATGCAATTCAGGATTAATGTTTGTTAAGACCTCAAAATTAGATCTTGTTTGAGTAATGAAATGATCAGGACAAACTCTCGCTCCGAGCAATAAATCTTCTAGATCATTTCATCTCACAGAAGTTGAGATCTACGATTTCTAGATCAAAATATTGTTGTGACTCAATTTTACAAGTGTTGAGAAAGTGAAAGAACTTGACTGTCTAATAGCTAGGTAATTGAACTGAGATTCAAGAGATGAAGATCTCATATGATCAGAGTTTACAGAACTAGCATTGGCCATAAGTGCTTTGATACCAACTAAGAAAAGTAAAATTTTCTTAACAACTAAACAAAAATTGTAGAAGCAGAGAAGAAAATGAAATTGAATTTTTATTACTTCACTGTTTGGTTACAAAACCATAATCACAACCATCTATTAAAGTAAGCTAATCTAAACAATTTATATACATGAATAGACTCTAGAAATATCTAATAACAGTATACAAAATAACTTAAGAATGGGCGGGAAAAGTTGTTAAACTTGGTTAATTAAATAAGGAAGTTTGTTTTACTGAACCCTATAGTAGTTACACATGAATAGCTTAGTAGCTCATCCTTATTCTTGCTTTCAAAATCCATGCCCACTTGTTTACCCTAAGAACTCGTTATGTTTGGAGTAAACCTAAATGCACCCGTTTTAGTGTAGGTCCATTTGATATGGAGTTGCTATAGCTTTAAAGCCATAATTGCTTAATAGAGGAATGTGTAAGTGTTTTTATTTAAGCCCTCAACCCCCACCCAAAAAAAAAAATTTCCATTAACTAATAGGCAAAGAAAATAGATGATTCCTCTTTTACAATGTACTCTAGAGAACTTGGGACAACATTCATCCAAGTGCCAAATATTGAAGAAAAGAAACATAAGTTAGCTACTTATAAGCCAAGTTATTAGCACACCTAGGAATAAAGAGGACTTTAAAATCCTGAAATAACTCAAGACAGCTTAAATCTCCTTGATAATTAAGCCAAGCTCCGATCGTGACTCAGACTTGGATAAAATATCATTCATAACTATTGACACATTAGATTCCATAAGGATTGGCAAGGAATGAAGCTGTAAAACAATCTTAATCCTTTTCAACATAACAACTACCTTAGCCATTGGAACCGGATACAAACCTTCTGTAAACTTTAACCCGAGCAAATCACATCCTTGATATAATTTTAGACCAAGAAATAGAACCCAGTTCTAAGAAATGTGTGTGTTTAGTAAGTACTTAAATATAGAATGGAAGTAATGTTTATCACACACTTAAAAGTATGTTATGTTTCTAAAGCATATAGTGTCACACATTTGCAGAGTAAAAGATAATTCTATCTTTTTCACAAAAATAAAAAGAGTAATGTTCGACTTTAAAATTATATCTAAATTAACGTCCTGATGCCATGACACTTATTCATTAGTGACGCTTAATTATTCATTAATAGTAAATTAATAAAGTAAAAAATGGCGTACGTATATAATTAGAGTAATGATGAGTGTTTTAACCAGTACTCTTTATGTTGTTAATGAAAAGTGAGGCCCATTTTATTTTTTGGCTCACACTTCATTGCAAATGAGAGCGTTGATTTGTTCAAATATAACCCAACTTTCTAACTAGATTACAGTCTCCAGGCCAATTTAAATGTATCCATAATTTTGTTGTATTACTAAGCAAGAAAAAATGGAAAAATGAAAACTTTATAAAAGTTTTAGGAGTTTGATTGGATATTTTTATTAACTAATTTTTTTTAAATGTCAAAAGTTTTCTTTTTTAAATTTTTTAAAATATTTTGTTTTATTAAAAAAAAGACTTTTGAATAATTAAAAAAATTATTTTACCTCTATTAATAAAATCTAAAAATTTAAACTTTTAAAAGTATAATTTTTTGATCTTTTTCACAAATCTTGTCAAATATACTTTAAAATTATTTTTTTATTTTCATAATGTACCTCATAAAAATAAAACACTATTCAACTATATTTATTGTAATAGTTGAAGTTGCCATCTCTATATATATAATGTACGCTCCACCCAAAACTTATATATTATTGCTAAATATTATCCAAATTATTTTTGTTTATCAAAGATAAAAAATTATTTGAGTTGTTTGCTATGCATTAATAATAGTGTACATGAGCTTTACACTCTCAATTTCATATTGCGTGGCTTTAAATTAAATATATTATTTAATGTATTTTCTTTAAAGAAATTTCATTATTACAACTAGATTTTTATAATGTTCCTTTTGGTTTATGTCTGTAATTTAATTGTAAACTCTTTTTAAATTGTATAACTAAACAATTTACTAAATAAAAAAAGTTTTTTAAGTTAATAATTAAACAATCATTAATTTTTAGTCAAAAGCTTTATTTGTAAAAGTTTTAATTCTAAAAAATCTATTATCAAAACTTTTACTTAAAAAATTCAACCAAATAAATCTTCAGTACATAAAATTTTTTTAGCTTCAATATATTAAGATCCATACATTTTCAAACTTATTAAGAAAATCATAGCTGAACTAAAATTGCTATAAAATGTTATCTTTGAAAATAAAACCCAATTCTATTTTATCTTTTTAAATTTGATTTAATCCTTACTAATATAACATGATTTAAATGCTCCACTGAATGTATATATATATATATAAAAGATATTTTCATCTAACTGTTAAAGTTTTTGCTTAATTTCATTTGGCAATAAGAAGTATTAGAGTGTAACAAAGAAGTACTAAAAATTTAAAAATGTTTTATTCAACTAAAATTCTATGACTTGTTTAAGAAATTTTTTGGTGGATATAAAAAATTCTATTTTTTCCCTAAAATATAAAAGACGTTCAAACGGACCATTTTAATCGTATAAATTAAATATATAAAAAAAATAATCCAATTAATTCAAAATTAAAATGTACTAAAAATCTAAATAATTCTTAATAAATTGATTTATCTAAAAAATATATACATTCAAGATAAATCTAATCTAATCTAATAACCAAACAATTATTAACTCAAATGCCAAACGAAAAAAGTCTAAAAAATTCAATAAAATAAAGAAAATATAAAAACAAGTCCCAATCGTCAAACCTCTAATCACCATCTCTGCTACCACTCCCTGTCCCACTTTGACCACTCCCACTGCCAATTAACCCCAACATCTGAATCTCCACAAACTGACGATCAAAGCCCAATCATCATCCGCGACCAGAAACACTACTTGAACACCACAATCCCGCACCTTAATCACCTAACTTCACCATCGTTTTAGCCACAGCCACCGTTGTCCAAGATCGTCATCATATCAACAAGACACTCCATTGATTCTCAACCATCATTGACGCCAATCAACCGTTGAAAATCTCACAATGGAACTCTAAAGCTACAAAAGCCACCACCGTCCAATCTACCACTACCTGTCGAAGTTGGATCTTACCATCGCTGCTATCAAACTTATCATTGCCTATTCTCCTAGATCAAATTAAAACTTGGATTTGATTTTAGTGAGTTAATGTTTGATGAGTTAGATTTATGAATTAAGGTTTCTGTTGATTTTATGAATAGCGTTTGATGAGTTAAGGAAAAAATAGAAAAGAGAAATTAAAAAATATATATTTATGTCTAATTAAATTACTCATTAACTCTTGTACTGTTAAAATTAAATTGATATTGAAGTTTTTTATTTTAGAGAACAAGGAAATTTTATAACTCACAGAAACTAGAAAGTGGTCCAGCCATAAGATTTTAAGGCAGGAGGTAATGGCAAACTTAGCTAATCGCATTATACAATCTAGAAACATGCTTAATGCTATCAATCATTGTACGAGTCATTAGCTTTCCTCCAATACTATCAATCATCCAACTAATCTTATTTAGAGACTTTAAGAAACCCTTGATCATGTCTACTATATTTCTTGCATTTAAAGCTATCGTAACTGGTCCTAATTAGAGTTTTGAGGCCACCTATAATCCGTATGCCATTGCTTCTGTTACTTCAATATCTCTCCAAAAAGGATTGGTTTTTGTTGCCATAGCAATTGCTTGGCCATGGCTATCTTTAATGAAGATCCCCAACCTCGCCATATCTTTCTTTTTATTTGTGGCAACATCAACATTGATTTTGACACCAATAGTTGGAACTTCATCTTTAATGTTGGGTTGAAGATTCATACCCCTCCTGGATATTTTTAATAGTGATTTATATTTTATATTTTAACAATTTGAATGTGTTAGATTTGTACTCACGTGTCATTTTATTGTTATATGAATATTTTATTTTATAATATTTATCTAGTTTATTATTTGTTAGATTATTAATTACTATTATTAAATGGTTCAATGCTTATGACGCTATATACATTATATGATCTGAAGAAGTTCAGATTTGGTTTAAAAAAATTTAGATCAATGCCAAGAGTTAGCATCATTGAAAATTATAAATGCTAAATAGTTAGCATGTTATATTAATCAGTAAAATCTAAAAGTTAGAATATTGTCTGTGATAGTATAAAGACCTGAGAATACATTAGTAATAACATAGTTGTAAGAGCTGCAATAGGTACTAAAAAATGTTATTATGTAAGTCTATTCTCAAATTATATGTTCCTGGTCTTAATTCACCGATGCAGGTCTGACATTGGAATCCTTTTACATAGACCAGTGTATACTATGCCTAGATGGTCTAAATGATTATTCTTAGCCAACTATGGGCTTACCGAAAGTTCGTCTATCATACAGGTGTTCAGTGAGGACTGAATACTGAACAGACTCAACGAGGAACCCAATAGACATCCCATAAAGCTGTCAATGGAAGGTCCTCTCGAGATGAGTAGTATACGTAGTCCTTTAACTTGAGTACCACAGTGGGCTTGTAAGTGATTCATCATACTTTGGTTCCACACATATCATAGACCTATCATGGGTGACCGCTGGGTATGGTTCGATGCTTATGGAGTCCGGTGTGTACAGATATAGAATCTGTTAGCTCACATGGATGAGTTAATATATCCGGATGCTCAGAGATTGTATCTTAGAAAGTCTTATGGCCATAAGCAACGGACCTAAGAAAAGAGTTTCCTACACGGTTAAACAATATTGTAAAAGTGTTTGCATATATTGTTTATTAAGATTGAAAACTAAACAGATTCAATGAGGACCCCATGAAGCCATCAATGGAAGGTCCTCTTAAGTTGAGTAGTATACATGATCCTTTGACTTGAGTACCACGGTGGGCTTGTAAGTGATCCATCATACTTTGGTTTTACGCATGTCACAGACCTTTCATGGTGTGACCGATGGGTGTCGCTGAGTATGGTCTGATGCTTATGGAGTCCAGTGTGTACAGATATAGAATCCGTCAACTTATATGGATGAGTTATATATTCGGATGCTCAGAGATTGTATCTTAAAAATTCTTATGGCTATAATCAATAAACTCAGGAAAATAGTTTCCCCCAGGGTTAAACAATAGTGTAAAAGTGTTTGCATATATTGTTTATCAAGATACGTGTCTGGAGATAAGTTCACAGATGAGCACATAGGGATTTGATGGTAGTGATCTATATCCCTACTCTTCTAGGATATGTTTGGTGGAAGGATTATACGTATGCGCTATGACCTTAACTTGTATGGTCTACTGCATTGATTTGTAATATCCGTGATTTGTGCATGGGGCATCAATCTCGGACTCACAGAATATTTCTGTTTGACAAATCGAGAGTGGACCTAAAGAGTCCCGCAACATAAAGTGTACTGTTGTGCACTGGGGCGGCGTAACAGATTGAATAGTTTGATCTAGAAAATTTCAGCACACCGGACATTTACTGCGGTTTCCCTCCGATCGTGCACGTGTCAAGACTCAAGAGTTAAGTACATCAATTAGTTAACAATTAGTTGTTAACCAATGGGATGTTGACACATGACACATGTAGACCAATTATTGTTTGATTTAAAAATTATCAAAATGACCTTATTTGTTGGACAAATAATATCATTATTTTATTTATTAAAATGTTTATTGAATAAATTAATAATAATAATAATATATGATATTATTATTTAAATTGAAATCAACCAATTAATTTTTATTTAAATTGACATGTGTTTCTACCATGATTTAATATGATTAAATTATTTGTTTAATATTTATTAAATGATAAGATAAGTATAAATGAGTGTCATTTGTTAATGGTAGGCCTTAAGATATTTCTTAATGACGAGAAAGTATTTTCTCATTGGCCTAGATTAAGGCTAAGTTCATTTAAATGATATTCCATTTTGTTTTTTTTTTAATTTGATTTATTGTAAGATAATAATAAACTAAAACTAATGGCAAACATAATGGATGCCATTTGGTGAGAAAATGAAAGATAATAATAAACAAATAAAAGAGCAATTAGATGCTCAATTAATCATAAAAAATTCGTACAAGGGATTAAGGGAATGGTAGAGAGAATTTTGAAAAGCTAAGTATTAGAAATTCTCTCAAAACTTCTCTCAAGTATTGAGAGCAAAAACACCTCTTCCATTTTTACTTCTATTTTTGGTCACCCATACTACAAGGTAGAAATAAGGATTCAAAAGTTGAATCCTTTACTATAAAAGCTACTATTCTAGCTTCCTTAAGCCTACCGTGTTGAGGAACTAGAATTGTAAATAGGTTACTTCAAGACGGGTACTCCGGTTCGACAATATACCAAAGGCTTGACAAGGTATTATTTCTCAATCTTGAAGTATTTTACATTTATGAGATAACATATAATGTTTACTTGTGTTTATCATTATAAAATTTGTATTTCACTCATCCGCTGCACATGTATATATGAGATACATATGCTATATTTGAATGATAGACACAAACCCATATGCATGCACCCTAGGTTTAAAATCACTCACAGAGTTTAAGAAGACTTTAACTTTTGTAATCAACTGTTGATGATTAACTTGCTTCCCCTCAATCAACAAGTTGTTTCCGGCTTGCCAATTTGCCCATATTACCATACTAACCTTTTCAAACTCTTCTCCAATTACATCTGTATTGATGTGTTGTCGGAACTGCCATAGTCCATATTTCTACAACCTTTAACCATTTTTGCAAATTGGGTACAATTCCAGATTGCTTTGTTTCTTTTACACCCAACAAGAGTATGAAAGTTGATTTTCTCCTCATTTTAGCACCTTTGACAGGTTAATGTAGAGATCATTTTCCTATGAGTTTGGGATTAAATTTGATAGTGCTCTCTTGATCAAGATTTCACCTTTTGTGGTGTTATCATTGTTTATATCAACTTCCAAATAGTTTCATGATCCATGGATGTGCTTGGTTTTATGGAGAGCTTGTTTTCCAAGGCTACATAATAGTCACTTTTCACTGAGAAAGTAACTCTTTTATCATAATGCTAACAGAGCCTATCTTCTAACTTTGTTAGTGGTAAGGGGATTTTAAGAATGATGCTTGCATCTTCCTTACAGCAAGATTGCTTAACTACCTTTTTCTTCCACATGTTATCTTAATCAATCAAATATTCTACCTTATTATCGTGAGGAAGTGTTTGTGCTGATATTGGTCTTAGGGTGGAGCACCTAAGAAGCCAGTTTTCACTGTAGATCTCCATATTATAACCTCTTACAATCAGCCACCTTAGACTTTTTTGAAGGAGTGTTTTGCCCCATAGTATACTTCTCCACACATAGGAGGCGTTGTGGCCTATTTTTGTCTCCAGGAAATGGCCATTTAGAAAGTACATGGGCTTCAAGATTCTGATGACCAGGGATTTAAGAGCCTGCAGAATCCTCTAACCTTGCTTAGCTAGGAAGACTTGGTTAAAGCAACTGAGATCTCTAAAACCAAGCCCCAAATTCCATTTTCTTGCACAATTTTTCCCACCTTGCCCAGTGCATTTTCCTTATTCTTTCCTCGGAGGAGCCCTACCAAAAACTAGTAAATATTTTTTGGATGTTTACATATAAGCCCTCTGGGAGTTTGAATACACATATAGCATTAGTAGACACTACTTAGCCTACTATTTGATCAAAATCTCATTTTCACAACTAGAGAACATCTTCTCATTCCATGCACCCACCTTACTAGAGACTTTGAGTTTAATTTCATTGAAATATTGCTCCTTATTCATGCCCACCATAAATGAAAAGCCTAGATATCTTTCATGCCTAGACACTTCCTTAAGTTGAAAGATATCTTTAATAACATTGGTTAAGTTAGTACTCATAGTTGGGCTGAAGAATATTGAAGATTTATTTAAAGTTAAAAGCTTGACCAGAGGCTTTACTATAACAATGAAAAACTCTTTTGAGGCTTTACACTCTTCGAATGATGTTATAGTGCACACTAAACTGTCATAAGCAAATAGAAGGTGTGACGCTGTCAATAAAGGTTGAATTTAATGCCCACAATCTATCTATTTTGCTATGCCTTCCTCAATAATAAAGATAACACTTTTGCTCTATTGATAAAGAGGTAAGGGGATAAAAGATAACCTTGTCTCAATCCCATGTTAGTTACAAATTTATCACTAAATTTCCCATTAATCTTAATCGAAAAGAAGGCAGTTGATATGCATTTTATAACAAATTCCAACTAGCTATCCTCAAAACCCATCTTGAGCATTACATCCTTCAAGAAATTTCACTATATTTTATCAAAGTCTTACCTATGTTAAGTTTAACAGCAATATAGCCATCTCAACCTCTTTTTTATTTCTAATTCATATCCAACTATAAAATTTTCACTAATTAATCTACCTGGGAAGAAAGCACTCTGACTTGATGAAATGATGTAATCAAGGATTCCTTTAAGCCTATTTTTTATTGTCTTTGTAATGAATCTTACATTGTAGAAGCTTATAGGTGTGAACTGAGATGGAAATTAGGGGGTTTTGGTTTTTGGGATCAACACAATTAGTGTATGGTTTAGGGAGCTTAAGTTACCTTTATGGTTAAGAAATTAGAGACATGCTTATTGAGTTGAGTGTGTAATATACGAGTGTACATATAATTTTAAAAATTTACTACACGTAACAGAAGCATGTTAACAAAACACACCTAATTTAATAAATTAAACACATATATCACATATATGTATAAGTATAACTATTATACAAAATTTATATATGATGAATAATTATACAAAAATATAATGTAAAGAACATTTACCTAATGAAGGTAGTTTTACAAAATCTTCAAGTCCTCCAATAATTCAAGTGAAGAGCTCACCTTGAAGTGTATTCTTGAATAATTCTAGTCCATAACGGTTCGATGAGATTATAGAGATAGAATGGTAGCTTTGATTTAGAATTCCAACAATATATATTCAAACTCTTTGAATACAAATATTGTTTCCAAGAAATAAAGATGATTAATGTGTTTATGCAACTCTTACATAAAAAAACTTAGAAATAATTTTTATAGAAAAATATTTTGAATAACTCTTGTGCAAAAATAATTTTTCTTTCTTTATTTTCTTTGATGCATGATTGACCTCCATAAATAAAAAAGAAGAAGAAGAAGGGAGAGCTCATTTGTTTTCTCAACTTTTTGAGAAACAAAACACACATGCTCTTTTTTATGCACTTGTCGAATGTGTCATAGTCAAAATGAATGAACTAATTCATTCATTTTTCTTTTTCTAACATCATCATCATAATGCACCTACCATTATCATGTATAATGGAAACAATTGATTGCCCATTAACAAAGTGCTCCATTATAATTAATGGTTAGTACATCATTTTAATAAATTAACAATTTATTTTATTTATTGGCAAACAAATATTTAAATACCTAATATTTAAAATATTTAAATACTTTGAATGGCCAATATATGGTTCATTGCTATAAAAGCACTTATTATAATATTATATAATAATATTTAATATAATTAGTCAAAACAATTTTGAATAATTATTTTTACCTTACTTATTTTTATTACTAAGGTTAAATGGTAAATTTAAGGTAAAAACAATCAATGGACCAAATTATACCACTTGTCAACATTGTATTAATTAATAACTCTTGTTAACTAATTAAGTGATATATTTAACAATTAAATCTTGACAAATGCACATGCGAGGGATCCCGAAATAATTATTCAATTTTGTTGGAATTTATTGGATCGAATTATTCAATCTAGTCTGCTATTCTAATGTGCAATGAGACACTTTATATTGTGAGACTCTCTGATCCATGCCTGGTTTGTTATATAGAGCTTCTCCATATGTCCGTGAACGATGCCACATACACACATTATGGATATTATAAAGCGACGTGTTATACCATATAAGTTGAGGTTATAGAATATTCGTATAATTCCTCCGTCAATTATATCCTGGAAGAGCAGAGGTATAGATCATTACCATCAAATCTCTATTTGCACAACAATGAACTTATCTCTAGATTTATATTTACATAAACAATATTCACAAGCACTTTTGTGATATTGTTTATCCCTTCGAAATATATTTTTTTAGGTTTATGCTTATGGCCACAAGACTTTCTGAAATACAATCTTGGAGCATCAAGATATACAACTCACTCATATGAGCTGATGGATTTTATATCTACACACACCGGACTCCATGAGCATTGAACTATACCCAGCAACACCGAGTGGTCAGACTATGAAAAGCTTCTGACATGTGTAGAACTAAAGCATGGTAGATCACTCACAAGTCCACTGCGGTACTTAGTTCAAAGGACCACAAATATTACTCAACTAAAAAGACCTTCTATTGACAGCTTTAGAGATGTCTATTGGACGTCATCATGAGTCTGTTCAGTATCTAGTCCTTACTGATTACCTGTATCTCTATACGAGCTTCCACTAAACTCATGATTTATTAAGACTAACTATCTAGACTATCCAGATATAGACATATACTAATCCATATTGATGTGTTCCACCGATAAACCCGTATCGATGAAATTAGATCAAGAACATAATGTTTGAGAATATACTTGCATAATGATATTTTCTAGCACAATCTGCAACTCTTTGTAGTTACGTCATTACTAATATATTTTTAGATCTTTGTTCCATTTCAGACAAGCTTCTAACTCCTTAGATTTCGCTAACTCTAGCAAGCTGCTAACTCTTAGCACCACTAACTTTTAGTACTTATAATTATTAACGTTGTTAGATCTTAGCACTGATCTAAACTCATTTAGACTAGATATAAACGTTTTTAGATCATACAATATCTGAAACGTAACAAACATCTTACCATTTAATAATTAATAATATTAAAAATTATAAATACTATAATTAAATATTTATACATAATGAGATAGACCGTAAGTATAAATCCCAATAACTCTCACTTGCTCAGTGTCATTCATGATGGTATTTATTATCCATTTACTTTATATTTTTCTCAAACACTTTAAGAGTTAAGGTTTTAAATAGTAGGTCCGCTATAATCTGTAAGGATGTTTCCTAGATATTTTTATATCTCCAATAGCCAAGATACTTCTAATTATATAGGATTAAAAATCTACATAATTAGATTTTTGTTGTGTTTTATAGTTTCTTGGCTTGAGCAATTACCCCATTATTGTTGCATTTTAATGCGATAGAATTTATTGAGCTTGAAATTATTCTAAGCTCTGCAATAGGCTTGAGCATCCACATAGATTCCTTGCAGGCTTCTCAATTGCAATATATTCTACCTTTAGGGTAGAATCAACCATGGACAATTGAATTGCACTCATTCTACAAGTTGTGGTACCGTTGAGAAGAAATACGTAATTAGATGTAGTTTATCTATCATCCAGATCAGACTAGAAATCTGATTCTATTATCTTCTCATTTGTAAGTAGCTTTCTTCATAAATTAAAAAATTATCCTTTGTACCTTTCAGGTATAATTGGATATATTTCACGTCCATGTAATGGTCGTTATCTAAATTAAACTGATGCCAGCTCATAACACTTACAGCCATCAATATCCAGGTTTCATACATAACATGGTATACATTAAACTACCTCTAGCTGATGTATATTATATTTTAGTGTGAGTAATTTTAAACCTAGAGTGCATGCATGTAGGTTTGTGTCTATCATTCAAATATGTATATGTATCATATACATATATGCGCAGCGGATGAGCAGAATACTAATTTCCTAATGATAAATACAAATAAGTTTTACATTTTATCTCATAAATGTAAACTACATAAAGATTGAGAATTTATTACCTTAACAAGCTTTTGGTTTTTTGTTGAACAGAAGTACCCGCATTGATGCAACTCGTTTACAATTCTAGTTCAGCTTGAGAAAGCTAAAATAATAGCTTTTTCAGCAAAGAATTCAACCCTTGAATCTTTATTTCTACCTTATAGTATAGGTGGCCAAAAATGAAAGAAAAATAGAAAAGTGTATTTTGTGCTCTCAACACTTAGCCAAATTATCACACTTCTCTCTACAAATGCCTTAATCATATTTTACAACTTAATTGGGCAACCTATTGCTCATTTATTTATTTTTCACTTAATGGACAACACTTGTCCTATTTAATTACATAACAGTCTCCATTATCTTGGTCAATGTTTGCCATTAGTGTCTTGTTTATTATTGTTTATAATAAACTAAATGAAAATAAAATAAAATGAGAAATCATTTTAGATGAACTTGGCCTAAATTTAGGCCAAATGAGAAACACTTTCTTATTAGTAAGAAACATGTTAAGGCCTACCATTTACAAGTGCTACTAATTTATTTTTATTATATCATTTAATCAATATTAAACAAATAATTTAATCATATTAAATCATAGTAGAAACACATGCAAATTTAAATAAAATATGAATTGTTTGACTTCAATTTAAATAATAATATCATATATTATTATTTTATTCAATAAACATTTTAAAGAATAAAATAATGATATTATTTGTCCAACAAATAAGGTCATTTTGATAATTTTTAAGTCAAACAATAATTGACCCACAATATGCTATGTGTCAACATCCCATTGGTAAAAAATAATAGTTAATTAATTGATGTACTTAGCTCTTAAATTTTGACACGTGCACAACCAGAGGCAGACCAAAGTAAACGTTCGATCAACTAAAATTTTTTGGATCAAATTATTCAATCCGATACGCTGCCCCAGTGCAAAACGAGTATACTTCATATTATAGGACTCTCTAGGTTTACTCTCAATTTGTCAAACAGAACTATTCTGTGAGTCCGCAATTGATACCCCACATACATATCACGAATATTACAAATCAATGCAGTAAACCATATAAGAGGTCATAGCGCATACGTATAATCCTTCCACCAATCATAACCTTAAAGAGCAGGGATATAGATCACTACTGTCAAATCCCTATGTGCTGATCCATTAACTTATCTCCAAACATGTATCCTGATGAACAATATATGCAAACACTTTTGCACTATTGTTTAACCCTGTGGGAAACCATTTTCCTAGGCTTGTTGCTTATGGGCATAAGACATTCTAAGATACAATCTCTGAGCATCTTAATATATAACTCATCCATGTAAGTTGATGGATTCTATATCTGTACACACTGGATTCCATAAGCATCAGACCATACTCAGTGACACCCATCAGTCACAACATGAAAGGTCTGTGACATGCGTAGAACTAAAGTATGATGGATCACTTACAAGCCCACCGTGGTACTCAAGTCAAAGGATCATGTATACTATTCAACTCGAGAGAACCTTCCATTGATGGCTTCATAGGGTTCTCGTTGAGTCTATTCAGTATTCAGTTATTACTGAACACTTGTATGCTATACGAATTTCCAGTAAGCCCATGGTCAGCTAAGAACAACTATCTAGACCATCTAGGTATAGTATACACTAGTCTATAAAATAGGATTCCTCCGATAGACTTAAATCGGTGAATTAAGACTAGGAACATATAATTTAAGAATAAGCTTACATAATAACATTTTTTTAGCACCTATTGTAACTCTTGCAATTATGTTATTATTAGTGTACTCCCAGGTCTTTGTACCGTTACAAACAAAGTTCTAACTTTTAGACTTCACTAATTATTATAACATGCTACCTCTTTAATATTTATAGTTTTTTAGTGTACTAACTCTTAGCATTGATCTAAACTTTTTAAGATAAAATCTGTACTCCTTCAGATCATAAAGTATGCCTTTTACAAGAAAGACTCACAAAGAAAAACTATTTCTTGCAATCTAGGGATCTTCTATCACTAAGTATGTTTAATCACAAAACTTTCTTGGGTGATCACAAATATGTGTTTACAAGCCAATAGAGAGCCTTTATATGAGCTTTAGGATGTCCTACGTTTACCCTAAATATGTGAGAGTCGTATTAGGGAGTTCTGAAGCAAGTGGGAGACTAAATAGGTAAGTCTCAAAATGGGAAACAATTTCGGCACCCAGTGCCGCGACGCTGGTACGCCCGCCTGGGTGCTGATCACCTGGCACCGCCGGGCTCAGGTTCTATTTTGGGCACCGCGACGCCTACTCCTAATCGCCGCGGTGTCCATGCCTGGCACCGTCTTCTTTGTTTTTCACCTCCTTTTACGTTCGTTTTTAATCCTTGTGCACCCTATGCATTTGGGTTGCTCTCCAAATTATATCCCGATTATTTTCAATGAATATTCTTACAAATTCCTTCCTTGATTCAAAATCATTCACAAAAGTAACTCAATCTCTCATCTTCGCATCTTCGGTCACCTCACAAAGTAGTGACTCCGATTAAGTCCTTATACAGGATGAACTTAACCGAGGGTAGTGGCTTAGTCAACATGTCAGCAGGGTTTTTAGACGATGCTATCTTTGTTACTGACTTCACCACTTTGGACAATCTCTTGAATATAATAGAGCCGCACATTAATGTGTTTCGACCTCTCGTGGAACACTTGATGCTTGCTTAGGTGTATGGCATTCCGACTGTCACAATATATACCGATGTTCACATCTTTACTAGTCAATACCTCATCGCATATGTCTTTTAACCACACGGCCTCCTTAATAGCTTCCCAACAACTATGTACTCTGCCTCTGTGATAGGTAGTGCAACCATATGTTGTAAAACTGATCTCCAACATACACTACATTTAAACACTGTGAATACATAGCCCGTCAATGATCTTCTCTTGTCTAGATCATTTGCATAATCTGAGTCTACATACCCTCTTACTATTTCACTATTGTCTTCATCCCTCTTATACATCAACTCGTGATTTGACGTCTCTTTGAGATATCTCAGAACCCATTTTACTACAAGCTAGTGATTCTTACTTGGATTTGCCATATATCTACTCACCACACTCACGGCCTATTCTATGTTTAGTATTGTGCAAACCATTGCATACATGATGCTCCCCATAGCGCTTGCATACAGTACTTTACTCATCTACAGTTTCTCTTCTTTGGATGTCGGCGATTATGTTGCTGAAAGTCTGAAATGCATGGCCAAAGGAGTAGAGACAGCCTTTCCATTAGACATACCAAACTTCTATATAATTTTAAGTATATATCGCTGTTGGGATAAGATATCAACTCTTCATACCCTCACAATATCCATACCCAATATTCTCTTTGCTACTCTCAAATTCTTCATCTTAAACTCTTCACTCAACTGCTTTTTGAGCTTCTGTATTTCTTCTATGTTCTTACATGCGATCAACATATCATCAACGTAGTGAAGTAAATACATCATCCCACAACTTATGTTCTTGAAGAACACGTATCCATCATACTTGCTCATACTAAAGTTACAGGCCATCATAAACTCATCAAATCTCCTATACCACTGTCTAGGTGATTGCTTTAACCCATATAACGACCTCTTTAGCAAACAAGCATGATCTTCTTTTCCAGGCTCTTCGAATCCTTGTGGTGTGCCATGTATATTATCTTTTCAAGCTCTCTATACAGAAAATATGTCTTTACATCCATATGCTCTAAATGTAGATTAAGATTTGCACACTTGGCTAACAAAATCTTAATGGATGTATGCTTAATGACTGGAGAGGAAATCTTATGAAAGTCAACTCTCTCTCTCTCTGAATAAAACCTTGTGCAACTAACCTAACCTTGAATCTTGTAGACTTTATCCTCAATATCTCATAATTTACCTTATACACATATTTGCACCCAACTAGTTTCTTTTGAGGTCTCTCCACCAACTTTCAGGTATTGTTCTTCTTAAAAAAATTAATCTCTTCTTCCATGGCCTGCTGTCATTCTTTCTTGTTTTCACTCTTTATAACCTCACCATATTTCCTAGGCTCATCATACTCAATAGTGTAAGTAGAATTAAAAGCATGAGCAACTAGATCTACTTGCGCATACCTGACTGGTGGGTTAATCGTTCTCCTTAGCCCATCTCTGACTAACTGGTACTCTTTAAGTTTCATCTCAAGAGTCCTAGTCTTTCTTTGGGTAGACATGGAGGAACTCGCCAGTGTTCTTAGTTCATCTTCAAGGATCTTCTCGTTGAAGTGCTGATCTGGAGGCATATCAGATCTACTATCAGTCTCCACTTCAACTTCTATTGACTCGGGTACTAAGTCTTCCTTGGGCACAGGTTCTTCTTTCTCATCTTCTTAGGAGGTTTTCAGAATCGTTGTCTCATCGAACGTCACGTCACGACTTATGATATTCCTTGGTGGTGTCAAGTCTTTACACCACACATTGTATCTTTTCACTTCTTCGGGATATTCTATGAATACGCATTTGATAGCTCTAGGTTCTAACTTCCCCTCCTTAATATGTACAGAGGCAGGGCAACTAAATATTTTGAGGTTGTCATACTTAGGAGTATTGCCAAACCATTTCTCTTATGGTGTCTTGAAGTTAATTGCTAATGAGGGACTTCTATTAATCAGATAAGCTGTAGTCACTATAAATTCTCTCCAAAATACTTTAAAAATCTTTGATTGGTAAGCATGCATTTAACCCTTTCAAGTAGGATCCTATTCATCCTCGCAATCCCACACTTGGCACAAAACCCATTAAGCTCTTCATTAAAAAATTTGAGGCCGTTGTCAGTTTTCAACTTCTTCACCCTTTTGTCAGTCTAATTCTCAACAAGAGCCTTCCAAGTCTTGAACACATCAAATGCTTGATCTTTTCTCTTCAACACATAGACCCACATCTTTCTTAAATAGTCATCAATCAAGCTGAGAAAATACCTAGCACTACCACGAGTAGTTGTCTGAGGTGGTCCCCAAAGATTCGAGTGTATGTAGTCAAGAGTCCCTTTATTTTTGTGCTCGCCGGTACTAAACTTCACCCTATGTGTTTTCTCAAGCACACAATGCTCACAAAATTTCAAGGGCTAAAACTTATCTTCACCAAATGCCTTTTGACTAAATAACTCTTTTAGATTTCTCTCGCCTAGGTGTGCCAATCTAAGATGCCATAACTTAGTTTGCATACTCTCATCATCTACAGAGAATAATGCAGAACCACTCACAACTTCACCCTTACGCACATAAATGCCTTTATGCATTTCTCCTCTCAATACCACCATAGAACCCTTCAACGCTCGTAAAATGCCTTTGGTGATCCTAATGGAACACCTATTCTAATCTAATGTTCCTAGTGAGATCAAGTTCCTCTTGAAGTCAGGAATATACCTAATATCTGTCAACTCTCTCACTCGCCCATCATACAGTCTAAGTTTAATACTACTAATTTCTATTATCTGACATGCAAAGTTATTACCCATTAACACCTTACCACTATTAATAGGCTGAAAATTTACAAACCAAGATATGTGCGGGCATATATGAAAAGTGCAACTAGAATCAAGAACCCATTGTTTAGTGTTCTTACCATCAGTAGCGACGAATGTCTCTGCACTGTCATAGCTATCATCATAGGAAAACGCAACATCCGCTTTCTTCTTGTCTTGTGTTCTCTTATCAGGACAGTCCTTTATGAAGTGCCCATCTTTCTTGCAGCAATAACACTTCTTAGGAGTCTTAGACTTTGATCTTGAGCCCTTTTTCCTTCCATCTCTATATGGGGCATTCCTCTTACAAATAAACTTTATGCATTGCCCTCGATCTGCTTCCCTAATAACTTTAAGTTTAATGATGATTTCACATCGCTTATCATTAAACTTTCTCTGCCATAGAGTAGTGTATCAACAAAGCTCTTATAACTTTTGGAGAGTGAACTCAGCAGGATAATTGCTCTATCTTTATCTTCTATCTTAATATTGATAGACTCAAGATCAAGGATGATCTTATTGAAGGCGTCTATATGATCTTTTATCGGCATCCCTTCTGACATGGACAGCTGATACAGCTTCTTCTTTATATATAATTTTTTGGCCAACGATTTTCGCATATAAAACGAGTCAAGCTTCTTCCAAAGACAAATCGCCGTCGTCTCACTTGCTACTTCCTTTAGTACTTCATCACTCAATGATAGAACGATTGTGCTATGAGCTCTTTCTTAAATGTCTCTTCTTTTTGCTTCAGCTTTAGATGACTCTGGCATCTTCTCTTCATCAGTAGATGGAGCTGCAGTCTCTTTTAATGCCAAACCTAGCCTTTGGCTCACCAACAACGCCTTTACCTTCATCTTTCACAGATTGAAGTCATTCGTACCATTAAATTTCTCTACCTCATACTTAGATGTAGCCATGTCTTTTTAGAACTAAGCTCTGATAACAGTTTATTGCCGTGGAAGCACACAAACAAATAATATCACCCAAGCAGATAATGCAGAAAAAGTAATTAAAGAATTTAAAGAGAGAAAGGTAGAAGAAGAACACACAGAAATGTACATGGTTCGGCAACTTGCCTATGTTCACGGTGGATCAAGATCACTCACCTTTTATTATTGAATCACAAGGCACTCATAAAGTATGTCTTTTACAAGAAAGACTCACAAAGAAAAACTCTCTCTTGCAATTTAGAAATTTTCTTTCACTAAGTATGTTTAATCATAAAGATTTCTTGGATTATCACAAATATGTGTTTACAAGCCAATAGAGAGTCTTTATATGGGTTTTAGGACGTCCTAAGTTTACCAGAAACGTGTGGGAATCATATTAGGGAATTCTGAAACAAATGAGAGCGAAATAGGTAAGTCTCAAAATAGGAAACAAGTATTCTTTTACAAGAAAAACTCACAAAAAAAAAACTCTTCCCGCACCTAACACTGCGGCGCTCAATGCCCATCGCTGCGGCACTGGTGCGCCTGCCTGGACGTCGCAGCACTTAGGTTCTGTTTTGAAAACCGCAACACCCACTCTTAGTTGCTACAATGTCCACGCCTTTTCGTCTTTCACCTTATTTCGCATCCATCTTCAATCTTTACACACTTTACATCCTAATTTATTCTCCAATTTATATCACAATAATTTTCTATTAATATTCTCGCATCCCCTATCATTAGACTACATTGTCAATCATTTAATTAAATATTTGAAGATATCAATAGTTGAACCTGTTCTGCGCCCAATTCTAAAAAATTTTTTTTTTGCAGAAAAGCTCTACCCTCGGACAAAACAGAAAATTACAATGCTTAAAAATTAGACTACAGGGAATGAAATCGATGCACTATACTCAAGCGAATTTTCAACCAGAAGAATAGTGTTGTAAGCACAAACATAATGGTCAGCAACAAAAGTTTGGGTCAAAAGAATCATCAATCACTGTATTCCTATATTTGACAATTATGGTATCAAACTTTTCTATTGCAATTCTGGCTAATTACGGCGAAAAGAAAATTTGTGGTCCAACGATGGTTTTGATAGCTGCTAGAGCACAGCATAAACCTGGACAACACATCCCCACTTGACTTACTTTTGCATGCACTCTTTGTGCATTATTAAGCTTGTTAGCTAGATTCCCATCCACACTGCAGTTCACCAGCCTTAGGTTGAAGATTAAGAGAGATTTATACTTTAAGATCCTATGATATTCATCAAACAGGTCTACCCATCTTTAGAATGCACTGTACTGTGCAACAGATGTTTAGCTAGTCATATTCATTGCTGCTCTCCCATCTCCATGACTCCATCTTTTAGCGTCAGATTATGAGACGTCATATACTGATTCTTGAGTAACTTTTAATTGCATAATGCCAACTCATGTTCATTTCTTCTTTACATTTAATAAAATTAAGTCACTTTACCAAAATTTAGTCACTAATACATCGATTTCAATAAAAATGAGCTAAGCTAGATCATAAGTCGTAACAAGCTTCAAGATTATAATTTAATACATCCAAGTAATCAAATATTGTCCTAAAAGAAGAAAAAACAAAAAATTTGCCCATTTAACCAGGTAATCAAATATTAAACCAACCACGTCTTTCAGCAAATGCCCTTGATATTCTAAAGGATTATTTCACATCATATTCATATCATCAATTAGATCACATACTCATGAAACTACAATAACCCAAGATATAAAAAGCAAAAGAGTAATGGTTTATTTCCGAATTCCCCCGTTGAGATCATAATCATATTAGAGGGTTATGGTTTCTATTAATTTAATAATCTCAAGGTGAATTGATATTTTGTATAAAAAAATTAGAGAGAATTTAAATTTTTAGAGAGAGATTTCTTAATAAATAAATTGTGTCTTTCATTTGACTCTAATGGACTCTTTTTATAATAAAGGAAGGGCTCATAAATGAGAAAATTATAATGATACTCTTAATAGGCTTTTTATGCCGAGCATGGGGGCTCAGCCAAGTTGGCTGAGCCCCCCAAGGTCTCATATCCCCACCTGGGTTCGACCCCCCCTCCCCCCCAGGTGGTGCGGAAATGTTGAAAATTATTGTAATCCCCCCATTCAAAAAAAAAAAAAAAAATAGGCTTTTTATGCCCTTAATGGATTTATAACTCTTATACTTATCCTCTATTTTTAAATAATTTATTTCACAAAAATTATAAACTAAGTTTAATACAGTGAATTAAGAATTTTTAATATTATATGAAAAATATTAAAAAAAATAGGTAAACTTTTACATTCAATTTCTAAAGAAATTTTATTATGGACGCTTGACCAATTTCTTAAAAAGTTTGGCTTCAAATAATTTGTTCAATGGTTGGATCTTGATCTACTTTGAGTTTAGCTCTTTATCTCGGCCCAGTCTTTTTTGTAGCTTGATTATTTTTTTGCTGCAGATTCACCTCATGGCTTTGGACTTTGTGGCCCGCAAGCAATTTCTTTTATTTTTTCCTTTTATTGGCCCATGATCTATCTTGTCCATCAACCCAGGTCTTTTGTGCTCCTAAAACGCGTAACTAAAAATACTTGTTAAAAGAACACTTATAACAAAGGGTGCTTCAGGGATTTCAAAGGGAAAGCCAAAAGGTTTTCCAAGAGACAAATACAAATACCCTTTTAGAAAATAAACTTTGAAACTTCTTTATTCTTTTCTTCTTTTTTTTCTTTGTTCATTATGCCATAGAAGCTTCTTCGTGCTTTCAACCCACATTCTTGCAATCCGACCCGTTTTACTTTAACAGCCATAACCAATTTTTACAGCTATTTTCTTGCTTGTCTCTTCGTCCTCTATCCACGCTGACCATTCTGCTTCCTTGCATTCTTTTAACCAGCGAACGATGGCCTATCGAGACGGTGGTGGAAAGACGGTGAAGGTATAAGCCTCTTTTTGGTATTTTTACGACGTATTTTCGGCGAATGGCGGTGGCGTCTCTTTTCGAATGAGCAACGGCTCATGGACGGCTCACTTATCTTTTAAGGTGACTGTCTCCAAATCTATGAGCTTTCCTTTTAATTTTATATTGTTAATATTTATTTTGTTTTGGGAGCGCAATTTGTGTGATAAGGTGGTATATTTTTTATTTTTGACGGTGGCAATCGACTGTGGTGACAGTGTAGTGTTATTGAGTATTCTTATCTTTAATTCTTCATTTATTAAATATATAATATTATTTATGTTTTTAAATTATGTAAAATAATATTTTATTTTATTAATAAAAATTTATTTATACATATAATTAAACATATATTAATAAATTCATATTTATAAAATATATAATTTATGTATTAAATATATAATGTTCAAACAGAGAGTATAAATTACAAGTTTTTTATAAATTATATCTAATTTATAATTATTAATGAAAAAGACATTTCATTATATAAGATTATAATTTTTATATTTTTTATAGTGAATGATTTATTTTGATTATTGAAGTCTTTAAAAAAATTAGTGTACATGTTATATTGAACGGGACTATTGTAAATTTCAATCTGGTTAACTAAATGTCGTAGATCTTAATTCAAAAAAGTTTTAATAAGGTTGATTGATCTTAATCTTAAGTAGGTAATGAGCTTACATTCATGCGTTGTATCTTTTGAGTTATCACGGAGTGAGATCAATATAAATAGTCAAAACCTTGATAGTTTAAATATATAATTTCATAGGTCGTAGGAATATATATTTATAAGATGGAATCTAATAATTAATGTCCACATAAGATATTTGTAGTACTTGATTATTAAAATTTGTGATTACAGTTTATTTAATAAATTATTTATTAAATAATAATATTTATTTATAAATTTATTTAAAAATATAGATATATTAAAAGTGATCATTAGAGCATTCAGTGATTTAGGTGCAAATAAGTAATTAAAAAGGTAAGACATTTTTTTTATAACTTAACTTTAATTATAGACATCAATTAGAGGGTCAGCTAAGTGGTTATTATTAGTCTAAAAACAAAGTCTAATTTAATTAAAATGAGTTTTAGTTAAATGAACTTTTACTTTATAACATGAGTTATTAAAGTACAGCCTTTGACTTTTAGTAGAATAGTTTGAGGTTAACTTAGAAGAATTGGTGTATTATGAAATAATAAGGATTAAACATTTTAAGTTGGAGTTAGGAAGCCCATGAGTTTTGCAGTCCCTCTACTAGCTCAAATTTTAATTAAATTCTAATTTCTTAATCATAGTTTAATTTTAAATACCTAAGGGAGATTCCTATAAATATGAGAGGTATGGAGTAGTAAATTGTATATCAACCATAACCAGAAAAAATCTTTTTACGTGGAAAAATAATTTAATAATTACCATTCTATCAGATTTTAGTATTAGTATTTTTAGAGATTAAGAAAGATTCACGTGCTCACACGCGTTGAGTTTGAAGATTGAGGATAATAGAAAAGATTGCAGTCAGTCAAATTAAGATTTGCCATAGCGAGAAATTGAGATAATCTTCTGTTCTTATACATTTAATTATAAATAAGATGATCTAATTTCCGTTGTGTTTATTTTATTAAATAGAAATTTTTTCTTTTACTACCAACAACTGTTATCAGAGCCACCTGATTTCATATTATATGTATAAATTATTTTTATGTGTGGTAGTAATTGTTTATTATAGCACAAATTGTATATTTAATCAATATTTATTATTTTTATTAATTATGTGGTGAATAGTTGTGCATATAATGATTCATGGTTATGTTAATTCTGGGTGATTTTTTAAATTTTTTTATAAGCTAATTAAATGGCTTCGGGTTTTAATTTGCAATCTAAAGAATAAATATTTTTATTATTATTTTGGTTGTAATAATAAAAAAAAAGAAAAAAAAAGAGAAGAAAACGTAAGAAAAAAAAAGAAAGAGAAAGAGTGGGTGGTGGCCGTGTAAAGATGATGGAATTAGGGTTTCATTTGTGAAATATCACATAGGCCCTTCGTCATAAAAAATATTATTTTTGGTCAAGATGTTTGCATTTTGCACAAACAGACCTTTAAAAGTTTGTCAAACGAAAATTTTATTTTTATTCAGCCCCCTCCAGAACTTGAGTAATCATAGTTTGGTTATAGAACTTTAAGATATTTGTTAATAGGTCCCTAAATTTATTTTTGAACTAATTTTGGGTATTTGTAAATTAAAAGTTAACCCAAACTTCTTTTAATTTTGGTCTAAATTTTATAAAATTTTATTTGGGTTATTTTATTAAAATTATTGGGTTTAAAAATATTTTTATTTAAATTTTGTTTAAGAAGGTTCAAAGAATTTTTAAGCTTAAAATATGCTCAATTTATTTTTAAAATAAGTGGAATAAAGAAAATTAAGAAGCCCAAAATTCAAGCCCATAAACAGAGACAAGTAAGAGAAGGTAACATTATGGTAGAGTCTAAGTTGACTTCAAAGAAGATTTTGAAGAATTTAAGTTTAGTTTTAAATGTTTTTCTTTCTAGGAAAAGACATGGATTATGAATTATTTATTTATTTAGTTAATTAATTGGATGAATAACATGTTATATAAATTCAGAGTGTCGCATTCACATGTCCATGCATAAAATATATTATTTTGTATGACATTATTGTTCTAATGAGATTAAGATAAAATTATTGTCATATTTTTTAATATTATATTAATTTATTTTTTAACGTAACCTTATTAATTATTTTATGAATATAAAATTAGATATTAATAAGTAGTATGTTATTTTATAAATTAATTAAAAACTCTAAGAATTAAAATATTCAGTAAGAAAGGACTTTAGGCATAAAGCATATGGCATTCATTATTGGTCCTATAGTAAGGTAGATTAATATTTATCTCAAATCTTGTGAGCTCTCTACGGAGGGTATAAATCAAAACTGGTTATTAGATAGGATTTTCTTAAAGAATAAGATCTAATATAGGACTTATGCGAAACTGACTACCCTACGGTGACTTTTTTAATTGAAAAATATAAAGGATTGAAATAATAGTTATGCCAGTTGACTACATTAGGGTTACCCTAGCAAAATGGTGTAGCAGAAAGGAGAAATAAAACTTTTCTTGAAATTATGAAGTCAATAATGAGTTATTCAACTTTACCTATCTTATTCTAGGGTTGTGCCTTAGAAACAGCCATGTATCTTCTTAATTTAATTCCATTTAAGTTAGTCCTTAAAACACCTCTGAAAGTGTGGATATGACATAAACCAGGTTTACGTCACATACATATATGAGATTGTCTAGCTCATGTGCTAAGAGGGAAAATCTTATATATGGTTATGCCAGTTGACTACATTAGGGTTACCCTAGCAAAATGGTGTAGCAGAAAGGAGAAATAAAACTTTTCTTGAAATTTTGAAGTTAATAATGAGTTATTCAACTTTACCTATCTTATTCTAGGGTTGTGCTTTAGAAACAACCATGTATCTTCTTAATTTAATTCCATTTAAGTTAGTCCTTAAAACACCTCTGAAAGTGTGTATATGACATAAACCAGGTTTACGTCACATACATATATGAGATTGTCTAGCTCATGTGCTAAGATGGAAAACAGACAAGTTGGAATCTAAGTCAGAAGTTTGTCTGTTTGTTGGCTATCTCAAAAGAACAAGATGAAGTCTTTTCTATAGTTCTTAATATCTTGTTCTTAATATAAGAAAGTATTAATTAGCACTAATGCAATCTTTCTTGAAGAAGGCTATATGAAAGACTTCAAGTCTAGGAGTAAGATAATTCTTGATATGTTATCTGGAAACTTTAATATTGTGCTTGATAGAGTCAATAAGTTAATTTCCTATCCAGATCATAATAACCAACCAGAGCCAGCTGTAGAACAATAATCACCAGTACTTTGTCATAGTGGAAGGATTATTAGACGTCCAACTAAGTACATGTTAATTGGAGAGTCCTTTCAGGCAATCTCTAATAAGTATGAACTAGATCCAACTAGTTACGATGAAGTAATGGTTGATAAAGATGCAAACCATTGGCATAAAACTATGAAATCATAAATGGATTCCATGTATTCCAATAAAGTCTGGGAACTTGTAGAGAAACCTGAAGGGATAAAACCTATAGGGTGTAAATAAATAGGTCTACAAGAGAAAGAGAGGGGTAGATGGGAATGTGGAAACCTTTAAAACCAGGCTTGTTGTTAAAGAGTACACTCAGAAAGAATGTATTAATATGAGGAGACCTTTTCGTCAATAGTCATGCTTAAGTCTATTAGAAATCTCTTATCTATTGTAATAAATCTTGATTATGAGATTTGACAAATGGATGTCAAGACTGCCTTTCTTAATGGCAATCTTGAAAAAAGTATTTATATGATACAACTAGATGATTTTATAGCTATAGACCAAAAGTATATGGTTTGTAAACTACAAAAATCTATTTATGGGCTTAAACAAGCATCTAGATTATGGAACCTTAAATTTGATTAGGTAATCAAATCATTTAGTTTTGATCAAAATTCTGATAAACTTTGTATTTACCAGAAGATAGGTGGGCAGTTGGTGGTTCTTCTAGTCTTGTATGTAGATGATATACTATTCATTGAAAGTAATGTAGAAACATTATCATCAGATAAAATATGGTTATCTAACTATTTTGATATGAATGATCTAGAAGACGTCAATAACATTTTTGAGATCAAAGTATTAAGGGATCTTAAGTTAAAAATATTAAACTTATCCCAAACTGAGTATATTAATAAAATTCTGATCAAATTTGTCATGCATAATTTCAAAAAGGATTGTTTTCCTTTAGATGTAGTTTGAATGATCAGTGGATATCAATCTAATCTAGGACTAGAACATTGGATTGCACTAAAGCATATATTCAAGTACCTTCGGAGAACGAAATTATATACTTGTATATTTTAGTGAGAATCGTATACCTATTAGATATACAGATACAAAATTCGAATAACATAGGATATCCGAATATTTTTTAGAATATGTGTTCACTTTAAATGGTGGACCTATAAGTTGAAGAAGTACAAAACAATCATGTATTGCAGACTCCACCATGAAAGCTGAATATATAGCTGCATTTGAAGCTGTAAAATAGGCTATATAACTCCAGAAGTTCCTTATAGAGCTTAAAGTGGTACCTAGTGCTTAGATGACTATTGTTCTTTATTAAGACAATAAGTAGGGCAGTAGCACAGTTTAAGGAACCAAATACGAGAAGAAAACATATTGAAAGGAAATAACGTTTGGTAAAGTTGTGTGCAAAGTTGTGAGGTCATAGTATCTAAGATTACGTAAATGGATATTCAGTGTCCATTCACCTAAGCCATTGCTAGCAAAGAGTTTTGAAACTCATATGAATAATATAAGGGTTCAATAGTTACTCGACATGTTTTAAGGCAAGTGGGAGATTGTTAAACATATAATATTATTTATGCCCTTAAAGCATGTGAAATAATATTTTATTTGATTAATAAAAGTTTATTCATACATATAATTGAGCATACATTGATGAGCCCATATTTATAAAGTATGTGATCTATGTATTGGACATATGATGCTAATACAAAGGGTATAAATCACAAGTTCTTTATAAATTAAATCTAGTTTACAACCATTAATGAAAAAGGCATTTCATTATGTAAGGTTATAGTTTTTCTGCTTCTTATAGTGGATGATTTACCTTGATCATCGAAGTAGAGACTTTGAGTAAAAAAATTAGTATATATGTTACATTGAACGAGACTACTGTGAATTTCAATTTGGTTAACTAAATATCGTAGATCTTAATTCACAAAAATTTTAATAAGCTTGATTGATTTTAATCCTGAGCAGGTAATGAACTTACATTCATGCGTTGTATCTTTTAAGTTATCATAGAGTGAGATCAATATAAATGGTCAAAACTTCGATAGCTTGGAGATATAATTTCACGGGTCGTAGGAGTATATATTTGCAAGATGGAATCTAATAATTAATGTCCATCTAAGATGTTTGCAGTACTTCATCATTAAAATTTGTGACTACAGTTTATTCAATAAATTATTTATTGAATAATAATATTTATTTGTAAATTTATTTACAAATATAGACATATTGAAAGTGATCATTAGAGCATTCAGTGACTTAGGGGCAAATAAATAATTAAAGAGACAAGACATTTTTTTTATAACCTAGCTTTAATTATGAACATCAATTAGAGGGTCAACTAAGTGGTCCAAAGACCAAGCCCAATTTAATTAAATGAGCTTTTACTTTATAACATGGGTTTCTAGAGTACAGCCACTGGCTTTTAATGGAATAGCTTGGGGTTAACTTAGAATAATTGGTGTATTATGAAATAATAAGGACTAGACCTTTTAAGTTGGAGTTAGGAAGCCCATGGGTCTTGTAGTCTCTCTATTAGCTCAAATCCTAATCAAACTTTAATTTTTTAATCCTAATCTAATTCTAAATGCTTAAGGGAGATTCCTATATATATGAGAGGTATGGAGTAGTAAATGGTACAACAACCATAATTAGAAAAATTCATTTTACGTATTCTTACGTGGAAAAAGAATTTAACTATTACCATTCTCTCAGATTTGGGTATTAGTATTTTTAGAGATTAAGAAAGATTCACGTACCCACACGCGTTGAGTTTGAAGATTGAGGATAGTAGAAAAGATTGCAGTCAGTCAATTCAAGATTTGCCATAACGAGGAAATGAGATAATCTTCTATCCCTATACATATAATTATGAACAAGACGATCTAACTTCCATTGCGTTTATTTTATTAAATAGAAATTTTTTTTTACTACAACATTAATTTCTTGAAGTGTTTTTGTCATTGAGTCAAAGAGACATTTGGTTTTCACTGTGTTCTTGGCATTTAATTTTGTATTGTTATTTTAAGAATTTCTTAGGATAATGCTTGATTGCTTATCTTTGAAAGAGTATATGTTTGCTGGTGCGAGTATGTACTTCATGGTGTATACGCTAGTATTTGCGTTGGTTTAGTTTTGCATGCTTGTTTGGTTAGCTTTAATTATAGAGGATTGCGTGCTCGGATTCATGACGAGATGCTGCCTGGGCAAACTACTTTAGTTTCTGTTTTGAGTTATTTTGAACTATTTTGGGTTTTGTATTTTTGGATATTTTTCGAACACTTTTATTGGATATTTGAATGCTATATATATTAGACATACGGAAGTCTTTGTTTGGATGTTTCTTTTGACTTTATTTCTATCTTCTTGTAAGAAGTAGTATGAGGTTTTGGTCTTCTTTTTTGCCTGCTTACGAGAAGTAGCATGAGATAGTTTTGGGTTTACTTGTTTATTTTGTGTTTGTTTTTACTTGCGAGAAGTGTTATAAGGCAATTTTGGCTTTTGTTTTAATAGTGTACCCATGGCGAGTAGCAGTGGGAACAGTAAGAAGTATGCCATGCTCGATGGGCGTTCATAAGCGTTCTCCTGATTCATCTATAGGTTTGTACTAAGGGCGGGGGTTTTCGCGATAGTGAGATCTATTATACAAGGAATAGCTGTCTGCCATCGCATTCCCACTTAATCCCGCTATTCACTGCTTTTTATATATTCACCAACTTCCCTTCACCACAGTAAATCCAAATTTCTTTAGAAATTGGTCTGTTTGTTTGGCCTTGTCTTTTACACATCCTGACATGGCTCCTTCTCTTCGGGAGATAGTTAGATTGTATGGATTGAAAGGGACGGGCTATAGTACTTTTTGTTTGGTTCCACGTATTCAGGGTCTGAATATCATTGCTAACATTCCTAGCTTTAGAACTAACTAGAAAGATAAGCCAGTTATTATTGGTGGCAAGTGGTGCTGCAAGGAAATGCGACAATTACATATTCCACAGCGTTATGAGAATCATACAGGTAATTTTTATTTTCCTTTCTTATCATTGTTTTATTCATTTGTATACTATGCTCTTTTTCTCTTTATCTTTCATTTGTACTGAATCTATGTTGTTTTAATTTTCAGTGAATTCCAGCTACTATCCTATCTCGGGTGACGACACTCTTTCATTGTTGAAAGAGAAGTACAAGTTCTTTTTAGTTTATTAGGAGAAGTTGGTCATGCGAGAAAATCTGATTAGAATTTCTAAGGAGAGACCCTGTTGGAATAGGGTCCCTCAGTGGTATATTCCTTATCCCACTATTACTACTGAATCACTTGCCGTTAGGTATTAGTTTAATGTTTATTCTTTTTGTAATAATTTTGATATCTTTTTATTTAGAATCTTGTCTTAAAGCCTTTTTTGTTTACTCCCAAGGCTGTCTCTTTTAGATTTTATTTCTCTATTTATGGTGTTTTGTCAGATCTTCTTCTATTGTTGACCTTTTTGAGGGCTTAGACCCTAATTCGGAGAAAGAAGAGGATGATAGTTTAAAAAATGAGGGCACTGTCTCAACTTCTTTTAGGCATCTTCCTTTCACAAGGAAGAAATTTACTCCAAAGGTGAATCCCTTTTGCTAAGAGTCGAGAAGCTAGGCTCTCCAAGAAGGCACAGCTTGAGGTTGCTGATAAAGGAATTGGTGCAAGTTCTATGCCATAGATGACCCCGTCTTCGGATGAAACTATTGTGGCTTCTTGTGTAGATATGGCTGACGCTGGTGTTGTAGCATCTGATACAGTGACCTTATTAGGTACTTTATTATTATTTTTTCTTTATTTATTTTATGTGACTTCTTTCTTGCTATTTACTAATATATATTTTTATTTTGTTTTGTTTAGGCAAAACCTCTGAAAATGTTTCTTTAAAGAGGAAATCCTTTGACACTTCTCTAGTTTCTTTTGATGTTTCTAAAAAGAAATTGGATCATACTTTCTTTTGTTCGCCTGACTCTTTCATAAAGGCAAAGTTACAAAACAAATTTGACGTTAAAGGTTTGCTTCAAGTTCTGTCTAGAAAGTTCATATGTGTGCATTTTTTTTTATTTGTAAGTTTAGATGCAGGCTCTCGGGATGAGCCTGTACAGTCTGGTGTGTAGAGTGAACCTGTTGTTGCAGCGAGTACTAACTCATCTACGGGTACTGCAACTCATGCAAGTACTGCTCCTGTTGTAAGTACTAATGTTCCTGCTGCTAGATCTGCTATTCCTACGAGTATTGCCCCCTCAGCGAGTGCTGACGATGTAAGCTTGCAAGTTAATTCCAACTCTTTTGAATATGATTCTCCGTTTCATACTTTATTGAACAATTTTTTGTTGGGGAAGAGAGGGAATCCTTCGTTTATTAAGAAGGATTCGACTTCCATTAAAGCCAGTGACTCAATTTTCTTTAATGGTCATAATAGTTTGGCAGTGGCTTTTTCATTTCGTACTCTAGCTAGTGAGACGAAGCTGTCAATTTTTTCTTATTATGATTTGCTATCTCATGCAACCATTCAATTGATGTAAGTAATTTTAATTTGGTCAATTTTTTTCTTTATCTTGGTTTACTTTGTTCCATTTTGTATCATCTTGTGTTTGATACTAACAAGTACTCTATTTTTCTTTTCTTTTCTTCTTCCCTCCCAACATTTTTTTAAAAGACGTTGCCTCTCTAAGAGCTGTTATTGACGCAAAATCTTGCTGGGGCTGAAGGTTCTTCTAAAGAGTCCACTAATTCTCTTAATCAAAAATTCGAAGACTAGAATCATGATTAGCTGTTTTCAAACTCGCGACTACTTAGAAGGATTCTTTGCTGAAGGAGAAAGAGGATCTCATCAACAAATTAAGCAGTGATTTGTCTGCTTGTAGATGCAAGTTATCCAATATGTCGGTGAAAGCTGATCTATTGGCTAAGGAGAAACAGCTGGTGGATGACGTGGCTTTTAGACAACTTGCAGATCT
Organism: Ailanthus altissimus; assembly: GCA_946807835.1. Classification (NCBI taxonomy): domain Eukaryota; kingdom Viridiplantae; phylum Streptophyta; class Magnoliopsida; order Sapindales; family Simaroubaceae; genus Ailanthus; species Ailanthus altissimus. The sequence goes on along the minus strand of OX327697.1, from coordinate 14,230,792 downwards.
TAGGACTAAAGATGATGAGCTTGCTAATAGTCGTTCAGAGCTTGCTAATAGTCGTTCAGAGCTTGCAAAATCGTGACAAAGTTATGGGAAATTACTTACTAGAAAGAAAGCCCAAGTTCTGCGACTTAAGGACAGCCACTTGAGGAAAGTCGATTGCTATCAGCATTTTGCTTTTGCGTCTTTTACTAAGGGGTATGAGAAAAGGTAGGATACCCGCAATTAAAGTGCAGATGCACAAGGCCAACTTCACTATCGGACCAGGTTATTCCTTGATGATAGCGATCATGCTAGTAACACGATTAATATTTCTTATTTAGAGTCTGATGATGGTGATAATTCACCAGTTCATGATGCTGTTGCTACTGGGGCTTCTACTCACGATTAATATTTGGATTTATGTTTTATTCTGTATTCATTTTGTTATATTTTGTTTACTATATTTTTGTAGCATGTATTTTACTTTATCTTTTGTTTTCCTTTCAGGATTCTATAAAACAAGAAGGCTCTGCTCCTGATAAGACACCTGCTGCAACTTCTTCGCCTAAGGATACCTGATTCCCTTGTTCCTTTTATATACATTATATATTCCGACCTATATTTGGTCATTGATACTTTCTATATGGATGTTTTAGTTGATGTGGTTACTTGGATACTTTTCACCTCTTTATTTCTAGTGTTTTGTTTTGATAGTTGCTTTGGATGATAAGGAGGCCATTACTTTTGATGATTACATTATGGGCCTGCTGTTTAGGCATGCCTTTGGATGTTGACAATATTACTTTTTAAGTTTACTTTGGGAGTGTATAGACCTGTTTTAGGTTTATTTTGGGATGTAGATATCTGTTTTCAGGCATACTTTTGAGGAAACATGTATACTTTTGATTGTATATACATCATACTATACTTTATCCTTTTGATGTACATTTGTTTATTGTTTTCACTAGAATGTCTGATGTTCAAATCTTTCATAACTTGTTTGATCGATGGTAATTTTTATCTTAAGTGAACTAGTCATAAATAATATGACTTTACGTTTTGTGAAATTGCCATTGATATTTGACACAATTTGTGTTCTTCATAAATGGCTTGTTTATGCATTTGAAGTAAATAGTATTGGCTATAATTTTTTCTTTTCTTTCTTGATTTGCATAAAAGTTTGTTAATACTTTGAAGCCTTTTTTTTCTTTCTTATTTTTCTTAGTTGCGTTGCCTTTTTATATAGGCAACTTCATTTTAGTCATTCTTTTATTTGTGCGACTTACTTAGTTGATTCTTGTTTCATTTGATTGTGTCACATATCAAATCAATTTTGTTTTTACTTATGCAACTTGTTAGTTGTTCTTATAATGACGTGATTTAGTCATAAGGATACGATGTTTCAACCATCCTTTGATTTACGAGATGAAACTTGATTAGTCATTTTTTTTATTTGTAAATGATGCAACATTTGTAGTCACCTTTGGTTTATGCGACTTTTGTTTTTCAAGTATGAATGATGTTATATATACTAGTCATATTTTTGACTAGTGCGACTTATTTAGTCATTTTTTTTATTAAGTGGTGTGATATATGTTTTGTCGTCTTTTAATTTGTGATTTATTTAGTCAACTTTTATCTTTGAACATGCAACATGAGTAGTTGGTTTTAAATGTGTGACATATGTTTGTCGACTTTAAATGTGCAACATATGTTTATCTAACTTTAAATGCACGATATGATTATTCGGCTTTAAATGTGCGACATATGTTTATCAGCTTTGAATGTGCGATTTGATTAGTTGGCTTTAAATGTGCGATATATGTTTGTCAGCTTTTTGATTTGTGTGACTTGTTTAGTTAGCTTTAGTACGACGTATATTCATCAGGTTTTTTATATATGCGTGTTCTAACATCTCATATGCCCTTCTAACTCCATATTAGATTTTTCTTGTTGGACAACTTTGTCACATATTTTTTCATGAATAAAAATATATACTTCTTTTATAAGAAAAATAGGGATAAAAAGCTTTGTAACAGCTTTGAGATAGAAAAGAGATCATGCTCTTGCTTTTACATGCAAATACTTAACTCTTCATTTCTACATGTAATCTCTTAAGATGAATAGCATTCTACGACTTAAGTACTTCTTTTTCTTCAATGCTCACTAGTCTATAAGCACTTTTTCCAACTACTACCTTGATTTGATAAGGCTTTTCCTAATTTGGGGAAAATTTGCCTAACATTTAGCTCTCGTATTTTTCATCACTTTTCTTATGACCCAGTCGCCTTGGTTGAATTGCCTTAGTTTCACAAACTTTTGCCTTTGCTTCTTTAATTGCTGTTGGTATGCTGCCATTTTGATAGCTGTAATTTCTCGAATTTCATAAGTTAAGTCGTTATTCGTAACTAACTGCTGTTTATTGATAGTCTAGTTCTTGGCAATTTTTGATCTCAATGTAGATAGTCTTATTTCTGCTGGAATTACTGCTTCATGATGCGATATTTTTATATTTTAAAATTAAACGCAAATATACGCGTAACAAGTAATAAATGAAATTTTAAGTTGGATTTTGAACCTAGAGGAATAATTTTTATTTTCTACCAAGTATTAAAATTATATCTTTTATGTAATTATTTAGAAAAATCAAATCTTAATTTTGCAATAAGTTTAAGTAAAATAAAAGTGCAAAAAATAAATGACACAACTTAAACAAAATAAAAAGATAGCAATATAGAGAAAAGTCTAGGATTAATTACTATCTTTCAATTATTTTCTAAGATTAATCCTTTAATATTATATCCTTCAATTCTTATTATTGGTCAAGATTAATGTATTCACAAGGCTCTCATAAGGTTAGACAAGTATATCCTAATTTACCAAATACTTATATTCTTATGGTACTTGTAATAAATTAAGATTCATTAATAACAAAATTTATTGACCATACATGCCAATCAAATATATTCATATCCTAATTCGAAACTTGTATATGCAACATTGAATGTCACTCTACAATCATGCATCAAATTATTTAGGTCTAAATACAGTGGTGCTTTTTTCGAGTTTATCAAAGTATTACCAAATCAATCATAATCTTGAAAAGATATAATGAAGTATTAAGAACAAATAATTTGAATAATAAAGAGTTGAGTTCAAATAAATATTAAAAAGATCCAACAATTAAACACCCATATTCAGTTCAAGTAATAACCTTAGAAAATAAATTAGCTCATGATAACAAGAGAATTATGACTGAAAAATAAAATAAATATAATACAACCAAAAGCAAACTAATATAGATGTCAATTTGCAATTGGCTGATACGCTAAAAATTGGTCAATAATCTCTTGGTTCCTTGAATTCCCCTTGATTCTCTCTCTAAAATTGCTCTTTTTCTGTGCATTATGACTTTAAGAGTCATAAGTTGTGTGTTTTTTAGGTTTAAAATAAGAGGCATTTATATAGGAATTGATTAGAGTATTGAAGTTGTATTTCTTTTTTACTGTAGCATAATCACTGTTCATGGTACTGTAGTCTTGATATTGTAGCAATATGATGTTTTGCCTTATTTTCTTTAGATGTGCATCCCTAATTGCTTCATTAACTCCAAACCTACAAAATAACAATAAAACATATAAAAAGTCTAATATTCTTATTAAAATGATCAATTAATCAAGTTAAGGGAGTGAAAATAATAGATATAATTTACGCTTATCAAACTCCCCAAACTTAATCATTTGCTCGTCCTTGAGTAATGAAAGATAAAATCAAAGAGAGAATTTTAAGAGATTATACTTGACTCAAAATGAAATGAAAATTTTAAAAATATAAATAATATGCTAAGTTAGTAAGATTATCAAAATAATTGTCTCAAAAACGATTTAAATGACATAAATCCTTAAGGTAGATAAATAACTATTAATAATCTTAATTATATTTATTTAGTCCCTCATTCTTCCTCAAAGATAATCACCATTTGTTTGAGTGTGCAAGTAGCAAACAATAGCTAAAATCATACTTTGATTTATTTTATACTTTGGTTTGTACATGTAAGATGATGTCTTGGTATTTGATTTGATACTTCCATAGGTTTGTCTATTCTACCACTCTCCACTAATGTAAGAAATCACATGTCTAGGGATCTATATAAGACTTTACTTAGTTTGTAACGTAAGGTTAGGGTCACACTATGAACATTTAGACTTTACCTAAAAATCTCTTTATCTTTATTTTCCTTATATTATCTTTTTCCCCAAACTTATTATTTTTTTCATCTTTCTTTTCAACTTTTATTTTTCAAAAATAATTTTCTTTTTCTTAAGCTGGTGGTATTTTTTTTTGTTTTGTTTTTCTTTGAATTTTTGTCTTTATTTTTTTAATACCCCCAAAGTTAGATTGATAAATATCACATAAACTTATTTTTCTCATATCACTATAACCTTTTTTCTTTTAAGAGTATTTCTAAGTGAAAGGTTTATGGTGTTTTGGGTAAATTTCTAGATAAATAAACTTTAAATCTTGGCTTGTAATATGGTTAAATAGAAGAAAAAAAAAGGGTCATTAGGCTCAAAATAGGATACTATGAATAAATGTACCATTAAGGTAGATTAGAAAGACTCAATTGGCCCAAAGATGGCCTAATGTCATTTTCTTATTCATGTGTTTTTCAAGATTTTGCCTCAAATGGTAATTAAAGACAAGTCTTAGAGTGTCGGTCTTTGAGGTTGTGGTGTACTCTCTAAAGCATTGGTATCTCTAAGTAATAGTTATAACTATTTATGCTTATAAAGTGCTCAAAAATGGTGATTATAAATAAGTCGAACTTGTTCCTAAACTTAGACAATAAAAATTATCTTAAGTATCAATCATTTCTTAGAAATTTGTGAAAAATAAATTTAACCATGTATTCTTTTTCTTATTCTAGACTAATGATCATCTTAACAACCTAACAACTAAAAATTAAAAAACAAATTTAACCCACAAGACAACTAATCAAATCATGCAACAAAAATAAATACAATAAAGTGTTCCTTACCCTCAAACTTAAATTAGACATTGTCCTCAATGTTGAAAATAAAAATGAGAGTAAGAAACTTCTTTGGTAGTTGTGCCTTAATATGACGGTGTTGAATTTTCCTATCATCTAATGTTGCAAATTGCTTATGCAACTTCTTAAATGCTTGTCTTGTTGTTTTAATGCTAAAAGAAAAGAAAATAAAGTAAAAATAAAAATGAGCAACATAAAAAAACAATTACTTGAGTTGTCTCTCAACAAGCGCTTGATTTAACGTCATCAGCTTGACGTGTCCCTATACTCATAGAGAATCAAACTGCATGTCGGCGATTTCATGCCTATGGTACTTCAGTCGATGTCTAAGAGCTTTGATATTTCATTTCTTCGACTTTTATAGCTCCATGAAAAATTCTTGTAGACATGATCCCAACCACCTTGATTTGAGCCTTATCGGAAAGATTTTAATCTTAGACCAAAATATTGTATCTCGTTGGCCATTATTAATCTGCCTCTCATTTATCTTGCCAAGCTTCTTCTTTTTCTTTAACTTGCACAATTTTGTATAAGCTAGCAGTTAAAGGGCTTTTATCACTTTCAGTTTATGAGGTGGTGGTGGGTATTCATGAATTACCATGTCTACCTTGAAACATTGAGAGATATTATTGAAAAATTATTGAGTCTTTGTAGGAAAGGTGGTGGTGGATTATATGGATTGTCTTTATTTTGTAGTTGACTCCTCTTTTGTTATCTCTTTTGCTCTATCATGACTTTTCTTAATTTGAGACGTTTCAACAGCTATTGGCAATTCTTGTCCACTTCTCAAAGTGATTTCTTAGTATTGCTCTCTATCTTTTCTTGGATTCACCTTTGCGTTACTGATTAGTGGACATTGCGGATGATTGTTTAATGATGTGGATAAATGGCCCACTTGCATCTTTAACGTTCTTAAAGAGATTGCTTGGCTTTAAAAAATAGCATGTCTACTTTATATACTGCATAAACATCTCCTTTAGACCTAATTTCTCTTCAATCTACTATTGAGGTTGTGTTGGTATGCTATAAGGGTCCACCCAATCCAAATTATAGAAGTTGGTGTATAGATTATTACTGTTCTTGATAGTTCTCTATATAGTGTGTAGGCTCCATGCATTGGCCATTTGGATGGTTCCCACCACAAAAATCACAAGTGACAGATTGTCTCTCCACAGCATTAGCTCTAATGGTATTGATTTTCTTGGTCAGTAGATTGATTTGTGCAGCTAGTGAGATGAGTGCACTTTCATTATATATGCCTGTGATCTTTCTTGGGGTTATTCTCTTTGCTGGCCATTGATAGCTATTGGATGCCATCTCCTCTAGCAGGTCATAGACTTCATCAGTTGACTTGTTCATTAATGCTCCCCCTACTGCGGTATCTATTATGATATTTAACTGTCCTATTAAGCCATTATAGAATGTCTACACAAGTAACCACAAAGATATATACCACTCTCATGCTTCATAAAGTATTTTTGAGTCATAGTGCATGAAAGAAGTGATGTCATTTCTTATCCTTGTTATCTTGGCCAGTGGAAATAATTTGGATAGGACTAGGCCAAGTCATCCTATGATGAAATTGATCCTAATGGTAGTGACATCAACCAGCTCTTCACTTTGTCTCTAAGTGAAAAAAGAAATAGTCACAACCTTATTGCATTTTCTAAGACTTCATCGTATTTGAATAAATCACAAACCTCTAGAACATTTATCATATGTTCATTTGGATCATCACTTGGATGTCCACTGAATTAAATTGAGTCTTTCAACATTCAGATTATTTCCAGCTGAATTTTAAAGTAGTTGACGATTATGGTTGGTCGGCATATACTGGGTTGAATGCTACTAATCATAAGGATTGAATAAACCCTTAAATATTTATGTTCTACCACTTGCTGCTGAAATTGAAATTGATAGACTATGATATAGTTTTAAAAAATATCCTAAAAAAACAAAAACAAAAAAAAAAAGAATTGAAAAGCAACTGACACAAATAAATATAAAAGAAAAGGGGTTATATGAAAAATAAAATAAAAAAATTTTGAAGTAAAAATAAAAAAGATTGATATTAATATTGGCGAAAATAAAATATTATCTCCGACAACGGCGCCAAAAACTTGATGCGATATTTTTATATCATAAAATTAAGTACAAGTATACGCTATCGTAACAAGTAATAAATAGACTTTTAAGTTGGATGTCGAACCCACATGGATAATTTTTATTTTCTACCAAGTGCTAAAATTATATCTTGTAATTATTTAAAAAAATCAAATCTTAATTTTGCAATAAATTTAAGTAAAATAAAAGTGCAGAAAATAAATGACATAATTCAAATAAAATAAGAAGATATCAATATAGAGAAAGCTTAGAGTTAATTACTATCTTTTAATATATTTTCTAAGATTAATTATTTAATATTTACATCCTTCAATTCTTAATATTGGTCAAGACACTAATGTATTCACAACCTTCTCCCAAGAACGTACAAGTATATCATAATTTACCAAATACCTATATTCCTATGGTACTTGTAATAAATTAAGATTCATTAAGAACAAGTCTTATTGACTATTTGACTATACATGCCAATTAGGTATATTTCTATCATAATTCAAAACTTACATATGCAACATTGAATGTTACTCTACAATTATGCATCAAATTATTTAGGCCTAAATACAGTGATGCCTCCTCTGAGTTTATCAAAGTATTATCAAATCAATCATAATATTGATCAGATATAATGAAGCATTAAGAACAAATAATTTGAAAAATAAACAGTTAAGTTCAAATAAATATTAAAAAGATTCAACAATTAAGCACCCATATTGAGTTCAAATAATAACCCTAGAAAGTAAATTAGCTCATGATAATAAGAGAATTATGGCTAAAAAATAAAATAAATATAATACAACAAAAAATAAACCAATATAGATGTCAATTTGTAATTGGTTGGTACGCTAAAAATTCGTCAATAATATCTTGGTTCCTTGAATTTTCCTTGATTCTCTATCTAAAATTGCTATTTTTCTGTGTGTTGTGGCTCTAAGAGTCCTAAGTTGTGTATTTTTTAGGTTTAAAATAAGATGCCTTAATATAGGAATTGATTGGAATATTGAAGTTGTATTTCTTTTTTCCTATAAGGCAATCACTGTTCATGGCACTGTAGTCTTGGTACTGTAGCAATTTGATGTTTTGCCTTCTTTTCCTTAGATTTTCATCCTCAGCTGCTTTATTGACTCCAAACTTACAAAATAACAATAAAATATATAAAAGTCTAATATTTTTATTAAATTGATAAATTAATCAAGTTAAGAGAGTGAAAATAATAGATGTAATTTGCGCTTATCACTTTACTCCATAAGTCATGGAAAATAAGTTTTCCTTGGTAGCTTTTATTTTGGTTATTTGATAGGCCCATAAAACTATGGGAAGTTCTTCTAGCCATTCCTCTTTCTTTGCTTCTAGTTTTTTTAATGGAGAAGATGGTTTTATTAGTTGATTCTGCCTAACCGCTTCCTTGTGAATATCTATTGGAGGAGAATTTATTAGTAATCTTCATTCTTTGGCATAATTTCCTCATTAACTAGTTATTAATAATTCCTTTATTAGCTGGTTATCAAACTGCTTTCCATTGTTTAACAAGATTACTCGAGGACTACCAAATTGGTAGATGATGTTGTGATAAACAAATTTCTCCACTTCTTTTTTAGTTACATTCATATATACCACTACTTTACCCATTTTTTTAAAGTAGTCTATGGCGAGTAGCACATATTAATTTCCTTTTTTAGCCTTGGGTAGTGGCCCTACAATGTCTAATCCCCACTGTACAAAGGGCTAAGGACTCATGATTGAATGAAGTTCTTTTATTGGTTGATGTAGGGTATGTGCATGTATTTGACATTGATGGCACTTTTTGACAAACGCTTCTAAATCAATGATCATGTATGGCTAAAAATATCATTGTGACATTATTTTATGGGCCATAAATCTTCCCCTTGCATAATTTTGGCAAATCTCTTTGTGTACTTCTTTTAAAACTGCCTTAACCTGTCTTGGGCCAACACATCTTAGCTAAGGGCAATTAAGCGACTTTCTGTATAACTGCCTGTCTATTATAGAAAAATTCAAAGCTCAAACTTTTATCTTGTGAGCTTTATTGGCATCTTTAGGCAAATCTTATGAAGTCAAATATTTGATGAAGGGGATCATCTAGGTGTCCTCACTTTCTTCGACCATGGAGACTTCTACTTGTTTCTTGATGCTAGGATTATACAACAACTCTTTACTTTGCAAGTTCCTTATTCATTCATGTTAGATGCTTCATTAGCTTGCTTGTTTGCTTGCTCATTATCCTCTCGCAGAACCTAAATCAGGTCAAAATGCTAAAATCTTCCTACGTGTTCTCTCATCTTTTCTAAATAAAGCTTTATTCTTTCATCTTTGGCTTCATACTTGCCAAGGAATTGTTTAACTATTAGATGAGAATCTATCATAAGCTAGATCTTTTTCATGTGCAACTTTAGTGCCATTAACATTTAATTGATTGTGGCTTCATACTCTGCTTCATTATTAGATGCTTGGTATTCAAGTCTCAAGGCTTTATCTATTACAAGCTTTTTAAGAGTTATTATCTGAATACATATTCCATTACTAAATTGATTCGACGATCCATCAATAAAGACTTACTATGTGATTGCTGGGATTTGTGCTTACGTGCCATCCTTTTTTTTGTGTATAAATATTTGCTTTATATTTATACAATGATGATTTCAATATATCACTAATTATATTATATACAAATATGGTAAGATGCTTGTAACGTTTTAGACATTGTATGATCTGAAATAGTTCAGATTTGATCTAAATGAGTTTAGATCAGAACTAAGAGTTAGTAAAATCTAAATAATTAGAGCCTTGTCTAAAATGGGACAAAGACCTAAGAATATATTAATAATGACATAGTTGCAATGAGTTGCAAATGGTGCTAGAAAATGTTGTTATGCAAATATGTTCTTAAATTTAATGTTCCTGATCTATCTTCACTAATGCGGGTCTGTTAGTGAAGACCTTAATATATATAGATCAGTATATGTCTATATCTGGATAGTCCAGATGGTTAGTCTTAGCAGACCATGAGTTTAGTGGAAACTCGTATAGAGATACAAGTATTCAGTAAGGACTGAATATTGAACAGACTCACAAAATCTCCAATAGACATCCCATAAAGCCGTTAATGGAGGATCTTTCGAGTTGAGTAGTATTCGTAGTCCTAAGACTTGAGTGCCACGGTGGACTTGTGAGTGATCCATCATACTTTGGTTCCACATATGTCAGATACCTTTCATGGTCTAACCCCTGGGTGTCGCTGGGTATGGTCCGATGCTCATGGAGTCCGGTGTGTACAGATATGGGATCTATCAACTCAATTGAGTGAGTAAAATATCCTGCAACTCTAAGATTGTATTTCAGAAAGTCTTATGGCCATAAGCAGGCATATTCGAGAATTAATTTTATCCTCGGGAAAATAATATCGTAAAAGTGTTTACGGATATTATTTATTGAAATACAAATCTAGAGATAAGTTTGTGATTGAGCAAATGGAGACTTGACAGTGTTGATATATATCTCCGCTCTTCAAGGATATTTATGATGGAAGGATTATACAAATATGTTATAACCTCAACTTGTATGGTCTAATGCACCGTTTTGTAATATCTGTAACATATGTATGGGACATTGTTCACAGACGTGTGAAATAGTTTCATATGACAAATCGGGCATGGACCTAGAGAGTCTCACAATATGAAGTGTACTCGTTGTGCACTGGGGCAGCAAATTGGATTGAACAATTAATCCAACAATTTTCAGCAAAATGAAAAATGTTTCAAGGTTCCTTTTATTATTCACTTGTCAACAATTGAATGTAAAATACATTATTGGTTTACAAGAGTTGTTAACCAATAAGAAATTGACAAGTGACATAATCTTGCTCCATAAATAATTTACCATGTATTTACCTATTTACCTTACTTGGTAAATACATATATGGTAAATGTAAATATTCAAAATAGTTTTGAATTATTAATATTTTATATATTAATCAAATTATTATTATTAATTGAAATAAGTGGCAAACACCATTTACTAATGGAGAATGCACTTGTTACTAATAATAAGGAATGTTGGCCACTTAGAAATTCTTAAATAATGCACTAAGGAAGTGGTGAAATCACTTAACATTGTTTAAATGCCATTTACTCTTTAGAAATTGATTCATATGGTTGAATCAATTTGTTGAGTGAAAAATATGATTGATTAATGTTTGAAATGGCAAACATGGATAAGTGGTGGTGGAGCACTAAGAGAAGTAATCATTCTTTGTACTTAATTAAGAATTGAAAGAGTTTAATTTGTGAAATTGAAGTATGAAATTCGTTCTAGGAGAAAGAAGAGAGAATTGAGAGCATTTCCTAAGTGTTTTTCTCAAAATGTTGAGAGAAAATACAAAGGCTTGCCAAGGTTCAACATAAAGAGTTGTAAAGAACTAAAGAAAACTCTTAACTCTTCTCATCTCTTGGTAGTAATCACTCATAATGACAAATTGTTTTAAGTGTTAAAACAATCATTTGCTGGAAATTCAAGGCTGCCATTCTAGCTTCACAATCCTACCAGATTTAGTTGTGAACTAGAATTGTGCAAGGGAACACTTTAAGGTGAGCTCAACAAATTGAAGCTTGGAGTTCTTGAAGAATTGTAAAGCTACCTTCATAATCGGGTAGGTTATTTATTTGCTATTCATTTTATATAATGCATGAAAATATATATGAGAGATATATGTACTTGAATGATCATACATCTGATTACATGCTTGAGTTTGTTACATATTGTATAACATGTATGAATACTTCCGTTGCGTATTTAATTTTTAAAATTATATGCATCTATACACATCACACACCATATCACAACAATGATTTGATTAAGCTTTGCTTCTTCTTTGCTTGGGCCTAGTGTCTCATCATGGCTTTGTTTAAATTCTAGTAAAAAGTCTGCTACAAGTTTCCCATATTTTGCTATTCTGAGCCTATACTCTATGTTAAAAGTACTCAATTACATTGCCCATTTAGTTACTCGCCCAATTAGGTTTTGCTGCAACAAGATTGTTCTGATCAACTATAATGTTAGAATGATTACTTTATGGGCTTCAAAGTAATGTATTAACTTTTCTACTACATGTGACAAGGTGAGTGTCAACTTTTTGATTATAGTGTAGTAGATTTCAGCACCCACTAAAGTTCAATAAATATAGTAAACTGGGTGTTGCTGATTCTTTCTTTCAACAAACAAGGTAGCACTCATTGTAATATCAGATATCGCCACGTAGAGGAACAAAGGTTCTTCATGTTATGACACGGCTAAAATTAGCAACGCTGCCAAATAATTCTTTAATTCCTGGTAGGCTTTCGACAGCTCAGGCCCCTATTCCTCGCTGGAAGATTTCTTGATGATGTCGAAGAAAGATTTACACCAATCTGACATTCTGGATATAAATCTGTTTAGTGCTGCCACTCACCTTGTTAGCATTTGAGCTTTTTTGGGATTCACAGGTTCTTTCATCTCATGGTGAGCTTTAATTTGAGCAGGGTTGGCCACGATTCCATGTTGACTAACCACATGCCTCAAGAAGGTTCTTGAAGTTATGCTGAATATACACTTCGCCGAGGTTGACCTTATCTTATAATTTTTTAGTGTATCAAACACTTTTCTAAGTGCTGAAAATAGTCTTCTCTTTTCTTCCTCTTGACACTTTTGGTCATCAATCACTGGTAAGTAGCTCTAACATTCTTAAAGCCAAAAGGTATAACCTTGTAGCAGTGTGTCCCTCATTCGGTAACGAAGGTTGTGTTTTCTTTATTAACTAGGTGCATAGGTATATGATTGTACCTTGAATATGCATTAAGGAAAGTCATCATCTTGTACCCCATAGTCGCATCGACCATTTGATTGATCTTTGGAAGGGGGAAAGAGTTCTTCGGGTGAGGTTTATTTAGGTCTGTGAAGTCAATGTAGACCCTTCACTTTCTACTCTTCTTTCTCACAATAACTACGTTTGACAATTATTCGAGGCAGTGGACTTCTCCGATGAATTTGACATTTAGCAGTCTTTTCCTTATCATATATGATTCTATTCCTCTCAAGGGCAAAGCACCTATTCTTTTGCTTCACTGGAGTGACATTTGGATCAACATTCAAAGAACGACATGAAATGTTTAGATCTACTCTAGGCATGTCTTCATGTCTCCAGGTAAACACGTCAGCATTTTTCCTCAAGAACTTGACTAGTTCAATAGCATATTCTTCTTGTAGATTGGTTCCGATAAGAACCTTGTGCTCTGGTTTCAGAGTGTCTAAATGTATTTCTTGTGTAGGTTTAATTTTAACTAGCTATGCCTTCCAAGATCTGTAGGACTCTTCTTTTTAGGGAGTAAATTCCTCGACTCGTGATTTTGTGACTTTATCTTGCTGTTATGTGACTTCATTGATATTTGTTTTTTGTCTTTTAGCTTTTCTTTGCCCCTTTATGTGTTCTCTTCTTCTGTTGGCAGATCCCTCTGAAACCTGCTGTAATTCTATTTGGTGGAATTCTGCATCTTTACTAATGCATATGTACTTACATGCCTTTCTTCTTTTAGGTACATTTGATAACATCTTCTCGTTACTTGCTGATCTCTCTTTATGGTAGCGATTCCTAAGCTATTTTCAGCTTTACATCTCATTTTTTTTTGTGTAAAGTAGATACTACTCCATGTATTCGATGGATCCAATCTCTACCCATGATAACATGGTATTCGAAGAGATCATCCACTATTAAAAAGTTCATTGTCAAGGTTCTTTTAGGTGCTGTGACTTGCAGGCGTATTAACCCTATTGGCACTATTTCAATGCCATTAAAAGCAACTAATAGTGACTTGCTCGCGACAATCTCCATTTCTTCCAAATTCATCTTTTGAAAAGTGCTCCAAAATATAATATTTGCACTATTCCCACCATTAATCAGGACCTTTGAGATAGAGTAGTTGGATATTTGAAGGGTAATCACCAATGGATCATTATGCAGGTAAACAATGCCTAGCAAATCTTCATATGAAAATTCGATGTAATTAAAGCCACTTGCTGTAGTTTGATAGATATACATGACTACAGCAGTTTGTGATAATACTTCATTCACTTGTCTAGCCTAGGTAAGCTTTCTTTCTTCATGTCTCATTTCGTTCTTGGTGAGATTTTCATCATCAGGCCTTTCGCTGATAGTAAGAGTTTTCAATTGTTAGAAGACTTCATCTACTGCTTTTTCAAAGTTGTTTTGAAGATATGCTTGTATATGTTGGGTTTGGGCGAATTTACTTAGGGTTCTTGCATGTGGGTTGTGTTCATCATACAAACAATATACATATCTCATACATACATGTGCACAGCGGAAGATTGAATACAATGAACACAGAAAATAACATTTGATTAAACTGAAATTCGAGATTGAGAAAATCACCAATGAAGCCTTTGGATTAATTTTCTTTGAAGTCCACCATGAAATGAATCTTTGATCAATTCTAGCAATCAACAAGGGTGGGTTTGATTGTCTAAAATGGCAGCATCTTAATCCAGCATCTGTGTTTAACTCTTAAACATTTTACAAAGTTAAACTATTTAACTTAATTAAATTTGTTTTTCCTTTTATTCAACTCTTGAATAAATAAAACAAATCTTGTTTTTAGTTATTACATTTAGTAACCATTAATTCAATTTGTTTTGTTGTTCTAACACTTAAAACACAAAACAAACAATTTCAATTTCTCAAATTGAATTGGCTCCCAAAATGCAAAACCTAAAAAACTAAGTCAATTATGAATTTTGAATTTCATTTCACTTTATATACTAATGCATTAATTCCAAACTAATTTGAATTTCATTTGCATTTCATTTGGCTTAACCTAACCTTAGTTAACATTTAACCTTAGTTAGATTATTTTAACTTAACCTTTAAGTTAATAAATATTTAATTAATTTAACCATAGTTAACTAACTTAACCATGGTTAGGTTAACCTTTACTTAACCTTTAAGTAAGGTTAACTTAATTAACTATATGATTAACCTTTAATCATAGTTAATTAAATCATTTATTTAACAATTAAATAAATAAATATTTATTCTTATTATTTAACAATTAAATAATCATAAAGTGAAATTACTATTATATCCTTACTCGGTTACCAAGTTAACCTAAAGTGGGTCCCACCAATTTAACCACATACTTTAGTTAACGTAACCTTAATAATTGCTGAATTATACTGTGTTGAACAATTCAATACGATACACTGCCCAAGTGCTCAAAGAGTACATTTCATATTGGGACTCTCTAGGTCCACACCCGATTTGTCAAATGGAACTGTTCCATTAATCCGTAATCGATGCCCCACGCACACGTTACGAATATTACAAATCAGCGTGTCAGACCATACAAGTTGAGGTCATAACGTATACGTATAATCCTTCCATCATTTATATCCTAGATGTGCGGGGATATAGATCAGCACCGTTAAATCCCCATTTGCTCATCCATAAACTTATCTCCAGATTCGTATCTCGATAAACAATATACGCAAACACTTTTGCTATATTGTTTAATCCTATGGGAAACTCTTTTCCCGGGTTTATGCTTGTGGCCACAAGACTTTATGAAATACAATCTCGGAGCATCGGATATACAACTTACCTACGTAAGCTGACGGATCCCGTATCTACGCACACCGGACTCCATGAGCATCGGACCATACCCAGCGACACATAGCGGTCAGACCATGAAAGGTCTCTGACATATGTGGAACCAAAGCATGATGGATCACTCACAAGACCACCGTGGCGCTCAGGTCAAAGGACCACGAATACTACTCAACTCGAGAGGACCTTCCTTTGACGGTGTCATAGGATATCTATTGGGGTCCTCATAAGTCTGTTCAGTATCCAGTCTTGACTGGATACCCGCATGCCTATACAAGCTCTAAGCTCATGGTCAGCTAAGAACAACCATCTGAACCAGTCAGATATAAACATACACTAATCTATATAAAGTGAATCACCGATAGACCCGCATTAGTGATTATAGATCAGGAACATTATCTTTGAGACATACTTACATAATGATATTTCTTAACACCTATTGCAACTCTTTGCAATTATATCATTACAAGTATACTCTCAGGTCTTTGTCCCATTATAGACAAGGTTCTAACTCTTTAGACCTCGCTGACTCTTATAACCTGCTAACTCTTAACAGTGCTAACTTTTAGCATTTATAACTCTCAGCTTTGCTAACTATTAGTTCTGATCTGAACTCCTTTAGACTAGATCTGAACTCTTTCAGATCAAACAATGTCTGTAATGTTACAAGCATTATACCATATTAATATGATATTAACAATCTTTATTCGAAATGTTTATTGTATAAATATTAACAATTAATATTCATACAATATTGGAATGGCACGTGAGCACCAGCTCCAACAGTATATTTGTCTTCACCACTTATTTGAAAGCTTCAAACATTCTTTCTATGATGGTTTCGCTATTACATCCATTAATGTCTTCTTCATAATTGTCACTTGGATGAGCAAATTTGTCATTATCAAGTCTGCCATATATGCATAATGTGTTTATTGGCAGAGAAGCTATGATTTTTGCTTCTCCGGGAGTAATATTAGGAGTTAAAATACTTTGTCGCTTATTGCCACGACAACCTAATGGGGAAGATGCTTCACTTTGAGAATCTACTTAGGTAGAACACATCTGCATGCTAAGTCTTCAATTTGTCATTGTAATGACTTGCATTTATTTGTGCTGTGTCTATGATCATTATGGCATTAACATCTCTTGGTTTTATCTTGCTGATCAGCCAAGGTTCTTATTGTTATCAAATTACGGAATAACCCTTCATGCTTATTGCCTAGCTAGATCTTCTCTACTGGAGTATTAAGAGGCAGCAGTGGAAAATAACATGAAAAGCTAATTTCTTGGAAAATATAATATTACTTATGTTAGTTTTCTAAAGTTTGTGCTTTGCTATAAATAATATATCAGTCTTTTAGATGAATTTAGAAGTAATTACTCATGATAGTAATGATTTGCTTGTTATTTGCATGTAATGAATATATTTATCATATAAAGTGTGTAGAATACGAAGGAACTTGAAATAAAAGATTTATTCCATATGCAAACTTGTTAATTGTTCGGATCTTTACAAAGCTTTGTAATGGATTGCTTATGCTTCATGGATTAACGTGCACCGCAGGTTGATGTCTTCAAGCTTGATGAAGATTATTTGCTATATAGAAACTTAATCTCAACACGATATATGGGTATTTATTATAGAATAATAAAACAATTAAATAAGTTGGGATATTGAGAAATGACAACTTTATATAAGTATAATATAAACATGATTAAATATAAACGTAACTAATAAATAATCATGATTTATTGTTATGAAATAATCACAAGTAATGAAAATAATGCAATAAACTCACTGTGTGATAATGCCATGATCAATGGATGATGATCACGTGTTGGCCAAATAATAATGATAAAATCGAGCCTTGAAATAAATAATTCATGCTTATGATCTTAATGATATATGTCAGCATTTATTTATGGAATGAAATATTCAATCAAATACAGCCATAATGTTGACATTTTGATCAAAGAAAAAATTACAAGTAATTTATGAATAAAAATCTTTAATTAAGTAAACAATGATGAAATAATTAAATAATAGGTAAATTTTTATTCACCGATTGATAATCATAATGCATGATTCTTGTTGATAGTTAATGATAAATGATAATATTTAAATAAAGTAATTAATATTATAATAAATAAAATAATTAAAACATTGATATTCTTGCTAATTTTGAAATAATATAATGATGACAAATAGAGTAAACAATAAATGATATAACAATAATAAGTGAAACACTTGTTTATAAAAATCTTGACAATATATTAAAGATTATGAAATATGTGCAATGAAATAAATGATGAATGAGATAATAATAAAATAATAATTTAGGCAATTTTAATATCATAACTTGCCTTATGATCATTTTTATATTTTAAAAATAAATGCTTTTGTTTAAATGTAAATGCTTAATAGGGAATACATATTAATAAGAGATATTGATAAGTGATTGCAAATATCAAAAGTTAAAATGTTAAAAAATAATAAATAATAAATTTAAAATGTAAAATATATATGATTTAAGATAATTTCACTTTTTTAAGCATATAGGCTATGTCTTTCTCTTTCTTTATCTTATTAAATTAGTTAAGAATTTAAAGAAATAATTAAATAATCAACCAAAATTTCTAAGCAATAGTAAAATATGACTTTACTTTTCTAGGCATATGACTCTATGTCTTGTTCTCTTTCTTTATCATATTAGAATGATAAAATAATAATAAAAGGGATTACCTCGTATAACTCTTTTTGATGTCTTTCTCTCTTTTTTTTAATACAATAATTATTTAAAAAAAAGTACCCTAATTAATTCAAAATAACTTTTATATAAAGCACTTCACTTGTTTTATTTTTTTGCATAATTAAAAATTAAAGTGATATGTTATATCATTATTTTGTATTTTTTAAACAAATTCTGATCATTAAAATATTTTGATCAAAATAATAAATTAATTAAAATTAAGAAATATGATTTGACGATCACAAAAATTCTATCATAGCAATGTGATCAAAATGCCTCATCAAAATATTGAAATAAAATCAAAAATCAAAATTTAATTATAACCATAGGATTTGATCAAGCCTATTTATCATGATCTAACCATGGGATTATGATCAAGCGATTACTAAAAATAGATCATGATTTGGCGATCAACGGTTGATGATCGTAGCCATGACATTGAGACTAGATAATGACCATCGATGAGACTAGATGATGACCATCGACCATTTTTTATCAATGATCAACTTCTCTGGCATCTAACCATCTCATAATTATTTTTCGAGCCATATAATAAAGCATGATCATGGTCATGTGATTGTGATCTATGGCTTATAGAAAATAAAATGCAAGATGAAGATTTAGATCATAGAAAATCAAACCGTTTATAATCATAATTAATCACAAATCGGATGATTAATTGCTAATAATTATGGCCATTAAAATGTTCTACAACTACTCACAAATCGGACGGTCACTGATTAAAGATCATGATGATCATAGATCAGCTTAATCTTGATCACATGAGATTATGGCCATGATACGAGACCAAATCTGATCGGGTGATCTTGATTAGATTATGAGATTAGTTTTTTACCATCTAATCTTTTGATCACAGCCACGTTTTTTACCATCTGAGATCAAAGCAAATCCAATCAAACAAATGAAATGAGCAACAAATGAGATTATAAGAGTAGATGGCCTCGGGCTAAGCAATTATTTGCTTTTGTTACTGGATTAATACATGAAAAAGGTAAATTAACAGTTAAATTGGTAAAATAATCAATAAGTTAATGCTTCTCCCAAGATAATCTTGATAATCGTAATGAGAGTAGACAAATTACCAATCAATTTTAATTTATTTTAGCAATACATTTTTTAAAAATAAAAATAATCAAGCTCCATAAAAAAAACAGGTGAATGGCGATTAATAAAATAATATTGTAAAAAGTATGAAATGATTGTTGTTCATGTTCTTGAAAATCGAATGCTTTATTAAATCAAAATTCATTCGACAACTTCAATGTGTACGGATGCAATTAAATGACAAACTCAAAAACCGTAGAAATTCAAAATTGAGGAGAAAATGGTTAAATCATATTAAGTTTGTGCCTTAAAATTAGGATCACCCCTTTATTTATTGTAAGATTCCCACAGACGGTACTAAATAAAGAATTATAGGTCTTTATTGATATAATAATTTTAAAATAAATTAATATTTTGTAAAAAAAAATTAAAGAGAATCTAAATTTTTAAAAAGAGCAAGATTTCTTGATAAATGAATTTTATCTTTCATTTGACTTTAATGGGCTCTTTTTGTAATGAAGAGAAAGCTCATGAGTAAAAAAATTTACGATGATGTCCGGCCTTTTATGCCTTTAATAAATTTAGTACAAAAGTATCTTTATATAAATTATCTATTTGACAATTTATGGCTCCTACACATATGTTTTGTTGAGGGAGGTAACGCCCTTCTTCCTCGTGAAATTATATTGAAGCGAAGAACTCAAGATTCAATCTAGAACTCTAACCTCCTTGCGCAGCGGAATAACCTGTTAATCAAGCAAAACCAACAAAGAATTCAAAGCAGAAAACAAAAGAGCACAACATAATCTACGTGGTTCGGCCAATCGCCTACGTCCACGGTGGATTTAAGGATCCTATCCTCTCTTATTATAACTCCCTAGATATTTTACAAGGAAACACAATATGAAGAACCCTCAAAAGGACCTAAACGTTTAGTGAACCCTTACTCTACCACAAATAATGATTACCCAAACAACGGTTCCACCCTAGCGCACACAAGCACTTAGTGTCTACCCAGCTCTTCCCCTCTCTTAGAGTCTCTCTCAATACTTGATATGAAATCAAGGGTTTACAAGTATTTATATAGAGTATATTTCGTGCCTATTAACCCTATTCCTTGTTGGAGTAAGAGTCCACTTGTTTTGAAAGTTTAAAACTTCTCAAAATTCGAAATCCCGAATCAAAACGGACTTTTCTACGCGTTCTGGCGCTGCAGCGCTCGTCCTTGGGTGCTGTAGCGCTGGACAGAATCGCGCCCAGCGTTGCGGCGCTGAGGACCGAGCGCTGCGGCTCTGAGCCCTGTAGCTATCCGTATTTTTTTGCTCCCTTCGCGTCTTTGAGTCCCGTTTCACTTTCCCCTTCGTGTCCCACACGTTCTAGACTTCTCCATACGTATCCCACACGTTCTAGACTTCTTGTAACTCTTCACTTTAGTATTCATCTCAATTCTTGGCCAACCAAGATTATTGAATCACCAATTTTCCAACATGTTCATATTACAGCCTCGAAAGGAAGTTCATCTAACACGGTGATATCCAAGAATTCAATGCATTTACAACCTTATAAGTACCTGTTAATGAAGTAAATTATTGAGATTTATTAAGACTAAGATACAAATCTTAATGTAATTTCAACTAATATCATTCCCTTGTACAAAATTTTCTTCCTTTGAACATGGACACTCAACAGGATGTCGGAAAAATATATCATCACAAGAAGGAAATAAGCTAATGAAACTAGCAATTATGGTCTAAAAATAGTACCACACACTTCAAAACAACAATTATATTGCAAATTCAACCCATAATAGTAACAATTGTAAAGAAGTTACATAAAAATTTCACTTGTACTATCACATCTCAACTCGTCACAAGCAGAACAACCCTCGATGACAGTATCAACAACTGAAAACCTACCATCAACGGCCCTCCAAGAAGCTCTAACAGCTTCTATGAAAAGCCATGTACTCACCACGATTGGGTACTTGCCTGACTTCCTCCCTGTGTTCTAATCCTTTTACAAAGAGCACAAGGGATAAGAATTATAATAAATAAATTGGACCGAACCCATGTAATAAAATTAAAATAAATGTAAGCATTACCGGGGAAAAGAGCTGGGTGAAAAGGAAGACAAATTTGATGGACATAATATTATATCAAGATTATTGCGCCAACAATCACATGTTCACTAAAACAAAGACAAAATATAAAAGATCAGCCAAATGAAAAGAATCGGGAAGAATTTAAAGAAAACAATAATAAACAAAATCAATAAAATCGAATTGGATAGACAAATTAGTAAGGGAAAAAAGAAGAAATTCTTGAGCTTATGAGCAATCATTAAGAAGCTGCTCTCACATTACCTACAAATTTCAAAACACTCGTTAAAAGGTCAAGATTGTTGAAATCAATATTTAAGTGTCATTTTAAATTTGTATGAATATTAAATGTTTAATATTTATACAATAAATATTTTAAATAAAATCGTTAATATATTATATATATATATGGTAAGATGTTTGTAACACTTCAAATATTATAGGATCTGAAGGAGTTTAGATCTAATTCAAAAGAGTTTGGACCAGTGCTAAGAATTAGTTACACTGAAAGTTATAATTACTAAGAATTATCACCTTTAAGAGTTAACAGGTTATAAGAGTTAGTAAAATTTAAAGAGTTAGAGTCTTGTCTAAAATGTGACAAAGATCCGAGGGTATACTAGTAATGATATAATTACAAAATATCGCAAATAGTACTAAAAAATATTATTGTGCAAGTATATTTTCAAACGTTATGTTCCTGATATATTTTCACTGATGCGGGTCTGTCGGTGGGAACCTTATTTAATATAGATCGGTGTTTGTCTATATTTGGATATACAAATGGTTAGTCTTAGCAAACTATGAACTTAGTGGAAGCTCGTATAAACATGCGAGTATTTAGTGAAGACTGGGTATTGAACAGGCTCAATTAAGATTTCTAATAGACATCCCATAAAACTATTAAGGGAGTCTAGTGTGTGCAGATATAGGATCCGTTAGCTCATATGGATGAGTAGTATATTCAGATGGTCTAAGATTGTGTTCTAAAAATTCTTATGCCTATAAGTAATTTATCTGAAAAAAATATTGTGTCAGAAATAATATCGCAAAAGTGTTTGTAGATATTGTTTATCAAAATATAAATTTAGAGATAAGTTATAGAGTTGAGCATATAGAGATTTAATGGTGATGTTCTATGTCTCCACTCTTATAGGATATAAATGATGGAGGGATTATATGAATATGTATTAACCTCAACTTGTATGGTTCAACACACTATTTTGTTATTTTCATAATGTGTGTGTGAGGCATTATTTATGGACTTATGGAAGAGTTCCGTAAAAAAAAATGTGTAAATTTAGAGAGTCTCACTATATGAAGTGTACTCGTTTGTGCACTGGGGTAGCGCATCGAATTTAATAGTTAAATTTAAAAAATTCTTAAATAATCAAAATTATTTTAGGATCTCTCGGAGAAATTATAAGATTTAAGTGTAAAGTCTGAAATTTCAACAAGTGAGATTTATCACTTTTACTTTTTTATTAATGGTACATTTTATGTCATTAATTTATTAGAATATGATATGTGGTAAGATTTTATTAACTTAATATATAATTTGTAAATGTTGTAAAATTATATAAATGAAAATAGAATAAATGAAATTAATTACAAAAATATTTACAATTAAAATTTGCTATTTGGACTGATTAGCATTTAGTGTAAATGAAATCAAAATCCACCAATTTTCATAATTAATTCGGTCAAATTGATTTTAATTTAAGTGTTAATATTCTATTGGCCAAAGTTGATTTCCGTTAAAAGCTTAAGTTAAAAACCATGAGGTGGCTTTGTTAATTGATTAAGCATGACATGTTTTATTTAAGTTTATCTAAAGCAAAGTTATGCCACCAATATAACATTCGCTACCTAGTTTACACCTTTTTAGTTAAGCATGACAAGGCTAATATTAAGTCTTGTCATGCTTATAATATAAGTACACTTATTACAATTTCATTGATTCTTTGGGTGGCCAATAATACTATATATACCGATCTTCATTTCATTTAGAAAAAGTAAGAGTTTTAAGGCAAATGTTTATAAGCATTATAATTTAAAGTGTCTGAGAGATATAAAAAAGAAGTAAGTTACTTTAAACACTTTAATTTTAGTTGAGAATAAAAAAATTATTATTTTAATTCAAAAGATTTCATCAAATTTTAAATTAAAATTGTATAAAACATATTTTGAAAATGAATTTTTTAATATTTTATTAATATAATAAAATATTTATTTATTTTAATTATAAATTTATACATATGATATATAAATAAAAAATAAAAATTAGACACTCACTCAATACACAACAACTTTTAAAATAAAAATTAGTGGGTACAATATCTGAACAAATCATTCTGTAACTTAAAAAATATTATTATAAAATAATATAATAAAAAAAAAAATTACAAGAAAAATTCACAACAAAATTGGGCATATGACCTGCTCCACTTTTGACTAAGATCTTTTGGGTGGGACTTTCTCCATCATAGCTTTTTAAAGGAAACAAATTAGAGAAAAAAGTGCATCAATATCATCCATTCCTTTTTCTTGCTTGCCTCTGTAGAGAAATTAAGAACGAGAGGTTATGAGTGGAGAGATGATAAGTAGAGGAGAGAGGATAAGAGTTTGCGTGAAGCCATTGGTTAGGGTTTCAATGTGAGAATAATGAAATCAAAATTTATTACACTAAAAATACGGTGCCATATAAAATGATTTCACTAGTATTATTATTGTTAAAATGACGTTGTTTTATGGTCACAGTAATATGATCAAAACGACATCATTTCTAATATTATTTAAAAAAAAAAAATTATGTCATTTTGTAATTCTACGTCACATTATTTTTAATTTTTATTAAATAATTTAAAAATATATCTATTATTAACATATGATATTTATTTTTAATATATTTTATCACCAATTTGTGATAAATTGTATCACAAATTTATGATAAAAAATTTAATTTTACTTAAACAACGTCGTTTAGCAATTTCACATCAGATTTAATAAAATTTTATTAAATAATTTAAAAAATTATCTGTTAGTAATATATGCTATTTATTCTTTAATACATCATATCATTAATTTGTGATAGGATGTATCACAAATTTGTGATAGAAAATTTAATTTTTTGTTTGTGATAGAATCTATTACAAATTTTTGATACCAATATACTTCTATTACTAAAATTTCCTTTTTTTAGTAGTGATTTCTCAATATGTCTATATTTATAAATGTACTATAAATAAATATTATTATTTAATAAATAATGGTCACAAATTTAAATGATTAAGTACTACAAACAGCTTAAATGAACATTATTAAATATAAATTTAATTTTACAATATATATCCTTATAACTCTTGAAATTATATTTTTAAGTCAATGAAGTTTTGACTATTAATTTGATCTTATTCTAAGATAACTCAAAAAAAAAATATAATAATATATGAATGCAAGTTCATTATATAGTCAGGATTATAATCGATTAAGCTTATTCAAGCTTACATAAATTAAGATTAATGATATTTTTTTAACTAAATCAAAATTCACAATACTCTTATTCGATGTATTAAATATACTAATTTTTATACTTGAAATCTTTTAGATCATCTATTCTAGAAGTAGAAAAACTATAATTTTATATAATAAAATGCTCATTTAAATAATAATTACGAATATTTTTTTATTTATAAAGAATTTATAATTTACATCCTTATATATTAGCATTCCATGCTCAATACTTAAATCACATGCTTTAAAATGTATGCTCAAAATAATGTATAATTAAATAATTTATTAGATCAGAAAATATTATTATTACAACTCACGCTTTAAGGGCTTTAATGATAAACTTATGTCGAACAATATTTTCACTTGCTTATATGATGGTTTCTGTATCATGATTGTGTAATGCGGATTTGCCTTTGCAGTTCTAAAGATACAATAGAACAACGTAAAGCTCTCTTCTGTTCCGAGCTTTAAGAGAACTTTGTAATTCTATATACACGAGAATAACATATATGTATTTATAATGCTAAATATTCAATGTAATTTTATTATTGTATCCCACCTCGAACTTAATTTCAATTCAGAGATTTGGATACAAGCTCTCCACAATGTGCCCTCTCAATCGCTCAGATTAACAAAGTCGAATATAATCGGTGAAAATATCTTACCCCGGAATCCAAATGATAAAGTTTTACAAATTAATTATTTTAAGAAACATAATTTATTCTTATTTTATTTTTTATTAGTGGACTGTTACTAATGAATTGCTTGTGATCATGCAACAGAGGAAATTGCTTGCTTAACTAAGTTAACAAAAGAAATTTCTTTTATTTAATTTTGAAATTTTGTTGAAGTTAACTAGTAATTTAAGATAAAAATGTTTTTTTGACCGAAGTCAAATTTTTTAAATTTTGTTAACCAAATATATATTACGTTGATCATTTTATTCTTATTATAATTTTAATAATTTTTTTCTTATTTTATCTTTTATTTTCTTTTTTCTTTTTTATAAATTAATTAAAAACATAAAATTTTAAATAATTAATTATGAAAAAAATTATTTATAATAACAATAATAGTTTTTAAAAAATTATATTGTAATTAAATAATACAAATTATTTAATTAATTAACTTTTTATTTTTTTATAAATTAATTAAAAATAAGTTAAAAAGTAAAATTTAGCCATATCACTTGATTTAAACGTCTTGCTTATCTTTTCATTCATTACGATTTGCAGAAACCGTTCAATTTGAGGAAACTTTTCCCTTTCTTCTGAGCAGGCACGTCATTTATTCAAGCAAGAATAAATTAGGGACTATTGCTCTAATTTCTTATATCAATTGAAATTTCCTTATTTTCTTCTCTCAAAACGAAAAAGCCGCTTCATTTAGTCTCATTTTTTTTTTATTTATAACTAGAAACATAGGAAAAGATATCAGCTCCCTCTCTATTGTACAACTTAAGGAAAAGTATGCCATTCCAAAAGGTATCAATGTTCGGGTTTTGCTGTGAGAAAACCCTTATAGAGAACCTCAGACGGTGCTGCAAGGGGAACTTCCTTTGTTCCAAGACACTTAAAGTATTTTAGATTCATCATTCTTTTTCTTATTTTAGAGTTTCTTCACGTAACTAGTCTTTCTCCCCTCCATATTCATTCTAATGTGTTCTATTTACTTCAAGACATTTCTATCTTGAACTACATGATGAACCCCCCACTGTTTAACCCTTCACAATGTCTTCCACACTTATAGTCGCATTTTCTAAAAGCAAAATTATTTCTGGCAACAAAGGGATGGAAGAAATTCTTCGAAGATTTTAAAGGGAAATACGTTGGATTTGAGGAAAGCACTATTGTTATAAGTGAGGATTGAAGGCGACCATGGCTTCCTTTTAAAGTGAACACATCTTTTGAGGCATACGATTGGTAGACTACTCTTTCTCTCTCACAAATTCTAAGGAGGGAACCTTTTTTTGAATAAGTTCTTCTTGACTCATCCATAAGTCGTAAATATATTCACACTTTTGAGATGCTACAGAAATTTCAGAGATTACCTAATGTCCACTTCCTCCCTCGTCACTTCGGATGAGGGACTGTGGATTCTTACTCTATTAGATCTGAATATTAAACCTAGGAATCCCCCATTTGACGTAATGAGTTTTCGTCAAAGAGTGACATGGTCAAAGTTTCTTCCTGAGAGGGACATTTTGTTTTGAAGGAAGTTCTAATGATAACGATATTTACGTCACTCAATCTTTTTAGAAATTTTTTTTAGATATCAGTAAGTTTTGACTACACTTTGTAGGAGTTTTTAGTTCCTAGGTGTTTTTTCTTCCGTTAAGGTATCTCTTGATTGTGAAGTTCTAGACTTCACTGTATCAAGCCGTCTAATAAAAACTAGGAAAATTTTTAAAGGCGTGATTCCAATGGATCCAGTTTCTTATAGGAAACCTTCTGTTCCTCATTGAGATGTTCCTGTGTGCCTAAGTCCACGGCATAGGATGAGGAAGGTAGATAAATCTCTCTCATTGTGTATTTTTTCTTCTAGTTCAACCTTTTGTTCATTTGTAATCTTATTTCGTTGCTTTAACCCTTCAGTCGTTTATAAAGGAGTTGCCCAATGTAATAGCGAATCTGTTTTCTATGCAGAAGCCTAAAACTAAAAGGAAAGGAGCCACTAGTAACGTTGAGATTCTTACAAAGTGGGTTAGAGTAGGGGAGGAAATATCTACCAATGACATTCATGCTCAGTCTTTTTGGCCTAAATACATACTGATTCCCTTACTGTGGAGGTTTTAAGGACCCCAATAACTACTGATTCTCCACCTTTAGAGGTTCTAATCACTGAGAATCCTTAGGAAGTTCGCTCATGTTCTGATGATAGCTCTATTGTCCCTTCTTTCGAGGTTCCATATAAGGATAGAGATGGTGTAAAATCTATGGAAGTTTTGACACATAAGGCAGTTCCTCAAGGCATGTTGGGGGATTCAAAATCTCGAGAGGAAGTGAATGTAGATCTGCCTTCTAGAGTAGTGGGTGAGTTTATTCTAAAACCTTCTACTTCAGGTGATTGTAATTCAATTAGGAATTTTTGTTATGTCTTTCTTTTGTAAGGATTCTGATTCCTATAGTTTTTACTCTTGTAAGGATTCCTTTTGTATATGATGTTGTGGACTCAGAGAAGGCTGCTCCCACCGCAAGTGTAGAAATGGAAATAGAGGAAGCATGAAGATGCGACAATTATAATTTTACTCACTGTGTTGAGGTTGGTGAGTTCACACCTCTCTTTCTGAAGAAAAGCATAAGAGAATATGTACAGGAAAGCACTATTCTTCAGATGGATGGAAAGAGTTCCATAAATGTTGTTGAAAGGTTATTTACCAATGCTGGTGTGGTCTTGGATTAATGTAGTATCATCACTTAGGAAAATGGATTAAATTATGTTTATTTTTTTTATTTTTGGTTCTATATTTTTCTTCTTCTTTCCATCTTTCTTGTTTGTCGGTGCAATACAGGTGGTACAGGATAGCCTCTTTACAATTGATGCATTTAGACAGAAGGCGTTTGATGTGAATAAAAAGATTATGCATCTATTGAAATTAATAGAAAAGAAAAATGAAGAGAATTTCCTCAAAGGGATGAACTTAGTTATTTGCTTTGACCTGAACCTCTTGGAGAGAAAGAACAAGAAACTTCACATCGAGATGGAGAAACTTCGTAGGGGTTTGTAATTACAGTAGAATTTAGAGAAGCTATCTAAGTTTCCATTCTAGAAGGCGAGGTGGAGAACTTCTGATAAGAGAATATAATGTAGGGATTTGTGCTCACGTGCCATCCCATTGTTGTATGAATATTTTATTTTATAATATTTATACAGTACATTACTTATTAAATCACTCATTATAATTATTAAATGGTTCAATACTTGTGATGCTATAGACATTATATGATTTGAAGGGGTTTAGATTTGGGCTAAAGAAGTTTAGATCAATGTTAAGAGTTAGCATCACTGAAAACTATAAATACTAAAGAGTTAGCATGTTATAATAATCAGTGAGGTCTAAAAGTTAGAAATTTATCTGTAATTGTACAAAGACCTGAGAGTATACTAATAATAACATAATTGCAAGGGTTACAATAGGTTTTAAGAAATGTTATTATGCAAATCTATTCTCAAATTGTATTTTCCTAGTCTTAATTCACTGATGCAAATCTATCGGTTGAATCTTTTTTAATAGACTAGTGTATACTATACCTAAATGGTCTAGATGGTTGTTCTTAGCTGACCATGGGCTTACTGGAAGTTCGTATAGTATACAGGTGTTCAGGGAGGTCTGAATATTGAACAGACTCAATGAGAACCCTAATAGACAACTTACGAAGCCATCAATGAAAGGTCCTCTCGAGTTTAGTAGTATATGTGGTTCTTTGACCTGAGTACCATAGTGGACTTGTAAGTGGTCCACCATACTTTGGTTCCACATATGTCACAGACCTTTCATGGTGTGACCACTGGGTATGATCCGATACTTATGGAGTTCGGTGTGTACAGATATGAAATCTGTCGGCTCACATGAATGAGTTATATATCCGGATGCTCAGAGACTGTATCTTAAAATGTCTTATAGCCATAAGCAACAAACCTAGAAAAAAGATTTTTCACAGGGTTAAACAATATTGCAAAGGTGTTTGCATATATTGTTTATCAAGATATGCATCTAGAGATACGTTTGCGGATGATCACATAGGTATTTGATGATTGGCGGAAGGATTATACATATGCGATATGACCTTAACTTGTATGGTTTACTGCACTGATTTGTAATATCCATGACGTGTGCGTGGGGCATCGATCCCGGACTTACAAAATAGTTATGGTTGATAAATCGGGAGTGTACCTAGAGAGTCCCGCAATATAAAGTGTACTTGTTGTACACTGGGGCAGCGTACTGGATTGAATAGTTTGATCCAGAAAATTTCAGCAGACCAGACATTTACTTCGGTCTCCCTCCGGTCATACACGTGTCAAGACTTAAGAGTTAAGTACCTCAATTAATTAACAATTAGTTATTGACCAATGGAATGTTGACATATTGCACATTGTAGGCCAATTATTGTTTAACTTAAAAATTATCAAAATGACCTTATTTGTTGAACAAATAATAATATTATTTTATTTATTAAAATGTTTATTGAATAAAATAATAATAATAATAATAATAATATATGATATTATTATTTAAATTAAAATCAAACAATTCGTTTTTTTATTATTTAAATTAACATGTGTTTCTACCATGATTTAATATGATTAAATTATTTATTTAATATTGATTAAATGATATAATAAAAATAAATGGGTGACACTTGTAAATGGTAGGCCTTAATATGTTTCTTACTAATAAGAAAATGTTTCTCATTTGTCCTAGATTTAGGCCAAGTTTATCTAAGTGATTTCTTATTTTATTTTGTTTTCATTTGGTTTATTGTAAACAATAATAAACAAAACACTATGGAAAGTATTGATCAAGATAATGGAGGCCATTATGTAATTAAATGGGACAAATGTTGTCCATTAAGTAATAAACAAATGAAAGAGCAATATGTTTTTTACTTAATTGGTAGAGAAATATTTGGCCAAGAAAGGAAGAGGCAAGTGAAGTGAAGTTTGGCTAAGTATTAGAAAATTCTCTCAAGTGTTGAGAGCACAAAATACACTTCTTCTATTTTTCCTCCATTTTAGCCATCTGTACTACAAGGTAAAAACAAGGATTCAAAAGTTGAATTCTTTGTTGGAAAAGTTATTATTCTAACTTTCCAAAGCCCATCGTATTATGGAACTAGAATTGTGAACGAGTTGCTTCAAGGCGGGTACTCCGGTTCGACAACAAATCAAAGGCTTATCAAGGTAATAAATTCTCAATCTTTATTTAGTTTACATTTATGAGATAACATGTAAAACTTATTTGTATTTATCATAGGAAATTCGTATTTCACTTATCTGCTGCGCATATATGTATATAATACGTATGCAATTTTGAATGATAGACACAAACTCACATTTATATACCCTAAGATTAAAATCACTCACAAATGATACTAAAGGTAGAGCTGGACTAGCTTTAGTGTAAAAAGGGTTCCTGAACAGTAGTGAAATCTTGCTTTCAGGAACAACTGATTGCCCTAAACTTAGAGTTAATACAGAAGCTTCATGAACTAAAGGAAGCAACTAATTAAGTGACGTCAGGCACAGTTCTATTAAATCTAACTGAAGATCAGGCTTCTCAGTTGAGAAAGGCGACAGATGATCTTTGATTGCTGGTGGAAGAATTATAGAGAGATTATGCTTCCCTTCAGTTAGAGAAGACGGCTTTCGACATAGTTTTGCTATATAAGTTGGCTGCCGCAAAGAAAGTTTTTTGCAGGAAGTTAAAGTTGCTTCCACTCGTGGCGTCCATCATGAATTTATTTGGGTAGGGATTTAGCTGCTTATAGTGTGCTTTATATGGATATAGATGCCTCATATAGTTTCTACAAGGATTGGTCTGCTAAACCTCTTGAAGATGATTATAGGCAGATCAATTACGACTCAAGTAGGGAGGGAACTGTACATCAGGACCAGATATGGTGGAGTTTCCACCAGATTCTCCTAAATGATTGTCCTTCGTATATTTTTTATTTGTGTAAAGGAACATTTATTGAATGCAAGTATCTTCACTATTCTGTATTTCGCTCATAGAATAATTTGAATAGAAGTACTTTAGTTTTTGGATCTTTATATATGGCTTTTGTTGTTGATCGTGGATGTTTTTCGATATTCTAGAAATCTGAATGGTTTTCCCAAATTGTTTTTGAATGGATCTTCTAAATGAAGAATTGGACTAGTTTTTATAAGAGTCAGAAACTTTTTTAGTGAAGTACAGTTACCTTTTCTGGTAAAGGTTCCTAGTTTGTTCAGAAAATATGCTTCATTCAAAGGCAGGATCTTTTTCTAGAAAATGTTTCAGATGATGTTTACCTTTTTTGGTAGTTTGTTAGAAAAAGATACTTCCTCTAAAGGTAGGATCTTTTTTGGAAAATGTTTCAAGTGGTGTTATTCTCTTCTATGGAAACATGCTTATTCTTGAGCTTTCTAGTAGAGATATGAGGTCTTCTTAAAGAAGATTTTTGGTAGTTGTTGGGATTTGTGCTTACATTCTATTTCTTTATGTATAAATATTTGTTTAATATTTATACTAGTATTATCATTTTATTAAATCGTTAATTATATTTTATATATGATAAGATACTTGTAACGTTGCAGACATTGTATGATCTAAAAGAGTTCAAATATGATCTAAATGAGTTTAGATCAGTGCTAAGAATTGACAACGCTGAGAGTTATAAATACTAAGAGTTGGCACTGATAAGAGTTATCAGGTTATAAGAGTCGGCAATATCTAAAAGGTTAGAGCCTTATTTGAAATGGGACAAAGACCTGAGAATATATTAGTAATGACGTAGTTGTAAAGAGTTGTAAATAATGCTAGAAAATGTCATTATGCAAATATGTTCTCAAATATTATGTTCTTGATTTATCTTCACTGATACTAGTTTGTCAGTAGATACCTTAATAAATATATGGATCAGTATATGTTTATATCTAAATGGTCCAGATGATTAGTCTCAGCAGACCATAAGTTTAGTAGAAGCTCGTATAGAGATACAAGTATTTAGTAAGGACTGAATACTAAACAGACTCACAAAGATCTCCAATAGACAACCCATAAAGTTGTCAATGAAAGGTCTTTTGAGTAGTATTCGTTGTCCTTTGACCTGAGTGCCACGGTGGGCTAGTGAGTGATCCACCATACTTTAGCTCCACACATGTTAGAAACCTTTCATAGTCTGACCGTTGGGTATTGCTGGGTATGGTCTAATGTTCATGGAGTCCGGTGTACATAGATATAGGATCCATCATCTCATTTGGGTAAGTAATATATCCTAATGCTTTATGATTGTATTTCAGAAAGTTTTATGGCCATAAGCAATAATTCCCGGGAAAAGAGTTTAACCCTCGGGATAAATAATATCATAAATGTATTTAAGAGTATTATTTATTGAAATATAATTCTAGAGATAAACTTTCGGTCGGGCATATGAAGATTTAACATTGTTGATCTATATCTCCGCTCTACCTTGATATAAATGATGGAGGGATTATACGGATATGTTATAACCTCAACTTGTATGGTTTAATGTGCTGCTTTGTAATATCAGTAACGTGTTTATTGGACATCGTTCACGGACGTATGGAGGAGTTCTATATGATAATTTGGGCGTGGAGCTAAAGAGTCTCACAATATAAAGTTTACTTGTTGTGCACTAGGGCAGTATTATGGATTGAACAGCTCCATCCTAGAAAGTCCAGCAAACTGAAAATATATTTTAGGGTTCCTTATGTTATGCACTTATCTGAACTTAAATGTTAAGTATATCACTTAATTAGTTGACAAGAGTTGTTAACTAATTAGATGTTAACAAGTGGCATAATTTTGTTCTATGAATTATTTCACTATGAAGTCACCCATTAACCATATTAGTAAAATCAAGTAAGGTAAAAATTAATTATTCAAATAGTTTTTGAATAATTAAATAAATAATAATATTTATTTACTAGTCTATTATTTTGGTTTAGGTGGGAGACATATACCTAATTAGGTATAATTGCCACTAAATATTATTTTTTAGTTTAATGGTCACTTAATCAATTTTGGGAGCACTTGTGAAGTGCTTAATATACCTAAACATTATTTTGAATAATTGATTAACAAAATGGTGAAGCAAAAATGTGCATGGTGAGAGGGATTGGAAGGGATTTTAGTTTTTGAGAGTTTTTCTTTGAAAACAGGGTTGTGAGAAACACTAGAGAGAAAGAAAAATAAATTCCTTTTATTTTTCTTTCAAGAAACAAAAACCTTATTGCTGAAAATTTAATTGTTGCTATTCTCGCTTCATAATCCCATCAAATTCTTGTGAACTAGAATTGAACAATAGTGCACTTCAAGGTGAGCTTAAATTTAGAAAGAATTCAGAATTAAAATCTTCATCGAAGGTCATCAAAGGTATGTTTCTATAATTTTAAGTTGTTAGTGATTTAAGTTACATGTGTATATGTTGATTACATGCTTAATTCTGCTGTGAAATTCGTGTATATGATACATGTATTTAGTTTTTTCAACATGTACACAATCACATGTATACACCCTAAAACACGTTAACAATTATTTCCTAGGTTTGGGTCGCTCCAGAAAAGTCGTAATATTCACACTTCTTAGAATGATATTTCCTAAGGAAACCTCTGGTAATTACTATTCCACGAGGATACAAGGTCCTTTCAGGAGAGTTCTTTGATGCTTTCTTGAAGGATACAGGTTCTTCTAAGGAAGCTTTCTGATAATTGTGCTTCTTGGAAAAGATACGAGGTCCTTTACGAAAAGCAGTTAGGTATTTGTGTTTCTTAAAAGGATACGAGGCCATTTCAGGGAATCTTTTCAAGTTTCCAAACAAATTACGAGGCCCTTTTAGGAAAGTAGTCAAGTATTTTTGTTTTCTAAAAGGATACGAGGCCATTTTAGGGAATCTTTCTGAGTTTCCAGAAAGATTATGAGGCCTTTCCATGGAAGCTCTAATATTGGTGCTTCCTGGAAGGGATCAAAATCCTTCCAAGGAAGCTTTCTAACTATCGTGCTTTCTGGAAGGATATGAGGTCTTTCCAATAAAGTTTTGGTAATGTTGTGGATGTTATTAGCCATATCCATAACGGCAGTGAGGATTGCTTTTAGTCATCTCTTCGTAATGGCATGAAGGATTACTTTTGGCCATCTCTTCGTAACAGCGTGGAGGATTGCTTTCAGTTGTGTCCTTATCACGATATTATGGATTGCTTTTGGCCATCTCCATATAATAACTGTGAGGATTGCTTTTGGCCATCTTCTCATAACAGTGTGAAGGATTTCTTTTGGCTGTCTCCTTGTAACGACATGGAGGATTGCTTTAGGCTTTCTCCTCATAACGGTGTGAAGGATTTCTTTTGGTCATCTCCTTGTAACGACGTTATGAATTTTTTTTTTGCTGTCTCCACATAACGACTGTAAGAATTAATTTTGGTCGTCTCTTCGTAATGATGTTGGACCATATTTTTCATGTTTTGATTTTAGTGATCCATACATATAGGTCATGATCTTATTGTTATCAGTAATTTGATAGTATTGAGTTTGATGCTTTACGTAAAATAGTTTGAACAGAAGAAATATCTAAGATATAGGAATAAAAAAATGAAAAGAGAAAGAAAGTCATACATAGAACTTCTTTAACTTTAATATGTTCCAAGGAGTCAGAATTGGGTTTTCGTCCATGTTCTGTAGTAGGAAGGTGTCTTTATATAGCTTCCGCACGATTTGTTTTGGGACTTTCCCATATTTCTGCCACCTTATTAGTATTATGTTCTTTGTTAATGTCAAGTGCCTCTTGTAATACGAGGTCACCTGTATTAAGCTCCCACTTTTCTAACGTTGTTGTTGTAGTATCTCTTTATCTTTACTTTATAAACTGTTGTGTAAATTATTACAATTTCTGTAGCCTCATCTGTCAAATCCTTGTTCGTGGATAAGGCTTTGTCATTGAGTTCTAGTTGCACAGTGCTTATCCTAAGGGTTAGGATGAAGGCTTCCATGGAAAGTACTACTTCTACCCCGAATACTAAAGAGTACGATAAGGTCCCCATTGACATGTTCTCAATAGTTCTATAGGCCTAGAGTACTCTTGGAAGTTTCCCGAGCCATCTGCCTTTTTTTTTTCACTTTGGTCACTTCTGTAGCATTGTGAAAATTGTTCGATTAGAGATTTCATCCTATCTATTCCTTGTAGATAGCTACGAGACAAAAAAATACTATTGTATCTTAAATTTGCTATGAAAAGAAATTACAAATATGCTTATAAATTGGTTCCCGTTGTCAGATACTATTAACTATGGCATAGTGAATCTAGTGATAAGGTTATTCCAAATAAAGTTCTTTACTTCAGTTCTGGTAAGATTGCTGTAAGCTTCTGCTTCTACTCATTTACTGAAGTAATCAGTGGCTAGTAGGATGAATAGTTTCCCCTTTGCCACCTTTGAGAGGGATTCTACGATATCCATTCTCTACTAAATGAATGGCCAAGGACTAGATACCATATTGAGGTCATTGGCAGGCTAATGGATAAGTGTGGCATATTTTGGCATCTTTCACATTTCTTGACTTATTTTATGGTATCTCTTTTGATTGAAGGCCAGAAATATCCTTATTGCATTGCTTTTTGAGCTAAGATCCTAGTACTTGAATGGTTCCCATATGAGCCTTTGTGTATTTCCACCATAATTTAGTGCCATTCCTCAGTCAGTATGCTCTCATGTAAGTGCTTAAAAAGGACCTCCTGTACAAATGGTCATTGATGAGGGTGAATCTCCCTACTCTTGCTTGGGAACTTCTAGCTCTTTCCTATCTTCTAGAAGCTTTCCCTATTTCAAAAGTTTGATGAGA
Organism: Ailanthus altissimus; assembly: GCA_946807835.1. Lineage (NCBI taxonomy): Eukaryota > Viridiplantae > Streptophyta > Magnoliopsida > Sapindales > Simaroubaceae > Ailanthus > Ailanthus altissimus. Next base: position 14,193,991 of record OX327697.1, on the reverse strand, counting down.
GAGGTCATCTAGTTTGTTCTATTGGTAAGTTCCCTATATTTTTATTTATGGTTTTGGTTTTTTCCCTTTTGGTTAAGGGAATAATTCTAATTAAAAGTAGAGTTTGTAGATAAGGCTTCTTTTGCTAGCTTGTCTACCTTCACATTTTCTTCTCTTGGGATCTATTTAAAGGTGATGTTTTAAAAATTGGATGCGATTTGTTTTACTACGTTTAAAAGCTTTTTCATCATTTCTTCTTTTGTGGTGTAGTCTTATTCCATTGAAAAGTGACAAGCATAGAGTCAGTCTTTATTGCTAAGCTTTTGATTGAGAGGGATTAAACTATTTTTCGCCCTTCGATTAGGGCCTTATACTAAGTTTCATTGTTGAATATAGGGGCTCAGAGTTTTACAGTGTATTCTAGTATTGGTCATTCAAGACTGCATAAATGTACTCCGAGTCCTACTTCCTTGTTGTTGGTTGCCCCATTAACATGCATTTTCCAAGTCTTTACAACTTGTTTAGAGTTTAGAAGTAAGGAATCATCCAATACTTTGGGTTCACACTTGAGCAGAATGTCAGCAAGTGCTTGTCCCTTTATAGCTGTGCACGGTAGAAAGCTTATGTCTAAGTGGATCAGACTTATGGCCATCTTTGTGACTTGTCCTATGGTGTCTATCATAAACAAGATTTGTTTGATCGATTTAAGAAATATATACAATAATCAGTTAGGCTTCAAAGTAATGGTAGAGATTGTTCTTTGCATGGGTAAAAGTCAGAACAAACTTCTCTGCTGCTGAGTAGTACATTTTGGGATCTGTAAGTGCTTTGCTTATGTAAAATATAGATTTTTGTTGCCTCTCATCTTCACTTATTAAAGCTGCACTGACTGTTTCAATAGATATAGTTAGGTAAAGGTATAAAGTCTCTTTTGAAAGTGCATTGAGAGTATTAGAGGGCTTTTTAGGTAGTCTTTATGTTTCTACAAAGCTTATGTCTAGGCTGAGCCTTGGTTGTCTCCCTTCCTTACTTTTAGAGCTTAGAAGAATGGTCTGCATCTGTCTGACGTTTTTTAGATGAATCGATTCAATGCTACAATTCTCCTAGTTAATATTTAGATTTCATTGGGGATATGAGGTGTGAAGTTCTATAATGCTTGGATTTGAGATGAGTCTTTTTAAATTTCTCGTGCATAAATTATATGCCCTAAAACAATTCCAGATAAGATCCAAAGATGGACGTTGTTAGATTTAATCACACTTTTTACCTTTGTAGGACATCAAAGACTTCTTGTAAGTGCTTAGTATTGTTTTTTGCCTTTTTGCTTTTGACCACAATGTCATCAATATAGGCTTCCACTGTTTGCCCTATTAACTTTTCGAAGACCTTGGATACAAGTTTTTGGAAGGTTGCTTCGGCATTTCTTAGGCCAAAGGTGATCATTATGTAACATTAGGTTCCTCTTTCTGTAATGAAGTTAGTTTTCTTTACATCCTCACTCGCTATTCTAATTTGATTGTAACCACTACAAATGTCTAAGAACGACCGACATTCATTTCTTATGGTGGCATCTAACATTTGATCTATTTTAGGTAGGAAGAAAGTCTCTTTGGGTATGTATAGCTATATTTATATTAGTATAATCAACATAAACTCTCCACTTTCTGTTCTTATTTCCAACGACTACTGTATTATAGAGCTATTCAAGGTAGTTTACTTCCTTGATAAATCCTATCTTCAGTAGTCAATCTACTTCATCATTGATTATTTGATTTCTCTCATACGCGAAACACCTTTGTTTTTGCATGACTTGCTTGTATCCTTCCTGGATAATTATTCAGTGGCATATTACTTATAGGTCGATCCTAATCATATCTTTGTGAGTCTAGGCAAAAATATCTTTGTTTTGATTAAATATTCTACTAGTTGTCATTTTCTTTTAGTTAGATGAATCCTTAGGAGAAATTTCTGTTTAAGGGTCACGGGTTTAGAATTACTTCCTCTGTATTTTTTATACTTGGTGACATGTACTCCTTCTCGAGTAGAACCCATTTCAGCCTCCGTAAGTTAATTGCTATTTAGCTCATGTGCCTTCCTTAGAAGAAAGAATGTCAATACTCTTCTTAGTCGTATTTTCTTCTAGATTTTTCTCTTGGCTGTCAATGAAAGCTTTCAAAGAGTTGGTGTAACATTGCTTAACCTGTAGTTGTTCACCTTTGATGTCAATTATTTCTTTTCGTGTTACCACGATGCATTGGACAACATAAAGCAAAGTGAACATTACTGCTTCCATGTAATGGATCCAAAAGCGGCAAACTATGGCATTATAAGCAGTAAGAGCTTAGACCACCAAGTAATCAACTTCCAATCTTTTTTCAGTTGCAATTATAGGTAAAGTTATCACTACTTTTACTTGAAATTTGCCCCTCTGAAGGCTATCAATTTCATAGTGCACTATTTTAGGTCTCTGATTTTTAGTTTAAGTCCTTGGAAGGCTTCCTAATACAGGACATCCGCACTACTATCGTCATCTACGAAGACTTTTCTTACAATGGTTCTATTAATATTTAAACTGATCGCGAGCTGATCTAGATAGGCATAGTGAGGTCAATCAGATCTTCCTTTGAAAATCTAATTTCTCAAAGTTCCTAAATGGTTGTATATGAGGTGGAGATTTTAATAACTCTACAACGTCGGTTCTTGGAGGCTTTCAGAATAATAGTTTCGATTCTTCTTTAGTTCTTGACCTTTCAAGTGGTCTTCTATGCACCACCTCTACGTGGAGACGGTTGATTAGTTTCCTAGATACTAATGCTTCAATTAATTCTTCAACCTTTTCTAATCCTTCAAGCATTGGAAGTGAGGAATTATCTATCTTTTCTTCAGTGGCTATCCGAACCTTAGTTCGATGTTAAAGTCAAATGCAGAACCATGGATGGAGTTGAAGATCAGTGTGTTGGTATCCTTTGTATGGTTCTGGTTCGCTATTAGCCTTCGTCAGTTCTGGGATTTTTCTGATGTCTGTCTTATATTCTTTTAATCTGTACTTATTCATCTATTGATGGATCTGGAAGCGTAAAGCTCTTCAGGTTTGGTTAGTATGGCTATAGTTGTTAAACGGGGCAATGCTTTGTATGAGAGCTAGTGACCAGAATATCCCAGTGCCTTTTAAGTTTGCCCATATCTATTTTGCTGAAGTGTTTATCGGAATCAAATTTTGTGGGTCATCATGGTCTTTTATCGGCTACCCGTTTTGTTAAAGTTAGTGCTTATGCGCCATCTCTGAATGTACATATACTTATATATTTATACATGTGTACATTCTCATTAAAGTGCTAAAATCTATTTAAATGGTACCATGCAATGTAACATTACATACATTATATGATCTGAATGAGTTCAGAACTGATCTAAAGGATTTTATATAAGAGCCCATAGTTAGCCGCGCTAAGAGATATAAATGTTAAATATTATCACAGCTAATTGTTAACTGGTTATAATACTCAGTGAAGATCCAAGAGTTGGAGCCTTGTCTGTAATGGGACATAGACCTGGGAATATACTAGTAACTGCATAGTTGCAAAAAGTGCAATCAGGTGCCAGGAAATGTCAGTTGCGCAAGTATGTTCTCGAATATTGTCCCTCATCTATTTCTACCGATGCAGGTCTGTTGATAGATATCTTTATATAGGTCAGCATATGTCGTATCTATAGGATATAGATGGTCGTTCCTAGCCGATTGTGAGCTTGGAGCTCATATTGACATATGGGTATCCAGTTAGGACTGGATATGGGATGGACTCACGAGGGCCTCTAGTAGACACCCTATGTAAGCCGTCAAAGAAGGGTCCTCTCGAGTTGAGTAGTATACGTGGTCTTTTGACTTGAGTGCTACGATGGACTTGTAAGTGATCCACCATACTTTACTTCCACGCATGTCATAGACCTTTTATAGTGTGACCACTGGGTGTCGTTGGGTATGGTCTGATGCTTATAGAGTTCAGCGTGTACAAATATAGGATCCATAAGCTCACATAGGGAGTTAGATATCTAGATGCTTCGAGACTGTATCTCAGAAAGTCTTGTGGCTGCATTAATCCCGGGAAAGAGTTTTCACCATGGTGGAACAATATGTGCAAAGTGGAACAATATGGAAAAGTAGTTTGCATATATTGTTCAATGAGATACAAGTCTAGGGATATGATATGGATGAGTAGATGGGGATTTGACGGTGATAATCTATATCCTCGTACATCCAGGATATCATGACGGAAGGACTATATGTATGCGTTCTAACCTCAGCTTGGATGGTTGACGCACTGATTTGTATATCCGTGACGTATGCGTGAGGCATTGCTCACGGACTTATGGAGTAGTTCCATTTGATGAATCAGACCTAGACCTAAGAAGTTCCGTGATATAGAGTGTACTCGTTGTGCACTGGGGTAGTGTACAGAATTAAATTGTTTAATCCAGTAATATCCAGCACTACCACGAAAATACGTGTGTCTGTATTTAAGCATTAAATATAATAATTAGTTAATAATTATTATTTGCTAATTGTATAATGACACATGGCGTATTGTGGCCCCCAGTTGAATTTATCCAAGTGTGAAATATGATAGGACCCATTAGAGAGTAGACTTGATAACTATTCATAAATGGTAAAATGATCATTTTACATATTAATTATTTAATTTTTAAATAATCAACGTATCTCATTATTATATATTATAATATGTTATTACATTATAGTACTATATAGTTGTTAATCATTATTTTATTTAAAAAGTGGCATTGTTTAATATTATAATATTATTATATTAATATGATATATATATATATATATAAATGTGTGAAATGTTGGAGATGATTCGGTGGTGAGGAATCACTTCTTGAGCCAAGAGAAGGGAAAATGAAGTTCTGTTTCATTTTTCCATTCTTTTATGTTATTGATGAAATTGTTTCAAATAGAGTGTTGGCAAAAAAAAAAAAAAAAGAAGAAGCAAAGCAATGTTGGATTTGATCCAAATTTTAAGTTAATTTTAAGTATTGAGATTAATTATTATGCTAGATTTTATTGTCCATTAATTACTAGAACATTGGCATTTATTTTATTAATCAAAGAGTTGATTAAAAGAAAAATAAATTCAAAAGGTTTAAGAGTTAAACCTAGTGCTGGATTAGGAGCTGCTGTTTTAGCTTATCAATCCCACTGAGTTGGTTATTAGAACTGCCAACGAGTTAGTTTCTAAGCAAACTCCCAGGATACACATGTATAACATTACACGTTACGGTGATTTCTCAACCCATAAAATATATTAATATGATTAATATATTATTTATTATGTTTATTGAATAACTTAATTATTTCGCAGCGTTAAATATATATGAGGTACGTATTTTATATAATAAATACTATTGCACATGCATACCCCCACGTATATTAGATCCCCAACACATTTTTCTTAGGATTAAGACGCTTCCCATGTTATGCATTCATCTCTTGTATTGGCTTTTGGGGTGGTTTCTTGACTTTCTTCACTGTTACAATAGTAGTTTCTTTCTTTGATGCAACTTCTACTTATTCCTCTCCGATCCAGTGTATTTTTAGTTGATTAATTCAAAAGAAGTGAATTTCTTTTGAATTAAGTATTTATGATAAGGAGTGAAAGGCCTGACGGCCTTTTTATAAGCCTACATCACTATCTGTGAGTCATAGTTTTTTAGTTCACTCAATTCTTTGTTGAAATAGTAGAGGAAATTTCATATAGATTCAATATCACCCTTACTTATTGCAAATAAGTGTGATGTGGTCTTTTTGGCTTTTTGCTTTCGTAATAATGTTTGATAAACTATTCAGTTAGCTCATCGAATAAAGAGATGGACTTTTGTTCCAAGTTCCAAAGAAAATAGGTGCAGGCCCTTTCAGACTTGAAGGGAACATTATATACTTCAATGCCTCATCGTAGGCGTGCATGATCATCCTGGCATGAAAGTGGAAGATATGTTCTTCTAGGTCATATGTTCCATCAAATAAATAAAAGTTGGGGACGCTAAACTTCTCAGGCTTTGGAACAAGTTTTATAGCATCAGTGAATAGGTCATAGTTCATCCTTTTTGCCATAATGAAAATATCGTCTAATTATTCCTTTTTGTTCTTTTGGGCATACATGTTTTCTACCTCTTTCAGAATAAAGGCCTTTATGTCCTCCATTTCTTTGATTCTTGGAAGTTTTGAGTTGTGTTCCTAATTAGTGGTCACGTTCAATCTTGTCCTTTCAACAACCTTCTTCGAAGTTTGGGTTACAGTGAGGGGGAGTATGTAGATTTATCGAGAGTTGTTCCAAGTCTTCTTCTGGGTTCCCATCATCTTCATCCCCTTGTGACATCATTGTTTTATCATGGAGTTTTAGGTTTTCGTTTCAGTAATTATCGATGTTTTTGATTCATTTTGTGAAGAGATTTATTGATTTAAGAGTGAGTTCATCGCCTAAGCAGTGAGCTATTAAGAAATGGTTCCTTTAGATGGGTTTCTAAGATTGGTTAGATTGTCTGGTTGTAAAGTCATATCTACTCGGCTATTTAGATGAGAAATCATAACAATTTAAAGAAATGTTTAGTATTTAGGATTAGAAAGTTTTCAGCAACTTTCCCATAGACAGTACCACTGAAAGTTTCAGATTTAGGAACCTTGAAAAATTACTTCTGCACCTTTGAGTCTTCGAAGAAATTCTGAGAATGGAACTGTCTTCTTCCTCTATAACACTTTTGGAAGCATGTTTCTAGAATATGATCATTCTCCTATAAGAAAAAAATACTCGGATGCTTAAGTCAGTAACAAGATAAGAAATTAGGTGTTGTGTATAGGGGGTGTTTTAGCTAGCAAGAAAGAGGTTATTGCTTTTTATGTTTAGATTCTCTCAATGATTGCTCAAAGATTTTAAGAGTGCTTTTAGGATTCTTTTATTATATTATAGCTTGATAATCCTCAACGTGAGAATTTGTTTGCTTATATAGTGTTTGAAGTTCAATCCGTAAAAAGATTGTAGTGACATTATTTAACTTGTATTTCATCTTACTCTTTATTTAATAAATCAAGATTTTCTTATAAACAAATGTTGAATAAGAATTCTCTTTTAGTTATAAGAATAATAAAATATGCAAGAATAAATAATGATATAAAAAATAATTAAATTCAAACATTTTTAAAGTTCTTCATGCGTTTTCCTTTCTTAATTGAGAAAACACAAAAACAGCGTGCTCCCCCTATTTTTCCCATATTAGTTTTTAGTCTGTCAGCACATTGATTTTGTTAGTTTCCAATCCCTAATTTTGGACTTTCTCTTAATAATGGCTTTTAATTTAGTTTGTAGATCTGATTTTAAGATCTAAAATAAAATGGATACTTAGAGATTAAAATAAAAATAAATTAAAAATAAAAATATGAGAGTTCAAAATTATAATTTGACTCTAATATTATATTAAAATAATAATAATAATAATAAAACTATATATTTGACTTTGTTTATATAATAGAAAATAAGTTTTTGTATAAGTTTTAGACCAAGTCTAAATAGGTAAAAAAAACATACACTAATAACAATCTATAATAAGACTAAGATGTGACTGCAATATAATTCAGGTGGGATATTGAGTTGTCAATCAAGTAATTATTAACAAGAAACATACTCTAGGTAGAGGCAACTGCACAAGAATCCCATGAACCGAAGGATGATCATTGAAGTCTGAATGCAGATCCTCGGGTAATTGAACTTCAAAAGAATTAAATTAATTCCCACAAATTCACAAGCATTTTCTTTTTTCGCACGTAAGTTGCAGAATCCTTCCTATCCCTAACAACTATTGCATCCTTCATCCCAGAAACTTCAGCAGTTATCTCATCTTTTATATGCTCTGCCACAGTTGCTGTACAAGAAGCTAACCAAAATGGTCAAGAGAGACTATCCAAATTTATCTGATATAACAAATGAACACAACTAGAAAATCAATTTTCAATTTAAAGGACTATAGCGAAACCTCTTCTACGTAATGAAAATGTACAAGTAGACCACTTGCAGAAAGTTACAATACCAAATCTAATTAATATGAAAAAAAAACCGTGGAAAGCAATAATTAATGATAGTTATACACTTAAAATTATCGTTGGAATTGTAATAATAATCATTATTTTATAATGATAATTACAATTACAATTATAATATGATATAATGTAACTACATTTTTTTTTTGTAATTATGATTTTATAATTCAAAATTTAATTATAAATGTGATCATAATCATACTTGTAATTATAATTACAATTGTAATCAGTATTAAAATTAAAATTACAATCATAATAATAATAAGGCTGAAGCTAATATGCAACCGAAGTCAAAATACTACTAAATATGTCATTGTCAATGAAAATAAAAAGGAATGAGAGAGTGCCACGTCAAGAATGGCAACTAGTAAAGCTGATTTTTAATGACTTGCTTGAATTCTCAAGTGCAATTGACAAGAATAAATAGTGGTGGGATCACAAGTAATTGGTTAGAGAAATAGAGTTTTGGGGTTGCAATTTGTTTTGGTAGTGTAACCTAACCAAAAAATTAAGGTCAAAAGTTAAACTTTAAGTGTAAGTAGTATTGTGTATAGAGTAACAAAAAAATCAGTGTAAGAGAAAATGAAAAAAATGACACTTAAATAATGAAAATCATTTCAATAAAGTGTTTAGGGTCTACAATCAATGTCAACAATCTACGATCAACACTTAAATAATGACACCATCATAATTCATGTGACAAAAAAAAGTCCAACAATTTGCAATAGTATATATTATATGCCCCTTTAAGGTTTATTAAATAATGAGTATGCTTATTAATACCAAAAACTTATTAAAGATCACTCTCTTTTTAATATAATTTTTTTTTACCTAATACATACATTTTACAGATCAAATGAATGATGTATGATGTAAACTTGATCATGTCACAAAATAATAATAATGTAGTATCAAAAATAAAATATTTGTTTAGAACACTAAAGAAAAATATCTTGACATGGAGTTTATAACATATATAGATAATAATTAATTAATTTGATGATGAATTAAAAAATAATGACATAAAATACAAAAACAAGTGCAAACACTTTTTTTATGAGTATTAGTTTAATTAGAAAAACTCTCTTGGATGGATCAATAGGTTTAAAATTCAAACCCACTCATGATTTGTTAAAATAAAGAAATTAGACAGTCAAAAACAAATTTGGTTCACTTAATGAACGAATTGCATATGAAATAATTACACATGTTTAATAAATAGGCCGTATTAGATTCTTTTATATGAATATACATGACTTAATTTGTTTACATGATAAACACAATTCAATTCATTTATATGATTCAATTCTTATAGACAACTATTATTTTAAAATGATAAAAACACATTATTTAAATTATCATATTCATTATATGTTAAATGAATTTAAATAAAATTTTACTCTAAATGTTTTCTAAATAAATTCATGTCTTAAATGAATTAACCTTATTCGATTAAACGAATTGATAAATCGGAATACTCAAACACAAATTTGACATTATTATTAAACGGGTGACATGAATTTGACCCATTTAATAATTGTATCCTTTTTCTCAATCCAAATTCTATTAATTCCTAAATGAATTTATGTCATAAACGAATTTGCTTAATTCAATTATTCAAATAGTAATGTATCATAATTGAATTCGCGAATTAGAATACTAAAAGGTGATTTTATAAGATTTTCAAACAGGTGATACAAATTTGACATGTCTAATAATCTATCTTTTTTCTAATTCAAATAAGATAAAACTAAAAAAAGAGTAATTGGACACTACTCTCACAATACTGCTAGCATCGATTGCTGGTCATCCGATTGATCGACCATTTAACGATGACCAACAATGAATTAACTCAAATAAACTTTATCAAACTTAGAATTTGTGATCTACATAATGATTAGCTAACAATTAGGTTGGTAAAATGAATATGCGAATCAAAATATGTATTGAATACTAGTAAGATATAACTAGATTTTAGAAAATTAACATTCGATTCACATAATAATTCTAATCAAGAATTCAAATTGGCATTCATTTTTAAATGAATTATTCGAATTCAATTTGTTTTATTCGCATTTGACACAAATAATTCATTCTTGTAAATCGATCCATAATTTCAGTCAATCATTATTTTTTTAAATGTAAATTCATCCCATTTCTAGTTGTATTTATTTATTATAAAATTAATAAATTGAAAAAAGGACACCTAGATCCCTAAGGCTTTTAGAAAGGGGTTTATTCATCCCTATGATGTTAAAATGGAAAAAAAAAGACTAATTTCAAGTGACAGATTCTATTTGTTCAAATGGTCAAAAGAGAAAATTGATATATTTATGACAAGACCCGCCTCGAGACCCTCTACTGTATATCCCGGTGGGCCTTAATAAGGGCATATTTGTTATATATTTTTTTATATTTTTATTTTGATAATTTATTATTTTATGATAATAAATGGCTATTTACGTGTATTAGTGTTATTATAGCAAAAACAGGGCACACCGGGTACACATTGTGTAATAACCAGTATCCACGACTGGTAAGAATAAGTGTTTATAAATGTATAAATATACGTATTTTATTTGTATGTTGGTTACTTGATTTATATATTGTTATTAGTAGTGTTTTTATAGGTTAAGGATATACTATTAGTATTGGGTTTATTTGCAAGACTTTGGAATTATTTTAGGGACCAAATTGTTATACTTTGAAAGTTTTGGGGGTGAATTCGTAAATACCAAAAATTAACCACTTAGTATAAAAATACACTTTTAAAAACCCTAATTCTCTCATTTTGGTCGAGCTACCCATTTTTAGAGAGAGAAGAGAGAAATAAAGGAGAGAGAAAGAGAAGAAGAAGAAGAAAAAGAAGAAGAAAATGAGAATTTTGGATCTTTAGAGGTATATCACAACTAATTATCAATTTATTGGTGTTAATTAAGTTAATTTCTTTAAGTTTTGATTTCTGGAAATATGTATAATTAAGGATTTGATGTGTATTTCGTTTGATGTTGTGAGAATTGATGATGATCTATAAGATAGTTTGATAAATCATGATGAATTATGGAATTTCTGCTGGATAACCTCTTGATCTAGGAATTTTATAAATTGTTTTGATTCGATTCTGGTTTTGAATTTTGAGTATATGAAATTAGAAATGTTTAGGATCATCTGAGACTTTGAATCGACTGAAAATCTCGGAAATTGAATTTGTAGTGAATTTACCAAAATGACCCTGGAATTCTGGAAATTTCCTGTGTAAACAGTATGATACAGTGGAAAATAATTTTTGACCTGCTGAATGATCTTTAAAAATTATGAATTTGTGGAATATGATAATTTTATATGTCTAATATGATATACTCGGAATTGAGAATTTGGATCAATGTGGTTGAAGTGTTATGAATTTCTAAAGTGTATCAGCTCATTGTAGTATTTGATTAACAGATTTTTAAAGTTATGAAATAAAATAGTTTTAAAATACTTTTGGCAGTTATTTGGAAGCCAAATATTTATCATGGACTGAGATATGTGTCAAGAGTAATTACGTGATAGTTTTATAATTTTTAAGTTAGTATATGATTTTATAAAATTGGGAGATTGAATACTGTTCAGTAAGTATCTTGATCCTGTCAGGTTTGTAGTTTGGATTCGATGGTGTGTATGGAATGGATTGTGTAGGAATTTTGATATAATATTCATATATAAGAAGTATATATGAGTCAAGAATGATATATTATGATTTCGGAATAATTGGACATCATTTGATGTATTAGAAATTTTTGTTAAGTGTAAGTGGTCAGAATGACAGGTTTTGAGAAACCAAATATTTAGACCAATTTGATGTGATAAATGCATTGTGTATAATTTTGTAAGCTATTTAAAGTATTTTGTGTGAATTGTGAGGCTTATGAAAGGATTAATCTCCATTGATAGGTTAAGGAGATTTAAGCCTTGTAGCTGAAAGTGTTAAGAGGTAAGTATACTAGACTTACTACTGGAATCACAATAAACATAATAATTGTTTTGTATGATTTTGTAAATGGGGTTAAGAATATGTTTATGATATGTCAAAGTATATTTTGATATGAAATGTGAATATATGTTTATGAATGTGAGCATTGACATTGAGCATGGACATACATGTGTTTTTGAAAGTGAGCTTTCCAAAATAAGATGCGTTTAACAAAGAAAGCTTTTGAAGTGTAATATGTCCATGAGAAATATTTTGTGATTTGAGGGTACTTGAACTCACTGTTAACTTAGTAGGCATTTTATGTGATTTGTGGAGCCTTTATGTGTGGCCTTTCCTTCGGGATTGGTATATGTTATGTGTTCCGTATGTAGGGAGGATCCTATTGGTACCTAAAGGAAGTGTGAGTCATCACATTCGTGTGGTGGCGTATTGGTACATGTGAGAGGACTCACCGATGATCAGGGTGAGGGTTTGGCTTTTACCTTCGGGCATAAGCGTTATATATGTGTGATTTAAAGACCTCACTTGTACTATTCCTCTCATACGGTATGTCACCTACGAGTGACATTTGGCTCATTATGTGATATGTGATATGTAAGTCCTACTAAGTAGTAGTCGAGTAATGATATTCCTATTATGTGTTTTGAAAGAATGTGTAAGCGCTTACATGATATGTGATTTGATAAGATTATGATTTTGATTGATCACAGCATATCATACATATGCATTGTGTACATATATGTATTTGTATTTGATATATGAAAAACTAGTATGCTTACTGAGTTTTATACTCATTATAGTTTATGGTGATTTCAGGTAAATAAGGTACATGTGTGCTTAGCGGATTTGGCAAGGCTTCTGCTGTTCCTTGGGTTCCCTAAGTTGCTAGGTTGTTGTGTGTTTCATTTGGGGACACGTGGGATAGGATATTTGGTTTGTCCCTATTGAATAAATACTTATGTATTATTTCATTGTGTGTGGATTGGATTTGGTTTAAGTTTTATAAAGTATGGTTATTGGATGATTTTAAGTAAGAATTTGCAATGGATATATTCTGGGCTCCCGGTAACAAAGTTGCTACTGGTGACGTAGTAGAGTGTTAGTCTCTGAGAAAACTCTGCGTATCTCCGGTTTAATAATTGTCCCAGTCATAATTCAATTGCTATAATTCTGAAAGAAATTGAAATGAAAGTTGAAAATTTTGTGTAATATTATTTATGAGTGCACATGCAGTGAATGAATGTAAGTGATGTCGTGTGTCGGATCTTTTGGGTCTGGGGCGTGACACATTGGCATGTAATCAATAATCTACCCATGTCCTTCATGTCTTGCCATATGTATTTAGAAGTAAAAGCCTTGTATAGTTTCCTTACAGCAAGACTCATGTCAATCTCTCATACTAGTGCCATCACCAAACTTCACGTCATTTACCTCTTTACCATCATGACACATCAACCAATCAACATTGGCATAATCATTTATGCAAAAATTATGGCATGTTCTCGCCTTAATAGCTGATTATTTTTTCCTTCCTTGATTACAGTTTTATGTACAAGAGCTGGCATCACTTGGGACCAGAGAGAGGAACGACACGCTTCAATTGCCGTTATATCTACTCCTATCTTTCACCAGATGATTGCTACTAACCCATCCCTTATTGAGGCTTCTTGTGGTCCTGCTGCTGCCATCCACCCTTTACCCATCCATGAGCGTTTAGCTCAACTGGAGGCTCGCATGACTTCTCACGAGCGTACGGTTAATGATACTTAGAGGTATTTAATCCAATGGATCCAGGCTACTGCCACATCCTTTGGATCGATCCTTCAACTTTATCATAGCCTTAGGTGATCCCCTCACCTCCACCATCACCCGACATTGATTTTGAGGACCTTCTCTTTGACCCCAACGATTTGGATGACTAATTTCACAGGGAAGTGTTTTAATTTTTGTTCTTTCTTCACATAGGGACCATGTTTCATTTTAAATGTAGAGGGTGGGTACTGCTCCGTATGTTTTATTTATTGCTTTGTGTTATAAAAAAAAGTAATGAAGTCATATTTGTCATATATTTTTTTTTTGTTTATTATGTTATAAATCTTATTTCTTATGTGTTTCTTCTTTCATTTTTATTAGGTTTTGTTAAGATAACCATTATTCTATGATAAGAATGAATACATGGCTGAATTTATTCTTACAAATCCCTAAGGAATGATAGATACTTGAGACAATTTTTGGTTATCTAAGTTTAGGAACAAGTTCGACTTTATTCATAATCACCATTCTTTTGTAGCACTTTATAAGCATGAATAGTTATAACTATTACTTAGAGATACTTATTCTTTAGGGAGTATACTGCAGTCCCGAAAGACCAATACTCTAGAACTTGTATTTTATTACTACTCAAGGCGAAATCCTAAGAAACACATGAATTGAGAAATGACATTAGGTCATCTTTGGACCAATTGAGCCTTTCTAGCCTACCTTTTATTGTATATTTATCTATAGTACCCGATTTTGAGCCTATTTACCCATTCTTTACTTTAATCACATTACAAGCCCAAGACTTAAAGTTTACTTATCTAAAAATTTACCCGTAACACCATAAACCTTGCATTTGCTTAGAAATACTCTTGAAAGAAAAAGGTTGTGGTGAAAGGAGAAAAATAAGTTTAGATGGTATTTGTCAATCTAAGTTTGGGGGTATTCAAAATTCAAAGAAAAATAAAGAAGAAATTCCTTGAAAGATAAAGGTTGAAAAAAAGGATGGAAAAAATAATAAGTTTGAGAAAAGAGATAATACAAGAAAAAGAAAGATCAAGAGGTTTCTAGAGAAAGTCTAAATATTCATGAACATATGTTTATCCCACCTTGACCCTAGCCTCATATGTGAATCCTTTTATCCCAGTTTGTCCCCAGTCTTACGTTACAAGCTAAGTAAAGTCCTAAATAAATCCATAGACATATAATTTTCTACATTAGTGGAGAGTGGTAGTAAAGACAAGCCTATGGAAGTGTCGTTATACAAATTAAATGTCGAGATATCATCTTTTCTATACAAACTAAAGTATAAAGCAAATCAAAGTATGGTTTTAAGCTATTGCTTGCTACTTGCACACACACACACACATACACATGGTGATTATCTTTAAAGAAGAATGAGGGACTAAATAGAGATAATTAGAATTACTAATAGTTATTTATCTACCTTATAGATTTGTGCCATTTCAATAGTTTTGGAGACAATGATTTTAATTATCTTACTAATCTAGCATATTTTGTTTTATTTTCTTTATTTGTTATTTGAGTCAAGTATAACCTTTTGTTTCTTTCTTGATTTTATTTTATTGCTTGAGTACAAGCAAGTGTTTAAGTTTGGGGAAATTTGATAAGGGCATATTTGTTATATATTTTTTCATGTTTTTATTTTGATATTTTATTATTTTATGAGAATAAATGACTATTTATGTCGCCCCAGCGCCACAAGGATTTTCACCTTAGCGCTGGAACCGTGATCAAAATAAGAAAATCAGAAAAACTGATATGTTTAAGTCGCAGTCTAGTGCCCCAGCGCCATATCTCCACTGCTCTAGCGATAAGCCACTGCTCTAGCGCAACATCTTATCACTCTAATAGTGAGGCCATTTACACCTAGTGCCCCAGCGACAACAGTATAACACCCCAGCGGTAGTGCGAGTCCTAATCCAATGATAATTGAGATTTTCAAGCTCATATCAATCTCTATAAAAGGTCACTCACCCCCAGCCTTTAAGGATCATTCAAGAGGAATCCAAGAACATCAAGAATACACAACACAAGTCTTAGAGAGCAATTGAAACTTAATTAAAGTAACTATAGAGAGAGATTCAAGGCGTTCTTCAGCATCAAAAGTTTCTTAGGCAGTGCAATTAAGAGCAATTTGACATCTATATCGGTTTGCTATTGATTGTATCATGATTTTTTATTATTTTTACTGCTGTTCTCTTGTAGCCATGAATTAAATTTTCTTTTTAGGGTTAATACTTAAACTCAATATGTGCGCTTAATTTTCTTATCTTTTTTATAATAAACTTAGTTATTTATTATTTAAATTACTTGTTCTTAATGCTTCAATATATCTAGCCAATATATGGTGAATGAATTGATAATATTTTTTATAAACTCGAAAGAGGAATCATTATATTCAGACCTAGGTAATTTGATGCATGATTGTAAAATAACATTCAATATTGCATATGCAAATTTCAAATTAAGATAGGAATATACCTAATTAGCATGTATGATCAATAAGACTTAATATTAATTAATTTTAATTTATTATAAGTACGATAGGAATATAAGTATTTGGTAAATTATAGTATACGTGCATGACCTTGAAAGAGGCTTGTGAATACATTAATGACTTGATCAATAACAAAGATTAAGGGAATTAAATATTAGAGGATTAATCATTAGAAAGCATATTGAGGGATAGTATTAATCCTAGATTTTCTCTATATTGCTATCACCTAAATCTCTTTACATTATGTCATTGTTTTTATATTTCTACTTCCATTCTTAGATTTTTATTTTTTTGAATAACTATTAGAAAGACATAATTTTAGTAATTGGTTGAAAAGAAGAAATTATCCTTGTGGGTTCCACATCCGACTTATTAAGTCTCTTTATTACTTGTTACGATAGCGTATACTTGCGCTTGATTTTAAGATATAGAAATATCGCATCAGGCTTCGCTGGATACCCTAACAGAAGTTCCTCAGAGTTTAATTATCAAAACTAAGAAATTTCGTGAGGCGAACCCTTTTTTTTTACTTCTTGCTATTATTAACTAAATCCCAGAATACTTGTAAAGATAATTTACCAAATATTTTTTAAAAAATGGACTGAATTTCCTTTTTTTTTAAAATCCAAAAACCAAAACTTGTAATAAAGATCACACTTTTATTCAAATAGTTTTCTCAACTTCCAAATAGGACCTTCAGTACTTCCAAAATCAAATCCAAACTCAACCTAAACAATTTCATTCCAATCGCAAAATTTTACATACTAATGAAAATTAAAAACTATCACCACAATACCGAAACCATTTGTTGTTGTTCAAAACATATTTACAATATGCACAAATTTTTATATCTACTATGCAGAAAAATCCAAAGGGTGCTACTCAGCACATTTACATTTACAAAATGATCACTTGACTTGGCCCACTAATAAGCTGTAGGAGAACCAACAACCTGCATATCGAGGCCTGCACCTGAAAAGGGTTTTAGAAAATATAAAATACAAAACGGGTGAGCTAAAGGAGCTCAATGCGTGCATTTCAAATTTCCAGTAAAAATAAAATTCTGCATAAATATTAAATACCGAAAAACTGCTTAAAACATGCTTCTCAAGCTATTATAAAACTGTAAAGCCGTTTTTAAAGATCTTATGCTAATAAAATCCTACCGAGCAATTTTTTTATTAATAAATTTTGTAAACAATTGCCAGAATTTGTAAAACATAGTAGCTAACATGCATATATATATATATATATATATAACACTGATATGTACTTGGTAACTCAAAAACTGCTAAAACTCTCGCTCGGCCATTTTCTTCTAAATTGTGCCAAATTGTAACCCTAAAGCTCTATGCTCACGTAGTGACTAAACTAGCACTGCACACGTGAGTAAGTCACAGGACGTCTAAACTAGCAACACCCATTGTGACAATCTAAAGACATCTCACTAGCTATGTAGCAGAATCCTACATCGTCTACATATAGGAAGACAATACCCTGTACAAATAAAGCGACTCACATGACTCGATAATCTGACTTTTTGAAGTTAGTGACACGCCCCCCGATACTTGCCCATACGTACGGGATATACCAGTTGGGTCTTAAACCATCATCACCACACTGTAAATCTGAGGGTACCAATGGCCTTTGAAAACTAATTTAATAGTTTTAAAATTTTGAATTTCAATTAAACATAAAATTTTATAATTACAACAATATTAAGCTTTTCAGATCATATAAAGCATAAAATTCAAATACACTAAACTATATATTAAATAAAAGATACACAATGCAGATTTTTACTCACCGAACGCTTAATGCTCAATTTTTCTCCAAATTATTTTCTTCTTTTTACCACTCTCGGTCTTCTTCACCTACAACAAATGACATTTATAACTTTTACTAATACTAAAATTACACATAATCTAGTTGGCTTACAAAGCCCAAATGGACTCCATTTTCCAATTTTCATTTACAAAGTCATTCAATCTTATTTAATCTTGTTTAATTCACCATTCAAAACCATAAAAAATGCTTAACACCTTTTAAATTTTGGTTGGGCATAATTGCCCTTCACCTTACCAAAATGAACAATTATATCCTATTTTTTTATTTTTTATTTTCCATCAACCATATACATCCAATTGATATAAAGAATCATTTATACACAATAATTTAATCAAAACACAACTTAACCCCTAAAATTCCCTAAGTGGCCGAATGTACCATTCTCCACCCAACACATTTCTTTTTTTAATTTCTTGTTCCAATGACGTCCAAATCAAGCAAATTTAATTCTAATGCCCTAATAACATCCAATTAAAGTTTCTATAATAAAATCACACCAAATCCTAATTGTTACTTACTAATTCCTTGACTTTGATGAGTCCTTTAAGCTCCACACTTGAATTCAACTCAATCTAAATCAATAATTCACACATAAACATTAATTGAGTATTCTTGAAAAATTCACACATCACCATTACCAAATAATGCTTTTCTTACATCTTTTCCTTAGATTTTCCCAAATGGAAGCTTCAATTGATCTTTGAAACTTGTATTTGGCTTTCTTTTAACTTGATCATACATGAAAAATCATGAAAAAGCCTTGGGTTTTACTATAGTAGCACCTTCTCACCTTCGCCAAGTTCTCTCCTCTTTTGCTCTAATATGATTTGCTTTTACTTAGCCAAATGTCTATACACTTCTTCCTTATATAATGCTCTTCTAAAAGTTCAATTTACCCCTCAACTAACCCTAAATTTCTAATTTTTCATTGGTAATAAATGAAAGCACTTAATTGGTTCCTTTCTAACTATTTAGTTAGAATAGTGAAAGGAACTAACTAGACTTCCAACTTGGCAATCTATTGACTTGTCTCTAATCGGTCCATTTTCTAATATATGGATTGGGTTTCTTAACAAAGGCTTGTTCCATGGATAACACTTATATGGAAATTCATGTATTAAATAAAATTTTCTTTTCCAAGGCAATAGAAAAAATTCTAAAAATATTCCATGACTGTTCGACACTCCAACCGAGTGTGAAATTAGCAATTTAGGTCAATACCTCTCATGCGCATCATATAAAATATTTCTAATAGAGTTGAAATTGAGTAACCCTACGGTATCTTTATCGCTTTATACCAAAATTTAGGCACCTATACTACTAATAGGGATCAAATATTATAATTTACCTTTAAAATAATTGTATGAGAGGAACTGTATGAGAGGAAATCTTAGAGAAGAACTCTGTAAGAGGAGCTTTATGAAAGGAACACAATGAAAATGAATTCTATGAGTGAAACTCTATAAGAGGAACATCATGAAAGGAATTATATGAGACAAATACTATGAGATGAGCTATATGAGAGGACTGTGAGAGAAGCCATTTGAGAGGAATATTATGAGGGGAGCTCTTTTAGAGGAACACTTGAGATGAACTCTTTAAAAAAAACTCTATAAGAGAAACTCTATGAGATGAGCTCTTTATGAACTGTATGAGAGGGATTCTATAAGAGGAATAATATGAGAGGAACTCTATAATAAGAACTCTATGAGTGTTACTCTATAAAAGGAACACTATAAAAGAAACATTATGAAAGGAACATTATGAGAGTAGCTCTATGAGAGGAACAATATGAGAGAAACACTATAAGAGGAGCTCTATAAGAGGAACTTCATGAGAGGAACACTATCAGAGGAATGTTATGAGAGGAACACTATGAGAGGAACACTATGAGAGGAACATTATGAGATGAGCTTGATGAGTATGAATTATATATATATTGACCTCATATAACTTTGATTTTTGCTAGTTTTCAAGTAGTTTCATGCTATTTAGGCATCCAAGTGTTAATTTTGTAGGATAAATTATAGAAGGGATAAGGATAAAGACATTGGAAGGAAAAACATTAAATTGAAGCCAAAAAGTGAAGAATTAGAATAATGTAAAGAAACCGGATGAACGCCTCAACATTATATACCACAACACTGTAATGTTCATGCCAAATGACAAATGCCTAAGCGATCTACATCACAACGCCCCAGCATCCCTAGAAAATATCACCATTATAGCACTAATATGTGAATGAGGGGGTATGAATTCCAGGGCAGGTAATGCTCCCACATTCCTTCAGTGACGCAGCCATACTGCGAACGCCCCAGCGTTGAAAAAGCTAACATTGCGGTGCTCATACAGTAAGGCAGCAGAATGCCTCAGCATTCTAGAGGAACTAGCATGGCGTTACAGTTTTGAACTAGAAGTATAAAAAGGCACATTATGAAAGAAAGATGAGGAGAGATTGACATTTCAACTTTGTTTTCCTTCAAAGTAGGTCATTTAAAGTAAAAAAAAAAAACTATCATTTCTAATGAAAATAAATAATAAATAGCACTTGGAATCATTTGGGAAGGAGAACAACATAATCAAGGAAGTAGTGACTTCAAGGAGGATCATTCAACCAAGAATAAGGGGTTGCTTTAAAACTTCATCTTCTACAATTGTTGAATTCAAGCTTGGTTGTATTATAATTTTTCTTGTATTTCATCATTTATCTTTCATTATGTTGAACTAAAACTATTTGTCTATAATTGTAGTTTTGAACCAAAATATGCACCTGTAAATATTTTATCTTTGAATGTTATAAACTTGGTTGTTATTCAATTTGTCGATGCTTAAAGCTTTCGATTAACTTGGCCAATTTTTGGATGATTTTTGGTTTATTAAGATAAACTTGGAAAAGCCATATAAATGAATAGCCTTTGACAAATTAGTGTATGATTGTAGAGTAGCACCCACAAGTTTCAGCTATCCTTAATCGGCATGCATGGTTAAAAAACTTGTACTTATTAAACTCCAACTTAATTGCATTACTGTAGGAATATAGGTATTAGGTTAGTTAAGGTATAATCCATCAAAAAAGGCTTGTGATAAGTCTTGTGTTGTGACTAATAATCAACAAGGGGATTAGCATTTAGAATACATCATAAGCAAACACAATTTAAGGGATAACTATAATCCTAAGCATTCTCACTCATGGATTTTCTTATGTTCTTTACTTATATATTTAGGTTCATAATTTAGTATTAATATTAGTTTTTAATTGCTTTATAAAGAATTGAATTGTTTGGATAAAAGTAAGAGGATCAATTTTAGTACTTGGTTTAGGAAAAAAATTCAGTTCTCGTAGGATCAATACCTCTTACCATTACATCACTTGCCAATGATAGCATGCACTTGCACTTGATAAGACTCATACATAACACATTTTTCTTGCATTGTGACAAATTTTTGATGCCATTACCAGGTACTTTATTTGTTTCTTTGCCAATAGTAATACTAGTCTATCTTATTTCTAATTTGGATTTTATTTCTTGTTTAGCTTGGCGTTATTGTTGCTTTTTCAAGTAGTTATAATCGTGCATGCATAGATTGCAAAGTGGTTATTTGAGCCCTTTTAACCCAAAAATTAAAAAAAAAAACTTTAAGAAGCATTCAGCACAAGTAAGCTCAGAAAAACACAATGGCTGATCAAGATGCTAATCCACTTACTATGGATCCAAGAAATTTAAGAGAATATTGATTGGTGCTATAATAGCCTAGCATAATTGCACATGATTATATTAAATAATATATGATTTTAAGTCTAAATACCATTCCCACAGAGACTATTCGATCTATTTCTATCAACCAATTACTAAAATTATACCTACTTTACTTTTATCCAAAAAAACTATAATCTGGATGTTAACTAATTAATCTAAAACATAACCAAGATAACAAATAAACCAAGGGTTAAACTCATAAATTGATAATAATCTAAGGTATAGACTCATCCCTTAATATTGCATTGGATTTGTTAACCTTTTAGTTAGTGCCTTAATACCAATAGTTGGCTTAGACACTAATGTCATCACAAGCCTATGCCGATGGTTAAGTGACAATATTACGCATTTTAACTATCACCTATATATCTATGGCAATCAAATTAGAATGTGATTCATTAAGATCAAGTTTAAATTATGCTATACATGCCATCTATGTATATGTCTATCCTGCATGGAACTCACAGTTGTTACCTTATGATCATTCATCAAACTATCCTAAGCTAAACACATGAATCTATCTGTCGAGTTCATCATAGTTCCTCAATAAATCATAATATTATTTAGGTATAATGAAAGGATTAAGATCAAGATAGAATGAATCAATTATATGTATTAAGATTAATAACTAAGAATCCATAAAATCTAATTACATATTAGGTTTATATAGTCTAATCCTAGATAAACAAATTTAGCTCATCACAAAATGAGGAGTATCAAATCTATGAATAACACCAAGAACAAGAATATAATAATAAGAAAAGATAAGAAAAACTATTCGAGAAGACGTATTAGTGTGCTTCTCTCTCTTCCTTGACTTTAATCCTCAATCTTGAACTTGACTCTTGATTTCTTGGCTTTGATCTCTCAATTTTGTGAGTGAATTATTTCTCTATGTTTTTGTCTCTCTAAAGTCTATGTTTTGGCTCTTAAAAGAATGCTTTTATAGGTATGAAAAATCCTAGGGTCAAGGGACTTCGAATCTAAGTCGAAGTAGGACTAAAAATTGGGTATTTTCATATGTCATGTTTGCACCGCAGCGCCAATACCTGGAATAGAATTTTGGTGGGGTGCTGGCTGGGGGCCACAATGCCCAAGTTTCTAGGTTCATGCGATGGCATAAATTGAGCGCTTCTCGCTTATTTCTCATCCAATTTGCCTTATGTTTGTTTCTATTAGTCATATTTTTCCTCGTGTATCTATTTGTGATAAAAAAAACATGATTAAATAGCCAAATATTTATGATTTAGAGCAAAATACCCAAGTTGGAGTACTAAATATACTAGTGCATGTATACCCTTATCAAATATGCAGTGTTGTTGGTTTTTGGAATTAACTCAAGTATTCGGAAGCCTACAATCAATGCCAACAACTTTGAGATAAAATCATGTACCATTCAAATGCTTAAGGACTCGGTATAATTTGGTAGACTTCTCAACAATGACCCTAATGAACATAACATAAACTTCTTAGAGTTTGATATACTTTCAGATTTAATAGGGTTTCAAATATTGCTATTAGGTTGAGGCTGTTTTCATTCTCATTAAGGGACAAGGTCAATAGTTGGTTAATGTCATTGCTCTCTGGATCTACTACTACTTTAGATAATTTAGCTCATAAATTCTTAGCTAAATTCTTTCCACTCGCCAAAACTACTAGGATGTGGAATGACATTACCTCATTTGTGTAACATGACCAAGAATCTTTGTATGAGGCATAAGACTAGTTTAATGATATGTTGAGGAAGTGCCCACATCACTGAGTCCCTAAATGGTTATTGGTCTAAACTTTTTATAACGGTCTTGTAGGATAGTTGAGAACTATTATTAATGCAACAGCTAGAGGTGCATCGATGAACAAGTTGGCTGATGAAATAATTTGTTGGAAGAAATGGTAGCTAATAGTATTAGTGGCTAGCTGAGAGAATAAACACAAGAAAGGTAGCTAGGGTATATGAGGTTAATGCATTGACATCTTTGATAGCTCAAGTCAGCCTTCTCATCAAGAAGGTTAATGCTTTAGGAGTGAATCGGTAAGGAGCTAGCCAGTTACTTGTGATTTTTGTGGGGATAATCATATGAATGGTTATTGTATGGAGATGACTTAGTATGTTTGATATAGCAAGATCCAAAATAACCCCAACTCCAACTTCTTCAACCAAGAGAGGAGGAATACCCCAAATTTCTCTTAGAATAATCAAGGCCAACCATTAAAACTTGCCAATTCACTTGGATTTCCTGCTCAACCAATTCAATAATAGCAATAAGAGAAGAAACCGATATTAAAAGACTTGCTTATATAGTATATGAGTAAGACTGATTAATTATTACAGAACCAAGCAGCTTCTCTTAGGATCTTAGAGACATAAGAGGGACAACTAGCTTCAACCTTAAACAACCACCCACGTGGTGTTCTACCAAGCAATACTAAAGCCAACCCCAAAAGAGGTGTAGAGCATTGTGAAGCAATAACATAGAGGAGTAAGAAAGAATTATAAGATTGTACATCTCAACCATAGTTACTAGTCATAGAGAGCAATGAAGAAAAGGATGAGATAGTACAAAAAGATGAATTACAACCTTACATAATTACAACACCATTACCACGAAGAATGCAAAGGTAGAAACTAGTTGTTGCTAAAACATATACATCTAAAGATGGATGCTTTAATGATCTAGAGAAGAGTGACACTGTAGAAAAGAGGAAACTAGTAGTACAGAAACATAATTCAAGTCCAAACATCCTTCCGCCACCTTTCTCTCAATGCTTGCAAAAGAAAAAAATAGATAAGTAATTTGTCAAATTTTTTAATGTGTCCAAAAAGTAACATATCAATATACCCTTTACAGAAGCATTAGAATAGATGCCCGGTTATGCAAAGTTTTTTAAGGCTATACTATCCAATAAGAAGCGATTAGCAGATTTTGAAATTGTGGCCTTGACAAAATAATGCAACACAATTTTGTTAAAGAAGCTACCTCCAAAGTTGAAGGATCTATGGAGTTTCACTGTCATTTACATCATTGGGAACCAATTCATTAGTAAGGTTTTGTGTGATTTTGGGGCTAGAATTAATTTGATGTCGCTATCTATATATAAGAAGTTAGGTTCACGAGAGGCAAAGCCTTGTAATGTAACTCCGTAGTTGTGGATCGATCACTTATGTATCCAAAAGAGATTGTTAAGGATGTGTTAGTAAAAGTTGATAAATTTACATTTCCTATTGACTTTATTGTTTTGAATATGGAAGAAGAATAAGAGATCCCCATTATTTTGAGCTGACCATTTCTAGCTACTGGTAGAACAATCATTGATGTGTAAAACGAGAAGCTAACAATGAGGGTGCAAGAAGAAATGTCACCTTTAAGGTCTTTAAAGAGATCAAGTTGTCAATGGAGAAATAGTGTTTTAGAATTGAGGAAATGCATCCAAGTAATGAGCAGTGATCCCTACAAGTCAAAAAGATGGATGGTATTCAAGCCTGGATAAAAAGGAAAGCAATGAGGCATAAACTAAAAAGAAAAAAGAAGTGTGACTCGCACTTTAAAGAGAAGCTAGGAGACACTAATCAAGGAAGCTCTTCATTTCACTCACATTCTGAATCCTTGTCTAAAAAGTATAAGATACAATAGTTTGAGTCTATTATGAAAACTTTGATCCTAGAGTTAGGGAAGCTTAAGAGGAGGAGTTCCAGCAATAATGCACCTCAACATGCTTTCGACACCCATTTTGATCCATTATAAAACAAAAAAAAAGTTGTCAAGTCGATGACGTTAAATCTAGCACTGCTTAGGAGGCAACCTAAGGTAGATTTTATTTTATTTGAGTTTATTTTGTTTTACTTAACTTATAGTTGTTTTTCTTTTAGTGTGTTAAAAACAGGACAATGTGAAAATTCAATCCAACGTCCATACGTCAAAATAAGAGGTCCCAACACTAAGGCGTCTAAATTTTTAATGCTGTCGTATTCCTAAGTAATGCAGAGGCGTTTCAAAAGCACAATATAGCCGTGTCCAATACTAAAGGTCTCAACACCTATGCATCTTAACTTAACACTGCAGCATCCATATTTCACTTGGAAGGCCAAATGTAACAGTTCAATACCTCTGTGTTACTATCCTACAACGCCTTAGCATTTGTCGCATTAAAATAAAATATGTTGACTACCAAAAATGATAACACCCAAACGTTCTCTAATGCAACGTTGTAATGTTTTCATGATTCAAAATTCAAAAAGTCTAGACCTCAAACTCCCTAGCCTTCCTATAGTGTAGCGCCCCTACATTCATCATAGGCAAACGAACATCGTGGTGTTATAAAGAGAAAGCAACAGTGTTCCCTAGAAATTCATAATTAAAACCCTATTTTCACCATTTTACACTCACTTTCTCTCAAACAAAACTTAATTCTCTCAACTCAAAATCAATCCACATCAATTCCTACTCAAATTAACCCCAAAACACATTTTTCACTGCTACAACTTAAATATTGTATTACCCAATTGTAGGTTATCTTAATTATAGTATTTACTCGTGAATTTGAGTGTCGTATCTACAGGGAGTGATTACCAAGAGCAAATGTTGCTTTTGTCCATGTCCAAGAGTAATAAGGTCTTGTACCCAAAGATGAAGAATAACGGTTGATTTTAAAAGAAAAGATTATCAAGTGTAAATTAAGAAATCAATTTAAAAGAACACTAAGGCATTAGAGATCCACACTTCCTTAGGTTATAGTAGAGCTCTTTTGATCCTTTTACTCACTTGATAAATAATTTCAATTGATGAAAAACATCATTTGTAAAAATATAATGTTGATATGTAGAAGATCTTTTCAAACATTCTTTATATCCTTAATCTACAAAGAATCGAGGCTTTAAACTAAAACAACTTTCAAAATGATAAATCAAATCACTTGAACACAAATATGAAATACAAGAATAGGATCAAAGTGACAAAACTACACCTCCATTAAGTGTTTCACTCCTAACCTTAACTAGGAATTAGAACAACATAACTTAAGAAAATAGAATGCAAAAAAAATGAACTAAAGATTACAAAATGACAGAAGATATCCTCTCTTCAACCAAGGAAGTCCTTAAATAGGAAAATTTATGGGTACTATTCACGTGTGACCAAACATTCAACATTTTGACTATCAAACTTTGTACTGAATTTGTAACACTATTTTGATTGATAAAATGGCCAAATCGGACTTTCTACTAAACTAACAATTTGTGTGTAATTAAAATATCTTTCTGTGGCTTCTTAGATCATATCAATTGAGTTCTTATTTTGTGAGATACAGTTCAAATACTGGGCTTGCACTGCAGATGGGACCTCTTCAAATCCATTTTCTACCCTCTAAATGTTCGAATTAAAAATTGTGTGCAATTTTGTTTTAGATGAAATCAGTTTTCCACAGGTTCAAGAATTACTTCAATTAGATTTATAGGTAGAAAGTTATAGCCAATTTACTGAACCTACATTAAAACAGATAAAAACTTAATTAGATATAATACTGAAAACATGCTCAAATTAAGGAGATTAATAATACTAATGGTGCAAAATGATGCTGAAAAATCCTTATCAAATGTATAATTTTAAGTGTTCATCATACCCCCCCAGCTAGCTTATTACTAGTCCCTAGCAATTTAAGTGTAAATAAATTAAAAGAAATAACTATCTAATCATTTCAAACAAAATGTCAGTTCAAGATCACCATCTCTATCAAGGTTATTTTATAACTTTTAAAATCGCGTGCGTGTGAACTAAGCCATAGCCTTCTTATCACAAACCATAAAATATATAGCCTTGAAAATTTTTTTCACGTAAAAGCCTCAACTCCATATCCTCACGGGTGAAATATTGTTTAAAGAGTTAGGGTTTCACTAATGGAGTTAAAAAACAGATAAGCTCTCAAGAAAATGTTACCTTTAAGGACAGACAAACAAACTAACATTAATCCAAAAGATAGGAAAATTAGTTGTTTAGAGTTACACCATTCTTGCCCGTGCTAACTTTTAGGACCTTAATCATGAATATCACAAAAAAAACCTAGTGAAAAATACCGTTTTTGAAAGACTTTATTGTACTAGATTGAATCCTCTTTTTTTTTTTGACATTTTTGTCTTCTATCATTGAACGAAGACTTTTATAGAACTGAAGTGATTCTTTTTTTTTTTTTTGGGGGAGGGGGAGGGGTACTTTTGAGAATATCAAGAACATCAAAAAATATTACAAAATAAGAATTACTTCTCACCAAAATATATTTAACAAATTCGAGTCATCTTTCGGCTAGACAATCAAATCATTCATTTATTAGAATCACTCCAAACAAAAATTAACCAATTTAAAAGATCAATGAAAGCTCATAAAGTGTTTTCTTAAATCTCTCCACTCACTTATAAAAAGATGTGTGAGATTAAGAAAATGTATACTTAAGCATGAAAAAAAATCTCTTGGCTATATACATTGAATCATCCATCTTACCACAAGGCTTAGTATTACGCTCAATGAATGATTTCAAAAGTTTCTTTTTAGTAACCTAGATAGAAAAAGTGACTAAAACCAAACAATTTTGAAACATACCTCGACAGAAAATCAAACTTATTTACACAAGAATTACTAAAAACACATATGCATGAAATAAAAATAACAAGTGGGTTAGAATGCATCTCAAGAGTCAAAAACCCTTTACTCATGCCATACATAGTGCCAGATGTTAATTTTTTTTATTTTTGAAAAATAACAAAATGATAAACAAAAAAAGTACCATTGACATCATATATGAACTATCTCTCCCCCCTAACTAGATTGAGACATTGTTCTCAATGTTAAAATATAGTAAGGGTAGAGTATAAAAGATATCACTTGAAACATCTTTTATTGAAAAGAAAAACCTGTAACAAACAAACCACATAAAATACGAAAGAAGAAATCAAAGTAAAGAGACTGCAGACGAAGAGTCAAATTTATCTTGTGTTTCTTCTCACTGTCATCAAGATACCAATCTATCTGATGCATTGTTGAATCACACAGAGGTATTAAAGTTTCTAATTCATCAAGCAACTAATCAATAGTTGAAGCAGAAATGAGGATTTGTGCCACAGATGATATGAACTATTTTTCCACTACATAGTCAAAAAAGATAACAACTCATTATAAAAGCCGCCAACATTTAACAAAACAATGGGTGATTTGAAAAAAAATTTCCAGAGTCCCAAAGCCTCCCGGTAGAGCTATAAAGGCATCAGCATTCCCAAGCATTAGAGACACACGTTCATGCATTGATGATACTTGTAATTTATCCCCAATTATTTTGCCGAAAATATTTCTAACAACTAGAGCTTTCGGTATGATACCTAAAACTCGACTACCTTTATTATATATAGTTGCTGCTACTCACCCCATTAATCCACGGCTACCTCCCCCATATATTAAATGAAGTTTTTGCTCAGTTAACACCTTACCAAGGGTTCCTGCTGTTTCTACAAACTCTCTTGTTTTTCTAGGGCTAGATCCACAAAAGATACAAATTTTTGTGAATTTACAAGTTGATGTTTCTACCATTGTTACACACTCCTCAACCCTTGAATGATTTTAAGTAAGTATGAAGATGCAGAAATAATATAATATATTTATAGAGCCAAAAAGGTGTTGCAATGTAAAATTTGAATGGTTGGTTGGTTGTTATTGGATGAGATTATGCTTTAAATACAAATTTTCAAAATCAAAGTTAGTTGTGGGTGGTTGGTTATTATTGGAGAAGATATTTAAGGTTAAAATGAAATATTTAACTGCTAAAGTAAATATATACAAGTAATTGTGATTGTGGTTCACATCTTCTTTTAGTTTTACATTCAAAAATGGCTTAAACGCCCTCTATGGGTCGAGGATAGATTTCCATCTAATTTGCTTATAAATTAGCAAATATGGTCGTTTAGAGTCAGATTTTTGAGACTGTATCGCTCACGTTCTTTTAGGAATAATTCTCATAAGTCACGAATAGCAATACATACATATCCATTCGAATGCGTCTCAAGAGTCATTAGAATATCATCCAAAGACTCCTTAGTCAGGCCATCCTTAATGAATCTAATTTTATCTTCGCGATTTATTGATACTATTCCCAAACTGTGACATCTTGTGTTATAAGTTGTACGTTCACACTTGTAACAAACACCTAATCTTTTTTCTCTTCACTTTTTTGCAACAAAAAACTTTTACTTAGCCAAGCATGTAAGAAATTAATGAGTCTGAAAACTCGTCTGCCAATCAGACGTAGGCTTTAATTAACCAATGTACATCAGCAAGTATATTTATAATTATTAATAACCTTAATCTTTCACATCTTGCTTGATAAATATTTTTTAAGGCATGTTGAGGCAATGAGGAAAAATGTTTTTTCAATTTTTTTAAAATGTCATCGATTTTTTTTAAAAGAAAGAAGGAGAAGAAGAATGTGTGTGTTAGTAATAAGGGAAAACTGGCAAAATCGACTTAAAATATCACGGAGTACCATTATCCGCCATTTAACCGAAAAATGAAAACATACAAGAGAAAAAAAAGAAAATAACAAACAAAATCAACACATGAAATATGGTACAGATAGATAGAACCTAATCAAGCATGATAGATAGGATCCATAAGTTAGATGTCTTCGAGACATATAGAGTTGTTTACCCTTTCTTTATAGTTTTTCATTCGTTGTCCATTGTGTTTTAAAATATTTTTATTTTTTGGATTTTCAATTTCAACAGCTCCATGAGACAAAACTCTTTTAACAATGAAAGGTCTAGTCTATCGAGAATGAAGTTTGCCAGGAAACAAGTGTAATATTGAATTATACAAGAGAACTTGCTGTGAAAGTTCAAAGTTTTTCTTACAATGTGTTTGTCATGAAATGTCTTCATTTTCTCTTTGTAAACCCTAGAGTTTTCATAAGCATCATTCTTGATTTCCTACAATTCATTCAACTGGAGTTTCCTTAATGAACCAGCTTTATCTAAGTCAAAGTTAATCATTTTGATAGCCCAAAACACTTTATGTTCCAATTCCACAGGTAAATGACAAGGTTTTCTAAAAACAAGCCTATAGGGGGACATACCAATTAGTGATTTAAAAGTAGTACGATAACCCCAAAGTGCATCATTTAGTTGTAAAGACCAATCTTTTTATTTTGATTTATAGCTTTTTTCAAAATTCGTTTGATTTCCCTATTAGCAAACTTGACTTGTCCAGATGTTTATGGATGGTAAGATGTAGACACTTTGTGTGTGATTCCATATTTTTTCATCAACAATTCAAAAGGTTTTTTACAAAAGTGTGAACCTCCGTCACTTACAATTGCTCTAGGAATTCCAAACCTTGTCAAAATGTTGTTTCTTAGAAACTTCAAAACCATTTTATGACCATTGTCTTTACAGGGGATTGCCTCAACCCATTTGGAAACATATTCAATAGCCACCAAAATATAAATGTATCCAAAAGAAAAAGGAGGCGGACACATAAAATCAATGTCCCAACAATCAAAAAGTTTGATTACTAAAATTAGGTTTAATGGTACATGTTCCTAGGAGTTATACTTTCTAACTTTCACATTGTTCACAAATTCTACAAAACTCGAAAGTATCTTTGAAAAGGGTGGACTAGTAAAATTCACATTGTAAAATTTTTGCTGCAGTTTTCACATTGTTCACCACCACAAGCTTCAGAATGAGAAAAGGAAATGACATTATGAATTTCATTATCAGGCGCACATCGTCTTATGATTTGGTCAGGAGAATATTTAAAGAGGTATGGATTATCCCATAAAAAATTACGTACCTCACATAAAAATTTCTTTTGTCCTGCGATTGCCAATGAGATGAAAGTTTTCCTGTAACAAAAAAATTAGCAATGTTAGCAAACCAAGATAAATTAACAACACCAAAAAGTTGTTCATCTAGAAATGTATCATTGATTGGTGAAGTTTCAAAAGATTCATCATAAATAAGTCTAGATAAGTGGTCGGCCACAACATTTTCAACTCCCTTTTTATCCTTAATTATGATGTTGAATTATTGGAAGAGAAGTATCCATCTAATTAACCTTGGCTTAGCATCCTTCTTTGAAAAAAGATACTTCAAAGCTGCATGATCGCTAAATACAATAATAGGTGAACCAACAAGATAAGATTTAAATTTTTCCAAAGCAAATACTACTGCAAGTAATTCCTTTTTAGTTGTGGAATAATTCATTTGAGTACTATCAAGTGTTTTACTTGCATAGTATATGACATAGGGTTTCTTATCTTTTCTTTGCCCTAAAATAGCTCTAATTGCATAATCACCAACATCACACATGATTTCAAAAGGTAAGACTAATTAGGAGATTGAATAATAGGAGCAGAAGTTAACATGCTTTTAAGTTTATCAAATGCTTCTTGACAAGCCATGGTCCATTCAAAAATAGTGTCTTTTGACAAAAGATTACACAGTGGTCTAAATATGGTACTAAAATCTTTAATGAACCTTCTATAAAAATCAGTATGTCTTAAGAATGACCGACTATGTTTTACACACGTGGGGGAAAAACGATTGGTGATCAAATTAATTTTGGCTTTATCCATTTCTATGCCCTTAGAGGAAATAATATGACCTAGCACATTACCATGATTAACCATAAAATGGAAAATTTTCCAATTAAGCACAAGATTCTTTTTTTTTTTCTTGCATCTAATAAGGACTTTCTATAAATTTGATAAGCAATCATTAAATGAATTACCAAAAACAGAAAAATCATCCATGACTACTTAAAGAAAACGTTCGACCATATCACTAAAAATACTGAGCATGCATCTTTGAAATGTGGCAGGTACATTGCATAAACCAAAAGGCATTCTTTTGTATGCAAATGTTCCAAAAAGGCATGTAAAAGTAGTTTTTTCTTGATCCTAAAGCATAATTTTAATTTGGTTGTACCAAGCATACCCATTTAGGAAACAATAAAATTCATACCCAGCTACCCTTTCTAAAATTTGATCCATGAAAGGCAAAGAGAAATGATCTTTCCTAGTCATCAAATTTAGCTTCCTATAGTCAATGCACATATGCCAACTAGTAACCGTTCTAGTTGGAATTAATTTGTTGTTTTCATTTTTTACTACAATTACTCCAGATTTCTTAGGTATAACTTGAGTAGGTCTTACCCATTTGCTGTCAGAAATAGGATAAATGATTCCTACATCTAAAAGCTAAAGGATCTTATTTCTTACCACTTCTTTCATGTTAGGATTGAGCATTCGTTGCATCTCTCTAGAGGGTTTGGCATTATCCTCTAAATAAATCTTATGTTTGCATATTAAGGGGTTAATTCCTTTAATATCAGCGATGGTCCATCCTAATGCATTTTTGTGCAATTTCAAAATGTCAAGTAACTTACTTTCTTGGAGTAAATTCAACATAAACGAGATGATTACAGGGAAAGTTTCATTTTCACCCAAAAATGAATACTTGAGATAAGATGGCAATGGCTTCAATTCAGGTTTTGGTGGTTGTACATTTGATGGCAAAAGAACATTCATATTTGGTAGTAATTCCTTAAATATTGGTCTCCACTTGTTTATTCCAAAAACTTGTGAACAAGAACAAGTTTCAGAATGATTTTTCATTTCATAATCATTTACAATGAATAAACGTAAAATTCATCATGTACAAGTTCTTTGATTAGGTTAACTTCACGCACATTATCATCATCATCATTCATAAATTGCTTGGAAATATTAAAAACATTCAATTCACAAAGTCATATTACTAAAAGATAACTTCTAAAGACCATTTCTACAATTAATCAGAACATTAGAAGTTGCAAGAAATGGACGACCTAGAATGATTGGAATTTGAGAATTCAAGTTCAAAACAGAATGTGTATCCAAAACAATGAAATCAATAAGAAAATAAAATTTATCAATTTGAACAAGCACATCTTCCACTACTTCTGTTAGAACTTTCACACTTCTATTAGTAAGTTAAAGAGTGATTGGAGTAGGTTTGAGCTCACCAAGTTCTAATTACTCATAAACAGTGTAAGGTAAAAGATTAACACTAGCTCTTAAATCAAGTAATGTACGATCAATCTTAAAGCTACCAATCACACAAGAAATGGTTGGACATCCAGGATCCTTGTATTTTGGAGGAGTGTTTTGTTGAATGATTGAACTTACACTTATGATCAAAAATGCTTTTTTTCAAACATTAAACTTTCTTTTCACCGTGCATAAATCTTTCAAAATTTTGGCATAAGATGGGACTTGCTTTAGTGCATCTAATAAAGGGATACTTATTTTAACTTGCTTGAAAGGTTTATAGATGTCAAAATTTAGGTTCAACTTTTCAGTGAGTTTTAATCTTTAAGGAACTGGGGCAGGAATTGGACACTCTTCTGTCTTAAAAGGCTTTGACCTTTTTTTCTTCTCATTTTCCACTTCAGGTGGTTTAGGTTCATCTTTTTTTGAAAGAGTTTTATCAATAACCTTACCATTACGAAGTGTTATGATGGCATTAATATTTTCAAGTGATTTTTCTTTTTCACAAGATTCATTTACATTGAATTGACTCACAGGATTGGGTTTAGTTTAAGATGGAAACTTACATTTTTCTTGATTTTGCACAAAATATGTCAAATTGGAAAGTGTACACTTGATCTCATTAATAGCCCCTAAAGTTTGATCATTAAATATTGATTGCTCACACATGAATGCTTGTAACATCTCCTTAAGGGTTTTTATGTTTAGTGAGTGATATGGAGGAGGACTTGAAGGCTTTTGATGAGGTTGTGTTTGAGCGTTGTTAACATTTCTCCAACTAAAATATGGATGGTTTCTCCAACTAAAATGTGGATGGTTTCTCCAATTTAGGTTATAGATGTTAGAGTATTGAGATGAAAAAGGTTTTTTAGTATAGTTTGTGCGATTCACTTGCTTATGCACGGCTTCCTTAAAGATTAGAAGGTTTGGACACTCATTTTTCGGATGGCTAACAATATCACAAATACCACAAACTTCTTCAGTAAGAATAGATTTGGTTTCGCTTAGTTTTCTCATTTCCATGGCTCATACTTTCCTAGCCAAACTAGTTACCCTAGCACTTAGATCATATTCTTGAGTCAATTGATATTTTTCTCTACTAGAACTTGCAAGATTAGATCTAATTGAATAGGTAGAACAAGTGACTTGCCAATTTGGGAATTTTTCGATACATGATCCAAATAATCAAATGCCTCATCTGGGTTTTTGTTTAAAAATTCACCATTATACATGGTTTCAATGAATTATTTTATCTCAGGAATTAAACCATCATAGAAAAAATTAATTGTTCTCTATTTTTCAAAACCATGATATGGGCAAGAATTTAACAAATCTTTGAATCTTTCCCAACATTGAAAATATGTTTCATTTTCCTTTTAAGAAAAGTTTTGAATTTCCCTTTTCAAAGCATTAGTTTTATGTGGTGGAAAAAATTTCTTTAGGAATTCACGTTGCATTTCTTGCCAAGTATCTATTGACATTGGTCTCAAAGAATTAAGCCAAGCTTTTGCTTTATCTTTCAATAAGAATGGAAACAACTTAAGCTTAATTATTTCTTCACTACATCTTTGGTCATTAAATATACTACAAACTTCCTCAAATTCTTTTAAATGCAAATATAGACTTTTCAATTCTAAGCCATTAAAATTTGGAATTAAGGGAATCATTCCAAGCTTAAATGTAAAATTATTGGCATTCAAAGGAAAAATAAAGCATGAGGCTGTAGAGTTAGGAGGAGGTTGTAAGTATTCATGCATGGTTTGGATATGTGTATTATTATAATCTTCATGAACACTTTCATTATCGGTTATGGTGTGTGATCTGTTTGATGAAGAATGGGACGATAAAGAAAAATTAAACAAATTATCAAAGGGATTTTTAGAATTACCTTTCACCAATTGAAGGGACCTAGGGTCTCGAAACCATATACTCATACAAGAAGAGAAAACAAAATATAATAACAAATGCTATAAACAATAAAAGTAAAGTAAAGAAGAAAGAAAATAAAATAAAGCAAAATAAAATGAAATAAGATAGAGCAAATTAGGTACTAAGGCCAACCATAAAATAAACGTTAGAGGAATAATATAAAGTTATATTAGTAAATGTTAGATTAGAACAAGGTTAGTAAATAAAAAAAAACTTAGGTGGTCAAACCAACCATAGTCAAATAAAGATAACAAAATAAAGAATACTAAAGTAAAGAAAGATAAGAGGCTTAGCTTTTTAAAAAGAAAAAAAAATAATTACTGAATATCTTAGTTATTTCACTCCACCGCCAAAAATTTGTTACAATTTAAATATTGTATTACCAAAGTGTAGGTTGTCTTAATTATAGTATTTACTCATGAGTCCGAGTGTCGTATCCACAGGGAGTGATTACCAAGAGCAAAGGTTGCTTTTGTCAATGTCCCAAAATAATGAGGTCTTGTACCCAAAGATGAAGAATAATGGTTGATTTTAAAAGAAAAGATTACCAAGTATAAATTAAGATATCAGTTTAAAAGAATACTAAAGCATTAGAGATCCACACTTACTTGGGTTGTAGTCAAGTTCTTTTGATCATTTTACTCACTTGATAAATGATTTCAATTGATAGAAAATATCATTTATAAAAATATAATGTTGATATGTAGAAGATCTTTCCAAACATTCTTTATGCCTTTAGTCTACAAAGAATCAAGGCTTCAAACAAACCAAAACAACTGTAAAAAATAATGTATCAAATCACTTGAATACAAATATGAAATACAAGAGTAGGATCAAAGTGACAGAACTACACCTCCATTAAGTGTTTCACTCTTAGCCTTAGCTAGGAATTAGAACAACATAACTTAGGAAAATAGAATGCAAAAAAATGAACTAAAGATTAAAAAATGACAGAAGATATCCCCCCTTCAACTAAGGGAGTCCTTAAATAGATAACTTTATAGGCACTATTCGCGTGTGACTAAACATTTAACATTTTGACTACCAAACTTTCTACTAAATTTGTAACACTCTTGTGACTGATAAGATGGCCGAATCGGACTTTCTACTAAACTAACAATTTGTGGGTAATTAAAATATCTTTCTGTGGCTTCTTGGATATCATATCAATTGGGTTCATATTTTGTGAGATGGGTCTAAATACTAAATCTTGCTCAGACTGGGCCTGCACTACAAATGGGTCTTCTTTAAAGCCATTTTCCACCCTCAAAACGTTCAAATTACAAATTATGTGTGAAATTCAATTTTTTTGTACATGAAATCAATTTTTTAAAAGTTCACAAATTACTTCAATTAGATTTATAGGTAGAAAGTTATATCCAATTTACCGAACCTACATTAAAACAGATAAAATCTTAATTAGATATAATACTTAAAACATGCTCAAATTAGGGAGATTAATAACATTAACGATGCAAAATGATGCTGAAAAATCCTTATCAAATGTGTTATTTTAAGTGTTTATCACCTACCACCCAAACAACCTTTTTAACGGATCCAAACAATAAATTATCCCTAAAACATCTGAATTTTAACTAAATTCACCTAATTCCAAAACTACCCAAACCATAACCTAAATTTTGAGATGGCATCAAAGAGCGGCCAAACCACTATTTGATGAAGCTCTTAATACGACACCATGTTGTGTCTCAAAACGCGACTAATAGATTCTCCAACACTATCATCTGCAAATCTCTCATTTAGGAGAAAGGCTTCAATCTAGAAAAGGGTGACTTCCCCTACATTTTTTAGATGATTATAGAGATGAGATGGGAGACATTTTGCGATGCACCCACAACATGAGTAGTTCGCATTGTGTGAGAGTTCTACACTAATGCAGAGAAGCACGTAAGGTGTAGGGTGAGAGTATGCGTGAAGATTATGTCATTTGACTACGACACCATCAATGCATTTTTTGGGTTGCTAGCAGACGTACCTCATGAGTACTCTGCTATTAAACGAGATTCAGATTATAGGTTGTATCTAGACACTGTGCCAGCCGGGTACTGAGTGAAAGACTTTACATAATTCTCTATTACATTTTAGATTAAGCTCCCTAATCAAGGATGCCAAGGCTTGGTATGTGTTTATTGCCTTTTTTATAATTCTAGTAATACGCACTAGTTACGTCACCAAGCCGAGATCAGTGCTCATTTACTTTATCAGAACTGGGCAATTGGTCAACATTGGGTGTATCTTGCAGGAGGAGATCTTGCCTTGTTCCAGGCTAGCCAATAACAGCTTAGGCCTACCATTTTTCATCAGCCCTTTGTGCACGAGCCAAAGTCTGATGGGAGGACCATAAAGACCTTATCTATATAGTCAGGGTGATTGATTTTAGTACCATTCAGAAGTTGCAGACGACAAAGACCTAGAAGTAGCCAGCTCAAACCCTAGAATAGTTACCAGTAGTAGTAGTCAATCTAGCGTATACTTTATTGTCATCATCAACTGGAGTAGCCTTAGCTAGACTGGTCCAATTGAAATCCCAATCTGAGGCACAAATAAGGACTTGGTAGTGTTCCAACAAGAGTTCAATGATTTTCAATCTTGTCAGTTCCAATAGATATAGATGTGTACCGATCGATTAGAGGTCGATATAAGTCATATCCTACCCATGCAGCCAATACACCAACATATCCAGCACCAGCTCAACCAAATCCACCAAAGGACAAATAGGCACTTTTGTGGGAGGATTTGGGCCCCAAAACCTCGAACTAGGACGACTTGACCAGAGACCCCTAGACTCTCAAGAAAGTGTTGCATGATGCTAGTAATGCGCACTAGTGGCCAGAGACCCCTAGACCCCTAGAATCTCACATACAATGCAGCAGAATTAATACACATTAAAATAATTTCATTATACTAATGAGATTAGGGGACTCATCCTCGAAGCATGCTTTCAACAATTCTAGTTTGGGACATGGTGAGCTTCCACAAGCTAGAATAGTAACTTTATTTTTCAGAATATTTGAAATAACTCTCTGCTTTTGATATTTATTTCTTTCTCTTGGAAAAACCAAAAAAACTTAATTCTTACTTTCTTTTCTCTCAGTCAGACCCTTATATATAGTGCAATGTTTTCCTTTTAATCAACCAATTGAAAAACAATTTCATTTGACAAGTGTTAAAGGTTGACAAGGAAAATACAATGCTAAGTGTCAAATACTTAAATCAGTGGCAAAAATGTAAAGCTTAGTGGCAATTGTTTCATTTAATGCACGCTACCAACTACTTTGGAATTGAATCAAATTCATTTCTAATTGCCTTTGACTTTATTTCATAAATGAAAATCAAACATATAGCCAATTCTTTTAATAAGCCAATAAGAATGCAATAAATTTACATTAATATTTGATTTAATAAACCATGAACCAATACTTGGTAATATATTTTATTAAACAAATGAACTAATTCATTTGAATAATTTTGATGGCTGAATACTGAATCAACAAGTGGCAACTTTGTTTAAATTCATTGCCACCTTTTACTTCAAAATTGAATAACATTCAATCTTCAATAAACATCTATTCCTTTCAATCGATAGAAGTAAAACATTAGCCATTACTTTTATTTCATTCAATAAAATTTAAACAAATGTAAGACTAAATAAATTCATTTAATTTAGACTAATGGTCGAATGGTTTCATTCTTCATTTTTTTTAAAATAACTTTATCTACTAACTGCTAAAATTAGTACTCATACAAATTATTGACACAATTTGATACATACACTAAATAGATAAAAGTGTCAAGTCTCACTTGGCATAATTTTAGGTTTAACACTTAAACCTTAACTACTCTCGAGAGGCTCTGAAATAAATAAATGATCGATTAATTTAATTTAAATAAAACAACAATTGTTTCTTCAAATAGTAGCTACATCCACCAATGCCCAATTTAGTACCTTTGCACATTATTGGCATAATTTGATACATATACTAGGTAGATAAAAGTGTCAAGTCTCACTTGGCACAATTTTAGATTTAACACTTAAACTTTAGCTGCTTCCTGAGAGACCCTGAAATAAATTCATATTTTTTGAAAAATTTTCCAGATCAAATAATTCGATCCTATGCGCTACCCACTTCCTCAATGAGTACACTTCATATAGTGAGACTCTCTAGGTTCACACCTATTTTGTTTCACGGAACATTTACGTAAGTCCATAACCAATGCCCCCCCCCCCCTCCCCCCACCCCTCCCCACACACACACACACACACATACACGTTATGAATAATACAAATGGCATGTTGAACCATACAAGTTGAGGTTAATCCATATTCATACAATCCCTCTGTCATTAATATCTTGGATGAGCTGAGATATAGATCAACACCGTCAAATCTCCTATTGTTCAACCATAAATACATCTCTTCGATTTATATTCTTATAAATAATATCCACAAACTCTCTTCTGATATTATTTATACCACAGGAAACTCTTTCTCGTGTTTAATGCTTATGGCTATAAGACTTCCTAAGACACAACCTTAGAGCATTTAGATATTTAACTCACCCATATGAACTGACGAATCCCATGTCTACTGTCTACACTTACCAGACTCCATGAACATCAGACCATACCCAGTGACACCTAGTGGTCAGACCATGAAAGGTCTCTGACATGTGTGGAACGAAAGTATGGTGGATCATTTACAAGCCTACTGTGGTGCTCAGGTCAAGGGACCACGAATACTACTCAACTCGAGAAGACACTCCATTGACGATTTTATAGGATATCCATTGGAGGTCTTCATTGAGTCTTGTTCTGTATCCAGTCCTTACTGAATACCTCTATATTTATACGAGCTTCGACTAAGCTCATGGTTTGCTAAGATTAACCATCTGGACTATCCAGATATAGACATACACTGATCTACATAAATTAATTCTACTTGATAAACCCTGCATTGGTGGAAATAGATCAGGAACATATAATTCGAGAACATACTTACACAATGACATTTCTTAGCAACTCTTGCAACTATTTGCAACTATATCATTGTAAGTATATTCCCAGATCTTTGTCCCATTTCAGACAAGGTTTTAACTCTTTAGATATTATCTGAACT
This sequence comes from Ailanthus altissimus, assembly GCA_946807835.1. Taxonomy (NCBI): domain Eukaryota; kingdom Viridiplantae; phylum Streptophyta; class Magnoliopsida; order Sapindales; family Simaroubaceae; genus Ailanthus; species Ailanthus altissimus. The sequence continues at coordinate 14,152,921 of OX327697.1, read as the reverse complement.
CTTTCATATCAATATAATGTCCAAAATGTTACAAGCATCTTACCTGATAAAATTAATTAGTCATTTAATGAAATATTTATTTATTACGTAAATACGAAATGACAATATTCATAAAAATTTGAGATGGCACATGAGCACATATACTAACAACTCTCACTTGCTCTAGTGCCATTCGTTGTGGTATTTAATACCTAAAAACTCCACGTGTTTCTCAAACACCTTTGGAGTTAAGGCCTTAATGAGTGGGTCTGCTATATTATTTATAAAATCAACTCTATAAAATAAAACATCTCCTCGAGCCAAGATCTCTCTAGCAATATGGTTTTTTTTTCTTCATATGTTTAGATCTCTAGTGTGCTCTTGGCTCTTTCTATAGTGCAATGGCCCCATTGTTGTGACATTATAATGGGATAGGATTAACTGAACTTGGAACTATACCGAGTTCTGTGAAAAACTTTCTGATTCACACTACTTCTTTTGCTGCAATATATTCTGCCACTATGGTAGAATCTTTTGTAGATCCCTGTTTGGCACTCTTCCAACTTATGGCACTGCTATTGAGAATAAACACATATCAAGATGTAGACTTTCTATCATCAGGATCAGACTGGAAGTCTGAATCAATGTATTCTTTTACTTGTAAATCATTATCTCTATATATGAGAAACTTGCCCTTTGTACCCTTAAGGTATTTAAGGACAAGTTTGACTGCCATCCAATGGTTGTCACCTGGATTAAACTAGTATCGGCTCGTAACAATTACAGCCATACTAATATCAGGTCTTGTACATATTATGGTATATATCAAGCTTCCAATAACTAATGTATAAGGAATACTAGACATTCTAACCCTTTCATCTTTCTTCTGAGGATACATCTTCCTCAAAAGATGAATGTCATATCTAAAAGGTACATTAACTGCCTTATAGTTACTAAGACTATACCTTTCCAAGACACTGTCAATATACGAAGATTGAAAGAGTTCTATCAACCTCCTAACTCTATCTCTATAAAGCTTTATACCCAGTATATAAAAAGTCTATCCCAAATCTTTCATGAAGAAATCTTACTTAGGTTACTTTTTACTGACTGCAATATACCGATATCATTCTCAATGATCAGTATGTCATCCACATAAAGAATTAAGAAGACAACCATGCTCCCACTGACCTTTTTATACACATATGCCTCCTCTAAATTTTTATGAAATCAGACCCTCTGATTACCTTATCAAAATAAAGATTTCAACTTCGGAAAGCCTGCTTAAGTCCATAAATAGACTTCTTCAATTTGCATACAAGACCAGAAGAAAGGCTGGATGCAAAACCTTCAAGTTGTTCCATGAATATCTCTTCCTCAATATATCCATTCGGGATTGCCGTCTTTACATCTATCTGCCAAATTTCAAAGTCATAGTATGCAGCAATTGCTAATAATATCTTTATTGACTTAAGTATTGCAACTAGTGCAAAAGTTTCCTCAAAATCAATTCCCGATCGTTAAGTATAACCTTTAGCTACCAGACGAGCTATGAAGGTCTCGACCTTTCCATCGGGCCCACACTTTCACTTGTAAACCCATTTACAACTTATAGGAACTATTCCTTCAGGAAGATAAACTAAGTCCCAGACTTGAATTTGATGCATAGAGTCCATTTCAAATTTCATGGCATCTTGCCATTTTCCCAAATCAATATCTAATATTGCCTCTCTGTAAGTTAAAAGATCATTTTCTTCAACTAAAAAAACTCAAAGGTACCTTCAGGTATCATCCCATACCTTTTAGGTTGCTTCGATATCCTCAGTGACCTACGTAAAAGGTGAGTAAAAGATAATTTGCTCGATTGAGCCTGTAGTTCCATTTATGGTTCATTCTGATTAACTTCACCAAGATTAATCTTCTTACAATCTCTATGATCTATGAGAAACTAATTTTCTAAGTGGCATTTCGAGCAACAAGTACATTTCATTCCTCGAGACCATAGAATTGGTATCCCATTGAGATCATGGGATAACCAATGAATCGATACTTGTACCTCCTAGAAGCAAGTTTATCATATTGTATAACTTTTACATAAGCAAAACAGCCTCAAATCTTAAAATATTTAAGACTCGAATTTCTTCCAGTCCATATCTTATAGGGAGTAGAGGAAACTGCTTTAGATGGAACTCTGTTCAATATCTAAGCAACAGTTTGTAATACCCAGTCTGAATTAGCATTATATGCTAAAGAAATGTCAATAATATGTAAACTTATACTTAAGGAATTCTTCTTTACCAAGGTAAGGTATCTCTGACAATTTCTCTTCTAGTGTCCTTCTTCGTCACAATGGAAACATTTTCGTTTATCTTTCTTTTATGGTTTGGATATGGGTCACCTTTGAAGACCAATGCTGGGTGCCTACCTCCCCTTCCTTTAGCTTCCTATAAGCCCTAGAAATAAAAAATGAAGCACTGTGAACAAAGAGGGAGATCCTACATTGTTCATATCCTCTTTTGCTGTCTTCAACATATTATAAAGTTCATCATAAGATGAGGTCATTGCTTGCGTATTAAAATTCATTATGAACTGTCTGAAAGACCCCGAAAGTAACTAAAGAATCAAACTATTCCCCAGATATTTATTCAGCGTAATGTCTGTTATATCCAACCTCTCAATTATAGAAATCATATAGAGGACATGAGGATTAACCGAACTGCCCTCAGAAAGTCTACAGTGGAAAAGCAATTAAGCAACCATATATGCCTTAACCTAAGGACTGTTGCCAAATAGCTCCTTCAGATGGAGCATAATGCTAAAAGTATTACCCATATAAGCATGCTCTCTCTGTAAACCTATAGACATAGAGGCAAGGACGTAAGATTTAACCTTTAAATCATCATCCAGCCATTTCTGATAAGTCACCCTCTCATCTGAGGTGGCTTTATCAGAAATTCCTGTAGGCATATAATGATCTATCACATATCCAAGTTTTTAGAATCGAGAATAATTCTCAGATTAAACAACCAATCTTTATAGTTTTCTATGTCTTTAAGTTGGTTCACATCCAATATGCGTGCTAACGGATTAGATGAGGTCATTTTATCTTCACAAGAGAAAATAAGAGATATTAGTGAAAAATAAATATTTCAATAGCTAATTTTCATTTTAGATTAAGGATATAATCAAATTATATATTTTTAAATCTAAAACACCCTCCCACTGCTTTACATAATCTCCTAAATCTCTCAAAAGAGAAAATGACAAATTTAAACTCTTTAAATTGTACAGCAAGAAGTAGATCCATTTGGTAATTTATAGAGGCCTTATGCTTTAGCAATATTAGCCATTGTAAAATCCAAAAAATAGACAACTCTTGTCAATTGCATCTTATGTAACTCTTATGACTAATCCTAAATACACCTTATCCTCACGCTTTAGCAATATTGGATAAGTGTATTTCAAATTAACTTATCAATGATTAAATATATGTTACTGATACTACTCTCACACTTTAGCAATATTAAGTAATATGTTCGCATATATTAGCCTCATCTTATGTTTAACCAGTATAGTCCAAATCACGCTAACTAAATCCCTCGTGCTTTAGCAATATTGGGAAAAATCGATATCACCTAACTAATACTATATTGACAAGACGGATCAACGTGTAACATTATCTCATAATGGTACACTATTTTATCTGATTAATAGAGATTAGAAAATTCTATCCCCATCTCATGAGGCCATGATTATTAATCACTAATTTGTTTTGTGCAAACACAACTAACCCCAACTAGTGGGTTTCCATTGTGGTTACTAGCACAAATAAATACACCATAATTTTATATTGCACTTATAACAATTATAAATAGTAAAAAAATAAATTATTTATTTTCAAACTCTTTAAAAAAAATAAATATTTAAAGTAACTACAGTAATTATGAATTTCTAAGGCTCCAGGAACTGCGAGATTGAAGGCCCAGCCTTCAATGTTGCCAAAACAAATCTAAACGCGCTATAGTACTATGGTCTCTACCCTAGCCATGGTCTACAGTATTATGGCATCCCTTTTAGCTACGTCCCAATTATGAATTTTTTCAACACTTGAAACACATAATCAATAGCACAGGGAAATTCAACTATGCCACGTACACTCTAAATCTAAGCGTAAATAGCACACAACACATCACTTTGATACCAATTTTGTAGGGTGTTGTGTATGTGTACACCGTGTTACTGGTGAATGTGTGTATTTTAAACAATTTAAATATTGCATATCTCATAGACATCGCAGTGGAATTAATATACATTAAAATAATCTCATTACACTAATGAGATTAGGGGACTTACCCTCAAAGCGTAATTTGAATAATTCAAAATGAGGTCGTGGTGGCTTCCATAAACTAGAATAGTAGCTTTTTTTTCAGAATATTTAAAGCAACTCTTTATTTTTTATATTTATTTCTTTCTCTCGGAAAAAATAATTAAAAACTTAATTCTTACTTTCTTTTCTCTCAATCACACCCTTATATATAGTCCAATGTTTACCTTTTAATCAACCAATTGAAAAAATTCCATTTGACAAGTGTTAAAGGTTGACAAGACAAATACAATGCTAAGTGTCATATACTTAAATCAGTGGAAAAAATATAAAGCTTAGTGGCAATTGTTTCATTTAAAACACGCCACCAACTAGTTTGGAATTGAATCAAATTCATTTCCAATTGCCTTTGATTTTATTTGATAAATGAAAATCAAACATGTAGCCAATTCTTTTAATAAGCCAATAAGAATGCAACAAGTTTGCATTAATATTTGATTTAATAAACCATGAACCAACATTTGGCAATATTTTATTAAATAAATGAACAAATTCATTTGAATAATTTTGATGGCCGAATACTGAATCAACAAGTGGCAACTTATTCAAATTCGTTGCCACCTTTTGCTTCAAAATTGAATAGCATTCAATCTTTAATAAACATCAATTCCTTTTGGCATATAGAGGTAAACATGTAGCCATTACTTTTATTTCTTTCAATAAAAATTAAACAAATGTTAGACTAAATCAAATGAATCATTTGATTTAGACTAATGGCCAAATGGTTTCATTCTTCTTCTTCTTCTTTTTCTTTTTTAATAACTTTATCTATAAATACTCAAATTAATATCCATACAAATTATTGGCATAATTTGAGATATATACTAAGTAAATGAAAGTGTCAAATCTCACTTGGCACAATTTTAGGTTTAACACTTAAACCTTAACTATTTTCTGAGAGACCCTGAAATAAATAAATGTTCGATTAATTTAATTTAAATAAAATAATAATTATTTCTTTAAATAGTAGCAGCATCCACCAAATGCCCAATTTAGTACCCAAAACAATTATTGGCACAATTTGAGACATACACTATGTAGATAAAAATGTCAAGTTTTACTTGGCACAATTTTAGGTTTAACACTTAAACCTTAGCTACTTCCTGAGAGACCCTGAAATAAATTCATATTTTCTAAAAACTTTCTAGATCGAACAATTCGATCCGATACGCTACCCACGTGTTCAACGAGTACACTTTATATGGTGAGACTCCCTAGGTTCACACCATTTTGTTTCATGGAACATTTTCGTAAGTCCATAACCAATGCCTCACACACACACATTATGGATAATATAAAATGGCACATTGAACCATATAAGTTGAGGTTAATCCATATTCATACAAGCCCGTCGTGGTGCTCAGGTCAAGGGACCACAAATACTACTCAACTCAAGAAGACCCTCCATTGACAGTTTTATGGGATATCCATTGGAGGTTTTCATTGAGTTTTGTTCTATATCTAATCCTTACTAAATACCTATATATCTATACGAGCTTCGAATAAGTTCATGGTTTGCTAAGATTAACCATCTGGACTATCCAGATATAGATATACACTGATCTACATAAATCGATTCCATTCTACAAACCATGTATCAGTGGAAAGATATCAGGAACATATAATTCGAGAACATACTTGCACAATAACATTTCCTAGCAACTCTTGCAACTATTTCCAACTATATCATTGTAAGTATATTCTCAGATCTTTGTCCCATTTCAAACAAGGTTCTAACTCTTTAGACCTAATTTGAACTCCTTCCGATCAATATAATGTCCAAAATGTTACAAGCATCTTACCTTATAAAGTTAATTTGCGATTTAATAAAATATTTATTTGTTGCATAAATATGAAATGACAATATTCATATAAAATTGTGATGGCATATGAGTACAAATCCCAATAGAATTGTGCTTAGAAAAGCCTATGTTTAAGAAGTACACTTCAGTGCCGATGACCAAGCACACTAGAACGAGTTTGATTAGAGCTTGATATGAAATCTTAGGAAACACTTGAATAGGGAAAAATAATTAAACCATCTTTGGATTATTTGAACTTTTCTAGCCTTTCTGAAATTTACATGGACCTTTAATCACCTCATTTTAGCTTGAATTACCCTTTTTATTTAGTAAGCATATTACAAGCCTAAGCTATAAGTTTCTAATACCCTTATCACCCTTAACATCATGAACATGAAGCTCAAAGAGAAAAGGTTTGGATTATGTTGAGTTAGGTGGTGTAAAAGTGGAAAAATATCAACAAAAAAAGGGTCAAGTAATTGCTAAATTCAGTGAGTATAGACTCTAAATTTGAGGGAGTAATGATGGCTTGTTTATTAAAACAAAACTCTTGTATTAATGTATTAAAGTAATTTTGATAAAAAGGTTCAAGTTTGGGGAAAAAGTTAAACTAAAGGTAGTAAGTTGAATTAATAGCTAAGAGGATTTGTGTTCTTGGTGTAAACTAAGTCGGAATCTTATCCAAATATCCCACCTTAACACTAGCCCTAAATTACAAGTCGATAAAAGTCCTAATCGATCTTTATTTATATGTATTCCTACATTAGCGGAGAGTTGTATGAAAAATTAGCCTATAGTAACATTTTTTAGTTAAAAGTATGCATGATAACACTTTTTTGTGCAAACTTGAGGTTTTGAGCTAACCTAGGTTAGACTCAATTAAAACTTGCTTATTTCACACACATAAATTGATTATCACCTATAAAGAAGAAGGAAAGTTCTTAATTATGGTATTTGTAGATTACTAAGAGTTATATATAAAATTCGCATAAGTTGATGTTGAGTGGGGTAGTCCCTGAGGCAATTAAATGAACATCAATTCAACCTAACCTTGTTATAGTTTACTTTTCTTATGAATTTTGATGTTTTCTTTTAATTCTAGTTTTTTATTAGTTAGCTAGTATCTTGGGGTTGTTACTTGATTTGTGTACTATAGTAGCTAAGCGCAAGTACACGTTATCGTATCAAGTAATATAAGAGTTTAAGTCCAAATATCGATCCCACAGGGACTATGTAATCTAATTCTATAAATCAAGTACTAAAATTGACATTCTTAACTTTTATTCAGAAAATCACAATCTGAAATTTATTTAACTAATCTACTCTATAAATTAAACTAAATAAAAGTAAAGAGTAGAATTACAAATAAAGATAATCTAGAGTTTTGACTTGTCCCCTAGTATTTCATTGGACTCATTAACCACTTAATTAATCCTTTAATACCAATTAATTAGCTTAGACACTAATCTCATCATAAGCTTCTGTCGATGGTCAAGTGACTATATTACACATTCTAACAATCACATATATGCCTATGGTAATCAAATCAGAATGTAATTCATTAAGATAAAGTCTAAATTATACCATACATGCCACCTAGGTATATGTCTATCCTAAATGAAACTCATAGTTGTTATCCTATAATCATGCATCAAACTATCATAGGCTAAACATGTGAATCCCTCCGTCGAGTTCATCATGACTCCTCAATCATTCAAAATATTGATCAGGTATAATGAAAGCATTAAAACACAAGAGAAAATGAATCAATTGAATGTATCAAGTTCACAAACTAAAAATTAACACAATCCAAATCCATACTAGGCTAACATAGTCTAACCCTAGATGAACAATTTAGCCCATCACAAAACCAAAAGTATTAAACCAATTCATAAAGATCAACAAGAACAAGAATATAATGATAAATAAAGAGAAGAAAAACTAATCAAAGTGACTCCTTAATGTGCTTCTTGCTACATCTTGACTTGAAGTTTCAATCTTGATCTTGGTTCTTCAATCTTTGGATTCGATCTTTGATTTTATGTTGTAAATTCTTTCTCTAAGTTTTTGCCTCTTTTCTTCTCCTTCCTCAATTAGGGTTTTTGGCCTTCTATTTATAGGTTTATATCTTTAAAATATTGTTCACCACCACAGGCGCCGTAGCAATGGTTACTGTAGCAGAATCACTGTAGAGTATTACTATAGCTAGTTGATGTAGCAAATCACTGTAAGACGTACTGTAGCAATTTGATTTTTTGGCTTATTTTCATTAGAGTTTCGACCCTATTTGCTCCATTGACTCCAAACCTATAAAACTAATAATAAAATACATTAAAAGCCAAATAATCTTAATTTTTAGGAACAAATATTAAGTTTAGACTTAATGAACCCTTATCATTACTCTCTCTTTCTCTCTCTCTCTCTCTCATTGTGTTATTGCTCGAGGATGAGCAATTATCTAAGTTTGGGAGAATTTGATGAGTATAAATTCTATATATTGTTTGACCTCGTGTAACTTAGATTTTTGCCGTTCAAGTAATTTCATGCTTTTTATGCATCCAAGTGTTAATTTTGCAAGATAATTCATAGAATAGATGAGGATGAAGACATTGGATGAAACAAACATCAAAATTAGAGCCAAAAAGTAAAGAATTAAAAGAAATTGAAGAAAACTGATAAACGCCCCAGCGTTATGTACCACAACATTACAACATTCATGTCAAATGATGAATGCCCTAGCTTTCTGCACCATAATGCCTCAGCATCCCTAGAAAATATCACCGTCGTGGCGTTAATATGTGTAATAGAGGGTGTGAATTATAGGGCAGGCAACGGTCCCACATCCTTTCAAAACCACTGTTGCTTTACAAACACCCAGCATTGAGAAAGCTAATTTTGAGGCATTCATACAATAAGGTAACATACTACCTTAGGATTCTAGAGGAAATGTCATAATGTTGCAGTCTTGTAGTTAAAGTATAAAAAAGCCACTTTTGGAAGAAGACAATGGAGAGCTTAAAGTTTCAACTTCGTTTTCCTTCAAAATAGGTATTTAAAGTCAAAAATCTATCCTTTTAGTGAAAATAACAATAGATAACACTTGGAATCATTTGGGAAGGAGAACAACACAATCAAGGAAGTGGTGACTTCAAGTATAATCATTCAACCAAGACCATTGGGCTACTTTGGAACTTCAACTTCTGCAATTTCTAGGTTTGAACTTGGTTATATTATGAATTTTCTTATATTTCATCATTTATCTTTCATTATGTTGAACTAAAACAATTTTCCTAGGATCGTAGTTTTGAACCCAAATATGTGCTTGTAAATATTTTTATCTTTGAATATTATGAACTTGGTTGTTCTTCAATTTATCGATGCTTAATGCTTTCAATTAACCTGGCCAGTTATTGGATGATTTTTGGTTTATTGAGATAAACTTGAAAAATGCATCTCAATGAATAGCTTCTGACAAATTGATGTATGATTGTAGAGTAGCATCCGTAAGTTTCAGATTAGGATAGGAATATACCTAATCTGTGTGCATGTCATTACCATAGGAATATAGGTATTGGGTTAGTTAAACTATAATCACTCGACCATCGGAAGAGGCTTGCGATAAGTCTCGTGTTGTGACCAAAAATCAACTAGGGGATTAGCATTCAGAATACATGATAAGCAAACACATTTTAGGGGATAATTATAATCCTAGGCATTCTCAATCGTGGATTTTCTTGTGCTCTTTATTTGCATATGTAGGTTGATAATTTAGTATTTATATTAGTTTTTAATTACTTTTAAAAGAATTGAGTTATTTGAATAAAAGCAATAGGATCAATTATAGTACTTGGTTTAGAAAAATACTTAAGTCCTTGTAGGATCGATACCTCTTATCATTATATTACTTATCAATGATAGCGTGCACTTGCACTTGATAAAACACACAAATAGCACATTTCACTTGCATTGTGATAGAGCTCTATGAGAGGAATATGATGAAAGAAACTCTATGAATGGTACTTTATGAGAGGAACACTATAAGAGGAACATTATGAGATAAACTTTATAAGAAAAACTATATGAGATGAACTATATGAAAAGAAAATTGGAGAGGAACATTTGAGTAGAGCTCTATAAGAGGAACACAATGATAAGAGCTCTATAAGAGGAACTTTATGAGAATAACACTATAAGAAGGACATTATAAGTTGAACACTATCAAAGAAACTCTATGAGAGAAACTATGTGAGAGAAACTCTATGAGAGAAAATCTATGAGAGGAACTCTGTGAGAGTAAGACAATAAAAGGCATTTTATAAGAGGAACACCGTGAGAAGAACACTATGAGTGAATCTCTATGAGAGCAACACTATGAGAGAAATAAAATGAAATAAGCTATATGAAACACTATGAAAGGAACACTATAAGAAAAATACTATAAAATAACCACTTTGAAAAGAGCTCTATAAGAGGATCACCATGAGAGAAACTCTATGAGGAAAATAGTTTTAGAAAATTTATAAGAGGAACCCTATGAGAGAAACTCTATCAGAGAAACTGTATAAGATGAATCCTATAAGAGGAACTATATAAGAAAGAACACTATAAGAAAACGTCTATGAGAGAAGCTTTATAAGAGAAATTGGGGGACTATGATAAGAACTCTATAAGAGGAAAACTATGAGAGAGAAACTCTATGAGTGGAATACTATGAGATGAACTCTATGAATGGAACACCATAAGAGGAACTATATGAGACCAACTCTATGAAAACGATTCTATGAGAGAAACACGATGAAAGAAACTCCATGAGTTGTACTCTATGAGAGAAATATTATAAGAGGAATACTATGAGAGAAACTCTATGAGATAAATACTATGAGATGAACACTACAAGAGATATGAGAGGAATACTTTGAGCAAAACACTATAAGAGGAGCTTTATAAGAGAAACGCTAAGAGAGAAACATTATGAAAAGAATACAATGAGAGAAATATTGTAAGAGGAACATTATAAGAGGAACTTTTTAAGAGACACTTTTTAAGATGAACACTATGAGAGGAGCACTTTTTGAGAAATACTATAAGAGGAGCTTTATGAGAGGAACACTATGAGAGGAACTCTAAGAGAGAAACACTATAAAATGAACACTATGAGATTAGCACTATGAGATGATCACTATGAGAGGCACACTATAAGAGGAGCTCTTTGAGAGGAATACTGTAAAAGGAACTCTTTAAGAGAAACTCAATAAGAGGAATCTTATGAAAGAAACCCAATGAGAGGATATGTATGAGTGAAATTCTATAAAAGAAATTATATGCAAGGAACTCTACAAGAAGAACTCAAAGAGAGGAATAAGATGAAAGGAACTCTATGAGTGGTACTCTATGAGAGAAGCACTAAAAGAGGAACACTAAAAGGGAAACTCTATGAGAGGATTACTATAAGAGGAACTTTATGAGGGGATTATTGTGAGATGAATAATATGAGAGGAGCCCTATAAGAGGAATACTATGATATAAGTTTGTTGGAGCTGGTGCTTACGTGTCATTCTAATATTGTATAAATATTAATTATTTAATATTTATACAATAAATATTTTGAATAAAATCGTTAATATTAAACATATATGGTACTATACTTGTAACGCTACAGCATTATATGAATTAAAGAAGTTCAGATCTGGTTTAAAGGAGTTTAAATTATCGCTAAGAGTTAGCATCACTGATAATTATAAATGCTAAAAAGTTAGCAGGTTATAATAATTAGTGAATTCTAAAGAGTTAGAGTTTTGTCTGTAATGAGATAAAGACCTGAGGGTATACTAGTAATGATATACTTGCAATAGTTGCAATCAGGTGGTAAGAAATGTCATTATAAAAGTATGTTCTCCAATATTATGTTCCTAATCTATTTTCATCGATGCAGGTCTGTTGGTAAATTCCTCTTATATAGATCAATGTATATTTATATCCGTAGAGTACAGATGGTTGTTCTTAGCTAACCATTAACTTGGAGCTCGTATAGACATGCGGGTATTCAGTTAGAACTAGTTACTGAATAGACTCATGGGGACCTCTAATAGACATCCCATAAAGTCATCAATATAGGGTCTTCTTGAGTTAAGTAGTATTCGTAGTCCTTTAACTTGAGTGCCACGATGGGCTTATGAGTGATCCACCATGCTTTGGTTTTGTACATGTCAGAGACCTTTCATGGTCTGATCACTAGGTGTCACTGGGTATGGTCCGATGCTCATGGAGTCAAGTGTGCAAGGATATAGGATCCGTCAACTCATATGGGTGAGATGTATATCCTGATGCTCCACTAATTATATGTTAGAAAGTATTTTGGCCAAAAGCAGTTATCCTGCAATAGAGTTTTCCTAGGGTTAAATAATATCGCAAAGGAGTTTACGAATATTATTTTATAGATATATAAATCTGGAGATAAGTTCATAGATGTACTTATAGAGATTTGATGTTGTTGATCTATGTCCCTATACTTTCGGGATATAATTGACGGAAGGACTATACGTATATGCTATAACCTTAAGTAGTATGGTCTAACGCACTGATTTATAGTATATGTGACGTGTGCATAAGGCATCGATCACGGACTCATAGAATAGTTCCATTTGACAAATAGGACATGGACCTAAAGAGTCTCAGAATATAAAGTATACTTATTGTGCGCTGAGGTAGCATACCGGATTGAATTGTTAAATCTAGTAATTTCTAACAAAATTAAATATTTGTTTCAGGAACCCTCGAGATGCGCACGTGCCAATACTTAAGTGTTAAGTATGTTAATAAGTTGATAATTATTGTTAACCAATTAATTAATAACTTATGGTGCATAGTGAGTCTTTGGTTAAGTATACTCAAGTTTGTGGTAAGATAAGACCCACTAGGGGGTTTGTTTAGTAACCATATAAAGGCTTAAGAGTAATTTCACATATTTGATTATTTAATTATTAAATAATCAATGTAGTTATTTATTTAAGAGTTAAATAAATATTTAACCTAAGTATGGTTAAGAGTTAACTATATGGTTAGGTTGAAAGAATAATTTTATAATTAAATATTATATTAACTAATTAAGGTTAATTGTTAACTAAGATTAGGTCAATTAATTATTTAATTACAGAAAAGTAAGTTAAGCTAACTCTAGTTAAGTGTTAGCTTGAGTAGGGTTAATAGTTAACTCTAAGGTTAAGTTAAATCTTAATTATTATGAAAATGTAAAATTGAAACAAATGAAAAGTTTTGTGCAAATTTAGTGGCCAGCCATGTGATGGAAAAATGGAAACGAGAAGTTGTTTTGGTGTTATGATTTTTAAGTGTTAAAAACAAGAAAAACAAAGAACAAAAGTTGTTCTTTTACTATTCATATTCTTTCCTTAATAGTAGGTCACCATTCTTGTATTATAATTTGTTTTGATAAATTCAAGTATTGAATAAATCAAAAACAAATTCATGGTTTAAGTGTTAAACCAGTACTGAAATTAAGACTACTATTCTAGCGACTCAAATTGAGTGGTATTTTGATTGAATTGTTGTGTGTAAATGATGCATATTGTGAATTGAATATATATGGTTGATGAAAAAACCCAAAAATGAAGAAAATGGGACATAATTGTCCATGTTGGAAAGGTGAAGGGCAAGTATGTCCAATCAAATTATAAGGTGTTCAATAATTTTCAGGGCGCCGGATGGTGAGTTAGTTTCGATTATGGCTCCGTAACTAAAATCGGGAAGTAGTTTACATCCGGGCTTTGTATGCCGATTAGGGCATTTAGTAGTTAAATGAGATTCTAGTGTTCGATTTGGTTCTAAATGTCATTTATGGCGCGTAGGTGAGGATAACCGAGAGCGTTAACGGGAGCAGGAATCGAGAGCGAAATTGAGCGCGGAGCGGTTGTGAGTGGAAATCTGTCATTTCTTTTACTTTTCGGTTATTATGTTTTCGCACAATGACTATGTATGTTTTATGAGCTTTCGATGCATAAACATGATTTATGATCTTGATATATTCATAGACATGCTTTTACATGATCGATTTGTGAAACAGTTTTAAAATTTCTGCATTTGTTTAAAGCCATTGGTACCCTCAGATTATAGTGGTGATGATTGTATTAGATCCGGCCGGTATATCCCGTGCACATGGGCAAGTCTTGGGGGTGTGTCACTAACTCCGGGAAGTCGGGATGTCGAGTCATGTGAGTCGCTCTATGTGTACGGGATATTGTCTCGCTATATGCATGCGATGTAGGATTCCGCTGCGTAGCCAGTGAGATGTCTTGAGATGTCACTGTGGGTGCTGCTAGTTGAGGTGCCCCGTGACCTACTCACGTATGCGGTGCTAGTTGAGTCGCTGCGTGGGTATAGAGCTTTAGGGTTACCATTGGTACAGTTTAGAAAGAAAATGGCCGAGCGAGGATTTTACTAGTTTTTAATTTACCGATAGCATTTATGCATTTATATGCACACAGCAGTTATTATGTTATACAGATTCTGAATATAGTTTTCCAAAGATGTAGATAAAACCCGCTCGGCAAGATTTCATTAGCATATGATATTAGAAACCGTTTTACAATTTTACATCCGTTTTAGAAGCATAATTTCTGCATGTACTTTAGAAATTGCTATCTTTGTATAATATTCTTGTAATTGAATTCTCATTTACACTCACTGAGCTCCTTTAGCTCACTCGTTTTATGTTTTAAACCCCTTTCCCAGGTGTAGGTCTCGGAACGCAAGCTGCTGATTCTCCTATCGCCGAGTAGTGGGCCGAATCCAAAGATAATTTTTGTACATGTAAATGTGCTAATAGCACTCTTTACTTTATGCATAATAGTTGTAGGCATGTATATTTGTAAGTATGTGTTGAATCAAGAAGAAGAGATTTCCAGTTTATGATGATCGTTTTTACTTTTTATGATTATGCTTATTTTGTGATTTACACGAAATAATTGAGTTGTGTTGGATTTGATTTGAAAAGGACCGGAGGTCCGAATTGGTAGAATTGAGATGTGTTGGAATTAGAAGTGAAATTTCTTTGTAGGTTTATATGGATTTTCCGAAAAATAGGGGAAACTTTGTCCGTTTGTTTTTAAAACTAAGATGTTGTTTTCATGTATATTACTAGATCTTCTTAGTAGTAACAAGAATTAAAAAGGGGTTCGCCTCGCGAAATTTCTTAACTTACCCAGTTAGGTTCGGAGGAACTTCCGTCGGGGTGCCCGGCAAGGCCGCTGGGATCTATAGTAGAGGGTCTCGGGTCGGGTCCTGTCAGAGTGGTATCAGAGCACGGTTTTTGAAGTTTTAGTTAAAAAGTTCATTTTTAGAATGAGATTATTGAAATTGCTTGCATATTTTTCTAAGTTTAGAAAGTTGAATTCTTTGCATTTGATAATCATTTGCATCACTAAATTTTCAGAAAATATGCATCGTCGTGGAGGCCCACGTACTAGGAGAGCAGCTGCGGAGGCTTTTGCACCCGAAGAGGAGCAGAGAAATGAGTCAGTAAATGTTCCTACACCTCAGACCCCTCCTGAATCATCTTAACCCGCTGAGCCAGAGGGTGGAAATGTGAATATAGCTCAAATGGCCCAGATACTAGCAGCGGCGATCCAACAACCGCAAGAGTTCGGAGTGTCCATTGAACGCGCCAAGAAATTGGGCGCTAAGGCTTATGATGGAACCAGAGATCCCGAGAGAGCTCTATCTTGGTTAGAGAACAATGAAGAAATTTTTCAAGTTATGGGATGTACGGAAGAGCAGATTGTGGTATACTCTGCATTTCTATTGAAAGAAGGAGCGAAGGAATGGTGGAAGGCCTTGCAAAGGAGAAACGCCGATGGGGTGTCTTGGGCACTTTTCAAAGAGGAATTTCTGAATAAGTTCTACCCCAAAAGTTATAAAGATGCGAAGATAGAAGAATTCTTCAAGCTCGAACAGGGTTCCCTCTCGGTGGCTGAGTACGAGAAGAAGTTTTCGGAGCTCCTTCGCGCCATTCCGTTTATAGCCGATAATGAAGAACAGAAGGCTAACCGTTTTGCAGTGGGTCTCAATCCACAAATCAGGGCGTACGTAGTATCGACAGCCCACACTCAGTATGGATCATTGGTGGAAGCTGCAACACGGGTTGAAAGAAGCATGGCGGCCATCCCTAAACCGAAACAGCAAGGTCAGAAAAGAGGCTGGTCAGGTAGTTCTCGAGGAGGACAGAGTAAATTCCCCCGAACAGAGGAGAGATCGTCATGGTCCAGCAGTCGAAAGCCAAGCCAAGGAACTCAATCCAGCCAAGCTTCCATTCGGCAACCATCCGCCGGATTCCGAAGCACTAAGGAGAGTTGGAAGAATTTCCCAGTGTGTAATAGATGTGGCAAGGCCCATCTGGGGGATTGTAGGAAGGGGACTACCGGGTGTTATAAGTGCGGGCAAGAGGGTCACTACATGAGAGATTTCCCGAATGATGGAGCTAGCAGCAAGCCAGAAGATAGACCACCAGCTCCAGGACAAACCAGCGGCGGTCGAGGGCAGATTCGAGGAGGTCCCCAATTTAGAAGATCGAACGGCGCGAGCCAACCTGGTAGGGGCGCCGGTTGAGGAGGATCATCCGGTGGATCACAAGTGAAACCGCATACCCAGGCTAGGGTATTTACGGTGACCCAACAGGAGGCGGATGCGGCCCCAGAAGTTGTGACAGATACAATGTTAGTTTTTGATCGAAATGCTTATGTACTGATAGATCCTGGAGCGACCCATTCTTTTATTTCTGTGGAGTTTGCTACAAACGCTAGTATAGCACCCCAGTTATTAGATGGCGCGGTAGTAGTGTCTCTTCCTACCGGAGACTCCATTGTAGCAGAAACGGTGTATAAGAGTAGTAAAATCAGTATTGAAAGCCAAGAGTTTATGGCGGATTTGATTGTGTTGGCCATCAGTGAGTTTGATGTGATTTTAGGGATGGATTGGTTGTCTAAATTTCGAGCCTCAGTGGATTGCTTTCGGAAAGAAGTTAGA
The DNA here is from genome assembly GCA_946807835.1 of Ailanthus altissimus. Taxonomy (NCBI): domain Eukaryota; kingdom Viridiplantae; phylum Streptophyta; class Magnoliopsida; order Sapindales; family Simaroubaceae; genus Ailanthus; species Ailanthus altissimus. The sequence continues at coordinate 14,135,722 of OX327697.1, read as the reverse complement.
TTATGTAGCCCTAGCGGAACGGAAGTTATTTTCCGCGGGGTGCGGAAATCACTTTCCGCCAGCATGGTGTCGGTAATGAAGGCAAGAAAGATGCTTCGGAAGTCATGTCAGGGTTACTTAGTCTATGCCATAGACGTAAGAGATGGTGGAATGAAATTGGAGGATATTCCGGTGGTGAGAGAGTTTCCAGATGTATTCCCCAAGGATCTTCCGGGATTGCCTCCGGATAGAGAGATAGAGTTTAAAATAGAAGTAGCCCCTGGAACACAGCCAATTTCTAAAGCACCCTACAGAATGGCTCCTTCAGAATTGAAAGAACTGAAGGTTCAGTTGGAACAGTTGGTGAATAAGGGTTTCATTAGACCAAGTACTTCTTCTTGGGGTGCACCGGTTTTGTTTGTGAAGAAGAAAGACGGAAGCATGAGATTATGCATTGATTACCGGGAGCTGAATAAAGTAACGGTGCGTAATCAATATCCACTTCCGAGAATTGATGATTTGTTTGATCAGCTGCAAGGAGCCAGAGTATTTTCCAAGATAGATCTGAGGTCCGGCTATCATGAACTGAAGATCCGGGAGGAAGATGTTCCTAAGACGGCCTTTAGGACCCGATATGGGCATTATGAATTTTTTATTATGCCTTTTGGGCTGACTAATGCCCCAGCTGCTTTTATGGATCTTATGAACAGAGTTTTTAGATCCTATTTAGATCGGTTTGTGATAGTATTTATTGATGATATATTGGTTTATTCAAGCAGTGAGAAAGAGCATACGGAATATTTAAGGATAGTTTTGCAGACCTTAAGGGAGCATCGGCTGTATGCCAAACTTAGTAAATATCAATTTTGGCTAGATAGAGTTGCATTTTTTGGGCATGTAATCTCTGCAGAAGGGGTAGCAGTAGATCCCCAGAAGATCGAAGCAATAGTGAATTGGAGACAGCCTACGAACGTGACGGAGATCCGTAGTTTCTTGGGTTTGGCCGGATATTATAGGAAGTTTGTAAAGGGATTCTCAAGGATAGCCGCTCCTCTGACTAAGTTAACCCGGAAAGAAGAGAAGTTTGTATGGTCGGAAGCGTGCCAGCAGAGCTTCGAAGAGCTAAAGAGAAGGTTGACGTCGGCCCCTGTGCTTACACTTCCGTCAGGGAATGACGGTTTTACCATATATTGTGATGATTCCAGGCAAGGTCTAGGTTGTGTGCTAATGCAGAAGAAGAAAGTAATAGCCTATGCTTCCAGACAATTAAAGAAGCATGAACAGAATTATCCTACACATGACCTAGAACTAGCTGCGGTAGTTTTTGCTTTAAGAATTTGGAGGCATTATTTGTATGGGGTTCCTTGCATGATCTTTACGGATCATAAGAGCCTGCAGTACTTGTTCACTCAGAAAGAATTGAATATGAGGCAGAGAAGGTGGCTAAAGCTTATTAAAGATTATGAGTGCACCTTGGAGTATCATCCAGGAAAAGCTAACGTGGTAGCAGATGCTCTCAGCAGGAAGCCTGTCAGTTCAATAGCTCACTTGAAGGTCGCATATCTATCGATGTTGATAGAATTGAGGTCTTTAGGTGTAAAATTAGAATTATCAGATTCGGGAGCATTATTAGCCACATTTGAGGTCCGTCCAATACTGGTTGATCGGATCAAAGAACTACAGACACAAGGCCCACAAGTAGTTAAATTAAAGGGTGAAATCGAGTCCGGACAGCGGAAGGATCTTTCAGTGACCGAGGATGGTGTAGTAACCTTGGGTCGGAGGTTATGTGTTCCGGATGTAAATGAGTTAAGAAGAGAGATTATGGAAGAAGCTCATTCTTCTGCGTATGCTATGCATCCTGAGAGCACAAAGATGTATCGTACCCTAAAAGAGCACTACTGGTGGAAGGGCATAAAGAAAGATATAGCTGAATTTGTCTCGACATGCCTAACTTGCCAACAAGTAAAAACGGAGCATCAGAAACCTGCAAGGCTCTTGCAACCCCTTCCGATTCCGGAGTGGAAATGGGAAAGAATAACGATGGACTTCGTGGTAGGACTTCTGCGTAGCCAAAGAGGCAATGACGCAATATGGGTGATTGTTGATAGACTGACGAAATCTGCTTACTTCCTACCCATCAGAAGCAGTTGTTCTTTAGATAAATTAGCCCAGTTGTACGTAGATGAGGTGATACGACTCCATGGAGTTCCCGTGTCCATTGTGTCAGACAGGGATCCACGGTTCACTTCTCGATTTTGGCCCAGTTTACAGAAAGCTCTAGGTACAAAATTGAGTTTCAGTACGGCCTTTCATCCTCAGACGGATGGTCAGTCGGAACGGACAATTCAGACACTTGAAGATATGCTTAGAGCGTGTGTTATAGAGTTTAAGGGGAGTTGGGATACTCATCTGCCGCTAATGGAGTTCGCCTACAATAATAGCTACCAGACTAGCATCGGAATGGCACCATATGAGGCATTGTACGGAAGAAAGTGCAGAACTCCAGTTTGTTGGGATGATGTAGGTGAAAGGAAGCTGATTGGCCCAGAAATTGTTCAGATTACTTCGGAAAAGATTCAACTTATTAGGCAGAGATTGAAAACAGTTAATGATAGACAGAAAAGTTATGCAGATAATAGAAGAAGAGACTTGGAGTTTGAGATCGGTGATAAGGTCTTTCTGAAGATATCACCATGGAAAGAAGTACTAAGATTCGGGAAGCGAGGAAAGCTGAGTCCCCAATATATTGGACCGTACGAGATAGTTGAAAGAGTTGGAAATGTGGCATATCATCTACGGTTACCTGAAGATCTGGCTAGAATCCATGATGTGTTTCATGTTTCTATGCTTCGCAAGTATATAGCAGATCCTTCACACATCCTAAGGGAACAACTGGTAGAATTGAACGAAAACTTGACCTACAAAGAGAAGCCTGTGCAAATCCTAGACCGGAAAGAGCAAGTCCTTCGTAACAAAAGCATTCCCTTAGTTAAGGTGTTATGGATGAACCATGGGGTAGAAGAAGCCACGTGGGAACGTGAAGATCAGATGCGAGTCCAACATCCTCACCTCTTTGAGACAGGTATGATTTAAATTTCAAGGACGAAATTTTTTAAGGAGGGGTGAAATTGTAATATCCAATCCCTATTAGTAGTATTGGCGCCTAGATTTCGGTATAGAACAAATAAGACACCGTAGGGTTACTCGATTTTAACCCTATTAGAAATATTTTCTTTATAGTGCACGTGAGAGATATCAGACCTAATTTGGTAATTTCACACTTGACCGGTGCGCCGGACGACCCTAGAATATTTTTAGAATTTTTCTCTATTGGCTTGGAAAAGAAAATTCTAATTTACTACATGAATTTCCATTTAAGGATTATGAATGGAACAAGCCTTTGTTGAGAAACATAATCCATATATTAGAGAATGGACCAATTAGAAGAAATCTCATGGATTGCCAAGTTGGAAGTTCTAGTTAGTTCTTTGGACTATTCCAACTAGATAGTTACAAATGAACTAATTACATAATTAGTTTTTAACTAATGGCAAATTAGTAATTTTGAGAAAGTTGAAGGGCAAAATGGTAAATAGAGGGAGGACTATAAATAGGTTGGAAGTGTGTAGAATTTTGAAGATGATCAAAAGCAAATACTTAGAACAAAAGAGAGAAAATTCGAGCTTGGAAAGGGGGGCTGCTACAGTGACCTTTCAAGTTTTGTTTTCATGAATTTTCATGTGTAATCAAGCCAAATTAAGGTTACAAACCAATCCCTAAGCTCAATTGAAGTCTCTATTAGTGAAACTTCAAGAAAAAGAGGTAAGAAAAGCATCTTTTATGAGTTTGATAAGTGAGAATTCAAGAATGTGTTAATTGATGTTCTTATGTGTATTCTTGGCTTAGATTGAGTTGAATTCTAGTTTGGAGCTTGAAGGAGTCATCAATTTGAAGAAATTGGCAAGGTGAGAATTAGGGTTTTTGGTGATTTTGTTGTAGAGATTTCAATTGATTGTAATTAGGGCTTTAGAATGAAATTGGCATGATTTTGTTGTAATTGGAACAAGAAATTGAGAAAAGGAATGTGTTGGAACCTAGGGTGAAATTCTGCCACTTTAGGGAAGTTAGGAATTGAGTGGTGTTTTGATTGAATTGTTGTGTGTAAATGATGCATATTGTGAATTGAATATATATGGTTGATGAAAAAACCCAAAAATGAAGAAAATGGGACATAATTGTCCATGTTGGAAAGGTGAAGGGCAAGTATGTACAATCAAATTATAAGGTGTTCAATAATTTTCAGGGCGCCGGATGGTGAGTTAGTTTCGATTATGGCTCTGTAACTAAAATCGGGAAGTAGTTTACATCCGAGCTTTGTATGCCGATTAGGGCATTTAGTAGTTAAATGAGATTCTAGTGTTCGATTTGGTTCTAAATGTCATTTATGGCGCGTAGGTGAGGATAACTGAGAGCGTTAACGGGAGCAGGAATCGAGAGCGAAATTGAGCGCGGAGCGGTTGTGAGTGGAAATCTGCCATTTCTTTTACTTTTCGGTTATTATGTTTTCGCACAATGACTATGTATGTTTTATGAGCTTTCGATGCATAAACATGATTTATGATCTTGATATATTCATAGACATGCTTTTACATGATCGATTTGTGAAACAGTTTTAAAATTTCTGCATTTGTTTTAAGGCCATTGGTACCCTCAGATTATAGTGGTGATGATTGTATTAGACCCGGCCGGTATATCCCGTGCACATGGGCAAGTCTTGGGGGTGTGTCACTAACTCCGGGAAGTCGGGATGTCGAGTCATGTGAGTCGCTCTATGTGTACGGGATATTGTCTCGCTATATGCATGCGATGTAGGATTCCGCTGCGTAGCCAGTGAGATGTCTTGAGATGTCACTGTGGGTACTGCTAGTTGAGGTGCCCCGTGACCTACTCACGTATACGGTGTTAGTTGAGTCGCTGCGTGGGTATAGAGCTTTAGGGTTACCATTGGTACAGTTTAGAAAGAAAATGGCCGAGCGAGGATTTTACTAGTTTTCGATTTACCGATAGCATTTATGCATTTATATGCACACAGCAGTTATTATGTTATACAGATTCTGAATATAGTTTTCCAAAGATGTAGATAAAACCCGCTCGGCAAGATTTCATTAGCATATGATATTAGAAACCGTTTTACAATTTTACATCCGTTTTAGAAGCATAATTTCTGCATGTACTTTAGAAATTGCTATCTTTATATAATATTCTTGTAATTGAATTCTCATTTACACTCACTGAGCTCCTTTAGCTCACTCGTTTTATGTTTTATGTTTTAAACCCCTTTCCCAAGTGCAGGTCTCGGAACGCAAGCTGCTGATTCTCCTATCGCCGAGTAGTGGGCCGAATCCAAAGATAATTTTTGTACATGTAAATGTGCTAATAGCACTCTTTACTTTATGCATAATAGTTGTAGGCATGTATATTTGTAAGTATGTGTTGAATCAAGAAGAAGAGATTTCCAGTTTATGATGATCGTTTTTACTTTTTATAATTATGCTTATTTTGTGATTTACACAAAATAATTGAGTTGTGTTGGATTTGATTTGAAAAGGACCGGAGGTCCGAATTGGTAGAATTGAGATGTGTTGGAATTAGAAGTGAAATTTTTTTGCAGGTTTATATGGATTTTCCGAAAAACAGGGAAAACTCTGTCCGTTTGTTTTTAAAACTAAGATGTCATTTTCATGTATATTACTAGATCTTCTTAGTAGTAACAAGAATTAAAAAGGGGTTCGCCTCGCGGAATTTCTTAACTTACCCAGTTAGGTTCGGAGGAACTTCTGTCGGGGTGCCCGGCAGGGCCGCTGGGATCTATAGTAGAGGGTCTCGGGTCGGGTCCTGTCATTTATTGTTTTAAGAAATTTAATTTTCAGCTTCCGCTATATATATATTTGTACACGAGATGCATGAATTACATATATACGTGATTTTTAATGTGATAAACACAAACCACATGCTCACACCCCATACGGTTTAGAACCGAAACACCGCACCCAATAAAATGGTATGAGAGTATTTTGTGGTGTTGATTAGATGATTTGGAGTGCTTAATTGTGTTGTTGGTGATGTTCTTGTGTTAAATGGTGCATTTCAAGTGTTGAAATGGGTATAACTAAGTGAAAAACACCAGGACGCCATAGCCTTGATTCTGGGGTCGCGGCGTTAAGGCCTTCTAGGCTCTAGCGCTGGATGATGAGCGTCGCGGTGCTAGGGTTTTCAGGCCTCAGTGTCGCAATGCTCAAGGCTTAGTACCGCAGCTTTAGGTCTTCCAGGCCCCAACACCGTAGCGTAAAGGGCTAGCGTTAGGGCTCTGCCCTTCAGTGCTGCAATGCTGGTAACCTAGCAACACGACGTTGACACTATTCACTCTAAAAAATTAATTTTAAATTGTTTAAAATTAATTTATGCATAAAGAGGTTTATGAGATGTAGTAATAAGAGTTATTAGTCTATATTATAAACCGCGATAATGTTTTCTCTATACTGGTAACCACAATGGGAGCCCTACTAGTAGAGGTTAGTTGTGTTTGCACAGAAATAAATGATTGATTGAGAATCACCTCCTCATGAAATGAGACCCAGTATTTAAAAAAAAATCTCTCTTAATCAAATTGAATAGTGTTACATTATGAGATAATGTTTTACTTAATCTGTGTTTTTAATACAGTGTTAGATGGGTCACATCGATCTTTTTCCAAGATTTTTACAGTGTGGGAGATTTGGTTAGGTTGACTTGGACTATGCCAGTTAAACATGTGATGAGGCAAATGTATGTAAAAGTATTACCTTAGATCGCTAAAGTGTGCGGGTAGTATCGGTAACATATATTTCATTATTGACAAGTTAATCTGAAATACATTTAGCTAATATTGCTACAGCGTGAGAATAAGGTGTATTTAGGACCAATGATAAGAGTTGCATGAGATGCAATTGACAAGAGTTGTCTACCTGTTGAGTTTACAAATGCCAATAGGGTCTACTTCTTACTGTATAGTTTAAAAAGGTTAAATTGTTGTTATCCCATTTGAGATATGAGAAGAATTATGTAAAGCAATGGAATGATGTTTTAGATTAAAAAAAATGTATAATAGTTATACCCATGATCTAAAACATTATTTATTAATAATTAGAAATATTCCGCTACACATCTCTTTATTTGTCTTATAGAGATAACATACTTATTTTATGGAAATAAGATAAGTATGAGCAATCTATTAATATACTTGATTAATACATATTAACTATTCGGTACCAAGAATATTTTGACTTGCTGATGAATTTGAGAATAGTTCTAGATTTAGAATATTTTGGATATATCGATGATCAGAAGATAATAGAAAGGTATTTCTAATAATATCTCTACGAAAGAGGTTGATATTTATCATTAATGTATAAAGAATGATTTGAGAGTCAAATCATATACCTTAGCCTCAATATCTAATGATCTTTAGTACAAGCATGTTCACATGAGATGTGCAAGTAGTATTGTGCTATATCTAAAATATTATTTGATATATCCAAACCACGGATAGAGAATAGTCACATGAAAAAAGTTTTCACTGTGATAAGATTTGAAATAATAAGAGTTACTGTTCAAGGTACCTTGGCTCAGAATAGATAGACCCCTAGATATCTGTTTACCAAACATTGATATTTCATTGACATTTCATTGACAAATATTGTTAGAACTGCAAGGGTATGAGATACCGCATGTCCTTCTCACATCTGCAAGTTGTTGCATAATTTGAGTAAATGTCTAGGTGAAAAGAATGTCTAGTAGTTCATAAACTTTGAATAATAATAAATAGTGGCATATAAGATTGATCATATAGTCATTAGACAACTATCCCATCTTGTTAATGATGGTTAGATAATTGATTTGATCATGGAAACCTTGGACAGTTTATGAATTCTGAATTCAAAAGAAGATGACCAAATCCTTATATAAGTGTTAGACACTAGGCTACTGATTTATTGGAACTAGTACATAATGGTGTATTTAGTCTAATAGTGTTAACAAGTGTGTGAATCAATTTCGTGCAGATTGTTAATGTGTTTTAGGGTGTATGCACATATGTGATTGTGTACATATTGAAAAATAAACACATGTATCATAATACACGAATTTCACATGGGAATTTATCATGTAATCAACATATACACATGTACTTAAATTCTTAACAACTTAAGAATACAGAAAACATACCTTTGAAGACCTCCGATGAAGATTTTAAATCCGAATTTCTTAGCTCTAGCTTTGAGCTCACCTTAAGGTGCACTTATGTTGAATTCTAGTTTATAACAATCCGGTGGGGTTGTGAAGCTAGAATAGCAGCAATACAATCTTCAGCAACAAGGTTTGTATTACTTGAAAGAAAAATAAGAAGAATTTAATTTTCTCTCTCTTTAGTTTTTCTCACAAGTCTTTGTTCAATGAAAAACTATCTTAAGACCAACTCTTCTTTTTTCTCTCCTCCTAGTGCACGAAATTGATTCACACACTTGTTAACACATATAAAACCCAACCATTTTTAGTGTTCTCAACACTTCACAAGTGCTCTACCAAAATTAGATTAAGTGGCCAGCTACCAAAATAATTTTTGGTGACCATTTTAATAGTTTAATAAAAATAACCATTAATTATAAAATGGTGTTCCACTTAATTTAATTTATGTTTCTCAAATTAGGTATGTATTCCATTTAGGAATAAAATAACGAATAAATAAAATCATATTTTATTTATTTAATTATTCAAAAAACTATTTGAATAATTAATATTTACCTTATTTAATTTTACTAACATGGTTAATAGATGAATTCATGGTAAAACAATTCATGGAATAAAATTGTGCCACTTGCTAACATCTAATTAGTTAATAACTCTTGTCAACTAAGTAAATGATATACTTAACATTTAAGTCTAGACAAGTGCACCACCCGAGGAAGCTTGAAACATATTTTTAATTTGCTGGAATTTCTAGGATGGAACTGTTCAATCTATTATACTGCCCCAGTGCACAACGAGTACACTTCATATTGTGAAACTCTCTAGGTCCATGCCAGAATTGTCATATGAAACTCCTCCATACGTCTGTGAACGATGCTCCATACACACGTTACGGATATTACAAAATAGCTCGTTAGACCATACAAGCTGAGGTTATAATATATTCATATAATCCCTTCATCATTTATATCCGAGTAGAGCAGAGATATAGATCAACACCGTCAAATCTCTATATGCCCGACCGAAAGCTTATCTCTAGAATTGTATTTCAATAAATAATATTCTCAAACACTTTTATAATATTATTTATCTCTAGGGTTAAACTCTTTTCCCGGGAATTACTGCTTATGGCCATAAGACTTTCTGAAATATAATCTTAGAGCATTATGATATAATACTTACCCAAATGAGCTGATGGATCCCATATCTATGCACACCAGACTCCATGAGCATCGGACTATACCCAGCGATACCCAGCGGTCAGACCATGAAAGGTTTTTGACATGTATGGAACTAAAGTATGGTGGATCACTCACAAGCCCACTGTGGCACTCAAGTTAAAGGACCACGAATAATACTCAACTCAAAAGATCCTCCATTGACGGCTTTATGGAATGTTTATTAGAGATCTTTGTGAGCCAGTTCAGTATTCAGTCCTTAATGAATATATGTATCTCTATACGAGCTTTCATTAAACTCATGGTTTACTAAGACTAACCATCTAGACCATTCAGATATAGACATACACCGATTTATATATTTATTAAGGTATCCACTGACAAACCAGCATCAGTGAAGATAAATCAGGAACATAATATTTGAGAACATATTTGCATATCCTAGCACTATTTACAACTCTTTGCAATTACGTCATTACTAATATATTCTCAGGTCTTTGTCCCATTTCAGACAAGGTTCTAACTCTTTAGATATCGCTGACTCTTATAACCTGATAACTCTTATCAATGCTAATTTTTAGCATTTATAACTTTCAGTGTTGCTAATTCTTAGCACTGATCTAAACTCATTTAGAACAGATCTAAACTCTTGTAGATCATACAATGTCTGATACGTTACAAGCATCTTACCATATATAAAATTAATTAGCGATGTAATGAAATGATAATACTAGTATAAATATTAAAAAAATATTCATACATAAAAGGATGGCACATAAGCACAAATCCCAACAAATAGATCATACTTTCATGGGTTGATTTTGATACTTCATTGTCTGTGTAATGATTTTTTCATGATATGGACATGTGATTTTGGAAAACACAGGTTGAAAACTTTTGAGATGTTCAAAAGGTTCAAACTAAAAAGTATAGAAACAAACTTTTATGTATATTGAATATCTTCGATTAGATCAATGCAGATTATACATAAGTAGTATATTCATAGATTATTTAAAGAAGAATGTAATTCTCGCTCAACGTAGTCCTTTAGATACTCCTCAACACAAAAGTATTTTAGAAAATAGGAATCAGACTTCATTCGATACGGTATGATTGATGTTAAGCTTAATTAAGCTTTTAGAACATCTATGGGATTGTACTTTAAACATCTGCTATTCACTTATTGAACAGAGTTCCATTGAAACCTATTCCTAAGATATAGAATAAAAGGGAACCAAGTCTTAAGTATATTAAAGCTTGGTGTTATTCTATTTGCATAAAAGTTACGCAACAGGATAAACTTACACCCAAATGGTACTCATTGGGTCGTGGGGATTGTAGAAGGATTGAATTTGATTAAGTCAATCGGAATGTAAATGAATTGACGGTGGGATTTTATGGTCAAATGAGTGAAATACCTTTCACACGCTCTCCCCGTAGGTCAGAAAGGAAATCAAGACCACCATTTAGGTATACTTAATACTTGAAGGTGCCCTTGGTGTTTTCTAACTTGAAGAAAAGATCCTTAGACTTCTGGAGAGGCGATGTTTGTCATCAATTCGAAAAAAATGGCAAGTGATCATGAAATCTAAAATTGACTCTACATATAACACTCAAGTGTAGGACTTGATTGTGCTTCCTATGGGAATTGTTCTTATTTGTTGTAAAAGAGTTTACGTAGTAAAAGTTTGGGCATATAAAGATGGAGACCTTTAAAGCCTGACTAATGATAAAAGGTTACACTCAGAGATATAGGATCGGTTATAAGGAAACTTTTTTCACTAATAACCATACTAAAGTCTAATCGAATTCTGTTGGCTATTGCCACATATTAAGATTTTAAAGTCTGGTCGATGGATGTAGAGACAGTATTCCAGAATGTACATATCGAGCAAGACATGCATGGATTAGCCTGAAGGTTTTGCATTCAGCCTAACTTCTAATCTAGTATGCAAACTGAGGAAGTTTATTTGTGGACTTAAGTAGTATTTTTGAAGCTAAAATCTTCATTTTGATGAAGAAATCATAAAGTCTAGTTTCATCATGAATGAAGAGAAAGCGTATATGTTCAAAAAGGGCAGTAGGAGCATGATTATCTTTCTAATTCTCTATGTGGAAGACATACTCAATGTTGGAAGTGACTTTAGTATGTTGGAAGTCAAATAGATAAAAGTTATCTGCGTAAGAATTTCTCCATAAAAGATTTGGGAGAGGATTCCTGTACATTGGGTATAAAGCTTTATAGAAATAGAACTAGGAGGCTAATGGGACTCTCCAAATCTTCGTACATAAACTAAGTCCTGAAAAGGTATAGCTTTATTAACTGTGAGACAATTAATGTACCTTTCAGTTATTGTATTCATCTTTATAAAAGGAAGTGTCCTCAAGAAGAAGGTGAAGGGGTTAGATTGCCTAACTCATCAAATGCATCATCTAGAAAATAGCTTTAATGTATGCCATGTTATATACAAGATCTGAATTTAGATGGCTGTAAGTGTTATGAGCTGGTATCAGTCTGATTTAGGTTACGATCATTAGATGGTTATGAAACATATATGTTATACCTTAGAGGTATAGTGGATAAGTTTTTAAATTATGGAGAAAGTTTCTTACAAGTGATGGGACACATATATTCAGGCTTCTCATCTGATCTGAATACTAGAAAGTCTATATCTAATTATATGTTTATCATCATCAGTACCGGAGCTAGTTGAAAATGTGTAATATAGATGTCCATAGCCTATTCTGCCTTGGAGATAGAATATGTTACGACTTGTGAAGCTTGCAAATGAAGCACTATGGATATTCAAGCTAGTTACAAAGCGTAGAATGGTTTCAAGCGTAGTGGATCTTATCTCAATATAATGTAATAATAACGGAATGATTGCTCAAGCCAAGAAGCCATAATGGCACACCAGAATTCTGATCATGTAAATTTTGAATACCACATAATTAAAATTTTCTTAACTACAAGAAATGTGATGATATCTAGAATTTATTTCATGGATAACGTAGCATAGCCACTCAGGCCTAAACTTCTAGCATGTTTAAAAAATACGTGGAGTGTATTGGTATGAGATACCAGTGCGAATTGCACTAAAAAAGGTGGAAGTTTGTTGGAGTTGTGCTTACATGCCATTTCAATATTGTATAAATATTAATTGTTTAATATTTATACAATTAATATTTTGAATAAAATTGTTAATATTAAACATATATGATACTATGCTTGTAACGCTACAAACATTGTCTGATCTGAAGGAGTTCAGATCTGGTCTACAAACATTGATGAGAAGCTTACCATCAAGGGCCAATACTACAAATATTGACAATAGACCCGTAGTGTCTAAAAGTCTCAAGAAGAGGCAATGTTATGACTACATTCCCACGTTTCCTAAATATATACGCATCCCTTACCTAATATCTCTACACCCAGCCCCAAATTCAAAATATTTTGAGGTGTGATCTACTTACATTCATTTAATGATGTGTTATAATAATATCAATATTTCATAAAATTTTAAACTTCAATTTTATTATAAAATTTTTTAATAAATTTTTAGTAGACAAGTCACCTTATTAAACAAGTGGTAAGACACGACCTACCAAATTTTAGCCTAAACAAGTTGTCGTACTTAGCCGATATGACACAATCTATAGGCACAACAAGCCTAATAAGCCGTTGTTTTTTTTTTATAACAAATTTTTTTAAAAAAAATTAAAAGCTACCTACAATCTTCACTACAGGCAGCAAAGTTACAAGCTTGCAACTTTAAAAAAAAAAAGTATTTTTTCTTAAAAGATTGATCGTTGATCAACAATAAAAATAACTATTGATCAACGGTCACAATTTATGACCATTGATCAACGGTCATTATTTTTTCTTAAAAGATTAATAATTGATAAACAGTCAAAATGACCATTGATCAATGGTCACAATAATTTGTGATCGTGGGTTCTTATAAAATAGCACCCATGGTCTATAAATCTCTCAATTCTCTCAATCTCTAACTTTCAACTCAACTCAAATTTCTATCAACTCTCTTAAATTTCTCCTAAATTATTTCAATTCTCATTAAAAATTAAAATCTCTCAAATTATTTATTTATTTTTCATTTTTCTAATTACAAGTTCTAAACACACTTATTTCTTTATTTTTCAATTTTTATTCATCTAATTCTAAATTGTAGAATATTATAAAATGAATTCTTAACCACTCTAAATAATAATAGCTACAACATTTATTCTCAACCTCACCAAGATAATGATGATCAAGATTTATTGCAAGTACAACATGCACGATGTAACAACTCAATGAAAATTATTTCAAATTATTATATAGTCATAAGTTCAACACAATCAATTAATAATCATATTACAATATTGTGTTATAAATATTATAACTAAACTTTGACCTATATTAATCATTCTAGCTTAATGCATATCCGTCGACATGCTGCGAAGTGTATAAATTGTTGAAACAATTTTATTTTAAGGTTTAATAATTAAATTATGTTAGTTTATTTTAAATTTAAAGTTAATTTATTTAAGTTATGTTTTGATAAATTTATTTAAATTGTTGTGTTGGTCTAGTGAAAATCATTCCAACTCTTAATTTATTTAAATTTGAAAAACATAAAAACATGTTGTGTTTGTCTAGTGATTGGCAAAATAATTAAAATATAGTAAGAAAAATAATTATAAATATAAATAAATTTAAAAAATAATTAAAATATTTAAATAAGTTAAATATGTAAAAATATTAAATATAAAAAAATGGCATGGCCTATAGGCCTATTCGTGCCGAGCATGTGATGGGCTACGTGCTTGCACAGCACACTAGGCTGCAGATTGCGACTCAATATAATACGAAACACTATTGTGTCATGCTGGGCTAAGTCGTTCGAACTAGTGACAACAAACAATGTTGGTGGAACATAGTCCTAATGCAGTCAAAACTTACATAAAGTAAAACATGGATATGTACAATAAGGATAAATCAAATATTTTAAACTACATGTTCACCGACTAATTACCTAGTGACTTAGGGAACTATAGGACAATAGAAGCCTTGCCAAATTAGCTAAGTACACAAATATCTTTAGTCACCTGAAAATCATAATATATTATAATAAGTATAAAACTTAGTAAGAACTAATTTTTTTATATATAAAATTAATTCATACATATATACAATACATAAGTATGTATGTCATAGAGGATTAAAATCATAATCATTTCAAAATTACATGTAAATGCTTACAATATTCCTTTATAACTTATACTAAGAATACTATTACACAACCATCACTCGAGACTTCACATATCATATATCACTTAATGAGTTAAATATCATTTGTCGACAACATACCGTATGAAAGAAATAGCACAAATGACAAATCAAATATTCCAAAATACATGTTCACCAACTATCTACTAGTGATGTAGGGAACCAAAAGACAACAGAAGCATTGCCAAATATGTTAAACGCACAAATACCTTTAGTCAATTGAACATCACAATAAATTATAATGAGTATAAAACTCAATAAGCATACTAATTGTTTATATATAAAATTAATTCGTACATATATACAATACATGAGCATGTATATCATGGTGGATCAAAATCATAATCCTCACAAAATCACATGTAAAATAAATGCTTACAATATTCTTTGATAACTTGGAATATTATCACTCAATAAGACATCATATATCATATATCACTTGATGAGTCAAATGCCATTTGTCAACAACATAGTGCATGAAAGATATAGCTCAAATGAGACTTAGATTTCACACGCATAGAACACTCATGTTCGAAAGTAAGAACTAAACCCTCACTCTAATCATCTGTGAATCCTCCTAAATGCACTAATATACCGACACATGAATTTGACTCCTCAATCTTCCTTTAGGATACCTATAAAATCCTCCTTACATACAGAACATGTCATAAATACCAATCTCAAAGAAAATACCATACATAAAGACTTCATATATCACATATAGTACCTATTAAGCAAATATTCAGTTCAAATATCATGTTTCACTTTAAAAGCTTACTTTCATAAATACATATATGTCATGTATGTCCATGCTCAATACCAATGCTCACATTCATAAATATATACACTTCACATTTTTATATTAACATATACTTGAAAATATAAACATATTTCAAATTATATTTATAAAATCATGCACAAACAAATACTATGTTTATTGTGATTAGTTAAAGTCTATACTTATCTTTCAATAACAAAGTCTAATCTCTTTAATCTATCAATAGAAAAAAAATCATTTCATAAGCATCATCATATAATTAAAATATTTAACATAGCTCATAAAGTCACACAAATCACACTCATCACATCATCTTGGCCAAACAACTTGGATCCTCAAAAACTAACAATTCCGACCGCTTGTACTTAATAAAATTTTTTTATATAATAAATAATGTCCAAATATCATAAAATTGAAATATATCATTATTGACACGTAAATAATGGTCATATAAGGACATTAGACTTTATCTTCTTCAAAATTTATTTCATATTCACTCTTAAAAATAAATTATTAACTAGACTGAATCATAAATGCATTGAGTAACCTTCAATCTCTGAATTTTATAAAACCAGACACTAACTCGAAAAATATGAAACTACCACAGAATGACTCATAACGTATATTTTAATTCATTATAAATCATTCAAGACTTATTTCATTAAAATATTATTTTAAAATAATTTTATTTCAAAAATTTTAGAATCTATCAAACAAAATCTTACATTAAAGTTACGTACATTAGAAAATCATAGTAATTTGAAAATGAGTTAAATGCCCAAATTTGAACATGTTATGCTTGACATATAGGAACATCATGTTCCAGAGAACCATAATTTTCTAAGATCATTTATAGATCAAGATCAATTCATCATTGAATTATACTATAGAAATTGATGGCTCTCAAATTTTCAAAGTTATTTTCAAAAAATCACTAAAAATTAAGTTTACAGAGTTTACAAACGATTCAATGTTATAAATGATTCCTAAGATGTCTACGTTCATGAGTTAGAAGTTCATATCCAAAACCAGACCAAAAATAATTACAAAACTTTTGGACTAAGTTACTATCATGAAGAAAATCTGCAATTATGCTATAACTCTTTCTCTTAATCACATAATCATTACCAATCTCAAGTAGATAAAATGAAATCATAATCAAATCCTCCTTTTTCTTCTTCTCCTCCTTCTCTTTTTCTTTCTCTGTCTCTTTCTTTCGGTGTATTAAAAGGGAATGTCAACCACTGTGTCTAGGATTGAGACAAATAAGTATATATATATATATTGATTAGATTTCTTTAGCCCTTTTTTTTAATATTATTAATAAAATCTAAATTTTGCTTATTTCTAGAATAAATCCGTAGTATTTTCTTAATATTTCAATTGAATCCTACATATAATAAATCTAAAATCCAACAAATTCACCTAGTACTAAGAATTAAACATAGTTTATATAAACAATGCCTATAACAATACATAAAACATACATCATTGAAGTACCAGCAAAATAAAGTACTCACAATATAAATATAAATACTTGATCTTATTTACTATAAATACATGCAAGGGTGGGCACATGCTAGTTTAATTCAGTTCAATGGGAATTGAACTAGCCTATAATTTTTTAGTTTTTATTAAAAAAACAAATATAAGTAAGGTAATCGAACAGGACTGAAGCACTTTTTCAGTTTAGTCCAATTCAGTTATTTCAATTTTGGGCCTTTTGCGCCTGTTTTTAATTTGTGGGCATTTTACTTATTTTTCTCTCTTTGACTTGATAATTGAATAATTTGGACCATTTTGAATTGTAAATTAAATATTTTGGGCCTATTCAAGTTTATCAAATTTACTTTCTTAAGTTAAAATGTAACTATAACAAATTTATAATATAAAAATATAAATTATCTAAGTAAAATGAAGTATTTAATAACATAGACCTACAATCCTATATACTAATATAAATAATTAAAGTTACATGAAAAATAAATATATAAGCAATGCATTACTAAAATTTACTAACAGACATGATGAAATATATCCATTCACAAATCTCAAATCCAAAACCAAATAAGGTCCAAATAATTTGGTACACTATTCACACAACATTCACAATCTAATCCAACCACATAACAATTAATTAATCATTGATTAAATATCAATATCCATCAAATTTTAAAAATATAAACCAACATAAATAATCAATATTTAAGAATCAATATAATTACCAACCACGAAGTTAATAATAAACAATAACAAAGTCTAATTCAAAGTGCAAAACAACAATATAATTAAGTTGAAGTCCCAAGTCCATATTCAAAAATCAAAACAAGTGATGAGCATCTTAAAATTTAAAACATTAACAAGGAAGCTTCATGTTCAAATTTAATTCCTTTCAACCAACTTGACAACTTTTAAAGTCCAAACTCCAAAATCATCTTACAAGGGAGAGAACAACTTCATATCTCCATCAAAACGAATTTTATCAACTCCAATCCAAGAAGTTAAGCACTTAACTACCACCAACTTTACAAAGTATACATATACAATTCAAATGAACTTTAAATTATAATAAAGATATATAATATATAAAATTTAATAAATTTTCAAATGATTAACTCAAACTGCAAAAACAAAAAATTTCAGTCACTGATCATAACCTCGTTTGTTGATTGCATCGACTGATAATATTCTAAGAAAAAAGAAGATAAATAAACAACAATAATGAACACAAATTTTATCAATTATTATGTTACTAACATAAGTAATTATTGTACTTGATTCAATGCCTTCACAAAGTTAAGTATCCTTCATGTTTGGAACATCTACATGCTCTTCAAGAAGAGTAGATTAAAACTAATCTTGGGTGCAAATCAAGGCCTCTATTATTTTAGGGGTCATAGAATTTCTAAATGAATTAAGAACGCTCCACCCCTAATGTCCTGTACTAAATGCAAACTCAAAAGCAATAATAAAGATTAAAATTTCTATTAAAAAAAATTTATAATTGAGTCAAAGCTTAGATACTTTGTCTAATTTAATTTTCATCAATTTAAGATATCAAAATGTGTATTTTTAGACTACTCACTATCAGTTTAACAACTATCTTTCAATCTGATATTGTGATTTAACTTTGATGCTTCTATTCTTTGCTTAAATTAGGATAAAGTATCAAATATTTTTATGGTAATAGTCATACACTCATCATCCCCCCACCCCGACAATAAAAATCTCTACTACTAATGAGTGTCTTTAAATATGATTATATCTTTTAAATTTCATTTAAATAAAATATAAAGAAAATTGTGTAGATGAATTAAATTTTAATGTGGCATTATAAAATATTTTTAAAAACTTGACCAATCTTTAAGCAGATTCCCAATCCTCATCTGTTGATGGCCCTGCCCTTTTTTTTATTTTTAACCTTCAAAAAATTAATCGATTCAAACCATCATCATCCTCTATCCAATAAAATTTATATTTTATAAATAAAAAAATTCAAAGCATTATATAACATTAAAGTATGTTGAGTTCTACCTAGTTGGCACATCTAGGTGGACAATGTTCTATTTTTTTTTTAAAATTTCTTGAATTTTTGTAATCTTAAGGAAGAAGATCTAATGTATTTGATAATATTACAAATACTAGTAATAGATTTATTCACTTCTTTCATCCCATCTTGTACACAGTTGATAATATATGTAAAGCACCTTAAATGCATGTACTCACAATTTAACACCAATGAATTTGTCTTCCAACTCTTTAATTTCCTTTTCACATAATCAATTGCAACATCATTTGCACTTGCTTTGTCCGATGTAATGGCAAATTATAGTTTCAATACCCCAATCAAGTAAATAACTCTACATTAGCTTTCTGTTGCTATCTCCATTATAGTTTGATACCTTAAACTTTCAATTCTCTTGTGCAACTTTCACTTTTCATTAATAAAATGAGATGTAATTACCATGTAATTCTTACTTTCTATTGAATTCCAAATATCTCTTATGACATACATCCTCTGTGGATTAGTATTAAAAATATATTTCAACAACACTTTTTCATTCATATGTAGCTCAAGGTACCTCTTGCAATTGTTCTTCAAGATGACACATTAATTCTTGAACAAGCTTTCCTTATAAATTCTTGGAACCTTTCACCCTCCACAAATCTAAAAGGTAACTCATCTTTGATAATCATTTGAATAATTGTTCTAATTTTCTCCTTATTAAACCCCACTGACGCAATTCTTACACTAATTGCTTTTTGCTTCCCACCTTTCCCCATATTCACATTAGTGTTTTCACGAGTTAAGACTTGTTACAAGTCATCAAGGTATATACTCTAATAAGCATCACATCTTTTCAAGTGCGACCATAAATTTGTAATTCCAGCATTATTACCATAATTCTTACCACAATAATTACATTTGGCTCCTTCACCACCAGAAAACTTAGTGAAACTTTGCCAAACTTTTGACCTCAAATTACTATTATTAGCAATGCTTTCCACCTCTTGATTTTTTTGAAGTATGATCCATTTCTTCACCAACCAAATAATAACATTATTTAATTAAAGACAGAAGTATTATTGTTTCATAAATTCAAGTTCTCAACCAATTTCAATCAATTCCACAAATTCAACCAAACGAACCAAACCCATATACATGTATTCATCATAACAGAAAACATAAATTTAATGAACAATTCCAAATTCAATTTGAGATAATAACTAATTTCAAATAATTCCACAATTTTCATCCAATTCGACTAATTTCAACCAAAACGTCAAACCTATATGCATGCATTCATCAAGACCAAATATAAAAATATAATAAAAAAGTTTAAAATTCAATTTGACATAATAACCAATTTAAACTAATTCCACAATTTTTATCCAATTAGACTGATTTCAACCAATTTTACAATTTTCATCCAATTCGACTAATTTCAACAAAACGATCCAAATGCCAAACCTACATGTATGCATTTATCAAGACCAAATACAAAAATATAATGGAAAAAAAATCGAAAATCAATTTGACATAATAACCAATTTCAACTAATTCCACAATTTTCATCCAATTCGACTAATTTCAACCAATTCCATACTTTTTATCCAATTCTACTAATTTCAATTAATTCTCAACCATCATCCTTCATTTTTTTTACTTTTGACCAAAGAAGGGACGAATGAAAAATACTTTTAAAGAGCTTAAATTTTCTTTTGAATTACTTGATCCTTTATGCAATAAATTTATAGTAAGTAACAACAAAATACCAAAAATAGTGAAGACAAAAGCAGGGAAAGGGAATCTTCCATTAAGAATGTAGGAACGATTTTTAAAAAAATTTGTATCTATTTTAATTTAATAATAAGATAATATAAAAAAAATACCTCAATCGCTTCATGCTGTATCTCCCATCAATAGACATGTGAGTGAGTTAATGAATTGCAGAAGATCTAAATTTTGTATTCTTAATTTTTCTCTCTAGAAAAATTTAGTCTAAAAAAAGTACTAATGAAGAATGTGTAAAAGTGATTTAAAAATTATTTTTATAGTACAAGAATCCTTATGTTATCTAAACTCTTAATTCTAATAGGATTAAGATAAAATAATATCTTTATATTATTTTAATTTAGATAATTAAAAAGATAAATATAATATCTTTAATTAAATAATTTAGATAATTTATAATTATCTAATTATTTAATTTAATTAAATAATCTAATTATCTTAATTTAAATAAATAATTTAATTATTTATTTAATTTCATAACTATTATGAATTTGGCCAATAATTGATTGAGCCCAACAAGTTTAATCAAATTAAATAATTAATCCTAATAAATTTAATCAAATTAAACTTGGGTCAATTAATATTTTAAATCTAACAATTAATTCAATAGTCCATTTTCAGTGTTTATGAAGCCAGTATAGAAATTTGATGAACCTACAAAATTAAGCTCTAATAAATTAAATTATTTGATTAAACTCTTTAATCAACGTAATTTTATTTATTAACTTTCTATTACTCCACTAAAAATATAAAGTTGAACTCTTAATTTTGCAGATAAATTATAAAACAGAAAAATGTCTTTATCCATTTAATAATCATTTCATATAAATCAATCATCCACAAGTGTTCATAATTAGAGTTAGGTCGAGTGTCCGTTAACCTCTCTAATTACATATTTATCCTTGATTCACATTGATCCTCTTTTAAATAATTAATTTGTGAAATTCACAAATTTATTATTTTCTTTAACTCTTAAGAAAACTGAGCGCTCATAATATTCAAGACCATAATTAATTATCAAATGAACAACTTATCTAAATTCTTTTCGGAATGAGTGAATTTCATATCTGTGAGAAATGTTTCCAACCATCAATTTTGTTATATTTATAAAATACTTAGTAATTAACTGAGAATCTTTTATAGTATTTTCCTTATAAATTAATAAATATAACTCAATGAATATGAGTTCATTAATTACTCAAGATTAAAATTAATTTATATATGATTATATTGTGATAAAATAAATTTTCTTTACTAACGGAGATTAATAGAAAATTAATTTTATCGAAGTCTAGTCCTATATAATCAATATTATACAAAGTACCTCCATTTTTTATGTCAACGCATAAAATGATTCGGATAATACTATTGTATATAATATATAAATGGACCGTACTTATAGTCTATCAAAATGAAGTTTCCGTCTTCATTTAGACTAAGGACAAGTTTAAATTATTACGCTTAAACTTAATCCTTCCGTATATAACTATTATATACTAAGTTTAAGGTTACATATAATAATAAAAACATTTCATGATATTTAAATAAAACAATCATAATTGTAAATATAATATTAAATAAATAACCTTTATTAATTATTTTCAACAATATTTAAATACAAATAATCATACTTTTAGGACACACTTCCAACCAAAAAAAATAATACTTCTAAACACCCAAAGCCTGCGTTGCTCAACTTATTACAATTGAATTATTTGCTTGTTCTTATTAAAAAGCAATCTTTTCCTTCAGAAATAAATGTCATACAGGTAATGAACTAACTGAAATGTAATCATTCTTAATACTTAGAACTAAAAGTAGGAAAAATGAATTAAAAGCCCAAGCGGAGGCCAGGCATAACAACAATTGAAAGGAAAAAGTATCGTAAGAATTACAATTCTGAACCACATAACAATGCTACCATCCAATCGGTCCATCCCATATTTCATATACATGCATTCATTAATTCAAAATTGAATACAAAAATAGCATATAACAATCTCTATTAAATAACAAATAATCTCAGAAATTAGAATCCAATTAATAAGTTAAATAATAACTAATTAAAATTAAATTTTAATTTACATTTAAAACTAAAAAAATTAACTTACTGACGGTGGGTTTTGGTAGTACATTACATCGAAACAGTTGGGGGACAACTAGACGATGGCGAGACACATAAAAGAAGGACAACCGAACATGATGATGGTAATGGATGAAAGGAAACCGAGATGAGAGAAAATAAACTTATAATATGTTTGAAAGAAAATCGATAAAAAAACTCAATAGGGCGATAACACGAAGATAGTATCTGTTCAGCTATAGACTTGGTGATCGTGCGGTGGCCGACTTTAGAGACAGTCGGGGGCAAAGGGTGTGTTAATGAGAGAGTAAACAAGGGAATTAGATTTGGAAATTTTTCAAAAACAACACCTATTTTTAAGCTTTTTTTTTTTTTGTCACTAATAAAATGGACTAATTTTTTGCAACTTTTTTTTTGAAGCAAATTTTTTTTTTTTTGTAACTAAGAAATAAACAATTGGATAATTATGCTCCTCATTTATATTTTTTCTCTCCACAAAAAAGTTCAAACTCTCTTTAAAAAACACTAAAAAATAAATTGTGAAAATGATTAGTGTAAGTAAAAGAAGTGAAAGATAAGTAGATTGTGTAGTTGTGAAGTTATGGAAAGAAATAAGATGAATAAAACTAAAAATTTTAGAAAATTTGAAAATATGAGAAATGGTTTGAAAAAATTCGCCCAGGCTTTCTCGCATGTGAGAAATCCTCACGCGAAATGGTTGTTTCTTTTTTACTTTTTTTTAATTATTAAATTAGAATTAAACATACCAATTATTTAATATTAAATTAATATTTTTTAGTTAATAAAGTTTTTCAACAAATATATTATTTAATGAATTTTTTAATATTGTAATTAATTATTAAATTAAAACAAATTATAAAAAAAATGAAAGCAATTGTAAATTAAAAACATAAGCACATAAAACATCAAGATAAATTGGGGGTGCCACGCAGGCGCACACAATTGGATAGCTCGTGCATGCACTCACACACCTGCTTGGCGCCCCCAACATTTCGCGTGAAGCACTAAAAACTTTTTTTCAATTTTTTTTTATTTTTTATAATTTATTTTTAAAGTATATAAAAAATTAATAAAATAATTTATTTTATTATTATTTGTTAAATGGTCATTTTATTAATGAAGTTGAGAAGAAGAGCCCAGAATGATGGCAGCTCGCCCAGAATGATGGCAGCTCGCCCAGAACGATGACAGCTCCATTCAGCTCTACTGAAGCAACAACAGATTTTCAGTAGAATGTAGACACGTAAGAAGCAGCAACAATCATCCAATGCAGCACTAACATGTGAAGACTCAGTAAGGAAGCAGAAATCAGTTGCAGCATCAAGCCAAAGAATCCAGAACGCATGCTGACGTGGAGCAGTAACTTAATAGAGTTTGTTAGGAATAAGTTTAGTTTGTTACAGAGTTTTTTCTCCGTTAATCATTCATAACTAATTTTGTCATCTAGCATAGCTACACTACTATAAAAAGACACATGTGTACTCTCAGAATTTGATCAAGAAATTATGTGAAATACAATTCAAAGGATTCTGGTTTTTCTTTGTTTAGTTAAAGCTTTCCTTCTGTTTCTATTCATTTTCTCGGAAAAGACTCTTAGAGTTCAAGAAACTCAAACTCTTTCTTGGTATCAGAGCACCATGGCCAACGCTCCTAACTCAGAAACAGATCGCACTGCTAATCTGATCTATCAGATAAATGCTATGTCGATCAGTCAAAGCAGTAACTTCACATTCTCAAATCCAGTAAAACTGGACAGCAACAATTACCTGTTGTGGAAATCACAAATTCTTGCTTCAGCTCGAGGTAATGATTTGGAAGAATTACTGGTTGGTGAGAAAGAATGTCTAGCTCGATTTCTTGTCTCTCCAAACACAGATCCAGAAAGTCTTCCATCTGTGAATCCTTCTTATCATTTATGGAGAAAACAAGACTCCATGCTGTTGAGCTGGCTCTTCTCCACCATGACAGAGTCAATTCTCAGCTCAGTTGTTCAATGCAAAACTTCGAATGAAGTTTGGAAACATCTAGATCGGATGTTTAGAAGCCAATCTCTGGCAAGACTCACTCAGTTAAGGTCTCAGCTACAGACAATCAGGAAAGGGAACATGAATGTGAATGAGTATTTCTTGAAGGTGAAAGGTCTAGCTGACAGTTTAGCTATGGCTGAAAAACCTATACAAGATCAAGATTTGATCTCTTATCTTCTTGCTGGTCTAGGATCTGACTATGATCCAGTAGCTCTACTACTTTCGATCAAGAGTGATGAACTCTCCTTAGCCGAGGTGTATGCAATCCTCTTGAATCAAGAAGGTAGATTGGAGATATCGAGCTCAAACCTTACTGCTGCAAATGGAATATCAGCTAATATGGCAAACAAACAGAAGTACAGAGGAAACTATGAGAATAAAGGTAAAACCAGTGGCAACTCTGGTGGACAGAATTTCTCAGGAAACTTCAAAGGAAAAGGTAGAGGAAAGCCAAACTTTAATAATCAAAACAAGTCAAAAATCATCTGTCAAATATGCTTCAAGCAAGGACATGGAGCTTTGAAGTGTTGGAATAGGTTTATTGAAGATTTTGAACCACCTGCTCCACAGACTCAGACACAGAACAGTAATCAACCACAAGCTGCAGCCTTTGTCACAGCACCTGGAACTGAGGTTTCTAATGAAGATCTTGGGTGGTACATGGACAGTGGGGCCACTAACCATGTCACTAACAACAGTGAAAATTTGGCAACAAGGTCTGATTACAGAGGTAATGATCTTATCACTGTTGAAAATGGTAATGGTCTTAAAATTCTCAGTATTGGTACAAGCATACTGCAGACTTTGACATCTCAAAAACTTGAATTAAAACAAGTATTGTTTGTGCCTGGAATGACCAAGAACTTGATAAGTATTTCAAAACTTGCTCATGATTATAACCTGATTGTGGAGTTTAATAAACATTTGTGTTTTGTCAAGGATGTGAAGGAGAATGTTCTTCTTCAAGGAATTGCTAGAGGTGGACTCTATCAGTTAATTACTTCAAAATCAGCTGGAAAACACACAACTCAAAATGCTGCTCTTTTTTGTCAGGCCAATCAATCTCTATCTTCTGTGTCTCATTCAAAAATGTCATTGTTTGCTGAATGTAGAATAAATAATTCAGTGTCGATAAGACCTGATGTTGTCAGCACCTCTGTCTCTATAAATAGTAAAAATCTCAATACCTTTGATGTATTGCATAAAAGATTTGGTCATCCAAATCATGAAGCTCTGAAGTGTATACTTGTAAATTGTAATATGCATAACCCAATAAATAAAAATCTGTCATCGGTTGTCTGCTCTTCCTATCAGCTTGGCAAAAATCACAAGTTACACTTTCATATGTCTGAAACAAAGACTTCACAACCCTTAGAAGTCATACATGCTGATGTTTGGGGTCCTGCCAGTGTGGAATGAGGTGACAATTACAAATATTACTTGTGTCTAGTAGATGACTACACTAGGTTTACCTGGATATTTCCTCTGCAGAAAAAATCTCAAGTCATAGAAACCTTTAAAGTTTTCCAACTCCACATCGAAAGATTACTAGACAAAAGAATAAAAGTACTGCAATCAGATCATGGTGGAGAATTTATAAGTCTAGGGAAACATTTAGCAGAAAATGGAGTGATACACAGATTCTGCTGTCCCTATACACATCACCAAAATGGAAGAGTAGAAAGAAAGCATAGACATGTGGTAGAAACTGGACTTGCACTGCTCTCTCACAGTGGTATGCCATTAAAATTTTGGTGGTATGCCTTCAATACAGCAGTGTTTCTGATAAATAGATTGCCTTCAAAAACTCTCAGCAACAAAACACCTTTTGAGCTTCTTTTTCATAGAAAACCAGATTACACTTTCTTGAAAGTGTTTGGTTGCTCCTGTTATCCTCACCTAAGACACTTGAATAAACACAAACTAGACTTTCACACTGAAAAATGCACTTTTATGGGATACAGTAGTCAGCATAAGGGATATCAGTGTATGACCTCCAAGGGAAAGTTTTATGTGGCTAGACATATTGTGTTTGATGAATCTGATTTTTCTTTCTTGTCTGATAAGTCCTTTACTGATTCAAATGTCAAGTCCTCTGTTAACAATAATACTCATCAATGTTCTTGTACCAATCAATCAATCTTGTTTCCTTATGATTCTGCAATACCATATATTTAAAGGTCTGATAGCAGTTCACACTCAGCAGTTCCTAATGAGTCTGACCAGGTATCAAATAACACAAATATCAGTCCTACTATTACCTTATCAGAATAGCCTCAGATTATCATACAGCAATCTTCAGATACAACCACTGAACCTGAAACAGCAAACCCTGAAAATAGAGTTTCAGAAACAACCTTACAGAGTGCAGTACCAGCTCCTGTCCAGACTATAAACCTTCATCCTATGATTACTAGATCAAAGGATGGAATCTATAAGCCTAAGATCTTGCTTACTCTAATCAAAGGCAATCCTGACCATACACCAGAAACAGTCCCAGAAGCACTACAATTATCTCAATGGAGAAGTGCAATGCATGATGAATATCAAGCCCTAATAAGGAATAAGACATGAAAGCTAGTGCCACCAAATCCTGAGTACAAGATTGTCAGAAACAAATGGGTTTTTAAGGTGAAAAGAAACCCTGATGGCAGTGTGGCAAGATACAAAGCCAGACTTGTGGCTAAGGGCTATGAACAAACACCTGGGATAGATTTCACAGAAACATTTAGTCCTGTGGTCAAAGCTAGCACAATCAGAGTAATACTGAGTCTTGCAGTGACAAATGGTGGAAGCTAAGGCAAATTGATGTTAACAATGCATTCCTTAATGGAGACTTACTTGAGACTGTGTACATGGAACAACCTGAGGGGTTTAGTGTTAAAGGGAAGGAAAGGTTTGTATGTCGATTACAGAAGGCCTTATATGGACTCAAACAAGCCCCTAGGGCATGGTATGAAAAACTGAGATCAGCATTAGTTGGTTGGGGTTTCATAAATACAAAATTAGATTCATCAGCATTTGTGAAGAAGCATAGTTCTGGAATCATTATTGGGTTAGTATATGTTGATGATATCATAATTACAGGAGATAATGATACTGAAGTTCAGAAAGTAATCGACCAACTTCACAAAGAGTTTGCCTTAAAAGAGTTGGGGGAATTGAACTATTTCTTAGGAATTGAAGTAACAAAACTAGGAGATAGTTTACACCTCTCTCAAACCAAGTACATTGTTGATCTTTTAAAGAAGACCAACATGTATGATGCAGGCAGCTGTCCCACTCCTATGAGTACAGGGCTTAAATTGTCCAAAACAGAAGAAGGAAAGTTTGGAGATGCATTTCTGTATAGAAGTGTCATAAGGGCCTTACAATATGTAACCCTTACAAGACAAGAAATTTCCTTTGCAGTGAATAAGCTGAGCCAGTTCCTGTCCTCACCTTCTCAACAACATTGGCAGTGCTGCAAAAGGATACTCAGGTTCTTGCAAGGTACAAAAGATCATGGTTTGATGTTCAGACCAGGGAAAACTCTGAATCTGGTGGCCTTTACTGATGCTGATTGGGCATGTGACATAGATGACAGAAGATCTTTTGGAGGATATTGTGTTTACTTTGCTGGGAATTTGGTCTCTTGGAGCTCAAGGAAACAAAGAGTGGTAGCCAAGTCGAGTACAGAATCAGAATACAGGGCTCTGTCTCAAGTAGCTGCTGAAATAGCCTGGTAGCAGTCCTTATTTTCTGAGCTGCATGTAAAGATATCAACAATTCCTGTAATCTGGTGTGATAATCAAGGAGCCGCTTCACTTGCTGCTAATCCAATTTTCCATGGCAGAACTAAACACATCGAAATCGATGTGCATTTTGTAAGAGACAAAGTGTTGAATAATAAAGTTGATATCATATATATTCCTACTGCAAGTCAGGTAGCAGACATATTCACTAAAGCTTTATCTATCTCAAGGTTTAAAGGCTTAGCGTGCAAGCTCAATGTCACTCCAAGACAGTTGAGCTTGAGGGGGGATGAGAAGAAGAGCCCAGAATGATGGCAGCTCGCCCAGAACGATGACAGCTCCATTCAGCTCTACTGAAGCAACAACAGATTTTCAGTAGAATGTAGACACGTAAGAAGCAGCAACAATCATCCAATGCAGCACTAACATGTGAAGACTCAGTACGGAAGCAGAAATCAGTTGCAGCATCAAGCCAAAGAATCCAGAACGCATGCTGACGTGGAGCAGTAACTTAATAGAGTTTGTTAGGAATAAGTTTAGTTTGTTACAGAGTTTTTTCTCCGTTAATCATTCATAACTGATTTTGTCATCTAGCATAGCTACACTACTATAAAAAGACACATGTGTACTCTCAGAATTTGATCAAGAAATTATGTGAAATACAATTCAGAGGATTCTGGTTTTTCTCTGTTTAGTTAAAGCTTTCCTTCTGTTTCTATTCATTTTCTCAGAAAAGACTCTTAGAGTTCAAGAAACTCAAACTCTTTCTTGGTATCAGAAACAGAAGCCATTCGCGCAATCATTTCTCGTGTGAGAAATGGTCCCGCAAAATTTTTCTTCAATCTACCAGTTTTTAGATTTTTCAAATTTCCTGAATTTTTTTAATTTTTCAATCTCATTCATCTTATTTTTCTTTACAGTTTCACCACAACACAATTTACTTATCTTTTACCTTTTTTACTCATAATCTAATTATTTTTAGAATCTAATTTTATGGTCTTTTTTAGAGAGAGTTCAAAACTTTTAGTGGAGAGAGAAAATATAAGTTAGGAGTATAATTATTCAATTGTCCATTTCTTAGACACAAAAGATTATTCCATTCATTTGTTGTTAAATAAAAAAATGGCTTAAAAATATGGGTTATTTCTGAATAATTTTCTTTAAACTTTAGGGTTTCAAATTTGTGCTTTTACATATATATAGTTGATTCGTTGTGTTAAACCTCTCGATAAACCTTTTTTTAACCCAATAAAAAGATGCGATGTATCAAATGTATTTAATTTTTAAAAATTACTTAATAAAACTAATTTTTTGATTCAGTTTTGATTTTCTGGAAAAATAACCAAGATTAAACTGAACCATTTGGGTTTCTTATGCAAGAAAAACAAACAGTTTTTCTAAAATATGGAAATCAGACCGAACCAGCTAATCTAGTTTTTTTTTTTCTTTTATGCCGAGTTTTAGATACATGGTTATTACATGAGCCTCTACTTATTTCTGGATGTGAGCATTAACCAACCTCTAAAAAAGTCTATAAAGGAAACCTAGGGAGGTTGTGCGCGAAGGAGAAGAGATATTCTACACACAGAACAAAAAGATAAGTGAAATCTTTCACTGATAAATAACTATCATATTTTCTTTAAATCATTTTTCTTCAACAAAGCAAAAAAATAACTTAAGTGTTGGAGGGTCTTCATCAGAATCACCACCAGTGCAGTTTTAACCTTGTTTATGAATGTAGGGAGCTGATCTCAACGAGTGTATAAAAGGGCGAGAAATACTATGTCCAACAAATTTAATCCATTGACTAGAGTCCACACTCTTCAATTAAGAACTAGAGTCAACAAATTAGCAGCAATTCTGAGAAATGGTGCAAAATGTTATGGTAACAACGAATTCACATTTAAGTAAGAAGTCAGCCTAAGGCAAAGGTTTCGAACACTCTCGGGATGAAAACTGAAGCATTGCAAGAAGCTTAGATCCAAAGATTTTGGTAGAAGAACATAAAGAGTGAAGGAGGACCCAGAATGTTAAAAGGAAGGCTTAGAATGGAGGAAGAATCTAGAAAGGAGTTACATGAGAATAAGAAAGAATTGCGAGAGGTGAGGAGGGATAGAGAACCGATGAGAAATTTGTTGAAAGAGTTTCTTAAGGCTCAACGAAAGTTAGAAAGAAGTCGAATAAAAAAGGAGGTAGTAAACCCCTCACTCGAATCTACATATGCTTAGATGGCGAGGCCGCCTATAGATACAACGAAGCCAAGATGAAAATACACTCAGCTAGAGAAGCAATTTGGCTTAAGAGGAATGTGCTTCGAGAACAACTAGTATCATGGTTGAAAAGTGAAAGGTTAAGTAGGCCAAAAGAGATGGCATCAACCTGGCCAAAACTTAAAGATTCAAACAAGGTAAGGGCTCAAGGCTTAGAGGCCTAAGAGGAGGACTTGGACGAGAACGATGTCATCCCCTCTTAAGAGTAAAGTAAAGGGATCAAACAAGAGCACAACCAAGAACAAATCTTAAAATTTTGCCTTAGAAAAGAAACTAAGACGTTGGAATAAAAGTTGTTGGAGATGGTGGAGTGAAGGCGATGATTTAAGGTTTTTCAGTGAGTCAGCCCTAGTAGTGGGAATATAAATCCTAGCTAGTGGATGAGCTCAGAGATATAGAGTTCCCAATAATATTCAAGATATGCGTTCTTACTACATACAAATAGGATAATTGACCTGAACCACCACGTAGATTTGGTTAATGATCTCTTCGTGATCGCAGGGCTCTGACAAAGGCAAATGTGTTTGCTATTCCCTATGCGCTTAGAGGGACAAATTTGGATTTAGTATAGTTATAAGATAAAGGACCGTTATTTCATTTGATGAGCTAATAAAATTATTTGCTCATAAATATCAAATAACGACAAAAGAAGACTTTGAGGAATTTTTAAATAGATTCTACGAGAGTGTGATACAACTCGAAGCCTTTGACCTCCTTATCCCTTTGGAAGCTTTGAAAGAAGAATTGCAGTTGAACAAGTTATGGTACTAATTTATCAAGAACCACATCTCGAAGCCTTTGACCTCCTTATTCCTTTGGAAGCTTTGAAAGAAGAATTGCAATTGAACAAGTTATGGTACTAATTTATCAAGAGCCACATCTCAAATTATACGATCAATTATGATTGAGCCCCAAAATGTGAGAATGGAAGAGGTGAAAGATGTGAAGAGATTAGTGATTGTGGAATTTCAAGGTAAAGTAATGGAGAGGGAGTTTAGGAGATCCCTAGATAGAAAAGATTAAAAGGGAAGGGGGAGAGAACTCCATAGCAATTAGCAAAATATTTTATAAGGGATAAACTTTAGGATGACAGGCGAAATGATAGATTGAAGAGGTCTCTTCCCATAGTTGCCAAGATTCAATATGAGGACACTTAAATTTCACTTAGGGTTCTCTAAGATATTATCCTTGAAGTCATCAAGGATAAAGGAATGCTTAACTAGCTAGATGCAATTAGAACCTTTGCTTCTTGGTGAATAAAAAGTGTGAGTTCCATCAAAATTATGGGCACGGGATGAGAGATTACATTCAATTAAAAGAGAATGTTGATTAGTTGATAAGGAACAATTATCTTAGAGAATTTTGAGTTGATTATGAACCTATAAAGGCTATAGAAACCAACAACCGAGAAACGGACCCTTCCTCTATAGAAGACAACCATGATAATAGCTAGTGGTCTAATATTGACAACAGATTTAAATAGGTAAAGGAAGAATTATTCTCAATACTTTATGGCAGGCCATTAAGTGATGTATAAGATGTATACCTTCAAAAAGATCCAAGATCCAAAACAATATCGATTATATTTACCAAGAAGGATGCTAATTAGTTATCCATATGATGACGCTTTGGTAGTCATTGTTCAGGTGGTTAAGATATATGTTAACAAGGTATTCAATTACCCGGTTTCTAAGTGCAAAGAAAATATCTCAGCGAGTATAGAAAACACAAAAGAGAAGAATAATATATATACAATTCAACTAATAAAAATTTAGAAACGCTTTACACCTATATGTTATACCACTAATTTACTAATATTGTGTAAAAACTAATTAGCAGCTCTATGTGTATGTGTTAAGGGTGTTCAGAATCCAATCCAATAATTCATCTAATTCAAACCAAACCGATCTACTTTTTTGTGGATTTGATAAATTGATGGATTAGACTACATTGAAAATTTTGAAATCCTCCATTGATGGATCGGTTTATGGATTTACTTTTGAAATCTGCTAAGATCCTATCCAAATAAAAAATATTATTATATTTATAAATAAAAATTAAAAGTTAATTTAATTGACATAATTAACATTTTGTAATTAGTATAAAATTTACTTTTTTATAAAATAAAAAATCTAAAATTACCCTTGTTGTCAAAATCTCATTATTTCATAATTAAAAATAAATAAATAATTTGCACAATTATCATTACTTGTTGTCCTTCTGTGGAGATTGTCGAGGCCTTAATTCCCAATCTAAGTTATTAAAACACCTTTCTCAAAAGTCATTAAAAGGGGAAGCACTCAAGTGAAACTCATCTCTCCCCCTTGATGCTCTACATGGTTTTGACAATGTGATTGACAGATTCACCGGTCAGTAGTTGCACCAGGTGGATCATCCCCCAATTTTTGTGATCTGGTAAATGAAAAAATACAACCTTATTTTAAATTCATTATATTTATTAATTGATAAAGAAATTTAAGAGGTTTATTTTTATACTTTCTATGTGGAGTTGTTTTGTCCCTCCTACGTGAAGATAGGATTTTCCACCTTCCATAAAGATAAAGATAGATCACGATGTAGGAATGATCCCTAATATTGAGGTTGTTTATATTATCTCTCAAGAAGAGTTTTAAGTTTAGGCATACTTAAATAAATTTATTTTATGTAGCGTCTCGATAATTTATCTAATTTTATATCAATAGTCTTAAAATATAATATATATTAATTTAATTAATGATATTACATGTATTTAATGATTCAAAAAGATAAATAAATAAAAGTCCCTTCTAACATCTCTTTAGTTAGCTCATATAATAAATAAAAAAAACAAGTCTAAGCTACTAAACTATTACCGAGTTTCATTACCTCTATCTACACATTACACACTTCCAATTTTAGAGTTCCACTCCAAGAACGTACAGAAGCCTTCAACAACAAATTTGAAAAAGAAAAAAAAAAAACTAACTTTCAATTTAACTCCCTCACAAAGTCCGAAGTCAACACACACACACACAAAAATAAAAAAGCTTCCCACGACCATCGTTTTTCATCGACTTCTAAGTATCGATCTTTATTGGCTTCTAATAGCTGAATAAAAAATAAAGCTAAAGGTATTTTCTTTTTCTTTTATTTTTTTAATTTCTTAAAATTCGTAAATAAAAAAGCTGCATAGTGTGGCATATTTTATAAATTATAATATCCAATATACTTACTTATCATAGTACTCTTATTCGATTGCAAGTTGTAACTAGTATCTCATTCAAAAAAAAAAGTTGTAATTAGTATAAAAATGGTATAAATTTTTTTTAATATGTTAATTGTTATGGGCATGTTTATTACATATTGTGTAAAAAAAATCTATCAAATTGCTTCTTATTTTTTATTAATTTTTTTTCTTGCTAATTAGTTATTAGTCTTTTTACATTATTTAGTTATGTTCTTGTGAATATTTAATTTGTAATCTTTTATGGTTTTAATTGTTATCTAATAGAGTTATCTCCGTGCCATAGGTGGCTTCTCGATTTGAAAAAGAAAAAGATTCTGTTACTCAGTCACTTTAAAGTGAGCCCCAAGGTACACCCTACTAATGTTGGTATTGTAATTTAGATAAAGTTGGAAAAAGGAGAAAAAAACATTCCCCCAAACACCACTTGAAAAGCTTGAGCAAACCATCACCATTTTCATTAAACTCTAATTTCAGCCATATTCCAATGAGTGAAGCGTCACCTCCATCATTATTGGACTCCTCTTCGACTGATCTATTAAACTACAATGTCGGTTTGCTTATTTGATACCTCGAATTTTAATATGGACTTTTTTATAAATTTTTTAAAATTTTAAGGTCAATATACGTTTTCCTTCTACTTTAGGGGTTATATTGTAATTTATAAAAGAATGGAGTTATTACATAATTTATAAAAGTTTGTAGGTAGATTATAATTCTCTAAAACTCTAAGACTCGATTATAATTTTTAAAAAAATAAAAAAATAATAATAATATATATATATCCTAATTAAATTGTAATTGATAAGTCAGATGTCTCTTAACCCATTCATATTACTCTTGAGGGACATAATTATGCCTTGTGGGCTCAAGCTATATGTAACTTTCTTAAAAGTAGAAAATATGGTACAATATTACCAGAGAGATTACTTTACCCTTTTAAAAAAAGAATGAGAGTTTAAAAGCATTTGTTAACAAATTAGAAGATTAGAATAGCAAAAATCATCAAATTATTATATGATTTTGAAATACATCCACTTCTTTAATTGGTCTTTATTATGGATGTTTTGATACTGTCAAATCACTCTGGGACTATCTTGCTCATCACTACACTGGGGCTGATTTTGCTTGACAATATCAACTATTACATAGTTTATATCAACTACGATAAGAACCAGGACAATCCATGACCGACTTCTATTCTCAGATGCAATTTATTTGGGATCAGTTAGCTCTTTCAGAACCTAGTTGAAAAAATAAAGATGATGTTAAAGCCCTTATTACATATAGAGACCATCAACGATTGATCCAATTTCTCATAGTATTACAAGACAAATTTAAGTTTACTCGTGCTTTTATACTTCATCAGAGACCATTACATACTCTGGATTAGGCTATCAACAAACTCATCTATGGAGAAACATGATTTACCACACTCCAACCAATTCACACAGACACAGTTCTTGCTACTCCCCAACAAAGGATAGTTGATGCTACTTCATCGAAGATGTGCAACTATTGTCACTTACTTGGCTATGACATCCTCAAGCGTCCAACACAAAAATATAAAATATGTCAAAGGATCAAACCCGATCATTTTACAAGAGACTGCTCTAAAAAGAGATCATTTTAGGGAGGCATTTCTGTAGGGTCTTCTTCATATTCTACCATAACTGTTGCCCAAGATAATACAAGTCCCTCTTTTAATTCAACCAGCAATCTCGAGTCCTTACTTTGTCAACCACTCTTGAACTCTAGTAACTCCTCCGTTTCTGCTTCCTTTATTATTTCAGGTAACTTATCTTGGTATTTTAATTCTGTTTGTTGTAATCATATGACCTCTGATTCTACAATTTTCTCCTCTAAGACGTCAACTTTCTTTTTACCCTCTATTTAAACTACCAATAGTTTATTTATGAATGTTAATCATATTGGTCAAGTGTCCTACTCTAATCTTTCGTTATCCAACACATTTCTCATTCCTAAACTCATATTAAAGCTTCTATTTATTGGTCAATTATGTGAACTTAGTCTTAACATTTTATTTACTACTTCTGGATGTTGTGTACAAGATCCGAAGACTGGGCAGATGCTTGGGACAAGACGTAAAGTCAGGCATCTGTATGAACTTATCTCCTTACACTTGTCCTCTATCTGCACCCCATCTACAGTATCTACCTCCCTAGTATCTTCATTACACATTTGGAATTCTCTTTAGGTCACGCATCAATAATCACAAATGTTCTTTAGCATCTAGTGGTCAATTAAGAATTGTTTCTGATAATAAAGAAGATTATTTGACTTGTCCTTTAGCCAAATAACCAGTTTTGTCTTTTAATAATAATACTACCATTTCTCATGATCCTTTTGATCTTGTACATTCTGATATATATGGCCTTTTTCCTACTACCACTATAGAAGGATCCAAATATTTTGTTATTTTTATTAAATATTATTCTCAATATACATAGTTGTTCTTTATGAAACATCATTCCAACCTTACCAAAATTTATCAAGATTTTGCCCGAATGGTAAGAACATAATTCTCATGCCCAATTAAAATCTTTCAGACTGATAATGCCATAGAATACAGAGATTCTGAATTCTTAAAAATTCTACAAGAACATGGTACTATCTGTTAAATATCTTATTCTGGTACATCTCAATAAAATAAAAAAGCTGAAAGAAAACATAGACACATTCTAGATACCATTCGTGCTCTTCTTATCTTTTTAGCATGTCTTAAATGTTTTTGGAGGGAAGCTACCTTAACTGTTGTCTTCACTATCAACCGTATACCTTCCCCTGTTATAAAGAATAAGTCACCTTATAAACGTTTCTTTGAAACCCTACCTAATTATAATCTTCTCAAAGTGTTTAATTGTGTCTATTTTATTTTACTTTAAAAATATATGCATACCAAACTTAAGCCACGTACTCGATTGTGTTACCTCTTGGATTATGAAATAGAATATAAAGGTTATAGATGTTGGGACCTCATATCTAATTGACATCGCATCTCTCGTCATGCTATATTTCTATTCCTTCTACTCCACGATTTTTTATAGATCACACTGTTAATTTATTTCCTAACATTCCACAGACACATACCAGTGTTTATACAGAAAAGCCTAACGATATGGTACCTGTTTCTAAGTTGTCCACATCGTCTAAAGGATCTAATCAAGCAAGTCCTGATACTTTGTCTCCAGCCCTTCTTCGTCGCTCTACTCGGGTAAGAGAACTTCCTATTAAACTTTATGATTATCAATGTTTTTCTACCACTCTTTCCTTATATGAGCCTCAGTTCTACTTTGAAGCTAGTTCTAATCCTATTTGGCAGCAAGCAATGACAGCAAAATTGCAGGCTCTTGACAAGTCATATACTTGGGATAATTTTACTCTTCTACCAAATAAAACTCCAGTTGGTTGCAAATGGGTATACAAAATCAAGACCAAATTTGATGGGTCTATTGAGAGATATAAAGCACGACTTGTAGCAAAAGGCTTCACTCGGGAATATAGAATTGATTATGAATAAACGTTTGCTCCTGTTACTCGACTCACTTTTGTTCGGAGCCTATTAGTAGTTATTGCAGTCCATGCCTAGCAATTGTTCTAGATGGATGTAAAGAATGCCTTCTTTAATTGTGATTTCACTGAAGAAGTATATATGAAATCTCCACCTAGTTATTTTCATCTTTCAGGCATGGTATACAAACTTCGTCGTGCATGATTTGCAAAGTTCAATGGCACTATTTTACAACATGGTTTTTAATCTAATTCTTATGATTCGACTCTCTTTATCCATAAAATAGATCGTGGTTGTGTTCTTTTACTAATTCATTATTAACGTGTTTTATAGTGTATGCATATAATTATGTACATGTTGAAAAAGAAAACTAAATACATGTATCATATACACCAATTTTGCAGTGAAATTAAGCATGTAATCAACATATACATATGTAACTTAAATCATTAACAACTTAAGATTATAGAAACATATATTTGATGACCTTCGGTGAAGATTTTAATTTCGGATTCTTCCTAGCTCCAATTTTGAGCTCACTTTGAAGTGCACTTTTGTTCAATTCTAGTTCACAACAATCCGGTGGGATTGTAAAACTAGAATAGCAGCAATTGAATTTTCAGCAACAAGGTTTTTGTTTCTTGAAAGATTTATTTTTCTTTCTCTCTAGTTTTTCGCTCTACACTTTTTTCAAAGCAAAACTCTCAAAAACAAACTCTCTTCAAATCCCTCTTACCAATTGTTAATCAATTATTCAACATAATGTTTTGATGTATTAAACACTTCACAAATGCTTTCAAAATTGATTAAGTGGCCATTAAACTAAAAAATAATATTTGGTAGTAATTATACCTAATTAGGTATATGTCTCCCACCTGAACCAAATTAATAAATAAGTAAATAAATAATATTATTTATTTAAATAATATTTATTCAATTATTCAAAAATTATTTGAATAATTAATTTTTTATCTTATTTGATTTTACTAACATTCTTATGGGTGAATTTATAGTGAAACAATTCATGGAACAAAATTGTGCCACTTGTCAACATTTAATTAGTTAATAACTCTTACCAACTAATTAAATGATGTACTTAACATTTAAGACTAGACAAGTTATTTACGCTCAAAATATAACGCAGCTATCACAATATAGATTAAGGTGTGGATCCTACAAGGAAGCTCTTGACAAAATAGGTTGGTAAAGTAAAATATTAAAGCAGTAGCAAAGGATAAAATTAATTGATTTAAGTGGATGAGATAAAATTGTCTATGATTTGAAGGAAATGTCTTATGATAATTCAAACAAGGCTTCGAGAATCACAATTATGCTTTATAAATCTACTCTATACTTTGATTCAATGTTTATAACTCAATTGACAGTTTTACATCTAAACAATCAATCGGAAGATGTATAAAATATAGCACATTTGATAACACATGCATTTGATATGACTAAATTCTTTTACAAATATTAACACAAATCATGTTTATTTATACATGTTATCTAAGATCGACAATATATCATTTTGACAATATTGCAGTAAAAGATCAACTTGAATATCAAATATTTATTGCCCTTACATGTTATCCAAGATCGACAATATATCAATTTGACAATATTGCAGTAAATGATTAACATATAAAATAATGTAACCAATAACAATTATAATTCAACAAGAATCACATAAGAAAAGCATAACTAAACATATATGAGACATGAGAATTATAACCTCTGAATTATAGAAAATAAACTAGATAAGAGTTTAATCAAAACCAAACTTACAACATTTATAGCTCTTGATAACGAATCAAAGCATAGAAGTGGATTTATTACACATAAAAGGTCATCTCTTAGCCTTGCCAAAAACTCTAGCCTAAATTACAATATATGTTAATGAGAAGAAAAGAATAGAGAATTATCTAATGTTGAAAACGTTCTAAGAGTCTCCTTATATAGGCAATGAATGAAAATATATCATGGGTGACATCAATCTTCAATAATTTTAGGCCAATAACTCATTCATCTACTTGTAGTACATTTTTGATAATGTAAATGACTGATGTAGCCTCTAGCCGACATAAACGTTATAGCATTTTGTCTCTTCTTTCCATAGGCACTGAGTTCATACAAATTGGATGAGTATCCAATGAGATATGAGCAAAATTCCAATGATACATCAGATTTCGGCCAACAACCATTTTACCCACTTGCAATGCAATTTGGTCCATGATAACGGTTGATTTGGACTTTACCATCAACATACGAGTTATTGATAGTTACGTCATAATTTCACAGCTTTAAGAATTATACCAATTGAGTTATGTATTTTGTGAGATACGATCCAAATACGTGAGTTGGGTCAAGCTGGGCAGAAGTTGTAGCCCAATTCTATTGTATCTCAATTTTTGGCCCATAAGATGTTAGATTTGGCTTTTCCACTATTCTTCAAGTTTGTGTAAGATTGAGTCATGTTACACCAGGTTTAAGAATTTCTTCATTTTGATTTTTACATTGAGAGTTATGTCCATTTTACCTAAACTTGTGTAAATAACATTCATTAACCACAATTTAAGGAGAACACTTTATTTCAAGCTAAAATACAAGAAAATGATAAAATTAGTGACATTAAATGGTGACTGAATCTCTTAATAAATATAAATTTTCATGTTCTCATCACAAGTGTATAACCCGAGGAAACTTGAAATATATTTTCAGTTTGTTGAAATTTCTAGGATGGAACTGTTCAATCCATAATGTTGCTCTAGTGCACAACGAGTACACTTTATATTGTGAGACTTTCTAAGTTCAAGCTAGAATTGTCATACAGAACTCCTCTATATATCTGTGAACGATGCCCCACACACACATTACAGATATTACAAGGTGGCACATTAGACCATACAAGTTGAGGTTATAACATATTCGTATAATCCCTCCATCATTTATATTCGGCTATGCGGAGATATAGATCAACACTGTCAAATCTCTGTATGCCTGACCGAAAGCTTATCTCTAGAATTGTATTTCAATAAATAATATTTTCAAACACTTTTGTGATATTATTTATCTTTAGGGTTAAACTCCTTTTTCGGGAATTACTGTTTATGGCCATAAGACTTTTTGAAATACAATCTTAGAGCATTATGATATATTACTCACCCAAATGAGCTGATGGATCCTATATCTAAGTATACCGGACTCCATGAACATCAGACTATACCCAGCGACACCCAACGGTCAAACCATAAAGGGTTTTTGACATGTGTAGAACTAAAGTATAGTGGATCACTCACAAGCCCACCGTAACACTCAGGTCAAAGGACCACAAATACTACTCAACTCTCAATTAACGCTTTATAGGATGTTTATTAGAGGTCTTTGTGAGTCTGTTTAGTATTCAGTCTTTACTGAATACATGTATCTCTATACGAGCTTCCACTAAACTCATAATCTTCTAAAACTAACCATCTAGAATATCCAGATATAGACATACACCGATCTATATATTTATTAAGGTATTCACTGACAAACCAGCATCAATGAAAATAGATTAGGAATATAATATTTGATAATATATTTGCATAATGACATTTTTTAACACTATTTACAACTCTTTGCAACTACATCATTACTAATATATTCTTAGGTCTTTGTTCCATTTCAGACAAAGCTTTAACTCTTTAGATATTGCTGACTCTTATAATCTAATAACTCTAATCAGTGCCAACTCTTAGCATTTATAACTCTCGGCATTGCTAATTCTTAACATTGATCTAAACTCATTTAGACTAGATCTGAACTATTTCAGATTATACAATATCTGAAATGTTACCAGCATCTTACTATATATAAAATATAATTAGCGATTTAATAAAATGATAATACTAGTATAAATATTAAACAAATATTAATACATAAAGAGAGAGCACATAAGTATAAATTCCAATATCTATATGGATGATATGATCATCACCGAAGATGATCTCCTTAGTATCTCTACTCTAAAGAGCTTTCCTCAACAAAACTTTGAAATGAAAGATCTTGGCACTCTCAACTATTTTCTTGGTCTTGAAGTACTATTTGACTCTATTATATATTATCTCTTACAAGCTAAATATGCATCGAATCTCCTTGCTAAAGCAGGTTTGATAGACAGCAAGACTACCTCTACTCCTCTCGAGCCTAATTCAAAACTACGACCCTCTGATGGCACTCCCTTCAATGATTCTACTCTCTATTGACAGCTAGTCGACAGCTTAGTCTATCTCACAATCACTCGACTAGACATTGCCTATGCTGTTCATATTGTCAATCAGTTTATAGCTGCTTCTCAAAGCTCTCACTACACTGCAGTTCTTCACATATACGCTACTTAAAGGGTAATCTTTTTTATGGACTTCATTACTCAACCCAATCAAACCTTGTGTTGTGGGTCTATGCTGATGTTGATTAGGCTGATGATCCTATAGATCGACATTCCACTACTGGATATTATTTTTTCTTGAGGGATTCTCTTCTTTCACAGAAAAGCAAGAAATAGACTATTGTTACCTGTTCTAGTACTGAGGTTGAGTACCGAGAACTTGTAGACACTACACAAGAGATTTTTTATATCCTTTCAATATAGTGATATATAATTATTTTTCTCAACTCACAACTATAAAGACACCGAACTTGCACTCTACTGGCTTGTTTTTCTGTTCGACTTTCATTTCCACTAGTGGCAAAGAAAAATAATGAGTTTTTAAAAGAATGAGATAGTCAAGGTTTGTTTTAGAATGAAAAGAGGGTGTTGTAAAAAAATGGGTAAAGGATGTTGGCCTTTTGAGCTTTTTGGAAAAAGACCTGTGTTAGAAGAAAGTTTTTTTTTTTTATTTAACGATCAACATGTCAAAATTATTGAAAATACTATTATACTCTTATATTAGGATTATTATATCC
The DNA here is from genome assembly GCA_946807835.1 of Ailanthus altissimus. Taxonomy (NCBI): domain Eukaryota; kingdom Viridiplantae; phylum Streptophyta; class Magnoliopsida; order Sapindales; family Simaroubaceae; genus Ailanthus; species Ailanthus altissimus. Next base: position 14,093,078 of record OX327697.1, on the reverse strand, counting down.
ATTTTACTTTTAACCTTCTTATTTAACAATTTATAGGTCAATTATTATAAAATACCATTATGCCTTATATTAGGATTGTTATATCCAATTTACCTTTAATGAGTCCAAAAATAGAGTAATAAAATATTTGCACATAATATGACTCGAACTCAAGACCTTTGATTTAAAGTGATACCTTAACAATTAGCCTATAAAGACTTTATTAACACAAAATTTAATTTTTTTTATACATACAATATAACATTCTAAATAATGAATTAAATAAACTAAATTTAAAATGAACTAAATGAAAAAAAAATTCAATAAATTAAATTAAAAAATTAAAAAAAGAATTAGGTAGCCACCAGTCAGTGATAATTGTCATCGTCGGCCGTTGGTGACCTATAGTAGAATGACTTAAAATTTACATCAATAGATTCTAAATTTCAAGATCGAAGTGATGATATGGTTGTTTTCGTCAATTGATCATTAGATAAGGGCCAAATTTGAGAATAAATAATAGCCAACATTTCTCTGCTACCAAACGGAGATGAGTGGAGGTGTACTATCACCTCCATTATAGTTGCCGACCGATGATCTAGTAGATGGAGGTGGCGGTCCACCTCCACTTACCGCTATGGTAGAGGAGATATGGTGGTTGTCATTTTATTCTCAGTTTTGGCCCTCCTTAGGTGATTTGTTGAAGAAAACAACCACACTATTATGTAAATCTTAAAATTTTAAGTCCGTTGATGTAAATTTTGAATCTATCCACCACCGATCACTAGTGATTGATGGCCGCTTATTTTTTTTATTTCATTGTTCAGGGTGATATATTGTATGTACAGAAAATAAAATAAAAACCTAGTGTTAATAAATTGTTTGAAGCATAATAGTTAAAGTGCTTGATTTTTAATCAAAAGTCTTGAATTCGAGTCCTATTAAGTATATATTTTTTTATCCCTCTATTTTAAAAATACAAAGAGCATAACAATATTTCTCTATCTATTTGATAATATAACAATATTTTTTACCCATTTAATAATAAAAAAATGAATTTACCTTTTTAACTATTAAATTAAATAAAATTTATCTTTTAATACAGGTCTCTATAAAAATTTCCTTTGAAAAAATCCAGATCCCAACGTCCCTTACACTAAAAACTATCATATAATTTTTAAACATTTCAATAACTTATAAAAAGAAAAATGGGTTTAAAGAAGCTTAAAAGAAAAATGAGTTTTAAGAGACTTTTAGATGAATGCTAAAGCCCCATCAAAAGGGAAAGGGGTGTACTTAGTAGCCTTGCAATTTGTGGTTAACAAAAAGTGAGGCGTCATTTCTTTTTTAAGTGGCAGCCAACCCATTTGTTCAAACCCAACCCAATTCTTAACCCAAAGTATAGCCCAATTAATCTTAAGTTCATCCACAATTTTATTGAATTTGGTGAGAAGAAAAAAATTGAAAAAGGAAATTTTATAAAAGTCACAAGTTTTGGCTTAAATATATTAAGACCCCTAAAATTTCAAAACTTATTAGAAAAATCCTAACTTATTCAGAGATATTTTTTTTCCAGTTGGAAAGATTATGAATCTATTTATTTTCATTCTATTGCCGTCATACAATATTAAGTAGATGATATAATAAATTCAATAAAGAAATGAAGTTTTTGAATGCCAAAATTTTGACCATCCGTAAAATTTGAGCTTAGTATATGATTGAGATCAAATGATCGATTGAAGTGTTTTATAATATATTATCTTACTACTTAAGTGTTATTAAGCATTAAATAAAACTTAAACAAGTTTTGGTTAAGATTCAGTGATCTAAGATCTTAACTAGAGTCTAGGATAACATTTACACGATTTAAATGGTGTGATTTTAAGGCAGAATCAAAATTTAAGGTGTAAAGGGATAGATGTTAAAATTTAAAATTATATTAGATTAAAATTTAATTATATTGGAGTTTTAATATTGAATTTTAAATTTTGGAGTATAAATTATAAAAATATTTATTACAGAAAAAAAATTATAAAAATTTATTATTAAATTTTTTAAAAACAAAATTAGAGTTTGGGGGAGCAATAACCCCGTAAGCCCTTAAGAAGTTCCACTCTTGTGTGATTCTAATGTAACAGTTGATTTTAAGTAAATATGATAAGAAACATAGGTAAAACACAATAAGAGACCTGGATTTTATAATTTTACTTTAAACTTGAATCTGAAAAAAAATTACTCTAAGAAAGATGGTTACAATAATTTTTAACAAACTGATAAGGGATTATAAATAGATCTGAAGTTGGATTTTTTTTTTTTTGGGTGTATTTCATGATGTTTTAAAATTACATGCGAGGATCTGATCATAAAATAATATAATAAATAATTTAAAAAAATATTTTACTCACTGAATGAATAGTGCATTACATATACACCACTGCTCATTTGAAATATCTATCATTATTCTTTAAATATTTGATGCTGCTGTGGTTGCACACTTAAAAAAAGAAAGAAAAACCTTGTAGATACAAATTCAACAATATTCAACATGAAAGAGACAAGTGAAAAACTTCAATAGACATAGACTCTTGTTGATCCCTTTGAAAGGGTTTTCTCTCACTACCCAAAAAACTTCACCTTAACCTTTCTCTTTTTCACACCCTATTTTTTATTTATTTATACACATGTATAAAAAAGAGAAACACCTCGAACAAAATCATATGACTTTTATTCTTAGAAAAGGATTTTCTCTTTATATAAGTTTTTACTTAATAAATATAGACATATAATTAAGTGTGTATAAATAATATTGTGTTGATATGTAAAATCAAAAAAAAAATTATAAATATAAATATAATAAAAGTCACATCATCTTGTTAATAATTATATGTATAGGAATAAAAGATTATTTTAATTTCTAGTTATGATATATATTGAATTGACTGACTGCAATCTTCTCTATTATTCTCAATCTTTAAACTCAACGTGTGTGAGCACGTAAATCTTTTTTAATCTCTAAAAATACTAATACCCAAATCTAAGAGAATTGTATTAATTAATTTTTCTTAATCTCTAAAAGCATTAATACCAAAATTTGAGAGAATTGTATTAATTAAATTCTTTTCCCACGTAAGAATGCGTAAAAAGAATTTTTCTCTCTATATGGTTGTTGTCTTTATTGCTCCATATCTCACATATATTTAGGGATCTCCCTTGGGTATTTAAAATTTAATTATGATTAAAAAATTAAAGTTTGATTAGGATTTGAGCTAGTAGAGGGATTGCAAGACCCATGAGCTTCCTAGCTCCAACTTAAAAGACCTAGTCCTTATTATCTCATAATACACCAATTCTTTTAAGTTAACTCCAGACTATTCTACTAAAAGTCAAGGGTCGTACTCTAGTAACCCATGTTATAAATTAAAAGCATATTTAATTAAAAACAATTTAATTAAATTGTGTTTGGTCTTTAGACCAATAATAATCACTTAATTGACCCTCTAATTGATGTCCATAATTAAAGTTAAACCATGAAAAAAATGTCTTACCCATTTAATTACTTATTTGTTCCTAAATCACTGAATTTTCTAATGATTACTTTTAATATATTTATATTTGTAAATAAATTTACAAATATATATTATTATTCAATAAATAATTTATTGAATAAACTGCGGCCACAAATTCTAATAATCAAGTACTGCAAAAACTTAGGTGGATCTTAATTATTAGATTCCATCTTGCAAATACATGTTCCTATGACCCATGAAATTATATCTCCAAGCTATCGAGGTTTTGACCGTTTATGTAGATCTTACTCTGTGTAACTCAAAAGATACAACGTATGAATGTAAATTCATTACCTGCTCAGGATTAAGATCAATCATACTTATTAAAGTTTTTGTGAATTAAGATCTACGACTTTAGTTAACCAGATTGAAATTCACAGTAGTCCTATTCAATGTATCATATATATTAGTTTCTCTACTCGAAGTCTCTATTTCGATGATCAAGGTAAATCATCCACTATAAGAAACAGAAAAACTACAACCTTACAAAATGAAATACCATTTTCATTAATGGTTGTGAACATGATTTAATTTATAAATAACTTGTGATCTATACCCTCTGTATTAGCATCATTTGCCTAATACATAAATCAAATACTTTATAAATATGGGCTCATCAATGTATGCTCAATTATATGTATAAATAAACTTTATTAATCTAATAAAATGTTATTACATATGCTTTAAGGGTATAAAATAACATAAAATTTCTAACAATCTCCCACTTGTCCTAAAGCATGTCGGGTATCTGTCGAACTCCCATATCATATATATGAGTTTCAAAACACTTTACTGGCAATGATTTAGTGAATGAATCTGCTAGATTTTCTGCTGATGCAATCTTGGATACCATAATTTCACCCTTTTGCACTAACTCCCGTACCAAATGGTATTTTCTCTTAATGTGTTTTTCTTTCTTGTGATATCTCGGTTCCTTGGATTGTGTTACAGCTCCGCTATTATCATAATAAATAACAATGGGCATCTTAGCACTAAGCTAGTCAAGTTCCATAAGAAACTTGCAAAGCCATACAGCCTCTTTTGCAGCTTCTGACGCAACTACATATTCAGCTTCTATGGTGAAGTCTGCAATACATGATTACTTTACACTCTTCTAACTTATAGCCCTACCACCTAAAATAAACACATATCATGAGGTAGATCTCCACGCATCCTTATTGATTAGACATTTGAATCTGTATACCCAATAGGCATAAGATCCTCACTAGAATATACGAGCATATAATTTTCGTTCTTCAAAGGTACTTAAATATATGCTTTATCGTAGTCCAGTGTTTTGGTCCAGGATTAGATTGATATCTGCTGACCATGCCAACTGTATAACAAATATCTAGTCCAGTGTTTTGGTCCAGGATTAGATTGATATCTGCTGACATAGCATTGTAGACATGAGACTTCTTACTGCTGATGCATAAAAAATTCCTCTCGTGTGATCTATTTCTTCAGAAGTTTTAGGACACTAATTCTTGGATAGATCAGTTCCATGTCTAAAAAGAAGTGTTCCCTTTTTAGATTCATGCATAGCAAACCTAACTAGAATTTTGTCTATATATACAGCTTGATATAAAACTAACATCTCATTTTTACGATCTTGCAATAGCTTAATTCTAAGGATGTAACTAGTTTCACCTAAGTCTTTTATATCAAATTGGTTAAATAACCAAATTTTAATTGATGATAATGCTCCTACATCATTTTCAATTAGTAGTATATCATCTACATAAAGGACTAAAAAATCCACCAACCGCCTATCTATCTTTGCCACCTCGATCAGATCGAAGTGCCTTTATGTACTTTTTATAATTACCTTTCCACTTCTACCTGAAACTCTTTGAATTTATCAAACGCCTCAGACTTGTGACGTATTAGGTACACATAACAGAATCTAAAATGATCATCAATGAAAGTGATAAAATATTCATAACCTCCCCTAGCTTGTGTACTCATAGACCCACATACGTCAGAGTGCACTAATTATAATGTTTCAATGGCTCTATTTCCTTTAGTATTAAAGGGTCTTCTGGTCATTTTTTCTTTTATACAAGATTTACAGACTAGTAATGGTTCAATGTCTAATGAACTCAAAGGTCCATCTTTGACCAGTTTTTAGATCCTATCTAAACTAATATGACCAAGACGTAGATGCCATAGATACATTTGATTAATGAAAGTCACTTTAACCCTCTTATAGTGATTGGATTCATTATTAAATTCTGTGTCATGCAATGAGTTGATTTTAGGATATATGCAGTATAGATTGTTAACTAGTGTACCAAAACATATAAACAACTTTTTTTTTATCACCACAGTTGAGTCAAAAATAACAGAATAACCAAATTTATTCAAATAACTAACTGAAATCAAATTGTGTTTTAAGTTCCGTCACCAACAAACAATCATCTAATACTAAAATCCTAAAATCATCAAAATAAAGTTGAACAACTCCCACTGCCTTGGCTACAACAATTGCGCCATTTCCTAGCCTTAAATTGATCCCCCTTCATTGCGTTGTTTGGTTTCGTGGAATCCTTGCAATGAATTGTAAATATGATTAGTGGCTCCAGAATCTACTATCTAGGAATTAGTAAAACCAACCACTAAACATGTCTCAATGAAAAGAATTTTACTAGAAGCTGAAGCTGTCTTTTTATCTATTGAAAACTTTAAAGGAACTTTCTCTTCTAATGCCCTTTAATTCCACATTGGAAACACTTTCCTTTAGGTCTTATTACCTTTTTATGAATTTGTACAAATCCTGAATTAGATACTTTCTTTGGTTTATTCTTCTTCTTCTTACTACTCTTTCCTTTAGGATTGAGACCAAAAGATAAAAATGGGTCTTTAGTCAATTAACTATCGTAAGCATCTATTTCATCTTGGGGTGCATTTTCATTAGGTATTTGAGTGCATTTATCAGTCAAGACATATTTGTGCTTTTCAACTGTGAGTTCAATATCTAAGTTTCTTTCCCAATCCACATAATTATTCCCAGTTAACTTGTTTTGGTTTAAGATGGATGCTAATAGGATGAATGAAGACATAATTCTGAAAAATAAATTCATATATGAGCATACATTATCTAATAGCATGTGAAACTTTTGCATAAATGCATGAAATGTATTTATGTAAAGCTCTTTAACTATATTATGCTTTGATAATCTAAGTTTCATTCAGAATATGCCTCCGTAGGGTGGTCGTATCCGTCATAAATTAGACTAGTATCATACTAATTTATTATTATTATCTAGATATCTCATATCAAATAATAATAAACTATTGATTCTTTAGCCCTTAGATTTAATTAACAAGAACTCCGTATGGAGGATGTCAATCAACTTAAGTTGAGTGTACAACCATTATTTTAATTCTTTATATTTCCAAATTAAAAAAGCCACCGTAGGGTAGTCAGTTTCGCATGAGTCCTATAGGAAAGTCCTATCTAGTAATTAGTTCTGATTAATACCCTTCATAAGGAGCTCACAATATTTGAGGTGAAGCATTAAACTACCTTACTTATGACCAATAATGGAGGCCATGAGCTTTATGCCTAAAACCTTCTCTCACTCAATATTTTAATTCTCAGAGTTTTTAATTAATTTATAAAATGACGTTCTACTCATTAATATCTAATTTTATTTTCATAAAATAATTAATAAGGCCACGTCAAATAATAAATTAATATAATATTAAAAATATGATAATAATCTTATCATAATCTCATTAGAACATTAATGTCATAAAATATGATATATTTTATGCATAGACATGTGAATATGTCACCCTTAATTTATATGACATGTTATTCATCAAATTAATTAACTAGATAAATAAATAACTCATAATTCATGACTTTTCTTAGGAAAAAAAATATTAAAAACTAAGCCTAAATTCTTCAAAGTCTTCCTTAAAGTCAACTTGAGCTCTTCCATAATATTACTTCCTCTTACTTGTCTCCTTTTATGGGTTTAAATTTTAGGCTTATTAATTTTTTTTGGTTCACTTATTTTAAAAATAAATTTGGCATATTTTAGGTTTAAAATTTCTTTGGGCCTTCTTTAAAAAATTTAAATAAAAAAAATATTTTTAGACCCCAATAATTTTAATAAAATAAGTCAAATAAAATTTTATAAAATTTGGACCAAAATTAAAAAGAGTTTGAGCTAACTTTAAATTTGTAAATATCTAAAATTAGTCTAAAAATAAATTTTGATTAAATGTAGGGACCTATTAATAAATATCTCAAAGTTTTCTAGCCAAATTATGTTTACCCAAGTCCTGGTGGGGGCTAAGTGAAATAAAATAATTCTATTAAAGCCTATTTGCATAGATAAATTTTTAAAAGTCTATTTATACGATATGCAAATACACTTAATCAAATTAAAATTAATTTAACCTTAGAGAGACCTATGTGATATTTCTCAAATGGAACCCTAATTCCATCGTCTACGCGGCCCGGCAACCACTCTGTCTTTTCTTTTTTTCTTTTTTTTAACGTTTTTTCTTCTCTTTTTTTTATTTTTCTTCTTTCTTTTTATTTTCTTCTTCTTTTTTTTATTTACTACAAAATAATAAAATACAAATTCTTTAAATTACAAACTAAAAAACCCTAAATCATTTATTTAGCTTACAAAAAAAAATCTAAAACATTACCAAAAATTAACCTAACCATAAATTATTATGGGTACAACCATTCATCACATAATTAATAAAAATAACAAATATAGATTAAATATACAATTAGTGTCACAATAAATCAGTACTATCACACATAAAAATAAATTATACATGTAATATGAAATAAGACGGCTCTGATACCCATTGTTAGTATATAAAATAAAATAAATTATTTAAAAAAATAAACGCAATAGAAGCCAAATTGTCTTATTCATAATTATATGTATAGGAATAGAAGATTACTTATTATCTCATAATATACCAATTCTTATAAGTTAACCCCATACTATTTCCACTAAAAGTTAAGGGCTGTACTCTAATAACCTGTATTATAAAGTAAAAGCTCATTTAATTAAAACTCATTTTAATTAAATTAGGTTTGATCTTTAGATCAATAATAACCACTTAATTGACCATGTAATTGATGTTCATAATTAAAGCTAGGCCATGAAAAAAATGTCTTACCTATTTAATTACTTATTTGTCCTTAAGTCATTGAATGCTCTAATGATCACTTTTAATATATCTATATTTGTAAATAAATTTATAAATAAATATTATTATTCAATAAATAATTTATTGAATAAACTGTGACCACAAATTCTAATGATCAAATACTGCAAACAGCTTAGGTGGATATTAATTATTAGATTACATCTTGAAAATACATGTTTCTACGACCTGTGAATTATATCTCCAAGCTATCGAGGTTTTGACCGTTTAAATGGATTTCACTTCGTGATAACTCAAAAGATATAACACATAAATATAAGTTGATTACCTGCTCAGGATTAAGATCAGTCAAGCTTACTATAAAGCTTTTGTGAATTAAGATTTACGACATTTTGTTAACTAGATCGAAATTCACATTAGTCCTGTTCAATGTAATATATACACTAATTTTTCTACTCGAAGTCTCTACTTTAATGATCAAGGTAAATCATCTACTATAAAAAACAGAAAAACTACAACCGTAAATAATAAAATGTCATTTTCATTGATGGTTGTGAACATAATTTAATTTATAAAAAACATGTGATCTATACCTTTTGTATTAGCATCATATGCCTAATACATAGATCACATACTTTATAAATATGGACTCATAAATTTATGCTCAATTATATGTATAAATAAATTTTATTAATCTAATAAAATATTATTACATATACTTTAAGAATATAAAATATCTAACATATTGTACTCATATAAAAAGAGTTTTCAAATATAAATTAAGTTTAGTCTTACTCTTTATTATCCCATATTTGTCTGTATATGATTGTGTGTGCACGGATATTACGTATACAATCAAATAATATTATTTGTATTATTAAAAAAATCTCACAATTATATATCTCTAACTCAGATATTTATTTTGGGGACTGCCTTTAGTATAGTCGGTTGTGTCATATAACCGGCTGTCTCAGTCAATGAATTAATTCAAGGCTGAGATTTAATGATATAAACTTGCACAACAGGTTACTTGAAAAATATCAAAAACCCCTCTTAATGTTTAGTTAAATACGAAATAAATTTTTTAAAATTAAATCATTAACAAAATACCCCTTTATAATATTAAAAATTTAAAGATAATATATTACATTGTATGTTATAATTTTAATTTTAATAATATCAAATTTTATAATTCTAATTTTAATTTTAATTTTAATTACATTAAATCTTATAATTTTAATTTTAATTTCAACTACGTTAAATATTATAAGTTCAATTTTAATTAGGTTAAATAATTTTAATTTCAAATCTAATTTCAATTTCGATTTTAATTACGTTAAATGTTATCATTTCAATTCTAAATTTAATTTCAGTTACGTTAAATGATACAATTTTAATTTCAATTACGTTAAATATTATAATTTCAATTTCAATTATGTTAAATGTTACAATTCCAAGTTCAATTTCAATTATGTTAAAATTTTATAATTTCAAATCCAATTTCAATTTTAATTACATTAAATGTTATAATTTCAATTTCAATTTCAATTTCAATTTCGATTTCAATTACGTTAAAAGTTATAATTTCAATTTTAATTCCGATTTTAATTTCAATTACATTAAATATTATAATTTCAATTTCAGTTACGTTAAATTTTATAATTCTAAATCCATTTCGATTTCATTTATATTAAATGTTATAATTTTAAATCTAATTTCAAATTCATTTACATTAAAAGTTACAATTCTAATTTCGCTTATGTTAAATATTGTAATTCTAATTCTAATTTTAATTACATAAAATATTATAATTTTAATTTTAATTACATTAAAATTATAATTTCATTTATAATTTAAATTAAAATTAAAAATTAAATATTATAATTTCAATTCCAATTCTAATTTTAATGATATAAAATAACATAATTTCAATTTCAATTTTAAGAACGTTAAATGTTATAATTCTAATTTTAAATTTAAATTTAATTTTAATTATATTAAACATTATAATTTCAATTTCAGCTTCAATTACGTTAAACGTTATAATTGCAATTTCAATTTTAAACTCAAATTTAATTACATTAAATGTTATAATTAATAATTTTAATTTTAATTTCAATAACGTTAAATATTAATTTCATCAACATTAAATATTATAATTTTAATTTTAATTTCAATTATGTTAAATGTTATAATTCTAATTTCAATTTCAATTTTAATTATATTAAATCTTATAATTCCAATTTTAGTTTCGTTAAATATTATAATTCCAAATTCAAATTCAAATTGATATTATATAATTGGTTTATATTTTAAAAAATACTTTTAAAAATAAATTAAATTAAATGATAAAAATTTGAAAAAATAATATGTAACTGTCACTGAAAAGGCGGTAGACTGGTGGCTATACGCTATTTTTTGGCGATACTTTAGCAATAAAAAATATCAAATTTTACATTATTAAACTTTTTTTTACGTAATCTACACAATTGTGGGTTATTTTTTTTTTATCAAAAAAAGATTAAAAAATGCCAAATATAGTGATGAGGCCAAATATAGTGATGAGGGGTGGTGGTGGCCACCACCCCGTCAAATGGTAAGGCAGTGACTTGCACCACCCCTACCTATAGACAGATCATCGATCTATCCATAGATGGAGGCAATGCAAGTCACCACCCCATCATTTAATAGCGAGTGATGAAGGTTGCCGCTTCTCACCACCACATTTGGCCATTTTCTAGTATTTTGCTTCTAAAAATGTCTCCACCATTGTGTAAATAAAAAAAAATAAATTATAATGACTTAAAATATAATCTTTTTTACGCTAGAGACTCGCCAAAAAATAACGCTGGCAGTCGTCTCCGATGACAGTTACATATTCTTTTTTTAATGATTTATCATTTTATTTTATTTTTTGTAAAAATAATTTTAAAAATATTACCAATTATATAATGACACGTGTTATTTTGTGCCACGTTCTAATTTTTAATTTAATTTTATGATTAAATTACTTTTTTTTTTATCTTTTCACTATTAAAACTAACAATAAAAGTTAACAGATTAGAAAATTTTGGGTATTTTATCTCTAATTGGGATAAAGTTGTATTTATGCCTAAAATATTGAGGTAAATTTATTGTTATCCCTTAAACCTTATAATTCTAATTTCAATTCTAATTTCAATTACGTTAAATGTTATAATTTTAATTAGGTTAAATAATTTTAATTCTAAATTAAATCTATTTTGATTTCAATTACACCAAATGTAATGATTTGAATTCTAATTTTGATTTCAAATACATTAAATGATATAATTTCAATTCCAATTTCAATTTCAAGTATGTTAAATGTTATCATTCCAATTTTAATTTTAAATTCAATTTTAATTACGTTAAATGTTCCAATTTCATTTTCAAATTTAAATGTTATAATTTTAATTTCAATTATGTTAATTATTATAATTCAAATTTCAATTTAAATTATATTAAATATTAATATTTCAAATCCAATTTCAATTTCAAGTACATAAAATGTTATAATTCTAATTACAATTTCGATTTCAATTACATTAAATATTATAATTTCAATTATAATTTCAATTTCAATTCCAAGGCAAAGGGCCGTTCAGGGTGTTGTGCCAGAGCATACCTCATAACTAGTCAGACTCCTCTACTAGTATTAAAGCCATTTACTTTTCCAAGTTGTATATTTGAATACGTTTTCACACTATCAACTCATTTATACCTTAATATCTAAGGTGACTAGAGAGAACAACCATCATTCACCATTATAGATCCCTCATCATCCGAGTCATTCATTCTTCTCCCAGCCATCTCCCCTTCTCCAACTACACTTATTCTCTCTCCTTTACTCCGATCTACCGATTCTTTAAGAATGGATCATCTGTATGAAATCACTTACTTACCAGAGGAAAACAAAGTACCCATGGCTGACCTCCCTATAATCAACCCCTACCATGCCTTTCTCAAGCCCCAAAAATCTATTTCTACCTCTCTCAAACAGTTGATAACACCAAATTGAATCAAAACTAAAGAATATGTACAAGCAACCAAATTTGACCAATACCTCCTCTCCGCCTCCACCGAAGAACAAGTAGTAACCCTCAGGTTCCCTGAGGACCTTCTCCCTCACTGGTTAAAACAAGGCTACACTCATATGCACTTTGGTGCTGTTTGATTTGCCTTGACCCTCCATGGCTGAAAAAGGCTTGAAACTATTGCCCATATCGCTTTGCTTGATGGACGATTCTCCAGGTATAAAGACGCTTGCATCGGCACGATGCAAACACATTAAATGCAAGCACAGTATTAGTCACTCTGTACCCCAACTTTTGCATGCCCCTTACAGATCCTAGCCTATTTTCAACCCTAAAAGCACAGATCCACATACGGGGACAGTACCAGAAGGAAACACATATTCAGCGACATTTCACTACCAAATGGTCTACCAAGTCCAGAATCATACCCTGGACTTTGGAACAACCCACATCAGTCAAGATACCATCCTGCTCTCTGTAGAATCCAATAAAGTACCAACATGCACCTATGTGCCAAGGTAACTCTCCAATGAAGAACTGGTTAAACTCCTTCCAGACACATGGATAACCAAGTATAAGCAAGATCACAAACGATCCTAGCCACCCAAACCACTACAAACCACAAACCACAAATACAGACAAACAAATTAACTTTTAACATGGCACGCAGACCACCATACAAGGAAAATAACTTTAAAAAAAGGAACAAACTTTTGCTTAATAATGGACACGCATAAAGGAAACATAATGTTTGGGCCACGTGATAATTGTGAGCACAAAGGTTCTATTTTTTATGACTGTTTTTATCACGTGGCTTAGGTCATGAAGCTTGATCAGCTGGACCCATTGGGGCTTCCGTCATCATTGAACTATTTTCAGGCACGCTTGGCCAGTCTGCTTTCATATTCTTCTATGAACTCTTCTAGGAGTTTGATGTCGTCATTGCTTTCATTATGAATTTTAGCTTCTTGTGGGGATAACTCACGGGATAACAGTCTTGCTTCTTATTGGGCTTGTGACTCGATAAGTGGGGGTTGAGCATCTTGGTACAGGGAGATGGATAAGTCTGGTGGTCCTGCAGGGGTAGGTGGGGCATCATGCATCTGAGTGTCTATCTCCTGGGGTTCTGATGGGATGATTATGGGAGAACAGTTTTCGTGATCAATTCTGGCTCGGTTGTACTGGTAGTACTGTTGGGTGTAGCGTTGGTGTTGTTCACTCTGTCTGTGTTTGTGGATGTTGGATGCTTGTTAGAGTCTGTATGAGAAGTCTTCATCTGTGGTTTCCCAATGGGCATAGTCTTCAGGGTCTATCTATACAGCTGGTGGGATGATCTGGTTTTTTTTCCTGCAAGAACTGTTTCTAGTTCTCTTATTTCTGCTCTGTGGTTATCCTGGAACAGATGCAGGGGGTATGAAAACATAAATTAGTCCTCGACGATAGGATAGTAATGCACATCATGATCAGATATAATCATTCCCTTATGTTGGAAGAGAAAGATGATATGAAATCTTCTGGGTGGCATTCTTGATTGACTATGTTGATGTATTAGCCTCTTGAACTTGACTAACCATTATTCACGAGGGAGAAAACATTGTAAGAATGTGATTGCATCGTGGCTGGACGAGACTGTTTCGAGCCGTTTTGTGATCTTGCTTATACTTAGTTATCCATGTGTCTGGAAGGAGTTTAACCAGTTCTTCATTAGAGAGTTGCCTTAGCACATAGGTGCATGTTGGTACTTTGTTGGATTCTACAGATAGCACGATGGCATCTTGACTGATGTGGGTTGTTCTAAAGTCCAGGGCATGATTCTGGACTCGGTAGACCATTTGGTAGTGAAATGTCGCTGAATATGTGTTTCCTTCTGGTACTGCCCCCGTAATCTGTGCTTTTAGGGTTGAAAATAGGTTATGATCTATAAGGGGCATACAAAAGTTGGGGTACAGAGTGACTAATACTATGCCGGTATTTAATGTAGTTTGCATCGTGCCGATGCAAGCGTTTTTATACCTGGAGAATCGTCCATCAAGCAAAGCGATACGGGCAACAGTTTCAAGCCCTTTTCTGCCATGGAGGGTCAAGGCAAATCAAACAGCACCAAAGTGGATATGAGTGTAGCCTTGTTTTAACCAGTGAGGGAGAAAGTCCTCAGGGAACCTGAGGGTTACTACTTGTTCTTCGGTGGAGGCGAAAAGGAGGTGTTGGTCAAATTTGATTGCTTGTACATATTCTTTGGTTTTGATTCGATTTGGTGTTATCAACTGTTTGAGAGAGGTAGAAATAGATTTTTGGGGCTTGAGAAAGGCATGGTAAGGGTTGATTATAGGGAGGTCAGCCATAGGTACTTTATTTTCCTCTGGTAAGTAAGTGATTTCATACAGATGATCTATTCTTGAAGAATTGGTGGATCGGAGTGAAGGAGAGGGAATAAGTGTAGTTGGAGAAGGGGAGAGGGCTGGGAGAGGAATGAATGACTCGGATGATGAGGGATCCATAATGGTGAAGAATGGTTGTTCTCTCTAGTCAACTTAGATATTAAGGCATAAATGAGTTGATAGCATGAAAACTTATTCAAATATACAACTTGGAAAAGTAAATGGCTCTAATTCTAATTTTAATTACATAAAATATTATAATTATAATTTCAGTTTCAAATACATTAAATGTTATAATTACAATTTTTATTTCAATTTTAATTTCAATTACGTTAAACGTTTTAATTTCAATTTCAACTTTAATTACATTAAACATTATAATTCTAATTTCAATTTCAAATTAATTACGTTAAATGTTATAATTTCAATTCTAATTATTATTTAAATTTTAATTACGTTAAATTTTATAAATTCAATTTTAATTTTAATTTTAATTACGTTAAATATTATAATTACAATTCTAATTTCAATTACGTTAAATGTTGTAATTTCAAACCCACTTTCAATTTCAAGTGCATAAATGTTATAATTCCAGTTCTATTTCTGATTCAAATTTCAATTACGTTAAATGTTATAATTTTAATTTTAAATTTAAATTAAATTTTAATAAAGTTAAACGTTATAATTAAAAGTCCAATTTAGATTTCAAAAAATATAAAATTGGAAGTTAGAAATATGTTTTGGACTTGTTATATATTGTTTGCAATAAATCAATAATTTGAAATTATAAATATATTCTGAAAAATTAGAAATTTGTTTGTGAATTATTTATTTTGAAAATTGAAAATTTAAATTTGTTACATATTTTTTAAATTAAGAGTTGGAATGTTAAGATAGTTTAATAAATGCCTTGAAAATTAAATATATATATATATATATATATATACATATACATATATAGGCGCAAAATATAAAAACGCTAAAAAACGAAGGTAGAGGTTAAAACTTAAAAACAACCAAAAATTTTAATTTAGCTTAACGAAAATATTTTGTTATATATTTTTAAATTTAATGTACTTTAAATTTTATTTATAATTTTAATAAAAAATGGTTACTTGAATTTTAGTTATTCATTAACTTATAACAATAATTACTATTTTAAGTATTAAGTTAAATATAATTTAATAAGAAATTAAAGATTAAATATAAAAATTTAAATATCACATGACGACTTGTGGTAGCGCCACGTGGCGAGACTTTTTATATTAACCATAGTTATTTAAGACACATATAAAATATAATCCATTTGTATTATATTATATTTTTGGTGAAATTAAATACAAACTCGCAATTTATAAATAAGTGGGAACACGTAGTATATTGAGTGGAAACATGTAGTATATTGAGTGTGAACAATTAGTATGTTAAGTGAGAACATGTAGTATATTAAGTCAGAACACGTAGTAAATAGAGTGGGAACATGTAGTATATTGAGTGGGAACACTTACTATGTTAAGTGATAACACATAATATATTAAGTGGGAAGACGTAGTATATTGAGTGAGAACAGTTAGTATGTTAGGTGGGACATGTAATATATTAAGTGACAACACATAGTATATTGGTGGGAATACGTAGTATATTAAGTAGAAACACGTAGTATATTGAGTGGGAATATATTGTATTTTGAGTAAGAACATTTAGTATGTTAAGTGGGAACACGTAATATATTGAATGGGAATATGTTATATATTGAGTAGGAACATTTAGTATGTCAAGTGGGAACACGTAGTATATTGAGTGGGAATATTTAGTATATTAAGTAGGAACACGTAGTATATTGAGTTGAAATATTTAATATACTACATGTTCTTACTTAATATAATATGCGTTCCCACTTAATATACTACATATTCTCACTCAACATACTACGTGTTCCCACTCAATATACAAACGTGTTCCCACTCAATATACTTCGTATTCCCACTTAACATACTAAATGTTCCCATTCAAAATACAACGTGTTCCCACTCAATATACTACGTGTTCCTACTTAACATTCTAAATGTTCCTACTCAAAATACAACGTGTTCCCACTCAATATACTACGTGTTCCCACTTAATATACTACGTGTTCCCACTAATATACTACGTGTTCCCACTTAACATATTAACTGTTCCCATTCAATATACTATGTGTTCCCACTTAACATACTAAGTGTTCCCACTCAATATACTATGTGTTCCCACTCAATATACTAAATGTTTTTACTCAATATACAACGTGTTCCCACTCAATATACTACGTGTTCCCACTCAATATACTAAATGTTCTCACTCAATATACTACGTGTTCTTACTCAATATATTACGTGTTCTTACTCAATATATTACGTGTTTTCACTCAATATATTACGTGTTCCCACTCAATTTACTACGTGTTCCCACTTAATATACTAACTGTTCCCACTTAATATACTACGTATTCCCACTTGATATACAACGTATTCCCACTTAATATACAACGTATTCTCACTCAATTTACTACGTGTTCCCACTCAACATACAATGTGTTTCCACTCAATATACTACGTGTTCCCACTGAATGTACTACGTGTTTCCACTTAACATACTAAATTTTTCCACTCAATATGCAAACGTGTTCCCACTCAATATACTACGTATTCTCACTCAATTTACTACGTGTTCCTACTTAACATACTAAATATTCTCACTCAATATACAACGTGTTCCTACTCAATATACAACGTGTTAGCACAAAATTTACTACGTGTTCCCACTCAATATACAATGTGTTCCCACTCACTATACTACATGTTCTTACTTAATTTACTACGTTTTCCCACTTAATATACTACATATTTCTACTTAACATACTAAATGTTCTCACTCAATATACAACGTGTTCCCACTCAATATACTACGTGTTCCCACTTAACATACTAAATATTTCCACTCAAAATACAACGTGTTCCCATTCAATATAATACGTGGTCCCACTCAATACACTACGTGTTCCCATTTAATATAATAAATGTTCTCACTCAATATACAACATGTTCCCACTCAATATACTACGTGTTCCCACTTAACATACTAAATGTTCTCACTCAATATACAATGTGTTCAAACTCAATATACTACATGTTCCCACTCAATATACTACGTGTTTCCACTCAATACACTACGTATTCTCACTTAATATACTAAATATTCTCACTCAATATACTACGTGTTTCCACTCAATACACTACGTGTTTTCACTTAATATACTAAATATTCTCACTCATTATGCAACGTGTTCCCATTCAATATATTACGTGTTCCCACTAAATATACTATGTGTTCTCACTCAATATACTACGTGTTCCTACTTAACATACTACATGTTCCCACTTAACATACAACGTGTTCCCACTCAATATACTACTTGTTCCCACTCAATTTATAACGTGTTCCCAGTTAATATAGTACATATTCTCACTTAACATACTAACTGTTCCTACTCAATTTATTACTTGTTCCTACTCAATATATTATTTGTTCCCACTTAATATAATAACTGTTCCTATTCAATAAATTAAATGTTCTCACTTAATATACTAACTGTTCCTACTCAATTTATTAAATATTCTCACTTAATATACTACGTGTTCCCACTCAATATATTAAATGTACCCACTTAATATACTACGTATTCCCACTAAGTATACTACATATTCCGACTTAATATATTATCTGTTCGCACTTAACAAACTAACTGTTTCCACTCAATATACTACGTGTTGCCACTTAATATATCGTGTTTTTACTAATGTTTTCACTTAATATACTATATGTTCTCACTTAATATGTTACTTATTTCCACTTAACATACTAAATGTTCCAATTTAATATACTACGTGTTCCCACTCAATATAATAAATGTTCCCACTTAATATACTACTTGTTCCCACTTAATATACTACGTGTTCTCAGTTAATATACTACGTGTTCCCACTTAATATACTACTTGTTCTCACTTAACGTACTAAATGTTCCTACTTAATATACTACGTGTTCCCACTTAATATATTAAGTGTTCTCACTCAATATTCTAAATGTATAATTTATTTTTTTATTTTTTAACGTAATTGAAATTGAAATAAATTTGAAATTATAACATGTAAATAAATTTGAAATTGGAATTAGAATTATAACATTTAACGTAGTAGAAATTGAAATTGAATTATAGTATTTTATGTAATTAAAATTAGAATTAAAATTAAAATTATAACATTTAACATGATGAAAATTGAAATTGAAATATAATATTTTATGTAATTAAAATTAGAATTTAAATTAAAATTAGAATTATAACATTTAACATAATTGAAAATAGAATTTTATTTTTTAACGTAATTGAAATTGAAATTAATTTAAAATTATAGCATGTAAATGAAATTGAAATTAGAATTAGAATTATAACATTAAACGTAATTAAAATTAAAATTATAACATTCAACGTAATTAAAATTTAAATTATAACATTCAACGTAATTAAAATTTAAATTATAACATTTAATGTAATTAAAATTTGAATTGTAATTATAACATTTAACGTAATTGAAATTAGAATTATAACATTTAAGTATTTGAAATCAAAATTATAATATTTAACGTTATTGTAATTGATATTGTAATTGTAATTATAATATTTAACGTAATTGAAATTGAAATTATAACTTTTTAACATAATTTAAATTAGAATTGAAATTGTAACATTTAACATAATTGAAATTAAAATTAAAATTGAAATTGAAATTATAATATTTAATGTAATTGAATTTGAAATTGGAATTGTATCATTTAACATAATTGAAATTAAATTTAGAATTGAAATTATAACATTTAACATATTTTAAAATTGAAATAAAAATTATTTAACCTAATTAAAATTGGAATTGAAATTTATAATATTTAACATACTTAGAATCGAATATGATTTTAAAATTATAACATTTAAGATAATAGGAATTGAATTTAAAATTAGAATTGGAATTATAACCTTTAACAAAATTGGAATTGAAAATGTATTTGAAATTATAACATTTAAACTAACTAAAACTAAAATTGGATTGTAATTGTAACATTTAATAAAATTAAAATTGAATTTGGATTTCAAATGTAACATTTAATGTACTTAATGTAATTGAAATTGAATTTAAAGTTAAAATTAAAATTATAACATTTAACGTACTTAAAATTGTAATTAGAATTGTATTTAGAATTACAACATTCAACGTACTTAGAATTAAAATAAAATTTATATTTGAAATTATAACATTTAATATAATTGAAATTAAAAATTGATTTGAAATATAACATTTAACGTAAATGAGATTTAAAATTATAATATTTACATAATTGAAATTAAAATTAGATTTGAGATTATAACATTTAATGTAATTACAATTGAAATTGGATTTCAATAATATTTAACGTAGTTGAAATTAAATTTTAAATTAGATTTTAGAACTATAATATTTAATGTAATTGAAATTAATATTGAATTTAAAATTATAACATATAATGTAATTAAAATTAAAATTGGAATTGGAATTATAATATTTTACGTAATTGAAATCGAAATTAGAATTGAATTTATAATATTTAACATAATCATAATTAAAATTAAAATTTGAATTGGAAATATAACATTTAACGTTATTGAAATTGTAATTAGAATTATAACATTTAACATAATTAAAATTGTAACATCTTACGTAATTAAAATCGATATTGTAGTTAAATATAACATTTAAAGTAATTAAAATTGTAATTGTATTTGAAATTGTAA
This sequence comes from Ailanthus altissimus, assembly GCA_946807835.1. Classification (NCBI taxonomy): domain Eukaryota; kingdom Viridiplantae; phylum Streptophyta; class Magnoliopsida; order Sapindales; family Simaroubaceae; genus Ailanthus; species Ailanthus altissimus. The sequence goes on along the minus strand of OX327697.1, from coordinate 14,072,092 downwards.
TATTTAACATAATTAAAATTGATATTGAAATTATAACATTTAACATAATTGAAATTAAAATTCAAATTGTAATATTTAATGTAATTAAAATTAAAATTATAATATTTAACATAACTAAAACTGAAATTGAAATTAAATTTAGAACTATAACATTTTAAGTAATCAAAATTGAAATTACAATATTTAATGTAATTAAATTTGAATTTCAAATTGGAATTGAAATTAAAATTAGATTTAGAATTATTAACTTTTAACGTAATTAAATTTGAAATTAAAATTAATTTTAGAATTATAAAATTTAACTTAATTTAAATTAAATTTAAATTAGAATTAGATTTATAATATTTAATACAATTGAAATTGAAATTAATTTTAGAATTATAATATTTAACCTAATTAAAATTGAAATTTAAACTATAGCATTTAACGTAACTGAAATTGGATTTGAAATTATAATATTTTACGTTATTAAAATTAAAATTAAAATTAAAATTATAACATTTAACATAATTAAAATATAAATTGAATTTAAAATTATAACATTTATTGTAATTGAAAGTAAAATTTTTTGGTATATATTGTCTTTATTTTTTTATTGATTGTTATCATTGAAATAATATTTAATTTATGTTTATAAATTTTTATATAAAATATGTTTTATTTTTTTAAAATAAATATTATAATAAAATTATTTTCTTTTTATTAATTTATTTTTGAATTTAAATAATTTTAAATTTATAATATAATTATATATATTAATTATATTAATATATAAAGAGTCTATATAAAAAAAATTAAAATAACTAATAATACCTTATATTATCGATCATTTTAACTTACGTTATAGTTTGTCGCTTTATTTTGATCTAAAGCTTCACCTGACCATATATAATGTATGTGATATGTAGTTCACAAAAAGAAGCAAAACGAGGTTGTGTTGCATCCATAAATGCAAAACAACCCCAGATTGAAAATGGCATTACCTTAAGAACCATGGGCTCTCCCAAGTCCCAACCTCAACAAAATATGCCTATCTTTCGATATTTTAATGGAAAACACATGCAATTATTTTGACCGTATGTAAAGAGTTTGATTTTTTGTTGTTGAGCCAATCAAAACATTTTGAAGAATAAATAAGACAAATGATGACAAAGATTGGGAGTGGTAGCAATGATTGCATAAAGTGGTACATGGAGTGAAAGAGAGAATCAAGGCAGGCATGAGGCAGGCAGGCAGGTTCGTTCCCAACATAGCAGACTCTATATTCGATGCACTTGTCTTATTCAATGTTCACTATTACTCTTTTTCTTTCGAGCCTAATTAAACAACATAAAGGAAGCCCATATCAACTTTTCTGCGATTCTCTCTCTTTCCCATCTTTTTGTCTCTTCTCACTTCTCACTGCCCATCTTTTGGCCTTCCTTTATTAACGCCTCTCCCTCTCTTACAAATCACGCCATGCTTTTCTATTTTAGCTACCATTTAATTGTTCGGTGTTATATTAAAATGTATTTATATATTAATTAATTAATTATTTTATTATTTATTAAAAATAATTAAATAAAATTTATTTATTATTAAACTTTTAAAATATCACGTATAACATAAATTTTAATATATAGAGATCTAATTATTTTATTTTATTTTATGATATATTAATTAATTATATATTATTAATTAATTATTTTATTATTTATTAAAAATAATTAAATAAAATTTATTTATTATTAAAATTTTAAAATATCACGTATAACATAAATTTTAATATATAGAGATCTAATTATTTTATTTTATTTTATGATGAATTAAAATAAAATAAAATATTATAAATAATAAATTGAGGTCTCCAATCTAAATCTTATATATTATTCATTCACATTTTATCAGCGAGTGACAATAATTTTTCTCTCATAAAGAAAAAATTTAGACGTGTAAGACATTAACTCTAATTTTTTTGCGTTTCTATGAATATAGATACATTTCTAATTTTATTTTTCTTGATGATTTAACACGAGATTCTGGTTATGATGATTCTTTCACTAATCAAAAATTTTATCCAACAAGTGATATCAGAGCTACTTCGTATTTAATCATTAAGAGATAAAATTTTCGATACTAAATTATAAAAATTGTGAATTATGAGGTTTTGCAAATATATAAGTTTGTAAAAAAAAAAAAAACTTTTTTTTTATCTAATTGTTAACACGTAATTAAAAAAGAGTTATATTATATATGCCGAAGTTGATGAATTATAATGGTTGTTACTTTTGATTGATATTTTTAATATCTTTCATCATTCTGGTATTTATTGGATTGTATTGTTATGATATTCTTTATTATATCAATTCCATTATAATGTATATTTTTATTTTCAACGTAACAGTGCAAAATCTTTGTATATATTATGAATGCAATTCATGACCTCCATAATTGTATATTTGCAAACCAAAGGTCAGTATATTTCAATGCATTGAATAATTGCATTATGTAATATCCATTGATTAAACGGAAATTGCATTGATTGCGGCATAAAATTTATATATATATATATATTTTTAAAATTTGAAATATTAAAAATTAAGATTTATTTAAAATTAAATTAATAATGCCAATTTTAATGATGTTTCTCTTAATTGTGGTGTACATTAGTGTTTATAAATTTTAAGAGTTTATCAAGTCAATTTTATAAATTTGTAAGAATTTTATTGAGCCCCAATTTTTATATAACCAACATACTAGTCAAATCAAGTAAATTATAATGGATTTGAACTCATTTTGGGTTTAAGCTATTGTATAAAGATTAGGGTATGGGTAATTAGAAAATGTTAGGCTTGATCTGACCCAACCATTTCGGTCCCTATTTATTCCGGTGCAATTTTAATTTTGACATGATTTTACTTTAACTTTGACCATTTTTACTTTTTCTTCCTTTTTTTCTTACAAACTAATATTCAGTATTTTAAAATAAATTAAATTAAATAAAAGTATCACCAAAATGACATCTTTTATACAGATTTATTTATTTTGAAATATGTGGGCATTATTAAAGAAATAAAATAATTGTGTTTAAATTTATGCAAAAAATAATCGGCCCAAAAGAAGATTATTTTTTGGCCAGATAATAGACACATATGACAGAAAATATGTGATAAACTTTGACATTTTTTATGCATATAATATGTCGGTCCAAAGAAAGACGTATTATTGACAGGATCTATTATCAATATTTATTGTCCAAGTTTTTAGCGTACCGTTTACAAATTGTTATTTCTGTCAAAAGACTAAATAACAATGTTGTGTTTGGTCTCTTATAATAGCCCAATTTATCCATTGATATCTTATGCCATGTGTGTATATGTATGCATGTTTAAATAGTTATTAATTGTGAGTTTTTGTTTGTTTTATACAGTAAATGCTTCTTCTATATATGTCAACTTGAACAACATTCCAATGCTTAACGGCACTAACTTCAGGAAATTGAAGAAACACATTACCATTGTGCTTAGGTGTATAAATCTAGACTTTGCAATTCGGATAGAAGAACCTCCCGCCCCTACTGATAGCAGTACTGCTGAACAAATAGCACTTTATGAAAAATAAGAGTGTTCTAACCGTATCAGTTGGATGATCATGAAGCACTCTACTCCAGATACTATAAGGGGCGTAGTGCCTAAGGAAGAAAATGCTTAAAAGTTCATAAGCCAAATAGCAGACTAATTTACTAGTAATGAAAAGGTCGAAACAAACATTATTTTGTTTAAGCTTGTTTCAATGCAGTATAAAGGCAAAGGAAACATAAGGGAGTACATTATAGAAATGTCTAATTTTGTTACAAGATTAAGGGAACTAAAGTTAGAGTTGTCTGATGATATTCTCGTGCATTTAGACTTAATCTCTCTTACTGCATAATACAATTATTTTAAGATCAGTTATAATACTCAAAATGAGAAATTGACTCTTAATGAGCTCATTGCTCAATGTGTGTAAGAAGAAGAGAGATTAAAACAAGAAAAGATAGAGAGTGCTCATTTAGCAACTTCTTCCAATGACAATGTTACCAACAAGAAAAGGAAATAGAATAATAAAAGGAAAAGAGCTGCAGACATTGGAACTTCACAACCTAAGGTGCAAAAGAAACAGAATGAAAAAATCTCTTGTTACTTTTGCAAGAAAGTTGGACATGTGAAGAATGATTATTCCAAGTATGCAAAATGGTTTGACAAAAAGGGTAAACTTCTTAACTTTATTTGTTCAGAAGTTAATTTGGCTTTAGTACCAAGTCACACTTGCTGGATAGATACAGGTGCAACAGGGTTGTCAAGCAGTCACTTGTAGCTTCATCCACCATGGAAGCAGAGTTTGTAGCTTGCTATAAGGCATCAAATCAAGAAATATGGATGCGAAAATTTATCACTGGGTTACAAATTGTCAATAGCATTGAGAGACCATTGAGTTATATTCTAAGAATAATAGAAGCTCGTCAAAATCGAAGCACGTTGACATCAAGTTTCTTGTTGTTAAAGAGAGAGTTTAGAATCTTTATGTGTCTATTGAACATATCAGTACAAACTTAATGATTGCGGATTTGCTTACTAAGGGTGTACCACCTAAGGTGTTTGACAGGACCTGACCCGAGACCCTCTACTATAGATCCCCGCGGCCCTGCCGAGTACCCCGACGAAAGTTCCTCCGAACCTAACTGGGTAAGTTAAGAAATTCCGCGAGGCGAACTCCTTTTTAAATCTTGTTACTACTAAGAAGATCTAGTAATATACATGAAAACGACATCTTAGTTTTAAAAACAAACGGACAGAGTTTCCCCTGTTTTTCAGAAAATCCATATAAAGCTGCAAAGAAATTTCACTTCTAATTCCAACCCATCTCAATTCTACCAAATCGGACATCCGGTTCTTTTCAAATCAAATCCAACACAACTCAATTATTTCGTATAAATCACAAAATAAACATAATTATAAAAAGTAAAAACAATCATCATAAACTGGAAATCTCTTATTCTTAATTCAACACATACTTACAAATATACATGCCTACAACTATTATGCATAAAGTAAAGAGTGCTATTAGCACATTTACATGTACAAAAATTATCTTTAGATTCGGCCCACTACTCTCGGCAATAGGAGAATCAGCAGCTTACGTTCCGAGACCTGCACCTGGGAAATGGGTTTAAAAACACAAAACATAAAATGGGTGACCTAAAGGAGCTCAGTGAGTGTAAATGAGATTTCAATTACAAGAACATTATACAAAGATAGCAATTTCTAACGTTCATGCAGAAATTATGCTTCTAAAACGGATGTAAAACTGTAAAATGGTTTCTAATATCATATGCTAATGAAATCTTGCCGAACGATTTTATCTACATCTTTGGAAAACTATATTTAGAATCTGTATAACATAATAATTGCTGTGTGCCTATAAATGCATAAATGCTATCGGTAAATCGAAAACTAGTAAAATCCTCGCTCGGCCATTTTCTTTCTAAACTGTACCAATGGTAACCCTAAAGTTCTATACCCACGCAGCGACTCAACTAGCACCGCATACGTGAGTAGGTCACGGGGCACCTCAACTAGCAGCACCCACAGTGACATCTCAAGACATCTCACTGGCTACGCAGCGGAATCCTACATCGCATGCATATAGCGAGACAATATCCCGTACACATAAAGCGACTCACATGACTCGACATCCCGACTTCCCGGAGTTAGTGACACACCCCAAGACCTGCTCATGTGCACGGGATATACCGACCGGGTCTAATACAATCATCACCACTATAATCTGAGGGTACCAATGGCCTTAAAACAAAAGCAGAAATTTTAAAACTGTTTCACAAATCGATCATGTAAAAGCATGTCTATGAATATATCAAGATCATAAATCATGTTTATGCATCAAAAGCTCATAAAACATACATAGTCATTGTGTGAAAACATAATAACCAAAAAGTAAAAGAAATGGCAGATTTCCACTCACTACCGCTCTGCGCTCAATTTCGCTCCCGATTCCTGCTCCCGTTAACGCTCTCGGTTATCCTCACCTACGCGCCATAAATGACATTTAGAACCAAATTGAACACTAGAATCTCATTTAACTACTAAATGCCCTAATCGGCATACAAAGTCCAGATGTAAACTACTTCCCGATTTTAGTTACGGAGCGATAATCGAAACTAACTCACCATCCGGCGCCCTGAAAATTATTGAACATCTTATAATTTGATTGCACATACTTGCCCTTCACCTTTCCAACATGGACAATTATGTCCCATTTTCTTCATTTTTTTGGGTTTTTCATCAACCATATACATTCAATTCACAATATGCATCATTTACACACAACAATTCAATCAAAACACCACTCAATTCCTAACTTCCCTAAAGTGGCAGAATTTCACCCTAAGTTCCAACACATTTCTTTTCTCAATTTCTTGTTCTAATTACAACAAAATCATGCCAATTTCATTCTAAAGCCCTAATTACAATCAATTGAAATCTCTACAACAAAATCACCAAAAACCCTAATTCTCACCTTGCCAATTTCTTCAAATTGATGACTCCTTCAAGCTCCAAACTAGAATTCAACTCAATCTAAGCCAAGAATACACATAAGAACATCAATTAACACATTCTTGAATTCTCACTTATCAAACTCATAAAAGATACTTTTCTTACCTCTTTTTCTTGAATTTTCTCTAATAGAGACTTCAATTGAGCTTAGGGATTGGTTTGTAACCTTAATTTGGCTTGATTACACATGAAAATTCATGAAAACAAAACTTGAAAGGTCACTGTAGCAGCCCCCCTTTCCAAGCTCGAATTTTCTCTCTTTTGTTCTAAGTGTTTGCTTTTGATTATCTTCAAAATTCTACACACTTCCAACTTATTTATAGTCCTCCCTCTATTTACCATTTTGCCCTTCAACTTTCTCAAAATTATTAATTTGCCATTAGTTGAAAACTAATTATGTAATTAGTTCATTTGTAACTATCTAGTTGGAATAGTACAAAGAACTAACTAGAACTTCCAACTTGGCAATCCATGAGATTTCTTCTAATTGGTCCATTCTCTAATATATGGATTATGTTTCTCAACAAAGGCTTGTTCCATACATAAACCCTTAAATGGAAATTCATGTAGTAAATTAGAATTTTCTTTTCCAAGCCAACAGAGAAAAATTCTAAAAATATTCTAGGGTCGTTCGGCGCACCGATCGAGTGTGAAATTACCAAATTAGGTCTAATATCTCTCATGTGTACTATAAAGAAAATATTTCTAATAGGGTTAAAATCGAGTAACCCTACGGTGTCTTATTTGTTCTATACAGAAATTTAGGCGCCAATACTACTAATAGGGATTGGATATTACAATTTCACCCCTCCTTAAAAAAAATTTCGTCCTTGAAATTTAAATCATACCTGTCTCAAAGAGGTGAGGATGTTGCACTCGCATCTGATCTTCACGTTCCCACGTGGCTTCTTCTACTCCATGGTTCATCCATGACACTTTAACTAAGGGAATGCTTTTGTTACGAAGGACTTGCTCTTTCCGGTCTAGGATTTGCATAGGCTTCTCTTTGTAGGTCAAGTTCTCGTTCAATTCTACCAGTTGTTCCCTTAGGATGTGTGAAGGATCTGCTATATACTTGCGAAGCATAGAAACATGAAACACATCATGGATTCTAGCCAGATCTTCAGGTAACCGTAGACGATATGCCACCTTTCCAACTCTTTCAACTATCTCGTATGGTCCAATATATCGGGGACTCAGCTTTCCTCGCTTCCCGAATCTTAGTACTCCTTTCCATGGGGATATCTTCAGAAAGACCTTATCACCGATCTCAAACTCCAAGTCTCTTTTTCTGTTATCTGCGTAACTTTTCTGTCTATCATTAGCTGTTTTCAATCTCTGCCTGATAAGTTGAATCTTTTCCGAAGTAATCTGGACAATTTTTGGACCAATCAGCTTCCTTTCACCTACCTCATCCCAACACACTGGAGTTCTGCACTTTCTTCCGTACAATACTTCATATGGTGCCATTCCGATGCTAGCCTGGTAGCTATTATTGTAGGCGAACTCCATTAGCGGTAGATGAGTATCCCAACTTCCCTTAAACTCCATAACACACGCTCTAAGCATATCTTCAAGTGTCTGAATTGTACGTTCCAACTGACCATCCGTCTGAGGATGAAAGGCCGTACTGAAACTCAATTTTGTACCTAGAGCTTTCTGTAAACTGGGCCAAAATCGAGAAGTGAACCGTGGATCCCTGTCTGACACAATGGACACGGGAACTCCATGGAGTCGTACCACCTCATCTACGTACAACTGGGCTAATTTATCTAAAGAACAACTGCTTTTGATGGGTAGGAAGTGAGCAGATTTCGTCAGTCTATCAACAATCACCCATATTGCGTCATTGCCTCTTTGGCTACGTGGAAGTCCTACCACGAAGTCCATCGTTATTCTTTCCCATTTCTACTCCAGAATCGGAAGGGGTTGCAAGAGCCCTGCAGGTTTCTGATGCTCCGCTTTTACTTGTTGGCAAGTTAGGCATCTCGAGACAAATTCAGCTATATCTTTCTTTATGCCCTTCCACCAGTAGTGCTATTTTAGGGTACGGTACATCTTTGTGCTCCCGGGATGCATAGTATACGTAGAAGAATGAGCTTCTTCTATAATTTCTCTTCTTAACTCATTTACATCTGGAACACATAACCTCCGACCCAAGGTTACTACACCATCCTCGGTCACTGAAAGATCCTTCCACTGCCCGAACTCGATTTCACCCTTTAATTTAACTACTTGCGGATCTTGAGTCTGTAGTTCTTTGATCCGATCAACCAGTATTGGACGAACCTGAAATGTGGCTAATAATGCTCCCGAATCTGATAATTCTAATTTTACACCTAAAGACCTCAATTCTATCAACATCGATAGATATGCGACCTTCAAGTGAGCTATTGAACTGACAGGCTTCCTGCTGAGAGCATCTGCTACCACGTTAGCTTTTCCTGGATGGTACTCCAAGGTGCACTCATAATCTTTAATAAGCTCCAGCCACCTTCTCTGCCTCATATTCAATTCTTTCTGAGTGAACAAGTACTGCAGGCTCTTATGATCCATAAAGATCTTGCAAGGAACCCCATGCAAATAATGCCTCTAAATTCTTAAAGCAAAAACTACTGCAGCTAGTTTTAGGTCATGTGTAGGATAATTCTGTTCATGCTTCTTTAATTGTCTGGAAGCATAGGCTATTACTTTCTCCTTCTGCATTAGCACACAACCTAGACCTTGCCTGGAAGCATCACAATATATGGTAAAACCGTCATTCCCTGACGGAAGTGTAAGCACAGGGGCCGACGTCAACCTTCTCTTTAGCTCTTCGAAGCTCTGCTGGCACGCTTCCGACCATACAAACTTCTCTTCTTTCCGGGTTAACTTAGTCAGAGGAGCGACTATCCTTGAGAATCCCTCTATAAACTTCCTATAATATCCGGCCAAACCCAAGAAACTACGGATCTCCGTCACGTTCGTAGGCTGTCTCTAATTCACTATTGCTTCGATCTTCTGGAGATCTACTGCTACCCCTTCTGCAGAGATTACATGCCCCAAAAATGCAACTCTATCTAGCCAAAATTGACATTTACTAAGTTTGGCATACAGCCGATGCTCCCTTAAGGTCTGCAAAACTATCCTCAAATGTTTTGTATGCTCTTTCTCACTGCTTGAATAAACTAATATATCATCAATAAATACAATCACAAACCGATCTAAATAGGATCTAAAAACTCTGTTCATAAGATCCATAAAAGCAGCTGGGGCATTAGTCAGCCCAAAAGGCATAATCAAAAATTCATAATGCCCATATCGGGTCATAAAGGCCGTCTTAGGAACATCTTCCTCCCGGATCTTCAGTTGATGATAGCCGGACCTCAGATCTATCTTGGAAAATACTCTGGCTCCTTGCAGCTGATCAAACAAATCATCAATTCTCGGAAGTGGATATTGATTACGCACTGTTACTTTATTCAGCTCCCGGTAATCAATGCACAATCTCATGCTTCGATCTTTCTTCTTCACAAACAAAACCGGTGCACCCCAAGGAGAAGTATTCGGTCTAACGAAACCCTTATTCACCAACTCTTCCAACTGAACCTTTAGTTCTTTCAATTCTGAAGGAGCCATTCTGTAGGGTGCTTTAAAAATTGGTTGTGTTCCAGGGGCTACTTCTATTTTAAACTCTATCTCTCTATCCGGAGGCAATCCCGGAAGATCCTCGGGGAATACATCTGGAAACTCTCTCACCACCGGAATATCCTCTAATTTTGTTCCACCATCTCTTACGTCTATGGCATAGACTAAGTAACCCTGACATGACTTCCGAAGCATCTTTCTTGCCTTCATTACCGACACCATGCTGGCAGAAAGTGATTTCCGCACCCCGTAAAAAATAACTTCCGTTCCGCTAGGGCTACATAATCTAACTTCTTTCCGGAAGCAATCCACTGAGGCTCGATATTTAAACAACCAATCCATCCCTAAAATCACATCAAACTCACTGATGGCCAACACAATCAAATCCGCCATAAACTCTTGGCTTTCAATACTAATTTTACTACTCCTATACATCGTTTCTGCTACAATGGAGTCTCCGGTAGGAAGAGACACTACTACCGCGCCATCTAATAACTGGGGCGCTATACTAGCATTTGCAGTAAAAGAATTTCGATCAAAAACTGACATGGTACCTGTCACAACTTCTGGGGCCGCATCCGCCTCCTGTTGGGTCACCGTAAATACCCTAGCCTGGGAATGCGGTTTCACTTGCCATCTACCGGATGATCCTCCTCGACCGGTGCCCCTACCAGGTTGGCTCGCGCCGTTCGATCTTCTAAATTGGGGACCTCCTCGAATCTGCCCTCGACCGCCGCTGGTTTGTCCTGGAGCTGGTGGTCTATCTTCTGGCTTGCTGCTAACTCCATCATTCGGGCAATCTCTCGTGTAGTGACCCTCTTGCCCGTACTTATAACACCCGGTAGTCCTCTTCCTACAATCCCCCGGATGGGCCTTGCCACATCTATTACACACCGGGAAATTCTTCCAACTCTCCTTAGTGCTTCGGAATCCGGCGGATGGTTGCCGAACGGAAGCTTGGCTGGATTGAGCTCCTTGGCTTGGCTTTCGACTGCTGGACCATGAAGATCTCTCCTCTGTTCGGGGGAATTTACTCGGTCCTCCTCGAGAACTACTTGACCAGCCTCTTTTCTGACCCTGCTGTTTCGGTTTAGGGATGGCCGCCATGCTTTTTTCAACCCGTGTTGCAGCTTCCACCAATGATCCATACTGAGTGTGGGCTGCCGATACTACGTATGCCCTGATTCGTGGATTGAGACCTACTGCAAAACGGTTAGCCTTCTGCTCTTCATTATCGACTATAAATAGAACGGCACGAAGGAGCTCTGAAAACCTCTTCTCGTACTCAGCCACCGAGAGGGAACCCTGTTCGAGCTTGAAGAATTCTTCTATCTTTGCATCTTTATAACTTTTAGGGTAGAACTTATTCAGAAATTCCTCTTTGAAAAGCGCCCAAGACACCCCATTGGCGTTCCTCCTTTGCAAGGCCTTCCACCAATCTTTCGCTCCTTCTTTCAGTAGAAATGCGGAGTACACCACCATCTGCTCTTCTGTACATCCCATAACCTGAAAAATTTCTTCATTGTTCTCTAACCAAGATAGAGCTCTCTCGGGATCTCCGGTTCCATCATAAGCCTTAGCGCCCAATTTCTTGGCCCGTTCAATGGACACTCCGGTCTCTCGCAGCTATTGGATCGCCGCTGCTAGTATCTGGGCCATTTGAGCTATATTCACATTTTCACCATCTAGCTCAGCGGGTTGAGATGATTCGGGAGGGGTCTGAGGCGTAGGAACATTTACTGATTCATTTCCCTGCTCCTCTTCAGGTGCAAAAGCCTCCGCAGCTGCAAAAGCCTCCGCAGCTGCTCTCCTAGTACGTGGGCCTCTACGACGATGCATATTTTCTGAATATTTAGTGATGCAAATGATTATCAAATGCAAAGAATTCAACTTTCTAAACTTAGAAAAATATGTAAGCAATTTCAATAATCTCATTCTAAAAATGAACTTTTTAACTAAAACTTCAAAAACCGTGCTCTGATACCACTCTGACAGGACCCGACCCGAGACCCTCTACTATAGATCCCAGCGGCCCTGCCGGGCAACCCGACGGAAGTTCCTCCGAACCTAACTGGGTAAGTTAAGAAATTCCGCTAGGCGAACCCCTTTTTAAATCTTGTTACTACTAAGAAGATCTAGTAATATACATGAAAACGACATCTTAGTTTTAAAAACAAACGGACAGAGTTTCCCCTGTTTTTCAGAAAATCCATATAAAGCTGCAAAGAAATTTCACTTCTAATTCCAACCCATCTCAATTCTACCAATTCGGACCTCCGATCCATTTCAAATCAAATCCAACACAACTCAATTATTTCGTATAAATCACAAAATAAGCATAATCATAAAAAGTAAAAACGATCATCATAAACTGAAAATCTCTTCTTCTTAATTCAACACATACTTACAAATATACATGCCTACAACTATTATGCATAAAGTAAAGAGTGCTATTAGCACATTTACATGTACAAAAATTATCTTTGGATTCGGCCCACTACTCGGCAATAGGAGAATCAGCAGCTTACGTTCCGAGACCTGCACCTGGGAAAGGGGTTTAAAAACACAAAACATAAAATGGGTGAGCTAAAGGAGCTCAGTGAGTGTAAATGAGATTTTAATTACAAGAACATTATACAAAGATAGCAATTTCTAACGTTCATGCAGAAATTATGCTTCTAAAACGGATGTAAAACTGTAAAATGGTTTCTAATATCATATGCTAATGAAATCTTGCCGAACGATTTTATCTACATCTTTGGAAAACTATATTTAGAATCTGTATAACATAATAACTGCTGTGTGCCTATAAATGCATAAATGCTATCGGTAAATCGAAAACTAGTAAAATCCTTGCTCGGCCATTTTCTTTCTAAACTGTACCAATGGTAACCCTAAAGTTCTATACCCACGCAGCGACTCAACTAGCACCGCATACGTGAGTAGGTCACGGGGCACCTCAACTAGCAGCACCCACAGTGACATCTCAAGACATCTCACTGGCTACGCAGCGGAATCCTACATCGCATGCATATAGCGAGACAATATCCCGTACACATAAAGCGACTCACATAACTCGACATCCCGACTTCCCGGAGTTAGTGACACACCCCCAAGACCTGCTCATGTGCACGGGATATACCGGCCGGGTCTAATACAATCATCATCACTATAATCTGAGGGTACCAATGGCCTTAAAACAAAAGCAGAAATTTTAAAACTGTTTCACAAATCGATCATGTGAAAGCATGTCTATGAATATATCAAGATCATAAATCATGTTTATGCATCGAAAGCTCATAAAACATACATAGTCATTGTGCGAAAACATAATAACCAAAAAGTAAAAGAAATGGCAGATTTCCACTCACTACCGCTCTGCGCTCAATTTCGCTCTCGATTCCTGCTCCCGTTAACGCTCTCGGTTATCCTCACCTACGCGCCATAAATGACATTTAGAACCAAATTGAACACTAGAATCTCATTTAACTACTAAATGCCCTAATCGGCATACAAAGTCCGGATGTAAACTACTTCCCGATTTTAGTTACGGAGCCATAATCGAAACTAACTCACCATCCGGCGCCCTGAAAATTATTGAACATCTTATAATTTGATTGCACATACTTGCCCTTCACCTTTCCAACATGGACAATTATGTCCCATTTTCTTCATTTTTGGGTTTTTTCATCAACCATATACATTCAATTCACAATATGCATCATTTACACACAACAATTCAATCAAAACACCACTCAATTCCTAACTTCCCTAAAGTGGCAGAATTTCACCCTAAGTTCCAACACATTTCTTTTCTCAATTTCTTGTTCTAATTACAACAAAATCATGCCAATTTCATTCTAAAGCCCTAATTACAATCAATTGAAATCTCTACAACAAAATCACCAAAAACCCTAATTCTTACCTTGCCAATTTCTTCAAATTGATGACTCCTTCAAGCTCCAAACTAGAATTCAACTCAATCTAAGCCAAGAATACACATAAGAACATCAATTAACACATTCTTGAATTCTCACTTATCAAACTCATAAAAGATACTTTTCTTACCTCTTTTTCTTGAATTTTCTCTAATAGAGACTTCAATTGAGCTTAGGGATTGGTTTGTAACCTTAATTTGGCTTGATTACACATGAAAATTCATGAAAACAAAACTTGAAAGGTCACTGTAGCAGCCCCCCTTTCCAAGCTCGAATTTTCTCTCTTTTGTTCTAAGTGTTTGCTTTTGATCATCTTCAAAATTCTACACACTTCCAACCTATTTATAGTCCTCCCTCTATTTACCATTTTGCCCTTCAACTTTCTCAAAATTACTAATTTGCCATTAGTTGAAAACTAATTATGTAATTAGTTCATTTGTAACTATCTAGTTGGAATAGTCCAAAGAACTAACTAGAACTTCCAACTTGGCAATCCATAAGATTTCTTCTAATTGGTCCATTCTCTAATATATGGATTATGTTTCTCAATAAAGGCTTGTTCCATACATAACCCTTAAATGGAAATTCATGTAGTAAATTAGAATTTTCTTTTCCAAGCCAATAGAGAAAAATTCTAAAAATATTCTAGGGTTCGTCCGGCGCACCGATCGAGTGTGAAATTACCAAATTAGGTCTAATATCTCTCACGTGCACTATAAAGAAAATATTTCTAATAGGGTTAAAATGGAGTAACCCTACGGTGTCTTATTTGTTCTATACCGAAATCTAGGCGCTAATACTACTAATAGGAATTGGATATTACAGTGTTTCATGAGCATGTGGCTCATATGGGTGTGGTTCATTCTGGTGATATGCTTCTATAGTGAGAGTATGCTTCTATAGTGAAAGTATGCTTCTCTAGTGGGAGTTTGTTTCTTGATGTTCAATTACAATTGACATATTTTCTGATCAGACTAAAGTATTATTCTTTGCTTATTTATTAAAAACTCTTAAATAAAGTTATATTCTTTCAATTGCAGTTTTACATAAAGTTTTGAAAGTATATTGTTGAATTCTTATGAGTTATAAAGTAGGACCAGTTGGAAATAGGCATGTTAAAGGATCACATTGCATGAAATTTTCATGCCATTGATTATATTGATATATGTGACCATTGATGGGTTTAGTTGCAAGAAAGATAACGAAGATCACTTTGATCCTATATCAATATAATTGATGGACCAGATTGTTAATAGATGTCTTTTATTAAGATAGTAAATATTAAGCTCATAAAGTTATTTGATAATGTACAATTGTAGAGTGACATATGTGCCCCAAGTGGGAGATTGTTGGGTATTATATTAAAGTGGGCCTACATATATCAATTAATTATACATTATTGGTTATCTGTTTTATTGTCCATTAAAAGTGATCAAATA
Organism: Ailanthus altissimus; assembly: GCA_946807835.1. Taxonomy (NCBI): domain Eukaryota; kingdom Viridiplantae; phylum Streptophyta; class Magnoliopsida; order Sapindales; family Simaroubaceae; genus Ailanthus; species Ailanthus altissimus. The sequence continues at coordinate 14,056,495 of OX327697.1, read as the reverse complement.
AAGTTTATTTATTATTGGGCTTTTAGGATATCACGTATGGCATGGACTTTAATGTGTAGAGACCCAATTATTTTATTTTATTTTTATGATGGGCCAAAATAAAATAAAATACTATAAATAATAGACTAAGGTCCTCAGTAAACCCTACGTATTATTCATTCACATCCCATCAGTAAGTGACGGTAGTTTTTCTCTCATAAAGAAAAGGTTTAGACGTGAAAGGCTTTAACCCCAATTTTTTTGTGTCTTTATGGATTCGAGTACACTTTCAATTTTATTTTTCTTGATGATTTAACATGAGATCCTGGTTATGATGATTTTTTCACTAATTAAAAGTTTTATCCAACATCAAAGACCAATATAAATTATTTCAATTTAGTTTTTTACATTATCGAATAAAGTTTATTTACATACACTTGTATCTTTCTAATTTGTATTTGACGTTGGTGCTTGGTCTGGATCAAGTTTGATTATGACTCGCATTAATGTTTATGTTCGTAAATGGTGATATTTATTCTGAAAACTACAAGAAATGAGATTCATCAGACTGAAGGGACTAAAATCTGGTTTCCTACTTTGATCATCGCATCAACATCACGGGATTAGGATCACTGCGTGGTCGTATAGATATAATTAGGCATACAAACTTTCTTCTGCTTCTATATATATAAATATGTGTGTGTGTGTGTGTTAACTTGCCTAGTTCAAATATATTATGGAAAATTCTCCGGGTTGACCACTAATTTACTAAAGTCAAATATTTTAAATTATATTAACCAAATATACGTGACATTTATTATTTTACCTTTATTACAATTTTAATAAAATATTTTCTTATTTAATCTTTTATTTTTTATATAAATTAATTAAGAACATAAATTTTTTAATAATTAACTTTTAATTAATTATAAAAAAATATTATTTATAATAATAACAATAATAGATTTTTAAAAATAATAATATAAATTATAAAAAAAAAACTTGTTGGGCATATGCCTGGGCGCGCGCCCAGCAAGCACCCAGGTTGATTTTTTTTAATAAATAAATTTAAAAAATAAAGTAAATAGTTATATATTAATTAAATATTATTTATAAATAAATTAAATATAAATTAAAAAATTAAAATTTTATTTAAAAAATACAAAGCCTTGAGCGCATGCGTCGGGCACACGCCTAAGGCATGCGCCCAGCAATGCTTTGCTTTGGGTGCATGCATTGGGTGCGCCTAAGGCATGCACCCAACAACGCTTTGCTTTGGGCGCATGCATTAAGCGCTCAAAGTAAAATTTTATTTAATGCATGTGCTCAAAGTAAATTTTTTATTTTATTTATTTTATTTAAATATATAAATTATCCCAACTATAAATTTTTCTTTTATTTTACCCCTCACAATATCATCTCCTCTCGTTTTATTCTCAAACCCACTTCTAAGAAAAGTTTTAGATTTATTGCCAATTTTGAAGATATTTTTTGATACCATTCGAAGAATAGCTAAAGTTGAAAATTAGTAAATTTTTATTTGTTTTAATTAATTTAATTAATAGTATTATTTATATTTATTGAAATAAATATAATGGATGAAAATTGTAATAGATGATTAAACTGGGCGATGCGTGAGAGACCGTACAGGACGGTGCGTGAGAGACCATACAGTTATTGCTGAGCCGTGATTGCCCATGTAGCTATTGCTGGTCGTCGCCTTATGCGTGCACTAGTCGCAACAAGGCGCTCATGCTCAACAGGCATGAGCACCGATTGCAATAAGGCGCTCATGCGCACCACCGTAGCATCGTAGTACCACCAACAAATTTATTTATTTATTTTATATATTTAAAATAAAAATATATTTATATATATAAATAGTTATATATTTAATTTTATTTTTAATTTAATTATATATAATTAAATTAAAATTATGTTGTATTTTTTTAGGTGCCGTTGATCGTGTCATAAATTTCAACCATTATATGTTTTAGGGGAAGATGAGAGAGCTATAGTAATGATTTTGAAAGATACATTGGATATCAAACTATGCAAATGATTATTCTAAAAAATATTATATACAAAGCGTTGTTGAGAAGAATTTTATCATCTTTTAAGAGTTAATCAAGTGCATTATAAAGTAACTCTGAAGTTTGAGGTTTCTTCAAGTACCATAAAGTTGAGACCCATTCCACTTGAAAATGACGATGATGCAATATTGTAGTTGAGCTTATAGAATAATATGGCTACACCGCTTTATGTAACAGTAGATGTTCGAAGACCTAAAAGTAATGCAAAAACACCGATGAAACAAAAGGAAGGTTATGCTAAGCAATTCACATCGGTAACTTCTGTGTATATTCCAAATTTCTAGAAGAATTATCATTATTCTTCTTCGATGTTCAATGAACAACGAGACTACACATATGATAATAGTCAGATATATGAAGATGTTGGCGTTGATCTTGGCTATGATATTGGTGAAGATATTGGATATAATGTAAGTAATAAGGGAAAAAAATAAGGAATGTTATGAGAATGATAATCATAGTTACAAGGTTGATGATGATGGTAGAAATGATGATGATGATGATGTGATGATGATTATTATTATTATGGTAGAGAAGAAAGGGTTAAGGTAGAAAACTCATTTCAGTTTCAGCCTGAAATACCACAATTTGACTTGAATGTATCGAAAAAAATATATTGTACTGGAATTGGTGATGTATTTATAGGAAAATTATATAACAACAAAGATGAAATTCACTAAGCTATAAGTATGGTTCCACTGAAGGGAAAATGAAACTTTAGAGTTTACAAATCCACCAAAGATCATTTCGAGTTGAAATGCAATGATAACAACTGCAAGTAGAGATTACGGGTAATGTCGACAGAAGGACGACATTTTTTTATTGTTAGGCTAGTAGATACAGAGCACACTTGTGTTTTGATTCAATTACGGGATGGTCACCGATAAGCCAAGAGCCAAATTATTGCTAAAGTAACAAAAAATAAGTTTACATCGGTCAATAGAAACTATAGGCCAAAAGACATTCAAACAAACATACGTGAACAATTCGATGTTCAGATAACACATACTACATCTTGGCACGCTAAGGAGCGTGCATTAAGATTGATAAGAGGTGCTCCAGAGGATTCGTTCAGATTGCTTTCTACATACAGCTATATGTTGCAACAAAATAACCCAAGTACGGTTACTCATTTGGAAACTGATGCGGATAATCACTTCAAGTATTTCTTTATGGCGTTAAGACCCTGCATCAGATGTTTTAATTCATCAATTCGACCGGTGATTGCAATGGACAAAATATTTTTGAAAGCTTCCTATCTTGGTGTAATGTTTGTGGCCGTTTGTAAAGATGAAAACAATCAGAATTTTCCATTGGCTTGGGGAATTGTTGACTCGAAAAATGATACTTGTTGGGAGTGGTTTATGGTTAAACTGCAAGGAGTTATTGCTGCTCATCAGAATCTTGTCTTCATATCTGATCGACATGCCAGTATTAAGAGGGCTATACGTGGTGTGTTTCCTCATACGTATCATGAGTTCTGCATCTATCATTTGAAAGGAAATTTGATGACAAAATACAAGTTACCATTAAATAAGTCTAAAAAATGAGTATACCTATTTGTCTACTTCATTGCTGCTAAGGCTTATCGTGTCCCTGATTTTCAATACCAATTAAATAAGATGCGACAAATGAGACCTGACGTAACAAAGTATTTGGAGGAAGATGTTGGTACAGTGAGATGGGCACGATCATCTGGTGCTTTCAGAAGGTACGGCATTATAACTACTGATGAACACTTGAAATTACACATTTAATAAGAGTTTTACATGATTATTTTATATTACTAGTGTATTTAATTTTTTTAACTTAAGTATGTTTACAATATTGTACTTAATTATCTTATAATTATTTTGTGGCAGGTTCGGTAAAATGGGCATAACTTTATACCTAAAGATCCAATTGAGGTGATTCTTAATCCTGTGCAGAGCTTACTCAATGGAATAAGATATTGTATTTCACAAAGCATTGGAAATTCGAGTGTTTAGAGGGTGAAAATTGGCCTAGAACAGAATTGATCTGCAGTACAGGCCCAGTTTGAACAGTTATCAGTATTTGGCCCATAACTATAGAAATACGTATCCAATACGTATGAGATCACTCAATTTGGAAAGATAAGAGACTTATCTACAACTTTTATGTTTTGAGTGATAGCTAATTCGGATCACATCAATTCCAAATTGGATAATCAAGTGGGTGCCCAAGTGATAATGAATGCAAATTATTTTGCCACCATTCTTGACTTTCATCAACCAAGTGGTTCCCTCCAAATTTGTCTCGATTTATCCATGTTTTTCTATAAATAGGTGGCTTGTTTATGCCTAAAGAATGTAATTAGAAAGTTAGAATTTAGTTCAAAATACTTTTCCTTTGTATCCATTTCCTTGTACTATTATTTCTCTTGTTTACTATTAAGTCATGTTATTTCTTCTTCCATTTCTTTTCTTTTCATTTAGTTTTATTATGTCCAAATAATTTTGTTTAAGCTAAGGTGAAAGGGTGAAGCTCTTGGCAAGATAATAAGATATGTTTAATATTTATTCATGGATTTAATGCTTCATTTTTAAGTTATGCAAATTTATATATGATGTATTTATTTTATTTGTAGAATTAATACCCTTTCTTCTAAAGTGGTGATTCTTGATTTATTATTGACAAACTTAATACTTGGCACAATAAATTCTTGAAACCATTTATAAGATTTGGTTTATATAACCTTTCTTATAAAGTGGGAGTCTTGATTTATTGTAGACAAATATAAAGATTGGCATAATAAATACTTGAACCCATTTATAAGATTTGGTGTATAATAATTGAAAGAAATAAATACTAATCAATATATAAATGATGATGAACATTAATTGCTATATTTTCCGGTTGGAACCTCCTTTGTGAGAGGATTCCAATTGAGTTATAAAAAAATAAAAAGTTAAATATATTCTTATTTCTTATGCCAAGAGTGAATCTCCATAACCTTAGCTTTTTATTTGAATTGGTTAATTGAAATAATATTTACAAACATCTTATACTGCATTAATTATCTTTAAAGTGTTTATAATTTGTAATTTTAATTCTACTTCCCTGTGGATCGACCCCGTTCTCATCGGGTTATTTATTACTTCGACAATCTTGCACTTGGGAATAACTTCTATATTCTGGACGTGTCAAGTTTTTGGCGCCGTTGCCGGGGAGGTAACGTTAATATTTTGTTTTGTTATTGTTTGTTTGTTTATTTTATTTTCATGGAAGGCTGAGCCTCCTACTCGTTATTTATTATTCGTTTTTTTATTTTTTTTTTATTTTTTTATTTTCAGGAAAGGCCGAGCCTCCTAACGTACTTTATTATTATTCTTTTTTTATTTTCGCGGAAGGCTGAGCCTCCTACTCTTTATTTCGTTTATTTATTATTTTTTACTTTTTATTTTAGTTTTTTTTTTAATTTTCATGGAAGACCGAGCCTCCTAACGTACTTTACTTTATTTATTATTCGCCTTTTATTTTTGCTTTTTATTTTAATGGAAGGCTAAGCCTCCTACTATTTATTTATTAACTTTTTATTATATAATCTAACATCACTAATCTAACTTCTAATTATTTATATTTATTTTGCTTTTAGTTTTACATATTTTATTTACTTGTGTGTAATATTTTATTTTATTTACCTGTGTTTAATATTTTATTTGTATTATTGTTATTGTATTTTGTTTTGTTTCTTTTTATGAGCGGTTGGTTTCGAGATCCTAATTCTCATCGTTTAGTAAAAGGTAATTTCAAAACTTCCTTTGATAATTTGTTAGATTCTCCTTCATCTTCTCATTCTTCACCAAGTAACACCATGAGCGAAAATCAAATTGAGGGACTCATAGACCCAGGGACAATCAGTCCCAACATAATGACCATAACCGACCTAGGACACTTAGAGACTATATGAACCCTACACGAACCGGTGCACCATCTTGCTTAATTTTTCCACCGGATGCAACGCATTTTAATTTTAAGCTAGGCATTATCCAACTTTTACCCACTTTTCATGGCTTAGATGCAGAGAACCCTTATCTACATCTACGAGAATTTGAAGAAGTATGTAACACGTATAATGATCAAAATTATAGCATGAACACAATTCGACTTAAGCTTTTCCCTTTTTCTTTAAAAGATAAAGCTAAAACATGGCAATTACCTCTTCAAATTCCCTAACATGTACATAAGGATTTTCACTATCTAGACCATGAAAAGTGGGAAGAAGTTGTATCATTCCAGGTTTAAAATCTGAATGTGGTGTGTTAGGTGGAAATATAATGCATGATGGTGTGGCTGTGCGAGTAGGATGCAAGTAATCTTTTAGAGTTCTAACGGGATTTTCTTCGTGTTGGCTCATTGTGTTAGAATTACAAGATGAACTAGAAGGTGAATTCTCTTCACTTACAAATTGTGGGGGTGGTTCTAGTTCTAATTCTAGTTCTCTCACAAATCTTCCTCGTTTGTCTCTAAGTCGATGCATACATCCTAAATTTCTTTTTCTTTTTTTTTAAGGAAAGAAATGCTTAAGGAAAATTAAGAAGTGGAATAAACACAACAAGAAATAGAAATAAGTTAAGTGGTAAGACCAACCATAAAATATAAATACAATAACTAAACAAAAGACTATAAAGGAAAAAAAAAGTACAATAAATAAATAATAAAAAGAAAATACAATAAGTAAATAAATACAAGGTTAGGCGGTAGAACCGGCCATAAAAAGAAAATACAACATATTAACTAAAGAAAATAAATTGCAATAAATACGTAAAAGAAAATGAAAATAAAGTACAATAAAAAAAAGTGTAATAAATAAATAGAGTACAATAAGAAATAAAGAAACTAAGTTAGGCGGTAGAACCAGCCACAAAATAAAAAGAAAATACAACAAATTAACTAAAGAAATAAAGTACAATAAATAAATAAAAGAAAGTGAACTAAGTTAGGCGGTAAAACCAGCCATTTAAAAAAAAGTGCAATAAATAAACTAAAGAAAATAAAGTGCGATAAATAGATAAAAGAAAATAAACTAATTAGGCGGTAAAACCAGCCATTAAGATAATATAAAATATAACAAATTAACTAAAGAAAACAAAATAAATTAGGTGGTAGAACCAACCATGAATAATAAATAAATTACAACAAAGGAAATAAAACTAAGATTTTACAAAGAAAAAAAAAATGTACAAAGTTACCACTTTAGTATTTATAATCACAACCGACTTTCGCTTAGTGTGCTTCCCCGGCAACGGCGCCAAATTTTTGTTTACGCTCAAAATATAACGCGGCTATCGCAGTATAGATTGAGGTGTCGATCCCACGAGGAAGCTCTTGGCAAAATAGGTCAGTGAAGTAAAATATTAAAGCAGTAGCAAAGGGTTAATTGATTTAAACGGATGAGATAGAATTGTCTATGAATTGAGGAAAATGTCTTATGATGATTTAAGCAAGGCTTTGAGAATCACAATTATGCTTTATAAATCTACTCTATACTTTGATTCGATATTTATAACTCAACTGAAAGTTTCACATCCCAAACAATCAATCGGAAGGTATGTAATATATAGCACATTTGATAACACATGTATTTGATTTAGTTAAACTCTTTGCAAGCATTAACACACATCATGTTATTTATACAAGTTATCTGAGATCGACAATATATCATTTTGATAATATTGCAGTAAAAGATTAACTTGAATATCAAACATTTATTGCCCTTACATGTTATCCAAGATCGACAATATATCAAATTGACAATACTGCAGTAAAAGATTAGCATATAAAACAATATAACCAGTAACAATTATAAATCAACATGAATCACATAAGAAAAGCATGACTGAACATATATGAGACATGAGAATTATAACTTCTGGATTATAGAAAATAAAATAGATAAGAGTTTAATCAAAACCAAACTTACAACATTTATAGCTCTTGACACCGAATCAAAGCATGAAAGTAGATTTACTACACATAAAAGTTCATCTCTTAGCCTTGCTAGGAAATCTAGCCTAAATTACAATACATGTTAATGAGAATAAAAGAAGAGAGAATTATTTATTAAAAATGTCCTAAGGGTCTCCTTGTATAGGCAATGAATGGACATATGTCATGGATGACATCAATCTTCAATAATTTTAAGCCAATAACTCGTGTATCCACTTGCAGCAGGTTTTTGATAATGTAAATGATCAATTCAGTTTCTATAGCCGACAAGAAAGTTGTAGAATTTTGACTCTTCTTTCCATAGGTACTGATTTCATGCAAATTGGATGAGTATCCAATGAGATATGAGCAAAATTCCAAAGATACATCAGAATTCGGCCAACAACCATTTTACCCACTTGCAATGCGATTTGGTCCATGATAACGGCTGATTTGGACTTTACCATAAACATACGAGTTGTTGATAGTTAAGTTAGAAATTCACAGCTTCAATAATTATACCAATTGAGTACGTAGTTTGGGAGATACGGTCCAAATACTTGAGTTGGGTCAAGCTGGGTAAGAGTTGTAGTCCGATTCTGTTGTATCTCAATTTTTGGCCCATAACATGTTGGATTTGGCTTTTCCACTATTCTTCAAATTTGTGTAAGATTGAGTCATGTGGCACCAAGTTCAAGAATATCTTCATTTTGATTTCTACATTGAGAGTTATGTCCAATTTACCTAAACCTGTCCAAATAACATTCATTAATCACAATTTAAGGAGAACACTTTATTTCAAGCTAAAAATACAGAAAATACTAAAATTAGTGACATTAAATGGTGATTGAATCTTTTAACAACATGCATTTTCATGTGTTCATCACAGCCCCCAACCAGCTTATTGCTAGTCTCTAGCAATTCAAGCGTAAATAGAATATGCAAAACTACCTAAGCACTTCAATCAAAACGTTAGTTCGAGATCACTGTTGCTATCATGGTTTTTTCAATTACAACTTCCATAATTTGTGTGTGTGTGAACTAAGCCATAACTATCTAACCACAAACCACAATAGATATAGCCTTGAGAATTTCTCTATGTAAAAGCCTCAACTCCATATCCTCACAGGTGTATGACTGTTTAAAAGGTTAGGACTTCTCTTATGGAGTTGGAAAACAGTTAAGCACTCAAGAAAAAGTCAATTTTAAGGACAGACATATAAACTAACATTGATCCGAAGATAGGAAAATTATTTGTTTAAAAATCAATTATTCATATCATACGCCAACTTTAGAACTTTAATTGGCTTGTGAGAATAATACAATTATAACTTGGTGAGAAAACTGTTTTACAAGATATTTGTCTTCTAAAATTGAATGAAGACTTTATTAAACTCAATTGCTTTTTTTTTTTTTTCTTGTTTTTTGGTATTTTTGTGTTTTTTTTTTTTTTTGAAGAATACAAGGAAGCATTACAAAGGTTTCTCACCAAATTATATTATGCACAAATGTAACCAACTTATCCCTTAATTCAAATAATATCATTCTAAACAAAAATTAACCAATTTAAAGGATCAATGAAGGTTCATAAGCTGTTTTCTCAACCTTTCCACTTACTCACAAAAGATATGTGAGATTAGAAAAATATATACTTAAACATGGGAATTCTCTTAGCTATATAAATTGAATCATCCATCTTACCACAAGACTTAGCATTGTGCTCAAACATATTTTAGAAGTCATTCTTTAGTAACCTAGATAGAAACAGTGACTCAACCTAAATAATTCTGAAATCATACTTAGGCAGAAAAGCAAATTCCTTTATACAAGAATTACCAAGACTACAAGCAGTAAACGACAATGCATGAAATATAAAACAAAATGACAAAAAGTTAGTTAAAATGCATTTCAAAAATTAGTACTAAAACTCCTTACTCTGCCATTCTAATTTGACCTAGAGTACGTCTCAAGAGTTCAAGAATGAACTCTTTACTCTGCCATTTTAATCAAATGTCGGACCACAATTTTTTTTTTTTGACAAAATGCAACGTATGTCTACTATCCTCCCCCCAAACCAGATGAAACATTGCCCTCAATGTTTAAATAGAAAGAGATAAAGTATAGGAGATATTACCTGAAACGCCAGTTATTTGAAAGAAACAAACCTGAGAGAAACTTAAGCAAACATAAACTAAAATGATGATGCAAATAAATAAATAAAACAAAAAAAAATAATACATTATTTAATCAAAAGATTTGAATTTAAGACATCTATATAAGTAGCCATACTATTCATAAAATAAAGTTTGAAATTAAAACACATGTATTTACAAGTAGTTGTGATTGTGGCTCACATCTTCCTCTGGTTTTACGTCCAGTAACGGCTTAAACGCCCTCTATGGGTCGGGGATAGGCTTCCCATCCAATTTTCTTATAAATTGGCAAACAGGGTCTTTTAGAGTCAGATTCCCGAGACTATACCGTTGATGTTCATTTTTGAATTTGTTCCATAAATCTAGAAGTTCACGTTGCACGAGCCCACAAGGATGCGTCTCAAGAGTCAATAGGATATCATCCAAAGACTCCTTACTCAGTCCATCCTTAATAAACTGAATTTTGTCTTCTCGATTTCTAGATACGAATCCTAAAGAATGATAACTCTGATTACAATTCCATCGAGCACATTTATGACAGACTTGTAACCTTTTTGCTTGTCGCCTTTTGGCATAGGAGCTTCTTCCAAGACCAGGCATATGAGAAACAAAATCATTTTCAAACTCACCAGACAACCGAACCTTGGCTTCAATTAACCAACGAAGGTCCACAGGGATATTACCCAACATCAATAGCCTTAGTCTTTCACACTGTGCTTTGTAAATCTTAAGTAGAGCATTTTGAGGAAATGAAGGAAAACGTTTTTTAAGGTTGGCAAGAATGCGATCCATTTTGAAAGAAAGAAAAGAGATGAATGCACAGTTTGAGGGACAGTTTTTAGGGAACTGAGAAACCGACTTTAATAGTCACGGAGTACCGTATCCGCCACTTCACCGGGAAATAAAATCACACTGAAGAAAAAATAAAAAGAAGAAAATAAAGTAAAATAAAATGTGCAAGAAAATAAAAGCAAAAATAGAAAGTCAAAAGATAAAATATAGACAAAATATAAAATATGGTACAGATAGATTAAACCTGATCAATCACGATAGATAGGATCCACAAGAGGGATCTCGCCTAGGTACATAGAGTCGTTTACCTTTTCCACGTAGCTTTTTAGCCGCTGTCCATTCACTTTGAAAGTCCGTCCATCAGTGAGGTCTTCTATTTCAACAGCACCATTAGGAAAAACATGTCTTACCATAAATGGACCAGTCCATCGAGATCTCAACTTTCCAGGGTGTAAATGCAATCGAGAATCATAAAGATAGACCCGTTGATTTGGCTCAAAGTGTTTCCTTGAGATCTGTTTATCATGAGCTACTTTCATTTTAGCTTTGTAAATTTTGGAGTTGTCATATGCGTCATTTCGTAGCTCTTCTATTTCTGACAATTGTAACTTTCTCTGGAGACCTGCAGCATTCAAATCAAAGTTAAGGGCTTTGACAGCCCAATAAGCTTTATGTTCTAGCTCAACAGGTAAATGACAAGCTTTCCCATAAACAAACCGGTATGGGGACATTCCTAAGATGGTTTTGTATGCAGTACGATATGCCCATAATGCATCAGAAAGGCGTAAGGACCAATCTTTGCGACTCGGGTTAACCGTCTTTTCCAAAATCTGTTTAACCTCTCTATTTGCTAGCTCGGCTTGTCCATTTGTCTATGGATGGTATGCAGTGGAAACTTTGTGAAGAACACCATACCTGCGCATCAAAGCTTCAAAAGAACGATTACAAAAATGTGTTCCTTGGTCACTAATGATGACACGTGGCGTACCGTACCTAGATAACACATTTTCTTTTAAGAATTTTACCACAGTTGTATTATCATTAGTACGACAAGCTACAGCCTCTACCCATTTTGATACATAGTCAACAGCTAAAAGGATGTAAAGATAGCCAAAAGATGAAGGAAATGGACCCATAAAATCAATACCCCAACAGTCAAATATCTCGATAACAAGAATAGGGTTAAGAGGCATTATATTTCTTCGAGATAAAGCACCTAACTTTTGACATCTTTCACAGGAACGACAAAAATTATTAGTGTCTTTGAACAAAGTGGGCCAATAAAGACCACACTGTAAAATTTTCACAGCTGTCTTCTTCATAGAAAAATGGCCACCGCAAGCAGCACTATGGCAAAAATTTAAGACACTAGAAACTTCACTTTTAGGAATACAACGTCTCATGATTTGGTCAGGACAGTATTTGAAAAGATATGGATCATCCCAATAAAAGTTACGTACCTCAACCAAGAACTTACGCTTATCTTGTGCACTCCAGTCAGATGGAAGTTCACCACAAACCAAATAATTTACGATATGTGCATACCAAGGTATTTGGCTTATAGCAAAAAGATGTTCATCTGGAAAATCGTCTCGAATGGGTGGCAAATCAGTAGAGTCAGTGAACTCAAGGCGGGATAGATGATCAGCAACAACATTTTCAACGCCTTTCTTATCTTTGATGGTTATATCAAATTCCTGCAAAAGAAGAATCCACCTAATTAAACGAGCTTTAGCAAAAGAAGATACTTAAGGGCTGCGTGGTCAGTAAAAATAACAATAGGTGAACCAATCAAATAAGAACGAAATTTATCTAAGGCAAAAACAACAGCTAATAGTTCTTTTTCAGTAGTAGTGTAATTCATTTGAGCATCATTCAAAGTCCTACTAGCATAATAAACAACAAAGGGTTTTCCCTCCCTCCGTTGCCCAAGAACTGCTCCTACAGCATAATTACTTGCATCACACATAATTTCAAATGGGAGGTTCCAATCCGGTGATTGCATGATAGGAGCGGTGGTGAGTTTGGCAATGAGTGTTCGGAATGCCTCCTCACACTCTTGTGTCCATGTAAATTCTGCATCTTTTAGCAAAATGTTACACAATGGTCTAGATATGGCAGAAAAATTTTGTATAAACCTTCTGTAAAAGCCAGCGTGTCCAAGAAAGGATCGGACATCTTTTACCGTTTTAGGTGTAGGTAATTTAGAGATTAATTCAATTTTTTCCTTGTCAACCTCTATCCCTCTTTCAGATACAATGTGCCCTAAAATGATTCCTGAAGATACCATGAAATGACATTTCTCCCAATTTAGCACAAGTCCTTTTTCTTCACACCTACTCAAAACAGATTTCAAGTTAAGTAGGCATAAATCAAAAGAATTACCAAAAACAGTCAAATCATCCATAAAGACTTCCATGCATTTTTCAACCATATCAGAGAAAATACTCAACATGCAACGCTGGAAAGTAGCTGGTGCATTACATAATCCAAATGGCATTCTACGAAAAGCATAAGTACCAAAAGGGCATGTAAAAGTAGTTTTTTCTTGATCTTCTATAGCTATCTCAATCTGGTAATACCCTGAATACCCATCAAGAAAGCAATAAAAAGGATGTCCAGCTACACGTTCTAAAATTTGGTCGATAAAAGGCAATGGAAAATAGTCTTTCCTAGTGACTGTGTTTAACTTTCTATAATCAATACACATTCTCCAACCACTTACTACCCTAGTTGGAACAAGTATCCCATTCTCATTTTCAACAACAGTAACCCCAGATTTCTTAGGGACTACTTGAGTTGGACTTACCCATTGACTATCAGAAATTGGGTAGATTATACCCGCATCTAATAGTTTCAAGACCTCTTTCTTCACTACTTCTTTCATTGTTGGGTTAAGTCTTCTTTGTGGGTCTCTACGAGGTTGGGAACCTTCCTCTAAATGAATTCTATGGGAGCATATCAATAGAGAAATACCTTTAATATCAGCTATGGCCCAACCTAGTGTAGACTTATGTTCTTTTAACAATTTTATCAATTTTTTCTCTTGTTCAGCACTAAGTTCAGAAGAAATGATGATAGGAAAGGTATCACCTGGTCCCAAGAATGCGTGTTTCAAACCTTTGGGCAGTGGAGAAAGCTCAACTTGTGGTGTCTTGAGGTTTGATGGTTTTGGTCTCTCCCTCTCTCGTGGCAACTCTTCAAAGTGTGGCTGCCAAAATCGAGTCCGTTTATCCTGTGAGTCAAAAATACTAAACACATTAGTTGTTACATCGGGATAATACAATTCTTCAAAATCAAAATTGAGAAGGTTTTTCGAAGAATCATAGCCATGATTTTATAAGCTTCCTCCGCTACAAGTGTGCCTATCATATATAAATGATAGCACTCGTCTTCTTCTCGTGGTTGTTTGCCAATGTTGAAAATGTTCACCTCAAGAGTCATATTCCCAAAAGATAATTTCATTAGACCATTTCTGCAATTAATAAGAGCGTTAGCAGTGGCTAGAAAAGGTCTCCCCAAAATAAGAGGGATTTTTGACTCCATGTTAACAACAGAATGAGTATCTAAAACAAGAAAATCAACAGGATAGTAAAATTTGTCAATTTGTAACAAAACATCTTCTACTATTCCCCGTGGTTTCTTGATTGATCGGTCAGCTAATTGTAGGACTACAGATGTTGGTTTAATCTCACCAAGTCCCAACTGCAAGTAAATAGAATAAGGCATTAAATTTACACTTGCTCCTAAGTCCAATAAAGCTTGACCAAACTCATGTGTCCCAATTTGGCAGGAGATTGTGGGACATCCTGGGTCTTTATACTTGGGTGGTGTCTTTTGTTCAATCACTGCACTTACCTGTTCTGCCAAAAATGCAGTTTTCTTCACATGGTGTTTTCTTTTGATAGTGCATAAATCCTTGATGACTTTGGCATAAGTTGGAACCTGCTTAATCAAATGTAACAAGGGAAGATTAATTTTAACTTGTTTCAAATGTTCCAAAATCTCACCTTGAATTTCTGAATTTTTTCCAACCGGTCGAAGAGCTTGAGGAAAAGGCACTGGGATTGAAAACTTACTTTCGGGCTCTTTTCCATTGTGGCCTGTTTTTCAAGCGGGGAGTCTTTACTACTCATAGATGTGTTAATTTCAGGAGTAGGCTCACTTACAATCTTACCACTTCGAGTAGTAATGGCATTGACTTCTTTGAGATTTTGAACATCAGAAGTAGAAGCTTATGCCATGAATTGTCCTTTCGGATTGGATTGAGGTTCAGATGGAAACTTACCTCGCTCTTGTACAGTTAAGGCACTGGTCAACTTTGTGATTTGACTCTTAATTTCTTTGTTTTCGTCCACCACCTGTGCAAGAATTGTTTCAAATTTTTGATTAGTCTTACTTTGTGCCTCCATAAATGCTTGTAATGTATCCTCTAAAGAACTCCTAATTGGTCGTTCATTATATTGAGGTGCAACATAAGACTTGGGTGCTTGTTGTTCTTGTTTCCATTGGTTGTTGGCTTGTTGGTCAGATTTCTAACTACAATTTGGGTGGTTTCTCCAGCTAGGATTATATGTTTCAGAGTAGGGTGAATAAGGCTTCTTATACATCCCTAGGGCATTACATTGTTCCTCATAAATCCCTCTCATCTCACTATACGTGGGGCAATCCTGAACGAAGTGTTTCGCTCCTCCACAGACAAAACAGACATCATGTGACTCAGCTTTAGCAACCGTGTGGGTGACCCTTCTATCTTTGGTTTTCAAGGCCTCTAACTCCCTAGTTAAGACCTCTAATTGGGCTTTGAGGTTATCCTCTTCCCTAAGATAGAAAACTCCATTGGGTCGTGACCTATTTGTACTTTCAGTAATACTAGGTCCAGTCCATGTATGGGATTTTTCGGCTAAGTCATTAAGGAATTCTATGGCTTCCTCAGGATCTTTGTGAAGGAACTCCCCATTACACATCATCTCAACAAATTGGCGCTCTCTAATTGTGAGTCCCTCATAGAAATAACTAACCAAGCGCCAATTTTCATACCCATGATGAGGGCACAGATTTAACAACTCTTTAAACCTTTCCCATGCTTGATATAAGGTTTCACTGTCTTTTTGAGAGAAGGAAGAAATTTGTCTTTTTAGGCCATTAGTTTTGTGTTGTGGAAAGTATTTATTGAAAAATGCTTGGGTCATTTCTGCCCAAGTTCCTATAGACCTCGGCCTCAAAGAGTATAGCCAACTCTTTACTTTGTCTTTCAAAGAAAAAGGGAAAAATTTAAGTCTAACAGTGTCTATGGCTTCAGGTTGGCTATGAAAGGTGGCAATTACCTCTTCAAATTCCCTAACATGTACATAAGGATTTTCACTATCTAGACCATAAAAAGTGGGAAGAAGTTGTATCATTCCAGGTTTAAAATCCGAATGTGGTATGTTAGATGGAAATATAATGCATGATGGTGTGGCTGTGCGAGTAGGATGCAAGTAATCTTTTAGAGTTCTAACGGGGTTTTCTTCGTGTTGGCTCATTGTATTAGAATTACAAGATGAACTAGAAGGTGAATTCTTTTCACTTACAAATTGTGGGAGTGGTTCTAGTTCTAGTTCTAGTTCTCTCACAAATCTTCCTCGTCTGTCTCTAGGTCGATGCATACATCCTAATTTTTTTTTTAGGAAAGAAATGCTTAAGGAAAATTAAGAAGTGGAATAAACACAACAAGAAATAGAAATAAGTTAGGTGGTAAGACCAACCATGAAATATAAATACAATAACTAAACAAAAGACTATAAAATACGAAAAAAAGTACAATAAATAAATAATAAAAAGAAAATACAATAAGTAAATAAATAAAAGGTTAGGCGGTAGAACCGGCCATAAAAAGAAAATACAACATGTTAACTAAAGTAAATTAAGTGCAATAAATACTTAAACGAAAATGAAAATAACGTGCAATAAAAAAGTGCAATAAATAAATAAAGTACAATAAAAAAAATAAAGAAACTAAGTTAGGCGGTAGAACCAGCCACAAAATAAAAAGAAAATACAATAAATTAACTAAAAAAAGTACGATAAATAAACAAAAGAAAGTGAACTAAGTTAGGTGGTAAAACCAGCCATTAAAAAAAAAGTGCAATAAATAAACTAAAGAAAATAAAGTGCGATAAATAGATAAAAGAAAATAAACTAATTAGGCGGTAAAACCAGCCATTAAGATAATATAAAATATAACAAATTAACTAAAGAAAATAAAATAAATTAGGTGGTAGAACCAACCATGAATAATAAATAAATTACAACAAATGAAATAAAACTAAGATTTTACAAAGAAAAAAAAATGTACAAAGTTACCACTTTAGTATTTATAATCGCAACCGACTTTCGCTTAGTGTGCTTCCCCGGCAACAGCGCCAAATTTTTATTTACGCTCAAAATATAACGCGGCTATCGTAGTATAGATTGAGGTGTCGATCCCACGAGGAAGCTCTTGGCAAAATAGGTCAGTGAAGTAAAATATTAAAGCAGTAGCAAAGGGTTAATTGATTTAAACGGATGAGATAGAATTGTCTATGAATTGAGGAAAATGTCTTATGATGATTTAAGCAAGGCTTTGAGAATCACAATTATGCTTTATAAATCTACTCTATACTTTGATTCGATATTTATAACTCAACTGAAAGTTTCACATCCCAAACAATCAATCGGAAGGTATGTAATATATAGCACATTTGATAACACATGTATTTGATTTAGTTAAACTCTTTGCAAGCATTAACACACATCATGTTATTTATACAAGTTATCTGAGATCGACAATATATCATTTTGATAATATTGCAGTAAAAGATTAACTTGAATATCAAACATTTATTGCCCTTACATGTTATCCAAGATCGACAATATATCAAATTGACAATACTGCAGTAAAAGATTAACATATAAAACAATATAACCAGTAACAATTATAAATCAACATGAATCACATAAGAAAAGCATGACTGAACATATATGAGACATGAGAATTATAACTTCTGGATTATAGAAAATAAAATAGATAAGAGTTTAATCAAAACCAAACTTACAACATTTATAGCTCTTGACACCGAATCAAAGCATGGAAGTAGATTTACTACACATAAAAGTTCATCTCTTAGCCTTGCTAGGAACTCTAGCCTAAATTACAATACATGTTAATGAGAATAAAAGAAGAGAGAATTATTTATTAAAAATGTCCTAAGGGTCTCCTTGTATAGGCAATGAATGGACATATGTCATGGATGACATCAATCTTCAATAATTTTAAGCCAATAACTCGTGTATCCACTTGCAGCACGTTTTTGATAATGTAAATGATCAATTCAGCTTCTATAGCCGACAAAAAAGTTGTATAATTTTGACTATTCTTTCCATAGGCACTGATTTCATGCAAATTGGATGAGTATCCAATGAGATATGAGCGAAATTCCAAAGATACATCAGAATTCGGCCAACAACCATTTTACCCACTTGCAATGCGATTTGGTCTATGATAACGGCTGATTTGGACATTACCATAAACATACGATTTGTTGATAGTTAAGTCAGCAATTCACAGCTTCAATAATTAT
Source organism: Ailanthus altissimus (assembly GCA_946807835.1). Classification (NCBI taxonomy): domain Eukaryota; kingdom Viridiplantae; phylum Streptophyta; class Magnoliopsida; order Sapindales; family Simaroubaceae; genus Ailanthus; species Ailanthus altissimus. The sequence continues at coordinate 14,037,928 of OX327697.1, read as the reverse complement.
ACCAATTGAGTACGTAGTTTGGGAGATACGGTCCAAATACGTGAGTTGGGTCAAGCTGGGTAAGAGTTGTAGTCCGATTCTGTTGTATCTCAATTTTTGGCCCATAACATGTTGGATTTGGCTTTTCCACTATTCTTCAAATTTGTGTAAGATTGAGTCATGTTGCACCAGGTTTAAGAATTTCTTCATTTCGATTTCTACATTGAGAGTTATGTCCAGTTTACCTAAACCTGTCCAAATAACATTCATTAATCACAATTTAAGGAGAACACTTTATTTCAAGCTAAAAATACAGAAAACACTAAAATTAGTGACATTAAATGGTGATTGAATCTCTTAACAACATGCATTTTCATGTGTTCATCAGGGCGTCTTTACTACTCGTAGATGTGTTAATTTCAGGAGTAGGCTCACTTACAATCTTACCACTTCGAGTAGTAATGGCATTGACTTCTTTGAGATTTTGAACATCAGAAGTAGAAGCTTGTGCCATGAATTGTCCTTTTGGATTGGATTGAGGTTGAGATGGAAATTTACCTCGCTCTTGTACAGTTAAGGCACTGGTCAACTTTATGATTTGACTCTTAATTTCTTTGTTTTCGTCCACCACCTGTGCAAGAATTGTTTCAAATTTTTGATTAGTCTTACTTTGTGCCTCCATAAATGCTTGTAATGTATCCTCTAAAGAACTCCTAGTTGGTCGTGCATTATATTGAGGTGCAACATAAGACTTGGGTGCTTGTTGTTCTTGTTTCCATTGGTTGTTGGCTTGTTGGTTAGATTTCCAACTGAAATTTGGGTGGTTTCTCCAGTTAGGATTATATGTTTCAGAGTAGGGTGAATAAGGCTTCTTGTACATCCCTAGGGCATTACATTGTTCCTCATAAATCCCTCTCATCTCACTATACGTGGGGCAATCCTGAGCTAAGTGTTCCGCTCCTCCACAGACAAAACAGATATCATGTGACTCAGCTTTGGCAACCGTGTGGGTGACCCTTCTATCTTTGGTTTTCAAGGCCTCTAACTCCCTAGTTAAGACCTCTAATTGGGCTTTGAGGTTATCCTCTTCCCTAAGATGGAAAACTCCATTGGGTCGTGACCTATTTGTGCTTTCAGTAATGCTAGGTCTAGTCCATGTATGGGCTTTTTCGGCTAAGTCATTAAGGAATTCTATGGCTTCCTCAGGATCTTTGTGAAGGAACTCCCCATTACACATCATCTCAACAAATTGGCGCTCTCTAATCGTGAGTCCCTCATAGAAATAACTAACCAAGCGCCAATTTTCATACCCATGGTGAGGGCACAGATTTAGCAACTCTTTAAACCTTTCCCATGTTTGATATAAGGTTTCACTGTCTTTTTGGGAGAAGGAAGAAATTTGTCTTTTCAGGCCATTAGTTTTGTGTTGTGGGAAGTATTTATTGAAAAATGCTTGGGTCATTTCTGCCCAAGTTCCTATAGACCTCGGCCTCAAAGAGTATAACCAACTCTTTACTGTCTTTCAAAGAAAAAGGGAAAAATTTAAGTCTAACAGTGTTTATAGCTTCAGGTTGGCTATGAAAGGTGGCAATTACCTCTTCAAATTCCCTAACATGTACATAAGGATTTTCACTATCTAGACCATGAAAAGTGGGAAGAAGTTGTATCATTCCAGGTTTAAAATCTGAATGTGGTGTGTTAGGTGGAAGTATAATGCATGATGGTGTGACTGTACGAGTAGGATGCAAGTAATCTTTTAGAGTTCTAACGGGATTTTCTTCGTGTTAGCTCATTGTGTTAGAATTACAAGATGAACTAGAAGGTGAATTCTCTTCACTTACAAATTGTGGGAGTGGTTCTAGTTCTAGTTCTAGTTCTCTCACAAATCTTCCTCGTCTGTCTCTAGGTCGATGCATACATCCTAATTTTTTTTTAGGAAAGAAATGCTTAAGGAAAATTAAGAAGTGGAATAAACACAACAAGAAATAGAAATAAGTTAGGTGGTAAGACCAACCATGAAATATAAATACAATAACTAAACAAAAGACTATAAAATACGAAAAAAAGTACAATAAATAAATAATAAAAAGAAAATACAATAAGTAAATAAATAAAAGGTTAGGCGGTAGAACCGGCCATAAAAAGAAAATACAACATGTTAACTAAAGTAAATTAAGTGCAATAAATACTTAAACGAAAATGAAAATAACGTGCAATAAAAAAGTGCAATAAATAAATAGAGTACAATAAGAAATAAAGAAACTAAGTTAGGCGGTAGAACCAGCCACAAAATAAAAAGAAAATACAACAAATTAACTAAAGAAATAAAGTACAATAAATAAATAAAAGAAAGTGAACTAAGTTAGGCGGTAAAACCAGCCATTTAAAAAAAAGTGAAATAAAAAAACTAAAGAAAATAAAGTGCGATAAATAGATAAAAGAAAATAAACTAATTAGGCGGTAAAACCAGCCATTAAGATAATATAAAATATAACAAATTAACTAAAGAAAACAAAATAAATTAGGTGGTAGAACCAACCATGAATAATAAATAAATTACAACAAATGAAATAAAACTAAGATTTTACAAAGAAAAAAAAAATGTACAAAGTTACCACTTTAGTATTTATAATCGCAACCGACTTTCGCTTAGTGTGCTTCCCCGGCAACAGCGCCAAATTTTTATTTACGCTCAAAATATAACGCGGCTATCGTAGTATAGATTGAGGTGTCGATCCCACGAGGAAGCTCTTGGCAAAATAGGTCAGTGAAGTAAAATATTAAAGCAGTAGCAAAGGGTTAATTGATTTAAACGGATGAGATAGAATTGTCTATGAATTGAGGAAAATGTCTTATGATGATTTAAGCAAGGCTTTGAGAATCACAATTATGCTTTATAAATCTACTCTATACTTTGATTCGATATTTATAACTCAACTGAAAGTTTCACATCCCAAACAATCAATCGGAAGGTATGTAATATATAGCACATTTGATAACACATGTATTTGATTTAGTTAAACTCTTTGCAAGCATTAACACACATCATGTTATTTATACAAGTTATCTGAGATCGACAATATATCATTTTGATAATATTGCAGTAAAAGATTAACTTGAATATCAAACATTTATTGCCCTTACATGTTATCCAAGATCGACAATATATCAAATTGACAATACTGCAGTAAAAGATTAACATATAAAACAATATAACCAGTAACAATTATAAATCAACATGAATCACATAAGAAAAGCATGACTGAACATATATGAGACATGAGAATTATAACTTCTGGATTATAGAAAATAAAATAGATAAGAGTTTAATCAAAACCAAACTTACAACATTTATAGCTCTTGACACCGAATCAAAGCATGGAAGTAGATTTACTACACATAAAAGTTCATCTCTTAGCCTTGCTAGGAACTCTAGCCTAAATTACAATACATGTTAATGAGAATAAAAGAAGAGAGAATTATTTATTAAAAATGTCCTAAGGGTCTCCTTGTATAGGCAATGAATGGACATATGTCATGGATGACATCAATCTTCAATAATTTTAAGCCAATAACTCGTGTATCCACTTGCAGCACGTTTTTGATAATGTAAATGATCAATTCAGCTTCTATAGCCGACAAAAAAGTTGTATAATTTTGACTATTCTTTCCATAGGCACTGATTTCATGCAAATTGGATGAGTATCCAATGAGATATGAGCAAAATTCCAAAGATACATCAGAATTCGGCCAACAACCATTTTACCCACTTGCAATGCGATTTGGTCCATGATAACGGCTGATTTGGACATTACCATAAACATACGATTTGTTGATAGTTAAGTCAGCAATTCACAGCTTCAAGAATTATACCAATTGAGTACGTATTTTGGGAGATACGGTCCAAATACGTGAGTTGGGTCAAGCTGGGTAAGAGTTGTAGTCCGATTCTGTTGTATCTCAATTTTTGGCCCATAACATGTTGGATTTGGCTTTTCCACTATTCTTCAAATTTGTGTAAGATTGAGTCATGTTGCACCAGGTTCAAGAATTTCTTCATTTTGATTTCTACATTGAGAGTTATGTCCAATTTACCTAAACCTGTCCAAATAACATTCATTAATCACAATTTAAGGAGAACACTTTATTTCAAGTTAAAAATACAGAAAATACTAAAATTAGTGACATTAAATGGTGATTGAATCTTTTAACAACATGCATTTTCATGTGTTCATCAGTACCCAATATAATTTAGGTTTAAAACGTACTATACTCTACCCTACATCCTCGGAGATCTTGGCTGATTGAAGCTGTTGCACCAAGAGAAATATCTGATGCAAGATATTTTCTTCAGCCTTATTAATCTTGGCCGAAAGCTCTGAGTTACCCTTATCAATCCTGGTAAATATTATTTCTTTCAAGATCAGCTATCCTCTTCTCTAGGATTTGATATTGTGATGTTGACGTGCTAGACTGAAACTATACATAAGTTATTATAATCAAATTTCACAAGCTAATACTAATCAGTAACATAAGAAATTATAATTTAAGGAAAAAAAATTAAATTATTATACCATTGATTCAGTTGTTTGCGGGGCTTCAAATTCATGGTGAGGCTGCAGATTATCGGTGAAATGGGTATCCGGGATATCAACTATCTCCAACTTAAGACTCCCTCCCCATTTTTCTGATGGAATGCAAAAGTTTACCGCCGCGCGATAGTCCGCAGTCTTCTCATGTTTGCGGAGTCCTAACTTCTTATAGACCTCCAAAGCCTTTATAATATTTTAGATTTATTAATTATTATTAAAAAATATAACAAAAATTATCAGGAAGTTATATCTATTTTTTGTGAACATAAAAGCGTACCCCAACACCATCGAAGAGGACATCTATGACGTTTTCGTATAATGGGGTGCTCGTACCAGTCCAATTTAGAATACAAGGAAAATAGATTCCATTCCTGTCTACAAAAAGCTCCCCACACCTCAGGTTCACCTCGTAGATCCACACCTGAGATGATAATAAATTTAAAAATTACAATGTCAATAAAATAAAATTTTCTCTATCCTAATATGATAATGAATCAAAAAAATAGAATTACTCACCAAGAATGCGTAACTAAATGAGTATAAGTTGTACGATTCCTTATCCCAAGCGCCTGCTTTTTTAACCTTCGCTAACTTTTTAATTGGAGCCGTGCATAAACTATTGTAGAGTTCCATGCAATTGTGCCCCAAGGATAAATATTAAACTTATCTAAATTATCTATGAGACGAAGTATAAAATATTGTATGATTCTATTCCGATCACGTGGCATTAACAATTTATAAAATACATAAAATAAACACATTTTTACTGCATTTATATCATCGTCAAATATAACGCTCACGAACCACGAATCCAAATCCTTGTAAGTCAACTCACTTTTACCCGAAAAATATTTATGGCATAGTCTATCACATAACTCATTTACTACAGGATAATCCTCCATCCTCATATCAGTAATCAAATAAAAATCTTGACAAGAGAATTTAATACGTCTTTTGCCTGTATAGAACCAAAATTCTTCATATAAATTTTTGGTATGTACACGTCTTAATAAAATCACATGTGCTAAAATACCTGAAAATTAAATATTTGAGGTATAAAAAAAATTACCAAAATATGTGATTCTAAATATTTCTACCTGCCTTGAAGTTAATTTATTTTTTATATTTCGTATAACCCATAACTTCAAGTAAGTATGTACGTTCGCTCGGTAAAAATATTTTTCGGCAATTACATATTCTTTTAAGACATTCTCCTTCTTGAAAAATTTAAAAAATTATTAATATTGACAAAACAATAATCAACATATAATTAACTATTAAATCAAATTTTTTTAATTACAACTAACAACCTAACCTAATATTGACAAAATAAATTTTTATATACATAATTATTAAACAATTTAAATTATTAAATTAAATAATTATAAATAAACATAAATTATTTTTTAAAAAATGGCCACGTGGCCGGAAATGGCAGATTCCGGCCATTTTAATTTCACACACATTTTTAACTTATTATTTATGCTACATCTACACATTTTTAAACATTTCTAATAATTAAATATAAAAATACTCAAAATTATAAAAATTATATTTAAAAAAAATACTTACCAATTTTCTTTCATTTTTTTCAATTATATCTTTAATCTTTAAAATTTGTTGAGTTTACATTTATGAGTAAAATGAGATTTGTTGTGTGTTAACCATGAGAGGGAGAGAGGAAAAGAGAGAAGAGTGTCGGTGAAAATTAAGAAAAAAAATTATTATTTTATTTTATTTTAAAATAAGGGTAAAATAAGAAAACAAAATTATATTTGATTAGTATTATTTAAATTATTTTGACTCAGTCAAAATAATTTAAACAATTTGAATTTAGGTCAACTTGAGGAATTTCCCATATACTATCAATCGAATATGTTATGACTAAGTAAAAACAAAAACATAATCAAAAGCTTAATTCTTTAAAAGGAACATGAAGATAACATATAGCCATTTTCGAAATTAAGTTTGTTTTCCGAAGTTAAATTTTTCTTTTTTGTCAGTAGTAGGTAAATGTTGCTAAATTAAGATGCTATTAACTAGTATTTTAGTACATATATATCAAAACTACATAAAATAGAGAGAATCCGACATGCTAGTGATTTTTGTCTTCCTCTCCTTTATAAAATTCTTTTAATTTTGGTTTGAAATAATAATAATAATAATAATAGTACTCTTAACCGCGATAAAAAGTGAAATTAAATCAACATTTGTAATTATATATTGCTTTGTCTCGTTATTAATTTATTTTCACAATTTATTACAATCAACAAATCATACCAATTTAGAGTTCAAAATCTCTTGATAAATGAATCGATTTGCTCAATAATCTTCAATCCTTTAAGATTTACATCTCTACATCAGCAACAATCTAATAAGTGATAGCCAGAAGTACCTTTAGAAAATTAAGGTAAGTGTGACGGTGAATCTTTAGAAATATATAACAGGGTTCAAAAGAAAAATATAAAACATATTTCAAAGTAAAAAAAAGTGAAAAAATTGTATTTTAGTGCTAACCACAAAATAACTTTGTTTATATATACACGATTTTAAAAAAATTTATATTTATTTAATTTAGCAATAAGATAGTATAAGAAAAATACTTTAATTGTAAATTTTTACAGATATTTTTTATTAACACCAATAAATTTTCACGTTATAGTTTTATAAATATTTTCTGTTAATACCAGTAAATCTTTCACGTTGTACTCCCACCAATGAATTACTCGTGTGGACAAGTTGATAAATCACAGAAGATCTAATTTTACCAAAAAAAACACTAATAAAGAATACATAAAAATGATACTAAAACCTTTTTTTTTATAGTATAAGAACCCTTATGTTATCTAAACTCTTAATTCTAATAGGATTAGGATAAAATAATATCTTTATATTATTTAAATTTATATAATTAAAAGGATAAATATAATATCTAATATTATCTTTAATTAAATAATTTAGATAATTCATAATTATTTTATTTAATTAAATAATCTAATTATTTATTTAATTTCATAACTATTATGGATTTGGCCAATAATTTATTAAGCCTAATAAATTTAATCAAATAAACATGGGACAATAATTAGTCCTAATAAATTTAATCAAATTAAATTTGGGCCAATTAATATTTTAAATCTAACAATTAATTCAATAATCCATTTAAGTGTTTATAAAGCTAGTATGGGGACTTGATGGACCTATAAATTTAAGCTCTAATAAATTAAATCACTTGATTATAATCTTTAATCAACATGATTTTATTTATTAACTTTATATTACTCCACTAAAAATATAAATCTAAATTCTTAATTTTGTAGATAAATTATAAAACAGAAAATCATCTTTGTCTATTTAATAATCATTTCATATAGATAAATTCTCCACAAGTGTTCATAATTAGAGTTGGGTCAAGTGTCCGTTAACCTCTCTAATTATATATTTATCCTTGATCCACATTAATCATCTTTAAAATATTTAATTTGTAAAATTTACAAATTTATTAATTTCTTTAACTCATAAAGAAAACTGAGCATTCATAATGTCCAAGACCAGAATCAATTATTAAGAGAACAACTTATTTGACTTCCTTTCGGAAGGAATAGATTTTATATTTGTGATAAATGTTCCTAGTCATCTATTTTATTATATTTATAAAATACTTAGTAATTGATTGAAAATCTTTTACAATCATTCCCTTGTAATAAACATAACTCAATGAATAAGAGTTCATTAATCACTCAAGATTAAGATTAATCCATATATGATTATATTGTAATAAAATAAATTTTCTTTACTAATAGAGATTAACAAAAAATTAATTTTATCATGATCCAGTCTTATATAATCAATATTATACAAAGCACATTCATGTTCTATGTCACCACATAGAATAATTCGGAAAAGACCATTGTATATAATATATAAATGGACCACATTTATAATCTATCAAAATAAAACTTTCATCTTCATCTAAATTAAGGATAAGTTTAAATTATTACACTTAAACTTAATCCTTTCATTTATAATTATTATATACTAAATTTAAAGTTACATATAATAATAATAAAATTTTATGATATTTGAATAAAAATAATTATAATTATAAATATAATATTAAATTAATAATTTCTATTAATTATTTTTAATAATATTTAAATATAAATAATTATACTTTTAAAATATACTTCCAACCGTAAACATTATATTAAATAATTTCAACCATAATTTTTCTAATGATGATGACACCTTGAACTAATATATTTTGTCATACAATTTTCTTCATCCGATTCCGATACCATATAAAAATATTTGAGCCCCCATCCCCACACCACGTAGGAAAAGATGTTCCAGTCCAATATCTAATCTTGAGTGTACAACAACTGCTTGCTGAGAGCATCGGGGCTCAGCCAAGTTGGTTGAGCCCCCTAAAGTCTCACATCTCTACCTCGGTTTGACCCCCCCTCCCTCCCAGGTGGTGCGGAAATAAAATATATATATATTATAATCTCTCCCTTCAAAAAAAAAAACAACTGCTTACTGACCTAACAAAAATATCCCTATATTGGACGGACTTGTAATTAATTATCTAAACGTTCTATACATTCTTGAAATTGTGCCATTCAATTTCAAATATTAGTTCGTACATTTTTAAAATACAAAATATAATATTATTTAATTTTTTATACAATATTTGATTATTCATTATGTAGTTCTCAAATGTCATTACTTTTAAACATACAAGAGTATGTAACTAAGTTCATGTTTTAATAAACGTTATCAGATTGAAGTGCATTGAAGATTTTTTTACTTTGAGAAATATCACGAGAAGATTGAGTATGGTGTGATTTTGTTATATTCCACATCAAAATTGAATAATTTTAATTATATATAAACGAGTAAATAATATTATCTAACCGGATAAATAAAAGACAAATGTTTGACCTGATACTTATATTAATGCACGTCAGCCATTTTGATGTGTTTTGGTATACTAATGCTTGTATGTTTTATATCAACATGAATTACAACATGAATCACAACATCTTAATAAACATTTTTTTTTTTGTTTTTCTTTTATCTTTGAAAAGAAAAAAAAAATCACATTTAACCTTCAATTTTTTAGCCTCTTTCTTAAAATACATTTTCAAGATTTGTGTATGTCTTTGATAAAATAATAATACTTTATATATATATATATATATATATATATAGGGATAAGTTACAGTGCAATCGATTATGCCATATAATCGGATGACGAAGTCAAAATAACCAACAATAAAAGATATTTTCGGTTATTTTAATTTTTTTCATAAAGACCCCTTATATTAATATAATTAACACATAATTATATTATAAATTTAAAATCATTTAAATCCAAAAATAAATTAATAAAAAGAAAATAATTTTCTTATAATATTTATTTTGAAAAAATAAAATATATTTTATATAAAAATTTATAAATATAAATTAAATATTATTTCAATGATAACAATCAATAAAAAAATAAAGACAAAATACATACTAAAAAATTTTACTTTCAATTATAATAAATGTTATAATTTCAAATTCAATTTATATTTTAATTATGTTAAATGTTATAATTTCAATTTCAATTTCAATTTCAATTTTAATTACGTAAAATATTATAATTTCAAATCCAATTTCAGTTACGTTAAATGCTATATTTTAAATTTCAATTTTAATTTTAATTTCAATTAGGTTAAATATAATAATTCTAAAATTAATTTCAATTTTAATTGTGTTAAATATTATAAATCTAATTCTAATTTAAATTACTTTAAATTTTATGATTCTAAAATTAATTTTAATTTTAAATTTAATTACGTTAAATGTTAATAATTTCAAATCTAATTTTAATTTTAATTACATTAACTTTTATGATTTCAATTCCAATTTGAAATTCAAATTTAATTACGTTAAATATTGTAATTCTAATTCCAATTTCAAATTTGATTACCTAAAATATTATAGTTCTAAATGTAATTTCAGTTTCAGTTATCTTAAATGTTATAATTTTAATTTTAATTACATTAAATATTACAATTTGAATTCTAATTTCAATTATGTTAAATGTTATAATTTTAATATCAATTTTAATTATGTTAAATATTACAATTTTAATTACTTTAAATGTTATATTTAATTACAATGTCGATTTCAATTACGTAAGATGTTACAATTTCAATTCTAATTTCGATTTTAATTATGTTAAATGTTATAATTCTAATTTCAATTTCAATTATGCTAAATGTTATATTTCTAATTTAAATTTAAATTTAAATTATGTTAAATATTATAAAGCCAATTCTAATTTCGATTTCAATTACGTAAAATATTGTAATTTCAATTCTAATTTCAATTTTAATTTTAATTATGTTATATGTTATAATTTCAAATTCAATATTAATTTCAATTACGTTAAATATTATAATTCTAAAATCTAATTTTAAATTTAATTTCAACTACATTAAATGTTATAATTACAAATCTATTTTTCAATTTCATTTCAACTACGTTAAATGTTATTGAAATTAAATTTCAATTGTAATAATTTTCAATTTTATTTCAACTACGTTAAATATTATTGAAATCCAATTTCAATTGTAATTACATTAAATGTTATAATTTCAAATCTAATTTTAATTTCAATCATGTAAATTTTATAATTTCAAATCCAATTTAAATTTTAATTATGTTAAATATTATAACTCTAATTATAATTTTAATCTCATTTACGTTAAATGTTATATTTGAAATCAATTTTCAATTCCAATTACATTAAATGTTATAATTCTAATTCTAATTTTAATTTTAATTCCAAGTACGTTAAATGTTATAATTCTAAATGCAATTCTAATTACAATTTTAAGTACGTTAAATGTTATAATTTCAATTTTAACTTTACATTCAATTTCAATTACATTAAGTACATTAAATGTTACATTTAAAATCCAATTTTAATTTTAATTTTATTAAATGTTGCAATTATATCCAATTTTAGTTTCAGTTAGTTTCAATATTATAATTTCAAATCCAATTTCAATTCTAATTTTATTCAAGGTTATAATTTCAATTCTAACTTTAAATTCAATTCCTATTATGTTAAATTTTATAATTCCAAAGTCAATTTCGATTCTAAGTACATTAAATATTATAATTTTAATTCTAATTTTAATTTTAATTAGGTTAAATAATTTTTATTTGATTTTAAATATGTTGAATGTTATAATTTCAATTCTAAATTTAATTTCAATTATGTTAAATGATACAATTTCAATTTCAATTTCAATTTTGTTAAATATTATAATTCAAATTTCTATTTTAATTTCTATTTCTATTTTAATTTCAATTTTAATTATGTTAAATGTTACAATTTCAATTCCAATTTTTAATTATGTTATAATTTTAATTTTAATTACGTCAAATATTATAATTTCAATTACAATTACGTTAAATGTTATAATTACAATTCAAATTTTAATTACATTAAATATTATAATTCTAATTTTAATTACGTAAAATGTTATAATTATAATTCCAATTTTAATTTCATTTACATGTTATAATTTCAAATTAATTTCAATTTCAATTGCGTCAAAAAATAAAATTCTAATTTCAATTATGTTAAATATTATAATTTTTATTTTTATTTTAATTCTAATTTTAATTACATAAAATATTATAATTCAATTTCAATTTTCATTACGTTAAATGTTATAATTACAATTCTAATTTGAATTACATTAAATGTTATAATTCCAATTTTAATTACATTAAATGTTATAATTCTAATTTCAATTTCATTTACATGTTATAATTTCAAATTAATTTCAATTTCATTTACGTTAAAAAATAAAATTTTAATTTCAATTATGTTAAATGTTATAATTTCAATTTCAATTTTAATTTTGATTTTAATTACATAAAATATTATAATTCAATTTCAATTTCTATTACGTTAAATGTTATAATTACAATTCTAATTTTAATTAAATTAAATGTTATAATTTTAATTTTAATTATGTTAAATATTATAATTCTAATTTCAATTTCAATTACGTTAAAGTTATGATTCCAATTCCAATTCCAATTTCAATTTCAATTTTAATAAATGTTAAATATTATAATTCTAATTCCAATTTTAATTTCAATTACATAAAACAATATAATTCTAATTTCAATTTTAAATACGCTTTTAATTTTAATTACGTTAAACATTATATTTCTAATTCTATTTTTATTTTCATTTAAATGTTATAAGGGATAATGTCAAATTTACCCTAATGTTTAAGGTAAATTTATAACTTTTTCATAATTAGAGATAAAATACCTAAGTTTACCATATCCGTTAATCTTTGTCGTCAAATTGGATGAAAATATTAGCTTTAATGGATAATTACCACTTTACCTTAATTATTTGTCATTTAACCTTAGACACGTGGCAGAATCTCACTCGTTCATTGTCATTAAAAACATGGTGCAATCTCATTCGTTTATTTAATTTAATATAATTTTAAAAAAATAATAAATAAATATTTTTTAACAAAGTAACACATCGGCTGGCAAACATTTTTTTAGCGACACTCCAACAACAAAAATGACAATTTTATAAGTGAGAACACATAATATATTAAATAAGAACACTTAGTATATTAAGTAAGAACACGTAATATATTAAGTGGGAATACGTAATATATTAAGTGAGAACACGTAATATATTAAGTGGGAATACGTAATATATTAAGTGAGAACACGTAATATATTAAGTGAGAACACGTAGTATATTGAGTGGAACAAATAGTATATTGAGTGAGAACACATAGTATATTGAGTGGGAACATTTAGTATATTAAGTTGGAACACGTAGTATATTAAGTGTAGTATATTGAGTGGGAACACGTAGTATATTGAGTGGGAAAAAGTAATATATTGTGGGAACACGTATTATATTAAATGAAAACATTTAGTATGTTAATTGAGAACACGTAGTATATTAACTGGGAACACGTAATATATTAAGTGAGAACACGTAATATATTAAGTTGGAGCACGTAGTATATTAAGTGAAAAAACGTAGTATATTGAGTAGGAATACATAGTATATTGAGTGAGAACATGTAGTATATTAAGTGGGAACATTTAGTATGTTAAGTTGGAACACATAGTATATTAACTAAGAACATTTAATATGTTAAGTGGGAACATGTAGCATATTAAGTGGGAACAAGTAGTATATTGAGTGGGAACACGTAGTATATTGAGTGCGAACACGTAGTATATTAAGTGGGAACACGTAGTATATTGAGTGAAAATATGTAGTATATTAAGTAGGAACACGTAGTATATTAAGTTGGAATATTTAATATATTGAGTGGGAATACGTAATATATTAAGTCGGAACATGTAGTATATTAAGTTAGAATATTTAGTATATTAAATGGGAATACGTAGTATATTAAATGGAAACAAGTAATATATTAAGTGAGAATATACTACGTATTCTCACTTAACATACTACGTGTTCTCACTTAATATATTACGTGTTCCAACTCAATATACTATGTATTCCCACTTAATAGACTACATTTTTTCACTTAATATACTACGTGTTCTCACCGAATATACTACGTATTCTCACTCAATATACTACGTGTTCCCACTTAATATACTAAATATTTTTACTTAATATACTAAATATTTTTACTCAATATACTACGTTTTTTCACTTATATATTACGTGTTCTCACTTAATTTATTATGTATTCCCACTCAATATACTACATGTTCCCACTCAATATACTACGTGTTCCCACTTAATATACTAAATATTTTCACTTAATATACTACATGTTCCTACTTAATATACTACATGTTCTCACTTAGTATACTAAATATTTTCACTTAATTTACTACGTGTTCCCACTTAGTATACAAAATGTTCCCACATAATATACTATATGTTCTCACTTAATATACTACATGTTCCCACTTAGTAAACTAAATGTTCCCACTTTATATATTGCGTGTTCTCACTTAACTTACTACATGTTGTCAGTTAGTATACTAAATGTTTTCACTTAGTATACTAAATGCTCACATATAGTATACTAAATGTTTTCACTTAATGTACTACGTATTTTCACTTAGTATACTAAATGTTTCCACGTAACATACTACGTGTTCCCACTTGACATACTATGTGTTCCCACTTAATATATTAAGTGTTCCCAGTTAACATACTAAATATTTCTACTGAATAACGTATTCCCACTTAATATACTACGTATTTCCACGTAATATACTAAGTGTTCCTAGTTAACATACTAAAATTTTTCACTAAATATACAACGTGTTTCCACTTAGTATACTAAATATTTCTACTTTATATATTACGTGTTCTCACTTAACCTACTACGTGTTCCCAATTAGTATACTAAATATTCTACTTAATATACTACGTGTTCCCACTTAGTATACTAAATGTTCTCACTTAATATATTACGTATTCCCACTTAATATATTACGTGTTCTCACTTAGTATACTAAATATTCTCATTTTGTATACTACGTGTTCTCACTTAACTTGCTACATGTTTTCAGTTAATATACTAAATATTCCTGCTTAGTATACTAAATATTCCCACATAGTATACTAAATGTTCCCACTTAATATACTACGTGTTCTCACTTAGTATAAATATTTTCATTTAACATACTACGTGTTCCCACTTAATATACTACGTGTTTTCAGTTAACATACTAAATATTCCCACTTAATATACTACATTTTTCTACTTAGTATATTAAATGTTCCCACTTAATATATTATGTGTTCTCACTTAATATACTACGTATTCTTACTTGGTATACTAAATGTTCCCACTTCATATACTATTTGTTTTCACTTAACATACTAAATATTCTTACTTACTATACTATATTTTCTCACTTAAAATACTACTTGTTCGCATTTATGTTAAATGTTATAATTCTAATTCTAATTTTATATTCAATTTGAATTATGTTAAAATTTGTAATATCAAATCTAATTTTAATTTTATTTGCATTAAATATTATAATTTTAATTTTACTTACATTAAATGTTATAATTCAAATTCCATTTTTAAGTTCAATTTCACTTATGTTAAATGCTATAATTCACAAAAAATATAATGTAATACAAAAGAATGATATTTTATATGTGTCATAAATAACCATAATAAACATAAAAGCCTTGCCACATGATGCCACCACAGGACGCCATGTGGTATTTAAAATTAAATTTTTATATTTAATCATTAATTTCTTATTAAATTTTATTTAACTTCATACTTAAAATAGTAATTATTGTTCTAAGTTAATAAATAATTAATATTTAATTAATCACATTTTATTAAAATTATAAATAAAATTTAAATTACATTAAATTTTAAAATATATAACAAAATATTTTAATTAAGCTAAATCAAAGTTTTTGAGTTGTTTTTAACTTTTGACCTTTACTTTTTTCTGGGGTATTTTTATATTTTGAATATATTTGTTTTAATTTTCAAGGCATTTATTAAACTATCTTAACATTCCAACTCTTAATTTCAAAAAATATATAAAAAATTCAAAATTTTAATTTCCAAAATAAATAATTCACAAACAAATTTCTAATTTTCAAAAATATATTTATAATTTTCAATTACTGATTTGTTGCAAACAATATATAATAAGTCCAAAATATATTTCTAACTTCCAATTTTGGATTTGTTGAAATCTAAATTGGACTTTTAATTATAACATTTAACTTTATTAAAATTTAATTTAGATTTAAATTTAAAATTATAACATTTAACGTAATTGAAATTTGAATCAGAAATGGAACTTGAGTTATAACATTTATATACTTGAAATTGAAAGTAGGTTTAGAATTATAAGATTTAACGTAATTGAAATTAGAATTGTAATTATAATATTTAGCGTAATTAAAATTAAATTAAAATTAGATTTAAATTTATAACATTTAACGTAATTAAAATTTAAATTAGAATTGAAATTGAAATTATAACATTTAACCTAATTAAAGTTGAAATTGAAATTAGAATTAGAATTATAATATTTAATGTAATTGAAGTTGAAATTGAAATTATAATGCTTAATTGAATTGAAATTAAAACTAAAATAGGAATTGTAATATAACATTTAACGTATTTAAAACTGAAATTAGAATTATAATATTTTATGTAATTAAAATTAGAATTAGAATTCTAATTATAACATTTAACATAATAGAAATATAAATTGGAATTATAACTTTAAAATAATTGAAATCAAAATTGAAATTAGAATTATGATATTTAACATAATTGAAATTGAAATTAGAATTGGAATTATATAATTTTATTTAATTGAAATTGAAATTGTAATCGAAATTGAAATTATAACATTTGATGTACTTGAAATTGAAATTGAATTTAGAATATTAATATTTAATGTAATTAAATTTGAAATTTGAAATATAATAATTAACCTAATTAAAATTAAAATTATAACATTTAAATAAATTGAAATTGAAATTGAAATTGAAATTGTAATATTTAACGTAATTAAAATTGAATTTAAAATTAAAATTGGAATGACAACATTTAACATAATTGAGATTGAAATTGGAATTAAAATTATATTATTTAATGTATTTGAAATCAAAATTAGAATTCAAATTATAACATTTGATGCAACTGAAATCAAAATTGAAATTAAATTTAGAATTAAAATTATTTAACCTAATTAAAGTTAAAATTGTAATTAAAATTATAACATTTAATATAATTTAAATTAGAATTAAAATTTAAATTATAAGATTTAAGGGATAACAACAAATGTACTCTAATATTTTAGGTATAAATACAACTTTATCACAATTGGAGATAAAATACCCAATTTTGTTTAATCTATCAACTTTTATCGTTAGTTTTAATAGTGAAAAGATAAAAAAGTAATTTAACCACAGAAGTAAACTAAAAATTGGAGCATGGCACAAAATAACACTCGTCATTGTATAATTAGTAATATTTTTAAAAATATTTTTACAAAAAATTAAACTAAATGATAAATTATTAAAAAAAAAGAATATGTAATTGTCATCAAAGACGATGGCCGACGTCATTTTTCAGCGAGTTTCTAACGTAAAAATATCATATTTTATGTCATTAGAGTATTTTTTTTTATCTACACAATAATGGGGACATTTTTAAAAGAAAGAGACTAGAAAACGGCCAAATGTCGTGGTGAAAGGCGACGGCCTTTGTCGCTCGCTATGGTGGGGCGGCGATCTGTCTATAGGTGAGGGTGTTGTAAGTCACCACCCCACCATTTGACAGGGGCGGTGGTGACTACCACCCCTCATCACTACATTTGACATTTTTTAATTTTGTTTTGGTAAAAAATGACCCACAATTATGTAGATTAAGAAAAATAGAGTTCAATGATATAAAAATACTTTTTTATCAATGGAATATCACCGAAAAATAGCGTCTAGCCGTATGTTGGCTGCCTTTTCCGACTATAATTATAGATTATTTTTTAAAATGTTATCATTTAATTTAATTTATTTTTAAAATATTCTTTTAAATATAACCAATTATACAATATCAAATTAAAATTAGATTTGGAATTATAACATTTAACGAAACTAAATTTGGAATTATAAGATTTAACGTAATTAAAATTGAAATTGAAATTAGAATTATAGCATTTAACGTTATTGAAATTAAAATTAGAATTGTAATTAAAATTATAATATTTAATGTTATTGAAATTAAAATTAAAATTATTAATTATGACATTTAACATAATTGAAATTGAGTTTAAAATTAGAATTGGAATTATAATGTTTAACGTAATTAAAGCTGAAATTAAAATTAAAATTATAATGTTTAATGTAATTAAAATTAAAATTAAAATTAGAATTAGAATTATAACATTTATCGTACTTAAAACTGAATTGAAATTGGAAACGAAATTATAATTTTAATGTAATTAAAATTGAAATTTGAATTTGAATTATAAAATTTAAAGTAATTGAAATTGAAATTGAAATTGTAATATTTTATGTAATTAAAATTAGAATTAGAATTATAACATTTAACATAATTGAAATTAGAATTGTAATTTTTAACGTAAATAAAATTAAAATTGAATTTAAAATTATAACATTTAATATAAATGAAATCGAAATGGAATTAAAATTATAACATTTAACGTAATTGAAATTAAAAGTATAACATTTAATGTAATTGAAATTGACTTGAAATTGTAATTATAATATTTAATGTAATTGAAATTAAAATTAAAATTGAAATCGAAATTAGAATTGAAACTACAATACTTAACGTAATTGAAATGAAAACTAGAATTGAAATTATAACATTGAATGTATTAAAATTGAAATTGAATTTAAAATTATAACATTTTAACATAATTGAAATTGAAATTGAAATTGAACATTTAATATAATTTAAATTAAAATTGTATTTATAATATAGCGTAATTGAAATTGGAATTGTATCATTTAACATAATTGAAATTAGAATTGTATTATTTAACGTAATTAAAATTAAATTTAGAATTGAAATGATTACATTTAACGTAATTAAAATTAGATTTGAAATTAAAATTATTTAACTTAATTAAAATAAAATTAAAATTGAACTTAAAATATTTAGCGTATTGAAATTAAAATTGAAATCATAATTATAAGATTTAATGTAATTGAAATTAAAATTAAAATTAAAATTATAAGATTTTATATTATTGAAATTAAAATTAAAATTATAACATACAATGAAATATATTATCTTTAATTTTTTAATATCATAAAGGGGTATTTTATTAATGATTTAATTTTAAAAAATATATTTTATATTTAATTAAACATTAAGGGAAGTTTTTGATATTTTTTATTAACATTTTTAAAAGGTATACATCATTAAATCTGAACCATTGGATTAATCCAATGACTGAGACAGTCGGCTGTATGGCACAGCTAACTGTACTGAAAGGACTGCCATATATATATATATAAAAGTTAAAATATGAAATTTATACTTATCTTACACGGTAATCGTTAATTATCATCATCTCTATAATAATTAATAAATTTATTATTATTATTATTATTATTATTATTATTTGTTCCCCTTAAAAAAATATCTTTGGGTCCAAAGCTTTTAGGTCTAAAAAGAAGTCGACTCCTAAGGCTTAGTCAGAGGTCTTCCTAAAGGACAATTCTTTTCAGAGCCTACCACTCTTTTCGAGACAGCCCACCTTACAGTTAGGCCTATAGTGACAGCCATTAGGCCAGGTCCGGGCAGGGGTAGATAGTGGAGAGCTTACTCGAATTCAAAGAACCTGATCAACAACTTAAAGCATCTACTCAGTAGAACTGGGTAAGGTACAACTAAGGCTACCCTTTACATACTAACCGGATCAGTTCGTCTCAGCATATGCAGATTAATGAGGAAACAGGGTCGGCTCTATGATGGACAGGCCAACCAGGTATAGCCAGTGAAGTTGTTAGAAGATCAGCCTTTTGGGACAGCTTTGGACCAATGCCGAGCCGAATATGAAGAGACTGCTAGGGAGTTGACCCTGGATAGATCAAGCCTAGCCTCACACTTAACCAAATCTACCGGCGAAGACAGGCATAGGAAAATTCCAAGAATATGCTTAAACAGATGTCAGAAAGATATCTAGTGTGTAGTAGAAATATGTTAGAAGATTTGCAAAATGATATTTGGCTTGTGATAGAAATACAGCAGGAGCAGAGTTATAAGTATGTCAGAAGAAGATTTGTAGAAGGATATTTGGCGTGTGACAGAGACACAGTAGAAAGAGAATGCCCAAAAAATTCTCCGAGGATCAGAACTTTAAAAGGGAGAGAAAAGTACAAGGAAGAGGGATGAGGCCCAAAATAGTAGAAGAATTAACATAGAGAAAGAAAATGTTTTCTTCCTTTATTTTTGAACACATTTTTACTTCATTTCTTACCAGACTCCCATCACAAAGACCCCTTCTAACTTAAGCATCAAAGAGTCTTTGAGAGATCCCACCTCGGTGAGACCATCACGATGAGTTTTGCTTGTGATTTATTGGTTCTATCATAGTCATAAAAGAAGAGAATACCTAAGCTCCCATAAACAAGCCCAACTAGGACGAGACCTAAGTGTTAACTCCTACTAACAAACAAGTTCAAAGCTCATTAGCCCAAAGAATCATTTTTTTTTTGTCAATAATTTGTTGTGCCATCTGTGGGCACCAAACAAAAAGCTTTGTCCAAGACGACGACAATCGATTATGGTGGAGCAGTCATCTACTAGCAGAAATCTCGCCACCGGAGAGTGAAGCCTGAACCTAAAAAGGAATAGAGGCTACGAAAACAGGCATCTTCATCAAATAGGAGCTCGCTGCCACCCGAAATCTAGGTAGAGCTAAAAACCCTGAGGGAAGAAAGGGAAGAATTGAGACAACTTATAGCCAAGTTGATCAGAAGTAGAAGAAGGTAAGCGGGGAATGATGATTGGAGGCAATCCCAAGTAGAGATTCGGGAGTGAATATGTCGAGGGAACAGGTCAGGGACTTTACACTACTTGGTCGAAGCAACCAGGCTAAGTCAGGGGCTCCCTGAGAGAGAGGTGGTTGATTAGCCATTTCCGTACAAGATCTTCATCGAGCAGCTATTCATGGTAAGTATAAATGCTGCCCTGTCCATTTATTATTTAAAGATAAAATTCTCAGTAGGGAAGGGAATTAGAGTAGTGTCAGGGGATCAGAAGGCAGCCAGAAGTTGTTACGCAGTAATAGCAAAGAGGGCATTCTGTATTTCTACTATCGACACAAGAGAAGAAGTCGACAAATCTTCAGAGCCAGTCGAGGAACTATAGGATGTGCCGGTCAAAACTGGGGAACCTGAGAAAGCGGTTATAATAGAGTCTTAGTTAGAGTGAGGGGTTAGAAGAGAATTGACCCAACTGGTTCGTGAATTATCAGACGTCTTATCTTGGCTCCACAAAGACGTGCCTGGAATCAATCTAAAACTGGGTTCCTACAGGCTTACCATTAACCCCATGTGTCTAAAGTATAGTTTTCCCCTCCCAAAGATTAACCAACATATGGATGCTATAGCTGGCCATGAGCTGCCAAGTTTCATGGATACATTCTCCGACTATAATCAGATCCTGATCTTTACCTGCGACCAAGAGAAAACATCTTTTATCACCCACTAGGAGACCTACTGTTATCAAGTGATACTGTTTGAGTTAAAGAATGCTGGAGCTACCTACTAGAGACTTGTGAACAAGCTCTTCAAAAACTTGATCGATAGAAATATGAAAGTCTACATAGATGATATGATAGCTAAGTTCATAAAGGCGGAGGACCACGTAGCCAATCTGATGGAAAATTTTGTGATATCAAGGAAGAACAGAATGAGGTTGAACCCAGAAAAATGTGTCGGGGTAAAGTCTGGGAAATACTTGGGCTTCATGGTGAGTCAGAGGGGGATAGATGCCAACCCAGATAAATTCTGAGCCATTTTGAAAATGAAGTCCCTAAACACGGTGAAAGAAATCTAGTAGCTCACAGGAAGGATCATAGCCCTCAACAGATTCATTTCCAAGGCCACCGATAAGTGCTTCACTTTCTTCCAAGCAATAAAAAGAAAGTCTATGGTAATCATTCGGAGACAGAAACACTGGCTCACAAAGTGTTTAGGACTGGGTATTACTGGCCAATTGCTTAACAGGAAGCTAAAAGCTTGGTTGAACGCTGTAACGCATGTCAATGATTCGCAGAAAAGATTCAAGCATCTGCGAAAGAACTGACCACAATGAGTGAACCCTGACCGTTCACCTAGTAGAGGCTGAACTTGATCAGACCTTTGCCAAGAGGCAAGGGGTCTTGTTGATATGCAGTCGTGGCAGTCGACTACTTCATCAAATGAATCGACGTCGAGCCACTGTCGAAGATAACGGAGAAAAGTGTCTAGGATTTCATTTGGAGGAACGTGATATGCCGGTATAGAATCCCTTGCACTATCATCACCGACCATGGGAAGTTGTTCGACAACAATAGCTTTAAGAACTTTTGTGACCAGCTTGGAGTGTAGTTATCATTCGCCTCCCCTACACATCCTAAGACCAATGGTCAAGTTGAATCTTTCAACAAGTTGGTCATAAAGTGCTCAAGAAGAAATTGATAAAAAGAGAGCATGGGTAGAAGAGCTGCTAAAAGTACTATGGGTGCTTTGAACGACTAGCAAGATAGCCATGGGCGAGACGTCATTCTTGTTAGCTTTTGGGAGCGAAGTGGCAATTTTCGTGGAGATAGGGACGCCAACGCACCGAGTGCTGAACTTCTCAGAAGCTGTCAACAACGAGCTGATGCAGGGACGATTAGATTTAGTCAGCAGCTCAGAGACTAGGCCTAAATCTGAGCAACAACGTACTAGCAGAGGACCGTTAGATATATTACAACAAAAGGGTCAAGGCCAGGGAGTTCGGAGAAGGGGACCTGGTGCTAAAAAGAGTAGTGCTCAACACATAGAATTAAGAGGATTGGGTTCTCGGCCCGACCTGGAAAGAGCTGTATAAAGTCTTTAGATACATCAGAGGAGCCTACGAGCTTGAAGGGGCAGACGGACGAATCGTAAAGAAGCTATGGAATGTCAAACTACAGAGGAAATATTATTCTTAAACTTTGTTTTTACTCTTTATACAATGGTTATTCTCCATATACTAACATCGTTCTTAATAAAATCATTTGTGTTCTTACATGTATCTACATAGAAAATGAACTGCTCAAAATATAGCATGGAATGCGCATGAACATTTCCCTCGGTCTAACAAAGGCCCCACAAGGATTATTTCAGAAGAATCACCTAGGTTGACCTAAACAGATCAACGTCTTCTAAAGGGATGCCCCGAATCGTTGAAATCATCACATCATATCATCATCACATCACGTTGTCATTTCTGCCATTATATCATCATGTCATCATCATTTCACCTTGACCGGTTCGACACTCATAGAGCATTTCACCATCACCCGTTTGACGCTCAAGGGGCATTTCACTGTAATTCGTTCAACACTCACGGAGCATTTTACCATCACCGACTCGACGCCCATGGGCCATTTCACCATAATCGGTTCGAGCATTTTGCCGTGATTAGTTTGATGCTCGTGGGGCATTTCACCATCATCAGCTAGATGCTCACAGAGCATTTTTTCGTGATTAATTTGACCCTTACGGAGCATTTCACCATCACCAGCTTGACGTTTACAGAGTATTTATTGGCATTGGCTCGATGCCCACGGGGCATTTCTTCATGATTGGTTCGATGCTCAAAGAATATATCATTATTACTGGCTCGACACGAGGATAATTGAGATAGCTCGGTGGGGGCGAGAACTATAGTATTTCTATAGCGTTATTGTGGCCTTTTCCACGGCGCCCATTGAAGATAGTTTGACCATGCTTTTCTATAGTATCACTGTGGCATTTCTATAGCACCCATGGCACGCTGTTCAATGTTATTACATTGAGCCAGTCTTTCAAAGATACTGTAAGCTGCTCGATCAGCCATGTTTCTCTAAGTCAGTTCATTATCCGTAGTTTCAGAACCGTTGCAAACTATTCGATCAGCATTATTGCTTCGAGATGACTGAGCGCTACCACCAGAAGGCACTGATGCCTCTTTGACAATACCTCAAAGTGGCCGCCAGCCTTTGTATCTCACCGACCTTGTTACCAATGATTGCTCAATTGTGCCTCCACTAGGCGGGGCATTATTTATTGTAACTCCCAAGTCTTTGTATAATAAAAATCTTTGCAAAATAAATTTTATCATAATAATGAGCCAGTTATTATTTTTGTTTTTTACTGACTACTGTCATACTTTCACGTCAAGCTGACTGTTATCTAAATAACTCTCAGACTTGGATTTATATTTTTATCCCTGCGCCAATCTAGTTGTCATTGGTGCTCAAAATCACTGGGCTTTTATGCCTTATGATTTTGGAGGAACTCCTCATTCTATAACAAAAGCTTACCAAGTTATGAGCCATCGCTATTTACTTGATCATTATAAGCGGTTTGACACTATGGTTAGCTTTTCTTATAAGTTTTATCATTATCATGAACAGCTCGACTAAGTTAAAATATTTTTATTACAAGTTTTTATGGGTAATTTGGTTATACTAACATATTGCAAATTTGATATTATAAGTTGACCGGTTATATTATTGTGATTTTTTCCATATGAGTAAATAGATTTACTACAAACAATTATAAGAACAACAAATTGGCACAAGAGTTGGAAGAATGAAAAATACTTGCATTCATTGGCAAAGAATATTACAAGAAGTTTCAGACATTACAAAAAGTTCTAAATTTTATAAAAGGAGAAAAAGGAGAAGGTGGAAGAGAACGGGAAGAAAGTGGAAGAGAAAGAAGAGAAAGCGGAGGAGAAAGAAGAGGAGGTAAAAGAGCAGCTCGTTGGCTTATGTAGCTGGGGCCGTATCAGGCACCTCTAGGTCCACAACAAGTACTGCCTCGGGATTGGCTTTGATTGGAAGGTTGGTTGAGGTAGGAGGATTAGCTGAAGCTTCAGCTGGCCTAAGAAGCTGAGCAGCAGCAGTGGCAGTAGCTTGACCCTGGACCGCAGGATGAGCAGCCTCGCTGGTGCTTGCAATTGTAACGCCATTACCAGCAAAAATTACATCGGCAGAAGCAGCATCGACAATGTTACCACCAGAATGTACTGATGCCTCTTTAGCATCCCAGGCTTCAGAGGTCTTCCCTTCGTAATGTGAGCCTCCAGTGGCCAGGTTCTACAACCACTGGAGGTCAATTTCTGGGTAATACTCTTCGAAAAGGTTGATCAACCTCAAGAACCCTTCCGTCGCTCCTTAATGGAAACCCTTATCATGATCAGCAAACCAGTGATTCCTCTGCTACTCAAAATTAATCGCAAAGGAATTCATGCTTTCTCTCCTGCAGAGTTACCGTGAGATGTATCTCGAGTTCCTCGCTTTGTTGCACAGCTTAGCAATGCAGCTCCCCACCATAGCTAGAGAGTTGGTCATCTTTTGCTCAACTAGCCTTTTCTAGTGATAAATCTTCCACAGCTTACTCTCTACCTCGGCATCAGCGGTCATTATCTCCTCTAGCTTGGCCCCTGCCTCATCCGCCATTCTCTTTTGTTACTTGACAATTCTTTTTGCCCGCTGGGTCTTAGCTTTGGGCTAAGCAAGATCATCTTTTACTCTTTGGGCTTGGGCTGCCGTACCGAGCATCTCAACCCAGAATCGAGAAAAAAGGAAAACGGATTGTACGAAATATGAAAAGAAGAATAGGTAAATGTATAAACAAGATGAACAGAACAGCAGAGGATAGGAAGTACTTACGTTATGAGCAGACCCTATTGCAACATTGAACCCCATAACAGAGTCTAGGGAAGATACATGACCCACCCAAGCTGGGGTCATATACCTCTCAATCTCTCACATCATGGGGTGCATGAAGCCTAGGTCCACCCTTGCTTCCGAGATAGCACAGAAGCGAACATGCGAAGAGGAGGACCTTTGCTGGACAACTGCCCCTCTCATCTTTTGGAGTTGGGCGCCCTTACAGTCTGGCAGGTTGACGTTGTTTGGGGTTAAGGACCGAGCCAATGAGTGCCGCCTTCTGCCTTGAGTTTGAGAGGCGGAGGGATCCTGCGCTCGAGGGAGAGCCTGGGTAGAAGCTCGCCCTCTCTTCTAAGAGCCTATCTAAACCTGTCCCCCCCGTACAGGTTGGCTCGTAGTCCTTTCTTCAAGGACCTACTCACTAATAACACTGTCAGGGTTCAAAGAACCCTAATCTCCTGAAGAAGAGAAGCCTTCAGTCGGGCCCCGTTTCCTTCTCTCACTGCCTTCGTGTTCAGATATCCCTGCATAGTGCATACAGTGTAAGCTCAAGAAGTGCTGAAGAAAGATTAGTCTAGGGCAAAGAAAAATAAGAACTTACTTTGAATACGAGGTAGGGATGACACGAAAGTAACAAGGCTCGATTCAATTAGGCTGATCGACGACAGTAGCTTATGAATCGGGTAGATATGCTAAAGTGTGGTGGTTATTCGATTAAGTGTTTGCTCGGACACCTCAACGTGAGTAGCCCAGGTCACTGCAAGAAAGTCAGAAATATCTGCCAAACAACACAGGGTAACAAAAAAAATTCTTAAGTACAAAAAGAAGGACCAACATCAACAGAAAAATTAGCAAGGACGAGTCACTCTCTCTCATTTCTCTTGAGGACCCTCTGACCCCACTCTCCCCCAGTAAAGAACCACTCTCTCTTCTAATTTTTCATAGAAGTAGGTCGACCGGGGACTTATTTCTGAAGGCCGTGGAAGGAAAGGTAGTAGAAGCCCCTTTGGCTCATAGCATTGCTATTAAAGTGGTTACGGGTAGTATAGTTCCTGAAAATTAGGGGGGGCTGATAAGGGCAAATTTATCATATATTTTTTCATATTTTTATTTTGATATTTTATGAGAATAGATGGCTATTTATGTGCATTATTGTTATTTATAGGGACTTGAACAAAATTTAAAGAAAGAATGCAAAAAGAGCAAAAACAGGGACTAAAATGTAAAATTTTCAAAATATGAGTCAATTGCCCCAGCGCTACAAGGATTTTAGCCCTAGCGCTGGAACAGTGATCGAAATAAGAAAATCAGAAAAGACTACCTGTTAAAGTCGCAATTGGCACCCCAATGCTAAACCTTCATCGCGCCAGCAACAGACTAGCGCCCCAGCACCATCACTCTACCACTCTAGCGGTGAGACCTTCTACACGCAGCGCCCCAGCAACAGTATCCAGCGCTCCAATGGTAGTACGAGTCCTAGTTCAACGAAAATTGAGATTTTCAAGCTCATATCAATCCCTATAAAAATCCCTTCGACCCTAGACGTTAAAAAATAACCCAAGACACATTCAAGAACACCAAGAATACAGAGCACGAATCTTGGAAAGCAATAGGATTTTAATTAAAGCAACGTTAGAGGGAGATTCAAGGCATTCTTCAGCATCAAAAGTATCTTAAGCAGTATAATTAAGAGTAATTCAACGTCTATATCGGTTTGCTATTGATTATATCATGATTTATTATTATTTTTACTGCTGTTCTCTTGTAGCCATGAACTAAATTTATTTTCTAAGGTTAATACTTGAACTCTATATGTGTGCTTAATTGCTATATCTTTTGAATATTTAATAAACTTAGTTCTTTGATATTCAAATTACTTGATCTTAATGCTTCAATATATCTGGCCAATATATGGTGAATGAGTTGGTGATATTATTGATAAACTCGGAAGAGATAATATTTAGACCTAGGTAATTTGATGCATGATTGTAGAGTAATATTCAATGTTGCATATGTAAGTTTCAATTTAGGATAGGAATATGCCTAATTGGCATGTATGATCAATAAGACATAATCTTAATGAATCTTAATTTATTACAAGTACTATAGGAATATAGGTGTTTGGTAAATTAAAGTATACTTGTATGACCTTGGAAGAGGCTTGTAAATACATTAGTGTCTTGATAAAAAACAAAGACTAAAGGAGTTAAATATTAGTGATTAATCATTAGAAAACATATTGAGGGATAGTATTAATCCTAAGTATTCTCTATATTGTTATAACCTAATTCTCTTTGCATTGTGTTTTTACTTTTATATTTTATACATTCATTCTTATATTTTTATTTTTCTGAATAATTATTAGGAAGACATAATTTTAGTAATTAGTTAAAAAGAAGAAATTATTCTTGTGGGTTCGACATCCGACTTATTAAGTCCTTTTATTACTTGCATACGTGATGCGATAATTCTATATCATAAATTAAGTGCAAGTATACACTATCGTATACAAGTAATAAAGAGACTAATTAGTCGGATGTCGAACCCACAGGGATAATTTCTTCTTATTAACCAATTACTAAAATTATGTCTTCCTAATAATTATTCAGAAAAATAAAAATTCAAGAATGAATGTAGAAAATATAAAAGTAAAAACACAATGCAATGAGATTTAAAGATAGCAACGTAGAGAAAACCTAGGATTAATATTATCTCTCAATATTCTTTTTAATGATTAATCATCTAATATTTAACTCACTTAGTCTTTAACTCATCTAATATTTAACTCACTTAGTCTTTATTATTGATCAAGATACTAATGTATTCACAAGCCTCTTCTAAGGTCATGCAAGTATACCTTAATTTACCAAATACCTATATTCCTATGGTACTTGTAATAAATTAAGATTCATTAAGATTAGGTCTTATTGATCATACATGCCAATTAGGTATATTCCTATCCTAAATTGAAACTTGCATATGCAACATTGAATGTTACTCTACAATCATGCATTAAATTACCTAGGTCTAAATATTATGATTTCTCTTCCGAGTTTATCAAAATATTACCAATTCATTCACCATATATTGGCCAGATATATTGAAGCATTAAACACAAGTAATTTAAATAATAAATGACTAAGTTTATTAAATACTAAAGAATATGGCAATTTAAGCGCACATATTGAGTTCAAACATGTCATTTTTTCTAATTTCGATCACTATTCCAACGCTGGGGCGATATTATTATGGCGCGGGGGCGCTGGACTCAAATTTTGGAAACTTTGCATTTTAGTCCCTGTTTTTGCTCCTTTTGCATTCTTTCTTTAAATTTCGTTCAAGTCCCTATAAATAACAATAATGCACATAAATAGCCATCTATTCTCATAAAATCATAAAATATCAATTAATAAAAACATGAGAAAATATATGACAAATTTGCCCTTATCAAATTCCCCCAAACTTAAATACTTGCTTGTCCTCAAGCAATAAAATAAAACTAAGAGAGAAACAAATGGTTATACTTGACTCATTTAACAAAACAAAATATACTAATACTAGTAAGATGATCAAAATCATTGTCTCAATGGCTGACGAAATTGTACAAATCCATAAGGTAGACAAATAGCTATTAACAATTCTCAACTATCTTTATTTAATCCCTTATTCTTCCTCATAAACAATCACCATGTGTGTGTGTGTGCAGGCAGCAAGTAATTAGCTAAACCATACTTTGATTTACTTTATACTTTAGGTTGTACAGAAAAGATAATGTCTTGGCATTTAATTTGTATAATGACACTTCTATAAGCTTGTCTTTATTACCACTCTCCACTAATGTAGAAAATCACATATCTAGGGATCTATTTAGGACTTTACTTAGCTTGTAATGTAAGGCTAAGGTCAAGGTGGGATACAAGGATAAATATATAAAGTTCAATTCACACCATGAACACTTAGATTTTACCTAGAAACCTCTTGATCTTCTTTTCCGTGTATTATCTCTTCCCCCAACTTATTGTGTTCCCATCCTTCTTTTCAACCTTTTTTTTTTCAAACATTTCTTCTTTTTCTTAAGCTGAGGGTATTTTTTTTTCTTCTTTTTTTTTTTGAATACCCCCAAACTTAGATTGACAAATACCACTCAAACTTATTTTTCTCATATCACCGCAACTTTTTCCTTTCAAGAGTATTTCTAAGCAAATGCAAAGTTTATGGTGTTACGGGTAAATTTTTGGATAAATAAACTTTAAGTCTTAGGCTTGTAATGTGGTTAAATCAAAGAATGAGTTATTAGGCTCAAAATCGAGTACTAGGGATAAATATACAATAAAAGGTAGGCTAGAAAGGCTCAATCGGTCCAAAGATGGCCTAATGTCATTTCCCTATTCATGTGTTTCCTAGAATTTCGCCTCAAGTAGTAACTAAAGACAAGTTCTAGAGTATCGGTCTTCAAGACTGTGGTGTACTCCCTAAAGTATAAGTATCTCTAAGTAATAGTTATAACTATTCATGCTTATAAAGTGCTCAAAAAAATTGGTGATTATGAATAAGGTCAAATTTGTTCCTAAACTTAAATAATTAAAATTGTCTCAAGTATCTATCATTCCCTATGAATTTGTAAAAATAAATTCAACCATGTATTCTTTTTCTTATCATAGACTAATGATCATCTTATCAAATCCTAATAAAAATGAATTAACTAAAAAAAAAAAACTAAGTAACTAAAAAAGATTTTTAACCCACAAGAATGACCACCCAAATCATGTAGAAAAATGAACACAAGAAAGTGTTTCCCACCCCCAAACTTAATTTAGACATTGTCCCCAATGTCGAAAAATAAAGAAGTGAAATTAAGAGACTTCCCTGGTCAATTTTCGCTGCCGCGTTGACTCTCCATCGCTGGGGCAATGTTCTGGCGCTGCCGCGGTAATCGTCTATCGCTACAGCGCTGAAGGCTGATTTCTGCACAGTTACTGGAATTTGCGCTGGCGCGATGTTGCATGTACCGCGGGGGCAGTGGTGTCTCGATTTTTCTGTCGCTGCCGCGCCATGTTATGCCGCTGGAGCACTGAACCCTAGGTTTTTTTTTTTTTGTGCTGAAAAAGAAAAGAAGAAAAATGATAATATTAATAATAATAATAATACTTATCTTGGGTTGCCTCCCAAGTAGCGCTTGATTTAACGTCATCGGCTTGACGGGGCTTCATATTCTCTTATGGTGGATCAAAGATGCTGGTGGAAGCATTTGTGTGAGTGATCTTGCTGGCTTTCTTCTTTTTCGGCTTCCATATTTTTGCAATTAAACCTTGGGTAGTATCTTTTGCTCCATTCTCATTATGTCTCTCCGGAAAGACTTTAATCTTAGACCGGGGAGATGGTTCTTCCTTTTCTTTCTCTTTGCTTGCTTCGTCGTGATGCTGCTTTTTCTTCTTCTCTCTTGCCTTCCTATGCTTCAATGCTCTTTTTCGGATGTGAGGATCCAATGTCTCCATATTTTTAATTTGCTTAACGCTTGGATGCACTACATTAATGCAGAAACAGTCTTCATTTTCAGCTGGTAATTTGATCTCCTTGAAGACCTTAAAAGTGACTGTATCCTCTTGTACTCTCATGGTCAACTCTCCTTTTTGCACATCAATAATTATTCTTCCAGTGGCTAGGAAGGGTCTTCCAAGGATGATTGGGATCTCCTTGTCTTCTTCCATATCCAAAACAATGAAATCGGCAGGGAAGATGAATTTATCGACCTTAACTAACACATCTTCAATTAATCCCTTGGGATAGGTGAGTGAACGATCTGCTAGTTGAAGTGTGATATTTGTTGGTTTGGCTTCTCTCAGTCCTAATTTTTTGTACACAGACAATGGCATAAGATTGATGCTAGCTCCCAGATCACAAAGTGCTTTCCCAAAATCATAATTTCCAATTGAGCATGGTATGGTGAAGCTCCCAGAATCTTTGAGCTTTGGAGGTAGCTTCTTTAGAAGGATGGCGCTGCACTCTTCTGTCAGGGCCACAGTCTCGAAGTCATCTATTCTTCTCTTCTTTGATAGGATTTCCTTCATAAATTTCACATAGCTCGACATTTGCTCCAGTGCATCTGCAAAAGGAAGATTAATATGTAATTTCTTAAAAACATCAAGAAATTTTGAAAACTGCTTATCTAGTTTCTTCGTTTGCAGCCTCTGAGGAAATGGAGGTGGTGGAGTGAATGACTGCATAGGTTGCTTCTGTGGGTTGCTATTGGTATCTTCTGCTGCATTTTCTCTTTTCTGTTCTTGCACTTGAATACCATTTTCTATGCTTTTCTGCGTTTCAGCACTTTTCTCTTGACTTCTTAGTTGCTGTAATCTCTGAGAAAATGGTATAGGTGGTCTATATGGTTGCATGTCATCTTGTTGGACCACTGGTTCTTTTTCCTTCTCTATCATTTCCAAAAGCTGTGGTTGAGGAGTGTTATCATGTAAGACTTTACCACTTCTTAGGGAGATGGCTTGGCACTGTTCTACGCTTCCTTTTGGATTGACTTCGGTGTTGCTTGGTAGAGTTCCTTGAGGTCGATTGTTTATTGCTGTAGCAAGTTGTCCTACTTGATTCTCCAAGGCTCTAAGTGAAGCTGCTTGACTTTGGAAGAGTGCATCTGTTTTCTTCATGTATTGTAAGAGCATGTCTTCAATGTCTGGTTTCTTCTCTTGCTGTACTTGTGGTTGAAAGCCAGGGGGAGCTTTGGAATGCTGTCCTTGATTATTGTTGCTCCATGAGAAGTTGGGGTGATTTCTCCATCCAGGATTGTAAAAATTGGAATTGGGATTGTTGCGGTTAAAGTCCCCTACATATTGAGCAGTCTCCATGCATTGTCCATTAGCATGATTGCTTCCACAGAAATCGCAAGTGATGGGTTGACTCTTGATAGCATTAACTCCCAAGTTGCTTAATTGTTTGGTCAAGAGGTTGACTTGGGCAGATAATGTAGTCAAAGTGTCTACTTCATGTAATCCAGCGATCTTTCTTGTGGTTGACCTTTCGGTGGGCCATTGATAGGCATTGGACGCCATCTCATCTAGTAGATCATAAGCTTCATCGGTGGATTTGTTCATGAGTGCTCCTCCAGCTGCAGCATCTACTATCGTTCTGAATTGACCGACTAATCCATTGTAGAATGTTTGTACAAGTAACCACTTCGGAACTCCATGATGAGGACATTTTCTTTGCATATCCTTATATCTCTCCCATGCCTCATAAAGAGATTCTCCATCTAGTTTGTAGGAATGATGTGATGTCGTTCCTCATCTTGGCAGTTTTAGCAGGTGGAAAATATTTGGCGAGGAACTTTTGAGCAAGATCATCCCATGTAGCTATAGATCCGGATGGAAGTGATAACAGCCAGCTTTTTGCTTTGTCTCTCAAGGAAAAGGGAAATAACCTTAGTCGGATTGCATCATCGGATACCCCATTGTACTTGAAAGTATCACATATCTCCAAGAAGTTGATGATGTGCATGTTTGGATCGTCATTGGGTAATCCACTAAATTGTACCGAATCCTTGAGCATTTGAATTGTGCTTGGCTTGATCTTGAAGTTGTTAGCTTGAACACTGGGTCTTTGAATGCTTGAGTGGATTCCATTAACTAGGGGAACAGCATACTCCCTTAGTGGTCTTCCTTCATTATTGGGTGCAATTGGTACTTGATCTTCCATGGTGTTGACTTGATTTTGCTCTCTTCTAATTCTTCGTAAGGTTCTTTCAATTTCTGGATCAAAAGAAATCAAGTCTTCACTTTTCGATCTTCGCATGTACCTCGTAAGAAAGAAAGTAAAACTAAATTAAGAAAATAATTATAAAAAAAATCTGAAGTAAAAATTAGAAAGATTGGTATTAATATTGGCAAAAAACATAGTTAATTATCCTCGACAACGGCGCCAAAAACTTGATGCGATAATTCTATATCATAAATTAAGTGCAAGTATACACTATCGTATGCAAGTAATAAAGAGACTAATTAGTCGGATGTCGAACCCACAGGGATAATTTCTTCTTATTAACCAATTACTAAAATTATGTCTTCCTAATAATTATTCAGAAAAATAAAAATTCAAGAATGAATGTAGAAAATATAAAAGTAAAAACACAATGCAATGAGATTTAAAGATAGCAACGTAGAGAAAACCTAGAATTAATATTATCCCTCAATATACTTTTTAATGATTAATCCTCTAATATTTAACTCACTTAGTCTTTATTATTGATCAAGACACTAATGTATTCACAAGCCTCTTCCAAGGTCATGCAAGTATACCCTAATTTACCAAATACCTATATTCCTATGGTACTTGTAATAAATTAAGATTCATTAAGATTAGGTCTTATTGATCATACATGCCAATTAGGTATATTCCTATCCTAAATTGAAACTTGCATATGCAACATTGAATGTTACTCTACAATCATGCATCAAATTACCTAGGTCTAAATATTATGATTTCTCTTTCGAGTTTATCAAAATATTACCAATTCATTCACCATATATTGGCCAGATATATTGAAGCATTAAACACAAGTAATTTAAATAATAAATGACTAAGTTTATTAAATACTAAAGAATATGGCAATTTAAGCGCACATATTGAGTTCAAATATTAACCCTAGAAAATAATTTAGCTCATGGCTACAAGAGAACAGCAGTAAAAATAATTATAAATCATGATACAATTATTAGCAAACCGATATAGACGTCGAATTGCTCTTAATTGCGCTGCCTAGGAACTCTTGATGCCGAAGAACGTCTTGTATCTCTCTCTAAAGTTGCTTCAATTAAGCTCCAATTGCTCTCCAAGACTTGTGCTCTGTATTCTTGGTGCTCTTGGGTCGTCTTGGATTCCTCCTTGAAGGCTGGGAACGAGTGGCTTTATATAGGGATTGATATGAGCTTGAAAATCTCAATTCTCGTCGGACTAGGACTCGCACTACCGCTGGTGCGCTATGCATCTGTCGCTGGGGCGACGCGTGAAAAAGCGATTACCGCTGGAGCGGTGGGATCTTGGCGCTGGGGCGCTGCATGAAAACGGCTTCACCGCTGGCGCGGTATGTTGATAGCGCTGGGGCGCTAGACGCGACTTAAACATGTCGTTTTTTCTAATTTCGATCACTATTCCAACGCTGGGGCGATATTATTATGGCGCGGGGGCGCTGGACTCAAATTTTGGAAACTTTGCATTTTAGTCCCTGTTTTTGCTCCTTTTGCATTCTTTCTTTAAATTTCGTTCAAGTCCCTATAAATAACAATAATGCACATAAATAGCCATCTATTCTTATAAAATTATAAAATATCAATAATAAAAATATGAGAAAATATATGACAAATTTGCCCTTATCAATACGATAGTGTATACTTACACTTAATTTTACGATATAGAATTATCGCATCAGGGGCTGCCTTACCCTTGCCCACAGAATGTACAGATCATGTAAGACTCTCCAAGAATTGGGTCATAGCTAGCACAGAGCTATTCCTAGGCGGCTAGTATCTTAGCAGAATAGCATTGCATAGAAGCCTGAGGCCCAGCCTCAAGAACTCCACATGGATGGCCATCTCACCATTAATAGGATTGCTTGAATAATCCTCCTCGGTAGACAACCTAAGGGTGATCGACTCAAGGATGTCATAGGAGTGTCTAATGAGGTCCAGGTCGGCCTCGTTTAAGCAGGACATATGAAATTTAATGTTTAGCTAAAACCTTACCACTTATACATCTTCAACCCCCTCTTTAGGGTCTCTTGGGTCGTTACCCTTACCCTCCCTAATATTGGAGACTGGCTCGACCTCAATAATAGCTACTGTTGCAGTAGAGGGCACGTCTCTCGCTGAGGCGGACGCCCCTCCGCTGCTTCTGGCCCCACTACCCCTCTTGACCAATGGGACCTCTGTGGATATTTCCTCATCCTCTTTAGCCATGTTTACGGCTGGAATGCCTAAATTATCTCTAGATGCCATTAAAACCCAAAGAATTATTTTCTAAAGGCTACAGACATTATAGGGCAAGGATAAAAACAACTAGCCACACCTATAAAATGAAAAACAAGGAAAAAAAGGCAATAGACATTAAAACAAAATATAGAAGCAACCAAAACAAGAAAACAATGGCAGAAACCTAAAAAATGGCCTAAAGACTATGAAAGCTACCCAGAAAACTGAAGCAAACTCAAGCAATATAAACCCCCAATGCTAGAATATTGAAGAGAAACTACGAAAAAAGAGAGACAAAAGGAGGAAGAACTTACTAGAGGGATGCGCAGAAATCATAATATAAAACACTAGCAATCAAGAACCACTAGACAAAAAAGACGCCTTCGCACCAACGAAATGGATTGGCACCAACGAAGCAAATTGGCAGCAATAAACAAAAATGCAGAATAAGGGGGGGAATGAAGAAGAGGTTAAATTATTTATAGGCAATAGTAGAGCAATTAAGACCGTCCAGATCAAATAAAAGGGCTAGATCAGCAGAAAAATCAAAGAGACACCTATTGGGATAAGAAGATGTGATGCTTCTAGTTTTTAGGCGCATTAAATGCGTGTCTTTTCAAAAAATAAATGACCTAGACTGTCAGATTCAGTAGATTGAACGGCCCAACCACATAATCAGAAGTAGATCGACAGATGAGGGCAAGTTCCTTGTTCAAGAAGCTTTCTGCACGAATTGAGGATGACGCTTGGAAAGATTCATCATTATTACTCAGAGAAAGTGTGAGAGAAGTAGCCACTACGTGGTAGTAACACGACGAACAGTCATGACATCATCACAACTAGCTAACCAGCTCTGATATCCTAAAAAATCACAGCCAAAATACTTGACAGCATAACACCCCATAGAAATCCGTTCAGACTAGCTCGAACAGGTGACAAATTAACAGAAGTGCAGGGAGTAAATAGAGATCAAAGAGATAATCCAAACTAGCGAGGACAGAATAGAGTTTTCAGTTTTGAATGAATCAAAACTAAAAATTGACGGACTCTTGTTCCCCCCAGAAAATCACACTTGGGCCCAAAGCCTCCAGGCCTAAGAAAAAGTCGGTCCCGAAGAGCCAAGTTAAAGGTCTTCTTGAAGGACAACTTTTCTAAGAGCCAACCATATCTTTATGGGATAGTCCACCCCGCAGGCAAGCCTATAGTGACATCCATTGGGCCAGGTTTGGGTAGGGCTAGATAGTGAAGAGCCTGTTCGGATTCAGAGAACTTGATAAGTAACCTAAAACAATTACTTGGTAGAACTAGTTAAGATATGATCAAGACCATCCTTTACACACTAACAAGATCGGTTTATGTCAGCATCTGCAGATCAACGAGAAAATCGGATTAGCTCTATAACAGAGGGGCTGACCAGGTACAGCTAGTGAAGTTGCTAGAAGATCAGCCCTTTGAGATAGCTTTAGACCACGGTCGAGTAAAATAAGAAAAAACTGCCCAGGAGGGACCTCGATAGATCAAGCTTAACTTCACACTTAACCAAATCTATCGACAGAGACAAGTATAGAGAATATGCTTAAACAGATGTTAAAAAGATACCTAACATGTAACATAAGTATGTCAAAAGATCTGTAGAAGAATATTTGGTGTATGTTAGAAGAAGATCTGCAGAATAGAGATACAACAGAAGGAGAATGCTTAGAAAGTCCTTCGAAGATCAGCACTATAAAAGGGAGAGAAAAGTACAAAGAAGGGGGTTGAGACCCAAAATAGCAAAAGAATTAACACAGAAAGGATTTTTTTACCTTTATTCTGAACACATTTTTCCTTTTTTTCTTATCAGATTCCCATCACAAAGACTCATTCTGACTTAAGCATCAGAGAATCTTTACCGAAACTCACCTCGATGAGACCATTACGATAAGTCTTACTTGTGATTTATAGATTCTGTCATAACCACAAAAAAAAAGAAGACCTAGACTTCCGCAAACAAGTTCAACTAAGACGAAGTTCAAGTATTGATTCCTACTAATAGATAAATTCAAAATTCGTTGACTTAAAGAATTATTTTTTTCGATCAACATTATTATTATTTTAATCTCAATTGTTATAAATTTGAAAATGAATACTATTACATAATTGAGATACAAATTTTGTATTTAAATTATTTCTTATAATGTTGTAATGCATTATACATATCCATTTTTGTTCCCTGTTTCTTGCGGTAAACGTTGAATCACAAAGCTGCAAGCAATCCTCCGAATTAGTTTGAATTAAGTCGTCACATCTATATACAGTATTATATTATTTCCTTACAAAGTCTTCTGGTTGCACATACATGTGCAAAAACGTCAAATTTGGTGTTCAAAGTTCAAACATTTACTTGCCAAAGTTCAAAGCATACATCTAGAGTTGAAATTGTTAGTAAACGAAGGATGCCAAAATAGCTGATGTATATGACCTGGTCAATATAAATTCAAACTAATATAGTTGGAGAACTCCAATCAACATCACCAAGATTAAAGTTACTTAAATCTCATTTTTTTTTTTAAATCAAGACCACTTCAGATCACTTGTATAATTCGACTTAAATTAACTTGCCTTAAGAGGAGGAAAGGACATATATTGCCTATTAGATAAGAAAGAAAGAACTACATTTAAAGAGAAAATAATTCATAATGTGTTATGTTAAACGTAATTATAAATTAGAATTGATATTTATAAAATATAATACTTTTAATTTATCATGTCAAATTATTAATACATGTTTAAAAAATTTTACTTGATGAATTCGTAATAATTAAGATGTGAGAATTAACACTTTTCAATAAAAGCTAATATAATAATTTTTTACAATTAAAATTATGTAGTACTCAATGAAAATTTTTCTTTATAATAAAAAGAAAAGAAGAACTTTATAAATAATAATTTAACTTGAGGATTATAATTTTATAAGAGATTTTTATATACAAATTAATTAAGATGGTAAAATGAGTTATGATACAATAATTTAATATGTATTCGACACGCTTTAAACGAATATAAATAAAAAAAATTAACATAATTAATAAATAAATTAAATTTATATTATATGTTTATTAATAATATAAAATACGTATTTGAATTCTATAATTCTTTTATTCATTTAAATCACATTAAATTAAATAAATTTATTTAAAAATAAATTCATGTCTATTCGTATGTGTACTTATGTTAATTTAAAAATTAAAAATAAATTATAAAATCAAATTCAATTATAGAATTAAAAATATATATAATAAAAATCAAAACCCCAATTTTAACTTATAATTACGTAAGACACAAACATAAACTACCGCCACCAATTCTTCACTTCTTCTCCTTCTATAATCGTTCTCCGCCACGGCCGCCACTATCCCCACCACTGAGCCGTTCTTCTCTGGCTACCACCACCAACAACAGCAGCTACAACACCACCTACCAAAAACGAACAGACAGTTCTTCCTGTTCTTCTTCGGCCACCAACAACAGCCGTTCTTCTTTGCCTAAACTGCCACCTCTCAAGGTAAAATAGACAAATTATTTTGATCTTCATCAAATAGAAATAGGAATTTAATGAAGCTATTTTTTAAGCAAAATGAAGCTATTGATGTTGCTGTTCTTGGCGTTTTTCCTCTTTTGTTGTTTTTTAAGTATTGATTTAGGCTACGGCAACAAAAAGTTCCAATTTTGATAAGCAACATTGGGGTGCTTTAATCTCGAAGTGGCGACTTGCTTTGAGGTTTTTGAGACTAATCCTTTTACTTATTCGATCATTTCTTAAATGGATTGCTGCAAATATGTGTCCTTTTACAGTATTTCAGTGTAAAGTTTTGATTTATTATGTGGCTATGAACAGATATTTATTAGGAAAGTTGGTGGGTGATTTTTGTATGCGTTTGTTTTTGTGTTTATATGGTACTAATAGACCTCAAAATACAAGATGTTTGCGTTTGTGTTTCCCAATATCAAATCACGTATAGACAAAAATTTCTAAATGGGCAAGATGATTGAGTTTACTTGAACTTGAAATTAAAATATTGGGGAGAAGTGTTTATTTTCGATTTATATATGGCTTTTCGAAATAGAATCAAGAGTCCAGTTTTGATAGCTCATATTTAAATAATAAGGTGAGACTAGTCGCTGCTGCCAGTTGTTTTTGTTTACTCCAGTTGGATAATTGCCCCTGCTTTTGTAAAGTATGTTGTCTGGGCTGTTATTTGGGTGCCATATTGGAAAGTTGAGAAAAATGATGGCATGAATAGTAGGGTTCCCATTTTAATATTTATCAAAATTATATTTAAAGTTGAATTTTTCTATAATATATAATGTTTGTTGATAATTCATCTGGGTGTTTCTTTGAGTTACATTCATTGGGCGTCTAATTCAAATGCAAATGCTATTGTAGGACATTGTGGCCTTTCAGATGTTGGAATAGATAGTTCTCTCATCATCTATGGGAAAATACTTGAGTTCAGACCTAAATTTATTCTTGTTGCATTTGTTTGTATGGTGCAGCATAATTTCTGTTGGTCTTTAAATTATTCCTTTTTATTCATTATGGTCATAAACAGAATATTGTATTTGAGTTCATTTTGGTTCTTCCTTGCTGCTAACATGTTGATAAAAAAGTTTAACCTTTTAAAATTATCTATACCGATTTCTAAAAAAAGCTTGAAACGAACTTGTGGA
Organism: Ailanthus altissimus; assembly: GCA_946807835.1. Taxonomy (NCBI): domain Eukaryota; kingdom Viridiplantae; phylum Streptophyta; class Magnoliopsida; order Sapindales; family Simaroubaceae; genus Ailanthus; species Ailanthus altissimus. The sequence continues at coordinate 13,997,208 of OX327697.1, read as the reverse complement.
TATGTTACAAATGCTTCTAAAAGAAAGTAATTTATTTAAATATAAGCTATTTAAATATGAACGTGTCTTAAGCCATGGTTAAAGCATGTTATGCACATGCACATGCAATACATTTAGAAAATTTTCAAATGTCTTCAAATGAAAGTGCATCTCTTTATGCCCTTATTATTTATGGAATACATATACTGATTGATGAATGCCCTTTCTAATAAATGTTTTCTTAGAGATAAATGCCTTTTTTTTTTTTATAGATTTCTTTAGTTTTTTAAATGGACTTGTTTCTAGTATTTAAATCATCTTACGGATTTCTTTACTTTTCTACATGATTCATGATAATATTTTACCATAATTCAACACAGAGCATATGGATTCAACACAGAGCATATAGATTCAACATAAATTTTATTTGATAGACTTAAGAGTGTTACTATTAACGACGACACGGATAATGGTGTTGGTGATAAGGTTAAAATAGAAGAAAGAGAGAAAAATTCATTACAGAATGTAGTTAATGAAAAATGAAAAAAGGAGACTCAATTAAAAAATTTGGACATTATTTTATAAGTTGCCATTATATTAATTTGTTGATAGAGAACCAAGATGCAAGTGTCAAAAGTGTGAAGTTGTCTATAAATATCCAAATAAGTCTGGCATAGATAAGATGCAAAAACATATAGATAGTTGTCCAAAGTTGTTAATGCATATTAATCGTCACAAATGCTTTTAGATCCTAATGAAAGATTTTTAGGTGTACGTGTTCCAAAATTTGAATTTGTTATTTTTCGTGAGTTAGTCTTTGTTGCTCTTAGTATGCATGATTTAACATTTCAATGTTTTTTGAGTATGAGGGTATAGAAGAAGATTCCAATATTTAAGTGATGAAGTACAAGTAATATTTAAAAATACTGCAAAAGCAAATGTGTTGAAGATGTATAGGAAGGGAAAAGAAAATATAAGGAGTCTTTTAGATGCAACTCTTGGTAGAATTTCTTTAACTTCTGATTGTGGACTTTTATAACCACGACAATTACTATAGCCTAAGTGCTCATTTCATTAATAAAGATTGGGTTTTACGGAAGAGACTTTTGAACTTCTCACCCATGTCACCTCCACATAATGGAATTTTATTAGCTAATAAATTTTTTCATTACTATGTGATTGGGGTATCAAAAAATAAAAGATTTTTTCTTTGACTTTAGATAATGCTTCTAGTAATAATGTTTGTGTTGAATTGAAAATGAAGTTCACAAGGTTCATGAGAGTGTGAAATAGATTAAAAGATCCCAAGTGAGAAAACAAAAATTTCTAGAATGTGTTAAGCAAGTGTCTCTCAATTCTAAGAAGGGGTTGAGAGAAGTTGTTCTCACAAGATAGAATTCAACTTATACTATACTTGAAAGTATTCTTTACTTCAAGAATGCTTTTTGTCTTTACAATTAAGTGACTCCATTTATAAGTATTGTCGTGATGAAGAAGAGTAAGAGAAAGTAGAAAAAAATAGTAAAATTTTAAATTTTTTATAATATTACTTATATATTTTTTGGAACAAAGTACCCCACTTCAAATTTGTATTTTCCTAAGGTATTTGTAACTAACTAAACTTTGAAGCAATTATTAATAATGATGATTATATGAGAAATATGGCAAATATAATGTTGACTAAGTTTGAGAAGTATTAGTATGAGTTTTGCATAATTTTGGCAATAGTTATTGTGTTCGATCCTCGGTACAAGGTGCAATTTATTGATTTTTGCTATAGAAAAATTTCTGGTCAAGATTTAGTAAAGGTAAAGAGGTTAAAGATAAGTTATTTTCTTTGTTTGATGAGTACTAGTGTAAAGATCCATATCAACTTTTGCTTCTACACCTATGTCGATCACGGTTATGATGTTTGTTCATGTGTACCACTACCACAACTATAACAAAGAGACTTTTGACATATTGCAAGTATAATTTATAATATTGTATTTATTTCTTTTAGCTGCTAATTGATATGTTGTTTTTGTGTTAATTTGATGCTTGTTTGACTACTGTTAAATTGTTTTTTTTTATAATTTTAATGCTATTTTTGTTGTGTTTTTTGGCTACTGTGATGAGCTGTTGTTTTGCTGTTAGCTTGCTTCTGTTTCCCTTTTTTTGCTATTGCTTTCGCTGTTAATTTGCTATTGTTTTGGCTTTTATTTTGCTGCTTTGGCTATTTTTTGCTACTATTTTAGCTGCTAATTTATTGTTGTTTGAATACTATTTTGGCTCCTATTTTGCTATTAATTTGATGCTATTTTAGCTTATATTTTTGTTGTTGTTCTATTGCTGTTAAATTATTATTTTGTTAATATTTTGATGTTGTTTTGGGTCATGTTTTTGCTGTTGTTCTACTGCTGTTAAATTGCTATTTGGATGTTGTTTTTAGGAGTTTGATGATCAAAGAACCATAGATTATAATAGTTATAATAAAATGACTGAATTTGAGCTTTATTTGGATGAACTACAAGTAGATAGAAATATTGCATTTGAATATTATTTTGGAAAGGAAATGAATTTTATTAATCTTACTTTTATGGCTTGTGATATCTTTAGCATTCCCACGAGTAGATAAAAGTATTGCATTTGAATATTATTTTGGAAAGGAAATGAATTTTATTAATTTTACTTTTATAGCTCGTGATATCTTTAGCATTCCCATATCCATTATTGCATTTGAATAAGCTTTCAGTATTAGTGGTTAAGTCCTTGATCAACTCAAAAGTTCACTTAACTCGACACAATTAAGACATTACTTTGCTTAAGGGATTGTTTGTTTGGATAAAGCAGTAATTAACTACGTTTATTTATAATTTTTTATGCTATTATATTTTAACGTTATTTTGACATTATTTTTGTTTTTTTATTTATTTATAGTTACATCAATTGATAATGACAAATTAAGTGATTTTACTCAGGTATCTTAAACTTAAGTATGAACAATAGTGTTCTATTTGCGGAAAGTGATACTATTGCTAATTGTGAGTAATTGTTCATGAATCATGACAAGTAGTAGTCTATCATTCATCTTTTTAAAATTTTTCAGAGAGCTCCATACTTGTGCTAATTTAAAATTTATTTTTCAGGTTCATTGTTTGGAATTGGGACTTGATAGTTTGCTTTCTTAATTTAATTGGACTTGGCAATTGGATTTTATTTTAAGTGGATTTGATGAATGATTGACATTTTATTTTGGATGTGTTTTTATTTTGTTATATTATTTTGGTTTTATTTTAAATAATTTGATGAATGATGAACTTTGTCTTCAATTATGTTGGATGAATTTTATTATTAAATGCATTAAATACTTGATTTTTGATGCAATTTTAAAATTTATTTATCTTGGCTTAAATGTGTTTAATCGTATTAAACGATCAAGTATTTCATATAAATGAATTGAATTTGGTGTTATTATTTATCTAAATAATTACAGTCGTAAATGAATCGAATCATATATAATCGTTTAAATAAATTGAATTGATTCATTTATTTAAACTTGACTAATTATGTTGTATCGTGTAGTTTACATATTAAACGAATTAAATTTGTGTTCGAGTACTTGATTCGTTTACGTAAATGAATCGTATATGAATATGATAAAAATTTGTTAATACTCTATATTGCCATAACATGAATACAATTTATTTACATAAATTGCCACCCTTATAAGTTAATTATCATTTCATCTATCATAATTTAATTAATAATTGTCTCTATACATAATAAATTTATACTCAACCGATATTTTAGAACTTAATAAAAAATAATTTAAATAAATAATTTAAATTAATTATACTTTTAATATAATTTATAATTTATAATTATTGTTAATATATAAACTTATATATAAAAAATAATAAAACCCAACATGCCATGTAAAAGATGAGACTAACTCCCTACCCGACATTACATGGGAAGTACACTTGCCAACCGGGTTGGTCGGGTGGTATGTATTACTAAATTTTAGTTAAAACAGCAAAACAGACATAACAATTTCACATTGAGGAAAAAAGGGAAACAGAAAAAAGAGCTAAGTAAAAGAAATAGAAACTTAATTGTACTCGAATTGGCAGCCTGTGGAATAAAAAGAGTATAAGAAAGCATGAAAATTGTAGAAATCCTCCTTGATTCTTGTGAGATAATGTTTTGTTTTCTCAGAACTTGTCTTGTACATAAAACATAGAGTTCTCGGACGAAGAACTCTCCCCATCATCTGTCTCAACAAATACCAATAGAATAGATTGCTTTATGAAGCTTCACAATCTTTAATTTCCACTCTAATGCTTCTTTTTCTAAATCATTGTACATTAATATAAATTCTCTCACTCTCTGATATGACTACTATGTCTCATGAGCTTCGGAAATCACAGAAACATTGCTTTTACAGACTCTTGAATCACGTTCTCTTTTGCAAAATTATTTTACAAATACTGCTCATAAATAATGGATTACCGTAGTGCCCCAGTCCCCAAAATATGATGAAAGAAGAAAATAATTTGTCGATTACATATACATGAGCTTGTGGGAACTGTTAACAGTTAGTACACGGTGCCAACTGCATAACAATATTGTTGGCATTGTGGTGGATAGCCTTTTTTAAGATTATCCATTGGCTCAACTCTCCCTATAAAAGGGATAGTTTAACAATTTTTTATATATAAAAAATTTTAGAGAGTTTTTGAGTAATTTAAGAGAAATGAGTGTTTTGAGATTTTGAGTTATAAAGATAAAATATTACAATACTTGTATTCTTCATTTCTAATAGTAAAAGATTCTTCTTTTTTCGCTCGTGGACATAGACTAAAAGCCTAACCACGTAAACTCTTGTGTTTTTGTTTTATTTTTATTATTTTTACTTAATTTTACTTTAGCTGCGATCTTACATCACCTTTCAATTTCTTAACAGTGGTATCAGAGCTTCTGGTTGAAGGAGGTTACTATTTACGTATACAGTATTATTCACGTACACAGTTACTGTTCACGTATATTGTTACTATTTATGTATACGAGTACTGTTCATATGTATAGTTACTATTCACGTGAAACAGTGAGAGTCGATTCTAGCAGAGAGTAGTTCGTGGTGAAAAGCAATGGCGGCATAATACGAAACGTAAACTCTTGTGTTTTTGTTTTATTTTTATATTCATTATTTTTACTCAATTTTACTTTAGCTGTGACCTTACATCACCCCTCAATTTTCTAACAGTAGTATCAGAGCTTTTGGTTGAAGGAGATTACTATTCATGTATATGGGTACTGTTCATACGTACAGTTACTATTTACATGAAAAAGTGGGAGCCAATCCTAGCAGAGAGCAGTCCGTGGTGAAAAGCGACGGTGGCAAAATACGAAGTTGAGAAGTTCAATGGAGATAATTTCACATTGTGGAAAATGAAAATAAAGACGATTTTAAGAAAAAAAAAAGTGCGTAGAAGTAATTGATGAAAGGTCCGCTGGTATCACTGATGATATCAAGTGGAATGAGATTGACAGTAATGCAGTTGTTGATTTGCATCTAGCATTTGCTAATAATGTGTTATTAAGTGTGGCAGAAAAGAAGACAGCAAAAGAGATTTAGGACATTCTCATAAAATTGTACGAGGTCAAATTTCTGCACAATAAGATTTTCTTAAAAATGAGATTGTATACCCTTTAAATGGCAGAATCCACTTCAGTGATAGAGCACATCAACACATTAAATACTCTATTTTCCCAACTCACTTCCTTGGAGGCATAAAATAGAGGCAGGTGAATGTGCAGAGATTCTGCTTCAAAGCTTACCTGATTCGTATGATTAGCTCATCATCAACTTGACGAATAATATCCTAACGAACTTCTTAGTCTTTGATGATGTTATAGCTGCTGTATTGGGAGAAGAACGAAGACGAAAAAATAAAGAAGACAAACATAATGTTCACAGCAAGCAGAAGCTTTGATAATGATGAGAGGTAGATCAACAGAACGTGGTCCTAGTGGGAGTCAAAATCATGGTAGATCAAAATACAGAAGTAAGAAGAAATTCAAGTGCTACCATCGTGGCAAGAAAGGTCATTTGAAGAAGGATTGCTGGGGATTGAAGAAAAGTGCAGAGGACAAACCTCAAGGGAATATTGTAAGCACCTTAGATGATTGTGAAACTTTATACAGCGAGGCAGCAACAGTTGTTGAAAGCAGAAAACGGTTCTCTGATGCATGGCTCATGAATTCTAAAGCTACATGGTACATGACCTCTAAAAGAGAATAGTTCCATCAATATGAACCTACCTCCAGAGGATTTGTATATATAGGGAACGATTATGCTTTGGAAATCGTTGGAATAGGATCTAGCAAGATGAAGATGTACGATGGTACTGTTCATATTATCTAGGAAGTGCGACATGTGAAAGGCCTCGTGAAGAATCTTTTGTCATTGGGACAATTAGATAACATTAGGTGTAAGACCCAAATTGAAAATGAGACCATGAAAATTCTCAAAGGCACGCTTGTAGTAATGAAGGTAGAAAGGTTGCTGTAAATTTGTACATGCTTAATGGAGAAACACTGCAAGAAAAAGATGCATCTGTTGCATCAACTAGTTCAGCAGAAGAGTCAACGATAATATGGCATTGCAGACTGGGCTATATGTCGGAATGAGGTTTGAAGATTCTCTCTGACCAAAATTTACTTCTTGGGCTCAAATCGGTTCATTTACCTTTCTATGAGCACTGTGTTACAAGTAAGCAGCATAGATTAAAGTTCAACACATCTAGTTTTAGAAGTAAAGAATTTTAGAATTGACCAACTCTAATGTTTGGCAAGCATCGGTGATGTCCTTAGGGGGCGAGATATTTTGTATCATTCATAGGTGATTATTCTAGGAGATGTTGAGTGTATCTAATTAAGAAGAAGTCATATGTGTTTGAAGCTTTCAGAATATTTAGAGCGGGTGTAGAACTTGAATCAGAAAAGAAGATCAAGTGTTTAAGGACATATAATAGAAGAGAATATACTGGTGGAGATTTTATTACATTCTATCAACAAGAAGGCATTAAGCGGCAATTCAACATAAATTACACGCCTCAGCAGAATGGAGTAGCTGAGCGGATGAACAGAACCTTGTTAGAGAGAACAAGAGTTATGTTGAGAACTACAGGTTTAGCTAAGGCATTTTGGGCAAAAGAAGTCAAAATCGCCTGTTATGTGGTAAATCGGTCACCATCAACAGCAATTGAGTTGAAGATACCGATGGAGATGTGGACTGGGAAACCAGTTGATTATTCTCGCCTTCATACATTTGGAAGTTCTGTGTACGTGATGTACAATTCCCAAGAAGCAACGGAGCTAGATCCAAAATCCAGAAAATGCCTTTTCTTGGGATATGTTGATGGAGCCAAAGGGTATCGCCTATGGGATCCCACTACCCACAAGGTCGTCATCAGCAGAGATGTGATATTTACAGAAGATAAACTATAAAGGAATGATGAAGATGATAGCACAGTGAAGGAAAATCTAGAGACTACAATGGTATAAATGGACAATAATTAAGTATAAGAAGATTCTGATTCTTTTGAAGCAGCACCAGAGCACGAAGAACAAGAACCAGTAGAGTCTGAAGCTACAGATGATTGTCGATCAACTCGTGAGAGATGACCACCAGTGTGGCACTTGGAGTATATCATGGAGGCTCATGTTGCATACTGCCTTCTAATAGAGGATGAAGAGCCAACAACTTTCTAGGAGGCTTCTAAAAGTCAAGATGTTTCTCTATGGATGATAGCAATGCAAGAAGAAATTGAAGCCTTGCATAAGAACAAAACATGGGAGCTGGTTGTACCACGTAGAAGAAAAGCCATTGGTAACAAATGGGTCTACAAGATTAAACGGGATGGCAATGTCCAAGTGGAGCAGTATCGCGCGAGATTGGTGGTGAAAGGTTATGCTCAAAAAGAATGTATTGACTTTAATGAGATATTTTTCCTTGTGGTTCGACTAACGACAGTCAGAATAGTCCTGGCAATGTGTGCTATATTTAACTTACATCTAGAGCAATTAGATGTGAAGATATCTTTTCTTCATGGAGAACTTGAAGAAGAAATTTATATACTCCAACCAAAAGGTTTTAAAGAAGAAGAAAAATAGAACATGGTTTGTAGGTTGAACAAATCTTTGTACGGTCTCAAACAGACACCGAGGTGTTGGTACAAGAGATTTGATTCATATATCATCAGCATTGGATACAATAGACTTAGTTCAGACCATTGTACATACTACAAAAGGTTTGAAAATGATAATGATTTTATTATTTTGCTGTTGTACGTAGATGACATGTTGGTGGCAGGCCCCAACAAAGATCGAGTCCAAGAATTAAAGGCACAGTTGGCTAGAAAATTTGATATGAAGGACTTGGGACCAGCAAACAAGATTCTAGGGATGTAAATTCACTGAGACAGAAATAACAGGAAGATTTGGCTTTCTCAGAAGAACTACTTAAAACAAATCTTGCGGCGCTTCAACATGTAAGATTGTAAGCCAATTAGTATCCCACTCCTTGTTAATTTCAAGTTATCCTCTAAGATGTGTCCTAACAAAGAAGCAGAGAGGAAGGAGATGTCTCGAGTACCGTATGCATCAGCAATGAAAAGTTTAATGTTCGCTATGATTTGTATTAGACCAGACATTGCACAAGCAGTGGGAGCAGTTAGTAGATGCATGACGAATCCTGGTAGAGAGCATTGTGGTTGTGTTAAGAGGATCCTTAGATACATTAAAGGTACTTCAGATATTACTTTATGTTACGGAGGATCAGATTTTATTGTTAAGGGCTATGTGGATTCAGATTTTGCAAGAGACCTTGATAAAAGAAAATCCACTATTGATTATGTGTTTAAACTTGCAGAAGGAGCTGTAAGCTGGGTTTCGAAACTGCAAACTGTTGTGGCATTATCTACTATAGAAGCAGAATACATGGTAGCTACATAAGTTTGTAAAGAAGCAATTTGGATACAAGGATTGCTGGAGGAGTTCGGGTATAAGCAAGAGAAAGTTCATTTATTTTGTGACAGTCAGAGTGTCTTGCACATTACAAGAAATCCAATTTTTCATTCAAGAACGAATCACATAGGTGTTCAATATCACTTTATTTGAGAAGTGGTAGAAGATGAAAGTGTAGATATGAAAAAAATTCATACAGATGATAACCTAGTAAATGTGTTGACAAAGCCCATCAATACTAACAAGTTTGTATGGTGTAGATCCTTGCATGGCCTAACAGACACGTAGGCAACATGACTTTGGTGAAGAACAAAGAATGATGTGGAGACTTGATTGATTCTCAATCAAATCTCCAAGTGGGAGAATTGTTAGCAGCTGACATCGTGTGCCAGCTACATAACAATTTTTCTGATACACGGTGCCAACAAAATTAAATGGTGGACAACCTTTTTAAGGCTATCCAATCACTCAACTCTCCCTATAAAAGGGAGAGCTTAGCAATTCTTTATATATAAAAATTTTTAAAGAGTTTTTGAGTGATTTGAGAAAATTAAATGTATTGAAATTTTTGGTTGTAAAGTTAAAACACTACAATACTTGTATTCTCAATTTTTAATTATAAAATATTCTTCTTTCTTCGCCCGTAGACATAAATTAAAAGTCGAACCACGTAAACTCTTGTATTTTTATCTTATTTTTATTTTCATTATTTTTACTTAATTTTGCGACTTTACATCACCTCTCATTTTCTAATAGGAACTCACAGAAATATTGCCTTCAAAGACTTCTAATCACAATATTACATATAGATTTCTTCTTCGTCATCAGATCAGAGATTCTTTGATTCCCCCACTTTTTCTGCTTACATGCAAGATAATTAAATACAAAAGATTCTAAAATCTAAACCCTAGACCAAGTTAACAAACAACGCCACGGATGTACATACAATTACATAGTAGTAGTCAAGAAACCATATTCAAATAAGCAGAAATCTAATTAAGAAGAATAAGAAACAATAATTTTTAATGATCATTAGACCATTATTTTGTGATCTAACACCCGTCTCCGTTTAGATGGATCACTAGAATTTGATCTTTCTAGCAAAGATTTCAATGCATTTTGTAAGAAATGGACAGATTCAATGCTATGATCTTTCTCGGCGGCAACGATAAGAACGTTGCGGACTCTTCCACCTAATGACACCATTTCTGCTTTCAATGTCTTTAAATGGAGAGACTTTAGTATCTCAATAATGTTAGGTAAAAGATCCGAGCGATCTTCGCAGCACAAAGAGGCCTTGAAAATCAACCTTCCATCGCTAGAGTAATCACCTGAAGCTAGCACTGTGATTTTATCGGTTTCAGAAGGGAACGTTTCGAGCTCTGTGAGTTCAACAGTTTGTTGTTTCAGTTCTTTGACTCGTTGAACCACCTTTGCTAAAAGAGAAGCTTTGTCTATCTGAGAAAATTGGAAATCAAAGTTAAAAAAATAATAATAAAAGTTATAACTAATAAATAATAAAAGAAATGAAAAAGAAATATGGAAAATGCACCATAAGTGAAAAGCTTTCCTACTTCCCAAATACACACACCAAGTTACTAACCCTAGAAACTAGGAAGGCTTTTGTGCCTTTTCATTTTCAGATACTGTACTTGCAGTGTTTGAACATTCAAAAGCTTCAAATTGGAGACATTTATCTATCCAAGATTTTATCAGAAGCTAATTTAATTAATGAAAGGTTTTTTAAAAAAAAAGAAATAGAATTAAAGACACAAGAAAAGAGCAGAAAAACGAAAATTATTGGATACGTCAATTTCCTACCGATGCTTATTATATCAAATCAATTTATGAAAATTGGTTTGAAACTCAATACATGCAATTGACTATATTCACAGGAAAAGTCTGATTATATTCAAAGTTCCAATATTTATTCAATAACAAAAATAGTGAATATGCAAAATTGAATGAAAGAAAGAACAAATCCAAGAAATCAGAATACGAAAACCCGTATCAGAATTTCAAAACTTCAATCGTCAAAACCCAAATGAATCTTAATAGAGACCAGACTTACAATTTAACTATATCAGAAAATCGCACGTATATATACATATATACAAGATGCTGTGAATTTAATTACCTTAGAATTACAAGGAAGAATACTTTTAAGCTTATTAAGATGAGAGTTAATTTTTTCTCTTCTCTTCTCAGCTTCTTTATGGTTCTTTAAAGCAGCAAGTGCTTTATCCTCCGGCGTCGTTGTTGTAACACCTGACGCCTCGAAGGGGAAAGTATTATACGAGGAGGCGCTACAGAAACTCGGCTGCATCATCGAAGAGAATTCACAAGTACCGGGAAACCCATAATATCCGACGCCGTTTTGGGCGAGAAAGCGGTAGAGCTCTGAGTTTGCCGGTTGCATGATGGTGATGAGGATGAATATGATTATTATTGTGTTTTAATTTTCTTTGACTGAGTGGGAAGTGGAAGTGGAAGTGGAATTGAATATGAAAGTGTTTTCAATATGCTTTCGGTGGTTTTTGTCCTTGGGGCTTTTATTGCTGAATTTGGAAAAGTTGCCTTCACTTTCTAAGTGGGTCTCCTAGTTGATTACTAGTGTTCTAATTTGAAATACTTTTTTTCATTTCTTTTTTCTCAAAATTTTTCTTCCATAATTAAGATAGCCCTCTTTTATTTTTTTTTTTCAAATTTTAGTAAAACAGATGAATGCAATATTAAATGTTTGAATAAAGGTGGCAATTCGTATAAATAAATCGTATTCGTGATGTGTTACTATAGAGTATTAACAAATTTTAATTGTATTTGTATGCGATTTGTTTATTAAGTAAATAAATACTTAAATATATATTCGATTTATTTAATATTCGAATTATATGACACGACACGATTAGATACATTTAAATAAATAGATCAAATTCAATTCGTTTATATGATTATACACGATTCAATTTGTTCATGATTATATTCGTTTAAACGAATAATAATATCTAATTCAATTCATTTACACAAAATATTTGATTCTTTCATTAAATGTGATTTAAACAAATGAACACATAAATAGACACAAAAATAATTCATTTATTAAACGTGATTTAAATGAATTTAACGAATCGTAAACTTTAAACATATATTCGACATAATTAATAAATGAATAATATGAATTTGATCTATTTATTAATCATGTAAATTTTTTCTAATTATATTCGCTTAAAACGTATCGAATAATTATATTATGATCCATTTTACCACTCTTATTTTTAATATAATGTGAGAGGATTCGATGCATACGTTGTAATATTTTCATATATCTAAGATAATGTATAGTTTAAGATGATTTTTGATTGGATGGTCATTTAATGAGAAGATTTATACGTTTAACCAATATAGATAAAAAATTAAGGCATTTATTAAAATTCTTTATATATATATATTTATTTTAAATTATACCATATTAAATTTGACTTTAAGTTCTGATATTGTATGCTTCTGTATCAATAGATTTAACTAACATAATGTTGAAGTTTGGAGAATACTTGTAATCAGGTGACAACCTCTCTTTTCTTAAAGGGTTCAAACCCACAAAGTAGCAATAATAAGTGAAGATTCTTTTCTAGCGTGGCGATAGTTAGACCCATTTTTATGTTATCATACACCAATTATCACTTTTATTAACTTTTAATCTTTATGAAATTACTTGGGAGTACAAAAGACGCCACCCTGCTAATGTTCATTTCCAACTCCTAACCTCCAAATCCAAATACATGTAGATCAATTATTTTGTCATTTTGTTGCATCAAACAACTTTGAAGAACATTAATATATCAGTCTCCATTATAATAGTAAGGCATCTATATAATGGGCGTCATTGAGTGGGTACTTGAAATTCCAACTTTAGAACCAAAACCTAAGGCATTGATAATTGTCAAAGATCATCAAAATTATTATCAATAACTCGAAGTGTTAAACTTGAATACGACATTGAAGGAAAAATTGAAGTAGCCAATAATTAAATGAAAAAATGGAGTGTGTTGAAAAACAGAAGTGCATGCTTTAATTTCAACGAGAAGAGAGAGATTTTAATATACTCTATTACAAATTTTACATATAAGGATAATCTATAAACCAGATTAGTAATAAGGGGATATTAAACTCTCTGAATTCTTCCCTCTTCTCTCAAAAGTTGTCCAACAAAACCTAAAGAAAAAAGCCGTTGCCGCTGCCATCATCTCTGTTGTAGAGGGGCCCTTCGGCCCCCTCTCCAGCGATATCCCCCCTTCCTCCCCTCTCTTGGTTTTTCCTTTGTTTCTTATTTCTTCTTCTCTTTATTTTACTGCCATTTCTACATTTGTTTTCCTCGTCGGTGGGATCTGGTCAAGACAGTAACGAGCCAAGCTATGTCGCTATCTTCCACCGAGATCATATGATCTCCTGAGTCGCCGCTGGTCCTTGCTATAGAATGACTTAGTTGGCCAGTCATGATTTCAACGGTTTTAAGCGCTACACACACGGGGACTCAATCGGCTAGACATACTTCTTTGGTTTAGCTACATTCCGTTGGCCTCCACTGGGACACCGCCGAATTACTTAATCAAGTATTCCTCCCACAAGCAACTGTTCTCAGTATATCGGAACTAGATGGATTTTTGTTATTGGTTGTTTTGGAAATATATTGAATATGCTGAAATATGGAGGATGTATATAGTCTTGTGGTAGTGGTTTTGTATTAGTCATTTCTGCGTGGGGGTAGTTATTTTATCTCTTTTCTGTTGAATGGTTGAATTTTCTAGTCTTAGGGTTTATTTTCCTAGTTAGGGATACTATTATTTCCCCCTTTGTTGTAAGGGGTTAGGGTTGAGTATTTGTTAGTGCTCAAGTTTATCTATAGGTCCCAGGAATGTCTCTGATTGTTTATCAAAAGCCCATAATGTTGTATCTTTGATTTTTTTTTCATCAATGGAATTCAGTTTCTTCCAAAAACAAAACAAAACAATGAGGGGATATTTGTAGAATCACCAATCCATGATTCTGCAAAACAAATCATCCATGCCTCTACTGTATTTCTACCATCACTGCACCAAGCTTCGGTTGCTGAAGCCATGGCCATTTGTAAAGGTTTGATGCTTGCACAAGAGGTTGCTTTTAGTTCAATTGTGTTGGCTTCAGATACTTCAACAATAGTAAATGATATCCAGGCTCATGTGCATATAGTTTCTGAAATTGGGATCATTTAATAGAATATATATTACTCTCTTGAGCAGTTTTCTTCATGGCATATTTTGTATAATCCTAAGGATGCAAATAGAGTAGTTTATGTTGGGAAAATATGAATGAGGATACAATTTTAAGTGGTTGTCAAGGCATGAGGGATTATCCTTAATACTATTTCTTCCCTACAAGATAATAATCTTAATGCAAAAGAGTTTGAACAGCAGTATAATCTTTAGGATTCAATAACAATTGAAAATTATAGAGTGCATCCTCAAATGCAATTTTCTTTGGAAAACAAGTAAAGACTTTTAAAGATAGGCTATATAGATTGTAGAGAAATGAATCAAGGAATATAGATGTTATGTATGTATCTCTCATTTGAGATGAGCCTACATTTATAGAGGAGAGATAGCTTTCAAAAGAGACACCAAACTGTTTCAAAGGGCCGCAATTATTGAAAATGCATGGTTACTTTTCCAAGAATCACAACCAGTGATCAACACCATGGCGCTGAATGTTCTAGATTCAGCATCACAACATTAAGTGACTCCAACAGTCACATCTAGTGATCAACATAGTGACGATGCTTCTCTAACACTGCAGCATAGCCTATTCTGACTTCAGTGCCATGCACTAAGTCTATACTCAGTACTGGTTTGTGATTCCCCTTGTTTTACATTTTCTTGATTCCTCATGTCTTACTTTGTTTATTTTGAAATACACTTAAAATATCCAACAATCCTCCTCATATTTCAAAAATAAACATATAAGTAATTTAAATTCAAAATCAAAAGTAAAATTCAACGCATATGAATTGGTTCTCTTCCAAGCTATAAACCAACCATTGAACAGATAACTGTATTTTATAGGAACTAGGTGAATCTAAGTTTCTATCAACCGTCATTCTTTTGTTGAAAAATAAAGGATTAAATGTTCAAGTCAAACTCTTTGTGTAACTTATTTATGTCTAGCGGTGTGGCACTTTATGGCCTTATGGCATCCTAGTTTCATAAGTGCCCTGGAGATGCTTACGTAGCTCTCATAGGAATTGACCTAATTTCACACTCATATAGGTGACACTTTATTAAGTGTGTTCTCCAGGATAACATACCACCATACGATAATGGGTTATGGAATCATTAAGAGTATAAAACTCATAATTTCCCACTACAGATGTACTATGACCTTAGGGAGGGACTCTTAATATATTATCAGTAGTATAACAAGTGACTTGTACTTACCCTATGAATATACTTCAGGGGATCTCTAATCATATAAGTAGGATTACCATCACTCTTACTTTATGATATAGGAAGAAGTCTCATCCCTTGACGTATTAATTGGAGGATTGGCCAAATTTATCTCTGACCTCACAAAATCTATGCTCATTAGCCCAGATTCTAGTAACTGCTTAATTATACCATGTCTTAGACGTATGTATTTACTTTTTCCATTATAAATTAAACTCTTTGCTCTAACTATTGCAGCTAGACAATCATAGTAGATTTAAATCGATGTAGGAGGGTGAGAGTAAATGGGAAGATTAGTTATGAGTGTTCTCAACCACTCAACTTTGAAACAAGCTTTTTCCAAAGCTATTAACTTAGACTCTATTGTAGATTGAGCTATATATATCCGTTTAGTGAATTTCTAACACACAACACCTCGACCAAATGTGAATACTAATCCACTAGTAGACTTAATCTTAGTGGATTTAGAGATCTAATTTGCATCATTATAACCTTCTAACATAGGTTTTGATATACTATATATAAGTTTATAATTTTTCGTCCCTATCAAATTTTTTGCAAGTCTATCTATAACACTCTAATGCTGTTTGTTTGGATTCTGATTATATCTACTCAGTCTCCTTACAACATGTGTTATGTTCGACCTAGTGTTATTCATTAAATACATGAGACTACAAATTATTTAAGTATAACGGATCTAATTATCACTATGCTTAATATTCTTAAAAAGTTTAGCACTAGCATCATAAAGTGTTGCGACTAGTTTACATGTAAAGTACCCACACCTTTTCAAGAATTTATCCACATGGTGTTTTTGGGATAAGGTAAGACCGTTAGATGTTCTCATTATTGTAATCCTAAGAACAACGTATGTTCTCCCATATCTTTCATATCAAACTTAGTTGATAGAAATCTCTTAGTCTCATTTATTACTTTTATACTAAGACTGAAAATAAGTATGTCATCCATATAAAGACATATGATAACATATTTATTAGTATCAAAGGTTTTAAACTAAATATATTTGTCTGAATCATTAATCATAAACCCGTTTGATACCAGTACATTGTCAAATTTCTCATGTCATTATTTTGGTGCTTGTTTCAAGCCATATAATGATTGCATAAGTTTACATACTTTGTGCACTTTACCAAAATTCACATAATTTTCTTGTTGTCCTATATAATTTTCCTCTTTCTCTATTTAGAAAGGCAATTTTAAAATCCATATGATGTATATGTAAATCATGAATTGCAGTTAATGCAATCAAGATTCTAACTAATATAATTCTAGTTATAGAAGCATAAGTATCGAAGTAATTTAAATCTATCTTTTGTATGAACCTTTTAGCAACTAATTTTGTCTTATATTTTTTAATTGAACCATCAGGCCTTATATTTTTTAATTGAACCATCAGCCCTTATATTTTCTTTTAAAGATCTATTTTCAACTAATGGGCTTGATTCTAGGAGATAAATCAATAATTTGCCATACATGATTACTCATGATGGAGTTGATTTCATCATTAATAGTCTTTTTATATAAAGGAACATCATGAGAAAATATAGCCTCTTTAAATATTTGAGGGTTACTTTCATAAGATAGATATAGAAATCATTACCAAAATTTGTGACTTTTTTCATTTTTGTACTTCTCCTAAGTTCATGCTTAGAACTTTCTAGAGGACTAGAAAGTACTTCTAAATGTGTTAATAATTTTTCCAGTTGGGTTTTTTAAGGAAAACTATTCTCAAAGTATAATGCATTTTAGATTTAATTATATTGCTTGCATCAAACAAGTCAAAGGTATTTATTTAATACCAAGAACCTATATATAGCAGTATTCTGGGTATAACTTATAAACATTCAATCAACTATTTTGGGTTCCATTCTTTTTGTTTTAAGATTAACAATTAAGACTTTAGTAAAACATTTCCATACTTTGAGGTATGATATATTAGGCTCATGACCTCTTCATAACTCACAAGGTGTCTTAATAGTTTTCTTGTATGGTATTCTATTTTGTATATGGCAAGCAGTAAGTATTACTTCCCTTACAAATTTATAAATGCCCCAGAATTTATCAACATACAATTTATATGTCCTTTAGATTTTTATTTTTCCTTTTAACTACCCCATTTAATTTAGGAGAATCCCTTTAGCCACCTATTTGATACAGAAAAATATGGAGGTGTAAATTCATGTATAATTCCATCGTCCTCACAATAAAAATTAAACATATTAGACACCAATTCTCCACCTTGATTAATTCTTAATTTTTTTTTATTTTCTCCTCAAGTTGATTTACAACTTCTTATTTGTAGATTAAGAACTTATTATATGAATCTCAATAGATATGCCTTGGTATATCTTAAAAAATCATCTATAAATATTATGTAAATTTTTTTTCCTCCTTTAGTCATGGTATCTTTAAGGTCACTATATATCAAACTAAGTAATTTAATTTCTCTAAACGTTATTGGTTTATAAATTTTCTTTGTGAACTTAGCTTTCACACACACATCACATTTATGAACATTTTTTAAGTTATTATTAGGAAGTAAACCAATATTTTTCATTTTTTTTTAAGTAAAAATAATTTAAGTGACCAAGTCTATCATGCCATATACCAAAAGACTCAACAATATAAGTAGAAGAGGTACTTTTATTATTGGTAATTGTATCAAGTAAATTGAGTTTGAACAAATCAATTAGAATAATATCCATTTCCAATTAATGTTCCACTCTTAGTCATTATAATTTTGTCCTCTTGAAATGAGACTTTACATTAGCTTTACTAAGCATAAATATAGAAATGATATTGTATCTAATGTAGGAACATATAACACATTATTTAATGCAAGAGTTTTTCTAGAAGTCTGCTTGAGAAGAACCTTCCCTTTTTCCACCATAAGCGCAGAATGAGAATCACCAAGAGAAACTTATTCTTTTTCTTCTCTTCCTTGAACATAGTCATCGAATGCACTTTTATTATCATATATATGTCATGTGGCTCTAGAATCTATGACCTACTCTTTGTTTCCATTGACAATCACATTCACTTAGGAAATCACAACAACAAAAATGACTTCATCTCTTTTAATCAAATTAGCCTTGAGAGTTTTATTATTTTCCTGTTTATCTCCTATTTTATACTTACACTGATAATGTTTTCTCCTTATTTTTATACAAAAATTCAATACTTCAAATTGGAATTATAATAAAATTAAAGTTATAAATGCAATTAAACTACCACAACTAAGTAATTTATGAGAATAACAAGATAGAGAAAGCATATAAATATTCCTCAATATGTTTTTCTAGAGATACTACTCTTTAATATTTAATCCCTCAGTTTTGTTATTGGTCAACACATTAACTTCTTCACTAGTCTCTTTCTATGGTCAAGTGAATATATCTTAAATTACCAATTATCTACATTTCCTAGGTAACCTAATAAAATTAAGACTTAAGTTTAAGTCCTTTTAACCATACATGCCATATAGATATATTTCTATCATATATTGAAACTTACAAATACTACTCTATAATCATGTATCAAATTGCCCTAAGATACCTTTTCAAGTTTATCAATGTGTTCTCAAATCAATCAATAACTGACCAAAAATATTAAAAGCATTAAGAATAAATAATTTGAATAATAAAAAATGACTTTATAAAATATTAAAAATCACTTTATAAAATATTAAAAATTATAACAAATAAGCTCACATATTGAGTTCAAGTTATAATTATAGAAAAGAAAAATAGTTCATAACAATAAGAGAATAAAGGCTAGAAAGAATTAGAAACATGATACAATAAAAAAGCAAACCATAATTGATGCCTCAAATTCTTAATTACAGTTTGGTTGATCTCCACAAGAATTCCTTGCTTCTCTTATTTTGCATGAAAATCTCTCTCTAAATTACTCTAAAAACCCTAAGTTATGAATATGTAAAAGGCTGGGACAAGATGCCTTTTTATAAGGAAGTCTTGTAGTCTTGAAGTTGCATTTAGAATCTAAATAGAACTCTGCTCAATGTTAAGGTGTTTCCTTGAAAGGTTTCATCGTTGCAATGGTGATCACTCAATGTTAGGGCATTCAAGGTTCTAGAATTACCGCTGTAGTGTTCTCTATTTATTGTTGGAGCATTCATCCTTCTATGAACGCTGGAGCGTTCGGACCTTTATCGCCACGATATTTATTCGAAACTTTCCAATCTTTACAGCCTCCATCTATCACTAGAGCATTCATCCTTCTATGAATGCTGAAGTGTTCAGACCTTTATTGCCACAATGTTCATCCGAAACTTTCCAATCTTTACAGTTAAGTCCCAATTGCTAATTTTGACTTCAATTTCTACATTTTTGCTCCAAATTCTTCACTTTTCATCCTTTAATGATAAATCCCTATAAACTTAACATTAAGATCATAAATAGCCTTCTATTCACTTAAAAACAAACAATTCCTAAGTAAATTAGAGACAAAAAATATATATTTATTTTATCAAACTCCCACAAACTTAGAGAATTACTCATTCTTGTGCAAAGAGAGATAAAAATAAAAATAAAAATAAAAATAAAAATAAAGATACAAACTTGACTCATAAAAATAGATATAAAAAATTAGGTTGATTTTGATGATCATACCAAAGTTTCAAAGGCTATTATAATATTAACAAGCCACTTCACAATTTACAAACAACTCTTAATAGCTTAAAATACCATCATCATGTTCCTCACTCTTCCTTAAAATTGATCACCTTTGTTTGTATGTGCAGTTAATGAGTAATTTTTGAATTCTACCTAGATATGCTCAAATACTTAAGATTATGTAGGAAGATTATGTCTTTGCATATTTTAATTTATAATAACACTAACATATGCTTGATTTTCATAACACACTCCACCAATATAGAAAGATACATGTCTAGGGATCTATTAGGCCTTTTATCAGCTTGTAACATAAGATTAAGGTTTTGGTAGGATATAAGGATAAATATAATAAGCTCAAGTCACACCATAAACACTTAGGCTTTCTTAGTTACCTCTTGAATTTCTTTCCGTTGAATAATTTCCTCCCCAATGCTTTAAATATTTCCATCTTTCTTTCAACCACTTTTTTATTTTAAAGAATTTCTTCTTTTCTTAAGTTAAGGGTATAAAGAATTTAAGGATTTTTTTAATGATAAAAACTAATATAGCCCCAAACTTAGCTTGATAAGTACTACCTATACTTAATTGCTTTCTACTCTAGTACCATTTTCTCTTACAACCATAATCTTTATTCATTCAAGAGTATTTCTAAATAAACTCAAGGTTTATGGTGTTAAGGGTAATTTTTGGATAAATAAGCTTAAAAGTCTTAGGCTTATAATGTGGTTGAAACAAAGAAATGGGTATTTAGGCTCAAAAGGGGTAAGTAGGGATAAATATAATATCTCGTGTAGGCTAGAAAGGCTCAATAGATATAAAGATGGCCTAATTCATTTTTCTATTCATGTGTTTCCAAGCATTTCGCCTCAAGTAATCTAGAAAGTTCTAGAGTGTTTGGTCCTTGAGACTTGAATATATTACTTAAAAATGAGTATCTTAAAGTAAAAAAATTTAACTAACACAAGCTTTATTTTAATGTGCTCAAGAATAAGTGATCATATACAAGATCAAAATCAGTCATAAACTCTGGTATATGAATTATCTCAAGTGTCTATCATTTCCTAGGAAATGTAAAAATAAATTCAGCCGATATTTCATTTCTTATCATTGACTAATGATCATCATCTCAACCTGAAAGGAAATAAAAGAACAAGTAAACAGAATAATAAACACAATGATTTAAGAAAATACAGATTGAGTCATTATTCTATATGCTTTTTCTTTTATATAAGCCTGACTTTAAAAGAAAATACATTATGAAAAAAAAAATAACAAGCAAACAAAAATATAAATAAGGAAGTTGAAAATAAAGATAATACAAGAAGTGTTTCTCGCCCCCAAAATTAAACTTGACATGCTCTATATGGCAGAAAAACGAAGAAAAAGGAAACACTTCCCTTTTATTAGCAGTATGCTAACTTAATCATCCATGTCATCTCCCATTATGCCATCGGGTCCAATCTCTATATCATCGGGCCCATCATTCTTATCATTAACACCATCAGCATGCAGTATGATTGGTGGGGAATGAAGCGTACTCGTGTCAAGCTTAAAATTTGTGACATATAGCTATGTCTAATGTATCATGTAAGACTAAAACTTGTACGTCTCCCTTTACAAGTCAATGAATTCCTATTGTTGCTCCATAATCTGTGTCTCAATCTGTGGAAGTTTGGCTAGTATGGTCATCTGTTTGGCAGTAGGTGTTGGTAGGGTAACTACTAGTGGTAAGGCTTTCTACAGGTCCTTTGCAATAGACATTATTTGAATTTTAGTGGTGTCGATTGCATGTGCCAACTGCTATAACTCAATTATCTCCTCTCAATTCACTCCAGCTCATGCATATAAAGCAATAATCAAATAAAGAAAGAAAAGACTTGCCTTTGCGAGGTGTGCACAAGATGATATCTTGGCTTGGATGACTTGGCTAATATTGGCAGAGCGATTCATCATGATGGCATAAGGAGTACTGCCCGTGGTTTGCTGATGTCATTGGTGTGAGAAATCAACATAAGTTTGGAGGCAAGGAAGCTGTACCATGCTTTGGTCTTTAATGTCATGAATCGGGAAAGGAATGTTATCAGGACATCGTAGATTATCTTCCACTAGGTCCTTAGACTATATAGTGTTTGAATAATCTCTCTATAATCCAGCTCTCTACAAAGCTATTGATACACATCCTTTATGTTTGCCAGTAAATTGGACATCCTGTTGATGGTGGCTGCATTGAATGCCATTATTTTTTCTCTGAAAAAAGTATGATAACCGTTATGCTCAACTTTGTTGGCATAAAAGTCACAGACAATCAGTATGATGTTGGCCTCTAGATAATGGTTGAATGTCTCCTATTGTTGTTGCTAAATTATTGCCTCAATCCTTGGAAGTCCAAGGTCTACAAGATTAAAGCCCCTTTTAGCGATGTGAGATTTCTTTAGTATTACTCTTGAGCGACTGTAGATCTAAAGTGGGAACTATCGTAAGATGCACTCCCTACTTTGGTGGTTCTTGCTCTTTTTGATGCCATGCTCGAAAATAAATAAGATATAAAATTTGGGTCATTTTTTTATGTTGGTGTGAGGTTTGGTGATTTTGATGGGATTTTGTGGTTTTTGGATGTGTTTTTCTGTTTTGATCCATGGAATATATTTAGGGGCCATAAGAAATGTGTTTTGGGTATTGGATTGTGTGGGTATCAGATGGATTTGATTTTGGGTTAAAAGGGTTGAGAGAGTTTTTGAGTTTGAATGAAAAAAAATGACGTGTTTTTAAGTGAATACTAGGTCAGTAGGGCTTTAACGCTACAATGTTCATCCATTTTAAGGTTTTCTGGGTTTATCATATTGAATGCTGGGGCGGAATACTCATAGAATGTTAGGGCATTTACCTTTAGACTTTTCAAATTCTAAAAAAATGCCAATGTTGGAGTGATGAATTTGATAAAGTTGTGGCATTGGTGACTTTTTGGCTCTTCAAATTCAATTTATGCTGTGCACTGAGTTAATTATCACTAAGGTGATGAGCCTGGTATTACCTTAGCATTGGATTCTCTAGAATTTGGGATGAGGTAATGGACTTATGGACGCTAGGGCGTTTATTTGAAGATTTGATTGGACTGTTTTGAAAGTTGCAACGATCTTTGATGGATGCTACAACATTGGCTTCTTTTTTATATAAGCTACAAAAAAGATATGTAACATATAAGTAAAAAGGAATAGACAAAATAAAATAAAATTTACCTTAGGTTGCCTCCCAAGTAGTGCTTGATTTAACGCTGTCAGCTTGACATCTTGCTCATGCTGTTAAGGAGGATCAAATTATCTGTTGGAGGCATATTGTTGATCAGTCTTTCGTTAAAGCATATGGTCTTTGATATTCATGTTTTTGGTCATCTATAGCTCAATGATGAAGTTTCTAAGAGTTGACCGACCAACTTGTTTTGTACTTTTCCAAAAAGAAGTTTTATCTTAGATTAGACGATGATGTTATTTGATGGATATCTTCATCATTTCCTTGAATTGTAAATCATGCATTTTTTCTCTTCATTTTATGTAGTACTGCTTGTTTTCTTATTCAGGGATGCATTTTATCCAACTCTTTCAGTTATGTGATTTATTGTTCCTTATTTGGCTACACTGCATCAATTCTAAAACATTCTTCATTTTCTATTGGTATATTGATTTCCTCGAAAACTTTGAAGGTCGCTATTTCATCTTACACCCTTATTGTCAATTGACCTGCACATCAATTAGTGTCCGATTGATGGCTAGAAATGGTCTCCCAAGGATGATTGAGATATTTTTATATCTTCTCAAAAAGAATGATGAACTTATCAACATTCACCAATATATTTTCAACAATACCCCTTGGATATATAAGAGATCAATCTATAAGTTGCAATGCCATAATACTAAAGGATTGGTTCCTAATGGTGCAAAGAATGATAAAGCTCTCTGGATCTTTAAGCTTCAAGGGTAGCCTTTTCCGTAAGATTACACTGTATTCTTCCGTCAATGCTATGGTTTTAAAATCATCCAACTTTTTCTTCTTTAAGAGCATGCTCTTCATAAACTTGACATAATTCGGCATTTGTCTGCAAAGGAAAAATTGATGTGCAATTTCTTAAAAATTTTGAGAAATTTAGATAGTTGCTTATCTAATTTCTTCTTCTATGGTATTTGAGGGAATGGTGGAGGTGGAATATAAGGCTGCATTTGAGGTTTCTATACTTCTTTCCCTATTTTGTAGTTTTTGTGCTATCTTCTTCTACTACTAGAGTGTCTGTTACTAAATTTCCTAATTTTTCCTTCACTACAATAGGTTTATCTATATATTCTTGTTGTAAATATTTCTATTTTAGAGGTTATATGTCATTAGTTTGCACCTCTTTGCTAGTTCTCAAAGTGATTGCTTTGAATTGCTCTACACCTCATTTGGGATTTGCCTCTATGTTGCTAGGTAGAGAACCTTATGGGCTAATTCATGGCTGTAGCAAGATGTCCAACTTGATTCTCTAACGCTCTTAGGGACGCTACTTAGTTCTGGAAAGAGTTGGTCTGTCTTACTTATGACTACATTAAGATATCTTTTAAAGTAGACTTCTTCTATTGTTATTGCTAAAGTAGTAGAGCATGAAATCCAGGTGGATTTGTAGGCCTTGATGACTTTTATTGGTTGTTATTCCAAGAGAAGTTCAGATGATTCTGCTACCTTGGATTGTAGAAATTTGAGTTGGGATTATTTTAATTCTTATTGCAGTTTCCAACGTACTGTGTTGTCTCTATAAAATGGCTATTAGGGGTAGTTATCTCCTCAGAAGTCACAAGTGGTTGGTTAGCTCTTTAATGAGTTGACTCCTAAAGCACCAACCTTCTTGGTCAGTAGGCTAACTTAAGCTGTTAAAGAAGTTAAAACATCAACTTCAAGCATGCCAACAATATTTCTTGGATTCCTTCGCTCTGCTGGAGCCATTGGTAACTATTGGATTCCATATTTTCTAGTAGGTCATATGCTTCGTTCATGGATTTGTTTATTAATGTACCACCTACTACTGCATCCATTATAGTTCTTAAATGTCCTATAAACCCTTTGCAGAATGTCTCATTTTAGAACTCTATGGTGTGGGCACTTCCTCAGCATGTCTTTAAATATCTCTGAGGCTTTATATAATAATTTTGAGTTAAGCTGGCTAAAAGGCGTGATATCATTCCTTATCCTTGTTGTTTTTGCTCGTGAAAAGTGACAAGACCTGACCCGAGACCCTCTACTATAGATCCCAGTGGCCCTGTCGGGCACCCCGACGGAAGTTCCTTCGAACCTAACTGGGTAAGTTAAGAAATTCCGCGAGGCGAACCCCTTTTTAATTCTTGTTACTGCTAAGAAGATCTAGTAATATACATGAAAACGACATCTTAGTTTTAAAAACAAACGGACAGAGTTTCCCCGGTTTTTCAAAAAATCCATATAAACCTGCAAAGAAATTTCACTTCTAATTCTAACACATCTCAATTCTACTAATTCGGACCTCCGGTCCTTTTCAAATCAAATCCAACACAACTCAATTATTTCGTGTAAATCACAAAATAAGCATAATCATAAAAAGTAAAAACGATTATCATAAACTGGAAATCTCTTCTTCTTGATTCAACACATACTTACAAATATACATGCCTACAACTATTATGCATAAAGTAAAGAGTGCTATTAGCACATTTACATGTACAAAAATTATCTTTGGATTCGACCCACTACTCGGCGATAGGATAATCAGCAGCTTGCGTTCCGAGACCTGCACATGAGAAAGGGGTTTAAAACATAAAACATAAAACGAGTAAGCTAAAGGAGCTCAGTGAGTGTAAATGAGAATTCAATTACAAGAATATTATACAAAGATAGCAATTTCTAAAGTACATGCAGAAATTATGCTTCTAAAACGGATGTAAAATTGTAAAACGGTTTCTAATATCATATGCTAATGAAATCTTGCCGAGCGGGTTTTATCTACATCTTTGGAAAACTATATTCAGAATCTGTATAACATAATAACTGATGTGTGCATATAAATGCATAAATGCTATCGGTAAATCGAAAACTAGTAAAATTCTCGCTCGGCCATTTTCTTTCTAAACTGTACCAATGGTAATCCTAAAGCTCTATACCCACGCAGCGACTCAACTAGCACCGCATACGTGAGTAGGTCACGGGGCACCTCAACTAATAGCACCCACAGTGACATCTCAAGACATCTCACTGGCTACGCAGCGGAATCCTACATCGCATGCATATAGCGAGACAATATCCCGTACACATAGAGCGACTCATATGACTCGACATCCCGACTTCCCGGAGTTAGTGACAACCCCCAAGACCTACCCATGTGCACGGGATATACCGGCCGGGTCTAATACAATCATCACCACTATAATCTGAGGGTACCAATGGCCTTAAAACAAATGCAGTAATTTTCAAACTGTTTCACAAATCGATCATGTAAAAGCATGTCTATGAATATATCAAGATCATAAATCATGTTTATGCATTGAAAGCTCATAAAACATACATAGTCATTGTGCGAAAACATAATAACCAAAAAGTAAAAGAAATGGCAGATTTCCACTCACTACCGCTCCGCGCCCAATTTCGCTCCCGATTCCTGCTCCTGTTAACGCTCTCAGTTATCCTCACCTACGCGCCATAAATGACATTTAGAACCAAATCGAACACTAGAATATCATTTAACTACTAAATGCCCTAATCGGCATACAAAGCCTGGAGGTAAACTACTTCCCGATTTTAGTTACAGAGCCATAATCGAAACTAACTCACCATCCGGCGCCCTGAAAATTATTGAACACCTTATCATTTGATTGGACATACTTGCCTTTCACCTTTCCAACATGGACAATTATGTCCCATTTTCTTCATTTTTGGGTTTTTCATCAACCATATACATTCCATTCACAAAATGCATCATTTACACACAACAATTCATCAAAACACCACTCAATTCCTAACTTCCCTAAAGTGGTAGAATTTCACCCTAGGTTCCAACACATTCCTTTTCTCAATTTCTTGTTCCAATTACAACAAAATCATGCCAATTTCATTCTAAAGCCCTAATTACAATCAATTGAAATCTCTACAACAAAATCACCAAAAACCCTAATTCTCACCTTGCCAATTTCTTCAAATTGATGACTCCTTCAAGCTCCAAACTAGAATTTAACTCAATCTAAGTCAAGAATACACATAAGAACATCAATTAACACATTCTTGAATTCTCACTTATCAAACTCATAAAAGATGCTTTTCTTACCTCTTTTTCTTGAATTTCCACTAATAGAGACTTCAATTGAGCTTAGGGATTGGTTTGTAACCTTAATTTGGCTTGATTACACATGAACAATCATGAAAAAAAAACTTGAATAGTCACTGTAGCAGCACCCCCTTTGAAGCTCGAATTTCTCTCTTTTTTTGGCTAAGTGTTGGTTTTGATCTCTCTTCAAATTTCTACACACTTCTAACATATATATAGTGCTCTCTCAGTTTACCATTTTGCCCTTCAACTTACTTAAAACTTCTAATTTGCCATTAGTTAATAACTAATTATGTAATTAGTTCATTTGTAACTATTTAGTTAGAATAGTTCAAAGAACTAACTAGAACTTCCAACTTGGCAATCCATGAGATTTCTTCTAATTGGTCCATTCTCTAATATATGGATTATGTTTCTCAACAAAGGCTTGTTCCATTCATAACCCTTAAATGGAAATTCATGTAGTAAATTAGAATTTTCTTTTCCAAGCCAATAGAGAAAAATTCTAAAAATATTCTAGGGTCGTCCGGCGCACCGATTGAGTGTGAAATTACCAAATTAGGTCTAATATCTCTCACGTGCACTATAAAGGAAATATTTCTAATAGGGTTAAAATTGAGTAACCCTACGATGTCTTATTTGTTCTATACCAAAATCTAGGCGCCAATACTACTAATAGGGATTGGATATTACAAAAAGAACTAGAAACGTATGTACAAGGTTATCCCATATTGCTATTGATCCGGATGAAAATGA
This sequence comes from Ailanthus altissimus, assembly GCA_946807835.1. Taxonomy (NCBI): domain Eukaryota; kingdom Viridiplantae; phylum Streptophyta; class Magnoliopsida; order Sapindales; family Simaroubaceae; genus Ailanthus; species Ailanthus altissimus. Next base: position 13,969,015 of record OX327697.1, on the reverse strand, counting down.
TATCAACCAACTCTTGGCTTTATCCTTCAATTAAAAGGGAAACAGTCTCAGTCTGATTGCATCATTAGAGACCCCACTATATCTAAATGTGTCGCATATCTTGAGAAAGTTCATGATATGCTCATTTAGGTCATCATTAGGAAGTCCACTAAATGTACTACATCTTTAAGCATCTAGATGGTGCTTGGCTTGATCTCGAACTTATTTACATTGATTGTTGGCCTTCTAATTCTATAATTGATCCCGTCCACCAATGAGACTTTATAATCTCTCAACGATCTTGGTTTTACAGCATAGGATTCGAATTCTAATGACCCATATTGTCTATCTTAGATCGCTCTTGAAAATCTTTCTTAGCTTCTTATCTATCTTTGAGTCAAAAGTGATCAAATTAACACTTTTGGATTTATGCATGCATAATTGTAGCTACTTGATGAACACATGAAAATGCATATTTATTAAGAGATTCAGTCACCATTTAATGTCACTAATTTTAGCATTTTTGTACTTTTAGCTTGAAATAAAGTGTTCTACTTAAATTATGATTAATGATTGTTATATGCATAGGTTTAGGTAAATTTAACATACCTCTCAATGTAGAAATTAAAATGAAGAAATTTTTAAACTTGGAGTAATATGACTCAATCCTACATAAACTTGACAAACAGTTTAAAAGGCAAATTCAACATGTTATGGGCCAAAAATTGAGATACAATAAAATCGGGTTACAACTTCCGCTCAGCTTAAACCAACTCAGGTATTTGGATTGTATCTCACAAAATACATACTCAATCGGTATAATTCTTAAAGTTGTGAAATACTGACTTAATTATCAACAACTCTTATGTTGATGGTAAAGTCCAAATCAGCCGTTATCATGGACCAAATTATCTTGCAAGTGGGTAAAAGGGTTATTGGCCTAAATCTGATGTATCTTTGGAATTTTACCCATATATCATTGGATACGCCTCTAATTTGCATGAACCTGATGCCTATAAAAAGAAGAGACAAAATGCTACAACTTTTATATTTTTCAAAAAAGCTACATTGATCATTTACATTATCAAAACGGTGCTGCAAGTGGGTGAATGAGTTGTTGGCCTAAATTGTTGAAGATTGATGTCACACTTAACATATTTCCATTCATTGCAAATATAAAGGCACTCTTAGGATTTTTTCAACATTAGATAATTCTCTCTTATTTTCTTCTCATTAACATGTATTGTAATATAGGCTAGAGTTCTTGGTAAGGAGATGAAAGTTTGTGTTTAATAAATTTACTTCTATGCTTTGATTCGTTGTCAAGAACTACAAATGTTTGTAAGTTTGATTATGCTTAAACTCTTATCTATTTTATTTTCTATAATCCAAAGGTTATAATTCTCATGTTTCATATATTTTCAGTCATGCTTTCTTTATGTGATTCTTGTTAAATTATAATTGTTATTGGTTACATTGTTTATATGTTAATCTTTTACTGCAATATTGTCAATTGATATATTGTCGATCTTGGATAACATGTAAAGGCAATAAATGTTTGATTTTCAAGTTGATCTTTTATTGCAATATTTTGAAAATGATATGTTGTCGATCTTAGATAACTTATATAAATGAACATGATTTGTGTTAATATTTGCAAAAGAGTTTAGTCATATCAAATGCATGTGTTATCAAATGTGCTATATTTTATATATCTTCCGATTGATTGTTTAGATGTAAAATTATCAATTGAGTTATAAACATTGAATCAAAGTGTAGAGTAGATTTATAAAACATAATTGTAATTCTCGAAGCCTTGCTTAAATTATCATAAGACATTTTTCTCAATTCATAGACAATTATATCTCATCCACTTAAACCAGTTAATTAATTTTTTTCTTTGCTACTGCTTTAATATTTTACTTCACCAACCTATTTTGCCAAAAGCTTTCTCGTGGGATCGACACCTCAATCTATATTGCGATAACTGCATTACATTTTGAGCGTAAACACTACTTGTAAAAAATAAAAGAAACACAAAGCAAAAACAAAGTAATACATAAAATAAACTTTTAATTAAAAATATGATAGATTAATATTAGTATTAGCAAAAATAAACTAATTCTCAGGCAACGGTGCCAAAAAATTGTTGTGATTGTTTCTAAGTATAATATAAATGCAAGTATACAGATCTCAACATATAATATAGTGTAAAATTAGATGTCAAACCCACAAGGAATTATTATGTATTTCAACCAGGTACTAAAATTTTATCTTCTTATTTTTATATTGAAATTCAATACTTCAACTGGAATTATAATAAAACTAAAGTTATGAATACAGTTAAAATACAATTATCATAACTAATCAATTTATGAGAATAACAAGATAAAGAAAGCATAGGATTATAATTGTCCCTCAATATATTTTTTTAGAGATACTACTCTTTAATATTTAATCCCTCCGTTTTATTATTGGTCAATACACTAATTTCTTTACTAGCCTCTTCAAATGGTCAAGTGAATATATCTTAAATTACAAAATGACCTATATTACTATGGTAACCCTGATAAAATTAAGACTGATTAAGTTTGAGTCCTTTTAACTATACATGCCATATAGTTATATTTCTATCAAATATTGAAACTTACAAATACTACTCTAATTATGTATCAAATTACCTTAGGATGCATTTTTCAAGTTTATCAATGTGTTCCCAAATCAATCAATAACTGGCTAGGAATATTAAAAGCATTAAGAGTAAATAATTTGAATAATAAAATTTGAGTTCATAAAATATTAAAAAGTATAACAATTAAGCTCACATATTGAGTTCAAGTTATAACCCAAGAAAAGAAAATTAGTTCATAACTGTAAGCGAATAAAGGCTAAAAAGAATTTAAAATATGATACAACCAAAAAGCAAACCATAATTGATGCCTCAAATTCTTAATTGCAATTGGTTGAATCTCCATAAGAATTCCTTGCTTCTCTTATTTTCCACAAAAATCTCTCTCTAAATTGCTTTAAAATATGCTATTATTGCTCTAAAATCCCTTGTTATGAATGTGTAAAAGGCTAGGACAAGATGCCTTTTTATAAGGATGTTTTTGAGTCTTGAAATTGAATTTAGAAATTGATTAGGACTCTGCTCAATGCTAAGGCATTACCTCGAAAGCTTCCATCGTTACAGTGGTGATCACTCAATGTTGGGGCATTCAAGGTTTTGGAATTACCACAATAGTGTGCTCTATCTATCATTGGAGCATTCGTCCTTCTATGAACATTGAAGCGTTTAGACTTTTATCACCGGGACATTCATCCAAAACTTTCCAATCTTTGCAGTTAAGTCCTAATTGTTGATTTTGACTCTAATTTATACAAGTTTTGTTCAAAATTCTTCATTTTTCATTCTTTAATGCTAAATCCCTATAGAATCAACATTAAGCACATAAATAACCTTTTATTCACTTAAAAACAAATAATTCCTAAGTAAATTAATGAAAACAAATATAAATCTATTTTACTCTTATTAATATGTTGATGTAACATGAAAAGGTGATAGTTTATACGCGTAAATAGATTAAAAAACATTAGTTGAATTATCCAACCCATCATCTAGAATTAGCAATATTAGTATTTGCATTAAAGACTTGGAGGCATTATTTATATAATGTTATATGTTAGATTTTCACTGATTACAAGAGTTTGAAGTACTTATTCATATAAAAAGACATAAATTTGAGGCAACAATGATAGTTAAAGCTAATTAAGGATTATAACTGTATTATTAACTATCATCCAAGAAAAGTTAATGTGGTGGCAGATACATTCAACTGGAAGTCTTTTAGTCCTTTAGCTCATTTATGAGTAACTTATCTTCTACTACTAGTTAAATTGAGATCTATGTGGATTGATTTATAAATAGATGAATTTAGAGTAATATTAGCATATTTTCGAGTTAGACCTATGTTGATTTACCAAATTCAAGGGATGCAGGATCAAAATTCTAATTTAGTTAAATTTTAACAAGAAGTAAGGGATGGCATGCAGACTGGTTTATTGTCAAGAGCTTATAAAACATTAGTTATATGTAGCCAGCTTTGTGTATCGAATCATTTAGAAGTGAAGAAGTAGATTTTGCAAGAAGCTCACAGTTCAACTTATGTTATGCATCCTGGTAGTATACATATATATTGTACTCTGAAAAAATATTATTGGTGGCAGGGTATGAAAAAAGAGATTATAGAGTTTTTATCTCATTGCTTGATTTGTCAACAGGTTAAAGTAGAGTATCAAGGGCTAGATGGATTATCTTAGCCACTTCAAATTCCTATGTAAAAGTAGGAAGACATTTTGTCATCGAACTTCTACATACTCAGAGTTTATGATTTAATAATATGTTTTATTGCCTTATAATTTAGGTAACATACTAGTAGTTAAAAAATTCTAGAATTCAGACCCAGTTTAAAATTAGCATGCTTTTGCGAGTGAATATATGTGTGTGTATATGTGTGTTTTATATATTTTTAGTATATTAGTTTATGATTTAATTACAAGATATCAGATTTCTTTTATCTATAATTTAATTTTAGACAAATAAAATTTTATGCTAATTAGAGATATTTAGAAATGCTTTTAGAATTTATTATAGTATATTTTATGATTATGTTAAGTACAAAAATATTTATTCCAGAATAACTATATCTATGATATTATATAGTAGTAGTTTTTAAATACTAGATACATACCCTCTTCTTTAGTATAGTTGACTCTGAGTATAAATTAGATCAATTTAATTTGCTCTGCCTGAACGATGCAGTAATTCCATCAGGTTAAACCAGATTAAATCTGCCGCTCTGTTTGTGCATGAGTTACTTCATCAGGTTAGATAAGGTTTTCTCCGAGTACAAGTTTGAGATAGTTTTCAGTATCTATGCAGTATATATTTGGTTCTCAATATTGATGCGATATTTCTATATCTTAAAATTGAGTGCAAGCATACACTATCGTATGCAAGTAATAAAGAGACTAAGTAAGTCGGATGTCGAACCCACAGGGATAATTTCTTCTTTTTAACCAATTACTAAAATTATGTCTTCTTAATAATTATTCAGAAAAATAAAAAATCTAAGAATGAATGTAGAAAATATAAAAGTAAAAACATAATGCAAGAGAATTATGTGATAACAATATAGAGAAAACCTAAGATTAATACTATCCCTGAATATGCTTTCTAATGATTAATCCTCTAATATTTAACTCCCCTAGTCTTTATTATTGATCAAGACACTAATGTATTCACAAGCCTCTTCCAAGGTCATGCAAGTATACCTTAATTTACCAAATACCTATATTCCTATGGTACTTGTAATAAATTAAGATTCATTAAGATTAGGTCTTATTGATCATACATGCTAATTAGGTATATTCCTATCCTAAATTGAAACTTGCATATGTAACATTGAATGTTACTCTACAATCATGCATCAAATCACATAGGTCTAAATATTATGATTCCTCTTCCGAGTTTATCAACAATATTACCAACTCATTCACCATATATTGGCTAGATATATTGAAGCATTAAGATCCACTAATTTGAGTATAAAAAAACTAAGTTTATTAAATATTCAAAAGATATGACAATTAAAGACACATATTGAGTTCAAGTATTAACCCTAAAAAATAAGTTTAGCTCATGGCTACAAGAGAACAATAGTAAAAATAATAATAAATCATAATTCAATCAATAGCAAACCGATATAGACGTCGAATTGTTGTTGATTATGCTGCATAAGATACTTTTGATACCGAAGAACGCCTTGAATCTCTCTCTTAGGTTGCTTCAATTAGACTCCTATTACTCTCCAAGACTCGTGCTCTGTATTCTTGGTGTTCTTGAATGCTCTAGGTTGCTCTAGGTTGATTCTTAGAGGCTGGGAATGAGTGGCTTTTTATAGGGATTGATATGAGCTTGAAAATCATAATTCTTGTCGGACTAGGACTCGCGCTACCGCTGGGGCGCTATGCAGTTGTCGCTGGGGCGACGCGTAAAAAGGGTTCACAGCTGGAGCGGTAGGATGTTAGTGCTGGGGCTCTGTTCTATCGCTGGCGCGGTGACTATTTGGTGCTGGGGCGCCGGATGCGACTTAAATAGGTCGTTTTTCTTATTTTGATCACTTTTCCAAAGCTGGGGCGATAATCCTCGTGGCGCTGGGGCGATGGACACATACTTTGAAAACTTTGCATTTTAGTCCATGTTTTCGCTCCTTTTGCCATCTATTCTCATAAAATAATAAAGCACATAAATTTCGTTCAAGCCCCTATAAATAACAATAAAGTACATAAATAGCCATCTATTCTCATAAAATAATCAAATATCAATAATAAAACATGAGAAAATATATGACAAATTTACCCTTATCAAATATTACATTATGTATTTTCAATTTTAACACATATTTTATGACAACTTATTTTTTATAACAGCTCAAGTTTCTAATATAATTTTATTGATTACTCAGTATAAGGCCTATAAAGGATGTGAGTGGTGCGTCGGTTGATACCTTGATGGACCCAAGGTGTTGGGTGGGCTCCACACACTCTTAAAAAAAGATCGGCCTTTTTGTTAAAGTGTATGAGACCCACCAACTCCTTGGTCCACCAGTTGGATGACACCTTACAGCCATCGGCATCCCAACACACAATTACTCAGGTTACCTGCACCCCTAAGAAATCAAACCCCTGCCCCCATCTCATGGAGGCCTTTAAAGGTTCGTCTTTGTACCAATTAGGCTAGCCATTGTTGGGTGTTGATTATTCTAGGGTGCTTGCATGTGAGATGTGTTCATCATACAAAAGTATACATATATCATATATATATATATGCATAGTGGAAGCATAAAAATTTATATACAATGAGCACATCTAGTACATATTAATCAAATTAAAAACGAGATTGAGAAATTAACCTATGAAGCCTTTGGATTAATTGCTTGAGTCCACTTGAAATGCAAACTTTGATCAATCCTAGCAATCAACAAGGGTAGGTTTGATTGTCTAGAATAACAGTATGTTAATCTAGTAGTTAGTTTAACTCTTAAACTTAATTCAAAGTTAAACTCTTTAATTTAGTTAAATTTGTTATTCTTTTTATTCAACTCTTGAATAAAAACAAATTTAATTCATGTTTTAATGGCTAAATTAATTAGAGAAGATGATGAATAGAAAATATTTTCAACTCTTGAAACATTTTAATTTTCGTTCTTAATTTTCTAGCCAACCAAAAACACTTAACACTTCTTCACTTAATGAAAATTAATTCATTTTGCTTATATAAACCAAATACATTTAATTAACATTTAATTTAACATGTAATTCATTTTAATTTCACTTAAATTCGAATTTGCATTTTACATAACTTAACCATAGTTAATATTTAACCTTAGTTAGGTTAGTTTAACTTAACCCTTAAGTTAATTAAACATTTAAATAATTTAACCCTAGTTAACTAACTTAACCATGTTTAGGTTAACTTTTAATTAACCATTAAATAAGGTTAACTTAACTTAACCATATGGTTAACCTTTAACCATAGTTAAGTTAAATCATTTATTTAACAATTAAATAAATAAATATTTATTTTAATCATTTAACAATTAAATAATCATTAGGTGAAACATTTATATCCTTACTAGGTTACCAAGTTAACTTAAAGTGGGTCCTACTATTTAACCATATACTTTAGTTAACTTAACCTTAGTAAATTGCTGAATTTTACTGTATTGAACCATTCAATACGGTACACTGTCCAAGTGCACAAAGAGTACATTTTATATTAGGACTCCCTAGGTCCACACCTGATTTGTCAAATGAAACTATTCCATGAATCTGTAATCAATACCCCACGCACACGTTACGAATATTACAAATCAGCGTGATAGACCATACGTATAATCCTTCCATCATTTATACCCTAGATGTGGGGGGATATAGATCAGCACCGTTAAATTCCCGCAAGCACATCCTTAAACTTATATCTAGATTAGTATTTCGATAAATAATATACGCAAACACTTTTGCTATATCGTTTAACCCTATGAAATAATCCTTTCTTGGGTTTATGCTTGTGGCCGCAAGACTTCATGAAATACAATCTCGGAGCATCGGATATATAACTTACCTATGTAAGCTGACGGATCCTATATTTGCGCACACCAGACTCCATAAGCATTGGACTATACCCATCAACACATAGCGGTCCGACCATGATAGGTCTCTGACATATGTAGAACCAAAGTACGGTGGATCACTCATAAGACCACTGTGGCACTCAAGTCAAAGACCACGAATACTACTCAACTCGAGAGAACATTTATTTGACGGCTTCATAGGATATCTATTGAGGTCCTCGTGAGTCTGTTCAGTATCCAGTCCTGACTGGATACCCACATGCCTATACAAGCTCTAAGCTCATAGTCAACTAAGAACAACCATCTGAACTAGTCAGATATAGACATACACTGATCTATATAAAAATGATTCACCAATAGAACCGCATTGGTGAAAATAGATCAGGAACATTATGTTTAAGACATACTTACATAATGAAATTTCTTATTTCCTATTTCAAGTCTTTACATCTATGTCATTACATACATCTCAGGTCTTTGTCCCATTATAGATAAGGTTCTAACTCTTTAGACCTCGCTGACTCTTATAACCTGCTAACTCCTAACAGTACCAACTCTTAGCATTTATAACTCTCAGCTTTGCTAACTCTTAGTCTTAGTCTAAACTTCTTTAGACCAGATCTAAAGTTCTTCAGATCAAACATTATCTGTAATGTTACAAGCATTATACCATATAATTATAATATTAACAATTTCTATTCGAAATGTATATTGTATAAATATTAAACAATTAATATTCATATAATATTGGAATGACACGTAAGCACCATCTCCAATAAATTTTTAAAATGGTGCCAGTGAATATTAATATGATAGTATTGTGTCAAGGGTGACTGATACTTCTTTGAAATGTCAGAGACTTACTGATACTATAATATTAGAAGCATGAAGTATCAGTGAATTATTGATACTATAGTATTAGTAAATTTAAAATGACTTAGTTTCGATTAAAAAATGATTTTTTTTAATATTTTAGAAATTAATTAGAAAAAATTAATATTTAAAAAATTAAGATTTCTCCCTTCAAAACAACAACGTTTTAGGGCATTATTTAAGAATTAATGAAATTCTCCCAAAACATAATCGTCATTTTGGAGCGAAGAAATTTTTTTTAAAAAAAAACTCACAAAATGGCGCTATTTTGGAGGGAAGAAATAAAAAAGAACTCAAAAAACGGTGTTGTCTTGTGACTAAGCTGCTTTACCATATCAACATTTGGCTAAATCTCATTTAGGGGCTCTTTAGCTTTGAATTTCTTCTTTCTCTTCGAACGATGTTGTTCATCTTTGGAGATTTCATGCATTATTGAAACCTTTGGCCAAAATTGGTCAATAAGACAGTGGAGTTTGTGGCTAGGATTCTGTATGTGCGACGGAGAGAGGGTGAAGCTGCATAGCAAGTCAAGGAACCTTAAACCATACAAAAAGTCTTCATTTCCATTTAAGTAAATTTGCTGATGTAATAATCAAAGTCCTTATTTTGTTATCAAATTTCTTTTCAGACTTCATGAATTTAGTTAGAGTTTCTACAGACTAAAGAGGCTGGATCACATTATTTGTTCTCTATAATGTATAATTAAAGTTGCGTTCATTGAGAAATAAAATCGGAATGTTATTTTTACTTCTGATTTGTGGTTTTGTCATAAAGAAATGATTTGAAGAGTTAAGTAACCGAATTTAGTGAACACATTACTGGCTTCATAGCAAACTTTCATCGTTTGGATTTAATTTCCATTGTGAGGGGTTTTATTGGAGGTGTGATTTTGATAAATTGTTCTATTGGAGTTGGGTTTTAGCCACGTAAAAAGTTTTAAAAGTTTTGTGTACCTTCTCATCTAATTATAAGATTTAGTATCAACCTTGTATTATGTGGATTTCGAATATGTTTTGCTTGACCATGTAAATATGGTATTTTAGTGTTTTTCTCTATATTAATCTCTATTCTCCCTCGTATGATTAACAAGTCAATAATTATTCATGTCTTACTCAAAAAGAAAAAAAAAATCTACAATCTCAGTTTGTAATATCTCTATATAAATCATTATAGTTAGGGTTTTAGACATCAATTTTAAAATTTAAATATATCTGAAGTCTCAATAAATCTAAAGCGAAACCAAAACAATATATCCTTCAGCCAAAAATAAAATGCAAGAGTCCCAAACAAATGTAATACCTTCAGAAGGAATTGATTGGTCCCTGATGAGACCTAATAACTAATTTTGTAAAGATTCATATCAGAATTTGATTAGAATTTGAAAACAAATTTAGTTTTAGATTGAGAAATTTTTAATTCTATGAATAAAACAATTTTGTTACTAAAAAAGCAACTAAAACTGCTTTAGATTAGCTAGCTAGGTTGATAATGTGAACTTTACCCACCGTATACTTCTAAAGCTTGATGAAGCTATGAACCTCTCAATCACCTTTAAGGACCTTGATTGCCTGCATATGGGCAGGAGGAGCATCAGGGAGATTATGGCTTTTTACATTTTTCATAAATTGTAAAACTTGTGAGTACCTTGATTTCTATTTTAGTCTTTAGCTTGCCAGTTAAAGCTATATGCTTTTTTTTATTTCAATTCTAATAAATCACAGCAAATATTAAATTTAGAGAGAATTCTTAAATAAATCTAACTAGCTGGCCTCAAGTTATATAGATTTCTTAATTAAGTTAATTAGCTGACCTGACAATCATTGTCCATACTTGTAGTTTTTCATTAAAAAAAATTATATTTCTCACATGATTCACATTCTTTACTAGTTTGCTAAACCATGTAAAACTGTTATGAAAGTGTTATATTAATACTGACCTTGTACCTAGTATAACTAATTAAAAGTGTTGATTAATGTTTTGGGCTTGTTTAGCTTATAAATTTTGTTTTGCGGCTGTTTTGCTTCTATTTTAGAGCTGTATGGCTAGTGTTTTGCTGCTATTTTGGGGTTGTAATTGAAGAAGGGGAAGTAAAATGTAAAATTTGAAACTAAAATGCACAGTAAAAGCTAAATATGTTTAGAATTTTCTGCATAGTATAACCTAAGCAAAATGCTTTCATACATGTTCCGCTAGGATGCAATATATCAAATGTAATATAAAATCAAATATAGAATGAATGTATAAGAAATGTACCTTAGCAAGTGTTCCGGTTGAATGTATTTAATCCTTAAGAGTAGAGTTCACAAATGAGCGTATCATATGAACAATTCTAGGTCAAAAATAGAGGTATGATTTTCAGCTCTAGAATAATATTTGTAGTAATTCAAAAATCTGATTTTTATATTTTGTTTGCTTAATTATTAAGCACTCTCCCAATTTTTTGCCAAGCCAAAACTAAGCCTTTATTAGTCTTTATCAAGTGAGAAAACCTAAGCCTTAAGTATGCAAGTGTTTTCCAAGTTAATGGGGCACATGTGCTTATATCCTTAAGCCATTAACAAAAACACTTTTGTGTTATCTTTGTATTAGGAAAGACTTAACAATTAAGCATACTACTGTGTCAATATTTGGCTAAGTTACTAGCACAAGTGTGTCCATTTCCTTAAGCCACCATCTTGCATGCTTTTAGTTATCTTTTACACCATGCATGCAATACTTAACAATTGAGCATGCAAAAAAGTTAACATAAAAGGTCATGACATGAGTTGAGTTATAACACTTAGAATTCAACATGTGTCATTCTCGATACACAGTAAAAATGAATCCTATTTATTTAAAAATATATCGGATTGAACACTTCGACCCTAAAATATTTTAATCAAAATAATAATAATCTCATAATTATTATTTAAATAAACCTGACTAGTCATTGATTAACTAATTGCTACCTTAGTGCTCAATGAGTATACTTCATATTGCAAGACTTTTTAGATTCACACCTGTTTGTCATATAAAATATTTTCATAAGTTCGTGAAATTTTCCCACTTATATATCACAATTATAGAAAGACGATGTGTTAAACTATACAAGTTGAGGTCATATATATTTGTATAATGCCTCTGTCACTTATATCTCGGAAGAGCAAAGACATAACACTATATCGTAAAGTCTCTATCTGCTCAACCATGAACTTATCTGTAAATTTTTACTTTTATAAATAATATACACAAACTCTTTTCAAATATTGTTTCATCTTATAGAAACTTTTTTCCAATGTGTATGCTTTTGGCTAAAAGACTTTTTGAAAGACAATTTTGAAGCATTAGGATATACAACCTAACCATATGAGCTAACATATACATACTGGCCTCTATGAGCATTGGAACATACCTAAAAACACCCAGAAGTCAGATTATAAAAGGTTTTTAAAATGCATGGAATCTAAGTTTGATGGATCATTCACAAGGTACTATGACGCTCAAGTCTAAGGACCATAGATACTACTAAACTCGAGCAAAACATCCATTGATGGCTATATAGAATATTTATTACATGTATTTATGAGTTTGTTTAGTGTCCAGTCTTTACTAAATGTCCAGTACTTACTTAACACTTACATGCCTAAACGAGCTTCTACTAAGCTCATGGTTTGCTAAGACTAAATGTTTGAACAATCCTGATACATGCATATACTAGTCTTTATGGTTTCCCAATCGACCCATATTGGTAAACCAATGACCAGGAACAATTTTTGAGAATACACTATATAGTGATATTTCTTAGCGCTATTTGCAACTACGTCACTGTTGTGTGATTTCTATAACACAAACTAACGCAAGTGCACGTTATCGCAACAAGTAATATATGACAAGTAGAGTGTCAATCCCACGAGGAATTGTTACTACTACTTGCTAAGTACTAAAATTATGTTCTTCTATTCTTATTCAAGCTATTGGCAATTTAATGGTTTTGATATCTAAACTAACTAAATAAGAAATAATAATAATTACAAGAATTGAGCAAAGAGAACAAACGTGATAGCACAAATACTCAAATGCCTAAGATTACAATAATCCATCAATACTTCACTTGAATCCAACTACTCCCCTTAGAACTATCAATATGAATGTTAACCAAGAACTCTAATATCCTCACAAGCATCTTTCGATGGTCAAGTGAGTATATCTCATTCAATCAATTATCTATATGTCTATGATAATCAGATTGAAATAAGATTCATTAAGTTCAAATTCTCTAAATGGTCATATATGCCATATTAGTATATGTCTATCTCATATGGAACTCATGCTTTTACACAATGATTATACATCAATTTATCCATAGCCAACACAAAATTCCCTTTTTCAAGTTCATTAAGGTTCCCTGATCAATATAATACATTGTCATGTAATTAGAAGCATTAAGCATAGAACACATTGAACAATTCCAACCAATATGATAAATAAGGGAAAATAATCAATCCAAGCTACATATTGAGTTCATATTGTAATCCTAACAATAAAACTTAGTTCATTATACATGTTGGAATCAACAACAAATACGAAATTGAAGAGAATGAGAAATTTCCCTTGATGCAATGATGATGTTCTTCCTCCAAAATGCATAAATTCTTTTTCTTCCTCTTGAGTTTTGCCTCTTGTTGTTGATTCTTGATTCTAAGACCCAAATGAAGTGTTTATTTTCGTGCTCTCCACTGCCCCCCATTTCTTGGCTCAACAATGGGTGTTTATAAAGGTTTAGGGTTTGAAAAAGAGGAAAAAATGCCTTTAAAGAGTTCTCAGAATTCATTAAGTTCAAATTCTCTAAATGGTCATATATGCCATATGAGTATATGTCTATCTCATATGGAACTCATACTTTTACACAATGATTATATATCAATTTATCCATAGCCAACACAAAATTCCCTTTTTCAAGTTCATTAAGGTTCCCTGATCAATCTAATACATTGTCATGTAATTAGAAGCATTAAGCATAGAACACATTGAACAATTCCAACCAATATGATAAATAAGAGAAAATAATCAATCCAAGCTACATATTGAGTTCATATTGTAATCCTAACAATAAAACTTAGTTCATTATACATGCTAGAATCAACAACAAATACGAAATTGAAGAGAATGAGAAATTTCCCTTGATGCAATGATGATGTTCTTCCTCCAAAATGCATAAATTCTTTTTCTTCCTCTTGAGTTTTGCCTCTTGTTGTTGATTCTTGATTCTAAGACCCAAATGAAGTGTTTATTTTTGTGCTCTCCACTGCCCCCCATTTCTTGGCTCAACAATGGGTGTTTATATAGGTTTAGGGTTTGAAAAAGAGGAAAAAATGCCTTTAAAGAGTTCTCAGAATTCAGTGCTGCGGCATTCGGGTTCAATGCCGCGGTGCTCACTCTCTAGAAGTGGCGCCCCATTGCTCAAATCAAATGCCTCGGCATTGCACTATTCATGCACTACAAAAATTTCACTGTTCACTTGTATTGTTCACGGTTTGAGCATTTTAGTCCATTCTCGGATTCTCATCTCAAATAGCTTCATTTGCATCCGGTTTTCGGTATTTTTACTCTGATAGTACTTAAACCTATAAAACAACATTAATATGTATAAAGAGCCAAATTATTGGGATAAAGTGAACAAATATCAAGTTAGGAAGATAAAATAGTTTATACAATTACGCCTTATCAGTCATTACAATAACTATTCTCGGGTCTTTGTCCTAATTCATACAAAGTTCTTATCCTTTAGAAATACTAGCTATTAGTTTTTGATCTAAACTACTTTAGACTATAATGTATGAAATGGAATAAGATAAATACTATATAAAAATAAATAACGATTTATAAATATGAACAAAAATTTATATAAAAATGGAATGACGCTCGAGCACCAACTCTAACAACTCTCACTTTCTCTAGTGGCATTCATGATGATATCTATACCTATTAAATCCATGCTTTTTAGACAAAACTTAGGATTTAAGACTTTAGTCAAGCAATAAACTATCAAAAGAGTATGAAGCTAGTATTGATGAGTTTTTTTAATTTACAATGCTTAATTATGAAAATATGAGGTCACTCAAATGTTCATGTAATACTTGTTGCAACATGGAGTTTCTTATTCCTGAGTTAATAAGAATTCACTTGTTTGAAAAATGATTTTGCCCACAATATACAATTTAGACCAAACATAGGGAAGATGACTGTCAGCTTAGACCTTCAATTGCCCAAGATGACTGTAGTAGTTAGTGATTTAAATGTAAAGACTATGATAATATTGCAGATATTATGAATAATGCCTATAAACAATGTGATAAAAATATTAAATTCTTTATAGATATGCTTGAAAATGCAAAAAAAATAAAAATAAAACTTTGTATCTAGTTCAAGTTCAAGCCATTCTAAGTTGTCTGGTTGGTGAAATTTTATAATATGAAAGGACACTATGGATGATCTGATAAAGGGTATTTTACTTTTTACAAGTTCTTATTGAAATATTACTAGAAGGTAATAATATTCTAAAGTCGATGTATAAGGCAAAGAATACAATCAAGGTATTGGGGGTTAGATTGTAAAAATAATATATGCTTATCTTAATGACTATATTCTTTACAGGAAAGAGCATAAAAAGCTCATTGAATGTCCTAGTTGTGGAGAATCTAGGTGGAAGAAAAAAGAAAATGGATTTAAGAAAGTCAGATCAAGGATTCATAAGATGGTTTTGTGGTACTTCTCCTATTCATAGATTAAAACATTTATTTCAATCATATGAAATTTCTAAGGCATTGACTTGGCATGCAAATAGAAGAATAAAATATGGTAAGCTTCGGCATCCAACATACAAACTGGCATGAGAGTTTGTTGATAATAAGTTGCCTAAATTTACATAAGAGCCTAGAAATCTTCAATTGTCTCTATCTAGTGATAGGGTTAATCCATACACCACATTTAACACAATTTATAGTTGTTGGTCAGTACTACTAATAACATGCATTCTTCCTCCTTGGGTGTGTATGAAAAGGAATCATATTATTCCATCTTTATTAAGTTTTTGACCTAAACAACTTGAAAATAATTTAGATGTGTATTGGGTTCCATTGATTAAAGATTTGAAAACACTGTAGGAAAATGGTATAGAAGTGTATGATGCATGTAAAAAAGAAATGTTTAATTTAAGGACTTTTTTTATGTGTACAATCAGTGACTTCTCTCTATATAAGAACTTATCTAGGTGTATAGTAAAAGGATTTTTTCTTGTCCATACTACGGAATAAACACTTCATCACGTTGACTTGCAAATAGTAGAAAAGATTCTTACAAGGGTACTGTCGATTTTTACCTAATAATTATCCATTTTGTAAGATAAAAAATGTTTTTAATAATATACAAGAGATGGGAGAGGCTTCTATTACTTTGTCCAGTTATGAAATTCTAAAAATGGTTGGTGAAATTGGCAACAGTAATGGGAAGGGAATTGAAAAGAAGCGAAAACATGGTAATATTGGTAACATTTCTTAGTTTGCCATCTATTAGATGTTTGCACATTGAAAAAATAATTGTGAACGAATGTATAGTACATTATGTCATCAGCTAGATAAAACAAAGGATGAGATAAATGCTAGAAAATGATCTTATCGATATGAAGATTAGGGGTAAACTAAAACCTGATGAAGAGAACAACAAACTTCCCTCTGCACCTTACACATTGAGTGAAAGAGAGAAACAAATGTTATGCAAAACTTTGTTAGAAATAAAGGTCTCAAATGGTTATTCTTCAAACTTTAAGAAACTTGTCTCAATGGATGACTGTAGGCTTCAAGGCCTAAAGTCTTATGATTGCCATTCTTTGATACAACAATTGTTAATTTTAGCGGTTTGAAATTACTTGTCGAATAATGTTTGACTTTGTATAATGCATATGTACTTCTTCTTTAACTCATTGTATAATAAGGTGGTAGAAATTGAAAATTTGGATGAGCTACAAAGTAACATAGTTATAACTTTATGCATGATAGAATAATACTTTTCACTGAGCTTGCTTTGACATAATGGTTCATTTAATTGTCCATCTCATTGTTGAAGTTAAGTTATATGGGCTATTTAAACTTAAATGTATGTATCTATTTGAGAGACTTATAAAGGTGCTTAAAGGTTACATACCTAATCAAAACTAAAGGTGAGCAAAAAATTGAAAACCATAAAAACCGAACTTGTCTAAATAGAATTGGCCGGTTCGGTTTAGTTTCTATACTTTAAAAAAATAATTCAATTTTTATTATTAAAAAATTGAACGGTTTGATCTAGTTCTAGTCCAATTATACATATAACTGAGACTAAATTAGGAAAACTAATTTTTTATTTATTAATATCTTAAAATTTGAATATAAGAAGTAGAATGCATATTATTTTTAAATTATACTTTAGCTAAGTTGATAAATGAGGCAATAGTTATTCTAGTGTCCCTGGTTTGAAACCTACTACCATGGTTTTTTAATTATTAATATTTTATAATTAAGATATAATATATGGGAATATGACTTACTTTCAAAATTAGCTTTAGTTTAGTTGGTAAAGTAGAGCTAATAACTCATTCTAGGTCATAGGTTTGAATTCGATTGTTTGGATTTTTTTCATTATTAATATTTTACATTTAATATAATAAACTTAATATGTTTTATTTCATAAAATAGCTTTGATACAGTTGGTAAAGTGGGGGTATTAGTCTTTTTAGGTCTTGGGTTCAAGTCCAATAAGTTTGATTTTTTTTAATTATTATGTCTTAAAGATTAAATATAATATAATGAAATGTAATGTTCTCTAAACTAAAAACAAGTTGCATTTGAGTCGGTAAAGTGGGGTATTAGTCCTTTTAGGAATTGGGCTCAAGTCTAATAAGTTTGATTTTTTTTAATTATTATATCTTAAAGATTAAATATAATATAATTGAATGGAATGTGATATAAACTAAAAACAAGTTGTGGCTGAGTTGTTAAAGTGGGGTATTAGTCCTTTTAGGTCTTGGGTTTGAGTCCAATTAGTTTGATTTTTTTTCAATTATTATATCTTAAAGATTAAATATAATATAATGGAATGGAATGTAAACTAAAATCAAGCTACAACTGAGTTAGTAAAGTGGGAAAATTTAACAACTAGTTATATAAATCCACACTCCAAAAAAATGGCCTTCTATAGAGTCATTGATAAAATATGAGAACTTGATTATATTATGTTTAAAAATGTAATATTTAAGTATGATTGGGTTGATAACGAAGGTGGTATTACGATCGATGAATTAAAATTTACAATCGTTGACTTAAATTGAATTGGTTATAAATCTGACAGTTTCATATTAGCTTCTCATGCCAAATAAGAATTTTATATGAAGGATCAAAAAAGGGATGAAGACAATTTTACTTAGGAAATTGACCCAAAACAAAAGTTTGCCCTAATTAGATCTGAAATATCTAATTTTTTTCCTTATATATTAACTTTTGCTGTTAATTTTAAAGGAGGAAGGGTAAAAAAGTAATCTAATCATAGAATTAAATTAAACTTTGGAGTTTGGACACGTGACACAATCTTACTCACTTAGTATCTTTGAAACACGTGGTGTAATCTCATCAATTTATTTTATTTAGTATAATTTAAAAAATTAAATTTTAATAAAATGGCACATGTCTTAATATGATTAGTTATAAATGACATTGTCATTATATAATTGATTTATTTTTTTAATAAATATTTTTAAAAATAAAATAATTAATTAATAATTAAAATTAAAATTTGCCACTAGTCTCTGTTTTTTGGAAACAAAAATGATCAATTTTTACATTATTAGACTCTATTTTTTCTGATCTATTGATAGGGTCATTTTTTGGAAAAAAAACAAAAAGATAGCCAAAAATGGTGGAAGGGGCAGCGGCCACCACTATTCGCTGTCCGGAGGGGGAGCTGTTCAAGTCACTGTCCCCTGTTTGACGGCAAGCGGTGGTGGCCATCGCCGCTCCCCACTATTTTTTACCATCTTTAGGTCATTTTATTTTTTTGCCAAAAATAATCCCACTATTATGTAGATCAAGAAAATGATGTAAAATTTAGGTTTTTTTTGTTGCCCCGCCATCACCGATAAAGGATGATCGACTATCATTTTTCGACGATGGTGGCAGATATGTTATTAATAATTTATTATTATTTAATTTAATTTATTTTGAAAAATATTTTTTAAAATATAAATCAATTACATGATGACACATGTCATTTATAACTAATCATATTAAAACAAGTATTTTATAATAAATATTCAATTAAAATATATATTTATTAATTTATTTTCAAAAAATATTTATTAAAATATAAACTAGTTACATGATGATATGTGTCATAATTAATTTATCATATTACGACATGTGTCCTTTTAAAAAAAATATTATTTTTTTAATTTAATATAAATTAAATGAATGGATGAGATCGTGCCATGTGTTCAAAGATAGTGAATGGGTAAGTTTGTGACACGTGTTTAAAGTTAAAGGACAAACAATAAGGATAAACTAGTAGTATGTTAAAACTACTATTTCTGATCAAATTGATAGCAAAAATTAACAAATTGGGACAAATTAGGTATTTCATATCTAATTAGGAGAAATTTGTCAATTAGGCTAAACTATTAGCATAAAATTGTTCTTATCTTATAAAAAATGATACTAAAACAGTGGTTTGTTTAGTGGCCAAAAGAGTTGATAAATCTTTAACTACTAATAAATGTGATTACATGGTATTAACACACCGTTGTCTAAAACATTGCCTTCGGTTAAGATTAATGATAAAGATGATGTTATAATATATGAGAGACCAGATTGTGATGGTTTTGACGTGAGAATAGTTGAGGAAAATGAATAATGTGAATATAATTGTTTTATAAGTATATTGATTTTTGACTAACTTTTATATTTTTTATATATTCATAATTTATATTTATGTTACTATATTTGTCAATTTTTACAGGTGTGTTACATAGATGGTTGTCATTGAAAAGGGTATTTTGAGGGAATACCAAAAAGAAAAAAAAACACTTTATGAAAGCATATATGGCATATGTATATGTATTGGTTTTCCTAAAAATATATTAGAAAGTTTATAAGTTAACTAAATTATTTAAATTTTAAATTTTATCTTATATGTTTTCCTTTCTTTATGTAGAAGTAAATTACAAAGATTTTGGAGATTTTTCATATTTTGGTGGAGTGCATTGGTTTGTGGACTATTCTTTAATGATGTGTTTAATCTTTCAAATTTTTGGGGTATCTTTAATGATTATGTACTGTTGTGAGACTTTTCTTAGTTAGCTTTTGACATTTATAACAGATTGTAGAAGACATATATTTTTAGTTAGGTGAAGACATTAAATTTTGATATTCATTTTTAATGAAAAATTGTTGATTATTGAAGTTTATAAAATTAGGTGTAATACAGGTTTTAAATATTCAATAAAATAATTTTAAATTCAATAAAATATCATAATTTTATTTTTATAAACGTTTGATATCATTACTAATACTTTGGTGTCAGTGACTTCTTATACTATAGTATCAGAAAATTATAGATGCCTAGAAAAAGTGTTAGAAGATTTCTGACTTTGGCTACACTAACATCGTAAAACTGTGTTAGTAAAACCACTTACTGATGCCAAATTAGTATCAGTGAAACCCAATTTTCTAATAACGAGTATAGGAATTTGACGGGTTCTTGCAAGGTATGACTTTGAGGAAATGGATGATGAAAGTTTGGTATAACTATTATTGTACTATTTCATTCATCGTGTCTTATTAGGTTACAAAGCGTGTAGTTGTATTGACGAATGTATACTCTAGACAGTGGATATCTTGAAAGAATTCAATAGTTATCCTTGGGGCAATATCTCATGGAGGTGACACGCAATTTATTGAGAAAGGCATTGAACGACAACTTTATACTACACAAGATACTTTATTTTTGTAAGTATATATCTCAAAGATGTAATTTAATGATATCTATTATTATTTGACCATTGTATAATCCATAACATTAATACTCTGTGGATGTCATTAGGCCCTTTATGCTATTTTATCATAAGTATTCCCAAGACTTATCAACCATCAATTGTAACTCTAGATGCTTTAATATTGCAACTGGAGACAATGAGTACTTCTATGGTGGTAAACGGTGGATTAATATTGATAAGGTATGTGTGTTACTATTTTACTACACAAGATAGATGCAATAAATTAATTACATACTCAAGTTTTTGGCTATTAGGTGTACATTTTGGTCAATTACCACGACAAGTATTGAATTGCAGTAGAGGTTGATTTGATTGGTTAATTAGTCATTATATACAAGTCTAGTGTATGAGATTATAATGATGGAGTTCTTGAGGCTCATTTAGAGCCCGTGCCACTATATTTTCAACATATTTAATTTTTTTGCTACAAGAAGTGATATCACATTAGATTGGTTGTCATTTTGCACTGTTCAATTAAAAGAAAGAGTGCCTAAACAAATACTATAGAGCCAGAGAGTGGACCATTTTTATGGAAGAAGATGGCAGTTAATTTGTGAAGTAATGAGATAAATTAAATCATTATTTATGATTTTGTAAAAAAAAAATTAATTACTT
Organism: Ailanthus altissimus; assembly: GCA_946807835.1. Taxonomy (NCBI): domain Eukaryota; kingdom Viridiplantae; phylum Streptophyta; class Magnoliopsida; order Sapindales; family Simaroubaceae; genus Ailanthus; species Ailanthus altissimus. The sequence goes on along the minus strand of OX327697.1, from coordinate 13,947,298 downwards.
TTTTATGATATGTGATTATTGCGTTGGAAATGTTGTGGAAGTGTTTTTATGGTTTTGTAAAAGTATGCTTTTGGAAGTGTATTTAGGATTGGGAAGATCCAAAGTATAAAAAAATTTGTAGAACTTCTAGCAAAATTTTGACATCTTATATATAGTTGTAACTAATTTAATTATATACAATAATCATCCTTATTTTTACATGTCTTCGAATAATGTATATGACAATCATCCACATGTCAAAAATAGAATACAATAATTATCAAATATAAAATGATTACATGTAATAATAACTACATATCTAAGTTCTAGATGATATGAAAAAAAAGCAACGATACAAAAAAAATCCACAACAACATCATCTGCTCAGTATTGCGACAGAGTTCCAATAAGATTACTGGTTGTGTCCATATTACTTGCACCAACTACAAACTTTTATTGATGGTTCCTTACCTTATGATAGTTTACATTTCTCTTTATTTCTACCAGATTGTTTACGTGTAATTGGAGATTAAATATGAATATTCTACACCTCATTCAAAACTATTCAATCGATAGATGGCCAATAAAATTAATTAAATCTACATATGTGGCCACTAATTTCTTAGCCATATAATAGAAAGACCAAAGACTATGATACTGTAACCTGACATGTCTGTGTACGGCAAAAGCATGGACACATAGCAATTGGCGAAAGTCTAACTTTCTACAACTATTTGTCATCATGGTTATGTCAACTATCCGATTCCTACCTCTATTCTTTACAAAAAACTTTGAGTTGTTGACTTGATAAACTAATATTCTCATAGATTGATTATTATATTTCTATGTCTTATGGTTTGCTCAAGTGGTTAAGTGAGTAGTCATATTTTTGCAATCTCCTTTTTATTATCAAACCACTTTTATGTTAACTCTCATATCCATCCAACTATTATAGTAATGTGTAGAGAACACATATATTTGTTTTCACTAGATTAGTATTCTCTACAATATTAAAGTGGTCATGATACCATACCTCATAAATGCACCCATTGATCTGACCCACTTTGTGCAACCAACTTCCTCATCCAAATACTCAGCTGCCTCGAGGTTCATTCCGTGTATGTTATTCAATTGGTTTTGAAAATCAGACAATCAAATTTTCTTTTGTAGCAACAAAATATGTTGCTAGAAATAAGTTTTCTTCCATTTTTCTCTTAGAAGCTTGTATTTTTCGATCAGATGATGGATACATACCCTATAGTAGGCATTAGGAAACACTTTACAGATAGCCTTCTCAATGCTAGCATGTTGATCCAATACAAAAACTGTATTATTGATATCAGCAATAACTCTCTGTAATTTCTCCATAAACCATTCTCAAGATGCATCAATTTTATAATCAACAATGCCCTATGCCAATGGATAAATCTCATTGTTTCCATCTTTATAAACTGCAAAAAACATAAAACAAGGATATGAACCTTTCAACAAAGTATTGCAAATAGCAACCACCAGTCTGATGGATAAGTGAAAACTCTAAATATAAGGACCCAATGCAAAAAAAAAAAATTACAAAATGTATCCATTATCATTTGCCTTGAAATGATTCATAGTGTCTGGGTTCACGTTTTCTACTACGTAGCATTGTGCGTAAAGAAATTTAAATGAATCCTTAGGAGTTCCAATAATCAACCCCAATAAATGCTTTTTAGCTCGACAAGGCGTTGTGTAAGTTAAATTAACACCAAATTCCTTAAGTACATAGGCTTGGATTTCATTTGGTCTATAAATTTTATTGACACTTATGAATTTATTTTTTATTGTTGTAATAATAATTGACTCTTAGGTTGAGATAACCATCACGTAATTAGTTTAACTAACATGTGTGCTCTTTATCAATTCTTTGCACAATGAAATATTTTCGAGTATCTGTAGACATAACACAAACTCATTACTTGCAAATTTTGTTATCACATTTTACCTAAAACTAATCTTTTATGGATCTATAAACTTTGAAACTACAATTACCCTTTAGTACAAGTAGTCTAAAAGCATCATATAGTGCATTCGTATTATGAAACAACTTCGCACATTCCTGAACATGATAACTCATCTAATTATTTCAAGCTTGAATATGGCACTAGAAGGAGAAACTGAGATGTGTTTTACGGTTTAATAATGTTATCCTACTAATCAAAAGGGGTTTGATATAAATCACCAATTGTTTTGCATTCTCTTGTATGTAAATTATACATACCGTCAGTCTCAGACAAGTAGCCATAGCCTTCCTTTTGTATATCATTCAACCCACTTACTTTTTCATAGTCATTCACACTATTGCTATCATGAAGCATCCTTATCTGTCTAACTATTATAATGAGTATGAGTTAGGTTATTCATTGTATCTCATTGGGGGAACATTAGTAGTCAACTATGATATTGGTGGGAAATATAATATTTTCTATTGTTGATTGTGCTACTAACCTGGTTACTACCACTTGCAGACATAAGGTGATTATAACAAGCTTGTTAAGTCTCTATAGAATCTTGTGTAATCGCATTAGGGTGCCTAAAATTCACATTAACATATAAAGGTACCAAACCTTTTCTATTAATCTCTATGAAAAACTATACATATCGATCATTTTTGAATGCCAATAGTATATCATTTATTATCATTGTGGGCATAAAAATCTCGTTGTCACACTATATTTAGTAAATACAAAAAAAAAATGAAAAACATAAACCTGGCCTTCTGGCGCAAAGGGTTGCGCAATATCGCCTAGCACACCAAGCAATGCTAGCCTGATTGGCTGCGCGATGCTTAAATTGCCCTGGTCTTTGCGCCTGACAAGCCTAGCATGAATTGCCTTGCAATTCATGTGTCGTCCGACCTCTTGCGCCAAGCTCGTTGGACACAAGTTGATGTGCAATTTTTTGCACCTCTTTCACCTCTTTTCATACTAAAAAACGTGGTCATTTAATCTATATTATAAAATATATTTGTTTGGAAAAACTTATAAGCACTATATTTATACTTTCTAATCATACAAAAGAAACCTCACTAGTTATATAACATCAACATACTTTTATTTAAACAATAGAAACTAAAAATATAAAATAAATTAAAATAGAAAGAAAGACATACCAATCTCTCATTTGTTTCAAAAGCGGGATATATTCTTATTATATGACTCAATTGGGTTCCTCTAAACCTAAGTTGAAAATTTTATATTTGAATAAACTTAAAAAATCTTACACTATCTCTTATAGTATTAACTTCCTCAAAATTAAACAAAGCCTAAATATAACTACGGATGAAAAATATATTCACAACCATTTGAACTTCAATAATTGAGTCTCAAAAGCACCTTGGGACCATGTTAAACCCCCATGGAATGAGTTAGACCATATTTGAAGTATGATAACAGACCATTTTAGAGCTATAACAAACCACTCTAAAATAAAGAGTTCTCTATTATGGAATTAAGATATACCACCACAAACACAAGAGTGCGACATATATAATACATTTACATATTTAAATTTGCCAATGGGCTCCATTGGTGGAAACCTTCAACACTCAATCATAAATTAACTTTTTAAAGAGAGAAAAGAGATATAAGCAAGAGAATGGATTTTGGCTGCGAGTAAGGGTGGTAAAATAGATCACGACACGGTTATTTAATATAAATTTGACACATTTTAAAGAAATATGGGTATAACTAAATTGACATGATTAATAAACAAGTCAAATTTGTATTGCCCAATTATTAATCATGTCAAATATATGTTTGAACTCTATGATTCGCAAATTTGTTTAAGACATATTACTATTTAGCTTATTATTGACTTAAACAAATTAATTAGCGACTTGTTTATAAATGAATTCGTAATTTATTTGTTTAAGACCTGAATTCAATTATAAAATTAAAAAATAAAAATCTTAATTTAAAACTTCTTACTTCTACTTACTAAACTATTATACACATTGAATTTTATTTTATTTAATTGTACTTTAGAATAATATTTATTATTAGATGCATAAAATATTTAAATTTTGATGTAATTTTAAATTTATTTATCGTGACTTAAACGTATTTAATTGTATAAAATAAATTGAATATTTCGTGTAAATGAATCGAGTGTTATAATTCGTTTAAACGAATATAATCGCAAATGAATCGAATTTTAATAATCATATAAATGAATTAAATTTGATCTATTTTATTTAAACGTGTTGTGTCGTGTAATTTGAACATTAAACGAATCGAATTTATGTTTCAGAATCTGATTCGTTTATGTAAAGGAATCATATATAATTATAAAAAAAATTATTAATACTCTATATTAATAAAATACGAACACGATTCATTTATACAAATTACCATTCTTAATTACATGGAGATAAATTAAAAGTCTTTTACCTTTAATTTTTTTCCTTTATTTGTAAATAAATGGAGAGGAAAAGAAATTTTCTTTGTCAAGTACACGTGTCACTCGTATCAAAGAAGATGCATGTTATACGGAGAGTCACACCGATACATCTCTCATGACTTTCTAGGTTCTAACCCATGGTCTAGCATCGACAGAACTCAATTTATCACCAAAGTAACACTGACACAGTTCCTTGGACCTCAATTACATGCCAACAAACACCAAAACAATTTTGTGTGCCTCGATCGTAATAGAATAAAAAATAAACTAAAAAGTAATAATTATGAATTTGATCTTACGTTTTTTTTATTTATTTTTATCTATTTTTAATTAGGCATGACATATATTATTTCTACTTAGTTTTTATAGATTTATAACATGCTATTGGTTACGAATCTGAATAATATTGTTGATACTTAAATCTTGATCAGCAATAACATTTTTTTTATATGTGGAGTACGTTCAAAAGTCAATACAAAAGCTCATTACAAGTTATAATAGAAAATGCAATAGAAGTATACAATATATATATACACACCGCAAAAAAGAAAAACAAAAAATAATTGTCTTTACCTTACGTGAAAACCATTTGGAACCAAGATAAACTAGTATGGAACGAGTTAGACCACTATTTAACTATGGTAAATTACCATGGAACGAGTTAAACTAGGGGTACTAACACTGTCACTAGCGCGGAACCAAGATTCGAAGTTTAGGATCAAATCTTAATATAAAATTTTGAATTTAATAAAATAAAATAAAATAATATTTTTATTCTATGTCAATAATAAATGAATTAAAAAAAATATGTTATTGAAAACTCTAGTATGATCTTAAAAATTGGTGATGATGTATAAATTTTTGAATTTTTAATATTTTAGAATTGATTAATTATATAGCTTTCCCATAGAAAAAAATATTAAACAATAAATATGTATTATTATATTCGTAAAATTAAAATTTATATTTTAAAATTAATAAATTTAAAATAAAAGTATAAAGATCAAGATTCATAAAAAAATTCATATAAAGTTATAATAGTAAAATATTCAAAAACTAACTAATATATAAATAAAATTATTGAAATTTAAAATATTCTAACTTATTTATTTCTTGGATAATTTTTTTTCCTAACCCTTGAGTTAGGAATAGGAAGATTTAATGCAAATTTAAAGAGGAGATAAAATCACTAATATACTGTGTGCCAAAATTATGAGGCTGTTTATATAAGTTAAATTGAAAAAAAAAATTCTATGCAAAAAAAAAATTACAACTATAAAAAAATTTTGTATTAAAAAAGATATATTCCATCAATATTAAGAAAAAAATTATAAGTATAAAATTCTTTTATATTAAGGATTACTTATAAATATAAAATTATTTTTATTAAGATAAGATAATTAAGTTAAAAAATATAAAAATAGTAGTCACTTATAAATTAAAAATTATTTGTTATTAGAGAAAGACATTAAAATAAAAAAGATGGGTTATTGTTTGAATATTAAATAATATATTAAAAAATAAATCTTTAATACTAGTATAAACTACTTTCTTAAATTGATAATTTAATCCACTACGTATGAAATTTTAAGAGAATTTGAGAAATTATTGCAGGGCTTTGGGAGGGCCATGGTCCCCCCAGGCCTTGCAATAATTTTGCCCCTGATTGTCACCGCTTGAGGTTGGTATAAATTATATTTTGATAACAGTTTAAATTTTAATTATACTATTACTCTCTCTTTTTAATTGAAAAGATAAAAATGTTCTCACTTATTAAAAATATTTTAATAATTTATATGATAAATAAATATATTTATGAGGGTGATTTTAACTTTTCAATTAAATAGAAGTGGTAGTATAATTAAATGTAAAGCTGTCATTAAAATGTAATTTATACCAACTTCAAAGGGTGACAATGTTAATACGCCAGTTAAACTATAAAGAAACCATAATATACCATCTCGAAATCATAATAGAACACGTCGATATAAGAGTTCTCTACTACAAAATTAAGACATACACCCACAAATGAAAAATGCTACATCTACAATACAATTACATGGTTAGAGTCGCTGATGGGCTCCATGAATGAAAATTCTCTGATACTCAAATCAAACATATCAACTAATTTTTCTAAGAGAAAAAAAAAGTTAGATGATAAAGAGTTAGAGCATCGGGTAGGAGAAGGAAACTAGAACTCTTTCAACATTTGGATTTATAAGTAAATGAAAAGAGAAAGACTTTCTTTGACCAAATCCATGTCACTCATACAAAGGAACAAGTTATATAAGAACTCACAAGACCTTCCAACTAATAGCATAACATCGTTTGCTTTTAATGTTAATATAGGTTCTTCATCTAATAAACTAAACTTTTTGAGTTGAACAGTTTCTTTAATATGATATATATCAAAGTTAAAATCATATATTCAAACACCAATATCCTTTTTTAATTATTTCTTAAATATATCATTTATTGGCCCTTTCTTATCTTTGTTTTAATCTAGATTTAAATTCACTTAACAATTTAAACTTTTAGATTAAAATATTTCTCTAATATATATTTTACCATATGTCTAAATATTTTCTTGGTTCAACAATTATATTTCACAACTATTATATATTTTTGAGATAATATTGATTTTTTTACAATTTTTTTGAATACCAAATTAATTTTTGCAACTCCTATTAGTTTTTTTTTCAGTAAAATTTGATCGCAAAATGTCCTATCATTAGTAATGCTCATCCTGTAATTTATAGTCAAATAAGTTTGTGATGAAATTTTTAGTAAAGATTTATATGATCAATTTAATCAAAATTATGGGAACAGATTAACTATGTGGTAAAGGAGGTGCCTGATAAGGCGTAATTGTATAAACTATTTTATCTTTCTAACTTGATATTTGTTCAATTTATCTCAATAATTGGGCTATTTATGCATATTAATGTTGTTTTATAGGTTGAAGCATTATCGGAGCAAAAATACCGGAAAACGGACGCAAATGGAAGCATTAGAGATAAAAATACAAATGGAGGCACTGTTTGCTACAGTGGTACTGTAGCAACAGTACACTGTTTGCTACAGTGCAGCGCCGCAGCACTGGATTTCAGCGCCGCGGCGCCAATTGCTACAGTGCAGCGCCGCAGCACTGGATTTCAGCGCTGCGGCGCCAATTGCAGAAAGTGAGCGCCGCGGCATTGAATCGCAGCGCCGCGGTGCTGAATTCTGGGCACTCCTTAAGGGCATTTTTGTCCTCTTTTTGCAACCCTACCTATATAAACACCCATTGTTTAGCCAAAGAAAGAAGAGGAGGAAAGGGGCAGTAGAGAGCACGAAAATAAACACTTCATTTGGGTCTTGGAAGCAAGAATCAACAACAAGAGGCAAAAATCAAAGGGAAGAAGAAGAATTTCTGCATTTTGGAGGAAGAACATCACCATTGCATCAAGGGAAATTTCTTCTTCTCTTTAAATTCGTATTTGTTGTTGATTCCAACATGTATAATGATGTTGTTAGATGCTCTAAAATTATATTTTCAATTATGAACTAAGTTTTATTGCTAGGATTACAATGTGAACTCAATATGTAGCTTGGATTGATTATTTTTCCTTATTTATCATATTGGTATGGAATTGTTCAATTTGTTCTATGCTAAATGCTTCTAATTACATGAAAATGTATTAGATTGATTAGGGAACCTTAATGAACTTGACAAAGGAAATTTTGTGTTGGCCATGGATAAATTGATGTATGATCATGGTGTAAAAGCATGAGTTTCATATGAGATAGACATATACTCATAGGCATATATGACCATTTAGAGAATTTGAACTTAATGAATCTTATTTCAATTTGATTATCATAGACATATAGATAGTTAATTGAATGAGATATACTCACTTGACCTGCAAAAGAGGCTTGTGAGGATATTAGAGTTCTTGGTTGACATTCATATTAATAGTTCTAAGGGGAGTAGTTGGATTCAAGTGAAGTATTGAGGGATTATTATAATCCTAGGCATCTGAGTATTTGTGCTATCACAATTGTTCTCCTTGCTCAATTCTTGTAATTATTATTATTTCTTGTTTAGTTAGTTTAGATATTAAAACCATTAAATTGCCAATAGCTTTAATAAGAATATGAGAACATAATTTTAGTACTTAGCAAGTAATAACAATTCCCCGTGGGATCGACACTCTACTTATCATATATTACTTGTTGCGATAACGTGCACTTGCGTTAGTTTGTGTTATAGAAATCACACAACAGTGCCCCCCTACTCCTTTTGTTAGAAACAAATTGGAAAAAGATTTATCGAGAAATTTGAGTCATTAATTAAGTTTTACCCTTTCAAATATGTGTCTTGTGATTTGGTCCCCTCTATTTTCCTTTCTTACATTATGGCTCCCTAATTTAAAAAATGTCCTTGTTGCTCGTTTTGTTGATCGAAAGCTCTCCTTCACAAGATATTGTATCTTTGCTCTATTAATACATTAAATTTTAAATAACAATACACATATAGACTCTCTATATAAAGTTTTCATACAAACTAATATAACATTGTGTTGGTGATCGAGTGTGTGACATACGAGTATATACATAATTTTAAAAATTATTATATGCAACGGAAGCATGTTACAAATACACCCAATTTAACAAATTAAATATATATATCACATATATACATAAGTATAACTATTAAACAAATTTATACATGATGAATAATTGTATTAAAAAATTATATAAAAACACTCACCTAATGAAAGTAGCTTTACAAATTCTTCAAGTCCTTCAACAATCCATGTAAAGAGCTCACCTTGAAGTGTATGTTGAACAATTCTAGTCCATAATGGTTTGGTGGGATTATAGAGCTAGAATAGTAGCTTTAGAATTTTCAGCAACTTGTATTCAAACTCTTTAAATACAAATATTTGTTTCATAAATAGGAATATGAATATGGCCATCCATGAAAGGAGAAGAAGATGAAGTTTTCTTTTGTTCTTGTTAGTAACAATTTACTTACACAACAACAATTGTTTTTCTATTTTATTATTAACAATTTTGTAAGCATGTAGAATAAGAGAAACAAAATAACTTCACCTTGAAGCTTTCAACTCCTTGAAAGGGAAAGATAAGACCAAAACTTATCTCTCTCTCTCTCTCTTTCATTCTCTCTTGGCCGAATCCTTCACATAGCTAGAATGAATTCAATTCTTGTTTTCTCAAATGATGGCCAAGCAAAATCAAGTGCACTCCCCACTATCATTGTAGCTGGTCTCCCACTCAATTTTATTATTAATAAGTTTAGGTCCCTCTACTTCCTTAATGCATAAAACATTAACAATAAATTAAGAAAGTGTTCCCTTTATTTGCAAAGAGATGGCCGGCCATCAATGAATCAAAATGAATAAAAATTCATTTTAATGGTCTACTTTAATACATGTAATATAAAAAAATCCTCCACCATTCATAATGGCCAAATATTTATACAACTAAATTATATAAATAATGTTTAGTGAATTAAATATATATAATAATATAATAAAATAAATTAAAAACTATTTTTGTATTATTTTATTAATATATCATGATATATCATGATATATAATGAAGGGCTTAGATTTTACCATTTGTCACCATCCTATTGGTTAACAACTATATAATAATATTATCAAATAAATCAAAAACTATTTTTGTATTATTTAATTAATATATCATGATACAAAATGAAGGGCTTAGATCTTGCCATTTGTCATAATCCTATTGATTAACAACTTTTGTTAATAAATTAAACGATGTACTTAACAATTAAGTCTTGACAAATGTACATTCCGAGAGATCCCGAAACAATTATCTTATTTTGCTGAAATTTATTGGATCGAATTATTCAATCTAATCCGCTACCCTAGCGCACAACGATATTGACAAAGTGTTGATCATCTTGAGTACTAAATTTGGTCATATTAGTGTCTTGAACAAAGTATAAATTTAAGATGTGCTCAATTATTACATTTAATAATTCTTTCATTTTCTTGGTTCTTACCCTTGTTATTGGGCCCCTATGGATGCTGAATGGGTCTTTTGAAACTTTGGCAACCTAATTCGCATCATTCCCCCTCTCTTAAAAAGGATTTGTCCTTAAATTTTTACCTACATCAAAATGACACAAATCAGCAACATTAAAGCTTACACTTACATTATACTCACCAGGAAGGTCTAACTTTTAGGCATTGTCATTAATCCTTTCAATCACTTGAAATAGACCATCTTCTATTGAAAGCAGTTTAGAATGCCTTCGAACAAAAAACTGTTCCTTCGTCATATGAAACCAAACTAAATCACCCAACTCAAATATAACTTTCTTGCTCCCTTTATTAGCTTGGTTAGTACATTGTTTAATTCTCATTTCAATATTTTGCAATGTTTTTTCATGGATGTATTTAACAAAGTCAGCTTTCTTCTTTCCATCTAATTAACATATTCATTCATAAGTAAAGGAGTTAAATCCAAGGGAGTTAATGGATTAAAACCATACATAATTTCAAAAGTTGAAAACTTAGTTGCTGAATACACACTCCTATTATCTGCAAACTCCACATGCAAAATTTTTTTTTCTCATATTTTAAAATTCTTTTGTATTATAGCACGCAACAAAATGGATAAAGTCCTATTAACTACTTTGGTTTTTTCATCAGTTTGTGGATGACAAGTAATAGAAAATAAAAGTTTAATTCCTAACTTACCCTATAAAGTCTTCTAAAAATAGCTTAAGATCAATTTTAGTAAAAACACAAGAACCATGTAATTCATCAAGCATGTCATCTAAACTAGGAATGGGATGTTTATACTTTATAGTGATAGTGTTGATGGTGCAACAATCAACACACATTCTCCATGACCCATCCTTCTTAGGCACAAGTAATATTGAACTTCACAAGGATTTATGCTCTCACACATATACCATTTTTCTATGAGTTCACTAACCTACCTTTGAAGTTCCTTTGTCTCCTCGGGATTGCTTCTATAGGCCGACTTATTTAGAATTGATGTTTTGGATATAAAGCCATTTTAATGCTCAATTCTCCCACACATCATCAAATTCATATAAAAGATAAACAACAACACTAGGCAAATAGGGATAAAGTTCATTAATACTAAAGCAGGCCTCTTTGTACATGAATATAATTATAAGTTGATTTAAAAACAAAACTTTTTTTTTTATCTCACTCACTCTTGCATAGAAATTCACTTCTTTTTTCTCTTTTATTTCCTTATTAACCAAAACTTCATTTCCTTTTTCAATATCTTTTTCTCTCTATTTATTTTCGGCCGCTTTTGCTTTTAAACTCCCACTCTTTTTTATATCACTCTCTCTTTTCAACTTAACTTGATCTTCATACACTTATCTTGAGATTGAAGGTATAAGAGTAATTGGTTTTCCACTAAGTATAAAAGAGTTTATTTTGGTATAACCATCATGAATTATATGTTTATCATACTGCCATAATCACCCCAAAAGAATTTTCCTGGCATGCCTTGGCATTACATCACACAAAACCTCATTTTTATACTTCCCAAATTATAATAAAACAAGCACTTATTTATTTACTTTGACTTCTCTAAAATCATTCAACCATTGTAGGTTATACGGCTTAGGATGTTTTAAAGTTGTCAAATTCAAAATTTTCACCAAACTTGTGCTAGCCACATTAGTATAACTCCCCCATCAATAATCATTCTACAACCTTATTATTGATATGGCATCTAGTATGAAAAATGTTATCATGTTGTAACTTCTCATCTTCTTTAATTGGCATGCTAAGAGCTCTCATTGAAACCAAAAATACATCATCAACCAGATACTCAATGTCATTTGCATCCACCAAATGTGATATTAGCTCATCATCACACTCACATTCGGTCTTAATATCACCATCATCTTTCAATATCATCACTCTTTGTTTGGGCATTGAGATGCAATATGACATATTCTCAAACACTTAAAGCATTTGATATCTCTATTTCTAAAAGGTTGAAAATTAGATTTACCTTTTTCGGTGCGCCTCCATCTTTGTTATTTTTGGAGATTTCGGCCTTAGGTTTGAAATTAGGCTTTTTATCCTTTTTGTTCCAATTCGATTTTCATGTTGAAGAAGAACTCGAATTCTGCACAATTTGTGTGGAACCTTTCCTCTTCAATTATTGATCCACCTTTATAGCCTTGCACACCATGTCATTCAACTCAACATAATGTTATAACTCTACCACATTTGCAATATCACAGTTCAAACCAACTAGGAACCTAGCCATAGTAGCTTTGCAGTCTTCCTCCAAATTGCCTCGAATCATGGCTATTTCTATCTTCTTGTAGTAGTCTTCAACACTTTTAGACCCTTGAGTAAGGCTTTGCAACTTTTAAAATAAAGTCCCTATAGTAGTGATTTGGAATGAATTGCTTCCTCATAATAGCCTTTATCTCTTCCTATGTCTTAATGGGTCTTTCATGATTCCATCTCTTTCTCAAAACAAGTTTATCTTTTCAAATAATAGCATACTCAGTAAATTATATGGTGGCCAACTTTACCTTTTTTAATTTGTAGTAGTTGTGACAATCAAAAATCAATTCCATTTTTTTCTCCCACTCCAAATAAACTTCATGATCATTTTTGCCTTGGAAAGATAGAATCTTCATCTTAATGCTTCTTAAGTTGTTATCAATCTTATATCCCTATCTACTTCTCTATCTTCATTCCTACGCCTAAATATGCCTAAATTAACATTAGAGGCATGATCATCATCATCTAGGTCTTTCTTATAGTCATCTTCATAATCATACTTAAGTGAATTTCTCTCTCTTTATTACACATTAGGAACTTTAGGTGGCTACCCCCTTTGTGAATTAGATTCAACTTAATCTATTTTCTTATTAAACTCATCAAAACTCAATTCCAGTCGATTAAATTTTTATTCTAAGGATTTATAAAAGAGTTTGAAATCTATCTTTTTCTGAGCATCATTAGATCAACCTTTATCATTTTCTTGAGGCATGTTTAATAACCTACAAACAAAGTTAGAAAATCTCATAAACACTCCCTTACGTGTTTTCTATCAAGACTGATAGCACTCTCACTCGTGTTTTTTTAAATTTGGCTTTTACCCTCTTATGAGCTTACACTTTCTTGCCTTTTTTCACTCATTATTCTCCTATTTTAGTTCTTTATTTAACTTAAATGAAGTCAATCAAAATTTCCTTACGATAATACAAACTCAACAAATCAGATCACTAAGGATGAGATGGGTTAAACACAAATGAAAGAATATACTGAATTTAATAAGCAAAGAGAATAAGGTTTTAATGAAAATAATAAAATATGAGAAAACAAGGACAAAAGAAAATACAAATTTTGATGTAATTAAGGTTATTGTTTTATTTAGGCTGAATTGCACAAGTTTGGCAGACTACACTCTTAAGGCAAACAAAAATTGAATAGTGAATAACACTTCAACTAATTTTATAACTTTTTATACTTTTTGTTTTCTGAATTCAGAATAGCAAACTTGAATTCAATTGAACTTGAATTTTTTTTCTATACCTTGTTTTGAATTTTTTATTTTTTTGTTTATATATAATGATAAATAATTGAACTTTAATGAATTAGAGTGAGAAAATAGATTAAAGTTGTGGTTAAGAAGAAATAAAGATGATAGGTTACAGATTCAAAGGAACAGAATAAAGGGTGCATAATTTAAAAGAAAAAAAAAAGGATAGATCAAACCTAATTTAAAACCTAAACACTCATACTAAATAATATGAATCTCATAAAAAAAAGTGAGACCTAACGCTCAATGAGGTTCATTTACCAAGGATCATTCTAATTCATATTCACAAACAAACAAAAATGAAAACCTTTACCCGTTATCTACAAAGAGATAATAATCATAAGAACGCTACAAGAAATTAAAGGTAGACGCAATACTAAAAAAAGATGAGAAAGTTTGTAAGTGATAAGTCAAGAAAGAACGCTATAAGATAAAATTTTAATAAGTTCAGAAAAGTTTTTTAAAGAATCAAGAGAAAACTCTCACTAATATTAATGTCATAAACTCTTAATTCCCTTATGGTTACAATAGCTTATATGGCCAAAATCTCCAAGTAGCTTAAAGGAAACAAAAAAAACTTAGGCATAATAGGAATTTCATTGCAAAAAGAGAAAATAAATAACAATCATATTAAGGAAACAAACTATTCATGTATCATTATTTTTAAATATAACCTTAAAATAAAAAGAAAATAAGGATCTAATAAAGCCACATAAGCAATAATAGATGAACAGTGTTAGGATGACTTATATAAAAATAAATATTTAATAAATGATCTAAGAAATTAGGAAAAAAGTAAGGAAAAAATCTGCACGACTTTCCTTCCCTTTTTGCATCTGATTCTCTTCCTAAATTGATTATGCGCCTTATTTTGTTCTTCATGTAAATCACTCTAGATCACTTAAAAAAACTGGAATAACATTGACAAAATATTAATCATCTTAAACATTATATTTGACCAGATTAGTGTCTAGAACAAAACATGAGTTTAAGATGTGCTCAATTAATCCATTTAATGCTTTCTTCATTTTTTTGGTTCTTGTCCTTGTCATTGGATCCCTATGAATACTCAACAAATCTTGTTAAGTTTTGACAACCTGATTGGCAACAACTATTATTTATTTTAATTTATTCCATTAATTTTTGTATATTCATCCCACTAATACTTACATGTTCGCATTAGTTTGCATAAAATATTATATATGTAATGTTATTCTTATATTTCATAAAGTGAAAGACTTTTTCATTTTATAAAAATATATGTATATACGATATAAATCAAGTAGAACTTCATGGATGAAGCTGATTGAAGCACTAGACTAACAATGTGATCCCACACGTTAGTGTCATTGATCATAAGGTGATTTACATCATTCATTATATGTAGAGGTACGACATGGTATACTAAATTTCAATTTAGGTAGGCCGTTGTGTTTGGTTAAGTACAACATGAAAGTCTGTCATGTCATACCGGCCCAGACACGATAGCTTGGCTCACAGCCTAACATGGCCCATAGCATGATCTTTTGTCGTTTTGTGCCATGTTGGCACGACATGCTTAGTGGGCTATGCCCATAAGTCGTTCTATGAGCATTGTTTTTTTACTTTTTATAATTTATAAAAAAAGAAGAAAAATTAAAGATTGCTTGCAATTTGTATTATAGGTAGCACTACAAGTTACAATATATAAATTTTTTTTAAAGATTGCTTGCAATTTTTATTATAGGTAGCACTATAAGTTACAATATATAAATTTTTTTTATAAAAAAATAGACCGTTTGATTAATGGTCTTTTTGACCTTTGATTAAATAGTCAAATTTGTGACTATAGGTGCCTATAAAATGACACCCACGGTCCTCCTCAAATGACAATTCTCTCTCAACTCTTTTTCAACTCTCTCCCAGATTATATAATAACTCTCTTTAAAAATTATAATCTCTAAAATTATTTCTTGATTTTTTAATTTTTATTAATCCAATTGCAAATTTTCAATATACATATTTATTATTCATACAATGGCAAGTTTCAATACTCCAAATAAACTTGATGAAATTCTAATGTCTTTATGAATTTTTAGTAGTTAATTTGCCTCTATAATTGAAAATGTTGGAAGTATTAGAAAATCAAAAAGAGGTCAAACATCAGATGTTTGAAATTATTTCACGCCAAAGACTCGACAACAAATTTATATATTAAGAATTATTACCACTCTTCTTTATTGTTTCTATCGCTTCTCTTCGCCTAAGAGCTTTTAGCGGTTTTACCCTAAGAGTTGCTTGCACCCCAACCTCCATTACTTCCTTCTCCTACATCTTTTGATGGAAACTCATTAGCAGCATTTTTGGTTCTAAGACTTGGGTTGATTGCCACTACTGCCTTTGTTTCTAAAATTTGTTCCACCGTTCCAGCCTCATCTCTAGTTACCCTAATCACCAGCTTGAGAACTCTTACCCAGTGCCTTTTCCAGCCACCAGTATGAGAACTCTCACTAATATCTTGTTCTAGTCACCAACTTAAGAATCTCACGGTCTCACCTAATACTTTCTTCTAGTTGAACTGGAAACATCATGACTTAAGATCTATAGTTATAACTAGTTAAGATGTATTGTAGCTATAGTGATGTAAATTTGATCCTTTATTTTTGTATTTGTATTCAATAAGTTTATATTTTGAATAATATCAATAAATTTTTATCAACAAATTATAATTACAATTTTAATTATGAGTATAACATAATTTTCTAATCTTATATCAATAATTTTTTATTAACAAATTATAATTATAATTATTAATTTTAAATGTTATTATAATATTTATAATTGCAATTAAAATATCGTAAGAAAAATAATTACAAATATTAAAAAAATATTTAAAATATCTAAAGAAATAAAGAATTAAAAAATTAACAATGCCACATGGGTTGTTTTCATGTCGAGCTCATGATGGATCGTATTTAGCATGACCCATCGTAGGTTCGTGTCAACAAGTGTACCATTATAGGCCTATACCGACATAACACACTGAGCCACATCCTATGCCTTAGCAAGGGCCGTACTATTAAAACATAGTACTATAATGTATCATGCTAACCCATGACATGCTAAAATGTCACGGTAGACTAGGCCGCCCGTTGCCACCTATAACTAGATGAGAGCTATACATAAACATACATACATATAAGGTTAAGTTTAAAAATCTTCATTATTTACATAAATTCTTATATAATTTTTGTATCATTGAATCAATGTATCTTTGATAGATGAGATTGAGTTATTGTAATTAAGAAACATTCATAGTTTAGTCTTTAATTATTTCTTGAATTATCTATTGTGATCTTAATTTTTTTTAAATGTCTAATTGTTGACAAAATGACTTTCTAAAGTGTTTTTTGTTTTAAGACAATAAGATAAATTCATATATTTTATCATAATAAATTATTTTATATTTCATCAAATTTATCTTAGTGACCTAAAAAGTACAATTTGGAAAGTCGATTTTTCAACAACAGGGTATTTTAAATACTTAAAGTTCTAATGGGTAATTCTAAAAATAATAATAATAATAATAACTAAACTGATAATTTTTGTTTAATTAATTACACATGTTATATCCAATCTCAACTATACTATTTCAATAATTTAAAGAAGGGAAAAGGACATTTTTATCCCACAAGTTTGACTTAATTCTTAATTTTATCCCACGAGTTTTAAAAAATTTAATTTTTTCCTAGTCCGTTAGTAAGATTCCGTTAGATTTGACAGAAAATCTCTTTTGATAGTACATTGACAAATTTGCCCTCATTTATTACGCTAATTAGAAATGGTGATGTAAGTACATTACACAATATACACGTGTCAATTAGTAATAGGCTATTAAAAATAAAAAGACACGTGACATGCTTTCATATATTCAAAATTTGATATTCATTAAAAATTTATTTTATATTTTAAAAAATAATTAAAATAAATAAAACTTAACCACTAACAACGGCGACTGCCGTTGTCGGCTACCATTAATTGTTGAATTTCGATAACGAAAATAGTCAAAATTTACGTTATTGGATTCTATTTTTTTATATCTATACAAGAGTGGAATCACTTTTGTCAAAAGAAAACAAGAGGGTGGCCAAAAAATAGATCCAAAATAAGGGGAGGGTGGCTGCCACCATTCTAAAAGACATGCATAAATCATGCTTTTAAAACTTTTATAAAATTGTAAAATAATTTCTAACATCATATGCTAATGAAATCTTGCCGAGCGGGTTTTATTTACATCTTCGAAAAACAATATCCAAAATTTGTAAGACATAATAACTAACATGCATATATATAAATGTATAATGTGCGTTCGGTGACTCGAAAACTATTAAAGCTCTCGCTAGGCCATATTTTTCCAAATGTTTTTAAATTGTACCGATGGTAACCCTAAAGATCTATACTCACGCGGCAACTCAACTAGTATCGCACAACGTGAGTAGGTCACAGGGCGTCTAAACTAGCAACACCTACTGTTACATCTCAAGACATCTCACTGACTATGTAGCAAAATCTTACATCACTTACATATAGCAAGACAATACCTCGTACACATAGAGCAACTCACATGACTCGACAAACCGACTTTTTAGAGTTAATGACACACCCCTCAATAGTTGCCCATGCGTACGAGATATACCGCCGGGTCTTAAACCATCACCATAACTATAAATCTGAGGGTACCAATGGCCTTTGAAACTAATTTAGTAGTTTTAAAACTGTTTCTTAAACCGAACATATAAATGCATATCTAGTGATATATACATCAAAATAGTAAATTATGTTTATGCATTAAAAGCACATAAAACATATAATTTTAATATGTGAAAACATATTAAACGAAAGATAAACCATGACAGATTTTTACTCACCAACCACTCTGAGCTCAATTCTTCTCCGGACTTTAACTTCCTTTACCGGTCTCGATTTTCATCACCTACATGCCATAAACGACATTTAGAACCTTTATAATCGCTAAAATTTCATTTAACTAATAAGCGCCCTAATTGGCTTACAAAGCCCAAATGGATACCACTTTTCGATTTGCATTTACATAGTCATTCCATCTTATTTAATTCACCATCCGACGCCATAAAAATTGTTTAACACCCTATAAATTAGGTTACACATAATTGCCCGTCACCTTAGCATAATTGACAACTATGTCCTATTTTCTTCATTTTTGTATTTTCCATCAACCATATACATCTCATTGATACAAGGGATTATTCATATACAACAATTTAACCAAAACAGCTCAACCCTAAAAATCCCTAATTGGCCAAAATTACCATCTTCACCCAACACATTTCTTTTCTCAATTTCTTGTTCCAATAGCATCAAAATCAAGCCAATTTAATTCTAATGCCCTAATAACATCCAATTGAAGTTTCTACAATAAATTCACACTAAACCCTAATTCTTACCTTACCAATTCCTTTACTTTGATGAGTCCTTTAAACTCCACACTTGAAGTCAACTCAACCTACATCAATAATTCACAAAAAAAATATAAATTGAAGTAATCTTGAAAAATCATAAGCCACCATCACTAGATAAGGTTTGTCTTACCTCTTTTTCTTAGGTTTCACTAATGAAAAGCTTCAATAAACCTTAGGAACTTGTATTTGGCTTTGTTTTTGCTTGATCATGCAATCATGAAAAAGCCTTGGGTTTTACTGTAGCACCATCTCATTCTCTTTGCCAAATTTCCTCTCCTTTAGCTGTCAAGGTCTTTGTTTTTTCATTTGCCAAATTTCTACACACTTCTTCTTTATATAGTACTCCCCTAAAAGTTCAATTTGCCCCTTAACTAATTTTAAATTTCTAAATTGTCATTAGTTCAAAATGGAAGGATTTAATTGGTTTCTTTCTAACTATTTAGTTAAAATAGTCAAAAGAACTAACTAGACCTCCAACTTGACAATCCATGAACTTTTTTCTAATTGGTCCATTTTCTAACATATGGATTGTGTTTCTTAACAAAGGCTTGTTCCATGCACAACCCTTAAATGAAAATTCATGTATTAAATTAAAATTTTCTTTTCCAAGCCAATAGAGAAAAGTTCCAAAAATATTCCATGAATGTTCGACGCTCCGACCGAGTGTGAAATTACCAATTTAGGTCTAATACCTCTCACGCACACCGTAAAAAATATTACTAATAGGGTTGGAATTAGGTAACCAT
This sequence comes from Ailanthus altissimus, assembly GCA_946807835.1. NCBI lineage: Eukaryota > Viridiplantae > Streptophyta > Magnoliopsida > Sapindales > Simaroubaceae > Ailanthus > Ailanthus altissimus. The sequence goes on along the minus strand of OX327697.1, from coordinate 13,927,059 downwards.
ACGGTGTCTTTATTGCTTTATATCAAAATCTAGGCACCTATACTACTAATAGGGATTGGATATTACAAATCACCTCAATCTAAACAAAGGTGTTGAATATGCACAAAGGTTTGTTTTTGTACTTCTAGTTAGAACTCTTTTATAAACACTTCAAAAGTTTTTGAAAATTTAATATCTATGCAAAATTTGTATCATAGATTATTGCATCTTGAAATAACCAAATTACCTTTGCTTGTTGGCAATCAACATCATTAAATTAATACAAAAATGGTTTTTGTTTAATTATTATTTATTTGGTTAAAGAACAAGAAAAAAAAATGGTATGGTCAATGGTATGGCAAGCATATTGGTGGGGGCCTTTGTTGACTAACAAAATGAAGGGGAAAATGGCTTCTAAATTAAATGGAAAATTTTCATTTGTAGGCACTATTAGTTCGGCCATTTAGATTAGGAGAAAGAGAATGAGAGCATTTGCTTATGTGTTTCAAGAGTTGAAATGAAAAATGGCTCTTTTTCATCATCTTCTTCATTTGGCTGGCCAGGATTGATGCAAATAGAAATTGGTTTTGTTGTTCAAAATTTGAACAAAAGAAAAACTATTTCATTGCTTTGAAACAAATACAATTAGTTAAAGTGTTTAACTAATAATCTAACTAGTTTAAAAATTTTAAACTAGAGTTAAGAGTTAACCAATTTTGTGTTATGAGTTAAACATAATGTGCTAGAATTAGAACTACTATTCTAGAGGCTTAAGCCCACCCAATTAGGTCATAGAATTGCCGAAGTGTGTACTTTGCAGTGGACTCAAATTTTGATCCAAAGGCTTAAATTTACATCTGTTTGTTCCACTAGAAAAATATATTTCAGTTCCGTTGTGTGCTATTTATGTATGAGATGCATAAATTGTAATGTAATTGTAATATCTAATCCCTATTAGCAGTATTGGTACCTAGATTTTGGTATAGAGCAATAAAGACATTGTAGGGTTACTCGATTTTAACCTTATTAGAAATATTTCTTTTATGGTGCGCGTGAGAGATATTAGACCTAATTTGGTAATTTCATACTCGATTGGAGCGTTGGACGACCCTAGAATATTTTTCTCTATTGGCTTGGCAAAGGAAATTCTAATTTATTACATGAATTTCCATTTAAGGGTTATGTATGGAACAAGCCTTTGTTGAGAAATATAATCCATTTATTAGAGAATGGACCAATTAGAAGAAATCTCATGGATTTTCAAGTTGAAAATTCTAGTTAGTTCTTTGGACTATTCTAACTAGATAGTTACAAATGAACCAATTACATACTTAATTTTCAACTAATGGTAAATTAGTAATTTAGATTAAGTTGAGGGAAAAAATGGTCAATTGATGGATAACTATATATATGTTGGAAGTGTGTAGATTTTTCAAGAGAACAAAAAAAAAAAAACAAACATTTAGAGCAAAATTCGTGCAAGGGTTGGAAGTGCTGCTACAGTGAAATTTTAGTTTTTTTTTTCATGAATTTTCATGCTTAATCAAGCCAAAATAAGGTTACATACTAATTCCTAAGCTCAATTGAAGCCTCCATTAGTGGAAATTCAAGTAAAAGAGGTAAAAAAAGCATTGTTTTATGAGATTGATAAGTAAACTTTAAGGATTACTTAAATTGATGTTCTTGTATGTATTCTTGGTTTAGATTGAGTTGAATTATAGTGTGGAGCTTGAAGGAGTCATCAATTTAAAAAAATTGGCAAGGTAAGAATTAGGGTTTTGGGTGATTTGAATGTAGAGACTTCAATTGGTTGTAATTAGGGCATTAGAATGAAATTGGCTTGATTTTGATGTAACTGGAACGAGAAATTGAGAAAAGAAATATGTTGGAACATAGGGTGAAATTTTGTCACTTTGGGGAAGTTAGAGATTATGTGGTATTTTGATTGAGTTGTTGTGTGTAAATGCTGCCTTATGTATGTTAAATGTATATGGTTGATGGAAAAACCAAAAATGAAGAAAATGGGACATAATTGTCAATTTTGGAAAGGTGAAGGACAATTATGTCCAACCAAGTTATAAGGCGTTTAATAATTTTTAGGGCGCCGGGTGGTGAGTTAGATTAGATTAAATGACTCCGTAAATAAAAATCAGAAAGTAGTATGCATCCGGGCTTTGTATGTTGATTAGGGCGTTTAGTAGTTAAATGAGATTCTAGCATTCGATTTGGTTCTAAATGTCATTTATGGCGCATAGGTGAAGAAAACTAGGAGCAATACCAGGAGCAGAAATCCGGAGCAAAATTGAGCGCAGAGCAGTTGTGAGTGAAAATCTGTCTTTTCTGTTATCTTTCGTTTATTATGTTTTCGCATAATAACAATGTATTTTTATGAGCTTTCAATGCATAAACATGATTTATGATCTTGATATATATCCATAGATATGCATTTATATGTTCGGTTTAAGAAATAGTTTTAAAATTTATGCATTCATTTTAAAGGCAATTGGTACCCTTAGATTATAGTGGTGGTGATCATATTAGACCCGGCCGGTATATCCCTTGCACATGGATAGGTCATGGGGGTGTGTCATTAACTTCGAGAAGTCAGGATGTTGAGTCATGTAAGTCGCTCTATGTGTACGGGGTATCGTCTCGCTATATGTATACGATGTAGGATTCTGCTGCATAGCCAATGAGATATCTTGAGATGTCACTGTGGGCGCTGCTAGTTGAGGTGTCCTGTGACCTACTCATGTGTGTGGTGCTAGTTGAGTCGCTGCATGAGTATAAAGCTTTAGGGTTACCATTGGTACAGTTTAGAAAGAAAATGGCTGAGCGAGGACTTTACTAGTTTTTGATTTACCGATAGCATTTATTCATTTATATGTACACGGCAGTTATTGTGTTATACAAATTTTGGATATTATTTTTTAAAGATGTAGATAAAACCCACTCGGCAAGATTTCATTAGCATATGATATTAGAAACCATTTTACAACTTTATATCAGTTTTAGAAGCATGATTTATGCATGTACTTAGAATTTACTATCTATGCATAATGTTATTTTATTTGAAATTTTAATTGCACTCACTGAGCTCCTTTAGCTCACGTGTTTTGTGTTTTTTTTTTCTAAACCCCATTCCCAGGTGTAGGTCTCGGTACGCAAGCTGTTAATTCTCCTATTGCCGAGTAGTGGACCAAATCTGAAGATCATTTCTGTATATGTAAATGTGCTAATTAGCACCCGTTGCTTTCTGCATAGTAGTATTGGCATGTATATTTATATGTATGTTTTGAACCAACAAGAAGAGATTTTGATATTATGATGACCGTTTTTACTTTTTATGAGTATGCTCATTTTGTGATTTAAATGAAACTATTGAGTTGTGTTGGATTTGGTTTGAAAAGGATCGGAGGTCCGAATTGGTAGTATTGAGAAGTGTTTGAAATAGAAGTGAAATTTTTTTGCAGGTTTTATATGGATTTTTTGAAAAACAACGGAAACTCTACCCGTTTTTCTTTTAAAAATTAAAATGTCGTTTTCATGTATATTACAAGATTTTTTCAGTAATAACAAGAACTAAAAAGGGGTTCGCCTCGCGAAATTTCTTATGTTGCCTAGTTCTATTCTGAGAAACTTATGTCGAGGTGCCCGGCAGAGCCGCAGGGATCTACTATAGAGGGTCTCGGGTCGGGTCCTGTCAGTAATGAGCATATGGCACATGCATGCACTCTAAAAAAACAACGCATTTTCAATTGGTATCAGAGCTTGTTTGTGTGTTGTTTGGGTAATTGGAGTGGTTGTGGTGTTTTTGGGGACAAGGGCTGTGGATGATGTATTTCAAGTGTTGAAAGTACAAAACTGAGAGACAGCATAGTAGGACGTAAGGACGAAGGCATTTGGTGCCACCGTGCTAAGGCTTTCCAGGCTCCAACACTGTTGTGCTGGATAAGGAGTACCTGTAGCTCTGAAAAGCTAGTGCCGTAACTTTGGGAGCCTGGTGCTGGAGGTATTTAACCTCATTATCGTAGTGCAGGTAGGCTGGGGCTTGTGACACCGGACACTCTTTCGCTTTTATTTTTAAAGTGTTTAAAAATGCATGTGGCATTTATTTATGCAATAATAAGAATTATTTAATTACATTATAAAAGTGACCTTTTGTTTATGTTACTAACCACAGTGAGAGCTTTACTAGTGAGGGTTAGTTGTGCTTGCACAAATTAAATATTTGATTAAGAATCACATCCTTATGAGATATAGATAATTTGTTTTTAAAATCTCTCTTAATTAGGTTGAAATGTATTTTATTGTGAGATAATGTTATAAATTGCTAGATGGATCACTTTGGTTTTTTCTAATATTGGTAAAGCGTGAGGGATTAGTGGGTGTGATTTAGACTATGTTGGTTGAACATGAGATGAGGCAAATATATACGAACATATTATCCAATTTGCTAAAGCGTGTAAGGAGTATCAATAACATATATTTTATTATTGACAAGTTAATCTAAAATACACTTACCTAATATTACTAAAGTGTGAGGATAAGGTGTATTTATGATCAGTAGTAAGAGTTGCATGAGATGTAATTGACAAGAGTTTTCTACTTTTTATGTTTACAAAGGCCAACATTGCTAAAGCATGAGGCTAGAATAAAATGTCAATGGGGTCTACTTCTGATTATATAGTTTAAAAATGTTTAAACTTTATTTTTCTCGTTTGAGAGACTAAAGTGATTATGTAAAGCAATAGGAGGACATATTTAGATTAAAAACGTTATACCCATAAGCTAAAGCGTTATTAATTAACAATTAGAAATGATCCGCTACACATCTTTTGTTAATCTTATAGAGATAAGATAAATATATGATAGAAATAAGGACATTAAATGCAATTCGTTAGTATACTTGATCTAGGCACATCTACTATAGGGTATCGAGAAATATTTTAATTTGCTTATGAATCTGAGAATTATTTTAGATTCAAAAAAGCCAAGATATAACAATGATTAAGAGATGATAAGAGGTGTTTTTGATAATATCTCTTCGAAAGAGGTAAAAATTTATCAGAAATGGATTAAGGATGATTTAAGAGTCAACTCATATATCCTAACCTCAATATCTAATAATCTTCAGTAGAAGTATATGCATATGAGATGTGCAAATAATATTGTGCTTCGTTTGAAAAAATGTTTGATATATCCAAACCACAGATAGAGAATGGTCATAATAGAAGGTGTTTCCATTGTGGTAAGGTTTGAAATAGTAAGCATTACTATTCAAGGCACCTTACCTTAGAAAACATAGGCACCTTAGTTATCTACTTACTAATCATTGACATTTCATTAGCATATGATACTAAGTATGCAGGGGTATGAGATACTGCCTATCATTCTAACATCTACAAGGTGTTGCACAAGTTGAGGAATGCTAGATAGCTATGAAAGGAGAAGTACATCTTCACATAAAAAATGAAGATTTTCTAGACGTAGTAGCTATTAGAACTTTTAAGTCACTTCTCCATTTTGGCAGAAGCATTATGTTGTATAGTTGTTATTTTGTGCTAAATATTATTAGGTGAATCATATCACTCCCTGTATTAAACAAAGAGGGTTATCATGAACATATTATGAATAGTTTCTCATGTACATATAATAAAGATAATGTTTTAGTAACTGAGTGTCAGTTAATAAATGACCATTATATCTTAAATATAACAAGAAATATCTTAATGCACTAGTGAATAGAATAAACAGTAGTTCGAGAACTTTGAATAATAAGGAATTGTAAGATATGATATTAGGTCTTGTAGACGTGAGATGAATATCCTTTTTGGTCAAGGATGGTAAGATACTTGATTTGACTATGAAACTTTGGCTAGTTTTTGAATCCAGTATTTAGAGGAAGATGACAAAATCCTTGTGTAAGTGTTAGACATCGGACCACTAATTTATTAGAACTGGTACATAATGATGTATATGGTTTAATGAATTATATTGGCACTGGATGAATTTCGATACTTCACTGTCTTTATTGTGATTTGTCATGATATAGACATGTTTTTCTAAGAAACACAGGTCAAAAACTTTTGAAGTGTTTAAAGAGTTCTAACTTGAAGTACATAAACAAACCTTTATATATATATTTAACACCTTTGATCAGATTGAGGTGGTTTGTAATATCCGATCACTATTAGTAGTATAGGTGCCTAGATTTTGGTATAAAATAATAAAGACACCGCAAGGTTACCCGATTAAAATCCTATTAGTAATTTTTTTTTATGGTGTGCGTGAGAGGTATTAGACCTAAATTGATAATTTCACACTCGGTCAGAGCGTCGGACAGTTATGGAATATTTTTGAAAATTTTCTTTATTAGCTTGAAAAAGGAAATTTTAAGTTAATACATGAATTTTCATTTAAGGGTTGTGCATGAAACAAGTCTTTGTTAAGAAACACAATCCATATGTTAGAAAATGGACCAATTAGAGACAAGTTAATGGATTGCCAAGTTGGAGGTCTAGTTAGTTCTTTTGACTATTCTAACTAAATAGTTAGAAAGGAACAAATTAAATCCTTCTATTTTGACCTAATGGCAATTTAGAAATTTAAAATTAGTTAAGAGGTAAATTGAACTTTTTGGTATAGCACTATATAAAGAAGAAGTGTGTAAGAATTTGGCAAATGAAAAACAAAGACATTGAGAGCTAAAGGAGAGGAAATTTGGCAAAGAGAGTGAGATGATGCTACATTAAAACCCAAGGCTTTTTCATGATATTTCATGCATGATCAAGTCAAAACAAAGCCAAATACAAGTTCTTAAGGACTATTGAAGCTTCCATTAGTGAAACCCTAAGAAAAAGAGGTAAGAAAAATCTTATCTAGTGATAGTGGCTTATGATTTTTCAAGATCACTTCAATTTGTATTTTTGGTGTGAATTATTGACGTAGGTTGAGTTGAATTCAAGTGTGGAGTTTAAAAGACTCATCAAAGTAAAGGAATTGGTAAGGAAAGAATTAGGGTTTGGTGTGAATTTATTGTAGAAACTTTAATTGGATGTTATTAGGGCATTAGAATTAAATGTGCATGATTTGGATGCTATTGGAACAAGAAATTGAGAAAAGAAATTTATTAGGTGAAGATGGTAATTTTGGCCAATTAGGGATTTTTAGGGTTGAGTTGTGTTTTGGTTAAATTGTTGTTTATAATCATTCCTTGTATCAATGGGATGTATATGGTTGATGAAAAATCAAAAATGAAGAAAATAGGACATAGTTGTCAATTTTGGTAAGGTGAAGGGCAATTATGTCCAACCTAATTTATAGGGTATTAAGCAATTTATATGGCGTCGGATGGTGAATTAAACAAGATGGAATGACTTTGTAAATAAAAATTGAAAAGTGGTATCCATTCGGGCTTTGTAAGCTGATTAGGGTGCTTATTAGCTAAGTAAAATTTTAGTGATTATAAAGGTTCTAAATGTCATATATGGCGTTTGGGTGATGAAAATCAAGATCGGTAAAGGAAGTTAAATTCGGAGAAGAATTGAGCTCAGAGCGGTTGGTGAGCAAAAATCTGTCATGGTTTATCTTTCGTTTAATATGTTTTCGCATATTAAAATTGTATGTTTTATGTACTTTTAATGCGTAAACATGATTTACTGTTTTGATGTATATATCCCTAGCATTTATATGTTCGGTTTAGGAAAAATTTTAAAACTACTATATTAGTTTCAAAGGCCATTGGTACCCTTAGATTTATAGTTGTGGTGATAGTTTAAGACCCGGCCGGTATATCCTGTACGCATAGGCAAGTATTGAGGGGCGTGTCACTAACTCTGAAAAGTCGGGTTGTCGATCATATGAGTCTCTCTATGTGTACGTGGTATTGTCTCGCTATATGTAGGCGATGTAGGATTTCACTCCATAGCCAGTAAGATGTCTTGAGATGTCACAATGGGTGGTGTTAGTTTAGATGCCCTGTGACCTACTCACATTGTGCGGTGCTAGTTGAGTCATCGCATGAGTATAGAGTTTTAGGGTTACCATGGGTACAGTTTAGAAAGAAAATGGTCGAGCGAGGACTTTAATAGTTTTTGAGTTACCGAACGCACATTATGCATTTATATATATGCATAGTAGTTATTATGTCTTACAAATTTTGGATATGATTTTTCAAAGATGTAAATAAAACCTACTCGGCAAGTTTTCATCAGCATATGACATTAGAAATCATTTTACAGTTTTATAAAAGTTGTAGAAGCATGGTTTTTACATATGCTATGCATCAAGGGAGCACAAAAATGTACTGTACCCTAAAAGAGCACTATTGGTGGAAAGGCATGAAGAAAGATTTAACCAAATTTGTCTCAAGATGCCTATCTTGCTAGCAAGTAAAGGCTGGGCATTAGAAACCTGCAGGGCTCTTACAATCCCTTCTGATTCTTGAGTGGAAATGTGAGAGAATACTGATGAATTTCATGATAAGACTTTCGCGTAGCTAGAGAGGCAATAACGCAATATGGGTAATTATTGATAGACTAACAAAATCTGTCAATTTTCTGCCCATTAAAAGCAATTATTCCTTAGATAAATTGGCCTAGTTGTATGTAGATGAGGTGGAACAACTCTATGGCGTTCCAGTTTCCATTGTGTTAGATAGGGATCCACAGTTTACTTCTCGATTTTGGCCCAGTTTATAGAAAACGATAGGCACTAAACTAAATTTCAGTACGGCCTTTCATCCACAGACAGATGGTCAGTCTGAGCGGATAATTTAGATACTCAAGGATATGCTTAGAGTGTGTGTTAATTATACTCGAGGATAATTTAGATACTCGAGGATGGCCAGTTTAAGGGGAGCTGGGATACCCATCCGCTACTGATGGAGTTTGCCTACAATAATAGCTACCAAACTAGCATCGGGATAGCACCATATGAAGCATTGTATGGAAGAAAGTGTAGAACTCCAGTTTATTGGGATGAGGTAGGTGAAATACTTCAAAAACGATTCAAGTTATCAGGTAGAGATTGAAAATAGCTAATGATAGACAGAAGAGTTACATAGACAATCGAAGAAGAGACTTAAAGTTTTAGGTTAGTGATAAAGTTTTCTGCCAGTATGTTGTCCGTTATGAGGGCAAGGAAGATGCTTCAAAATTCGTGTTAGAGATATCTAGTTTATTTTATGGAAGCAAGAGATGGTGGAACTAAATTGGAGGAATTCCGGTGGTTCAAGAATTTCTAGATGTGTTCCCAGATGATCTTTCGGGATTACCCCCAAATAGGGAAGTAGAGTTTCAAATAGAATTAGCCCCCGAAACGAACCAATTTCTAAAACCCCCTACAGAATGTCTTCTTCAGAATTGAAAGAATTGAAGGTTCAGACGGAAGAGTTAGTGGATAAGGGTTTCATTAGGCCGAGTACATCTCCTTGGGGGGCACCGTTCTTATTTGTAAAGAAGTAATATGGAAGTATGAGATTGTGCATTGATTATAGAGAACTGAATAAAGTAACAATACGTAATCAATACCCACTTTCGAGAATTAATGATCTGTTTAATCAACTACAGAGGACAAGAGTATTTTCTAAGATAGATTTAAGGTTTGGCTATCATTAATTAAAAATTTGGGAGGAAGATGTTCCCAAGACGACCTTTAGGACATGATACGGGCACTATGAATTCTTGGTCATGCCTTTTGGGCTGACTAATGCCCCAGCCATTTTTATAGATCTTATGAACAGAATTTTTTAGTCTTATTTAGACCAGTTTGTGATAGTAATTATTGATGATATACTGATTTATTCAAGCAGTAAGGAAGAACACGCAAAACATTTGAGGATTATTTTGCAAACTTTAAGGGAGTATCGGCTATGCGCCAAACGCAGTACATGTTAATTTTGACTAGACAGAATTACATTTTTGGGACATGTTGTTTCTGCAGATGGGGTAACTGTAGATCCCTAGAAGATTGAAGCCATAGTGTAATATTCAATCCCTATTAGTAGTAATGGTGCCTAGATTTCGATATAAAGCAATAAGACACCGTATGGTTAACCGATTCTAACCCTATTAGAAAATATTTTTTATATAGTGCGCGTGAGAGGTATTAGACCTAAATTGGTAATTTTACACTTGATTGGAGCGTCGAATGGCCATAAATTATTTTTGGAATTTTTCTCTATTGGCTTGGAAAATAAAATTTTAATTTACTACATGAATTTCTAGTTAAGGGTTATGCATGAAACTAGCTTTTGTTGAGAAACACAATCCATATGTTAGATAATGGACCAATTAGAGACAATTTTATAGATTGCCAAGTTAGAAGTCTAGTTAGATCCTTTGACTATTCTAACCAAATAGTTACAAAGGAACCAATTTAGGTCTAACCAATTAAATATTTACTTTCTAACCAATAGCAAATTAGAAATTTAGAGTAAGTTGAGGAAAAAATTGGACACTTGAGAGGGGACTATATATAAAGTGGAAGTGTAAAGAGACCGGTGACACTGCTATAGTAAAACCCAAAGTTATTTCATGATTTTTCAGTTGAAGCTTCCAATAGTGATAAATCAAGGAAAAGAGGTCAGAAAAGCACTATTTGATAATGGTGTAGGATGAATTTTCCATGATGACTTCAATTAATGTTCTTGTGTGTGTTCTTGATTTAGATTGAGTTTAATTTAAGTGTGGAGCTTAAAGAAGTCGTCAAATTAAAGAAATTAGTAAGGTAAGAATTATGGTTTTGGGTGACTTTGATGTAAAAACTTCAATTGGTTACAATTAGGGCATTAGAATTAAATTGACTTGATTTGGATGCTATTGAATAAGAAATTGAGAAAAGAAGTGTGTTTGGTGGAGAAGGTAAATTCGGCCACTTAGGGGATTATAGAGCTTGAGTTGTGTTTTGGTTGAATTGTTGTGTATAAATGGTACCTTATATAAATTGAATGTATATGGTAGATGGAAAATCAAGAATGAAGAAAATAGGACATAACTGTCAATTTTGGTAAGGTGAAGGGCAATTATATCCAACCAAATTTATACGGTCTTTAATAATTCTTATGGCTTCGGATGGTGAATTAAACTAGATTAAATAAGATTGAATGGCTTCGTAATGAAAAATCAGAAAGCGGATCATCCGGGCCTCGAAAGACAATTAGGGCGCTTATTAGTTTAATTGGAATTTTAGCATTTATAAAAGTTTTAAATGTAATATCCAATCCCTATTAGTAGTATTGGTGCCTAAATTTTGACATATAGTAATAAAGACACCGTAGGGTTACCCGATTCTAACCCTATTAGAAATATTTTTTTATGGTGCGCGTAAGAGATATTAGACCTAATTTGGTAATTTCACTCGGTCGAAGCATCAGACGACCCTAGAATATTTTTTAAAATTCTCTATTGGCTTGGAAAAAGGAAATTTTAATTTAGTATATAAATTTTAATTTAAGGGTTATGCATGGAACAAGCCTTTGTTGAGAAACACAATCCATATGTTAGAGAATAGACCAATTAGAGACAATTTCATGGATTGCCAAGTTGGAAGTTTAGTTAGTTCCTTTGACTATTCTAACTAAATAGTTAGAAAGGAACCAATTAAATCCTTCTATTTTGAACTATTGGAAATTTAGAAATTTAGAGTTAGTTGAAGGGCAAATTGGACTTTTGGGAGAGCACTATATAAGGAGGAAGTGTGTAGAATTTTGATTAAGTAAAAATCAAAGACATTTAGGGTAGAAAGAGAGGAAATTCGGCCAAGGTGAAAGGGGTGCTGCTACAGTAAAACCCAAAGTGATTTCATGAGGTTTCTTGCTTGATCAAGCCAAAATAATGCCAAACACAAGTTCTTAAGATCAATTGAAGCTTCCATTAGTGAAAACCCAAAGAAAAGAGGTAAGAAAAGCATTGTTTTGTAGTGATGTATGTGTGAATTTTCAAGATTGCTTTAATTAATATTCTTATGTGTATTCTTGATTTACATTGAGTTGAATTCAAGTGTAGAGTTTAAAAGAGTCATCAAATTAAAGAAACTAGTAAGGTAAGAATTAGAGTTTTGGGTGACTTTGATGTAGAAACTTCAATTGGTTCTAATTAGGGCATTAGTATGAAATTGGTTTGATTTTGATGCTATTGGAACAAGAAATTGAGAAAAGAAATGTGTTGGGTGAGTTGGGCGAAATTCGGCCATTTAGGGGATTATAGGGTTTGAGTTTTGTTTTGGTTGAATTATTGGGCAAACCTCGAAGCGAAATTGAACTCGGAGCAGTTGTGAGTGAAAAATCTGTCATTATTTATCTTTCGTTTAATATGTTTTCGCATATTGAAATTTTATGTTTTATATGCTTTTAATGCATAAACATGATTTACGATTTTGATATATATCTATAGATATGCATTTACATGTTCGGTTTAAGAAATAATTTTAAAACTACTACATTAGTTTCAAAGGGCATTGGTACCCTCAGATTATAGTGGTGGTGATGGTTTAAGACTCGATCAGTATATTTTGTACACATGGGTAGGTATTGGAAGGCGTGTCACTAACTCCGGGTAGTCAGGTTGCCAAGTTATACGAGTGGCTCTATGTGTAGAGGTATTGTCTCACTATATGTATGCGATGTAGGATTCTACTGCATAGCCAGTAAGATGTTTTGAGATGTCATAGTAGGTGTTGTTAGTTGAGACGCCCCATAACCTACTTACGTTGTGCGGTGCTAGTTGAGTCGTTGCATGAGTATAGAGCTTTAGGGTTACCATTGGTACAGTTTAGAAAGAAAATCGCTGAGCGAGGGCTTTAATAATTTTCGATCTACCGATTGCATATTAGGCATTTATGTGTACATACTAGTTATTATGTCTTACAGATTTTGGATATTATTTTTCGAAGATGTAAATAAAATCCGCTCGGTAAGATTTCATCGGCATATGAAGTTAAAAACTATTTTACAGCTTTATACAAGTTTTAGAAGCATGATTTATGCATGTCTTTTAGAATTTAATATCTATGCAGAATTTTATTTTATTTGAAATCTTAAATGCACTAACTGAGCTCATTTAGCTCACTCGTTTGTGTATTATATTCTCTAAACCCCCCTTTTAGGTGCAAGTCTCGATACGCAAGCTGTTGATTCTTCTACTGCGAATTAGTTAGCCAAATCTAAAGATCATTTTTGTAAATGTAAATGTGCTAAGTAGCACTCTTTTTGCTTTCTGCATAGTAGTTCTAGGCTTGTGTTGTACATATTTTTTATAAACAAGAAGAGGTCTGGATATTCTGTTGATCATTTCACTTTTTGTTAGTATGCCAGTTTTGTGTTCAAAATGAAATTATTGAGTTGAGTTGAATTTGTTTTTGAAAAGGACTAGAGGTCCTATTTGGTAGTATTGAGAAACAATTTGAAATAGAAGTGCAATTTCTTTACAGGTTTTGTATCGGATTTTCAAAAAGACAGGGGAAACTCTTCCTTTTCAAAAAAAAAATTAAGAAGTCATTTTCATATATATTACAAGATTTTCTCAGTAATAGCGAGAACTAAAAAGAGGTTCGCCTTGCAGAATTTCTCAACTTACATAATTAAATTCTGAGAAACTTCCATCGGAGTACCCGATAGGGCCGCTAGGATCTACAGTAGAGGGTCTCGTGGTGGGTCTTGTCAGAGTAGTATCAGAGCTCAGTTTTTGAAGTTTTTAGTTAAAAAGTTTATTTTTAGAATGAGATTCTTGAAAATTGCATGCATATTTTTCTAAGTTTATTAAATTGAATTCTATGCATTTGATAATCATTTGCATCACTAAATTCACAAAAAATATCGTAAGGGTCCACATACTAAGAAAGCAGCTACATAGGCTCTTGCATTTGAAGAAGAGCGGGGGAATGAGTCGGTAAATATTTCTACGCCTCAGACCCTTCCTGAGTCATCTCAGCCTGCCGAGCCAGAGGGTAGAAACATAAATGTAGCTCAGATGGCCCAGATGCTTGCTGCAGTGATTCAGTAGCCAAGAGAGGTAGAAGTATCCATTAAGCGTGCCAAGAAATTGGGCGTTAAGCCGTATGCTGGTACAGGAGACCTTGAGAGAGCCCTATCTTGGTTAGAGAACAATGAAGAAAATTTCCAGGTTATAGATTGCACAGAAGAGCAGATGGTTGTATACTCTATATTCCTATTGAAGGAAGAGGCGAAAGACTGGTGGAAGGCCTTACAAAGGAGGAATGCCGATAGGGTGTCTTGGGTACTTTTCTAAGGGGAATTTCTGAATAGGTTTTACCTTAAAAATTATAAAGATGCAAAGATAGAAGAGTTCTTCAAGCTAAAACAAGGTTCTCTCTTGGTAGCAAAATACGAGAAGAAGTTTTCAGAGCTCTTTCGTGTCATTCTTTTTGTAGCTGATAATGAAGAGCAGAAGGCCAATCGGTTTACAGTGACCCTCAATCCTCGAATTAGGGCTTACGTGGTATTGGTAGCTCACACTCAGTATGGAGCATTGGTGAAAGTTGCAACTCGAGTTGAAAGAAGCATGACAGTCATTCTTAAACTGAACTAGTTGGGCCAGAAAAAGGGCTGGATAGGTGGTTCTTGGGGAGAACCTAGTAAATTTGTAAGAACAGAGGAAAGATTTACATGGTCTAGCAGTCTAAAACCAAGCCAGAGAGCTCAATCCAGTCAAGCTTTCGTTAGGCAACCATCGGCTAGATCCCGAAGGACTAAAGAGAGTTGGAAGAATTTTTTGATGTATAATAAATGTGGCAAGGCCCATTCAGGGAATTGTAGAAAGGGGACTACCGGTTGTTATAAGTGTGGTCAAGAGGGCCACTACATAAAAGATTGCCTAAATGATGGAGCTAGTAGTAAGCTGAAAGATCGATCACTAGCTCTGGGATAAACCAGTGGTGACCGAGGACAGATTCAATGTGGTTCCTAATTCATAAGGCTGAGTAGCTTAGGCCAGCCTAAAAGGGGAGCTAGTCAAAGAGGATCATCCAGAGCACCGTAAGGTAGACCTCATACCCAGGCTAGGGTATTTGCAGTAACTCAACAGGAGGCGGATGCAGCCTCAGAAGTTGTGATAGGTATGATGTCAAATTTGATCGAGATGCTTATGTACTGATAGATGTTGGAGCGACCCATTCTTTTATTTCATGGCGTTTGCTGCAAATGCAAGTATAGTGCCCCAGTTATTAGATTGTGCAGTAGTAGTGTCTCTTCATACAGGAGACTCCATTGTAACGGAAATGGTGTTTAGGGGTAGTAAAATTAGTATTGAGGGCCAAGAATTCATGGCGGATTTAATTGTGCTGGCCATCAATGATTTTGATGTGATTTTAGGGATGGATTGATTGTCTAAATATTGGGCCTCAATGGATTATTTTTGAAAAGAAGTTAGATTATGTAGCCTAGGGAAAAAAGAAGTCATTTTTTGTGGGGTGTGAAAATCACTTCCCGTCAACATGGTGTTGGTAATGAGGGCAAGAAAGATGCTTTGAAAGTCCTGTCAGGGGTATTTAGTTTATGCTATCGAAGTAAGAAATGGTGGAATGAAATTAGGGGATATTTCAATGGTTAGAGAGTTTTCGAATGTATTCCCAAATGATCTTTCGGGCTTACCTCCAAATAGAGAAATAGAGTTTCGAATAGAAATAGCCCCTAGAACGCAACCAATTTCCAAAACACCCTACAGAATCGCTCTTTCAAAATTGAAAGAACTGAAGGTTCAGATAGAAGAGTTGGCAAATAAGGGTTTTATCAGATTGAGTACTTCTCCTTGAGGGCCATTGATTTTGTTTGTAAAGAAGAAAGACGGAAGTATGAGATTATGCATTGATTACATAGAACTGAATAAAGTAAGAGTACATAATCAATATCCACTTCTGTGAATTGATGATTTGTTTGATCAGCTACAGGGGGCTAGAGTATTTTTCAAGATAGATCTGTGGTCAGGCTATCATCAACTAAAAATTCAGGAGGAAGATGTTCCTAATACGGCATTTAAGACCCAATACAGGCATTATAAATCCTTGATTATGCCTTTTAGGCTGACTAATGCCCCAGCCACTTTTATGGATCTTATGAATAGAGGTTTCGATCCCATTTAGATCAATTTGTGATAGTATTTATTGATGATATACTAGTTTATTCAAGCAGTAAGGAAAACCACGCAGAACATCTGAGGATTGTTTTAAGAACCTTAAGGGAGCATCGACTATACGCCAAACTCAGTAAATGCCAGTTCTGGCTAGATAAAGTTGCATTTTTGGGTCATGTAATCTCTGCAATAGGGGTACAGTAGATCCTTAGAAGATTGAAGCCATAGTGAATTGGAGACAACCCACGAATGTGATGAAGGTTCGTAGTTTCTTGGGTTTGTCTGGGTATTATAGAAAGTTTGTAAAGGGATTTTCAAAGATAGCCACTCCTCTGACTAAACTAACCCAGAAAGAAGAGAAGTTTGTGTGGTCAAAAGCGTGCCAATAGAGTTTCGAAAAGCTAAAGTGAAGGTTGACTTTGAGCCCAATGCTTACACTTCCATAAGGGAAAGACGGATTTACCATATATTGTAATACTTCCAAGCAGGGTATAGGTTGTATGCTGATGTAGAAGGAGAAAGTAATAGCCTATGCTTCCAGACAATTAAAGAAGCATGAATAGAATTATCCTACACATGACCTAGAACTAGCTGTAATTATTTTTGCTTTAAGAATTTGGATGCATTATTTGTATGGGGTTCCTTGTAAGATCTTTACGGACCATAAAAGCTTGCAGTACTTGTTCACCCTGAAAGAATTGAATATGAGGAAAAGAAGGTGGCTAAAGTTTATGGTGCACCTTGGAGTACCATTCGGGAAAAGCTAATATGGTAACAGATACTCTCAATAGAAAGCCTGTCGGTTCAATAGCTCACTTGAAGGTCGCATATCTATCAATGCTGATAGAATTGAGGTCTTTTTGTGTAAAATTAGAATTGTCAAATTCGGGAGCACTATTAGCCACAATTTAGGTCCGTTCGATATTGGTTAATCGAATAAGAGAACTACAAACTCAAGATCAACAGGTAGTTAAATTAAAGGGTGAAATCGAGTTGAGGCAGCGAAAGATCTTTTAGTGACCGAGGATGGTGTAGTAACCTTGGGTCGAAGATTATGTGTATTGGATGTAAATGAGTTAAGAAGAGAGATGATGGAAGAAGCTCATTCTTTTGCATATGTTATGCATCCAGGGAGCACAAAGATGTACTATACCTTAAAAGAGCACTACTGGTGGAAGGGCATGAAGAAAGATATAACCGAATTTATCTCACGATGCCTAACTTGCCAGTAAGTAAATGATGAGCATCAGAAACCTGTAGGGCTTTTACAACCTCTTTTGATTCCTGAGTGAAAATGGGAGAGAATACCGATAGATTTCGTGGTATGACTTCTAGGTAGCCAGAGAGGCAATGACGCAATATGGGTAATTGTTGATAAACTGATGAAATCTGCCCATTTTCTACCCATTAGAAGCAATTATTCCTTAGATAAATTGGCCCAGTTGTATGTAGATGTACAACTCCATGGCGTTCTAGTATCCATTGTGTTAAATAGTGATCCACGGTTCACTTCCCGATTTTGGCCCAGTTACAGATAGCTATAGGCACTAAATTAAATTTCAGTACAACCTTTCATCTATAAGCGAATGGCCAATTTGAGCGGATAATTCAGATACTCGAGGATATGCTTAGAGCGTGTGTTATGGAGTTCAAGAGGAGTTAGGATACTCATCTACCACTGATGGAGTTCGCCTACAATAATAGCTACCAGACTAGCATCGGGATGGCATCATATGAAGCATTGTATAGAAGGAAGTGCAGAACTCCAGTTTGTTGGGACGAGGTAGATGAAAGGAAGCTGACCAGCCTAGAAATTGTTCAGATTACTTCAGAAAAGATTCAAGTTTTTAAGTAGAGGTTGAAAATAACTAACGGTAGACAGAAGAGTTATGCAGATAATAAGAGAAGAGACTTGGAGTTTCATATTGCTGATAAGGTCTTTCTAAAGATATCGATAAGGAAGGGAGTACTAAGATTCGGGAAACGAGGAAAGCTGAGTTCCTGATACATTGGGCCATACGAGATAGTTAAAAAAGTTGGGAAGATGGCATATTGTCTACGGTTACCAGAAGATCTGGCTAGAATACATTAAGTGTTTCACGTTTCCATGCTTCACAAGTACTTAGCAGATCCTTTGCACATCCTAAGAGAACAGCTAGCAGAATTGAACGAGAATTTGACTTACAAAGAGAAGCCTGTACAAATTCTAGACTGGAAAGAGCAAGTGCTTCGTAATAAAAGCATTGCCTTGGTGAAAGTGTTATAGATGAATCATGGAGTAGAAAAAGCTACTTGAGAACGTGAAGACCAGATGCGAGTACAACATCCCCACCTCTTCCAAACAGGTATGTTTTTAATTTTGAGGACTAAATTTTCTTAAGAGGGGTGAAATTGTAATAGTCGATCCCTATTTGTAGTATAGGTGCCTAGAGTTTGGTATAAAGCAATAAAGACACTGTAAGGTTACCCGATTCTAACCCTATTAGTAATATTTTTTTATGGTGTGTGTGAGAGGTATTAGACCTAAATTGATAATTTCACACTCGATTGGAGCGTCGAAAGTCATGAAACATTTTTGGAATTTTTCTCTATTGGCTTACAAAAGGAAATTTTAAGTTAATACATGAATTTCCATTTAAGGCTTATGCATGGAACAAGCCTTTGTTAAGAAACACAATTTATAAGTTAGAAAATAGACCAATTAGAGATAAGTTCATGGATTGCCAAGTTGGAGATCTAGTTAGTTTCTTTGGCTATTCTAATTAAATAGTTAGAAAGGAACCAATTAAATCCTTCCATTTTGAACCAATGGAAATTTAGAAATTTAGAAATAGTTAAAGGGCAAATTGGACTTTTAGGAGAGCGCTGTATAAAGAAGAAGTTTGTAGAAATTTGGCGAATAAGAAGAAAACAAAGACCTTGAGAGCTAAAGGAGAGGAAATTCAGCCAAGAGAAGGAGATGGTGCTACAGTAAAACCCATGGCTTTTTCATGCATAATCAAGCCAAATACAAGTTCCTAAAGTCTATTGAAGCTTCCATTAATAAAAACATAAGAAAAAGAGGTAAGAAAAACCTTATCTAGTGATGGTGACTTATGATTTTTCAAGATCACTTCAATTTATGTTTTTGGTGTGAATTATTGATGTAGGTTGGGTTGAATTCAAGTGTAGAGTTTAAAGGACTCATCCAAGTAAAGAGATTGGTAAGATAAGAATTAGGGTTTGGTGTGAATTTATTGTAGAAACTTTAATTGGATGTTATTAGGGCATTAAAATTAAATTGGTTTGATTTGGATGCTATTGGAATAAGAAATTGAGAAAAGAAATGTGTTGGGTGAAGATGGTAATTTTGGCCAATTAGGGATTTTTAGGGTTGAGTTGTGCTTTGGTTAAATTGTTGCATATGAATGATTCCTTGTGTTAATGGGATGTATAAGGTTGATGAGAAATAAAAAATGAATAAAATAAGACATAGTTGTCCATTGTGGTAAGGTGAAGGGCAATTATATCCAATCTAATTTATAGGGTGTTAAGCAATTTTAATGGTGTCGGATGGTGAATTAAACAAGATGGAATGACTTTGTAAATGAAAATCAAAAAGTGGTATCCATCCGGGCTTTGTAAGCCGATTAGGACGCTTATTAGTTAAGTAAAATTTTAACGATTATAAAGGTTCTAAATGTCATTTATGGCGTATAGGTGATGCAAATCAAGACCGTTACAGGAAGTTAAAGTCCGAAGAAGAATTGAGCTCGAAGCGGTTGGTGAGTAAAAATCTGTTATAGTTTATCTTTCACATAATATGTTTCTGCATATTGAAATTATATGTTTTATGTGCTTTAATGCATAAACATGATTTACTATTTTGATGTATATATCCTTAGATATGCATTTACTATATTTGGTTTAAGATACAATTTTAAAACTACTAAATTAGTTTCAAAGGCCATTGGTACCCTTAGATTTATAGTTGTGGTGATTATTTAAGACCTGGCCGTATATCCTGTACGCATGGACAAGTATTGGGAGGCATGTCACTAACTCTAAGAAGATGGGTTGTCGAGTCATGTGAGTCGTTCTATGTGTATGGTGTATTGTTTTGCTATATTTAGGCGATGTAGGATTTTGTTGCATAGCCAGTGAGATGTCATAGTGGGTTTTGCTAGTTTAGATGCTCTGTGACCTACTCACGTTGTGTGGTGCTAGTTGAGTCGTCACGTGAGTATAGAGCTTTAGGGTTACTGATGTTTATTTTAATGACCTAGCGTAAGTGCACGCTTTTTGTATCAAGTAATATAGGACTAAGTCCAGATTATCGATCCCACAGAGACTATTGTTTCTATTTTCTTCAATCAAATACTAAAATTACTCTACTCTACCTTTATCCAGACTAGCTTCAAGGATGGAGTTTAACTAACTAAATTATTGCTATTGAACTGAACCTAATTAAAATATTGCAAATACTTAGAGATAGAATTCACTCAATTGATAAGTAATTTAGGGTATCGACGCATCCCCTAGTAGTTCACTGAACCCTTTAACCCCTTAGTTATTTTTCTTTTTATCAATTGATTGGCTAGACACTGATTTCATCATAAGCTTCTGTCGACAGTCAAATGATAATATCACACCCTAACAATTACCTATATGTCTATGGTAATCCAAATAAGATGCAACTCATTAAGATTAAGTGTAATCAAACCATACATGCCACTTAGGTATATGTCTATCCTAGATGGAACTCATACATGTTACCCTATGATCATATATCAATCTACCATAGGCTAAACACATGATTCCTTTCATCAAAGTTATCATGGTTCCTAAACAATCAAAATAGTGATCAAGTATAATGAAAGCATTAAACATAGATAGATTGAATCAATTAAGGAATAAAAGTTCATAACTAAGAGTTTAAACAAAATCAATTACATACTGGGTTCAATAACGTCTAACCCTAGATCAAGAGAAATTAGCTCATGTTCAAAACAAGAATATCAAAGCAAAAGTATGAAAATATAATGAACGAAATCATCTCTTAAAAGTAAGGAATAAAACAAAACAAGTGATCCCCTGAGTTGTTCTTCTTCCTCTTGTCTTGGTTACTTAAGAGTTGATTCCCCAATCTTTAATCTTCAATAACTTCACCTTGATTTCTTGACTTGAATGTATGTTTATTGCTTGTATTATTCTCCTTGCTAAGTCTCTCTATTTTTGCCTCAAAAGAGTGTTTTTGTTGCTATGAGAAACCCTAGGCACGAGGAGCTTCGAATCCCCCCATCAATAGGTGAGTTTAGAAGGGTATTTAAACATCTGCATGGGCACCGCAGCGC
The DNA here is from genome assembly GCA_946807835.1 of Ailanthus altissimus. Classification (NCBI taxonomy): domain Eukaryota; kingdom Viridiplantae; phylum Streptophyta; class Magnoliopsida; order Sapindales; family Simaroubaceae; genus Ailanthus; species Ailanthus altissimus. The sequence goes on along the minus strand of OX327697.1, from coordinate 13,905,659 downwards.
TGAGGGCTCAGTGCTGGGCACGAGTACAGGTCTGTCAAGATGTCGACGAGTGCCGCGGTGCTGGGTGCTGAGCGCTGCGGTGTTCACACGCTGTTCTGGGCGTTGCGGCGCTCAGATCTGGGCGCCGCGGCGCCCAGCCACCTGATGCTGCGCTACTTTTGTATTTTGAGCGTAACGTTTTCGTTTGACGTCCGATTTGCCTCCCGTTTGTTCCTATACGTCACAATTTCCATCGTGCATCTGTTTATGATCAGTAAACACAATTAAATAGTCAAATACATATGATTTAGAGCAAAATATAAAATTTAAGTACAAATCCTACTAGTGCTTTTATGCCCCTATCAAATACCCCCAAACCTAAAACTTTGCTCGTACTCGAGCAAAACGAAGAAAAACATTCATAATTTATTCATGACTCAAAAAATAAAAATTAAAAACTAAAAACAAGCTCAGGTTGATTAGATGAGCAATATCGTTGTCTCAAAAGCTGTGAAAAATAGCACAAGGCACTTTAGAAATCAATAAACAACTTTCAATAATCATCATACCATTGATCATGTACTTCATTCTCCTTTGTTAATGATCACTTGTGTGTGTGTGTAATAAGCAAGTAATTAGCTAAATAGAACATAGATTTACTCAATACTTAAAAAAGTATATAAAGATGATATCTCGGCATAGTTTTAATTATAACACTACCATAAGCTTGCTTTTCATACTACTCTCCACTAATGTAGAAATACACATGTCTAGGGATCTATTTAGGACTTTATTAGCTTGTAATGTAAGGCTAAGGTAAAGGTGGGTTAGAAAGATATATATAAAGAGCAAATCACACCATTAACACTTAGACTTTACTCAGAAACCTCTTGATTCCTTCTCCTCCTTAATTATTCATCTCTTTCCCAAAACTTATGCTATTCCCATTTTTCTTTTAATCCCTTTTACAAAGAATTTCTTCTTTTTCTTAAGTTGGGGGTATTATGCATTTAAACATTTTTTGTTCTTTTTTTTTGTACCCTCAAACTTAGATTGATATGCACCTTCAAGACTTATTGCTTTTCATTGTAGTACTCTTCTTTTATACATCCACAACCTTCTTCATTTTAAGAATATTTTTAAGTAAACTCAAGGTTTATGGTGCTACCGGTAGATTTTAGGGTAAGTAAACTCAAAGTCTTTAGGCTTGTAATGTGGTTAAATAGAAAAAATGATTAATTAGGCTCAAATGGGGTGACTAGGGATAAATATACATATAAGGTAGGCTCAAACGGTCCAAAGATGGCCTAATGTCATTTCCCTAAGCATATGAATTCTAGGATTTCACCTCAAGTAGTAATCAAGCAAGTTCTAGAGTATTGGTCTTCGAGACTGTGGTGTACTACTTAAGCATGAATAAGTCTATGCAAAACATTTAACTAATACATGCTTATTTTAATGTGCTCAAGAATAAGTGATCAAAAATAAGCTTGAATTCAATCCAAGAATCATGATATAAGAGTTATCTCAAGCATCTATTATTTCCTAAAGGCTTGTGAAAATAAATTCAGCCAATATTTTATTTCTTATCATGGACTAATGATCATCATCGTAACTAAAACTTAACAACCTAAAAAAAAATTACTTCACAAGACAACCAACCAATATAAGCAGCAAAATAAATACAAGAAAGTGTGTTTCCCACCCCCAAACTTAAATTAGACATTGTCCTCAATGTCTAAAAATAAATTTAAAAGTAAGAGAAACTCTCCTGGTAACTGAAGTTGAAGCAGTGCAGCGTTGTGTTTTGTTGAATGTGAATGCAGTTCTCTTTGCTTCCAACGCTTGAACTTGCTCATGCTGCTTCATTGCATGCTTGAATTACTGATTTATTCCTACAAAAACAATAGACTAACATAACTAAAACTGAAAATAAGCTAATAAAAATAAAATTTTACTTGGGTTGCCTCCCAATAAGTGCTTGATTTAACGTCGTCAACTTTACGGGGCTCTTTCTACTTTTTATGAAGGATAATCGTTAATAGTAGAAGCATCTTTGTATGTAAGCTTGCTGGGCTTCCGCTCATTTGGCTTCCACATTCTTGCACTTAGACCTTGGGCAGCAACTTGTTCTTCTTTCTTGTGCTTATTCGGAAAGACTTGAATCTTAGAACGGTAAAGTGTTTCTCTTGTGGCATTTTCTTCTATCCTCTCATCAAACTACTGCTTCTTCTTCTTCTTCTTTCTTCTCCTTCTCTGCCTTAACACATTCTTTTTAATGTGAGGGTTCAATATCTCCATGTCTTTGAGTTTTTTAGTGTTTAGGTGCACCACATCAATATTACAACAATCTTCACCTTCAGCTGGCAACTTAATTTCCTTAAAGACTTTAAATGTTGCAGTGTCATCTTATATCCTCATGGTCATCTCCCCTTTTTGAACATTAATGATCATATTTCTTGTATCCTCATGGTCATCTCCCCTTTTTGAACATTAATGATCGTATTTCTTGTATCCTTATAGTCATCTCCCCTTTTTGAACATTAATGATCGTATTTCCTATAGCTAAGAAGGGTCTTCCAATGATGATAGGGATCTCTTTATCTTCTTCCATGTCTAGAACAATAAAATCAGCGGGGAAGATGAATTTATCCACCTTTACTAGCACGTCTTCAATAATTTCCTTTGGGTAGGCAAAAGAGCGATCAGCAAGTTGAAGTGTGATATTGATCGGTTTTGCTTCTTTCAAACCTAGCTTGTTGTAGAAGAAAAGGGGCATGAGATTAATGCTCGCTCCTAGATCTCATAGGGCTATACCAAGATCATGATTGCCAATGGAGCACGGTATGGTAAATCTCCCGGGATCTTTGAGCTTAGGAGGTAGCTTTTTCTGAAGAATAGCGCTACACTCTTCTGTCAATGCCACTGTCTCATAATCCTCCAGTTTCATCTTCTTGGCAAGAATGTTCTTCATGAACTTGACATAACTAGGCATTTGTTCAAGCGCATCTGCAAAAGGGAGATTAATATGTAATTTCTTAAAAACATCAAGAAATTTAGAGAATTGCTTATCTAATCTCTTATTTTGCAGCCTCTGTGGAAATGGTGGATGAGGTGTGAATGACTGCCAGGGCTGTTTCTGTATATTTTCTGCACTTGTATACTATTCATCTTTCTTTTCTACACTTTCAGGATTTTCTTGCTGCAATTTTTCAGTTTTAGCACTTGTTTTGCACCTCTGTAACCTTTGAGGAAAAGGAATAGGTGGTCTATATGGTTGCACATTTTCTTGTTGATCAACCCTTTCATTTTCCTTCATCTTTGAAAGTGATGTTGGTAGTGTGTCATTATGTAAGATCTTACCACTTCGTAAGTTGACGGCTTGGCATTGCTCTACACTTCCTCTTGGATTAGCTTCAGTGTTGCTTGGTAAAGTCCCTTGAGATCGATTATTTAGTGCTGCAGCAAGTTGCCCCATTTGAGTCTTTAGACTTTTCAAAGATGCAGAATGGTTTTGTAGAATAGCATCATTCGACTTCATGTACTGCATAAACATATCTTCCAAGAATGCTTTCTTTTCCTGTGGGGGATAAAATTCGGGTAGGTTTGGTTTAAGTTACTGGCCTTGGTTGCCACCCTAAGAAAAATTTGGATGATTTCTCCACCCTGGATTATAGTAATTTGAATGTGGATTATTCTACTGTTTATTATGGTTCCCTACATAGTTTGCTGACTCCATGCATTGTCCATTCAAATGATTGTTGCCACAGCAGTCACAAGTCGCAATCTGGGTCTTGATAGCATTCATAGAATCAAACTTCTTGGTTAATATATTGATCTGCGCAGCCAATGCATTAAATGCATCAATCTCATGAACTCCAGCAACCTTCCTTGGTATGACTCTTTCAGCAGGCCATTGATAGCTATTAGATGCCATCTCTTCTAATAACTCATATGCTTCATCTGTGGACTTATTCATCAAAGCTCCTCCAGTAGCTGAATCGATAATTGTCCTTAAATGACCCACTAGCCCATTGTAGAACATCTGGACTAATAACCATTTCGAAACTCCATGATGGGGACACTTCCTCAACATGTCCTTGAATCGTTCCTATGCTTTGTATAATGACTCACCTTCACTCTGTACAAATGAGGTGATGTCATTCTTTATCTTAGCTGTCTTTGCTGGTGGGAAAAACTTCGCTAAAAACTTCTGTGCTAGGTCATCCCACGTCGATATAGAATCTGATGGTAATGACATCAACCAGCTCTTGGCCTTATCCCTCAATGAGAAAGGGAATAATCGCAACCTGATAGCATCATCTGAAACCCCATTAAACTTGAATGTATCACAAATCACCAAGAAATTCACAATATGCATGTTGGGATCATCATTGGGAGCACCACTAAATTGCACTGACTCCTTAAGCATCTGAATAGTACTTGGCTTAATTTCAAAGTTGTTTGCATTAATAGTGGTGCGCCGAATACTAGACTGAATGCCTTCTATTATAGGAACAACATAATCTCTCAACGATCTCTGCGGATTTATAGGCTCAAACATTGGATTATCGATGTTGTTGTGATTTCTGCCATGTTTCTGTTTTGATGTTATTCTCTACGAAGTCTCCGGAATGTTCTTTCAATCTCAGGATCAAAAGATGTTGAATCTTCACTCTTGATTCTTCGCATGAATTGTCAAAATAAAAAAAATATATATATATATAATTATTAACTAGAACGGAAAAAGACCAATAACAATAATGAAATAAAAATAAATTCTGAAGTAAAAGTAAATAGTATGGTATTAGTATCAATCTAAGATTAGATAAAATAGTCCCCAGCAACGGCGCCAAAAACTTGATGTCTATTTTAATGATCTAGCGCAAGTGCACGCTTTTTGTATCAAGTAATATAGAACTAAGTCCAGATTATCGATCCCACAGAGACTATTGTTTCTATTTTCTTCAATCGAATACTAAAATTACTCTACTTTACCTTTATCCAGACTAGCTTCAAGGATGGAAAACTAACTAAATTATTGCTATTGAACTGAACCTAATTAAAATATTGCAAATACTTAGAGATAGAATTCACTCAATTGATAAGTAATCTAGGGTATCGATGCATCCCCTAGTAGTTCACTGAACCCTTTAACCCTTTAGTTATTTTTCTTTTTATCAATTGATTGGCTAGACACTGATTTCATCACAAGCTTTTGTCGATAGTCGAATGATAATATCACACCCTAATAATTACCTATATGTCTATGGTAATCCGACTAAGATGCAACTCATTAAGATTAAGTCTAATCAAACCATACATGCCACCTAGGTATATGTCTATCCTAGATGGAACTCATACATGTTACCCTATGATCATGCATCAATCTACCATAGGCTAAACACATGATTCCTTTCATCAAAGTTATCATGGTTCCTAAACAATCAAAATAGTGATCAAGTATAATGAAAGCATTAAACATAGATAGATTGAATCAATTAAGGGATAAAAGTTCATAACTAAGAGTTTAAACAAAATCAATTACATACTAGGTTCAATAACGTCTAACCCTAGATGAAGAGAAATTAGCTCATGTTCAAAACAAGAATATCAAAGCAAAAGTATGAAAATATAATGAACGAAATCATCTCTTAAAAGTAAGGAATAAAACAAAACAAGTGATCCCCTAAGTTGTTCTTCTTCCTCTTGTCTTGGTTGCTCAAGAGTTGATTCCCCAATCTTTAATCTTCAATAACTTCACCTTGATTTCTTGGCTTTAATGTGTGTTTGTTGCTTGTGTTATTCTCTTTGCTAAGTCTCTCTATTTTTGCCTCAAAAGAGTGTTTTTGTTGCTATGAGAAACCCTAGGCACGAGGAGCTTCAAATCCCCCCATCAATAGGCGAGTTTAGAAGGGTATTTAAACATCTGCATGGGCACCGCAGCGCTGAGGGCTCAGCGCCACAACGCTGGGCATGAGTACAGGTCTATCAAGACGTTGATGAGTGCCGCGATGCTGGGTGCTGAGCACTGCGGTGCTCACACGCTGTTCTGGGCGCTGCGGCACTTAGATCTGGGTGCCGCGGCACCCAGCCACCTGTTGCTGCGCTACTTCCGTATTTTGAGCGCAACGTCTTCGTTTGACGTCCAATTTGCCTTTTGTTTATTCCTATGCATCACATTTTCTATCGTGCATCTGTTTATGATCATAAAACACAATTAAATAGTCAAATAATTATGATTTGAAGAAAAATACGAAAGTTAAGTACAAATCCTACTAGTGCTTTTATGCCCGTATCAGTTACCATTGGTACAGTTTAGAAAAAACATGGCTGAGTGAGGGCTTTAATAGTTTTTAAGTTACGAATGCATATTACGCATTTATATATATGCATGCTAGTTATTATGTCTTATAGATTTTGGATATTGTTTTCCAAAGATGTAAATAAAATCCGTTCGGAAAGATTTCATCAGCATATGACGTTAGAAACTATTTTACAGTTTTATAAAAAATTTAGAAGCATATTTTATGCATATATTTTAGAATTTAATATCTATGCAGAATTTTATTTTTATTTGAAATCTTAAATGCACTCATTGAGCTCCTTTAACTCACTCGTTTTGTATTTTATATTTTTTAAACCCTCTATCTAGGTGCAGACCTTGGTGCGCAAGTTGCTGATTTTTTTACAACTGATTAGTGGGCCTAATATGACGATCATTTGTAAATATAAATGTGCTAAGTAGCACCTTTTGCTTACTGTATAGTAATTATAGATTTGTGTATTTTGAACAAATAAGAAGAGGTTTCAATATTATGGTGATCGTTTCACTTTTTATTAGTATCCCAGTTTTGTGATTGAAATAAAATTGTTAAGTTGAGTTTGGATTTGGTTTGAAAAGGACTAGAGGTTTTATTTAGAAGTTGAGAAGCTGTTTGAAATAGAAGTGAAATTTTCTTTGCAGGTTTTGTATTGGATTTTCAGAAAGAATAGGGAAAACTCTGTCCGTTGTTTTTAATTTAATAAGTTATTTTCACGTATATTTTAAAATTTTCTCAGTAATAGTAAGAATAAAAAAGAGGTTCACCTCGCGAAATTTCTCAACTTAAACAGTTAGATTCTAAGGAACTTCTGTTGGGGTACCTGACAGGACCGTTGGGATCTACAATAGAGGGTCTCGGGGTGGGTCTTGTCATGATTAATTCATAAGCTGTAAATTCACAAATTATTTAAAGGAGAATGCGATTCTTGCTCAATATAGTCCTCTGGATACCCCCCAATACAAAAGTGTCTTGGAGTGGAGCAATTGAACTTTATTAGATATGATATAATTAATGTTGAGCTTCACTGATCTTCTAGAATATTTATGGGATTGTGCTCTAGAAACTGGTGCTCATTTATTGAACATGGTTTTATCGGTTCCTTCTACTCTGTATAAGATATAGGATGGAAGGAAATCAAATCTTAAGTATGTTAAGACTTAGGGTTATTCTTCTTATATAAGAGTTCCGCAACAGGATAATTTTGCACCTAAGGGTACAAGTATCGATTTATTAAGTATCCCAAGAATTTTATGGGATACTAATTCTATAATCTAGAGGAACAAAATATATTTGTTACTGCTCGTAATGTCACTTTCCTAGAGAAAATTTTTATTGTGGGTCGTGAGAATTATAGAAAGATTGAACTTGATGAAGTTAATTAAGATGTGTATGAATCGATGATAGAAACTCAAGGTCAATTAAGTGGAATACCTTTGACATACTCTCCTCACAGGCCAGAAAGAATATCAAGGCCAACTGTTAGGTATGTTTGATACCTGAAGGTGCCCTTGGTGTTTTTTTAGTTGAAGAAAATAATTTTTTAACTTATAGAGAGGTGATGTTAGACATTGATTCAAGAAAATGGCAAGATGCCATGAAATTCAAAATTGACTCTACGTATGACAATCAAGTCTGGGACTTGGTTGTGCTTCCCGTAGGAATAGTTCATATTTGTTGTAAATTAGTTTACACAACGAAAGTATGGGCCCAATATGAAGGTAGAGACCTTGAAAGCCCGACTAGTGACAAAAGGTTACATTGAGATCTGGGATCGGTTATGAGGAAACCTTTTCACCAGTAACCATGCTAAAAGTCAATTTGAATTTTGTTAGCTATTATAGTATATTAAGATCTTGAGGTCTGGTAGATGGTTATAAAGATGGCATTCCATAATGTAAATCTCGAGTAAGAGATGCATGGAACAGCCTAAAGGTTTTGCATCTAGCCTAACTTCTAATCTAGTGTACAAACTTAAGAAGTCTATTTGTGGACTTAAGTAGTCTTCCTAGAGTTGAAATCTTCGTTTTGATGAGAAAATCAAAGTCTAGTTTCATCAAGAATATAAAACAAAACATGTATGTTCAGAAAGGGTAGTGGGAGCTTGATTATCTTTCCAGTTCTCCACATGAAAGACATACTCAATGTCGAAAATAACGTTAGTATGTTGCAAGTTAGTTAGTTAAAAGTTATCTTAGTATGAACGTCTCCATGAATGATTTGAGTGAGCCTTCCTGTATACTAAGTATAAAGCTTTATAAAGATAGAGCTAAGAGGCTGATGGGATTATCTCAATCTTTGTACATAGACTAAGTCTTGAAAAGGTACAACTTTAGTAACTGTGAGATAGTTAATGTACCTTTCAGACATGGCATTCATCTTACTAGGAGGAAGTATCCTCGGCAAAAAGATAAAAGCAATAGAGTGTCTAATATACAATATACATCAGCTAGAGGTAGCTTGATGTATCCCATAATATGTACGAGAATTGGATATGAATGATTGTAAGTGTTACAAGTCAGTATCGGTCTGATCTAGGTAACAACCATTAATTAGCTGTGAAATATATCTGAAATACCTAAGAGGTACAGAGGATACGTTTGTGAATCATGAAGAAAGTTACTTACAAGTGAGATGATACACAGACTTATACTTCTAGTCTATTTTAGATTATAGAAAGCCTATATCTGATAATGTATTTTTTCTCAACAGTGCTGCAGTTAGTTAGGAGTACAATTTAGATGTCCACAACTGATTCTACCTTAGAGGTTGAATATGTTACAGCTTGAGAAACTTGCAAAGGGAGTTCCGTTGATATGCAAATAAGTTGTAGAGCTGAGAATAGTTCCAAGCTCAATGAATGTTATCCAACTATAATGCAACAATAACGGTGCAATTACTCAAGCTATGAAGCTATAATGCAAACCAGAATTCTGATCATTTGGACTTTGAATACTACATAATTAGAAAGATCATAACTATTGAAAATGTAATAATATCTAAGATACATCATATAGATAACGTGGTGGACCCACTCAGATCTTAACTTCTAGGGTGTTTGAGAAATATGTAGATTTGATGGATATGAGATATTATCATAAATGACACTAGAGCAAGTGGGAGTTTGTTAGAGATAGTGCTATGTGTCATTTTAATATTGTATGAATATTAATTATTTAATATTTATACAATAAATATTTTAAATAAAATCGTTAATATTAAATAATAAATGGTAATATGCTTATAATGTTTCAGACATTGTATAATCTAAAAGAGTTTAGATCTTATCTAAATAAGTTTAGATCAGTGCTAAGAGCTAGCAACGCTAAGATTTATAAGTACTAAGAGTTAGGAAGTTATAAAAGTTAATAAAATCTAAGAGTTAGAGCCTTGTCTAAAATATGACAAAGATCTGAGAATATATTAGTAATAATATAGTTGTAAGGAGTTATAAATTGTGCTAAAAAATGTTATTATGCAGTATGTTCTCGAATATCTCGTTTCTGATCTACTTTATTGATGCAAGTCTATCGGTGAAATTTTTTATATAGATCAGTGTATGTCTATATCTAGATGGTCCAAATGGTTAGTCTTAGTAGACTATAAGCTTAGTGGAAGCTGTTGGGATTTGTACTTACTTGTCATCCTATTGTTGTATGAATATTTTATTTTATAATATTTATATAGTACGTTTTTATTAAATTATTAATTTCATTAATTAAATGATACAATGCTGTTACGTTACAAACATTGTACAATCTGAAGGAGTTCAGATCTGGCCTAAAGAAGTTTAGACTAGCGCTAAAGGTAGCAACGCTAAGAATTATAATTGTTAATAGTTACCACTACTAAGAGTTAATAGGTTATAAAAGTCAGCAAAATTTAAGAGTTAGGACCTTGTCTAAAATGAGACATAAACCCAAGAGTACATCAGTAATAACATAGTTGTAAAGAGCTGCAATAAGTGCTAAGAAATGTTATTATGCAAGTCTATTATTAAATTATATGTTTCTGGTCTTATTTACTTATGCGGGTCTGTTGGTGGCACCCTTTCTAACAGACCACTGTATATTATACCTAGATGGTCTAGACTAGCGCTAAAGGTAGCAACGCTGAGAATTATAATTGTTAATAGTTACCACTACTAAGAGTTAATAGGTTATAAAAGTCAGCAAAATTTAAGAGTTAGGACCTTGTCTAAAATGAGACATAGACCCAAGAGTACATCAGTAATAACATAGTTGTAAAGAGCTGCAATAGGTGCTAAGAAATGTTATTATGCAAGTCTATTATTAAATTATATGTTCCTGGTCTTATTTACTTATGCGGGTCTGTTGGTGGCACTCTTTCTAACAGACCACTGTATACCATACCTAGATGGTCTAGACTAGCGCTAAAGGTAGCAACGCTGAGAATTATAATTGTTAATAGTTACCACTACTAAGAGTTAATAGGTTATAAAAGTCAGCAAAATTTAAGAGTTAGGACCTTGTCTAAAATGAGACATAGACCCAATAGTACATCAGTAATAATATAGTTGCAAAGAGTTGCAATAGGTGCTAAGGAATGTTATTATGCAAGTCTATTATTAAATTATATGTTCCTGGTCTTATTTACTTATGCGGGTCTGTTGGTGGCACCCTTTCTAACAGACTAGTGTATACTATACCTAGATGGTCTAGATAGTTGTTCTCAGCTAACCATAGGCTTATTGGAAGTTCGTATAGCATACAGGTATTCAGTAAGGACTGAATTATGAATAGGCTCAATGAGGACCTCAATACACATCCCATGAAGTTGTCAATTATAGGTCCTCCTGAGTTGAGTAGTGTACGCAGTTCTTTGACCTGAGCGCCACGGTGGACTTGTGAGTGATCCACTATACTTTGGTTCCACATATGTCGGAGACCTTTCATGGTCTAACTACTATGTGTCGCTGGGTATGGTCTGATGCTCATGAAGTCTGGTATGCGCAGATATGGGATCTGTCAGCTCACATAGGTGAGTTGTAATATCTGGATGCTCCGAGACTGTATCTTAGAAATACTTATGGCCATAAGCAACAAACCCGAAAAAAGAGTTTTCAACAGGGTCAAATAATATCGCAAAGGTATTTGCATGTATTATTTATCAAGATACGTGTTTAGAGATAAGTTCATAGATAAGCGCGTGGAGATTTGAAAGTGATGATCTATATCCTCGCTCCTCTAGTATATAGATGGTGGAAGGATTATACGTATGCGCAATGACCACAACTTGTATGGTCTACAGTGCTAATTTATAATATTCGTAATATGTGCGGTTGACATTGATCTCGGACTCACGAAACAGTTCTATTTGACGAATCAAGCGTAGACCTAGTAAGTCCCGCAATATGAAGTGTACTCATTGTGCACTGGGGCAACGTACAGGATTGAATAGTTCAATCCAGTAAAATCCAAAAAATCGGACATTTGCTTTAGTTTTCCTCAAGTCGTACACATGTCAAGACCAATGAGATGTTGACACATGGCACATTATAGGCATAATCATTGTTTGACTTGAAAATTACCAAAATAACATTACTTGTCAGACATGCAAGATCATTATTTTATTCATTAAATTATTTATTGAATAAAATAATAATAATAATATATGATATTATTGTTCAAATGGAAGTCAAACAATAATACTTTAATTCATTTGTTCTTTATTTTATTTTGAATAAAATAAAAACAATAACAAATAAAAATGTAAAAGCATGGCCTTATATTTTTGTGGTGGGGCCGAAGTGTGTAATACAATTATTTGAAATTGTTTCTCTTTTGCTTGTTTATTCATTTGACCAAGTCTTTCACTCAAAATCAATCACACATTTTATTAATTATTTATTGTAAATAATTGTAAAACAACAAAACATGAATCAAATCAAGAGTGAGGCTTTACTTGTGGGACCAGATACACTTGCCAAAATAGAGAAATAGTTTCTTTACTTGGCTGAAAATTTTGGCCAAGTTCTTGCCTACTATTTCCATATTTCCATTTCATTTGTTTTGTTTATTGTTGAAGACATGCTTGTATGACCATTGTTGTCTCAATTTTGAAACATGAAGCAGTATATAAAAGAGCAAAATTGCTCATTTAAAAAGTGTGTGTTCGGCCAAAGAGAGATAGAGAGATGAGAGAGAAGCTTTGGTTTTTTCAATAGTTGGGCAAAGATTCAAGAGTTGAACATCTTCTTCATTTTGTCTCTAAGTAGTTCAAGTGTTTAAGAGTTAAGCATATAAGTTTAAGAGTTAAACTAAGGTTCAAGTATTGAATCCTTTGCTAAAAAGAGGCTGTCATTTTAGACTTCCCAAGCACCAGAGAACTAGAATTATGAATGAGTTGCTTCATTATGGTTCTCCGGTTCAAGAAAAGACTAAAGGCTTACCAAAGTAATAAATTCTTAATCCCTTTGTAATTTATATTTATGAGATATATATAAAATTTATTTGTGTTTATCATTAAGAAATTAGTATTCCTTCTCTTCCACGGTGCTTATATGTATGTAATACATATATACTTTTGAATGATAGACACAAACCCACATGTATTCACCTTAGGTTTAAAAATCATTCACAGAAGCTTGTATAAGCATACGAGTATTCAGTGAGGATTAGGTACTGAATAGACTTATAAATACCTCCAATAGACATGCCATAAAGCCATCAATATAAGTTCTTCTTAAGTTGAGTAGTATTTGTGGTCCTTTGACTTGAGCGCTACGGTGGGCTTGTGAGTGATCTATTATACTTTGATTCCACGGATGTCAAAAATCTTTCATAGTCTGACCCTTCCATGCCGCTGGGTATGGTCTGATGCTTTTGAAGTCTAATGTGCGTAGATATGGGATCCATCAGCTCATATAGGTGAGTTGTATATCTTGATTCTCCGAGATTGTATTTCAAGAAGTCTTGTGGCCATAAGCATGAACCCTAAAAAAAGTGCTTTCCGTTGGGTTAAACAATATCACAAAAATATTTGTGTATATTATTTATCAAAATACGAATCTGGAGATAAATTCACAGTGGAGCATAGAGAGATTTGACGGTGATGATCTATGTCTCTACTCTTTTACGATATAGATGACAGAGGGATTGTACGAATATGTTAAACCTCAGCTTGTAATCTAACGTGCTGCTTTGTAATATTCATGACGTATACTTGATGCATTGTTCACAAACGTATGGAAGAGTTCTATTTGACAAACTGGGTGTAAACTTTGAGAGTCCTATAGTATGAAGTGTACTTGTTGTATACTGAGGCAACAGACTGAATTGAATAATTTAATCCAAAAAATTCTAACAAATTGGATATTTGATTTAAATTCCCATGGATTTACACTTGTCAAGACTTAAGTATTAAGTACATCATTTAATTGATTACAAGAGTTGTTGACGAATGAAATGATGACAAGTGGCATAATTTGTACCAAGGATTATTTGATCTTGAAGTGATTGAATTACCTTGCTTGTTTGACAAGCAACATCATTAAATTAATACAAAAATAGTTTTTGTTTAATTATTATTTATTTGGTCATTGAAATGACAGCATGGTGGTAGAGGCCTTTGTTGACTAACAAAATGAAGGGAAAAATAGCTTATAAATAAATGGAAATGTTTTATTTGTGAGCACTCTTAGTTCGGCCATTTAGATAAGGAGAAAAAGAGTGACAGCATTTGCTTTTGTGTTTCAAGAGTTGAAATGAAAAGTGGCTCTTATTCATCATCTTCTTCATTTGGCCAGCCAAGATTGACGCAAATATAAATTGGTTTTGTTGTTTAAAAGTTGAATACAAGAGAAACTATTTCATTGCTTTGAAACGAATATAATTAATTAAAGTGTTTAACTAATAATCCAACTATTTTAAAAAATTTAAACTAGAGTTAAGAGTTAACTAATTTTGTGTTAAAAGTTAAGTAAAATTTGTTAGAATTGGGGTTGTAATTTTAGAAGCTCAAGCCCACCCAAGTTGGGTCTTAGAATTGCCGACGGGTGTGCTTTACGGTGGACTCCAATTTTGACCAAAGGCTTACCAAGATAATTCTCAATCTTAATTTTATTAAAGTAATGAAAGACTTAAATTTAGATGTGTTTGTTACACTAGAAAATTATATTTTTTATATTAAAACCTCTTATAATCTTGGGATATTTTTCGAACGAGAAAAGAGACAATTTACCTTAGTTTTTACCAGGACTCTATAATCAATATGCCTATAAATAGATGGTTGATAATAAAAAAATAGGACTTTTAGTATAGATAGGGGATTGGGATTTCTAGTAAGAAGATTGAAGGTGGCTTCTCAATAGTTCCATAGCTTCTCCCAACTTGTCTAGAAGGAAAAAAATTTCAAGAGCATCCTTGAAGACCTTATCAAAGAAGCAAGTTTGCTATAACTCTTTAGAAGACACCACTACTATAAAGGCTCCTATAGTTATAAAGTAATTTTTTTTGTAATCTATAGAAGGCTTAGACTTGCTAAAGTGAATTTAGTCTCTTACAAAGCCGCACCAATATAACCCCACTATCTCATATATTTTTGTATGTTTACTTGCTTATTCTATACTATGATCAAATTTAGCATCCCATAAGAGGTCCCGTGCATTGCAAGCCTAGAAGTAGGCCCAAACATCATTTTTCCTAAACTTATAAATTCGACTCATTGGTTTTGAGATTGCCCAAATTTTGAGGTCAATAAAAGATAATTATTATAATATTACATCACACGTTTGGGTATGACTTAAAAGTTTAAATGTAATTAGAATTAGTCACTCATATTGAGAGAAATTTGTTTAAATATTTATTTAAAAAAAATCTAACCCTTTTCATTAAAAAAAGAAAAAAAAATTGAAAATTACTACTATATAAAAAAAAAATCTAAACTCCTAGCATTTTTAAAAAAAAATGCAAATTCTAATATTTTTAAAAATCTCATTTATATCTTTATAAATTAATAACTTTTGTTAACTTTAATTAAAAATAAATAAAATAAATAAAAGTATAATTATAACCTTATTTAACAAAAAAATTTAAATTTTAAATAAATTAAATGGAGGACTTGAACCTCTGACTTTCTAGTTAACAACTACACACTCTAGCTAATAAAGCTATTTTAACATTTAATTAAATTATGTGAAAACTTTACACTTTATCTATTTTCCAGTAGGCCGATTGAAATGAAGATGCTGAGCTTGTTAGACATGAAAATTACTAGGGCGGTCGCAGAAACAGAGAGCAAATAGAAGATCAAAATTATCACCCATCGACGAACTTGCTTCATCAATAATAATCTCTATTTATTTAAAAAAAATAAAATTAAATCTTCACTCTATCCAAGATATTATTATTATTATTTTGTTCTCTCTCAATTGTTTTCTAAAAACCACATTTCAGAGGCGACGTACAGGTTCAAATTAATAAGGAGTGACGATGGTTTATGCGACTGGTCGTTGGAGCTGTCGCTGCTACTCGAATCACCTGTGAACCATGCTTGATGGTTTCATTGCTGCGGAGGAGGAGAAGAAGAGAAAAGCATTTAATTTGTAGGTCTTATCAATTTTCTTTTTAGTAGTTATAGGGCAATCACGACAATGGTGTTGTTGGATTTTGCCGGTCGACATTGATGGAGCTCATGACTGAGTTGTGTTAATAGCAATAGTGGCTGATTAAAGTTAGAAGTTAGGTTTGGGAAGTGATGAATTAGGGGAAAGTGAGAACAAAAAAGATAGAAATGAAAAAAAAAAGATAGAGATGAAAAAAAAAGATTTTTCTATATTTTATTAGTTCTCAAATCAAATGATGATTTTGCTCATTTTCAAGTTGAAGAAATACAAATTGCACGAGAGAGGGCTTTGAAGGAGAAGTACAAATTTCAAATTAGGGATTTGAAAGTTGAAGAAAAGAGAGAGGAGAAAAAATAAAATAAATAAATATTAAAATTTTGAAAATAAATCCAATCACAGTGTGACACAAGGGGTTCATTAAATTCAAAATTTGAGTTTAAAATGAATTTTTATTCTTAACATTTTTTCATTAAAATTAACAAAAATTATTATTAATAAGAGTGTAAATAAAAAATTTAAAAATATTAAATTTTATATATATTTTTTTTAAATCTTAAGAACTGAGACGTTATTTTTCTTAAAAATAATTCTTAATTTTATTACAATCTTAATACTCTTTGTTCAACTTATCCCGTCATTCATATCAATATCTTATCATATTGTATAGTAGGTAATCTCGGAAAGTTAATGAAAATTGTTTGACATGATTCAATTTAAAACTTATTTTTATATTGTTATACAAATCATCCTCGTGGTCACCAACAAAAGAAATCAATCTTTCATATTACTTTACAACTACTGGCAATATCAATACATAATATCATAGGAAATGAATTGTGGTGCGAATCATCTAATGATATGGGAAGCGGACTGAGGTTGAACGTTCCTAGTTAGGGACTTGAATATATAAACGAAACTAAGAAGGCAAAAACCAAGTAAGACCTTGAGGGAGGCTAGTGACCCAACTGAAAAATGTGCTGCACATTCTTTGTACGATCATATAAAAAGCAAGAAAAAAAAAATCAAAGCTGGTTTCATCATTATGTTCACTAAGGTAACATCAACAATAATAATTTTCTAAGTATCAAAGATTATACAACTTTTGATAATTCAATTGAGGCTGTCCTAAAGCATGAACATGGAAAATATAAAAGAAAAAAAAAGGTAGCACTTGATTTTAATTTTTTTTAAACTTCTTTTTTGAGATGTGGGTATCAGAGATCATTATAACTTTCTTGAGAATTCCGTCTGAAACCATGAACAAAGAAAAAAGAGAAAAGGGTGGAAGCACTTTGTAATATTAATAAGCAAAACAGTCGTTTGTTGTCTGCTTTTGATTGAGATTGGTGAGGCACTTGTGGAAAAGCACTTTTCAGTATTCTCCATTCTGTCGTATACTATATCCTTTCTAAAAAAAAATTGTTTTTGGAGGTTGTGTTTTGCCTATCTCAATATTATATATATTTATCATTAAATTTTCCCATAAATTAAGCATGCTTCATGGATGGAAATGATGTAACATCGTCTGTTTCTCCAATTCTTCAACAGGATGTCATGAGATGTTAATAAATAAATAATTTTTGACGTGGGTGAGTTTCCACGTCAATCCTAGGCTCCTCCCCAGTACTCACTACTGTGAAGCTTTCATTATTTATTCCTACCAGAAATGACAAGATTCAAAAATAACAATTATGAGTGTACATAAATTCAAATTGAGTTGCAAACATAAAAGTGAGGGATTGGTCTAGTTTTAACTTTTTACTTAAATGTTTTATCAAAATAAAATAAAATAAAATTAAAAAAACAATGACGACCAACGATGAATTTTATCATTTGCTTATTAGTTATTATCTTGGTTGTAATGAGTTTCATTATGTAAACAGATTAAATCTTCAAAGTAAAAATTTTTGAAGTCTTATTTGTGCAATTTTCTATTATTATTTGACAGATAAATATTGTAATTATTGACTCTAAAATTTGGTAACTTAAGAATCAATAAATTAAATTTTTTTTTTTTTATAAGAAGGCTTGGTTTAGATGGCAAGAATGTGATCTAAATTGAAGTGATAAAATGCTCATTTCCTCCCTGATATAGTGTTGATGAGAATCCTACAACTAAATAAGATGTGAGGCCATGTCATAAGTTTTTTCAGTGTAGGAATTCTAATACTTAAGTTAACAATACTCTAAAAAAAGAGAAAAGTAAAGTAAGATAAAAGGAGTATGATGGCTATTTTTCTATAAAATCTTTATATAAATACATATATATAATATCTATGTGTTTCTTGTGCTATATAGATATATGTAATCTCCATGTGTTTCTTATGCTACTTTCATCCTCTATCTCTAGAGTGAGAATGTAGGTTTTACCCATATTTTTTAAACTCTTTTTCAATATGGAAGTCTCATAGATATTTGTTTTTAGGATTTTGCTATTAGAGTTTTCCTAAAATTACACTAAATTTTACTTGTTTTAGTAGGATTTATATTATACTTTTAAGAACGTCTCTTGAATTTAGAGGCTTTTCCTTGATAAGCTTGACTATATCCACAACTTTCTACGTCTCTTGTAAGTTTAGTCTTTTTTAAGAACTTTTTTTTAATCTTTCGAGGTGATTGTATTTTGACTTTTCTCTGCTCTATACAAGTAGAGGTTATTTCTTCTCGTTCAGAGCCTAGTCGAATAGGGTAATTGGTGTCCGACCATTGTACTAGCAACTCTGAGAGTGTTGCGTCTGATCAACCAAGATAACCAGACTTCGACTATTGTTCTGACCAGCTCGAAGAGAGCGTAGCTCTCATTTGAGAGTCTAACCAAGTAAGGTAGCTAGATTTTGACCATTGTTTTAACTAGATTGGAGAGTATGAATTTGTCTTTTCTCTTTTGGATTTTAACTGAACAAGGTAGCCAAACTTCGACCATTTTTTTGACCAACTAGAGAGTGTGCCCTTGGTTCTAGGACATTTTTTTAGGCCAACATTTTTTTTTCTTTGGTTAAGTGGGTCGAGGTCTTTTTTTGAGCTTTGGTGGCCTAAGGTTTTCGTGCCTTGTAAATCGAAATCCAAGGAGGAACAAAAGTTCCTTGTAAATTAAAAGCTGAGGGACTTTCAATGTTAACTTGTTGACATTGGAAACTTTATAAGTAGTGCTCCTAGATTGAGGTGCTCATTAGAGTGCCTTTCGGTTGTGCTCGACTAGTGTCCTCAATTTTTTGGGTCCTTATAACTATATTCGTTTGGTGGATTCTTTTCGACTAAATGTTCATTGCCTCATGAATTGTGAGTGTGTAATTTATGACGATGACTGGACTTTTATTTTAAGTTGGCATATTTTTTACTTTATACATTGGGAATTCTTCAATAAGTTAGCCACTGTTTAATGATTTTAAATGAGTGAGAACTCCCATTTTTTTTAAATATATGGTGACATGATATTATCTTAGGAGGTTATCTATTTATGACGGTTGAGGTGCATAGGCTAAAGAGATGTGTCTTTAACATCATTTTTGTCTCTTCAAATTTTGTATCATGGATAAGATCTCTTTGTCTTTACAGTATACATAATCTTTTGACCTTTTCAAGTCCTTATTTTCTTATTTTCCTACTACCATTCTCAAAAGAGAACTTTGTCTTCGCAATTCAAAAATCTTTTCTTCTTTAGCATTTTAGTTATTCCGTTTTTCTAGACGGATAAGATCTCTTTGTCTGTGCAGTATACATAATCTTTTGACCTTTTTAAGTCCTTATTTTCTTGTTTTCCTACTACCATTCTCAAAAGAGAACTTTGTCTTCACAATTCAAAAATCTTTTCTTCTCTAGCATCTTAGTTATTCCGTTTTTCTAGACTTCCTCATTTAGTAAGTGTCTTTTTCTTCTTTGATTTTTTTGTCTTTTTGATTGCTATTTTCTTACATTCTTTTTGTCTTGGTGCTGGTTATGAGTCTTTGTCCCTTTAGTATCTATAGGCAAGTCTCCTTGGGAAGTTTTTGATAAGTTGAATCTTTGAACTTGTTTAGGTATAAGGTCATGTCTTCGATGGATGAATCCCAACATATATTTGGTCAAGTTTTAGATCATTTTATAGATGTGTTTGGTACTGGGAGTAGCTCTGCCCAAGATGTAATTGTTAACATGTAATCTAGGTGCAAGTATGTGATTAGTGTACAAGCAATTACGCAGCGAAATTAAACATATTAATCAACATGCACACTCAGAAACATATTAAATACAATGTGAGTTTACAGAAACTCACCCTTGAAGAACTTTGGTGAAGAATTACTCCAGAGCTCACATTGAAGTTAACCCTTGAACAATTTTAGGCTTTAACAAAATGGTGGGATTAAAACTCTAGAATAGTAACATTAAACTAAATTTTCAGCAAGATTCAATTTCAAAATCCTCTCAAATGAGTGTAGGTTTGTTAACTTAGAAATTAGGGGCTTTATGAAACAAGTTCAAAACTTGTTTAAATAGTTAATAAAAGTAAGGGGCTAAATGCAACATTTGCAAATCTATTAGCCTCATCACCTTTTATATGGTTGACACTTGTCACTTATGCATCTTATGCATGCTGTCAAGTGTCAATCATTCAAAAGCTACATGTGCCACTTGTCAAACAAGTGTCATGTGACAAGATTCCCTTTACCGTGTAATAGTGACCTCTTTGCAACATGCCCATACGAGCTTCTGCTAAGCCCATAGTCTGCTAAGATTAACCATCCAGATAATTCAGATATGGACAAATACTGATTCAGAAGGAATATCGATCGACCTGTGTTAGCAACCATGGTTCAGGAATGATGTTTTTGAGAACATACTACATAATGATATTTCTGAACACCATTTGCAACTCTTTCGCAACTATATCATTACTAAGATATTCCCGGGTCTTTGTCCTATTTCAGACAATGTTCTAACTTTTAAAATTGCTAACTAGATCAAATCTAAACTCCTTTAGATCTATAATATCTGTAAATGTTCCTTTAGATCTATAATATCTGTAAATGTTACAAGCTTCTTACCATATAATTATGAATTAACGATTATTATCAAAATGATTACTGTTAATCAGAATGGCATATAAGCACTATATCTAATAATCTTACACTTGCTCTAATGCCATTCATGATGATATCTAATAATCTCCACATATTTCTTAAACACTTTAAGAGTGAAGGCTCTAATGAGTGGGTCTGCTATATTTCCTATAGGATCAACTTTATTTACCATTACATCTCTTTCAACCAAGCTTTATCTATACACATGGTATTTGATCTCCATATATTTAGACATCTGGTGTATTCTTGGCTACTATGCTTGAGCAATTACTCTGTTAATTGTCATAATACAGTAGGATAGGATCCATAGAACCTAGAACTATTTCGAGTTCAATGACTATTTTACATATCCATATTATATCCTATACAGCTTCTAAAGTCGCAAGGTATTCTTCCTCCAAAGTAGAATCAGTTATAGACGCTTACGTAACACACTACTAAATAATTGCAGCACTTATTGAGAAGAACACATATCCAGATATAGACTTTCTATCATTGTGATCAAACTTGAAGTCTAAATCAGTGTATCTCTATACTTATGAATTACATTCTCCATTTCATCTAAAACTTATCATTTGTTTCTCTAAGATATTTCAGGATATATTTCACGATCATCTAATATTCATTACCTGTATCAGATAGATACCAGCTCATAACACTTATTGCCTTACTGATGTTAGGTTTTGTACATAAAATGGCATACATCAAACTACTTTTAGATGATACATATTTTATGTTAGATATTCTAACTCTTTGATCTTTTATCTAAGGAGACGTTTTCCTATAAAGATGATTGCTATATTTGAAAGGTAAATTAGCTATCTCACAGTTTTTAAGATTATACCTTTCAATAAAATTTTATGTGTACAAGGATTTGAGAGAATCTTATCAGCTTTATAGCTCTAGCTTTATCTTCATAAAGCTCTTATACCCATTATATAAGAATCATTTCCTTAATCCTACATAGATAAACTTTTACTTAATAATTCTTGACTAACTATTACATACCAATATCATTTCTCATATGAGTATGTCATCCACATAGAGAGCCTAAAAGACAATCTTGCTTCCACTGCTCTTTCTAAACACATTTACTTCCTCTTTGTTTTTGATAAAATTAGACTCTCTAATTTCTTAATCAAAAATAAAGATTCCACCTTCGAGAGGCCTGCCTAAGTCCATAAATAGATTTCTTTAGTCTTCATGCTAGATCAAAACTCCAGCTTGATATAAAATCTTCAGGTGTTCCTGTTCAATAGAGTGTGTGATTTACGAGTGTACATACAATTTCAAAATTTTACAACACGTAGAGGAAGCATATTAACAAACACACACAATTAATACAAATTAAACACATATATCATATATATGAATATGTATAACCAACATACTATTGTAAATAATGAACACCTACTTAATGAAGGTAGCTTTACAAATCTTTAAGTCTTCAAAATTTTCAATTGTAGAGCTCTCCTTAAAGTGTATTCTTAAACAATTCTAGTCCATAATTTTCCGGTAGGATTATGGAGCTAAAATAGTAGTTTTGATTTAGAATTTTCAGTAATTTTGTGTTTATCTCTTAAACACTTTAATTATTTGGTTAACTCTTTAAAAAATTTGATTCTATTTCAAATAAAAATAGAAATTGTTATTTGAAGAATTTTCCAACTTTGCAAAATTGAAACAATTTCCTTTTCTCTCTAAGAAGGCCGAATTTCCATGAAAGAAGAGGAAGATTAAGATGTTTTGTTCTATCAACTTTTTGAGAGAACAAACACAATACTCTCTCTCACTTTTCATTATTTTTTGCTGAATACACAAAGTGTAGAGCATATGAAAACTTATCTCTTTGAAGTGGTTGATACACTTAATTGCAATAATGTTCCCATGTGCCCACTTCCCCAATTATTTCACACTTGCCGAATCTATGACCTAAAAAGCAAATGAATGCCTTTTATTTTTTATTTTTTTGCTTCTAATGTCCAACACTTGGCTCTATAAGCAATTACACTTTTATTTCTTTCATTTATTACAATAAATAAATGACAAAAATCCATGTGCTAGAAATGGTGAATATATTTGTCCGAAAATAGAAGCTAAATGGAAAGAACTATTTCTCATTTTGGCAAAAGACATTTAGCCTCACAAAAGTATGGCATCCATTTTCATTTGTTTCCAATTCTTTAATATTTAACAAATTTAACAAATAAAAGACATGTGCTTTATATTTGTTTATTTAATCAATTATTTTACTTTAAATATAATAATATATATAATATATTATTTGTTTATTCTATAACATTTTATGAATAAACAAATGACATTGTTTGTCCAATAAATAATGTCATTTTAGTAATTTTAAAGTCAACCAGTAAATAGTTTGTACCTAACACTTAAGTTTTGACAAGTGCATATCCCGAGAGAACCTAAAAAATTATCCCGATTTCCTAAAATTTTACTGGATCGAATTATTCAATCGAGTCTACTACCCTATTGCGCAACGAGTACACTTCATGTTGTGAAACTCTCTAGGTCCAAGATCAGTTTTTCATATGGAGCTCCTCCTTATGTCTGTGAATGACGCCCCACACACACGTTACAAATATTACAAAGTAGCGCGTTAGATTATACAAGTTGAGGTTAAAGCATATTCACATAATCCCTCTATTATTTATATTTTGGAAGAGCAGAGATATGAATCATCATCATTAAATCTCTATTTGCTCAGCCATGAACTTATTTCAAGATGTATATTTTGAAAACTAATATCCGTAAGTACTTTTGTGATATTGTTTATCTATAGAAATTTTTTTTGGGATTTATGCTTGTGGCCACATGACATTTTGAAATAAAATCTCACAGCATCAGGATATATAACTCACTCATATGAGTTAATAGATCATATATCTACACATACTGGACTCTATGAGCATAGGACCATACCCAGTGACACCCAACGATCAAATCATGAAAGGTTTTTGACATGTGTGGAACCAAAGTATAATGGATCACTCATAAGCCCATCGTAGCGCTCAAGTCAAAGGACAATGAATACTACGCAACTCAGAAGACCTTCCATTGATGATTTTATGAGATGTCTATTGGAGGTTCTCATGAGTCTGTTCAGTAACCAATTCTTACTAAATACCTGTATCTTTATACGAGATTCCACTAAACTCATGGTCTTCTAAGACTAACCATCTGGACCATCTAGATATAAATATACACTGATCTATATTAATAGGTTTCACCGACGACTTGCATCAATAATAATTAGATCAAAAACAAAATGTTTAAGAATAAACTTGCATAATGACATTTTCTAGCACAATTTGCAACTTTTTACAACTACATCACTACTAATATATTCTCAGATCTTTATCCCATTTCAGATAAGATTCTAACACTTTAGATTTCGCTAACTCTTAGCATTGCTAATTCTTACCACTTATAACTCTTTGCGCTACTAACATTTGGCACTAATCTAAACTCATTTAGACCAAATCTAAGCTCATTCAGATCATACAATGTCTGAAATATTATAAGCATCTTACCATTTAATATTTAATAATTTTATTAGAAATAATAATTGTATAAATATTATAATTAAATATTTATACATAATAGGATGACACATAAGCACAAATCCCAATAACTCTCACTTTCTCTAGTACCATTTATGATGGTATTTAATAACCTTTAATTCTACGTGTTTCTTAAACATTTTAAGAGTTAAGACCTTAGTCAGTAGGTCCTTTATAATATGCAAGGATGTTTCCTAAATACTATTACATCTTCAATGGCTAAGATCTTTCTAATTATGTGGCATTTGGAATCCACATGATTAGATTTTTTTATGTATTTTATAGTTTCTTGACTTGAGCAATTATACATTATTATTGCATTATAGTGGGATAGGATCCATTAAGCTTGGAATTATTCTAAGCCTTGCAACTGGTTTGAATATCTATAGAATTTTCTTTGTAGGCTTCTCAAGCTGCAACATATTCTACCTCTATGGTAGAATCAAATGTGGACATTTGAATTTTCACTCATTCAACTAGCTCTGGTACCATTAAGAAGAAATACATAACTAGATGTAGACTGTTTATTATCCGGATCAAATTAGAAGTCTGAGTCTGTATATCTTTTCATTTGTAATTAGCTTTCTCCATAAGTCAGAAACGTATCCTTTGTACCTTATAAGTATAACTGGATATGTTTCATGACAGTTCAATAGTTGTTACCTAGATCAAACTGATACCAGCTCGTACCACTTACAGCCATCAAGATACAAGTCTCGTATATAACATGGTATACATCAAGCTACCTATAACTAATGCACATGGTGTGTTAGACACTCTAACCATTTTACCTTTTTCCTAAGGACACTTTCTCCTAGAAATATGAATGCCATGTTTGAAAAGGTACATTAACTTTCTCACAATTATTAAAATTGTACAGTTTTAGGACTTAATCTATGTACGAAGATTTGAAGTGTCCTACTAGCCTCCTAACTCTATCTCTATAATGCTTTACACCTAGTATATAGGAAATCTCTACCAAATATTTTACAGAGAAGTTCTTACTTAGATAACTCTTAACGGACTAACTTGCAACATACCATTGTCATTTCTGACGATGACTATGTTATCTATATAGAGAATTAGAAAGAAAATTTATGTTCACACTGTCTTTTCTGAACACACACACTACGGGGAGAGTATGTTAAACGTATCTCACTCAATTGACTTTTAGGTTCAAGTGTCAGTTCATTTTCATTCTTATTGACTTTATGAAGTTCAATCTTTCTATAATCCCCATAACCCATGAGAAACTGTTTCACTAGAAAAATGACATTATGAGCAATGAGCACATTTCGTTCCTCTGGATTAAAGAATTGATATCTCATACATTGCTTGGGATACTTGATGAACTGATATTTGTACCACTTAGGTACAAGTTTATCCTGTTGCATAACGCTTATGCAAGTAAGACAACCGTAAATCTTAACATACTTAAGACTCAGTTTCCTTCAAGTCCATATCTTATACAAAATAAAAGTAACAACTTTTAATGAAACTTTATTCAATAAGTGAATAGCAGATTCTAAAGCATAACCCTATAAATATTTTTGAAGATCGGTGAAGCTCAACATCGATCAAACCATATCTAATAAATCCTGGTTTCTCCACTTCAAAATATCTTTCTATTGATGAGTACTTGGAGAACTATATTGAGTGAAAATCCCATTCTCCTTTAAATAATTTGTGGATTTACTGCTTATGCATAAACTGTCCCGATCTAATCGAAGTCATTGAATATATATAGTGGATTATTTCTCTACTTCTAGTCTGAAGTCTTTGAACACTTCATAATTTTTGACATGTGTTTCCTAGAGACACATGTTCGTATCGTTACAAATGACGATAAAGACAATGAAGTATCAAAGTCTACCAATGGTTGTATTATTTATTGGATCATATACATCATTATGTACTAGTTTTCAATAAATCAATGGCCCGATGTCCAACACCTACATAAGGATTTAATCATCTTCCCTTAATTATTGGATTCATAAACTGGACAAGATTCAATGGTTAGATTTTGTATTTGACCATCATTAACCAGATGGGATAGTCATCTCATGCCTATATGACCTAATCACTTATGCCATAATTCATT
This sequence comes from Ailanthus altissimus, assembly GCA_946807835.1. NCBI lineage: Eukaryota > Viridiplantae > Streptophyta > Magnoliopsida > Sapindales > Simaroubaceae > Ailanthus > Ailanthus altissimus. The sequence continues at coordinate 13,879,029 of OX327697.1, read as the reverse complement.
ACTATTCAAAGTTCCTGAACTACTATTTATTCTGTTTACCTATACATTTCAAGATATTTTCTATTGTATCTAGATATAATGGCCATTAACTAACTGATATTCAATTAGTAAAATATTATCATTATCATATAAATACAAAAAATTATTCCTAATGTATTCATGATAACCCTTTCTGTCTAACACAGGGAGTGATATATTTTGTCTAATAATGTTTGGCATAAAATAGAAATCATAAAATATTATGCTTTTGTTAGAATGAAAAAGTGACTGAAAAGTCCTAACAACTAATACGACTAGGACATCTCTATTTCCTACGTGAAGTTATACTTCTCATTTTATAGCTTCTTACCATTGCTTAAATGATGCAATATCTTGCAAATATGAGAAGGATATGCGGTATCTTATACCCCTATACCTTTTAGCATATGTGCATATGAAATGTCAATAATTAGTAAGTAAATATCTAAGAGGTGTATCTTTTCTAAATTAAGGTTGCTTGAATAGGAATACTTACTATTTTAAACCTCACTAAAATGAAAATACTTTCTATTTTAATTATTCTCTATATGAGGTTTAGACATATCAAATAAATTTTAGATGGAGCATAATACTACTTATACATCTCATCTGCATATATTCCCATTGAATATCATTAGATGTCAAGGCCAGGATATATGATTTGACTCTCAAATTATTATTCATCCTTTTCTGATAAGCTTTTGTCTTTTCTCAAGAGACATTATCAGAAGCACCTCTTATATTATCTTCTAATTAATGATATATCTTAGTTTTTCCTAATTTAGAACAATTATCAGATTTATAAGTAAGTCTAAATATTTATTGATACCCTATAGTTGGTATACGTAGATCAAGTTTACTAACAGATTGCTTATAGTCATCTTATCTCTTTAAGACACTAACTTTATTACTATAAGATAAAATAGAAGATGTTTAGCGGAACATTTCTAATCATTAATAAATAACACTTTAGATCATGAATATAACTTTTATACATTTTTTAATCTAAAGATGCCCTCCTACTACTTTACATAATCTCTTTAATCTCTCAAATGAGAAAACAAAAGTTTCAACGTTTTGAACTTTATAGTAAGAATTAGATTCTATTGGAATTTTACTCTAGTCTCATGCTGTGGCAATATTGACTTTTGTAAATCCAAAAGGTACACAACTCTTGTCAATTACATCTTATGGAGCTCTTACCACTGATCATAAATATACCTTATCCTTATACTGTAGCAATATTAGATAAGTGTATTCCATATTAACTTATCAATTATCAAATATATATTATCAGTATTACCCTCATGTTGTAGCAATATTGGGTAATACATTCACATATATTTGCCTCATCTCATGTTTAATCGATATAGCCCAAATCACGCCGACCAATCCATCACATTGTAGCAATATTGGGAAAGACTAAAGTGACCCGCCTAACACCGTATTATCAAGACGCATCAATGTATAATATTATCTCATAATAAAATACTATTCAATTTGATTAAAAGATATTTTAAACACATTTGCATCTTATGAGGATGATTATTTTGACCATTCATTTATTTTTATGCAAGCACAACTAACCCATATCAAATGGGCTCCTATTGTGGTTAACAACGTAAACAAATGATTTTAGTATATATAACAATATATAATTGTATAATATAAAGATCAAATGCATTAAAAAATATTTAATGCCATTAACGTTGCGGCGTTCTATTTGAACACTGTGGGGGATTTTGCACGAACGATGTGGTGTTCATAATGCTAGAGCATTCATATAAATAAAATGTATTTTTCATAACGCTGCAACATTTGTAACACTGCGACGTTCAAATATCACCATCTTCATATTTCAAACATCAACGTGTTTAATTTTAAACATTACCATATTTAACTATTAAATATCAACTTATTCAAATATTAAACATCATTATGTTCAAATATTCGACATCATCACGTTTAATTTTAAACATCACAATATCAAAATTTAAACATCAACATGATTAAATTTAAAATTTGACTATGTTTAATATTTTAAGAATCAACATATTGCTCAAATATATATAACATCAAATGTCAAAATATTTAACAACATATTTTACTTATAAACATTACCGTGTTAAAAATCAAATATCATTATGTTAAAATGTATATAACATCGCATATTGTTCAAATATATATAGCATCACACGTTAAAATATTCAACAACATATTTAACTTATAAACATCATCATGTTAAAAATCAAATATCATGTTAAAATGTATATAACATCGCATGTTGTTCAAATATATATAACATCATATGTCAAAATATTCAACAACAACATATTTAACTTATAAACATCACTATGTTAAAAATTAAATATTATCATATTTATTTATTTTTATAAAATCAACATGTTAAAAAATAAAAAAAATTAAACATAACCATTTTAAAATTACAAAAATCAACATGTCCACAATTTAAACATCACTATGCTCAAATTTAAATATTATAGTGTTCAAGAACCCCACAACATGTTCATCACCATGTTTAAATATTAAACATCATCATGTTCAATTTTTAAACATCATCAAGTTGTTAAAATATATAACATCACCATATTAAAAATATATTTAACAACAATAAGTATTACACACTCAATTTAGCATGCTCTGATACCATTTGTTCATTTGAGTGTGTAATTTACGAGTGCACATGCAATTTCAAAATTTTACAACACACAAGAGAAGCATATTAACAAATACATTAAATTAATACAAATTAAACACATATATCATATATATGCATATGTATAAGCAACATATAAAATTATAAATGATGAACACCTACTGAATGAAGGTAGCTTCACAAATCTTTAAGTCTTCAAAATTTTTAATTGTAGATCTCACCTTGAAGTGTATTCTTGAACAATTCTAATCCATAACAATCCGGTATGGAGCTAGAATAGTAGCTTTGATTTAGAACTTCTAGCAATTTTGTGTTTATCTCTTAAACACTTTAATTCTTTGGTTAACTCTTTAAAAAATTTAATTCTTCTATACAATCTAGATATAGATATACACTAATCTAGAAGGAATACCGATCGGCCTGTGTCAGTAACCATGGATTAGGAATGATATTTTTTAGAACATACTGCATAATGACATTTCTTAGCACTATTTACAACTCTTTGCAACTCTGTCATTTCTAATATATTCTTGGGTCTTTGTCCCATTTCAGACAAGGTTTCAACTTTTAGAATTGCTAACTTTAGCACTGACCCAAACTTATTTGGATCATATCTAAACTGCTTTAGATCTACAATGTCTATAAATGTTACAAACTTTTAACCATATAATTATGAATTAACAATTATTATTGAAATGATTACTGTTAATCAAAATGGCACGTAAGCACCATTTTTAACAGTAATTGACATAAATGCGTGAAAGGGTTAAGAACTCATTTTGCAAGTAAGGAACCCTACTATAAAATGGAGTATTGTGAAGGAAGATGATCCAGATGATTCTGAGTAGACTTCTAGAAATAGTGTGTTGTCAAGGGCCTCTCAATAGCATAAAGGAACATTTGGCGAGTCTTGTAACCCAAAGAAGAAAATGAAGAAGTCTGTTGCTTGAAGCTTTGAGGATGCTCCTTTCGAGGTTGTTTGTCATCCTAACCACTATTTTGGTACAAATAAGGCAACACTCACTGAGTTGAGGAGGAATACACTTTAATTCTTGACTCTTTTACTCTAAAGGTTCCTTGTGGGGATGAGTATGCAAGTGCGCCACTGGACAAGGAGGTGGCCTTGAATTTTGAGATTTTGTTTTAGTTTGGGTTAAGATTGCTACTTCAATCATATTTTGTAGACATACTGTCTCACTTGAATCTGGCCCTGTGCTAATTAAACTTAAATGGTTGGAGAGTTATAGCGATTCTATATTATATAGAGTAACCTCAAAAGCATTTATCAAATCATGGAAAATTTTGGTTAATATAAGGTTTCTATTACCTTACTACTTACGACAAAGAGAAAAGGGTTGCTCTAATAAAGAATTTACCCTCAAAGAATGCTAATGGAAACACCTCTGATTCTTTGTTGAAGAATGCTAGTTTGTGAGGGTCCTTATGGTCCTTAGTCTTCCTCATATTTTTATTAAGAGATGTTATCCTTCTGTTTTATCTGTTGTATGGGTGAATTTTATTCCTATGCGTTTCATCTACTTATGTGTCTTTTTTCTTTTGCAACTACTTTTGGTTTTTGAAGCCCAAGCTCTCTAAGGAGGAGAAGAACCAAGTTAAAGTAACTCGTGTTTTTCATGGTACTTGTGTGGAGTTGCTCTCTTGGGATAACATTGTTTTTTCTAGGTTAATAAAAGACATTCATAACCTTTCAAATTTTATTAGATTCTGTGTAGAGGGTAATTTTTCCCTTTTCTGCTTCTAAATGTTATCTTGATTATCTTGAAGGATAACTATTTTTATCTTTGTCTTTATTTGTAGCTTTGAGGTAAGTGAATAAGAGGTCGCTTCCTGATTTCAATCCGAGCCTTGCAGAGGAGAATAAAGAAAGGTTTGTTTTCAACTTGCTTTATATAAAGAAGGGTTTTGCAAGGGAGTCCTCAATGGGCGCTCCTTATATTAAGAAAGAACAAAGCCCTAAAGGTTTCTCAGGGGAAGGAGCCAACTGATGCTTTAACCCCTGCTTATGATGGTTTCTTGCCTTTGAGCACGAATACTCCTATTTCCCTTCATGGTGTGGATATTCTTCCTCATTCTCAAATTAGCAGGAGAGGCATCGCTGTAGAGGCTTCAAGTGGGCCTTTGATTTTGAGGCCTTAATTGAGGCATAGACCAAGGTGCTAAATTCTTTTAACCTTCATTTCATAAACAATTCTTCAAGTGGGCCTTTGATTTTGGTCCATTGTTAACTTGTAACACATCTTAATCCCTTGCTTATGGTTTTGGGTTATTCTTTGAGGTATTTCTTTATTCTTAAGGTTTTATTGTCTTTTCTATCAACTTTGTTTATTCTTTGTTGTATGGGTTGGTCTCTCTTACCTGTCACCATGATACTCTCTACAAGGTGACTAATGTTCAAAGAGCGATAAAGGCTAAGGTTGAAGCTACCAAAGCCAATGAGGCCTTGAAAAAGGCTAAGAAAAATATAAGGTCATTTGAACGTGAGCTTAACTCCAACGTGGTCAAGTTAAAGCACCTCAAAACAATGCAAAGGTCAAGGTGGGGGCAGTTAAAGCTAAGACTGCCATGGCTGATAGCAAAGTTGATGTGCTCTAATCTTAGGTCAAGGAACTCAAGGAAAGTTGAAGGTCCTTCAAGGAGAGCTCTTCTCTTAAATAAGCTAATGAGGAGTTAGAGAGGAAGCTCGAGCTCTTAAAGCTTCGCATGGTCGATGAGGTGTCTGAGGCTCTAACTCATTTGGTGGATATCTTCAAGAGCCATTATGCTAGGCTAGACCTCTCCTTGGTAGATGAGTTGCTTACTGCTCCAGAGGTCATTAATAAAGAGGTCGAGGTTCCTAATGCTGGGACTGCTGCTACTCAGGTGATCAAGGACGCTCCCTTTCTAACTGTCATGACTTTACTTTTACTCCTTACGACGCTCCTCATACTGATGATGTTCTTGCCTCTACTTCTGTTGCTACTGAAAACAATCTCATTGTTATCTAATAATTTTTTTATTTATTCTATTTCTTTGTTTCTTTCCCAATCATTGTAATGAACTTTCTCTTTAATGAAAGAATTTATTTTTCTTTATTTTTTTGTCTTGATATTTCTTGTTTTTAATTCTTCTCTTATTGGTTGTTGATCATTCTGATTGATCATATAACTTACTATTTTGTTTAGGTATGGTGAATGTTTTTGAGTCTTGGACTTATTCTTAACTTTTAAAATTGTTGGGGAATAATATTTTAGGACAACCTTGAAATATTTTTAAATAGTGGTACTCATAGCAATGAATTTCTTTCGAGCAGATGTTTATTGTAGTATGGTCGATAATTGTCTTTGTCCCTTATGCTTCTCTTCTTTTTTAAGGACTTTATTTTTCGAGAGCTTTGTTGTGTCGAGAAGCCTTTGTGGTAGGTTCCTTGAATTTTTTCATTCATTCACTTCATATTTAATGTGCCCTCCTTTGTGTTTAAGGGCTTTTTTCATTAATTATGCCTTTGGGTGATAGCCCTCTTAATGTGGCCCTTTTAAAATCTTTTGGGCTTCTAGTAGTTATTAGATATTTTTCCACCTTTATATAAGAAAGTTCTTTTATGCGGGATTTCTCAAAGACCGTCAGATTTTATCTCTGTCTGAATTTTAAAAGCTTGGGGTTCTTTTTATTTAAGTAGTAGTAAAAGTTTTTATAATTTTCCTTTCCCTTTGCTTTATTCTTAAGAGAGAAAATACCACGCCTTTCTTTTTTTGAATTTTCTTTCTCCAGTGCTATTTCTAGTACAATTAATGTTTTTGTAACTAAAGCTTTCTTTCCTTCCTCTCTTTTTTCAAGGGTGGCTTCTTGGATTTCTTTTTGGGTTGTATTGACTCATTCCTTCTGAACCTCTGCTTATCTAAATGTTAGGGACCTTTGGTATTCTTGCCACGATTCTTGATCCTCCATTAGTAGTTCTTGCATGACAAGTTTTGTTTCCTTGCTAAAAATTATATCTACGCCAAATTAGTTCAATCCTTATCTCCTTGCCTAAGATAGTTCAATAGTGATAGAAGGATAGAGGATAACACTTAAACCACCGACCAAAAATGATGACTCCAGTTAAAGTAGTATCAGAGGATGTTTTGACTCGACCAATGTGAAGCCATATAAAAGAACAGGGTATGTTCCAGCAAAAGAAAATAGGTCTAGCATGGGTTGGGTCACTGATATCAGAAAGGTTTGGATAGGAAGACGAAGAAGGCTTGGACCTACCTCTGGTAATACAAATGATGGTGATCCCTTGAGGGTCAAGTAAAGTTACGGTCAATACTGAACTGAGTGATGGTTTGAAATTTCCAATAATAAGGAAGAACAGTAGGGGTATTCTTCCTCAGGGTAAGTTTTCTTTAGGATAGAAACATATGTTTTCTTTTATTTTCTAATCTTTTAAGACTGACATCTATTTTTATTTCTTAGCAGGTATATAAGGTGGTGGTGATAACAAAAAAAACGGGTTAACAGAAGAGGCCTTCTTTTAAGCATCCTCATGTTCGCGGGTCTACTAGAGGTACCCCTAGTCAAGGTTAGTGGGACTAGACTAGTGCCCCTGGTCATAGTTATTTGCCTGTGATGTGTGTTAAAATAGCCTAGCGTAAACGCACGCTATCGTATCAAGTAATACAAGGGTTAAGTCTAGATTATCGTTCCTGCAGAGACTATTGTATCTATTTCTTTTAATCAATTACTAAAATTACTCTACTTTACTATTATCCAAAAATTCTAAAGATGGATTTAATTAATTAAACTGTTGTTATCAAATTAAACCTAATTAAATACCGAAGGTAATCAAAGATTGAATTTACAAATTGAGAAGCAATCTAGAGTTTCAACGTATCCTTTAGTATTTCATTGAATTTTTTAATCTCTTAGTTATTCCCTTAATACAAATTGATTGGATAGAAACTAACTTTATCATAAGCCTCTATTGATGGTCGAATGACTATACCATACCCTAAAAATTTCTTATACTTCTATGGTAATCCTAAATAAGGTGTAACTTGTTAAGAAAAATTATAAATCAAACCATATACGCCACCTAGGTATATGTCTATCCTAGATGGAACTCATGAATCCCTTTGTCAAGTTTATCATGGTTCCTCAAAAGTGATCAGGTATAATGAACGCATTAAAATCAAGATAGAATAAATAAATTGTGTTGTATTGAATTTATAACTAAGAGTTTATAAAATTCAACTACATACTAGGTTTAAAATATCTAACCCTATATAAAAAGAGTTTAGATCATGAGTAACACAAGAGTATCAAGGAAAGAATTAAGAAAACATCATAAACAAGTTCATTTAGTAAAAAGAAGATAGAGAATTGTTGACGTATTTTAAGGTGTATGGATGTGATTGTATGCATATTGAAAAATAAACACATGTATCATAATACATGAATTTCGCAGTGGAATTTATCATGTAAGCAAAATATACACATGTACTTAAATTCTTAAAATTTTAAGAATACAAAAAACATACCTTTAAAGACCTCCGATGAAGATTTCAAATTCGAATTTCTTAGCTTCAACTTTGAACTTACCGTGAAGTGCACTTATGTTCAATTTTAGCTTAACAATAATCCGGTGGGATTGTGAAGCTAGAATAGTAGCAATATAATCTCCAACAATAAGGTTTGTATTACTTGAAAGAAAAATAAATTCTTCTTATTTTTCTTTCTCTTTAGTTTTTCTCACAAGTCTTTGTTCAATGAAAAACTCTCTCAAAACCAACTCTTCTTTTTCCTCTCCTCCTTATGCATAAAATTGATTCACACACTTGTTAACACAAATAAAATTCAACCATTTTTAGTGCTCTCAACACTTCCAAAGTGCTCCACCAAAATTAGATTAAGTGGCCAACTACCAAAACAATTTTTTGTGGTCATTTTAATGGTTTAATAAAATTAACCATTAATTACAAAATAGTGCTCCACTTAATATTTTATGTTTCTCAAATTAGGTATGTCTTCTATTTAGGAATAAAATAACAAATAAATAAAATCATATTTTATTTATTTAAATAATATTTATTTAATTATTCAAAACACTATTTGAATAATTAATATTTACCTTATTTTATTTTACTAACATGGTTAATGGGTGAATTCATGGAATAGAATTATGCCACTTGCTAACATCTAATTAGTTAATAACTCTTGTCAACTAATTAAATGATATACTTAATATTTAAGTCTAGAAAAGTGCACAACCCGAGGAACCCTGAAATATATTTTCAGTTTGTTGGAATTTCTATGATGGAACTATTGAATCTATTATGCTACTTTAGTGCACAATGAGTACACTTTATATTGTGAGACTCTCTAGGTCTACAGTCATATGGAACTCCTTCATACGTCCGAGAACGATGCCCCACATACACATTACGAATATTACGAAGCGGCGCGTTAGACCATACAAGCTGAGGTTATAATATATTCATATAATCTCTCCATCATTTATATTCGGGTAGAGCGAAGATATATATCAACACCGTCAAATCTCAATATGCCCGACCAAAAGCTTATCTCTAGAATTGTATTTCAATAAATAATATTCTCAAACACTTTTGTAATATTATTTATCTTTATGGTTAAACTCTTTTCCCGAGAATTACTGCTGATGGCCATAAGACTTTCTGAAATATAATCTTAGAGCATCAGGATATAATACTCACCCAAATGAGCTGATGGATCCTATTTCTATGCACACCGGACTCCATAAGCATCGAACCATACCCAGCGACACCCAGCAGTCAGACCATGAAAGGTTTCTGATATGTGTAGAACCAAAGTATGGTGGATCAATCACAAGCCCATTGTGGCACTTAGATTAAAGGACCCCGAATACTACTCAACTCAAAAGATCCTCCATTGACGGTTTTATGGAATGTCTATTGGAGATCTTTATGAGTCAGTTTAGTATTCAGTCATTATTGAATACCTGTATCTCTATACAAGCTTCCACTAAACTCATGGTTTACTAAGACTAACCATCTAGATATAGACATACACCGATCTATATATTTATTAAGGTATTCACTAACAGATCAGTATCAGTGAAGATGGATCAGGAACATAATATTTAAAAACATATTTGCATAATGACATTTCCTAGCACTATTTACAACTCTTTGCAACTACGTCATTACTAATATATTCTCAAGTCTTTGTCCCATTTCAGACAAGGCTCTAACTCTTTAGATATCGCTGACTCTTATAACTTGATAACTCTTATCAATGCCAATTCTTAGCATTTACAACTTTCAGTGTTGCTAATTCTTAGCATTGATCTAAACTCATGGAGACTAGATTTGAACTCTTTCATATCGTACAATGTCTGATACGTTACAAGCATTTTACCATATATAAAATATAATTTACGATGTAATGAAATGATAATACTAGTATAAATATTAAACAAATATTCATACATAAAGGGATGACACGTAAGCACAAATCTAAAACAACCCCGCTTGCTTTAGTGCCATTCACGATGGTATCTAATGCCCATTGACTCTACATGTCTTTCAAATACTTTTGGAGAATTAGACATTGTATGATCTAAAAGAGTTCTGCCTCTGTTGTGGAATCAGCTGTGGACGACTGTTTGTTGCTCTTCCAACTAATTACAGCACCATTGAGAATGAATACATATCCAGATGTAGACTTTTTATCATTTAGATCAGACTGGAAGTCTGAATTTGTATATTCTCTCACTTGTAAGTCACTTTCTCCATATATTATAAACTTGTTTTTAGTACCTTTTAGATATTTGAGGACATGTTTCACAGCCATCCAATGGCCTTCAACTGGATTATATTGATATCGGCTTGTAACACTTACAGCTATATTGATGTCAGGTCTTGTACACATCATGGCTTACATCAAGCTTCCTACAACTGATGCATATGGTATGTTAGACATTCTAATCTTTTCATCTTCACTTTGAGGACATATCTTCCTCGAAAGATGAACGCCATGTCTAAAAGGTATATTAACTGTCTTACAGTTACTGAAATTATACCTTTCCAAGACATTATTTATGTACGATGATTGAGAGAGTCTTATAAACCTCCTAGCTCTATCTCTATAAAGCTTTATACCTAGTATAGAGGAAGCCTCTCCCAAATCCTTAATGGAGAAATTCTTACTAAGGTAGCTTTTAACTGACTATAACATACCAATATCTTTTTTTATATGAGTATGTCATCGACATAAGGAACAAAAAAGACTACCATGCTCCTACTGCTCCTTTTTTACATACAAGATTGTTCTTCATTCTTGATGAAACCAGACCCTCTGATTACTTCATCAAAATGAAGATTCTAACTTTGAGAAGCCTGCTTAAACCCAAAGACAACTGTATGAAGAGCGATATAAAAAAAAAAAGTGAGAGTTCAAAAATAAGAGAGGCCAAAACTAAAAGGAGTGAAAAAGAAAATGAAGTTTCAGTTAGCAAGGAAAAAAAAGAGAGAAAACAAGTGAATTTCTGTATAAAAAGGAGCGAGATCAAAATGTCTTTGTTTTTAAACTAGCCTATAATTGCACTTTTGCACAAAGAGACGTATTTTAGTACTAATGAACTTAATCCCTCTTTTCCTAGTGCTATTGTTTCTCATTTATAAGAACTTGATGATGTGTTTCCTGAAGAAATACCTAATGGTTTACCACCAATAAGGGAAATCGAACATTAAATCGACTTTATACCCGGAGCATTCCAAATAGACCAGCCTATAGAAGCAATCCAGAGGAGACAAAGGAACTTCAAAGGCAGGTTAGTGAGCTCATGAGAAAGGGTATGTGTGTGAGAACATGAGTCTTTGTACAGTTCCAGTATTACTTGTACCTAAGAAAGATGTGTGTTGATTGTTGTGTCATCAATAATATCACTGTAAAGTATAGACATCCCATTCTTAGATTAGATAATATGCTTGATGAATTACATGGTTCTTGTGAATTTACCAAAATTGATCTGAAGATAAGATATCATTAGATTAGATGAGAGAAGGTAAAGAATGGAAAACTGCCTTTAAAAAAATATGGTTTATATAAACGGTTAGTTATGCCATTTGGATTAACTAATGCACCAAATATTTTTACGAGACTAATGAATTAGGTTTTACGTGCTTTTATTGGAAAATTTATGGTTGTATACTTCGATGACATTCTGATCTATAGAAAAAAACTTGGATGAGCATGTTGAACATTCAAAACTTTTTTGAGATGTTTTAAGAAAAGAAAAGTTATTTGTTAACCTAAAAAAGTGTAAAGTTTGCACGGATAAGCTTGTATTTCTCAGTTTTGTTATTAGTGCGAAAAAATTGAGGTAGATGAAGAAAATGTTAAGGTAATCTAAGATTGGTTGAAACCTACAAGTGTGGGTCATGTTCGAAGTTTTTATGGCTTGGTTAGCTTTTATAGGAGGTTTGTGAAAGATTTTAATAGTCTTAATGCACCGTTGACTGAAGTGATAAAAAAGAATGTAGATTTTACGTGGGATGATGAACAAGAAAAGACATTTAATTTGATTAAGAAAAAATTAATTAATGCACATTTGCTTACTTTATCTAACTTTACTAAAACTTTTTTAAATTGAGTGTGATGCTTCAAAAATAGGTATTAGAGTTGTTCTAATGCAAAAAGAACGCCCCCTTGCATATTTTAGCAAAAAGTTAAGTGGGGCAACCTTGAATTACCCTATATATGATAAATAGATGTATGCATAGTTTAGAGTATTAGAAACTTGGCAGCATTATCTTTAGCTAAAGGAATTTGTGATTTATACGGATCATAAATCATTGAAACATTAAAGGGATGACACAAGTTGAACAAGCAGCATGTCGAGTGGGTAGAGTTCATTGAAACATTTTTTTATATGATCAAGTACAAGCAAGTTAAGGAAAATATTATGGTTGATGCACAATCTCGAAGGTACGTCTTATTATCTACACTAGAAGCAAAATTATTAGGTTTTGATTACATTAAAGACTTTTATGTTAATGACTCTGATTTTGGTAATGTATTCAATGCATGTGAGAAAATAGCGTTTGGCAAGTTCTTTAGGCATAAGTTATGTATGTCTAATTGTTCATTGCGTGAATCACTTATTAAAGAAGCTCATGGAGGTGGTTTGATGAGCCATTTTGGTATATCTAAGACTTTAAATATTTTGTATGAACACTTCTTTTGGCCTCATATGAAACTTAATGTAGGAAGAATTTGTAAGAAGTGTGTTAGTTGTAAACAAGCTAAGTCTAAGGTTAAGCCTTATGGTCTATATACTCATTTACCAATACTTAGTGAACCTTGGATTGATATACCATAGACTTTATGTTAGGTTTACCAAGGTCAAAAGAAGGTAGAGATTATATATATATGGTTGTTAATAGGTTTTCTAAAATGGCACATTTTATTCTATGTTATAAAACCGATGATGCATCATATATTGCTGATTTGTTTTTCAAGGAGATTATAAGATTATATAGCATGCCTAAGAGTATTGTTTCAGACAAAGATGCAAAGTTCTTAAGCTACTTTTGGAAGACTTTGTAGGGTAAGTTAGGAACTAAACTTTTATTTTCTAAAACTTGTCATTCACAAACTGATGGATAAACCAAAGTAGTTAATGGAACTTTATCTACTTTGTTGCATTCTATAATACAAAATATCTTGAAAATGTGAGAGGAATATTTACCGCAAGTAGAATTTGCATATAATAAGAGTATGCATTCAGTAACTAAGTTTTAACCTTTTAAAATTATATATGGTTTTAATTCATTAACTTTTTTGAATTTAACTCATTTACCTGTGGATGAGCGTATAAATTTAGATAGAAAGAAGAGAGCTAATTTTGTTCGGTACATCTATGAAAAGGCACGGCAAAACATTGAAATGAGAATTGAACAATACGCTAACCAAGCTAATAAGAGGCGCAAGAAAGTTGTATTTGAACCAGGTGATTGGGTTTGTTTACATTTAAGGAAGGAATGGTTTCCAGTTCAAATGCCTTCTAAACTACTTCTAAGGGGAGACGGACCATTTCAAGTGATTGAAAGAATCAATGACATGCCTACAAGTTAGATCTTTCAAGTGAGTACTATGAGTGATTTTAAACCTAGGGTGCATGCATGTAGCTTTGTATCTATCATTCAAATATAGGATACATATCACATACATACATGTGCAGTGGATGAGCGAAATATAAATTACTAAATGATAAACACAAATGAACTTTTACATATTATCTCATAAATGTAAAATACTTTAAGATTGAGAAATAGTACCTTATCAAGCCTTTGGTATATTGTCGAACCGAAGTACCTGCCTTGAAGCAACCCATTCACAATTCTAGTTCCTCAACATGCTGAGCTTGAGAAAGCTAGAATAGTAGCTTTTCCAGCAAAGAATTCAACTCTTGAATCCTTATTTCTACCTTGTAGTATGGGTGACCAAAAATAGAATGAAAAATAGAAGAGGTGTGTTTTTGTACTCTTAACACTTTAGAGAATTTTCTAACACTTACCCTTTCAAAATTCTTTCTACCATTCCCACTAATCCCTTTGCCTAATTTTCACTTAATCAATTGAGTAACATATTGCTCTTTCATTTGTTTATTATTTTCTTTCATTTTCTCACCTAATGACATCAATTATCTAGGTCAATGTTTACCATTAGTGTTTTGTTTATTATTATTTATAATAAACTAAATGAAAACAAAACAAAATGGAAAATTATTTAAATGAACTTGGCCTTAATTTAGGCCAAATGAGAAAATACATTCTCATTATAAAGAAACATCTTAAAACCTACCATTAACATATGCCACCCATTATACTTATCATATCATTTAATTAATATTAAACAAATGATTTAATCATTTGCTTTCTATACCATGATGACATTAGCTAACAATTCAGGCTAATAGACTTCTCGAATGAAACGTATTGTCAAAAGTTTCTCAACCTTGGTTGCCATAACTTTGTTCCTCTCCTAGTTGAATATTCTTCTTCTTCTATTTTTTTACTGGCTTGAAGGAGGGATTGACTATCAGTGCATGTGATATAAGAACAAGGTTAATCCCTAGCATGTCCTTGTTTGAATAGTATCACAACTTTAGCATGTACTAAGCAGTCTAGAAAAATTACATAAAGAAAAAAATGAAAGACAAGCATGCCAAGTGTTTGAAAAAATGCTCTATATATAATTTAAGAGATTATAATCTATGAGATGCTTTGTATAACTGAAAGTGTTCCCTTTTTATACTAGTAGCCTTATACAATCAACGGCTAAGATCTAAATGATCTAACAATGTATATACAAGATGGGATAAGATGTCAAAGAAAATTCCTAGACACTATCTCATCTAGATAAGGATAAAACTTATCCTATAAGTCATAAGCTTGACTTATATCTCTATCATAATTAATGGGTCTTCTAGAAACTTTGGTCCACGTAATGCTCTATGGTTCCAGTAACCTCTAAGAGATGTAGTCGTCCACCAAGCCTCAAGGAGATATAGTCGCACACCAAGTGCTCGAAGAAATGCTTAAGAGCATATAGGGCTTGACATTCTTCCCTACTAAATTCACGTGACACCCTGGTTGTGTCTCCGTTGGAACCCGTGCACCTTATTTTGAAGCTGTCACAGTGCATTCTCTAGTTCCCTGTTTATTTATTGAGCAATAATTTCTACTTGGAAAAATACTCACGACTCGAAATGTAGTTCTTCTTCCACCTGTCCTCACATCAAGAAAAAGTTCTACCTCTTTTTAGATGTGGAAAATCCAAAAGGTACCCTTGTTTCTGGCCTAGCCCATATTCCGTGTCCTCTACATCACCATGGTATGACTTTGGCAGCTTGCATGAAAAACTAGATAACTCTATCTTGTACAAGACATTGCCAATTCTCTTGGCAATAGAAAATGACCCTTCATACTTTTGAACAAGACTCTTATAAAGTAAGTAGGTAAACTTATGCTGCATTGAAAGGATCTTTACCATCACTAAGTCTTCTTCATCATACTCGACATGCCTTTGCTTGTCATCAACCCACTTCTTCATGCTTTGTTTCCTTTTTGAGATATAACCACGCTATGTCCAGCTACTCGTGCCATGATTTTATAGCTTTGTATGCTGTAGGACTCTTCCTTATATCACTAGATACGAGCGCATGAGGTAAAAAATGTTGTTAGCTACTAACTAACTTGAATGGGTTATAGTTCATCAACTCACTATGCTGCAAGTTGTATGAAAACTGCACCATGTCAAGTAGCTTAGCTCAGCTCTGCTGATTTGTGCTTGCAAAGTGCAGTAAGTACAGCTTTAATAGTGCATTCACTTTATCTATCTGCCTCACCATCTGTGAGTGAAAGCTGGTCAAAAACCAAATCTCTAATCCTATGAGGTTGAACAATCCCATCCAAAAGATCCCTATAAACCTCATGTTACAATTACTTATTACAATTCTCGGCAAGCCCCAATACTTGACCACATACTTAAAGAAAATCCTTGCAGTCTCCTCTGTACTACATTCATTAGGCGCCGATATAAAGTAGCATACTTGGAAAATTAATCCACCACTACAATGATAATCCTACATCTCTCATATTTATAAGAAGCTATGATGAAATTCATAGAGTTGCTCTCCTAAGGTCTCTTTGGTATAGGCAATGGGTCAAGTAGGCCCGCAAGACTCCACCATTCGACCCTGTCTTATTAGAATACGAGACAAGTCTTCACAAACTGCTCTATCTCCTCCCACATGCGTGGCCAATAAGAGATTGCATGAAATAGAGCACGTATATACCTATGTCTTGAATGTTCAAGGCATTTAGTGTAAAACACTCTTTATTAAGATTTTTTCGTAATTTCCTCCACTTCAGAACATACACCTAACGACCCTAGTGTAAAGAAGCCTATTTTTTACCCACAATTGCTGAGCTTGCATGGAAAGCTATTTGGTTAATAGATCATGCTTCATCCCTTCTTGGAATAGGCTAACTCCTCTTCCAGCTTACTCATAACTGCTAACTCGGCCTTCCAACTTAAGGTGTCTGCCATCACGTTCACTCTGTCCGATTTATAATCAAGCTCGTAATTGAACGCCACCAAAAAGTGTTGCCACTTAGCTTGCTTCGAGATGAGCTTCTTTTGGCTTTGAAAGTAACTCGTCACCATATTGTCCATTATAACCACAAACTTTACCCTAAGCAAGAAACGTCGCCAAGTACGCTAATAATAGATGACCCCTAATCATCTCCTTCTCCTGTACCATATAGCACATCTTCATTTTGTTGATGGCCCTATTGCATCAAAACACCCCTAATAGTAAAATCAAATGCATCAATATGTACCTCATACGGTAGTAAGTGGTTCAGCAATGTTAGAACCGGTTATTCAACACCGCCTCTTTTAGCCAATTAAAAGCCCTTTAGCACATTTTTATCCACTCTCATGCTTTAATTTTCTTCAGCAGTTTAATAAAGGGTGCGACAATGATGGAGTAACTTTTAATAAACTTTTGGTAGTAATTGACTAACCCAAAAAAAAAAACCACAACTCAGTAACTTTTGTGGGTGCCTCCCAATATACTATAGCGTAAATCTTTACTCTATCCGTCATCAACTTGCCATTTTATGGCCTAAAAAGTCCACCTTTAGCTTGGCAAAGAGCACCTCTCCCTCTTCAGATACTTCTCACTCTCACAAAGCACCTTTAAAACAGTCCAAAAATGCTCCATATGCTCCGTGAGAGTGTTGCTATAGATAACAATGTCGTCTAAGTACACGACAATGAACTTGTCAAGGATATGATGAAGTATAATGTTCATCAATGTGCAGAATGTGGCTGGTGCATTGGTAAGGCCAAACAAAATGATAAAAAAACTCAAATGCTTTGTACTGCATCATATATGTGGTCTTTGGCTTATCAACTTTGGCTATCCACACTTGATAATATGCTGATCTCAAGTTCAGCATTGAAAAGTTCTTTGCCTAGCCTAATTGGTCAAATAAGTCAACAATTAAAGGAATGAGATACCTATTCTTAAGGGTGACTATATTTAGCACTCGGTAGACTATACACAACCACAGCAATCCATCATGCTTGCACTTAAAAAGCACTAGCACACCTTATGGCACCTTGAATGGTTAAATAAATCTCGCATCCAACACCTCTTTGAACTACTTCTGCAACTCCACTAACTCTAATGGAGACATTCGGTAGGGTGTTTTGGCTAGAGGCTTAGTCCCTGGCCCTAACTGTCGGACCTGTCCTAAAACCCTTTACTGTAAATCCTGGTGGGCCTTGTCGGGCACCCCGACGGAAGTTCCTAAGAGTCTAACTATCAAAACTAAGAAATTTTACAAGGCGAACCCTTTTTAATTCTTGCTATTAGTAACTAAATTCCAGAATATCTGTGAATATAATTTACCAAATGTTTTATAAAAAAAACAGACAGAGTTTCCTTTGTTTTTATGAAAATCAAAAAACAAAACTTGTAATGAAAAATCACACTTCTATTTTAAATAGTTTTCTCAACTTCCAAATATGACCTCCAATCCTTCCAAAATCAAATCCAACTCAACATAATAATTTCATTCCAATCACAAAATTAACATACTAATGAAAAGTGAAACTTATCACTGTATTACCGAAACTATTTCTTGTTTGTTCAAAACATATTTACAATATGCACAAAGTCTATAACTATTATGTAGAAAATCAAAAGGTGCTACTCAGCATATTTACATTTACAAAAAGAAAAGATCGTCTGTCTTGGCCTACTAATCTTTCGTGGGAGAGCTAGCAACTTGCGCACTAAGGCCCGCACCTAGAGAGGGTTTTAGAAAATATAAAACACAAAACGGGTGAGCTAAAGAAGCTCAGTGAGTGCATTTAAAATTTCTAATAAAAATATGATTCAGTATAAATATTAAACTCTAAAAAATTGCCTAAAACATGCTTCTAAAACTATTATAGAACTGCAAAACGGTTTCTAAAAGTCATGTGCTAATAAAATCCTGCTGAGCGGGTTTTATTAACAATTTCTGTTAACAATTGCCAACATCTGGAAAAACAAATGTAGCTACTAAACCCTCGCTCGGTCATTATTTTTTGAAATTGCATCAAATGGTAACCTTAAAGCTCTATACTCATGCAGCGACTACACTAGCACCGCACACATGAGTCGATCACAAGGCATCTAAACTAGCAACACCCATTGTGACATCTAAAGATATATCACTGGCTATGCAACAAAATCCTACATCGCTTACATATAGCGAGACCATATGTCCTACACATAGAGCGACTCACATGACTCGGCCCCCAATAATTGCCCATGCGTATGAGATATACCGACCAGGTCTTAAACTATCACTACACTGTAAATCTGAGGGTACCAATGGCCTTTAAAACTAATTTAAAAACTTAAAAAATTGTTTCTTAAACTGAACATAGAAATGCATAATTATAACTATATACCAAAACCGTAAATCATGCTTATGCATTAAAATCACATAAAACCTATAATTCCAATATGCTGAAACATATTAAATGAAAGATAAACCATTACAAATTTTCACTCACCAACCACTCCAAACTCGATTCTTCTTCAAAAAAAATTCTTCTTTACCACTCTCAATTTCCTTCACCTACATGCCACAAATGACATTTAAAACCTTTACAAATTCTAAAATTACACTTTAACTAGTAATCGTCCTAATCGGCTTACAAAGCCTAGATGGACTCCACGTTCCTTTTTTTTCATTTACAAGGTCATTCAATCTTATTTAATTCATCATCCGAAGTCATAAAATAGCTTAACACTCAATAGTTTTGGTTGGACATAATTGCCCTTCATCTTATCAAGAATGGACAATTATGTTCTCTTTTTTCATTTTTGATTTTTCATCATTTATATACATCCCATTGACATAAGGAATCATTTATATACAACAATTGACCCAAAACACAACTCAAACCTAAAATCCCTAAGTGGCAGAAATTACCATCTTCCACCTAATACATCTATTTTCTCTATTTCTTGTTCCAATAACATTCAAATCATGCCAATTTAATTCTAATGCCCTAATAATATTCAATTGAAGTTTCTACATCAAAATCACACCAAACCTTAATTCTTACCTTACTAATTCCTTTAGTTTGGTGTCTCCTTTGAGTTCCTTTGAGTTTCACACTTGAATTCAACTCAAATCTAAGTCAGAATTCACATCAAGACATCAATTGAAGTAATATTGAAAAATCACCATCACTAAATAATTTTTTCTTACCTCTTTTCCTTGGATTTTTCACTAGTGCATGATCTATTTAACCTTAGAAACTTATGCTTAGCTTGATCATGCATGGAAATCATAAAAAAAAGCCTTAAATTTTATTGCTGAAAATGGTTATATAGTTCCTCTCATTTTCCATCACTTTGCCGAAATCTCTTCCTTTTAGTCTCAATTGTTTTTTTCATTTTAGACCAATATTCCAGCACCTATTCACCTTATATAGTGCCCTCTAAAATGCCCAATTTGCCCCTCAACTAAACTCTAAATATCAAAGATGCTATTGGTTAGAAATTGAAGCATATGATTGGTCCATTTCTACCTATTTTACTAAACTAGTTAAGCTAACCAAATTACACTTTTACCTTAGCAATCCATGAGCTTGTCTCTAATTGGACCATTCCCTAACACATAGATTGTGTTTCTTAACAAAGGCTTGTTCCATGTATAATTCTCACTTGGAATTTATGTGTGCTTAAGTTGACTTTTCCATTTCTAAGCCAATAGAAAATTTCCAAAAATATTTCATGATTGTCCGACTCCTTAATCGACTGTGAAATTATCAATTTAGGTCTAATACCTCTCATGCGCATCATAAAAAAAAATTTTAATAGGGTTGAAATCGGGTAACCCTACAGTTTCTTTATCGCTTTATACTAAAATTTAAGTATCTACAATATTAATAGCAATCGGGTTTTACACCAACACAATCTTATGATCAATCGCTAGTCTTAGGGTAATTTCTGCTATAACGCTGCTGGCATAATGTCGTTGTCCTCATCGAGCACTCTCGATATCTCTGTCGGTAGCTCATCCTCACCCTAGTTTGCCTCATCATCTGCCTCTCATATTATGATGAGGTACATTTTTTTTCCCACCTTGGCACTTTTCTTCAGTTGCATGGCAAAAATGAGAGTAGTGTTGGTGTTTAGCTTGGATTGCCCACCTTTTGGCCTATTTACCATCAACACTATACATAGTCCTCCCTCCAAGATGCACACGTAGTTCTGTGGAGGAAGTGGCACCACATTAAATTTTCACAAGAAATCCATACTAAGAACAGTATCAAAGTCATCGAGAAGTGATACCGAAAAGTTTACCTTACCGTGCCATTTTTTCAAGTGCATGTCCACTTTATGTATGACATCTAATGGTTTTACTACAACATTCATGGTCGTAAGGTACCAATCTCTTTCTCTACCTTAAGGCCTAAGCACCTTGCTTCTGCATGTCTGAGAAAGTTGTGCATAGCTCCGGTATCTACTAGCGCTTGAGTCTTCTTCCCATTTCTGTAGGCTTCAACGTGCATAAGCGCCTTTTTCGCTGGTGCGTGGGATGCTCGCTTAGTATTAAGGGCATTAAGTAGCTACATACACCCTAATTAACCTTATTTTCCCGCTCATTGAGTCTCCAAAATCATTTTGATAGCTTTTTTCTTTGGACACTCCTTCATTCAATGATCCCCATCGTAAAGAAAGTAATTAGATCTTGGTTTTCTCCAGCCATTATGCTTTTGCTCTCTCTTCGTGAGTAGTTTACCTTTCCCTTCCTTATCCTACTAAGGTTAAGACTCCTTAGCTCCCTCACCTTTGCTATAATTGGGCTTAGCATGCTTAAACTTCCCTATATCACCCTTGTGGTAATCTGTGAGTGTCTATACCAATGTAAGGGCATTGAATATATTCCCCACTCTGCACCACTTTAACTAATTGGACACTCATATTTGTAATCCATCTAGGAACTTGAACAGTAAGTCATCTTCACTGATGTTGGGGATTTGCATCATTTACAAGGAATACTCCTTTACGTACTCGCTAATAGACTTGGTCTGCTTCAATTCCTTTAGCCGCTTTCTAGCGTGATACGTCACATTATCAAGATAAAATTAAAACTTTAACTCCCGTTGCAATTCTTCCTATGTGTTGATAGTGCAGGTACCCTTACGTATCTTCTCACTTTTTCTATGTGACCAAAGAATTGCATGATCGAAAAGAGATAAGGTCGCGGTATTTACCATATACTTATCCTGTATGCCCATGGTGTCAAAATATCTATCTATTTACTAGAAGTAATTGTTGAGCTCTTCGGCATTCCACTTACTACTGAACTCCTTTGGCTTAGAAGCCTCAACTCTCAATGAAGCAATTGTAACTTAAGTGGCAACAACTCAATTTGCTACCTCTTGCTTGCATAGTACCACATCCTCTTTGACAGCTTTAAACCCTTGATGCAGCTTCTCCACTTGGGCTTGAACCTTGTTCATGGTGGTGTAGACCTTCTCTTAAAAATCCTTGATCAATGTTTTTTACTTATCAGCGTAAGTCTTGATGAATATATTAATAAAGGAGCGTAGCTCATCCCCTTGAGTGTTGAGGTCCACCTATAGCTTCTCCACATGATCCGTTGCCTTTTCCACAGGACTACCAAGTTGTTTCACCATGTTCCCTAAATTATGGCTTAGATCGACAGGCTTCTCACAAAGAGGTATGTTGTCTTCTTAGCTTTAGGGTCCTTACCCCTCTTTTTAGTCACCTTTGATAATGTTGCAATATCTTTCACCATCTTCTTTGAACCCGCTCTGATACCAAATGTCACAACCCTTTTGAGAACCATGCGGCCTTAGCATTTTATGTGCTAATCAGTTTAGAAAAACTACAAAAAAGAAAAGAATGAAAGATAAGCACACCAATTGTTTGAGAAAATGTTCTCTATATAACTAAAGAGATTACAAGCTACAATATGCTTTGTATACTTGAGGGTGTCCCTTTTTTATACTAGTAGTCTTATATAATCAACGGTTATGATCTAATGGTATATATACAAGATAGGATAAGATGCCAAAAGATAAGTATAGATGTCATCTCATCTAGATACGGATAAAACTTATCCTATAAGGATGAATTTATCCTATAAGTTATAGGCTTGGCGTATACCTCCATCTCAATCAATGGACCTTCTAGAAACTCTGGTCCATATAGCGGTCCATGAGTCCAGTAGCCACTGAGAGGTGTAGTGGCACACTAAGTGCTCGAGAAAATGCTCGAGAGCACATAGGGCGTAACATCAGGCAAAAAAGTCTAAAAATTCTTTTATTTGAGAGATCAATCTTTCTTTTATCTAGGTTCTAAATGTAAGCCTATCTTTATAGTTCTTTCAGGATTTTTTACTTAAATGGTTATTAAGAGCAGGTCACCTACTAGCTCTGGTGGTGGTGAAATAAAATTTTCTCTTGAACGAGGTCGCATAACAACTTCTAGTTGTCTTCTTATCACCCTTAAAGATTTCTACTCCTTCTCCTGTGGGGAATTTGAGCTTTAGATAGTGTATAGATAGAGCGACATTAGAGTTAATCATGAAAGGTCTTCCTAACATTGCCTTATACGGCATATGCTGGTTGACTATTACAAAATTAGTCATTATTGTCTTGTTATATGTTTTTTCTCTTATTGACATTAGTAGACTTACAACTCCTAAAGAAATCACACAACTATCTCCAAACCCATAGAGGGAAGCTTGTATGTGTTGTATCTTTAGGTTTTTGATGTCAAGCTCGGTGAGTGTTTCTTTGAATATCAAGTTGATCAAGCTCCTTATGTCGACGAACACTTTGTTTACTTCCATTCTTACTATATATGGTTAAAACTAGTGAATCATCATATAAGTAATTAAGGTCTTTAGTATCTTCTTCAGTAAACATAATTAGTATAGAGTGTACTCATAGTTTTTTTGTGATTACAGTGTTACAAATCACATGGTGTCCTGTTAACGAGTCCTAAGAATAATTCTTCCTTTGTCGATTTAAATCTCTTGCCAAAGTCATACCCTAGAGATAATCATGGTTTTCTCTTATACTTGAGAGTTCTTATACTCCTAATTTCTTCCATCTTAAAGTCTTTCTTAGCCTAATGTTACCTCTGAATTCATTAAAGTACTCATCCTCATCAGTTGATCAACTAAAACTCATAGGTTATACATTCATTAGTAGTGTGGTCGTGGTCTTGATGGAATTCAAATTTCTTATTTATAATTTTCTTTCTGGGTAGTGTTCAATTAAGTGTGGGTTCTTCAAGGAGACCTCTTTCCTTTATGGCCGTAAATATTTTAGCAGTAAAACCATTGTAGGAATATATTTATCCTCTTAAAACCTGGCTACCCTAAGAGGAGATTTATTTATTTGTTCTCTTTTTTTGTTTTCTTGGGTGAATCTCTTAATGTGTGTTGTTGATGTATCGAGAGGCTTGTTTGTGTGTTGTTGCATATGTGGCAGATGAACTTTCTAATAGAAAGTACCAAAATCGATTTATCCTGAGCCATTCTTTTACCACCTCTAATACAATCGGTAAGTCAAGTACCTTGAGCTAGATTACTTCTCCATGGTATTTTTGTATGAAGTCCCTTAATATTTCAATATAACCTTGCTTGAGTCATCGCAGTTATTAAGGGTCTTTAGCATTCTCATAGGCTCTTTAAAAGTGCTGGATAAATGTCTTAGTCAGTTTACTAAAAGATGAGATACTTCTTTACCTCAAGTTTCTGCACCATAGAAGGATCTATCCATTTAGGTTACCTTGAAATAGTTAGCACATTTTCTTTTGTTAGAGGCCAATGATTAATAACAGGTCAGTTACTTATCGACGTAGTGGTAAGGATCTGTTGTCCCTTTGTAGGTTAAGAGGTTTGGCATCTTAAACTACTCCAGTAGCCCAATATATCTGAGTTTGTCAATGAGAGAAAAATTTCTCTCTTATTCTATCTTCTTTGATGGAAGTTTCTGTTTTTCCTTGTCCTCGAGAAGTTTATGCAATCACTTTTCTAGGTTTTGAAAATTCTAGACTAGAGAATCTTTATTATTGAGCATTGAGTTTTGTTGTTCACTACACTCGTTGACAGGACTCACCCTGAGACCCTTTACTGTAGATCCCGATGGGCCCAATTGGGCACCCAATGGAAGCTCCTCAAAATCTCACTATCAAAACTGAGAAATTTCGCGAGGCAAACCCTTTTTATTTCTTGCTCATACC
The DNA here is from genome assembly GCA_946807835.1 of Ailanthus altissimus. Taxonomy (NCBI): domain Eukaryota; kingdom Viridiplantae; phylum Streptophyta; class Magnoliopsida; order Sapindales; family Simaroubaceae; genus Ailanthus; species Ailanthus altissimus. The sequence continues at coordinate 13,853,983 of OX327697.1, read as the reverse complement.
AACTAAATCTCAAAATATTTGTGAAGATAGTTTATCAAAGTCTTTTTCTTAAAAAAAAAAAAAACAGACAGAGTTTCATCTGTTTTTCTGAAAATCCTAATACAAAACCTACAAGAAAATTACACTTATATTTTAAATAACTTCTCAACTTCCGAATAAGACATCCGATCCTTTTTAAAACCAAATCCAAACTCAACTCAACTCAACATTCATTTCAATCACAAAATTTGCATACTAATTAAAAGTAAAACTACCACCATAATGCCGAAACCTCTTCTTGTTTATTCAAAACATATTTACAAAATACAAAAGTCTATAACTACTATGCAAAAAGCAAAAGGTGCTACTTAGCACATTTACATTTATAAAAATGATTGTCAGACTTGGCCCACTAATCAGTTGTAGGAGAATCAGCAACTTACGCACCGAGGCCTGCACTTGGAGAGGGTTTAGAAAATATAAAACACAAAATAGGTGAGCTAAAGGAGCTCAGTGAGTGCATTTAAGATTTTCAGTAAAAAATAAAATAAAATAAAATACTGTATAAATAACAAATTCTGAAAAATGCATAAAACATGCTTCTAAAACTATTATAAAACTGTAAAACATAATAACTAACATGTACACATATAAATACGTAATGTACGTTTGGTAGCTCGAAAACTATTAAAGCCCTCGCTTGGCCATTTTCTTTCTAAACTATACCAATGGTAACCCTAAAGCTCTATACTCACACAGCGACTAAACTAGCACCGCACAATGTAAGTAGGTCACAGGGCATTCAATGGGAGAACACTATATATATTCACACTTATATAGTGCTCTCCCAAAAGTCTAATTTGCCCCTTAACTAATTTTAAATTTCTAAATTACCATTAGTTCAAAATGGAAGTATTTAATTGGTTCCTTTCTAAGTGTTTAGTTAGAATAGTCAAATGAACTAACTAGACCTCTAATTTGGCAATCCATGAACTTGTCTCTAATTGGTCTATTTTCTAACATATGGATTGTGTTTCTTAACAAAGGCTTGTTCCATGCATAACTTTTAAATGGAAATTCATGTATTAAATTAAAATTTCCTTTTTCAAGCCAATAGAGAAAATTTTCAAAAATATTCCATGATCGTCCGATGCTCCAACTGAGTGTCTAATACCTCTCACGCACACCATTAAAAATATATTTCTAATAAGGTTAAAATCGGGTAACCCTACGGTGTCTTTATCGCTTTATACTGAAATTTAGGCACCTATACTACTAATAGGGATCTGATATTACACTCGTACTCTTTGATCATATCAATGACTTTTATTGCATCCCTCCACCATGCTGCTACTCTTTTTCCTGTTTAACAGATCTCTAGTGTCTCTTCTGATTTGAATTCCTTTCTTATTCTTATTTAAGATTTCTCAAGCATTCTGTGTGTGCCCATTGTCCTTTCTGAGTCTGTCGATGATCATTTGAGCATTATTGTCCTCCAAATCATGATTGGCACCTAAAAAAGCCCGAGTCTTTAACTTGTGATTGGTTGGGGGAGTGATTATAATCACCTTGGTGCGATCATTGACTTGATTGGTGACTCTCCCTTTTAAAGAGCTCTGTCATAAATCCTTTCCCTTTTTGTTTTTGGGTCAATCTGAGAGGATTTCTAACTTCCTTCCTTATCGAGAGAATACTTCTTGATGGCAAAAAGTGTTGTTATAACTCAGAGTTAGGATTAGATTCTAGAAATTCTTTTGGGTTATTGCACTTTTCAAGAAGCTTTGCCATCATCTTTTTTTTATTTGTCCCTCCACCATGCTGCTACTCTTTTTTCTGTTTAACAGATCTATAGTGTCTCTTCTGATTTGAATTCCTTTTTTATTTTTATTTAAGATTTCTCGAGTATTCTATGTGTGCCCATTGTCCTTTCTGAGTCTGTCGATGATCATTTAAGCATTATTGTCCCCCAAATCATGATTGGCACCTCAAAAAGCCCGAGTCTTTGACTTGTGATTGGTTGGGGGAGTGATTATAATCACCTTGGTGCGATCATTGACTTGATTAGTGACTCTCCCTTTTGAAGAGCTCTGTCATAAATCCTTTCCCTTTTTGTTTTTGGGTCAATCTGAGAGGATTTCTAGCTTCCTTCCCTATCGAGAGAATACTTCTTGATGGCAAAAAGTGTTGTTATAACTCAGAGTTAGGATTAGATTCTAGAAATTCTTCTGGGTTATTGCACTTTTCAAGAAGCTTTGCCATCATCTTTTTTTATTTGTCCCTCTCTTGTTATGACTTCTTTAGTTCTTCTTTTAATGCTTTCTATCAAGCTAATGTGTAATATTTGATCCCTACTAGTAGTATATGTGTTTAGAATTCGGCATAAAGCGATAAAGACATCGTAGGGTTACCCAATTCCAACCCTATTAGTAATATTATTTTATGGTACGCGTGAGAGATATTAGACTTAAATTTGTAATTTCACACTCAGTCGAAACGTCGAACAGTCATAGAATATTTTTGAAAGTTTTCTCTATTGGCTTGGAAAAGGAAATTTTCAATTTAATACATGAATTTCTATTTAAGGGTTATGCATGGAACAAGCCTTTGCTAATAAACACAATCCATATGTTAGAAAATGGACTAATTAGAGACAAGTTCATGGATTGCCAAGTTGGAGGTCTAGTTAGTGCCTTTAACTATTCTAACTAAATAGTTAGAAAGAAACCAAGTAATCCTTCCATTTTGAATTAATAGAAATTTAGAAATTTTGAGTTAGTTGAGTGGCAAAATAGACTTTTAGAAGAACACTATATAAGGAGGAACTGTGTAGAAATTTTGGCTAAGTTAAAAGTATAACATTGAGAGCTAAAGAAAGGAAATTCAGCCAAGGTGAAAGGGATGCTGCTACAGTAAAACCCAAGGCTTCTTAATGAACTTTCATACTTGATCAAGCCAAAATAAAGCCAAACACAAGTTCCTAAGATCAATTGAAGCTATTATTAGTGAAAATCCAAGAAAAAAAAGGTAAGAAAAGCATTGTTTTGTAATGATTATGTGTGAAGTTTCAAGATTGCTTCAATTGATATTTTTGTGGGAATTATTGATTTAGATTTAGTTGAATTCAAGTGTAAAGCTTAAAGGAGTCATCAAAGAGAATTAGTAAGGCAAAAATTATGGTTTAGTGTGATTTTATTGTAGAAACTTCAATTGGATGTTATTAGGACATTAGAATTAAATTAGCTTGATTTGAATATCATTAGAACAAGAAATCAGAAAAAAGAAAGAAAGAAAGAAATATGTTGGGTAAAGATGGTAATTTCAACCAATTATAGAATTTTATAGTTGAGTTGTGTTTTGGTTAAATTGTTGTATATGAATGATTCATTGTGTCAGTGAGATGTATATTACATATTTATATGTGTACATGTTAGTTATTATGTCTTACAGATTTTGGTTATTGTCTTCTAAAGATATAAAGAAATCTCGCTTGACAAGATTTCATCAGCATATGACATTAGAAACCATTTTACAGTTTTATAAAAATTTTAGAAGCATGTTTTATGCATATCTTTTAGAATTGAATATCTATGCAGAATTTTATTTTTATTGGAAATCTTAAATGCACTCACTGAGCTCTTTTAGCTCACCCGTTTTGTGTTTTATATTTTTTAAAATCCCTAAAGGTGCAAGCCTCGGTGCGCAAGCTGCTGCTTCTCCTACAACTGATTAGTAAGCCTAGTTTGATGATCATTTTATAGATGTAAATGTGCTAAATAGCACCTTTTACTTTCTGCATAGTAGTTATATACTTGTGTATTTTGTAAATATATTTTGAACAAATAAGAAGAAGTTTCGATTTTATGATGATCGTTTCACTTTTTATTAGTATACCAGTTTTGTGATTAAAATGAAATTGTTGAGTTGAGTTTGGATTTGGTTTTGAAAAGGATCGGAGGTCCTATTTGGAAGTTGAGAAGCTGTTTGAAATAGAAGTGTAATTTGCTTTGTATTGAATTTTTAGAAAAATAGGAGAAACTCTGCCCTTTTTTAAAAAAATTTAATAAGTTATTTTTATGTAGTAATAGCAAGAATTAAAAAAGGGTTCGACTCGTGGAATTTCTCAACTTAAACAGTAAATTCTAAGGAATTTTTATTAGAGTGCCCGACAGGGCCGCTGGGATCTAGAGTAGAGGGTCTCGGGGCAGGTCCTATCATGGTGGCTCTCTTACTAGTTTTAATTATGGTTGGGCTATATGTTTACAAAATTATATGGGTTCTTCAATCCAATATTCTTATTAGGTAATGGGGTTTGCTTGTTGTTTTGTACGGCCATAAAGTAGGTTGTAATAGTTTTGGATCATGCTTTATTCATACTCTTCATCTGGTATTGATAGCTTTTTTATTTACTCCCCATAAACAGCGCCAAACTATTTACCCCAAAATTTAATAAGCGAGAGTCAACAAGTTAAATTTATTTCTCTAAGAAAGCTTGACTTAGACAATAAAGATGTGATAAAAGAAATTGGACCTGTAAACTGCTAATTTCCTCTTTTAATATAATGTTGATGAGAATTCACAACCAGAGAATATTTAAGGCCGCGACATTTTTTTTTTAACATGGGCACCTGTTGCTTAAGTTAGCAAGGGTCTGAAAGAAAAAAAAAAATTAAGGCTAGATAAAAGAAGGAGTAAGAGGTTCTTTTTATGAGCTCTCAAGTAAGAGATATTTATGGAACAACCAGATAGTATTACGTCATGCTAAACTTCTGGTCTAGTGTGCATGAAAGGTCAGTGGGAGCATGATACTCTTCTTGATGCTCTTTGTTGATAATATACTGGTCATTGAGAATGATGTCAGTATGTTATAATAGGTCAGAAGTAACTCGTAAGAATTTCTCCATAAAGGATTTAGGAGAGGCTTCCTTTATACTAGCTATAAAGCTTTATAGAGATAAAGCTAAGAAGCAGATAAGACTCTCCCAAATCATTTCACATCAATAGACCTGGTGTTCATCTTTCGAGGAGAGTGTCTCTTCAGATGGAAGATGGGAGAATTAGAGTGTCTAACACACCATATACATCAACTCTTCAAAGCTTGATGTATGTTATGATGTGATGAGACCTGAGATCAGTTTGGCCGTAAGAGTTACGAGCGGGTTTCAGTCTGATTCAAGTGACCGCCACTTGATGGTAATCAAACATATCCTAAAGTACCTTAAAGGTACAAAGGATAAGTTTCTCAAATATGGAGAAAATACATTACAAATAAGAAGATGCACAGAATCAAACTTCTAGTTTGACCTAGATGATAGAGAGTCTACATCTAAGAAAGTGCTCATTCTTATTAGTACTAGGGGAGTTGGAATTACACCAAACTGGGATTCACTACAGACCTATAAGTACGCAACGGAAGTGGCAGTGAGGATTCGTAGGTTTATCGCTGGCCTTTGAAGAGTTTTAAGATAGATGGATCTTATCCTATAAGTTTGCGATAAAACAAGGCCGTTGTATATGTCAAAGTGCCAAGAGGACACCAATACTCTAATCATGTTGATAGGAGTCTCATATAACTAGAGAGATCTGGGTATATGGAGATGTAATTATTTATAGAAGTGTTCCATAAATAATTTAATGGACCCACGATCTAAAGGCCATAACTCTAAAAGTGTTTATGAAACACGTGGAGTCGATGTGTATGAGATGCCATCAGGAATAGCACTAGAGTAAGTGAGAGTTTGTTAGGGTCGGTGCTTACATACCATCCTTGAATGTATATATACTTGTATATTTATACAAGTGTATATTCTCATTAAATCGCTAATACCCATTAATATGGTACTATGCATATAACGTTACAGACATTATACGATCTGAAGGAGGTCAGATCAAATCTAAATAAGTTTAGATAAGGGCTTGTAGTTAGCCAAGCTGAGAGATATAAATGCTAAATATTAACACAATTAAGTATTAGCTGGTTATAATACTCAGCAGATCCAAGAGTTGGAGCATTGTCTGTAATAGGGCATAGACCTGGGAATATATTAGTAACTACATAGTTGCAAGAGTTGCAATCGGGTGCCAGGAAATGCTAGTTGTGCAAGCATGTTCTCGAATAATTATCCTTAATCTATTTTTATTGATGTGGGTCTATCGGTGGATACCTTTATATATAGATTAGCATATGTCGTACTTATAGGGTATAGATGGTTGTTCCTAACCGACCGTGAGCTTGGAGCTCGTATTGACATATAGGTATCTAGTTAGGACTGGATATGGAACAAACTCATGAGGGCCTCTGATAGACACCTGCTGGGAGTTGATTATTCAATGGTGTTTGCATATGAGTCTTGTGTTTAACAACAATATATATATATATATCTCATACATATAATCAAGCAGCGGAAGCTTAAAACATTGCAGCAAACACAATCATAACATATTAAAGGAATTAACATAAACGAAATTGAGAAATAACCCTTGAAGCCTTTGGATGGAAATTGTTGAAGTCCACCGAAATATAATCTTTGATCAATTCTAGTAATCAACAATTGTGGATTTGATTATCTAGAATGACAATCTTTGATCTAGCAGAAGTTTAACAACTTAAACTTATGTTCTTGATTTTTTCTTTTGATTAACACATAATCAATTAATCAAAACCTATTTTGCTAAATTAGTTTTATGCCTTATAAAAGAAAATAATGAATTCAACTCTTGAATCCACTAATGAAAAAATAATTTCTCTTTTCTCTCTTTGTAATGGCCGGCCAATTTTTTGTAAAAATGAAAACTTAACAAAACTTATAAAAATTAATTACATTTGTCTTATTTATACAAATGAATTTAATATCATTTTATAACACTTAATTTCACTTAATTTCAATTTGAATTTAACCTAACCTAATCATAGTTAACTCTTAACTCTAGTTAGGTTACATGAACATTTAAATATTCTAACTATAGTTAACACTTAACTCTAGTTAGGTAAAAGAACATTTAAATATTTTAACTATAGTTAACTAACTTAACCATGGTTAGGTTAATTTTTACTTAACCATTAAGTAAGGTTAACCTAACTTAACCAAATGGTTAACTCTTAACCTTAGTTAAGCTAAATTATTTATTTAACAATTAAATAAATGAATATTTATTAGAATTATTTAACAATTAAATAATTATTAAGTGAAATTACATTTATATCCTTACTAGGTTACCAAGTTAACCTAAAGTGTATTGAACTATTCAATACGGTACCCTGCCCAAGTGCTCAAAGAGTACATTTCATATTTGGACTCCTTAGGTCCACGCCTGATTCATCAAATGAAACTATTCCATAAGTCTGTGATCGATGCCCCACGCACACGTTATGAATATTACAAATTAGCGCGTTAGACCATACATGTTGAGGTTACTACATATTCGTGTAATCCTTCTATCATTATATCCTAGATAAGCAAGATATAGATCATTACCGTCAAATCCCGATAATTTCATCCATTACTTTATCTCTAGATTCGTATCTTAATGAACAATATAAGCAAACACTTTTGCTATAATGTTCAAACCTGTTGGAAACTTTTTTCCCAAGTTGATTGCTTACGGCCATAAGACTTTACAAGATACAATCTCGAAGTTTCGGATATACAACCCATTTATGTGAGCTGGCAGATTTTCTATCTACGCACACCGAACTCCATGAGCATCAGACCATACCCAGCGACACGTAGCAGCCAGACCATGAAAGGTCTCTGACGTACGTGGAACCAAAGTATAGTGGATCTCCAACAAGCCCACCATGGCACTCAAGTCGAAGGACCACAAATACTACTTAACTCGAGAGGACCTTTCTTTGACGGTTTCATAGGATATCTATTGGGGTCCTCGTGAGTCTGTTCAATATCCAGTCCTAACTGAATACCTGTATGTCTATATGAGCTTCAACCAAGCTCATGGTTAACTAAGAATAATCATCTGTACAATACAGATATAAACATACACTAATCTATTTTATTGTGTTTCACCGATAGACCCTCATTGGTGAACGTAGATCAGAAATTCTTTATTAGAGAAAATACTTAAATAATGACATTTCTTAGTTTTTATTGCAACTCTTTGCAACTATATCATTACTAGTAGATTCTCTGGTCTTTGTCACATTATAGATAAGGTTCTAACTATTTAGATCTCGCTGGCTATTATAACCTGTTAACTCTTAGCATTTATAACTATCAGCTGTGCTAACTTTTAGCCCTGGTCTAAACTTCTTTAAACCAGATCTGAACTTATTCAGATCATTCATTGTCTATAATGTTACAAGCTTAAGTACCATTTAATAAAGGTTATTAGCAATTTAATAAAATATTCATTGTATAAATATTATAAAATAAATATTCATACAAATAAGGATGACATGTAAGCACAAACCCTAACAATACCTATGTAAGCCATCAACGGAGAGTGCTCTCGAGTTGAATAGTATACATGGTCCTTTGACCTGAGTGCCACAGTGGGCTTGTAAGTGATCCACCATACTTTGGTTCCACGCATGTCACAGACTTTTCATGATGTGACCGCTGGGTGTCGCTAGGTATAGTCCGATGCTTATGAAGTCTTATGCGTACAGATATGGGATCCGTCAGCTTATATAGGGATTTTGATATCTATATGCTTCGAGAGTGTATTTCAAAAAGTCTTATAGCCACAAACATTAATCCCGTGCAATGGCTCCGTTGTTGTCGCAAAACAATGGTATAAGATCTATTGCACTTAGAACTATTCCAAGTTTAGCAACAAATTTGCGTATCCACGCTACTTCTTTTGCTACTTCTTTTGTTACTTCTGAGGCTGTAATATATTCTATCTCTGTTATGGAATTAGCTGTGAACGATTATTTATTGCTCTTCCAACTAATTGCAGCACCATTGAGAATGAATACATCTTCGGATATAGACTCTCTTCATCTAGATCAAACTAGAAGTCTAAATCTGTTTATCCTCTCACTCTAAGTCACTCTCTCCATATATCAAAAACTTGTCCTTAGAACCTTTAAGATATCTGAGGACATGTTTCACAGGCATCCAATGGCCTTCACTTGGATCAGACTAATACTAGCTTGTAACACTTACAGTCATACACATGTCAGGTCTTGTACAGATCATGGTATACATCAAGCTTCCTACAGCTGATGCATATGGTATATTAGACATTCTAACCTTTTCATCTTCACTTTGAGGACACATCTTCCTCGAAAGATGAACGCCATATCTAAAAGGTATATTAACTATTTTACAGTTACTGATATTACACCTTTCGAAGATATTATCTATGTACGATGATTGAGAGAGTCTTATAGAACTTCTAGCTCTATCTCTATAAAGCTTTATACCTAGTATATAGGAAGCCTCTTCCAAATCCTTAATGAAGAAATTCTTACTAAGGTAGCTTTTAACTGACTGTAACATACCAATATTATTTTCGATAATGAGTATGTCATCCACATAAAGAACCAAGAAGACTATCATGCTTCCACTGCTCTTTTTTATACACATATGTTTCTTCTTCATTCTTGATGAAACCAGACCCTCTGATTACTTCATCAAAATAAAGATTCAAACTTTGGGAAGCTTGCTTAAGTCCATAAATAGACTTCTTCAGTTTGCATACTAAACCAGAAGTTTGACTAGATGTAAAACCTTTATGTTGCTCCATGTATATTTCTTCTTCAAGATATTCATTTAAGAACACCATTTTTACATCTATTTGCAAATTTCATAGTCATAATATACAGCAATTGCTAATAAAATTTAAATTAACTTAAGCATCGCTATTGGTGAAAAGGTTTCCTCATAATCAATCCCAGATTGCGGAGTATAACCTTTTACCACTAGACAGGCCTTGAAAGTCTCTACTTTCCCATCAGACCCATGCTTCTGCTTGTAAATCCATTTACAACCGATAGGAACAACTCCTTCAGGAAGCTCAACCAAGTCCCCGACTTAATTTTGATGCATTAAGTCAATCTCAAATTTCATGGCCTCTTGCCATTTTCCTAAATTGATGTCCAACATGGTCTTTCTATAAGTCAAAGGATCCTTTTTTACAATTAAGAAAATACCAAGAGCACCTACAGGTATTGTAACATACCTTTCACGTGGCTATGATATACTTTCTAACCTATATGGAGGGTGTGTCAAAGGTATTCTGCTCAATTAAGCCTGAGGTTCCATCGTTGGTTCACTTATATCCTAATTGAGTTGATTTAATTCAATCTTTCTACAATCTTCACGATCCATGAGAAACTATTTCTTTAGAAAAGTGGTATTTCGAGCAACGAACACATTTTGTTCCTCAGGATAATAGAACTGGTACCCCATTGAATTCTTAGGATACTTAATGAACCAATACTTGTATCCTTTAGGTGCAAGTTTATCCTGTTGCATAACTTTTACGTAAGTAGGACAGCCTTAAATCTTAACATATTTAAGACTCGGTTTCCTTCCATTCCAAATCTTAGAAGAAGTAGAAGGAATATCTTTCAATGGAACTCTGTTCAATATATGAGTAGTAGTTTCTAGAGCATAGCCCCATAGATATTCAAGGAGATCGGAGAAGCTCATTATCAATCGAACTATATCTAATAAAGTTCAATTTCTTCCCCCTGAAACACTATTTTGTTGTGAAGTACTCGAAGGACTATACTGAGCGAGAATCCCATTTTCTTTTAAATAATCCAAAAATTGACTGCTTATGTATTCACTACCTCGATCTGATCGAAGGCATTTGATATACATTCCGGTTTGTTTCTCTACTTCGATTCAAAACTGTTTGAACTTTTCAAAAGTTTCTAACTTGGCACGTATCCAAATCGTGATATATCATCAATAAAGATAACGAAGTATCGAAAGCCACCCATTGTAGTATGATTTATTGGTACACATACATCACTATGTACAAGTTCCAATAAATCAAAAGCGCGGTGTCTAACACCAATAAATGGAGCTTTGTTTATTTTTCTTTGAATACAAGATTCATAAACTGGATAAGACTCTATGGTTAGGTCAGGTATTTGACCCTCCTAACCAGACGAGTTAGGTGTCTCACACCTATATGACCTAAACTCATATGTAAAATTCGGTTACTATTAATAGTGTAGATACCTAGATTTTGGTATAAAGTGATAAAAAAATCGTAGGGTCACCCGATTTCAACCCTAGTAGAAATATTTTTTTAGGGTGCGCATAAGAGGTATTAGACCTAAATTGGTAATGTCACAGTCGATTTGAGAGTCGTACAGTCATGAAATTTTTTTGGAATTTTTTTCTTTTGACTTGGAAAAGGAAATTTCAATTCAACACATGGATCTCTAAATAAGTGTTATACATGGAACAAGCCTTTGTTAAGAAATACAATCCATGTTTTAGAAAATGGACCAATTAGAGACTAGTTAATGGATTCCTTTGACTTGTCTAATTAAATAGTTAGAAAGGAACCAATTAAATACTTTCATTTCTAACTAATGGTATTTTTTAAATTTAGAGTTAGTTGAGGAGAAAAATAGACTTTTAGAAGAGCAAAATATTTTAGAGCATGAAATGTTCTAAAATGAAAAAGAAGAAGTGTTTAGAAATTTTGCATGAAATGAAAAGCAAAACATTTTAGAGCTAAGGTGGAGAAATTCGACCAAGAGAGGGGAAGCTTCAACAGTGGAATTTTAAGAATTGTTCATGACTTTTAATCCATTATCAAGTTAAAATCAAGCTAAATACACTTCCTAAGAACAATTGAAGCTTGTACTAGTGAGAACCTAAGGAAATGAGGTAAGAAACCCTAATTTGAGAAGTGATATTTGAATTATGCAAAACGTCTTCTAATTGAATGTTATTAGGGCATTAGAATCAAATTGGCAAGAATTGAATGCCATTGGAACAAGAATTGAGAAAAGAAATGTGTTGGGTAAAAAGAGTGATTTCGGCCACTTTAGGGATTTTAGGGTTTGAGTGGTGTTTTAGTTCAACTGTTGTATATGAATGATTCTTTGTGTTAATTGGATGCATATGGATGATGAAAAATCAAAAATAAAGTAAAGGGGAAATAATTGTCCATTCTTGGTAAGATGAATGGCAATTACGTCCAACTGAATTATTAGAGTGTTAAGCAATTTAGGTGTAATTTTAGCATTAGTAAAGGTTTTAAATGTCAATTGTGGCATGTAGGTGAAGGAAACCGAGAGCGGTAAAAAAAAACTTTGGAGAAGAATTGAGCTTGGAGCGTTTGGTGAGTGAAAATCTGTAATTGTTTATCTTTCGTTTAATATGTTTCAGCTTATTTGAATTTTATGTTTTATATGATCTTAAATGCATAAGTATAATCTACAGCTTTTGTATATTATTATAATTATACATTTCTATGTTCAGTTTGAGAAACAGTTTTTAAAGTTATTAAATTAGTTTTCAAAGGCCATTGATACCCTCAGATTTACGGTGCTATAATAGTTTAAGACCTAACCGGTATATCCTGTACACATGGGCAAGTATTGGGGGGTGTTCACTAATTCTGAGAAGTTGGGTTATCGAGTCATGCGAGTTGCTCTATGTGTACGGGGTATTGTCTTGCTATATGTAGGCGATATAGAATTTCATTACATAGCGAGTGAGATGTCTTTAAATGTCACAGTGGGTGTTACTAGTTTAGATGCCCTATGACCTACTCACGTTGTACAGTACTAGTTTAGCCACTGCGTGAATATAGGGCTTTAGAGTTACTATTTGGTGCAATTTATAAAGAAAATGGCCAAGCGAGAGTTTTAGCAGTTTTGAGTTATCAAACCCATATCATTGCATTTAAATATATACATGTTAGTTACATATTTGTATAGATTCTGGCAATTGTTTACATAAATTATTAATAAAAACTGCTCAATAGAATTTTATCAGCATATAATGTTTAAAAACAATTTTACAGTTTTATAATAGCTTGAAAGGCATGTTTTAGGCAGTATGTAGAATTTAATATTTATATAGAATCTTATTTTTTTATTGAAAATTTTAAAAACACTCACTGAGCTCTTTTAGCTCACCTGTTTTATGTTTTATGTTTTTTAAAACCTTTCTCAGGTGCAGGCCTCTGTACGTAAGTTGCTTGTTCTCTTACATCAGATTAGTGGGCCAAGTCAGACAATCATTTTGCAAATGTAAATGTGCTGAGTAGCACCTTTTGATTTTCTATATAGTAGTATAGACTTGTGCATATTGTAAATATTTTTCAACAAACAAGAAATAGTTTTCGTAATATGATGATAGTTTTCACTTTTCAGTAGTATGTTAGTTTTCTTATGATTTAATTTTTGTGAATTGGAATAAAATTGTTGCGTTGAGTTTGGATTTGATTCTGGAAGGACTGGAGGTCTTATTTAGAAATTGAGAAAATTGATTGAAATAGAAGTGTAGTTCAATTGTAGGTTTTATTTGTGAATTTTCAGAAAAACAGAGGAAACTTTATCCCTTTTGTTTTTAAATTTGGCAAAATATTTTGACTGATATTCCAAGATTTAGTTAGTGTTAGCAAGAATTAAAAAAAGGGTTTTCCTTACAAAATTTCTCAGTTTTGATAGTTAGACTCTGAGGAACTCCGTTGGGGTGCCCGACGAGGTCTACCGAAATCTACAGTAAAGGGTTTCCAGAGCAAGTCTTGTCAGAGTGGTATCAAAGCCCGATTTTTAACGTTTTCAGTTAAAAAATTTATTTTCACAATGAGATTCTTGAAATTGCATACGTTTTCTAAGTTTATTAAATTAAATTTCATGCATTAGATAACCATTTTTATTATTAAAATTCATAGAAAATATGCATTGTCATGAGGGCCCACATACTAAGAGAGCAGCTGCGAAGGCTCTTGCGTCTGAAGAGGACATGTGAATGAGTTAGTAAATGTTCCCACGCATCAAACCCCTCCTGCATCATCTCAACTTATCAAGCCAGAGAGTGGAAATATAAATGTATCTCAGATGGCCGAAATGCCAGCTACAGGCATTCAACAGCTGAGAAAGGTGGGAGTGTCTTTTGAGCGCATTAAGAAATTGGGCGCTAAGCCTTATGATGGCAAGGGGAGACCCTGAGAGAGCCTTATCTTAGTTAGAGAACAATGAAGAAATTTTTCAGATTATGGGGTGTTCTAAAGAACAGATGGTTTCATACTTAGCTTTTTTATTAAAGGAAAGGCGAAGGATTGATAGAGGCTCTACAAAGGAGGAATTCTGATGGGGTGTCTTGAGAACTTTTCAAAAGAGAATTTATGGATAAGTTCTACCCTAATAGCTATAAAAATGTGAAGATCGGGGAGTTTTTCAAGCTAGCATAGGGTTCCTTCTCCGTGGCGGAGTATGAAAAGAAGTTTTCAGAGCTCATCCGTGTTATTCCCTTCATAGCTGATAATAAGGGGAAAAAGGCTAATCGATTTGCAGTGGGCCTCAAACCTTAAACTAGGGCCTACATAGTATCAGCAGCGCACACTCGGTATAGAGGATTGGTGGAAGCTACAACTCAAGTTGAAAGAAGCATAGCAACTATTCCTAATTCGAGATAGAAATGCCAAAAAATAGGCTAGTCATATGGTTCTCAGGGAGGACCTAGTAAATCCGGGAGAACGGAGGAGAGATATACATGGTCTAGCAGTCAGAAACTAAGCCAATGAGCTCAATCAAGTCAAGCTTTCGTTAGGCAACCATCAGTCGAATCCTGCAGTACTAAAGAGAGTTGTAAGAATTTTCTGATGTGTAGCAAATATAGGAAGGCTCATCCTGGGGATTGTAAGAATGGGACTACAGGTTGTTATAAGTATGGTTATGAGGGCCACTGTATGAGAGATTGACCAAACATGGGAGCTAGTAGTAAGCCAGAAAATAGACCACAGCTCTGAAACAAACCAGTAGTGGCTGAGAATAGAGTAGAGGTGGTTCCTGATTTAGAGGGCCCAGCGGTTCAGGCCAGCCTAGTAGGGAAGTCAGTCGAGGTGGATCATCTAGAGGGCAGTAATGCAGATATCGTACCCAGGCTAGAGTATTTGCGGTGACCCAATAAGAGTTCGATGCTACCCCAAAAGTTATAACAGGTACGATGTCAGTCTTTGATCGAGATGCTTATGTACTGATAGATCCTGGAGGTACCCATTCTTTTATTTCTATAGGGTTTGTTGCAAATGTTAGTATAGCGCCAAATTATTAGATTATAGCGTGACAGTGTCTCTTCTTACAGGAGATTCCATTGTAGTAGAAAATGTGTATAGGGGTAGTGAAATAAGTATAGGGGGCCAAGAATTTTTGATGGATTTGATCCTGCTGGCCATCAGTGAATTTAATGTGATTTGGGGGATGGATTGGTTATCCAAACATCGAGCCACAATGGATTGCTTTCGAAAAGAAGTCAAATTATGTAGGCCAGGGGGAAACTAAAGTTATTTTCTGTAGGGTAAGAAAAATACTTCTTGTCAATATGGTGTCTGTAATGGGGCAAGAAAGATGCTTTGAAAGTCGTGTCAAGGATATCTAGTTTATGCATAGAAGTATTATCTAGTCTACACAATAGAAGTAAGAGATGGTGGTATGAAATTAGAGAATATTATAGTGGCTAGAGAATTTTTAAATGTATTCCATGATGATCTTCTTGGGTTACCTCCAGATAGAGAAGTAGAGTTTCGAATAAAATTAACCCCTAGAACGAAACTAATTTCTAAAACACTCTACAGAATGACTCCTTCAGAATGAAAGAATTGAAGGTTCGGATGGAAGAGTTGGTGAATAAGGGTTTTATTAGGCTGAGTACATCTCCTTGGTTGGCATTGGTCTTGTTTGTAAAGAAGAAATATGGAAGTATAAGATTGTGCATTGATTACAGGGAGCTGAATAAAATAATAGTACTTAATTAATATCTACTTTCGAGAATTGATGATCTGTTTAATCAGCTGCAGGGGCCAAAGTATTGTCCAAGATAGATTTGAGGTCAGGCTATCATCAATTGAAAATTTGAGAGGAAGATGTTCCCAATACTACCTTTAGAACTCGATATGGGCATTATAAATTTTTAGTCATGCCTTTTGGGCTAACTAATGCCCAGCCTTCTTTATGGATCTTATGAAGTGAATTTTTGGCCTTATTTGGATCAGGTTGTAGTAGTATATGGAAGTATAAGATTGTGCATTGATTACAGGGAGCTGAATAAAATAATAGTACTTAATTAATATCTACTTTCGAGAATTGATGATCTGTTTAATCAGCTGCAGGGGCCAAAGTATTGTCCAAGATAGATTTGAGGTCAGGCTATCATCAATTGAAAATTTGAGAGGAAGATGTTCCCAATACTACCTTTAGAACTCGATATGGGCATTATAAATTTTTAGTCATGCCTTTTGGGCTAACTAATGCCCAGCCTTCTTTATGGATCTTATGAAGTGAATTTTTGGCCTTATTTGGATCAGGTTGTAGTAGTGTTTATTGATGATTTACTGATCTATTCAGGCAGTAAAGAGGAATAAGCAGAACATCTAAGGGTTGTTCTGCAGACTCTAAGGGAGCATCGGTTATACGCCAAACTCAGTAAATATCAATTCTGGCTAGATATAGTTACATTTTTAGGACATGTAGTCTCTGCAAAAGGAGTATCCGTAAATCCTCAGAAGATTGAAGCCATAGTGAAAATGAGACAACCCACGAATGTGACGTAGGTTTGCAGTTTCTTGGGTTTGGCTGGGTACTATAAGAAGTTTGTAGAGGCATTTTCAAAGATAGTCGCTCCTCTGACTAAGCTGACCTAAAAAGAAGAGAAGTTTTTTTTTTTAGGCGTGCCAGTAGAGTTTTGATGAGTTGAAGAGAAGGTTAACCTCAACCCCAATGCTTACACTTTCATCAGGGAATAACGGATTTGCAATATATTGTAATGCTTCCAAGCAAGGTTTAGGTTGTGTGCAGATGCAAAAGGAGAAGGTAATAGCCTATGCTTTCAGACAATTGAAGAAGCATGAGCAGAATTATCCCACACATGACTTAAAACTGGCAATGATAGTTTTTACCCTAAGAATTTGAAGGTATTTCTTGTATGGGGTTCCTTGTAAAAGTTTATATACCATAAAAGCCTACATTATTTATTCACCCAGAAAGAACTAAATGTGAGGTAGAGAAGATGGTTTGAGCTTATCAATGATTATGAGTGAACAATTTAGTACCATCCTGAAAAAGTTTATGTAATAGCAGATGCTCTTAGCAGGAAGCCTATTAGCTCAGTAGCTCACCTAAAGGTTGCATATCTGTCAATGCTAATAGAATTAAGGTCTTTAGGTATGAGATTAAAGTTATCAGATATGGAAGCACCATTAATCACAATTCAGGTCTGCCCGGTACTAGTTGATCAAATCAGAGAATCAAAACTCAAGATCCACATGTAGTTAAATTGAAGGGTGAAATTGAGTCTAGGCAACGAAAGGACTTTTCAATGACCGAGGATGGTATAGTAACCTTAGGTCGGAGATTATATGTACCGGATGTGAATGAGTTAAGAAAAGAGATTATGAAATAGGCTCATTCTTCTGCATATGCTATGTATCCAGGGAGCACAAAAATGTATCGTACCCTAAAATAGCACTACTAGTGGAAGGGTATGAAAAAAGATATAGCTAAATCTGTCTCTAGATGCCTAACTTGCGTGTGAGAGGTATTATACCTAAATTGGTAATTTCACAGTCCATTTGAAAGTCGAACGGTCATGAAATATTTTTGAAATTTTTTTCTATTAACTTGGAAAAGGAAATTTTAATTCAACACATGGATCTCTAAATAAGTGTTATACATGGAACAAGCTTTTGTTAAGAAATACAATCCATGTGTTAGAAAATGGACCAATTAGAGACAAGTTAATGGATTGCCAAGTTAGAAACCTAGTTTAGTTCCTTTGACTTGCCTAATTAAATAGTTAGAAAGGAACCAATTAAATACTTTCATTTCTAACTAATGGAATTTTTGAAATTTAGAGTTAATTGAGAGGCAAATTGGACTTTTAGAAGAGTACTATAAAAGGAAGAAGTGTTTAGAAATTTTGATTGAAATGAAAAGCAAAACATTTTAGAGCTAAGGTGGAGAAATTCGACCAATAGAGGGGAAGCTTCAACAGTGGAATTTCAAGACTTTTTAATGACTTTTCATCCATTATCAAGTTAAAATCAAGCCAAATACAAGTTCCTAAGAACAATTGAAGCTTTCACTAGTGAGATCCCAATGAAAGGCAATAAGAAACCCTAATTTGAGAAGTGTTATTTGAATTATGTAAAACTTATTCTAATTGAATGTTATTAGGGAATTAGAATCAAATTGGCATGAATTGAATGCCATTAAAATAAGAAATTGAGAAAAGAAATTTATTGGGTAAAAAGGGTGATTTCGGCCACTTTAGGGATTTTAGGATTTGAGTGGTGTTTTGGTTCAATTATTGTGTATGAATGATTCTTTGTGTTAATTGGATGTATATGGATGATGAAAAATCAAAAATGAAGTAAAGGGGAAATAATTATCCATTCTTGGTAAGATGAAGGGCGATTATGTCTAACTGAATTATTATAGTGTTAAGCAATTTTATGGCTTCAGTTAGTGAACTAAACTAGATTGAATGACTATGAAATGAAAAATGAAAAATGGAGTCGAACCGGGCATTGTACGCTAATTAGGGTGCTTACTAGTTTAGGTGTAATTTTAGCATTAGTAAAAGTTTTAAATGTCAATTGTAGCATGTAAGTGAAGGAAACCGAGAGCGGTAAAAAAAAAAAAAATCGGAGAAGAATTGAGTTTGGAGTGTTTGGTGAGTGAAAGTCTGTAATTGTTTATCTTTCGTTTAATATGTTTCAGCATATTTGAATTTTATGTTTTATGTGATCATAAATGCATAAGTATGATCTACAGCTTTTGTATACTATTATAATTATGCATTTATATGTTCAGTTTGAGAAACAGTTTTTAAAGTTATTAAATTAGTTTTCAAAGGCCATTGATACCCTCAGATTTACAGTGCTATGAATATATGAATGGAAATAATTTTTCAGATAATGTTTGGCACATAATAACAACTATTTAATATAAAAAAATTATTACATAGAAGAAGTAAATTAAAACGTCCAATAGCCTCAACTTATAGGAAATCTCTATTTTCAACACGAGACTATACTTCTCCAGGCTGTAATAGTCTAACTTCCTTCAGACCCTGTAACATATTGCAAATATGAGAATGACAAGTAGTATCTAATACCCGGCCAGTATTAGCATCAAATGCTAAAGAAATGTCAATGATAGGCAAGTGCATACCTGAGGGGGTCTTCTTAATCGTGGCAAGGTATTTTGGGCAGTTTCGCTTCCAATGCCGATCCTCGCTGCAATGGAAATATTTTCCTTTTGCTTTGTTCTTATGTTAGGGCTTAGACATGTATTGCTTTTGAGGACCCATTTTGGGTGCATACTTTACTTTCTTGTTATTCTTCTCTTTGATCTTCCTAGAATTCTTTAGGAAAGAATATGAAGCACCCTGAATATAAAGAGTCGTGCCCCATTTGTTCATAACTTACTGATCTATTTTCAGTATATTATGCAGATCAGCATAAGTAGGGGTTAATCTTTGCATGTTGAAGTTCATAATGAACTATGCAAATGACCCTGAAAGTGACTAGAGAATCAAACTGTTCCCCAATGTATTGCTCAGTGAGATATCCATGGTTTCTAACCTCTCAATATGCGATATGATCTTGAGGATATGGGAACTTATTGGACTGCCCTCGGGTAGTCTAGATTGAAAGAGAAATTTGGCAACCCTGTATATTTCAACTTGAGGCTAGTCACCAAATAACTCTTTCAGGTGGAGCATTATACTCCCAGCATTGTTTATGTGGACATGCTCTCTTTGGAGCTTCATAGACATTGAGTCGAGGATGTATGATTTGACTTTCAATTTTTCATCTAACCATTTTTTATATGTGTCCTTTTCTTCTGAAGAAGCATCATAAAAAAATGGCTTGGGCCAAGCGTTGATCAATTATATATCTAAACTTTTCAGAATCCATAACTATTCTGAGATTCATAAGCCAGTCAGCATAATTTTCTGCACCTTTAAGTTAGTGCGCATCAAGGATACGAACTAGTGGGTTGTTTGAAGCCATTTGATCTTGACAAGAAAAAATAAAATATGTATGATTTGACTTTCAAATTTTCATCTAACCATTTTTTATATGTGTCCTTTTCTTCTGAAGAAGCATCATCAAAAAATGGTTCAGGCCAAGCGTTGATCAATTATATATCTAAGCTTTTCAGAATCCATAACTATTCTAAGATTCATAAGCCAGCCAGCATAATTTTCTGCACCTTTGAGTTGGTGCGCATCAAGGATACGAACTAGTGGGTTATTTGAAGCCATTTGATCTTGACAAGACAAAAGAAAAGATATTAGTGAAAAAGCGTGCCCTTGGGTTAACGAATTTTTTGTGGGTCAACATTTTTTTTCTTTAGTTAAATGTGTCGAGGTCCTTTTTTTGGCTTTAGTGGACTGAGATCTTCATACCTTGTAGGTTGAAGACCTTGGGCCTTGTAAGTCAAAATTCAAAGAACATAGTGTTGGTATTTATGAGAATATTTCAAATAAACCAATGCACATCAATGATATCTATAGAAAGAAAGAGCTGAGAAGAGAAAAGGCAAACAGTGAGGGAAAAATGATTCTCAAGTTGTTTCTACTTAAGCGCTGCAGCACTCAGCCTTGGGCTTTGCAGCGCCCAAGGCAGAAACCTGGGCTCTGCGGCGTTGGGTACTAGATGCCACAGCTCCTAGTCGAGCATCTTGATTCTTCCCTTTTTAGCTCCATGGCACTAAGTGTTGAGCATTGCAGCGTTGGGAGCTAGGGATGTGACCATTGGAAGAGTCATCTACCTCTTTCAATAAGTGTGGCCTTTTAAAAAGGTGTTGTGTCTCGCTAAAGAGATATATTATCTCTATAAATACTGCAGGTACATCCCATTTGAAGAAGCTAACAACTCTTCTTGATCTTTGATTCAAATTATCTCTACTTATAAACTATACTCAAAGTCTATACTTATTGTCTAAGGAATTTGCATTTAATGTTCACCTTTGTAAATTTTAATTGTCATTGAATCCTTAAACTATACTACCATTCAACGTTATAGCACCTTGATTATTGTTATTGCAAGGATAGATTTTTAAGTATAGTGCCTAACAAATCTTGACATTCATTACAAGTTGTTATTGTTAACGTGTTTTATGGTGTATGCATGTAATTGTGTACATGTTGAAAAAATTAAACACATGTATCATATACATGAATTTCCCAGCATAATTAAGTATGTAATCAACATATACACATGTACCTTAAATCATTAATAACTTAAGATAACAAAAACATACCTTTGATGACCTTCGGTGAAGATTTCAATTATGGATTTTTTCTAGATCCAACTTTGAGCTCACCTTGAAGTGTACTATTGTTCAATTTAGATTCACAACAATCCAGTTGGATTGTGAAGTTAAAATAACGGCAATTAAATTTTTAGCAGTAAGGTTTTGTTTCTTAAAAAATTTGAGGTTATAACATATTCGTATAATCCCTCCATTATTTATATCTGAGTACAACAGAGATATAGATCAACACCATCAAATCTCCATATGCCTGACCAAAAGCTTATCTTTAGAATTGTATTTCAATAGATAATATTTTCAAACACATTTGTGATATTATTTATCCTTAAGGTTAAACTATTTTTCTAGAAATTACTATTTATGGCCATAAAACTTTTTGAAATACAATATTATAGCATTATGATATATTACTTACCCAAATGAGCTGATGGATCCTATATTTATGCACACCAGACTCCATGAGCATCGGACCATACCTAGTGATACCCATCGGTCAGACCATGAAAAGTTTCTGACATGTATGGAACCAAAGTATAATGGATCACTCACAAGCCTACTGTGATACTCAGGTCAAAAAACCACGAATACTACTCAACTCGAAAGACTCTCTATTAACGGCTTTTATGGGATGTCTATTTGAGGTCTCTGTGAGTTTGTTCAGTATTCAGTTTTTACTGAATACCAATATTTTTATATGAGCTTCCACTAAACTTATAATCTGCTAAGACTAATCATCTGAACCATCCATATATAGACATACACGGATCTATATATTTATTAAGGTATTCACTGATAGACCAGCATCAGTAAAGATAGATTAGGAGCATAATATTTGAGAACATATTTGCATAATAACATTTTCTAGCACTATTTGTAACTCTTTGCAACCATGTCATTACTAATATATTCTCATGTCTTTGTCTTATTTCAGACAAGGCTCTAACTCTTTAGATATCGCTAACTCTTATAACCTGATAATTCTTATCAGTGCCAAGTATTAGTATTTATAACTCTCAGCGTTGCTAATTGTTAACACTGATCTAAACTCATTTAGACCAAATCTGAACTCTTTCAAATTATATAATGTCTAAAACGTTACAAATATCTTACCATATATAAAATATAATTAGCAATTTAATAAAATGATAATACTAGTATAAATATTAAATAAATATTCATACATAAAGGGATGGCACGTAAGCACAAATTTTAATAATTTTATTCTTTTTTTTTGTACACATAGCCTACAATAATACAACAAACAGTAACTAAAGATTTGATTTGAAGATAGGCATACACTTTTAATTCATCTTTTATTTTAATTTAATTATTTAAAAAATATTAGATTGATATAGAATAGTCATTTTTCAGATAATATAAAAAATTATCGTATTCATAGGTTCAATTAATCAAATTGCATGAAATAATGTAAGAGTTTTGGCTTCAAAATTCTTTTTAGATGAAGTAGATAGAAGCTTTATGTATATTTATATTCTAGAAAAAAATATAACAATAAAATACACAGAGGAACAAATGATACCTAAGTCCTAACTTAGCCCTCTTTTTTCTTCCTTTTCTTTTTACATATATATCATTTAAGCGAAACAAAACTAAAATTGGAATTAGTAAAAGTAAATGATGGATTGTAATTAAAATTGAAACAAAATGATGGATATTAGATATGCGCGGTTAAGATTATAATTAATTTCACATGCATCGTAATTACCACGCGAATTAAAATGTATGCCTTTTATAAAGTAGCACACTTAAATTATGGAATGTTTGTGTTTCCTTAACAGAAGACTCCCTTAATTCATCCCACTTCCTTTTACTTTTCTTTTAGCTTATTCTTCCTTCTTTGAGAATATGAGATATGATCAAATATTATCCTAGCATTACCTTTTATAAAATTTACTTTTTCAGATCCAGCTATACTACCAAATTTGTTCATAATAACCATAATGTTTGTCAAGTGTATATTTTATTTGGTCAACAAAAAATTTTTAATGTTAAAAAATTTTTAAAATTTTTTAATGTCAAAACTTTTTTAAATTTTTTTTTATGATATATGATTACAATTGAATAAGAGTTTTTAGATATTAAAAAAATTATTTTACTTCTACTTGTAAAAATTTAAAATTTAAACTTTTAAAAGTATGAATTTGTGAATTTTTTTTTGTATATTTATGTATTAACACATATACTTTATTCAAACTTTCTTATTTCCATAGCATATCTTTAATTAAAAATAAATTATATTCAACTAATATATTTTCTTTTATTGAAAGACACCACCATATCTTTATATCATTACAACCATCTTATTTCTACAAGGCTCAACCAAATTTTATTTTGCCATAGATACGAATTATTTTATTTTAAAATTTTATACTAAACACAATAATTTATTTAGTTAGTTGATTGCTATGTATTGATGTTACTTGAAGTCTTGTAAATTTGTATTTATTAGAGTCCTAATAATTTTGGTCATTATTTTACAAATAAAACTAAATTTTAGCACAAATCACGCTGAAACCAAAAACAGGTCTAACAGTGGAGCAGGAGCTCTTTAGACCAACTTGCTCAACTATCCAAGTGGGTTGTCAGATGGATTCACAGTTAGAGATAAGAGGTATTCAGAGGTAGAAAGCCTCGTCTCATCACTTTTTATGTTGTTTATAAAAATACATCAGTAAATTTTAAATATTAAATTATAAATTTTATTTTATGTCAAAAAATATTAAATTGTGTAAATTTTTAATGTAAACTTTATTAAGTGTCTTTTTTGATAATTTAATAATAAATAAATACTTTTTAACAATGTGCAATTAAATGATCTATTACTTCAAAAGAATTTTGTTTGTATTGGTCATCTTTGAAGGTAGGTTTTTCACCTTAAATGGAGTAGTGATCCTTGCTATGGGGTTTGTTTGTATCTTTTCATGCAAGAGTTATAAATTTGGGTGAGTCGTAATAAAATTATTTATCTCTTGTGTAATATTTCTTCTGATTTTATATCAGGAGTCCTGCGATGTAATATTATTTATTTTATCAATAATACAACATTAGTGATACTCTAAAAAAAATTGATGATATTTTAAAAATTAATGTGTTAAATAATTATTTTATAGTAAAATGTATAATTTTCAAAATTATTATTACACTATTTTATATAACTTTACACATTATTTAAAATAAAAAAATTAAAATAATATTTAAAAAATATAACATTACCTTTCTTATTTATCTGGTTAGACGATCATTTTTTTTCTTTTATGAAAATCCTAGATGATCAATTATTAATAGTCATATTATGTTGCTCATATTAGATAAATTATTAAATTGTAAAACTATTGGACCATTTTTTTTTTTTTAAGAAACTTGTATACAGTATACGACGGCTGCTAACCGAAGTGAGAACAACACGACGTGATGGCGATGGGTAAATTTGGATTTAAATTAGACCAAAAAAACAAAAATTCTTTTATTCTGAAATTTCTCAGAAAAAAACAAAAAAGCAAAACCACAAGGACAGGAGCGCCACTCATCTCAGCCAAACGCGGCTTTACAAGTCTAATCATAGGCTTACAACATTCCCACAAGTAGCCTTTGAAACTAGTCACAAATCTCTGCCCAACTTGCCGTCTCATAAACAAGCACTCCCTGTAAATCTACCGGGCCTAAGACCTGTCTTAACCTTTTCCAAATTTTATCATTCATAAATCTAATAAAAATATTCAATTTTAATTGAGTTCCAGCTGGTTAAAAGACCCCTCTGTCTCAAAGCCTGAAGAAACAAGGCACTGTTTCGTTCCCACCTTTTTTTTTTGGAAAGTTTCCACCTTTTATCAGCCCTTTGAATTGACTTTCCTTGAATAGAGATTCCATTTGAGGTTTAAAAAGTCCTTTTAAACGTTTGAAAATGCAAGAGAATAAAGAGGGAACACAGACTACACTTTTCCTTTTCATTAAGAGAACAACAAAAAGCTATAAGCCACGTATAAGCTCAGAGATTAAAAAGGGAAAAAAAAAAAAAAAGACAACATAATTTTTCGGCCCTCCCAACTCCTGTGTTTCAATTTCAAAAGCCTAGTTTTTTTCTCTTAAATCATTCTTGTGTGTGAATGGGAATGAAATGAAACTTGCTCTTCTTGGTCCTCCAAGATTGTTCCTAGTTTCATCTCCACTCTAAAGTTGGTGAAAATTCTATATTCTTCTGTTAGACATAGACAAGTCCAAAAAAAAAAAAATCCAAAATGGATGGTGCTTCTACTAGAACTACCCTTCTTCGATTATCAGCTTTGCCTCTTGAGCTTTCAAAGTACAAGCAGAATGTAGTAAACAAGAGTGATAGGAAGTGCGATTAGCATCCCAAATATGACCCTGCAAATTAAAGTAGAAACACAAATCAAAACAACAAAAATATTTGAAACAGATGATGATCAAAGTTCATATAGTTAAGTACCCTGTGCTCAGAATATCTGGATGAACATTATACTCCTTGGCAAAAACAAAGGGCACAATTCCTTGTGGAAGCGCAGCCTGAAATTGAGTAGCTTAGGGTAAAAAGTAACCTAAAACAAGTCATATTGTGCATGATTTGGCTTGTTTCCATCTTTTTTTACCTGCACAATGGCAATATGCAATAGAACTCCTCGCAAACCAACAGCAATTGAGGCAGCAGCCACGACAGCAGGGCCCGTGAGGAATCGAACAGCCATGGCAAAGGCAGCAACTGAGTTGCCACAAGCAATAATCCTCGGCTGTAATGCCATGAACAAACCTGCAACCCCATAAAAGTTGAAGATATCAAGATAATTTGTTAACACGAAACATTTTCTATAGCTAAAACTGTCATTGGTATCTTCCGTCTACACATGAAAATTCATAGAAAGGGTTTCTGCATCAACTACCAAGACTGAACATGGCCATTCCAAGACCTGCATTAGACAGAATGGATATTGAACCAGCAATTATGGCAGGCATCTCCAATTGCCACCTGCAAAAATCCAACAATAAATGTTTTGGATATCCAAGAAAAAGATTTCTTTTAACTGAAAATATGACACTGAATTTCATACTTGAAGGAGACTAGAGACCAGGTGAGTCCGATGAGGCTGGAGTAAGTGTTGGGATTCCTAATGAGTTTTCGCCACACCATTATCAGAATGAGTCTGGTCATAACACTAGCCGGAGGCATAGCGGTTGGTTTGAATTCACCTTGAACAGCAGATTTAGGGTGGAGCTCAGCTGTAGTACTAGAACCAAGCTTTGAAAGTACTGGCCCTTCGTGCTCGACCCCATTCGCAACAGGCCTGTTCCCAAAACTGAACTCATCTCTACCAAACTCATCATAACCTAACACCAAGAAAGAAATAAATCAATTCTGATAAAATATAACAAAATGGAAGACTCAAAACATACTAATCAATTTATCAAAAAGAAAGAAGCACAATATAAGAAAAACATAAACATAAGCTAATTGCTCAGATGAACTTTTAGAAGAATTAAACAACAAAAAACCTATGTTATTGGTACAACACTGTAACACGACATAACAAGAAAAAGTTGCAGAAGTGAGACACATAAGACCAAAGAAACAAAGGATTCCGTTTTGAGATGTATGAAAAATAAACCAATACTAAGATAAAAGAAAGTGAAAAAGCAAAATAAGAAACAAAATCCAGCAAGCCCCACTTAACCCACCAAACAAAAATAAAGCAAATAACTCTCCAGTCCGAAACAGACATTTAACAAGACATATACAGTTATCCCAATAAACAGAATAATCCAAAATTGCTTCACATCCATGCTTAATACAATAAAACAAAAACATGCAAGAAACAACCAAAAATAAGCAATATGTAGTAGCTAATACTTTGAAAGATAAGTGATTATACCTTTTTGGTGAGCTACCCCACCAAGATCATTCCCACATTCAGCTCCACCTCTGAAAACATGAATTCCACCTTCTGATACAGGAGAAGCACTTGAACTCCAAACAAACATATGCAAATCCTTGCCGTTTTCAGCACCATTTGCTTTCCTCTTCGGCCCCGACACTGGAGAGAATATGCCAGCAGTTGTTGGAGCAGGATAAGAAGCTCCATTGGCTCTATTCACATTACCATAAACACCAAGTCCATTCTCTTCATCAAAAGCCATGTTACCAAAGTTTGATTGTCTTGGGCTCACATTGCTCATATTCTTTCCATTCACCATGGAGTAGAAATCAGTATGGTTAAAACTAGACCCTCTTGGGGTTGGGTTTCTCGATGATTGTAGAGAGTATATCTCAGCATTGGTTAAATTTGAGGGCCTTGGGGTTAACGAAACACCAGAATTAGGACCATGTGACCTTCTAGAGAAAATTTCTGATCTTGAACTGGTTGATTTCCTCACTGTTACATGAAGCTTGCCATCTTCACCAACTTCAGCATCTGTTTGCAATGGCTCTTTCCCATCTAAAGAGATGATATCAGAATCAACTTTAAAGGAAATAATAGAACCAGCAGTATCTGGGAATTGTTCTGCAATCAAGAGCCTAGCTCCTCTGTACTCAAACAGAAAAAGCATCAATGTATACCAGATTATGCATTGAAGCACAACTATTTGAACCATTAAGCTTCCTGAGTAATCTCCATACATACCCTTTAACAAAGGGATGCCCATAACAAGAGTGTTAGGCAAAGTAGAGAGTGAGAACAGAGTAATAGACCACTCAAGAGAGCCTCTGGAACTGGTTCTTGACCAGATTGCTAGGACCACCAAGACTATAATTTTCTGAATAGTATCTGCAGCTATGAACCTGTAGTTCATGGCATAAGGGTTGTTGGTTGAGATGAAGTGGAAGGACAGCAACGGCACGGCAAAGAGTGCGACAAACCTGTTGATGCCTGAGCACTGATCAGGGCTGAAGATTTTCCACCATTTGACAGAGCCGTAAGCTAAGACCATGGCCACGTAGAGTGGCACAACGGCTGTCAGCACATGGTAGAGGTCGGTGGCAGTGATCATTGTTGATTTTTCTTGGATTTTGAGAGGTGGGTTGGGTTTTTGCGAGGTGGTTATGCAAATAATGGAATAAAAGTGTAGTTTTTTTTTTCCACAGTTTCTTGCTGCAAATACCTGTATTGAAAGAAAAAAAAAAAGGTCTTTGAACTTTGAAGAGTTGGTTGAGCAAGTAAAATGACTATAACTGGAACAGAATGAAAAACAAAATCAACCCATTTTCATGGAGGGTTTAAGGGATCAGATCAATAAAATGGAAAAAAAGAGTGAGAAAAGGGATTAAATCACTACAAAGATTTGTTTTTCCGGGGAGTTTTGGACAGAGACAGAAAAGGAGAAGGCTTCAATTGCAAAGAGAATAGGGAGGTGAAGAGCTATTAAATATGGGGGGTGGGGGGATTTTTAATGGCAGACAAAGAATTAAAAGGAGGGGGGCTTCTGAGAGGCTTTTTATCAAGCCTTCCGCGATGTTGAGAGAAAGCTATTGAGCTATACAACGGAAGAGTGGTAGGCACTATTTTCGTCCGCGATCAGACTCAACTCGTTCCAAAATTTTCATGTTGGTTTAGAGAATGAGCATAGGTTCGTGACTTGTTTTGGAATAAATTTTTCCGTTTTAAATGGGTTGGGTCGAGTTAGATTCGGTCAGGTTTGAGAAATTTTTGAATTATAAATAAAAACAAAATATTTCCATTTTTTTATTTTTGCGCTGTTGATCGAGCTCAACCTTTTATCTTCGCCGCCCGTGACAGCTATTTTCACATGCCTGCGACTCGCAATGATGCAACCAGCCACCACTAGGACCGCCACAGCCTACAGGTCACCTGCCACAGCCCACACCCAACATTAACTTGAAAAATACATTGTTTAATCTCATGTATTGTTGACTGTATGAATGGGCATTATTGTTCTTTGTTCATTATTGTTTATTGTTTTGAATCTATGCCTTAATTATTTTGTTTCTATAAATAGCAGATTAATATATATATATATATGATCAGATTAATAATATTGTAGAAATTCACGATCAAATTCTAAAACTTGGTGGAATGAAACTAATCAAGAAAGAGTTTTTCATCTGCCATACCTTAATTTAAAAAAAAAAAGAAAATTTGTGTCACAAATACAACACAAAGATCGAAAAGCATATTTATATTTTTTTTAAAAATATAATTATAAAAAATAAAATAAAGTGTAATCATTGTAATAAACTAATTACTTGTCATTCAATAATTTTACGAAACTAATAGTATATCAAAATGCTTAAAGAGGTGTTAAATACAAAAAGAAGATTATTAATGAACAGTAAAAAAAATTTCGTAAAGAATTTATCGGAGAAGAATAGGAGGGTAGTCGTGTTAAGCAATATGTCAACAAGCACTTGTTAAATGGTAATGATGGATGAGCTGCTTTTTAATTTTGTGAAAAATGGCAGGTTTCGTTATTATAATAGTATGATAGCTCTTAGATTTAATATCTCATCCCATAGAAACATAATAAGAGATGTAATTGAATTATGTGCTGTAGAGAAAGGCTTATTGAAGATTTTGATTAATGGGCCATGAGTAAGTTTGATCGACAATATTTGGACTTCTATTCATAATCATAGCTATATACGATGGTCATACCTCACTTTATAAATAGTTATTAGCATTTGCATAAAAGAATTTTGAATTTTTCTCTTATTTTAACCACAAAAGAGAAATAACCGAGAATTAGCTGAAGATTTGTTTGTTAAATTAGGGCATTGAGAAAGTATTCATCATAATAGTTAATAGTGCCAATGCCAACTATGTTGCTGTAAGTTATTTAAGAAAGTGAAGTGTTAAAAAGAGGATATATTGGTGTTGAATAGAAATATATGCATATGTATTTTTATACGCATATTTTCAACTTAATTGTAATAGATGGGTTGAATGATGTAAATGAACGTGGTTTCTATGTGCAATGCAATTAAATATGTTAGATTTTTTGAATAACCAGTACAAGCCTTTAAGAATTGTGTGAAAAGGAAGAAGATTGAGTGTAAGGGGAGTGTAGTGTTAGATTTGCCAACTAGGTAGAATTTCACCTACTTAATGTTGTCGACTGCATTGAAATTTTAGAAGACTTTTGATAGGATGGTCTATATAAAAGTTAGTTTTTAGAGGAAGAAATGGAAAGAGAAGACAAAGGCCACCGGTCGCCAGGGATTGAGAGACCGTTGAGCATTTTGTGTTATTTTTACAATTTTTTTTATAAAACGGCATTAAAATTCAGTGCGTCATTAAGTGTGACCTCTATTGACTAATTCAATGAGATTTGCATGATTATTCCCGTTTGACAAAATTGAGGTATAGTGCTGACTTTTTGTTGGGATCCATGGCAAAAAAGATAATATTAAAATTTGATAAGTTTTGGGAATCCACAGAAAAGATTAACAAGATGTTGATAATTGGTACTCTACTTGATCCACGACACAATATGTAGTCCGTTAGATTTTGTTTTGGAAAACCCTTTAGTGAAGACAGTTCAAGAGTTGATAAAATGAAGCACTTAGTAAGGATTTATTTTTTAGGCTTGACGAAGCCTACTACAGTACATGGCATGGTAAACCACAATGTGGTTCATCTAATGGTAATAGTATGGGTAAAAGTGAGACTAGCATGCTTCCTTCACAGTCACAACTATCTAATAACCCCTCAGGCTAGCCTTAAGAGTTCATGATGTTATGCGACATATTTGTTGGGATTTATGCTTACGTGTCATCCCTTTATGTATGAATATTTTTTAATATTTATAATAGTATTATCATTTCATTAAATTGCTAATTATATTTTATATATGATAAGATGCTTGTAACGTTTCAGACATTATATGATTTGAAAGAGTTCAGATCTAGTTTAAATGAGTTTAGATCAGTGCTAGGAATTAGCAACGCTGAGAGTTATAAATGCTAAGAGTTGACACTGATAAAAGTTATTAGGTTATAAGAGTTATTAATATCTAAAGAGTTAGAGTTTTGTCTAAAATGGAACAAAAACCTGAGAATATATTAATAATGACTCAAATATTATTAGTGCTAATAGTTGTAAATAGTGGTTAAAATGTCATTATGCAAATATGTTCTCAAATATTATGTTCCTGATCTATCTTCTCTGATGCTGGTCTGTCAATGAATACCTTAATAAATATATAGATCGGTGTATATCTATATCTGAATGGTTTAGATGGTTAGTCTTAGCAGACTATGAGTTTAGCAGAAGCTCATATAGAGATACATATATTCAGAAGGACTGAATACTGAACAGACTCACAAAGACCTCCAATAGACATTCATAAAGACGTCAATGGAGGGTCTTTCGAGTTGAGTAGTATTTGTGATCCTTTAACTTGAGTGTCGTGGTGGGCTTGTGAGCAATCTACCATACTTTAGTTTCACACATATAAAAAACCTTTTATGGTCTGACCACTAAGTGTCGCTGGGTATGGTCAAATGCTCATGGAGTCTGGTGTGCATAGATATAGGATACATCAACTCATTTGGGTGAGTAATATATCCTAATACTCTAAGATTATATTTCAAAAAGTCTTATTGTCATAAGCAATAATTCCTGATAAAAGAGTTTAACCTTATGGATAAATAATATTATAAAAATGTTTGCAAATATTATTTATTGAGATACAATTTTAGAGATAAGCTTTTGGTCGGGCATATGAAGATTTGACAGTGTTGATCTATATCTCCGCTCTACCCAGATATAAATGATGGAGGAATTATACGAATATATTATAACCTCAACTTGTATAGTTTAACGCGCCGCTTTGTAATATCGTAACATGTGTGTGGGACATCGTTCACGAATGTATGGAGGAATTCCATATGACAATTCGTGCGTGGACCTAGAAAGTCTCACAATATGAAGTGTACTCATTGTGCACTAGGGCAATATTATGGATTGAATAGTTCCATTTTAAAAATTCCAACAAACCGAAAATATATTTCAAGGTTCCTCGGGTTGTACAATTGTCTAGACTTAAATGTTAAGTACATCACTTAATTAGTTGACAAGAGTTGTTAACTAATTAGATGTTAACAAGTGGTACAATTTGTTCTATAAATAGTTACACTGTGAATTCACCCATTAACCATGTTAGTAAAATCAAATAAGGCAAAAAAATTAATTATTCAAATAGTTTTTTGAATAATTGAATAAATATTATTTAAATAAATAATAAATTTTATTTACTTGTTTATTAATTTAGTTTAGGTGGAAGACATATACCTAATAAGGTATAATTGCTACTAAATATTATTATTATTTTTTTTTTGGCCACTTAATTAATTTTGGGAGCATTTGTGAAGTGCTTAACACCTAAACATCATTTTGAATAATTCATTAACAAAGTGTAAAGAAAAAATCATGCATGGTGAGAGGAATTTGAAGAGAGTTTTGTTTTTGAGAGTTTTTCTTTAAAAAAGTGTAGAGAGAAAAACTAGAGAGAAAGAAAAATGAATTCCTCTTATTTTTCTTTCAAGAAACAAAAACCTTATTGCTGAAAATTCAATTGCTGCTATTGTAGCTTCACAATCCCACCAGATTGTTGTGAACAAAAATTGAACAAAAGTGCACTTCAATGTGAGCTCAAAGTTGAAGCTAGGAAGAATCCAAAATTAAAATCTTCACCGAAGGTCATCAAAAATATGTTTCTATAATCTTAAGTTGTTAATGATTTAAGTTACATGTGTATATGTTAATTACAAGCTTAATTTCGCTGCAAAATTCGTGTATATGATACATATATTTAGTTTTTTCAACATGTACACAATCACATGCATATACCATAAAACACATTAACAAGTGGTATCAGATCATGTTTATAATATTTCTGGTTGTTGGAGTGTTATATGAAGTGTTTAGAATGCCTAAAAATAGTAAAAATTAC
This sequence comes from Ailanthus altissimus, assembly GCA_946807835.1. Taxonomy (NCBI): domain Eukaryota; kingdom Viridiplantae; phylum Streptophyta; class Magnoliopsida; order Sapindales; family Simaroubaceae; genus Ailanthus; species Ailanthus altissimus. The sequence continues at coordinate 13,820,622 of OX327697.1, read as the reverse complement.
ATTTTAAAGTATTTAAAGCGTAGAAAAATAGTTTATGTCGAAAAAACACCGCGGCGTTAGGAACTGAATGCTAGAGCATTCATGTATTAACATGAACGCCGCGGCATTTAGTATTGAACACAAGAGTGTTCTTTGGTGAACGCTAGGGCGTTTGTTATATAATGTTGGGGAGTTAAGGTTTTTAACATAGGGACGTTGAAAAGGCAGAACGCTGAGGTGTTCAAGTGTTAAACGCCAGGGCGTTCAAGTGTTAAACACCGAGAGCGATCTTAATAATAAACGCGGGAGCGTTTAAGTGTTGAACGCCAGAGGGTTTATAAGTCAAAAACCCAGGCCGCTTAAGTTTAAAGACCAAAAAGAGTAAAAAAAACTTTTTGGAGCATTATATTATATAATGTTATAACGTTCAACTTTTAACGCTGATCATTCTAAATAATACACTCAAATTTAAAAATTTTGTATGTGAGATTCATTTAATACAATTATAATGGTTATATCATTGTATTAAAGGTTATATATATTTATTTATGTTTATTAATCACAATGGAAACTTTAATGATAGAGGTTAATTATGTTTGCATAAATAAATATTCTAATTATAAATTAAATTAGTATAAGATGCACAAATTTATTATAATTGTTAATAGTAATAATAATTAAAATAATTATTAAATATATATATATATTAAAAATTAAAAAATCTCTCTAAATCATATTAAACAATATTGTATTATGAGATAATATTATATAGTGATCCGTCTTATCAATACGGTATTAGATGGTTCACTTTGATCTTTTTTAATATTGCTACAGCGCGAGGGATTGGTCGAGGTGATTCGGGCTATACTAGTTAAATATGAGATAAGATAAATATATGCGAACGTATTGTCCAATATTGTTACAGCATGAGGAAAAGGTGTATTTACGATTAATGGTAAGAGTTGCATGAGATGCAATTGACTAGAGTTGTCTATCTTTTGGGTTTATAAAAGCCAATATTGCTATAGCGTGAGGTTAGAGTAAAATGCCAATGGGATCCACTTCTCACTGTATAGTTTAAAGAATATAAAATTATCATTTTTCCGTCTAAGAGATTAAACAAATTATGTAAAACAATGGGAGGACATTTTTTAGTCTTAAAAATGTATAACCCCATAATCTAAAACGTTATTTATTAGCAATTGAAATATTCCGCTAACATCTTTTCTTTTGTCTTGTCAATATTAAATGGTTTCAAGCAACCCACTACTTCGTATCCTTGATGTGCACCAACTCAAAGGTGCAGAAAATTATGTTAACTGGCTTATGAATCTCATAATAGTTTTGGATTCTGAGAAGCTTACATATGTAACTGATCAGTGGCTGCCCCAAGCCGTTTCTGATGATGCTTCTCTAGAAGAAAATGATACATATCGAAAATGGTTGGATGACGATTTGAAAGTCAAATCATACATCCTTAGCTCGATATCTATGGAGCTCCAAAGATAGTATATCCACATAGATAGTGTTGGAAGTATAATACTCTACTTTAAAAAGTTATTTGGTGATCGACCTCAAGTCGAAATATACAGGGTTGCTAAATCTCTCTTTCAAGCTAGACTACCCAAGGGCAGTCCAGTGAGTCCTCATGTCATGAAGATAATATCTAATATCGAGAGGTTAGAAACCATAGATATCTCATTGAGTAATACATTGGAAAATAATTTGATTCTCCAATAACTTCTAGGGTCATTTGCACAGTTCATCATAAACTTCAACATGCAAGGATTGAACCCTACTTATGTTGATCTGCATAACATGCTGAAAACAGCACAATAGGACATGACCAAAAAGGGCACGACCCTTTATGTTTAGGGTGCTTCATCTTCTGTCCTGAAGAATTTTAGGAAGTTCAAAGGGAAGAATAAAAAGAAAGCAAAGTATGCACCCAAAATGGGTCCTCAAAAGTAACATATGTTCAAGCCTCAACATAAGAACAAAGCAAAAGAAAAATGCTTCAATTGCAGTAAGGATAGGCATTGGAAGCGGAACTGCCCAAAATACTTTGCCATGATTAAGAAGACCCCATTAGGTATGCACTTGCCTATCATTGAAATTTATTTAGCATTTGATGCTAATACTAGCTAGATATTAGATACTTTTTATCCTTCTCAAATTTACAATATATTGTAGGGTTTGAAGGAAGTTAGACTATTATAGCTTAGAGAAGTACAACTTTATGTTGAAAATGGAGATTTTCTACAAGTCGAGGCTATTGGACATTTTAATTTACTTCTTCCATGTAATAAAATTGTTGTATTGAATAATTGTTATTATGTGCCAAACATTATCCGATAAATTATTTTCATTCCTGTAAGGACAGTTCGGGATATTATATGTATGTATGGAACCGTTATTTATATTTGTATGATTTTGATAATATTTTATTAGTTGAATATCAGTTGATTAATGACCATTATATATTAGATACAGTAGTAAATGTTATGAATATACAAGTGAATGCTGATAACAACTCGAAAACTTTAAATGATACGAAATTGTGGCATATGAGATTAGGTCATATAGGTGTAAGACGCCTAACCCATCTGATTAAAGATAGTCAGATACCTGATCTGACAATAGAGCCTTATCTAGTTTGTGAATCTTGTATTCAATAAAAAATGACCCAAGTTCCATTTATTGGTGTTGGACACCACACTATTGATTTATTGAAACTTGTACATAGTGATATATGTGGTCCAATAAATCATATTGCAGTGGGTGGCTTTTGATACTTCGTTATCTTTATTGATGATCTATCACAATTTGGATATATGTTTCTTATTAATCACAAGTAAGAAACTTTTGGAAAGTTCAAAGAGTTTCGAATCGAAGTAGAGAAATAAACCAGAATGTATATTAAATGCCTCTGATCAGATCGAGGCGGTGAATATATAAGCAGTGAATTTTTGGATTATTTAAAGGAGAATGAGATTCTTACTTAGTATAGTCCTTCAGGTACTCCACAACACAATAATGTTTCAGAGAGGATGAATTGGACTTTATTAGATATGGTCCGATCGATGATGAGTTTCACTGATCTCCCTAAATATCTATAGGGCTATGCTCTAGAAACTGTTGCTCATATATTCAATAGAGTTCCATTGAAAGTTGTTCCTCTAAAATTTGTTAAGATTTGGCACTGCTCTGCTTATGTAAAAGTTACACAATAGGATAAACTTACACCTAAAGGTTACAAGTATTGGTTCATTAAATATCTTAAGAATTCAATGGGTAACCAGTTCTATGATCCAGGAACAAAATATGTTCGTTGCTTAAAATCCACTTTTCTAAAGAAAGAGTTTCTCATGGATCGTGGAGATTGTTGAAAGATTAAAATAGATGAACTCAATCTGGATGTAAATGAACCAACGATGGAACCTCAGGGTTCCTCGGGTTATGCAGTTGTCTAGATATATTATGGCTCCATTTTATCTTAATAATTGTCCATTTTTAAGTAAATTCATAGTTATTTATGCATTAATTATTGATTTTATAGGTTTTAATCATACTGCCATGGGAATGGAAATTAATGGATGATAGAGGGAATAATTTAGAGGCAAAATAAAGCCACTGTAAAAGGCTACCAAAAAATGGGGGCTGAAATGAAAAAAAAATACAAAACTGGTGATGAACGCCCCAGCGTTACGTTTTATAACGCCCCGACGTTCTTATATCAATGAAGAATGCCCCTGCAGCATTCGGTTAATGAATGCTCCAGCGTTTACGAATTAATGAAGAATGCCCTTGCATGGTAAACATCAACACTGGGGCGAAAGTTTGGATCTAGATCGCGAAGCCTCGGTGTTTACAGTGAAATACCGTGGCGCTACTAACGCTCTTGTATGATTGTATCACAACGCTCTGGCGTTGGCGTAAATCCGAAGCGCTGTCAGTGCGACGCCACAACGTTGGAGTTCAACTATAAAATCCTCACATTTTTCCCCCTAAGGAGAATTCCGAACCTCTTCTCAAAACACCTCAAATTCTCTCATCTCTAACACTTTCCTAACCTAGAAAACTATCCTTAATTGAAAATCAAACACTAAAACAATAATAAAACAATATTTGGTGGAGAGATTACACAAGATCAACCCAATCAAGATCATTTTGGAGGGTCAATTCTTGATCAATCCTTGAACTTGTACTTTCTTTGCTTCAATCTTTACTGGTTTGATCCGAATTGACTTGTTTATATCATGTTTATATTTTTAGTTGATCTTGATATTATTATCATGTTGATCTAAGTTTAATTTCTAGGATGATGGACTTGATCTTAATATGATGGATTAATTTGTTAAAGATAATTATTGTGAACTCAATTCTTGTTCAATTTGTTATATCTTAATGCCTTTGATATAATGGCCATATGTTGAATGAATTGGTAATAATTAAATAAACTTGCAAAAGGAATTTAATTGTTAAGCCCATGACAAATTGATACATGATCACAAAGTGGCATTTGTGAGTTTCGATCTAGGATAGATATATACCTAGATGACATGTATGGTTAATACAACTAGTGCTTAATGAATCTTGATCTATTTAATTACCATAGGAATATAGGAAATTAATAGATCTTGATATAATCACTTGACCATCGGAAGAGGCTCGTGGTGAAATTAATGTTGTGACCAACAATTGAATTTAGGAAATAATAATCGAAGCACCATTGTTTGGAAAATTATATTAAGTGATAGCTATAATCCTAGATCTTCATCGTATATATTCGAATTTGTTGTTAAATTTGATTATTAATTATAGTTGATAACATAGATAATTTTTAGTTTAAATTTTTATCAAACAAATTAAAATAATCAATCTTTTGGATAAAAGTGAGAAGATACAATTTTAGTAATTGGTTAGAAATACAACAAATTCCTCGTGGGATCGACACTTTATTCACTCTATATAATGTGTTTTCGATAGCATGCACTTGCGCTTAACATAGAAATCACACAATAAGTTTTTGGAGCTGTTGTTGGGCAATTAGGTTTAATTTTGTCAATACTAATACCACTCTATCTTACCTTTAATTCAGATTTTATTTTATTTTGTGTACTTTAATTAATTCTTGTTTGATTTCTATTTTGTTTAGTTTATTATATCATATATTTGTAAATCTTTATTTTTATGTTATTATTAATTGTTGTTGTTAATTCTATTTATATTAAATTACTTTTATTTAATTTTATTATTATTATTATTACTTGAATTTATTTTTATTTTGTGCCTTATTGTTTTTCTTTAATTTTCATTTGTCTTGACAGCCACAACTATACCTGCATAAACTAGGAGTGTTGAATTGATTGTTTTTTTTATCCTAAAATAAAAAAAAACATTAAGAAAAATTCGACAAGAACAAGCTCAATTGAACATAATGAATGATCAAAATCCTGACCTTGTGGTTGAAGAGCCAAGATCATTGAGAGATTATGCTGTCCCGTTAGTTGATGGGATACATTCTAGCATTAGGCGACCAACGATCAATGCAAATAATTTTGAAATTAAACCTAGCATAATCCAAATGCTAAAAGCCTCAGTACAATTCAGCGGATTACCCCATGATGATCCAAATGAGCATATCATGAATTTTTTTAAATTTTGTGATACATTTAGATATAATAGAGTATCCGATGATGCAATTAGATTACGATTATTCCCCTTTTCATTAAGGGATAAAGCAAAGAGTTAGTTAATGTCATTACCATCTGGATCAATTTCAACGTGGGAAGAACTTGCGAGAAAACTTCTCACTAAATTCTTCCCACCAGCAAAGACAATTAAGATGCGCAATGATATTACATCATTTGTGCAATTTGATTCTGAGTCATTGTATGAAGCATGAGAGAGATTTAAAAATATGCTTCAAAAATGCCTACACCACGGAGTTCCTAAGTGGTTACTTGTGCAAACATTCTACAATGGACTTGTGGGGCATTTAAGAATGATTGTGGATGTTGCAACATGTGGTACTTTAATGAATAAGTCTACTGATGAAGCTTATGACACGCTGGAAGAAATGGCATCCAACAGTTATTAGTGTCCTTCAGAAAGAAAAAATCCAAGAAAAACGGTTGGAGTACATAAAATTGAGGTCTTGATTGCCTTAACAGCCCAAATCAATCTTATAGCAAAAAAGGTTTATGCTTTAGGAGTTAACTCAGTAACCAGTCAGCCAATATATTGTGATTTTTGTGGTGATAACCACCCTAATGGTCATTGCATGGAAAGTGCGATTATGTTGGAAATTTTAATAGAAATCAAAATAATCCCAACGCTAATTTCTATAATCCTGGGTGGCGAAATCATTTGAACTTCTCTTGGAGCAATAACTAAGGGTAGTCATCTAAACTAGTCAATCTACCCAGATTTCATGCCTTACCAATTCAACCACAGAATGAGAAGAAACTGGCTTTGGAAGATATGTTCATGCAATATATGAAACAAACAGACACACTTCTTCAAAACCAAACAAATCTTATTCAAAATTAAGTTGCATCATTAAAAGCCCTGGAGACTCAAGTTGGACAATTTGATTCAGTAATGAACAACCATCCACATGGTGCTCTACCAGGTAACACTAAAGCCAACCCAAGAGGTGACAAAGAACAATGCAAGGCAATCACTTTGTGAAGTGGTAATGAGGTATAGCCCATTGAAATACAACCTCTAACGCAACAAAAGGCACACCAAGAAGACCCAGCACCAGAAGTTCACACAAAAAAGGAAGATAATGTAGAATATGCTCAAAAAGGGAACTTAGTGTAAAACCCTCAATTGCAGCCTTACACTCCACCTTCACCGTTCCCATAAAGGTTGCAGAAAAAGAAATTAGATAAGCAATTTTTAAAATTTCTTGAAATCTTCAAACAATTGCACATTAACATCCTTTTTGCTGAAACATTATAGCAAATGCCAAGTTATGTCAAGTTCATAAAGGACATTCTCTTAAGAAAAAGAAAGCTGGACGACTTTGAAACTGTGGCATTAACTGAGAAATGCAGTGCCATTCTTTAGAAGAAACTACCGCCTAAACTCAAGGATCCTGGAAGTTTTACCATTCCATGCACCATAGGGAATCAGTATTTCGGGAAGGTTTTATGTGACCTAGGTGCCAGTATTAACCTCATGCCATTGTCAATCTATAACAAGTTAGGTCTGTGTGCTGTGAAGTCAACAACTGTCACTCTCTAACTTACAGATCAGTCCCTCACATATCTAAAAGGTGTCATCGAAGATGTTCTTATCAAGATGGATAAGTTCATCTTTTCAGCAGATTTTATAATGCTTAATATGGAGGAAGATCGAGAGATCCCTATTATTTTGGGCAGACCATTTTTAGCAACTTGAAGAACCTTAATTGATGTTAAGAAGGGTAAGTTAACTATGAGGGTTCAGAATGAAGAAGTAACCTTCAATGTGTTTAAGGCAATGAAGTTCTCAATTGAATCAGATGACCATGATGAAGTTAATGTCATCGATGGACAAGTACAGAAGCTTTACACAATTAATGCCATCCAAGACTCTCTCGAAAATGCCATAATCAATGGGGATAAAGTTGAGAACTATGAAGTAAGGGAGTATGTGAAATTAGTGCTGAAGTTCTTGAAAAAGAACATCTTCACTAGATATGGCACTTCGAGAGCAATAATAAGTGATGAAGGGTCATACTTTTGTAACAAGTACTTTTTAGCTCTTCTACAAAAGTATGGAGTAAGACACAAAATTGCCACTGCATATCATCTTCAAACTAGTGGGCAAGCAGAAGTATCAAATAGGGAAGTCAAGCGAATTCTTAAGAAGACAGTGAAGCCAAGTTGGAAAAATTGGGCTATATGACTGGATGAAGTGCTTTGGGCCACCACACGGCCTTTAAAGCTCTAATTGAAATGTCCCCATACCATCTTGTCTTCGGGAAAACATGTCATTTATTGGTGGAATTAGAGCATAAGGCTTATTTGGCCATTAAAGCCCTTAATTTCGATATGCAAGTTGCTAGTGATAGGCGAATGCTTCAACTCAAAAAGTTGGATGAGTTTCGACTTTAAGCATATAAAAATACCAAACTTTATAAAAAGAAGACAAAGAAATGGCACGATCAAAAGATCGTACACCGAGAATTTAAACCAGGCCAACGAGTGTTATTGTATAACTATCGTTTGAAATTTTTCCCTAGCAAACTTAAATCTTGATGGTCAGGCCTATTTAGAACACGAAGGTAATTTCCTTATAGGGCCATCGAAATTTCGGATGAAGAAACCAAGCGACTGTTCAAGGTAAATGGGCAAAGATTGAAACACTATTGGGGGGATAAAATTGATCAACAAAGTCATCCCTTCAGTTAATCCAACCTTGACACTAAATGAGAAGTTTAGCCGAAGACATAAAAATCAGGCGCTACTTGGGAGGCAACTCAAGAAAAATGTGTGTTTTAAGCGTAAAAAAAAAAAAACTTAATGCTGGAGCTTTGGTCAAGTAACACGCAGACGTTATCTAACAATAATGCCCCTGCGTTATTGTGTATAACGCCGCGACGTTACCTCTGAAAGGGGCGGGAAATTAAAGTTGGCGGTAAATGTCCCCGCGTGTCAAAACATTTAACGCTCCCGCGTTCGGTTCAAAATGATGAACGTCACAACATTCATATGAAAAACACTATAAAAATAGCTTTCGGTCGAAAACTTTCACTCACTCTCTCTCACAAACACTCCTCTCTCTAACCCAAAACCCAATTCGACCATTACCCAGCCAATTTCCTGCACAAAATACCTTCTTTACACCACCACAAACTTGTTTCAACAATCAAAACACAAAATCATAGCCTAAAACATCAGATCTGAACCAAATCACCCAATACCCAAAAATTTCATTTTCACCAAATTCGGCCAATTCTTGCTGTTTTTCGCATGGTATCTAAGAGACACCGAGCCAGCACTTCGACAAATGTGTCTTACGACTCAACTAGGTTTAATTCGGCACAAGCATAGAACAGATTCACGGGATTTATTCACCGCAAAACCATTATTTCGAAGCAGGGTTTCGATTTAGAGGAGGATAATTTTTCTCAGATTATACAGATGATTGCCAATCATAGGTGGGAAAATTTTTGTGGGCAGCCTGAAGCGGGTGTTATTTTAGTGGTGAAAGAATTTTATGCTAATACAGCTGAGCATGTTAATCATCAAGTCTTGGTACGTGAAAAGCTGTTAGCCTTTGATTATGCCATAATTAATTCACTTTTTGAGTTATCAGCTGAAATGGTTGACGAGTATTCAAAAGTGGCACAACACCCAGATTTTGAGCTCATCATTCAGATACTTTGTCAGCCAGGGATAGAATGGAAGATGGTGAATGGTCTTCCATCAACCTTCAGATTTATTACTTTGACCAGGGATGCAAGGGCTTGGTATCTAGTCATTATTTCTCATATGATGCTAGTTATGCATGTCAGTGATGTCACAAGACTGATGTCAGTATTGCTTTTCTGTATTATGACTGGGCATTTTATTAATATTGGTAGAGTGATTAAGGATGAGATCTTGGCTTACTCACGCCTTGCTAAGAATAGTTTAGGCCTTCCATCTTTGATCACAGCCTTATATGCTCGTGCTGGAGTCCATTGGGAGACTCACAAGGATCTCATCTATACTGCTCGTGCGATCGACTACAGCACTATCCAGAAGTTGCAGACAACTGAGAATCAGTGACAGCCAGTACCTCCAGCACCACATGTGCCCCCGGCAGAATCAGCGACAGCTAGTACCTCAGAGTATGTCTACTGCAGCCAGATTAGCTAGGTTAGAATCATATGTTGTTGCATAGGCACATGGACTTACAAAGTTCAGGCAGGAATTTCAAGAGTTTGCACATTGCCATCTCCAGTAAATGCAGTTTTATGCCCTTCACATGGTATAGGACATCAGTCACATGCCAACAATGCCATCACCTACTATTGTACCATCACCACCACCACAGAATGTTACAGCTGACTAGACAGATCAGGGCATTGCACCAGAGGACCTAGATGACTGATCAGAGTTCACAACCAGGGAAGTGTTCTATTTTCTCTTTCTGCTGCCATTGGGACCATGCCACATAATTTGTGGGGGCAGAGCAAACACTTCTCATATTTAGCTCAGCTTTTATTTTTGCTTTATTTTATTATTTTTACTGCTTTTTATGTTATGTTATTTTTATGTTTTTGAGGCCGACCTGTATTAGAAAAGCAATATTTTAGTTGAGCAATTATTGAAAATCTCTGTTTATTATCTGTTCTTATTTTTAATGCAAGCGGTCTTAATTTCATTTCAAAAATTTTTATTATAAATTGTTGTTTATTATTTTATGTTATTGGATTGAGACTATGATTACAAATAATAATAATAATAAAACTATAATTGTAAAACTTATGTTTCAATTCTCATAGGAAACAATAGATATCTAAAAACAAAATTCATGCACCAATACTTAGACAAATTTTGACCTTGTTTATGATCACTAATTTTTGAACACTTGATTAAAACTTTTATTAATTGAATTTTTGATTAGAGATGCTCATACTCAAGTAGTACACTACAGTCTCGATGAACAGAAAAATACTATAGAACTTGTTTGATTATAGCTCGATGTGAAATCCTAAGAAACATATGAATAGTGAAATGATATTAGGCCATATTTGGACCATTTGAGCCTTTCTAGCCTACCTTTGATGTGTATTATCCATAGTCATCCATTTTATTGAATAACCACATTATAAGCCTAAACTTTGAATTTAAGTACCCAAATAACACCATAAACAATGAGCATAGTAAAAAATATTTTAGAGATGTTTGCTTTATGGCTATTTAAAGAGGAAAAACAATAAAATTTGGCGAGTAAGCACTACCTTGTTTGGGGGAATTATTCTAAGTTTGGAGGAGTTAAAAAAAAAAAAAGGGAGATAAGTAGTTGAAATTGGGTAAAAATCATAAGTTTGAGGGAATTAAGCCAAATGTAGGAAGTTTAAGTGGTAGCTAATGGAACTTAGTGTTCATGGTGTGAATTAAACCAAATTTGTATCCAACATAACCCACCTTGATCCTAACCCTACATTACAAGCTAATAAAAGACCTAATAGATCCTTAAACATATGTATTTCTACATTAGTAAGGAGTTGTATGAAAAACAAGCTTATGATAGTGTTTAATGCTTAAGAATATACCGAGACACCTTTTTCTGTACAATCTTGAGCACTTGAGCTAAATCTAGGTATAAATCAGTTGATACATGCTTGTTTCATACACACACAGTTGCTCACTTATGAGGAAGAATGAAAGTGCTTAATTATGGTGCTTGTGAATTGTTTAGATTGATTATTAATTCTGAAAGGATTGAGAAAAAGTGATGCAATTTTTTTCAGACATTTTTTTTGAAGCAATAATGTAATCATTAAATCAATCCAACAATGGTAATTTGTCTTCGTTGTATTTTTGAGTTTGTTTTTCTTTATTATGCTACTTTGTGTTAATTTCTCTCATTATTCGAGGACAAGCAATTACTAAAGTTTGGGGGGTATTTGATGAGTATAATTTAGATACATATTATGGCCCCATTTTATCTTAATAATTTTCTATTTTCAAGTAAATTCAGAGTTATTTATGCATTGATTGTTGATTTTACAGGTTTTAATCATACTGCCATGGGAATGGAAACTAATGGATTATAAAGGGAATAATTTGGTGGTTAAAGAAAGCCACTATAAAAGGTTACTGAAAAATAGGGGCCGGAATGAAAAACAAATTACAAAACTGGTGATGAATGCCCCAGCGTAACATTTCACAACGCCCCCGCGTTCTTATATCAATAAACAATGCCCTTGCATTCGGTTAATGAACGCTCTAGCGTTCATGAATCAATGAAAAATGCCCTTGTAGTGCACATCAACGCTGGGGCAAAATTTTAGATCTAGATCGTGAAGCCCCAGCGTCTACAGTGAAACGCCACGGTGTTACTAACTCCCCTGCCTGATTGTATCACAATGCTCCAGCGTTGGCATAAAGTCAGAGCGTTGTCAATGCGACGCTTCAGTGTTGGAGTTCAATTATAAAATCCTCATATTTTGCCCCTTAGGGAGAATTTCGGACCTCTTCTCAAAATAACTCAAATTCTCTCAACTCCAACAATTTCCTAACCCAGAAAACTATCCTTAATTGACAATCAAACACTAAAACAATAATAAAACAATATTTGGTAGAGAGATTACACAAGATCAACCTAATCAAGATCATTTTGGAGGGTCAATTATTGATCAATCTTTGAACTTGTACTTCCTTTGCTTCAATCTTTACTGGTTTGATCTGAATTGACTTTGTTTATATCATGTTTATATTTTTAGTTGATCTTGATATTATTATCATGTTGATCTAAGTTTAATTTCTAGGATTATGGCATTGATCTTAATATGATGGATTGATTTATTGAAGACGATTATTGTGAACTCAATTCTTGTTCAATTTGTTGGATCTTAATGCCTTTGATATACTGGCCATCTGGTGAATGAATTGGTAATAATTAAATAAACTTGAAAAATGAATTTAATTGTTAAGCCCATGACAAATTGATACATGATCACAAAGTGGCATTTATGAATTTCGATTTAGGATAAGAATATACCTAAATGACATGTATGGTTAATACAACTAGTACTTAATGAATCTTGATCTATTTAATTACCATAGGAATATAGAAAATTAGTAGATCTTGATATAATCACTTGACCATCGGAAGAGGCTCGTGATGAGATTAGTGTTGTGACCAACAATTGAATTAAGGGAATAATAATCGAAGCACCATTGTTTGGAAAATCATATTAAGTGATAGCTATAGTCATAGATCTTCATCATATATATTCGAATTTGTTGTTGAATTTGATTGTTAATTATAGTTGATAACGTAGATAATTTTTAGTTCAAATTTTTATCAAACAATTCAAAAAACTCAATCTTTTGGATAAAAGTGAGAAGATACAATTTTAGTAATTGGTTAGAAATACAACAAATTCCTCGTAGGATCGACACTCTATTCACTCTATATTATGTGTTTCCGATAGCGTGCACTTGCGCTTAATATAGAAATCACACAACAGTTAACTAATTAGATGTTAAGAAGTGGTACAATTTTGTTCCATAAATTATTACACTGTGAATTCACCCATTAACCATGTTAGTAAAATCAAATAAGGTAAAAATTAATTATTCAAATAGTTTTTTAAATATTTGAATAAATATTATTTAAGTAAATAATAATATTTATTTACTTGCTTATTAATTTGGTTTAGGTGGGAAACATATACCTAATTAGGTATAATTGCCACCAAATATTATTTTTTTATTTTGTTGGCATTTAATCAATTTTGGGAGCACTTGTGAAGTGCTTAACATACCTAAACACCATTTTGAATAATTCATTAAGAAAGTGTAAAGCAAAAGTTGTGCATGGTGAGATGGATATTTTGAGAGTTTTTCTTAGGAAAAAGTGTAGAGAGAAAAACTAGAGAGAGAAAAATAAATTCCTCTTATTTTTTTTTTTAAGAAATAAAAACCTTATTGCTGACAATTCAATTGCTACTTTTCTAACTTCACAATCCCATCGGATTGTTATGAACTAGAATTGAACAAAAGTGCACTTTAAGGTGAGCTCAAAGTTGGAGTTAGGAAGAATCCAGAATTAAAATCACCGAAGGTCATCAAAGGTATGTTTTTATAAACTTAAGTTTTTAATGATTTAAGTTGCATGTGTATATGTTAATCACATGCTTAATTCCATTGCGAAATTCGTGTATATGATACATGTATTTAGTTTTTTCAACATGTACACAATCACATGCATACACCATAAAATATGTTAACAATGATGACCCCTAGAGTGAATACGTTGGGCTTATAGAGGATGAAATAGATTTAAAATTATAATATTTAACGTAAATAAAATTGAAATTAGAATTAAAATTATACCATTTAACGTAATTGAAATTGAAATTATATTTGTAATTATGACATGAAACATAACTGAAATTGAAATTATTATATTTAACGTAATAGAAATTGAATTTGAATTTGCAATTATAACATTTAACGTAATTCAAATTGAAATTGGATATGAAATTATAACATTTTATGTAATTGAAATTGGATTTGAAATTATAATTTTTAACGTAATTGAAATCGAAATTGGAATTAAAATTATAATATTTAACGTAATTGAAATCGAAATCGAAGTTGGAATTGAAATTGTAATATTTAATGTAATTGAAATCAAAATTGGATTTGAAATCATAACATATTAACTTAATTGAAATTAAAATTAGATTTGGAATTATAACATTTAATGTAATTAAAATTAAAATTAGAATTATAACATTTAACGTAATTGAAAATAAAATTAAAATTAAAATTATAACATTTAATGTAATTGAAATTGAAATTAAATTTAGACTTTTTTCATTCTAAAAAAAAAAGAAATTAGGGAATTTGAAACCTGATCGAAACTGATATGACGTCTTTTTGAAACTTTAAATATAAAAATTCAAAAATTCTTAACCTAACCCATCTCAGCCCAAAACTTATCTTGATGAGGAAAACTTTCTTTATCCTAATTAGGACTGGGCTAAAGTCAAAAATTTTCAAACTCAACCCGAACCCAAAGTTATCCACCCTACGAAGGAAAAAGAGTAATGGCATTTGTGTAATTATAATAAATTTTAAATAAAAAAATGAAATAATAAGTAAAAGATAATCTGAGTCACCAAATTGGTTGACTAAGGGATTTTTTTTTGAATTTGAAGTAGTTTATTTTAGATAATTTGATAAGAAATTGACTATAGTGATAAACCATAATTAAAGCCCAATCAAATCAAAGTAGCAAACGAGACTCAAATGTTTCTTGGAACCTAAGAGACAACTAATAAGCACATAAAAATTATTTCAAATGTAAGATTATGTTTAATGTGATATATATATATATATATATTTGCAAAAGGGTTTTGTTTTTTCATTGTTTTCTTTTCTAAAGAAAAAACTTTTATTCTAGGCCGAAAAAAATTAAAGGTGTTTACAATTCAATCTAATTCACTTAACCTATTTGATTTAGTTTAAATTAATGTACTTTTGATCAAATTTCATAGATTGGTGGATTATATTAAATTGTAAATTCGAAACTTCGCCTTTAGTAGAAAAATTCATAGGCTTGCTTCGACAAATCTGCTAAAATTTGATTAGTGATAAATAATAGAAATAAAGACATTTTTGTCCTTTGTTCGGTCTAGTAGACAACTTGTCCCACTAAATACCCCTTTAATATATTATATTTTCTATCAATTTAAATAAAATATACTCTTTTGTGGTTTAAATGACTTACTTGCCCTTTAAATTAAGTGTGTAATAGATTTAACTCTAGGCACGTGGTAGAATATCATCCTTTCATTATATTTGAACATGTAGTGTAATCTTATTTATTTACTTAATATAATTCAATTAATAAAATAATTTTTAATATGTTTATCATATTATTAATATAACATTTAATATTCAATTATTACTTAATTAAATAAATATAATACAATATATTTAAAATATATAGTTGAACTGAAATTAATATAGAATCAAAATCTTTAATTATTTTCACTAATTAGTATGATTTTATAAATAAAATATTCAAATTAGAGTATAATTGGAATTCAACAATTTGGATTAAATTTTAATAAAATATTCTTAAAATAAATTAAGTATTTTTAAAACATAAAATCTAAAATCTAAAAGGGGGGAAATTGACCATTGGTTTGACCATGGCTGCCAGCTAGCGCCGCTGGTCAACCACCGACCATTGATGATCAGTGCTAGATTGACTCAAAAGTGATACCAATGGCTTAAAATTCCGTAATCTATGCAAAAGTAGAAACTTTTTTTGTTTATGGAGCACCAGAAAAGTGTCAAAAGTAGAGAGAATGATAGTGGCCACTATAACGCTGCAATCAAACGGCAGCAAGTAAAGGTGCACTACCACCACCATCAGATAGATTGTCGACCAATAACTCTAATGGTAGTGGTGATGGACCTCCACTTACCCCATTTAATGGTGGCTGCCACCTTTATTTCCACTTTTGACACATTTTTTTGATGCTCCATTAGTAGAAAAACATACAATTACATAAATCTCAAAATTTAAGTCCAATGGTTTTATTTTTGAGTCAATCCGACATTGATCACTAGTGATTGGCTGGTTGATAACGGTTGTCGGTAATCGGTAATCGGTAGCCAACTACCCTTTTTTCAAGTGTGGTCTGACATTAGTGTAAATTTAAATGTGTAACTAACTAAAATTCCTTATTTTTCATTTAAATTAACAGAAAAATCTATTATATCTCACTATTGGATATTTTGTATGTCAATAGGAAAAATTTGTCTTTTAAGCCAAATTCTAGGGACAAGGATGTTGTTATCCTTAAAAAATATCATAATTGTTATAAAAATGACATTTTTTTGTTCCACTACCTCAAAAATTAAAAAACAAAAATAGTCACTCAATGTGTAAACAACACCTAATTACTTCTACTAAATTTAAGTTACTTTTAATTACTAAAATTGTATTAACATTAATTCAAACTTTTTTTTTTTAATCTTAATGAGATTAATGCTACTAAAACATAAGTTAACTTACCTACCATATAACTCTTAATATAAAGAGGACAAGATAAGTCATAACATAATAGGCTTAAGCTATTTTGTGCTTGACCTACCCTATATTTGGATAGAATTAATATCTTTTATTGTAATTTTGAATTCAATTAGATTTCATAGTTTTTAATTGGATTAGATCAGATTAAATTTTATATTTTGATGAACTAGATTGAATTGAAAAATCAACAATCCATGTACTAATGAATTAGATAAATAATTAACGTAATCCCTCGAATCTAATCCAACCAATACATTAAAATAGTGATATGGTGACAAAATTTTACTGTCATAAATCGAGTTTTGTGATAAAAGCATTCCATCACAAAAGTCACCTTAACAATTTGTGATAGAAGTTTTCTATCACCAAATTGTAATAGACCAATTTTGAGATAGAAAACTTTTATCACACAACTATGATATATTTTGTGATAAAATGTTTCTATCATATATATTGATGATGTGTTCGATGCCACATGGCACATTATTGCACCCATAAAGAATTATGTGATAGTTGATATGGTGCAAAATATGTAAGATGAGTGATATAATGTTACTAAGATTTGATGCTAACATCATTTGACCAAATATGACATCATCAACTTGAATATTGTATCACTATTTTGTGATAGATGTGTATCACCAAACAATTATAAATGTGCATAAAAAAAATTGATTTAATGATTTTGTTAATATATGCACACACATATATATATTAATTATATAATATATTCTAATTTAATTATTGATTATAGCTCATCATGCATTATTGAAAATGCACCTAATTTTATAAACATTCCAAAAATTTTATATTCAATAAAATAATTAATATAACATTCAAAAGGTATTGTGCTAATTTAATGCTACAACTCAAATATTATTTTATCCAAGTGTAGGTTGTCTTAATTGTACTATTTAACTCTAGAGTTTGAATGTCATATCCACAGGGAGTATCCATGGCCTCCATTATTAGTCCTATAGTAAGGTAGATTAATGCCTTGCCTCAAATCTTATGAGCTACCTATAGAGGGTAGTAATCAGAACTGATTACTAGATAGGACTTTTCTAAAGGACAATATCTAATATAAGACTCATGTGAAACTAACTACCCTACGATGACTTTTTTAATTGAGAAATATAAAAGGATTGAAATAATGGTTATGCACTCAACTTAGGTTGGTTGATATCCTCCTTACGGAGTTCTTGTCAATTAAATTTAAGGGCTAAAGAATCGGTCATTTATTATTATTTGATATGAGATATAGAGATAATAATAATAAATTAGTATGGTACTAGTCTGATTTATGACGGATACGACCACCCTACGGAGGCGTATTCTGAATGAAAATTAGATTACCGATGCATATTGTAGTTAAAGAGTTCTACATAAATACATTTCATATATTTATGCAAAAGTTACACATGCTTTTAGATAATTTATGCTTATGTATGAATTTATTTTTTAGAATCATGTCTTTATTCAGCCCACTAGCATCTATCCTTAACAAGACAAGTTAACCAGAAATAATTATATAGATTGGGAAAGGAACTTAGATATTAAACTCACAGTTAAAAAGCACAAATATTTCTTGACTGATAAATGCACTCAGATACCTAATGAAAATGCAAGATGAAATAGGTGTTTACAATAGTCAATTGACTAAGGGCCCATCTTCATCTTTTGGTCTCAATTCTAGAGGAAAGAGTAGTAAAAAGAAGAAGAAGAATAAGCCAAAGAAAAAATTTAATTCAGGATTTTTGCAAAATCATAAAAAGGTAGTAAGGCCTAAAGGAAAGTGTTTCCAATGTGGCATTGGAAGAGAAACTGCCCTTTAGTTAAGTTTTCAATAACTAAAAGGACAGCTTCGCCTTCTGGTAAAATTCTTTTAATTGAGACATGCTTAGTGGTTGATTCTACTAGTTCCTGGATTGTAGATTTTGGAGCCACTAGTCATATTTGCAATTCATTGCAAGGGTTCTAGGAAACTAGACAACTCAATGAATGAGAGATCAGTCTAAGGCTAGGAAATAGCGCAACTATTGCAGCTAAGGCAGTGGGAGTTGTTCAACTTTATTTTGATGATTTTAGAACATTAGTATTAGATGATTGTTTGTTAGTACCGGAACTCAAACGTAATTTGATTTCAGTTAGTTATTTGAATAAATTTTGTTATTCTGTTATTTTTGACTCAATTGTGGTGATCAAAAGAAATAAGTCGTTTATATATTCTGGTACACTAGTTAACAATCTATATTGCATATATCCTAAAATCAACTTACTGCATGACACAGAATTGAATAATGAATCTAATCACCATAAGAGGATTAAAGTGACTCCCACTAATCAAACACATATATGGCATCTACGTCTTGGTTATATTAGTCTAGATAGGATCGAAAGACTGGTCAAAGATGGACCTTTGATTTCATTAGATATTGAACCATTACCAGTCTGTGAATCCTGTGTAGAAGGTAAAATAACCAGAAGACCCTTTAATGCTAAAGGTAATAGAGCTATTGAAACGTTAGAATTAATGCACTCTGACATGTGTAGACCCATAAGCATACAAGCTAGGGGAGGTTATGAATATTTCATCAATTTCATTAATGATTATTTTAGATTCGTTTATGTGTACCTAATGTACCACAAGTCTGAGGCATTTGATAAATTCAAAAGGTTTCAGGCAGAAGTTGAAAGGCAATTGGAAAAACACATAAATGCACTTCGATCTGATCAAAGTGACGAATATCTCTATAGTGAGTTCAGGACCTATTTGTTAGACAATGGGATATTATCCTAGTTGACTGCACCAGAGTCACCCCAGCAAAATGGTGTAGCAGAAAGGAGAAATAGAACTCTTCTTGAAATGGTGAGATCTATGATGAGTTATTCAACTTTACCCATCTCGTTCTGGGTTATGCCTTAGAAACAGTCATGTATCTTCTTAACTTAATTCCATCTAAGTCAGTCCCTAAAACACCTCTGAAAATGTGGATAGGACGTAAACAAAGTTTACGTCATATACATATATGAGGTTGTCCAGCACATGTGCTAAAAGGGAAGACAGAAAAGTTGGAATCTAAGTAAGAAGTTTGTCTGTTTGTTGTCTATCCTAAAGGAACAAGAGGAAGTCTTTTCTATAGTACTCAAGATAAGAAAGTATTAGTTAGCACTAATGCAATCTTTCTTAAGCAAGACTATATGAAAGACTTCAAGCCTAAGAGTAAGATAATTCTTGATGAGTTATCTAGGAACTCTAATATTATGCTTAATAGAGTCAATGAGTTAATTCTTAATCCAGATCATAATAACCAACCAGAGCCAATTGCAGAACAACAACCACCGGTACTTCGTCATAGTGGGAGGATTATTAGACGTCCAACTAGGTACATGTTAATTAGAGAGTCATTTCAGATAGTCTCTAATGAGCATGAACTAGATCCTACTAGTTATGATAAAGCAGTGGTTGATAAAGATGCAAACCATTGGCATAAAGCTATGAAATTAGGAATGGATTTCATGTATTCCAATAAAGTCTGGGAACTTATAGAGAAACTTGAAGAGATAAAACCCATAGGGTGTAAATAGGTCTACAAAAGAAAGAGAAGGTAGATGAGAAGGTGGAAACCTTTAAAGTTAGGTTTGTTGCTAAAGGGTATACTCAGAAAAAGGTATCGATTATGAGGAGACCTTTTCGCTGGTAGCCATGCTTAAGTCTATTAGAACTCTTATCTATAGCAGTAAATCTTGATTATGGGATTTAGTAAATAGATGTCAAGACTGCCTTTCTTAATGGCAATCTTGAAGAAAGTATTTATGTGATACAACCAGATGGTTTTATAGCTATAGGCCAAGAGCACATGGTTTGTAAACTGCACAAATCTATCTATAGGCTTAAACAAGCATCTAGATCATGGAACATCAGATTTGATCAGGCAATCAAATCATTTGGTTTTGATCAAAACTCTGATGAACCTTATGTTTACAAGAAGATAGATAGGCAGTTGGTGGTTTTTCTAGTCTTGTATATCATCTATATATTACTCATTGGAAATGATGTAGGAGCATTATCATCAGTTAAAATTTAGTTATCTAACCAATTTGATATGAAGGACTTAGGTGAAGTGAGTTACATCCTTAGAATTAAGCTATTGCGAGATCGTAAAAATAGGATGTTAGCTTTATCTCAAGCTGCATATATAGACAAAATTCTGGTTAGGATTGCTATGCATTAATCCAAAAAGGGATCACTTCCTTTTAGACATAGAATTGATCTATCCAAGAATCAGTGTCCTAAATCTCCTGAAGAGATAGATCACATGAGAGGAATTCTTTATGCATCAATAGTAGAAAGTCTTATGTATGTAATGTTATGTACTAGACCAGATATTTGTTATGCAGTAGGCATGGTAAGCAGATATCAATCTAATCCAGGACCAGAACACTGGACTGCAGTAAAGCATATATTCAAGTATCGAATGAAAGATTATATGCTTATGTATTCTAGTGAGGATCTTATACCTATTTGGTATACAGATTCAGATTTTCAATCAGATAAGGATGCTCCGAGATCTACCTCAGGATATGTGTTTACTTTAGGTGGTGGGGCTATTAGTTGGAGGAGTGTAAAGCAATCATACATTATAGACTCTACCATGGAAGCTGTATATGTAGTTGTGTCAGAAGCTGCAAAAGAGGTTGTATGGCTCTACAAGTTCCTTATAGAACTTGAAGTGGTACCTAGTACTAAGAGGCTCATTATTATTTATTGTGATAATAGTAGAGCTGTAGCACTATTCAAGGAACCGAGATACCACAAGAAAGGAAAACACATTGAGAGAAAATACCATTTGGTACAGGAGCTAATGTAAAAGGGGTGAAGTTATGGTATTCAAGATTGCATAAGCAGAAAATCTAGCGGATCCATTCATCAAATCATTGCCAGCAAAGTGTTTTGAAACTTATATATATGTTATAGAAGTTCGACAGATGCCCGACATATTTAAGGGCAAGTGAGAGATTGTTAGATATTTTATGTTATTTTATACCCTTAAAACATGTGTAATAACATTTTATTAGATTAATAAAGTTTATTCATACATATAATTGAGCATACATTGATGAGCCCATATTTATAAAGTATGTGATCTATGTATTAGGCATATGATGCTAATACAGAGGGTATAGATCACATGTTTTTTATAAATTAAATCATGTTCACAACCATTAATGAAAAGGGCATTTCATTATGTAAGGTTGTAATTTTTCTGCTTCTTATAATGGATGATTTACCTTGATCATCGAAGTAGAGACTTCGAGTAGAGAAACTAATATATATGATACATTGAATAGGACTACTGTGAATTTCGATCTGGTTAACTAAAGTCGTAGATCTTAATTCACAAAAACTTTAATAAGCTTGATTGATCTTAATCCTGAGCAGGTAATGAACTTACATTCATACATTGTATCTTTTGAGTTACACGGAGTGAGATCTACATAAACGGTCAAACCTCGATAGCTTGAAGATATAATTTCATATGTCGTAAGAACATATATTTGCAAGATGGAATCTAATAATTAATATCCACCTAAGATGTTTGCAGTACTTGATCATTAGAATCTGTGGCCACAGTATATTCAATAAATTATTTATTGAATAATAATATTTATTTATAAATTTATTTACAAATATAGATATATTAAAAAGATTTAGAGCATTGAGTGACTTAGGGGCAAATAAGTAATTAAAGAGGCAAGATATTTTTTTTAAAGCCTAACTTTAATTATGGACATCAATTAGAGGATTAATTAAGTGGTTATTATTGGTCTAAAGACAAGGCCGAATTTAATTAAAAGGATTTTTAATTAAATAGACTTTTATTTTAAAACATGGGTTACTAGAGTATAGCCCTTGGCTTTTAGTGGAATAGCCTGGGGTTAACTTAGAAGAATTTGTGTATTATGAGATAATAAGGACTAGACCTTTTAAGTTGGAGCTAAGAAGCCCATGGGTCTTACAGTCCCTCTACTAGCTCAAATCATAATCAAACTCTAATTTTCTAATCTTAATCAAATTCTAAATACCCAAGGGAGATTCCTATATATATGAGAGGTAAGTAATAAGAAAAAGGGACCAGAACCATTCAAAAAAAAAAACTCTTTTACGTATTCTTACATGGGAAAAGAATTTAGTTAATACTATTCTCTCAGATTTGGGTATTAGTGAGATTAGAGATTAAGAAAGATCCACGTGCCCACACGCGTTGAGTTTGAAGATTGAGGATAGTAGAGAAGATTGCACCCAGTCAATTCAACATCTGTCATAGCAAAGAATTGAGGTAATCTTCTATCCCTATACATGTAATTATGAACAAGATGATTTGGCTTCCCCTACGTTTATTTTTATAAACAGAAAATTTTTATTTACCAACCAACAATTGACATGTGGTGTTGTTAAGTTAATAAGTGAGTGCCTTATGGTGTTGTGTTATAAAGACAATTATTTTAGGGTTATGGACTTGATTAAGTTGAGATAATGTAATGTTGATTTATGTTAATTTGTGAATGGATATCATGAAAATTACATGGTTTTGAAACCTTATTGTTGATGGCATGATTGAATTAACATTACTTGAAGTTTGAGGTTGTAAACTGTGACAAAATGAGGAGTTTGAGTTACATGGTTCACCATTTTGGGAGTGTTAATTTTCTATTTCAAGTTTATTCTCAATGGCTCTACAAAAATAAAAAAATATACCGCCTCATCATCCGCCACCTACGACACATCAAATTTAGTATCAGAAAAAGCTTTTGAACTCTACACCTCATTCGTCACAAGCAGACTATAGTTCTTGAGTGAGGTGTTAAGATCATTGGTGGCTATAACCTCAACATTACAGAGATCATAGAAGAGAAGAGCTGATAAAGACTTTGTACCCAACTAGAAGCGACTGTTCTACCCATTATAGAGGAGTTTTACACCAATAGTCAAGAACACCAAAACTTGAAAGTTTTTGTTCGTGGATGATATGTGGACATATCCAACACGATTATCAACTACTTCTTTGGCTTGCCCAGTATTTCTCGAGCTGATTACCGTGAACTGATAAAAGAGCCCGATTACGAGGCAATCATCTATTTCTTGGCAACCCTAAAAGCTGAGTGGAAACTATCTAGGAGCTTTCTAAATTTGTTTCCCACTCTTTATATATGCTAAGAGTACAAGGCTTGGCATTACTTCATCGTCGCCTACCTTCTACTGGTGCTTCATGTGAGTTCTGTTATTGCTCAGTGAGCTATCTTGCTCTTTGCCATTCTTATAGGTTGATCGATTGATATGGGTGAGGTGATCAAGAACAACATCATACATAGCATAAGGTATAAAAAGATAAGTTTCTACTACTCGTCCTTGATCACTACTTTATATGCCCAATCTGGGATTGAATGGGCACCCACATAAGACTTACTTCATCCGAGATAAGTCCTAGATAACATTAAGATTAATCAGATTATGGATAGACTAGATCCATAGGGCAAGCCTCCAGTACCAAGACAAGGATGCTTACCTCAAGCTTCAACACTACCTCTATAAACTGTCAAAGAGCGTCTCACTCGCCTAAGGTTATATTTTGCTACCTATGCTGCATATCAAGACAAAGTGTTAAGGCTTTCCCTCACTCACTTTGGTATGAATACAAGCGTGTTACCTCTATTCCCAGCATATCATATTCCACCAACTCCTATAGATTGAGATGATGAAGATGAAGATGAAGATGATGCAGAAGATGAGAAAGATGACGAGGAGACCGAGGATGACCAGGATGATGATTGATTTCAACACACATAAGGGAAGTGTTCAAATTTTACTATTTTTTTTACTACGACCATAGGGACATGGTTAATTTTAAGTTTGGGGCACGAAAACACTTCTAATTTTATTTATTTATTTATTTTAGGGTTATTTATTTTATTTATTTCTTGTCATTTTTAATTGTTTCATTTTTCCTTAGACTATCAATTATTTGGGTTAAAAAGAAGTTGTAGTCAATAATGAAAACTTGAGCTGAAGAAAAGCCATGAAATTTTCTAGAATTAGTAATTGTTGTGCTTATCTTGTAATGTAATCGGAATAGCTTATATTTATCTTAATTTGTTCACTTCAAATACATTGCACATTAGAGTTATTAGATGAACATTAATTATTAACTTAGAAGATATTTATTCATATCATGAGAGTAATCAGGATTGCACAATATCTAGAACTTGTTTGATTAGCATTCGAGGGGAAATCCTAGGGCGTATATAGTAAAAAAAATGATTATAGGCCATGTTTGGATTGATTAAGTCTTTCAAGTCTACCTTGCTATAGGTTTTAACCCCTAATCACCCTTTTTGAGTCTCATTGACCATTTTTTTAACCACATAATAAACCAAAGTTGGGTGAATTTTAGTCATTCATAACTTACCTTTGCACTATAATTATAATATTAAGTGATGTGATTACGAAGGGATGTAAATTCAAAAGTTAAGGAGGAAGATCAGAAAATGACAAGTCTGGAATCATTCTTGAAAAATTACAAGCTTAGGAGGATTGATTAAAAAAAAAAAGTCCTAGAATTCAAGTAAAGAAATGAGCTACTGAAATTTTGTGTTTAAGAAAATAAGTTTGGTGGTGTGTTTGAAGAAAGAAAGGTTGAGATGATCTAGAAATAAGAAGGTTATAGTTATTGTGAAATTTGAACTTCAAATTTTTTTTTCCAATTTTCCTCACCATAACCTAAGCATTTTCATTATAAGCTTTCTAAAGTTCTATTTGATCTTTAGTTATATACTTGTCCTATAATAATGGAGAATGCTATGAAAAGAAAGCTTATGGATAATTCTTTGATCTTGATCTTTCTTGTTGGAATAAATCGTTTTAAGTATAATTGATGAATAAAAAATTGCTCTGCACAAACTCACAAGTGAATATTTGTAAAATAGAAATAAGCATGAGGATTACATCATGGGATGTCCATAAGTAATCATGGATTCTGAAGATTTTATTAGCATAATTCAACCTTTGGAATAAATATACAAAATTCTGATTAACTTATTCAATAGCCGGTTTTAAATTTTAGTTTACTTTTTTTTTTTTATCAATGACAAGCAAAGTCTTAAGTTTGAGGGTTTTTGATAGGGTTTATATAGTTGATTATTTATATCATCTCAAACTTAGATTTTGCTTTAAATTATGAGTATTTGGCTATTTATTTAAGGTTTTTGACCACATATAGGTTTTTCACATATGGTGTGAAGGTACTAGAGAAAATGGACAAAAAATGATAGTTTTGAATTATTTCGGCTAGCGCTGTCATGCTCAAGTCAGAGAGTTGAGCACTGCAGCGCCCATCACCCTGTTCTGTGGTGCCCGGCTAGTTTTTATACCCAGATATTTTCCAAGTCTGAGCACTGCGACACCTACCACCCAGCTCCATGGTGCCCGTGCGACTAAAGAAACCCTATCTCAAGACTCAAAATATAACTTAGATTCAAAGCTCCACGTCCCTAGGGTTACGAAGACTTATAAAAACATCATTTTTGACAACCAAACATAGAGAATATTAGACGCAACTTAGGGCAAACAAAAACAAAACACAAAAATGAGAGATCAAAGATAAGATTTGAAGATCAAGACTTGCGAATCAATGAAGAGAGAGAGAAGTAATCAAATGTGTGTTCTTGTTTAGTTTTTTTAGATTCTCTTATCATTATGATCTTGTTCATGATGTCTTTAATTATTTACCTTGATACTCTTAAATTCAATATGAGCTAAATTCTTTTGATATAAGGTTAGGCTTTTGAACCTAATATATAGTTGGATTTTATTGACTCTTTTAGTTTATGAACTTAATAGATTAAATTGATTCATTCTATCTTGTGTTTAATGCTTTCTTTATATCTGGCCAATATGTTGATTGATTAAGGAATTTATGCATTTAGCCTAGGATAACTTGATGCATGATTATAGGGTGATAACTATGAGTTCTATGTAGGATAGATATATACCTAAATGACATATATGGCATGATTAGACTTGTTCTTAATTAGTTAAATTCTATTTAGATTAACATAGACATATAAGTAATTTTTAGGGTGTAATATCGTTATTTGACCATTCACAAAGGATTATAATGCGGTTAGAGTCTACCCAACAACTTGTTATCGATGGATTAATTAAGAGATTGATAAGTTCAATAAAATATTAAGGGATAAGACTAAATACTAGATTCCCTTTTATTGGTAACTTTAAACCCTTGTTTGCTTTTTGATTAATATTGGATTTAATTTGGTTGAATTGGGTTAATTAGATAAAATTCAATTTTTGATTTATCTGGATAAAATTTAAATATAATAAATTTTAGTATTTGATTGAAAGAAGTTGATTATATAAGTCTATGTGGGAACGATACTTAGAATCCATTCCTATATTACTTGATACAATAACATTTGTGCTTACCTATAATTCACAAATCAACCATCAAACTCATCACGATGCAAATTATTTATTAGATAAACAAATAAACAATTACATATGCAATTAATTAAAAAATTACACATGTGAATGAAAAGAAATAACCAACAAACAACCACTATCTTCAATATAAATAAAACAAAAAGCTAAAACTGTAAGTGAAAAAAAAAACATCTGACCAATTATTAAACAACATAAGTTAGCCATTCACTTATATTCATATTTTTAATTGGTTAACTAATATATATTTATAGTTTGTTCTCATAAAATTTAGAGTGATTTCATCTTCCATGTTATGCCTTTGGGCCTCTATAGGTGGTTCAATCATCAAAGGTGTGTGGAAGTTTGTACTATCCACTTCATCTTGATTTAATTTTGCTTCATTACCCATTTGAGGCATCATATGAATACTTAAGTCTTTGGTACTTTTTTGATTTACTACATAAAAAACTTGCTTTACTTGTAAAGCCAATATACATATATTGGACCCATATCCTATCCTATTAAGATTAATCATTGTAATCCTATGTATATCAAATGTCACACCATGTTCACTATCAATCTAATCACACTTAAAAACGGGATCTTGAACATGTGGTATTCCAAGTCTCATATTGATACGAATCAAGTTTCCAAAACTTCACAAGATCCGTTAAGCATCCATAGGGGTCCAATGACAAGGGTAAGAACTAAAAAATAAAGGAAATATTACATGGGCTAATTGAGAAAATCTCAAACTCGAGCTTTGTTCAATACTCTATTTTGTCTGAATTGGGTATTCAAGATGATCAATACTTTGTCAATGTTATTCAAGATTCTTTAAGTGATCTATAATGATTTACAAGAAGAAATCTGATGCATATCAATTAGGAATGAAGATCTAGTGAACATACTTTCCTTATTTCTTAGATCCTATTCTAGCATATAAAGGAAAGGATTTTCCTAATTTTGGACTTTCTTAAGTTTTTTTTTGTTTCCTTTTAATTTTAGGATATATTTAGAAACAAGGATACATGAATATTTATTTCCTTAATATGTTTGTTATTTATTTTCTCTTTTTGTAATCAATTCCTACTATGCCTAGGATTTGATTTATTTTCCTTTTAGGCTCTTGATAAATTCGGCTATATAAACTATTGTAAAACTAAGGGGAATTTAGCTTATAACATTAATAAAATTAATAGTTCTTACTTCGTTCTTTATAGAAGTTTTGTTATAATTTATCAAGATTTTTATCTTGTTGTGCTCATCTTGACTTGTCACTTACAATATTTCTCATCTTTCTTGAGTGTGGAGTATACCCTTTAAATTCTTATACCTTTGGTTCTTATATCTTTATAGACAATGAGTCAAGGTTCTTGTTTTTATTTGTTTATGAATCTGAATTAGAACGATCCTTAAAAAAAGAACCTTATTGAGTGTCAGGTCTCACTTTTCTTTATGAGGTTTACATCATTTGGTATCAGAGCTTAGGTTATAAATCAAGTTTGATCTATCATTTATTTTTCATTTTTTGTTCTTTGTTTTTACACCCTTTGGTTTATTTCCTTGATTCTACAACCTATCATCTTTATTTCTTCTTGTTTGCAACTTTTAGCTTTTTTTTTTTTTTACCTTAATTCATTCAAATTCTATTATTTATCATTACATATAAGTTTTAAAAAAGTATAAAAAATTCAGATTCAATTAATTTCAAGTTTTCTATTTTGAATTCAAAAAGATAAAGTACAAAACAAATCTAAATTAGTTAAATGTTGTTCACTATTCAAGTTTTGTTTGCATAAAGTATATTCTGCCTATTTTGTACAATCGACTTAAAACAAAAAACAACCTTAATTGCATCAAAATTCATATTTCATTTTGTCTGTGTTTTCCTATTTTATTATTCCATTATAACCTTGTACTCTTTGCTTCTTAAATTTCGTCTATTCTTTTCCTTTGCATTTAACCCATTTTTATCCTTAGTGATCTGATATGTTGTGCTTAGATTGTTGCAAGGTAATTTTGATTTAGTTCATTTTACTTCAAAAAAGAATTAAAAGAGGAGAGACTAAAGAGTGAAAAAGGCAAGAAAGTGTGAGCTTATAAGAGGATAAAAGCCAAATTTGAGTAAACACAAGTGTAAGTGCTATCAATCTTGAGAGAAAACATGTAAGGGAGTGTTTGTGAGGTTTCTAACTTTGTTTGTAGGTTCTTAAACATATCTTAAAACAAAGATAAAGGCTAATCCAATAATGCTCAGAAAAAGATAAATTTCAAACTCTTCTTCAACTTCTTAGAACAAAAATTTAATCAAATGGAATTGAGGTTTGGTGAGTTGAATGATAGAATAGATAAAGTTGAATCTAGTTCATAAAGGTGACAACCACCTAGCGTATATAATTTGAAACAAAGAGAGAGGAATCCACTTAGGTATGATTATAAAGATAACAATAGGGATGACCTAGAAATGATAATTGTGCCTCTAATGTTAATTTAGGTAGATTTTGGCGTAAGAATAGAGATAAAGGAGTTAGATATGGAGATATGGTTGATAATAACTTAAGATGAATATTCCATCTTTTTAAGGCAAAAAGATCTTGAAAGTTATTTGGGGTGGAAAAAAAGAGATGGAGTTGGTATTTAATTGTCACAACTACTCCAAATTGAAAAATGTAAAGTTGGCCATTGTAGAATTTATTAACTATGCTATGTTTTTGGTGGAGCTAACTTGTTTTAAGTAGGAGACAATCGTGAGAGGCTCATTGAGATATGAGAAGAGATGAAGGCTATTATAAAAGGTAATTCATTCAAAGTCATGATTATAGGGACTCATTTCAGAAGTTGCAAAGCCTTACTCAAGAGTCTAAAAGTGTTTAAGACTACCATAAGAAGATAAAAATAGTCATGATTCAAGCCAATATGGAGGAGGACTGAGAAGTTACTATAGCTAGGTTCCTAGTTAGTTTTAATCGTGATATTGCAAACGTAGTGGAGTTACAACATTATGTTAAGTTAAATGACATGGTGCACATGGCCATAAAAGTGGAGCAATAATTAAAGAGGAATGGTTCCACATGAACTGGACAGAATTCAAGTTCCTCTCAACATGGAAAATCAATTGGAGCAAAAAGGATGAAAAGCCTAATTTCAAGCCTAAGGTTGAAACCTCCAAAAATAACAAAGATGGAGGCACAAAAAAAAATTAAATCTGATTCCCAACCTTCTAGAAATAAAGATATCAAATACTTTAACTATTTAGGAATAGATTATTTTGCATCTGAATGCCTAAATAAAAGAGTGATGATTTTGAAAGATTATAGTGATATTGAGATCGAAGATGAGCTAATGATGAGCTTATGCCACCTTTGGAGGATGCAAGTGACATTGAGTATCCGGTTGATGAAGAGCTTTTGGTTGCAAGAAGAGCTTTTAGTGTACAAATCAAAGAGGATGAAATTGTACAATGTGATTGTTGGGATTTGTGCTTACGTGCCATCCCATTATGTATGAATATTTGTTTAATATTTATACTAGTGTTGTTATTTCAATAAATCGCTAATTATATTTATATATGGTAAAATGCTTGTAACGTTTCAGACATTGTACGATCTGAAAGAGTTTAGATCTAGTCTAAATGAGTTTAGATCAATGCTAAGAATTAGCAAAGGTGAGAGTTATAAATGCTAAGAGTTGGCACTGATAAGAGTTACCAGGTTATAAGAGTCACGATATCTAAAGAGTTAGAGCCTTGTCTGAAATGGGACAAAGACCTAAGAATGTATTAGTAATGACATAATTGCAAAGAGTTGTAAATAGTGCTAGGAAATGTCATTATGCAAATATGTTCTCAAATATTATGTTCCTGATCTATCTTCACTGATGCAGGTCTATTAGTGAATACCTTAACAAATATATAGATTGGTGTATGTCTATATCTGGATGGTCCAGATGGTTAGTCTTAGCAAACTATGAGTTTAGTGGAAGCTCGTATAGAGATACAGGTATTCAGTAAGGACTGAATACTGAACAGACTCACAAAGATCTCCAATAGATATCCCACAAAGCCGTCAATGGAGGATCTTTCGAGTTGAGTAGTATTCATGGTCCTTTGACCTGAGTGCCATGGTAAGCTTGTGAATGATCCACCATACTTTGGTTCCACACATGTTAAAAACCTTTCATGGTCTGACCGCTGGGTGTCGCTGGGTATGGTCCGATGCTCATGGAGTCCGATGTGCATAGATATGGGATCCATCAGCTCATTTGGGTGAGTATTATATCCTAATACTCTATAGATTGTATTTCAGAAAGTCTTATGGCCATAAGCAATAATTCCTGGAAAAAGAGTTTAACCTTAGGGACAAATAATATTACAAAAGTGTTTGGGAATATTATTTATTGAAATACAATTCAAGAGATAAGCTTTCAGTCGGACATATGGAGATTTGACGGTGTTGATCTATATCTCTGTTCTACTCAGATATAAATGATGGAGGGATTATATGAATATGTTATAACCTCAACTTGTATGGTCTAACGCGCCGCTTTGTAATATCCGTAACGTGTGTGTAGGGCATCGTTCACGGACGTATGGAGGAGTTCTATATGACAATTCGGGCGTGGACCTAGAGAGTCTCACAATATGAAGTGTACTCGTTGTGCACTGGGGTAGCATAATGGATTGAACAGTTCCATCCTAGAAATTCCAGCAAACCGAAAATATGTTTCAGGGATCCTCAGGTTGTGCACTTGTTTAAACTTAAATGTTAAGTATATTATTTAATTAGATATTGACAAGTGGCACAATTTTATTGTATGAATTGTTTTACCATGAATTCAACCATTTACCATATTAGTAAAATCAAATAAGGTAAATATTAATTATTCAAATAATTTTTGAATAATTAAATAAATGTTATTTAAATAAATAAAATATGATTTTATTTATTTATTATTTTATTCTTAAATGGAAAACATACCTAATTTGAGAAACATAAACTAAATTTAGTGGAGCACCATTTTGTAATTAATGGTTAATTTTATTAGATCATTAAAATGGCCACCAAAAATGGTTTTGGTAGTTGGCCACTTAATCTAATTTTGGTGGAGCACTTGTGAAGTTGTTGTAACCACTAAAATAGTTGAGTTTCAATTGTGTTAACATGAGAGTAAATGAAAATTCGTGCAAGAGTTGAGAGGAAAAAGTAGAGTTGGTTTTTGAGAGAGTTTTTCAAAGTACAAAGACTTGTGAGAAAAACCAAAGGAGAAAGAAAATAAATCCTTTATATTTTTCTTTCTAGAATCAAAACCTTGTTGCTGGAGATCATACTGCTGCTATTCTAGCTTCACAATCCAATCGGATTGTTGTGAACTAGAATTGGACAAGAGTGCACTTCAAGGTAAGCTCAAACTTGGAGTAAGCATATCTGGAATTGGAAATCTTCATCGGAGGTCTTCAAAGGTATGTTTATGTATTCTTAAATTGTTAAGAATTGAACTACATGTGTATATATTGATTACTTGATAAATTCCGCTGCCAAATTCATGTATATGATGCATAATTTTATTTTTTCAATATGTACACAATCACATGCATACACCCTAAAATACGTCAACAGTGATAACATTTTGTATACTAGATACCATGTAAATGATAAGGTATTTAGCATGATTATTAGTAGAGGAAAGTTGTACTAATGTGGCTAGCACTAGTTTGGTGGAAACATTGTACTAATAACTTTGAAACATCCTAGGTCATATAAGCTACAATAGCTGAATAATTATAAAGAAGTTAAAGTAAATAAACAAGTTCTTATTTTATTCTCAATTGGAAAATATAAAGATGAGATTTTGTGTGATATATTTTCAATGCATGCAGGGCATATTCTTTTAGGGTGACCATGGCAGTATGATAGGTATGTAATTCATGATGGTTACATCAATAAATACTATTTTATACTTAGTAGAAAACTAATTACTTTTGTACTTTTAACACCAAGATAAGTGTATGAAAAATCAAGAGAGGTTAAAAAAAGAGAGCAATATGAAAAAGGATAGTGAGAGTTCAAAAGCAAGATAGACCGAAATTAAAAGGAGTGAAAAAGAGAGTGAAAAGGGAAAGAAAAGAAAAGTTGTTTGCTAACCCAAAAAGTGTTCCTTTTACATAGATAAGCTTGTATTTCTTATTAAAGTGCCTAATGGGTGTATGCATGTGAATATGTATTCATTGAATTAAATAATGCATATCATATATACATTGCACATCAGAATTGAAATCTAAATTCCTATTTAATAAACACATATCGAATGTAAATCAATTACATTAATAAAGTCAAAAACACTCATCCTTGAAGCCTTTGATGAAGTTTTAATTTTAGAACTTAGCATGAAGTGATATCTTGGGCAATTCTAGTCTCTAACAGTTGGTGGGATTAAGGAGCTAGAATGATAGCTTTGTTTGATTTTCCTGCAAGATTCAAATTTGTACAATTCTTGAACTTGTTTCTTTTCTTTCTAAAAGGCCAAAATGTGTTTTGGACTTAAAAAAAAAAAAGAAAAATTGCATTTGTTTCCTTATATATGGCCAAATATTGCTTTAGGGTTTAAATTGTAACAATTGCAAAGTTTTTTACACTTGGCCAATAATAACTTAACACCTAGCCAAATTTAAAGTCATGCATGTTTAACTTTAACAACACTTGTCAAGCCCTTTTCCATGTATCCATGCCTTCAGTCAAACTTATAGGTTTAACACTTAAACTTTGACACGTATTTCTTGATAGATCCTAAAAAAAATCCACTTTCTGAAATTTTCTTCGATCGTACTGTTCGACCCAGTCCACTACCTTAGTGTTCAACGAGTACACTTCATATTATAAGACTTTCTAGGTTTATGGTGCATTCAACCATACAAGTTAAGGTCAACCAATATACGTGTAATGTTTTTGTCACATATATCCTGAAACAGTAGAGATATAGATCATCGTCATCAAATCTGTATATGCTTGACCGCAAACTTATATCTACATTTGTATTTTCATAAATAAAATCCACAAATACCTTTGTGATATTATTTAACTCTACAGAAAAGTCTTTTCTAGGGCTTTCAATTATAGCTATAAGATTTTTTATAATACAATCTATGAGCTTTATGATATACAACTTATCCATATGAGTTAACGAATCTTATATCTATGCACACCAGACTCTATGAGCATTAGCAACAACACCCAGATGCAGACTATGAAAGGTTTTTAAAATATGTGCAATCAAATAATGATGGATTATTCACAAGCCTATTGTGGCACTCAAGTCAAAGGACTATGAATATTGATGACCATATTTTATATATATAGTTTCAATATCCTAAACTTGATGATTGGTCAAATTAAGTAAGAATATATGTCTTTAATGTGCGTTAACGTTATTTATAGAGCTATATGGGGTGAAAAACCAAGGAGAGCATGTAAAAAATATAAAAAAAGCTACAATACATATGAACAGTTGCTACAGTATGCGTAAAAACTCAGGTCATGGTGTCGCAACACCAATCAATGTAGAAACTCCCAATTTTGCCCTAATTTTGGAACTTACAAAAAGAAAGCTAAGGGTCTCATTTAAAAGAAGGAATGGGTGGCACGAAATAGAGAGAAAAATTAGGTTTTTAGTGAGAGAAAACATTTAAGCTTAGATTTGAAGAAGATTATTGAAGATTGAAGGCTTTTAACCATCTCTCAAACTAGTCCCTCTTTCCCTCTACTTTATTTATATTTATTTCACAAAGGCTTCAATTTAATTTCATAAAGTAATGCTCAAACAATCCAATCTAACTAACTCAATTTCAATCACAAACTTCAAATTTTAAACGTTACTCCTAAATTGCAAAGTACTTTCTCAACACAACTATTATCAAAATAATAACAATGGAATGAAATTGAGTTTGGGGGAGTTAATTAGCTCAATCTTTGAATATCCTTAAAGTTAGTTCTTACAATGCCCCTTCAAATTCTGGCTCCAAATCCTTAATTTTTAGTTTTGTATGTGTCCAAAATGGATGAATTTATGTTAGTAATGAGAGATTGATGTTGCTTAAGGTGGATTTATTGTAGGATGGTCGGATTTGGAGAACTGGTTAGAGGAAATTAAGAGGATTTAGGTTTTGTGTGTTTTAAAAAGTAGAGAGAATGAGTACAGACTTCTATTTCAAAATAGATTTCAAATGGGCGTCGTGGTGCTAGGATTTGCCATCGTACCGCTAAGGCGTGGAAATTAGGGGTTGAATTTCTAGTTTTTTGGCACTACAGCATGGGGTTATGGGGATGCAGTGCTAAGTTACCGCCTTAGGGTAGAAATTGCTATCGAGTTAGCACTGTGACACTGGATTTTGGGCACTGCGGCTCTAGTTTTAGGGTGTAGTGGTGATGAGACATGGTTTTTGATAGTTACCTTTCCAAGTATAGGAACTACGGCTCTGTCTTAGTGGTGCCACAATGCTAAGTTACTAACTTGGGAAGCTTGCTTGCACTATAAGAGAGTGCTACGGCTCTAGAATTTGGCGTTGTAGTATTGGTTCGCTTTTTTAAACTAATAGAAAGAAAACTTATGTTACTTGGGTTGCATTTCAAGAAGTGCTTGATTTAACATCATTGGCTTAACATCTTGCTCATTCACTAAGGCTTAGATAAGTTGATTAAGGATTTTTGTGATCAACATCATCTCTCTAATAATGCTTGGCCACTGGCAATTCACTTTGAATGTCTTCTTAGATGATTTTTCTTCTAACTCTATTGCTCTATAAGGATACACCTCAATCACTCTAAATGAACAAACTATCTTGATTTCAGCTTTTTCAGAAAAAACTTGAGTTGGGAATTGAATAATAACCCATGTTGTATCGGTTTAAAAAAATGCTGCATAATTTCTTATCAAGCCGTCTCTTTGTCTTTTCCTTGCATAGCTTGGAGATTTCATATGCCTGCAAATGAAACTCATCCTTTTTATTAAACTATAACATGCATTTTTCACAGACTACTTAAAAGTCAAAATTTAATGCTTTAATGGCCTAATAAGTTTTGTGTTCAAGCTCAATTAGTAGATGATATGTTTTGCCAAAGATTAATTAGAATGTGGACATTCCGATAAGGGTCTTATACATAGTTTGATAGTCCCAAAGTGTATCATAAGTGTATTGCCTAATCTTTCCCAATTTGATTTTAGTCTTTTTTTAAGATCCACCTTACTTCTTTGTTTGACACTTCGGCTTGCCCGCTTGGTTGTGGATGGTATGCTGTGATAATCTTGTGCTTGACCTCATACTTCTATAGAAGGGCTGAAAAGCACTATTTGTAGAAGTGTGACCTTCGTAATTGATAATGGCTCTCAGAGTG
The DNA here is from genome assembly GCA_946807835.1 of Ailanthus altissimus. Taxonomy (NCBI): domain Eukaryota; kingdom Viridiplantae; phylum Streptophyta; class Magnoliopsida; order Sapindales; family Simaroubaceae; genus Ailanthus; species Ailanthus altissimus. The sequence continues at coordinate 13,783,986 of OX327697.1, read as the reverse complement.
CCATATTGAGTAAAGTTATTCTTCTTTAGGAATCTTAGGACTGCTTTTGTATTGTTTGCTGGTAAGGCAACAACTTCTACCCATTTAGAGATGTAGTCAACTACTACCAAAATCTATCCATTATTTTATGATGAAATAAATGGCCCCATAAAGTCTATCCCTCATATATTAAAGATCTCTACTTCCAAAATATTTTGTATGGACATCTCATGCTTTGTCAAAATATTCCCATTTGTTGGCATCGAGTAAATTATGAGACATAGAAGTATGCAACTTTAAATAATAAATGGCAATAATCTAGATTGCAGTACTTTGGCTACATACTTTTCACCTCCAAAATGTCTACCATAATTTGAAGAATGGTAGTTCTATAGTATGTCTTTAATATCCTCCCTTGGAATGCACCTTCAAATGATTTAATCCACACATTGTTTAAATAAGAAGGGTTTATCCCAATAGTAAAATTTGACATCATGTAAGAACTTCATTTTTCTAATGGGAAATTAAGTCTGGAGAAAGTTGCCATACACCAAGTATTTAACATAGTCAACATAACATGGTGTACTAATGTGATTAATTGCCAAGAATTGCTTATCGAGGAAGGATTTATTTATATCATTATCTCATTTTCATCTTGATTTCCTCATTCTAAGTGAGAGTTATAGTCTACAACCTAATTTTCTATGCCTTTTCTATCTCAAATCTTCAAATCAAATTCTTATAGCAGCAACACCTACCTAATCAGCCTTAATTTGCATCTTTTTTTATAACACCGTACTTAATGATAGAATGGTTTGTAAAGACTATCACCTTAACCCCAATGAGATAGGAAAACAACTTGTTGAAGGTGAACACAACTACAACTAGCTCTTTCTCAGTGGTTGTGTAGTTAGTTTGTGAATCATTTAAGGTATTGCTAGCATATTAGATAGTATGAAAGACTTTATTCTTCCGTTGGCCCAAGACTACTTCTATTGCAATATCACTAGCATCGCATATTAACTTAAATGATAAATCCTAATCTAATGCTACACTAATTGAGGTAAAATGAGCTTTAACGTTATTACTTTAAAAGCCTCAATGTATGTATCATCAAATTTGAACTGCACATCTTTCTCTAATAAGTTGCAAAAAAGTTTGGAGATCTTGGAGAAATACTTTACAAATCTTTTATAAAAGCCCACGTGTCTAAGAAAACTTCAAACTTAATTCCCTTTGAAGAAATTTGATGGCCAAGAACAATTCCTTCCTTAACCTTGAAGTGGTACTTCTCCTAATTTAGCACCAAGTTGGTGTCCTCACATCTCTTCAACACGAATGCTAAATTGTCCAAGCACATATCAAGAGAATCCCTGAAAACTAAAAAATCATCCATAAAAACTTATAAGAACTGCTCCATTGTATTAGAGAAAATGCCATCATACATATTTGAAAAGTGGCAAATACAATACATAATTTGAATGGCATTCTCTAAAAAGTAGATGTTCCATATGGATAGGTGAATGTCATTTGCTTTTGATCTTTCAGGGGTATGGCAATTTGATTACAGACTAAATACCTATCCAAGAAACAATAGTATTATCAGCTTATAAACCTATCCAAATTTAGTCAATGAATGGCAATGGAAAATGGTCCTTGTAAGTAGCCATATTCAATTTTCTGTAATCCATGCATACTCTTCATTCTTTGACTGCCCACATAAGGATTAACTTATTAGTTTCATTGGCTACAACTATTACATCTCCTTTCTTTGGCACACATTGCACAGGGTTCACCCGAGAGCTATCCGAGATTGGATATATGATTCTTGCATCAAGCCATTTGATAATCTCTTTCTTGACTTTTTTCATGACAAGATTTAACCTGCCCTACTGTTCTATTAATATTTAAAGCCATTTTCCAAAAGAATTTTGTGCATGCAAAATAAAGGGATAATATCTATAATATGGAATGGTCTACCCCAATGTGTTTTTATACTTCTTCTGCACTCTAAGCAATTTTTCTTCCTATGTATCATCAAGGGTAGCATATATTATTATAAGAAGAGTAAAAAATTGCCAAAGAATTCATACCGCAAATGGCTTGGCAAAGGTTTGTGTTTCAACAATAATGGTTCTTCAATTGAAGGCTTAGTATGAGCCTTTACATTTGTTAGTCTCCCTAATAGTTCTAACCTTGCTTTGTCTCTGTCGTAACATAGGGAGGTATTCAAAACCTTTAAATATTCTTGAGCTTCATGATTATCCAACTCAATTCTATTGATCATAGCATCTTCTAATGAGTTTGTATTATAATTTTAGTAAACATGTCCTGTACTTTATTGCCATTTTTGCCAATGCTGAAATTTTCCTCTACTTCACTTGGAAACTTCATGGCTTTAAACACATTGAATGTCACTTCCTAGTCTTGAACTCTCATTATGAGTTTTCTATTCTACACATTAATTAATATCCTTCATATGGCTAAGATTGGTCTACCTAGGATAATGAGAATCTCATGATCTTCTTCTATGTCTAGTATAATGAAATCTATTGAAAATAAAAGCTTATCAACTTATTATCAGTACATCTTCAATTGTGTCCCTTGGATAAGTGAGTGATCAATCTTCTAACTGCAATGTGACATTTGTTGGCTTTACCTTCTCCAAACCTAACTTCTTGTAAATTGACAGCAGCATTAGATTTATGTTGGCCCTGAAGTCACACAGAGGTTTACCAAAGTACTAGCTTTTAATTGTGCATAGAATTGTAAATCTCCCTAGATCCTTGAGCTTTATAGATAATTTCTTCTACAATATTGCACTGTACTCTTATTTCAAAGTCATTGTGTCAAAGTTTTCAAGTGTTCTCTTCTTTGACAAAATATCCTTCATAAAATTTAAGCAACTAGGCATTTACTCCAGTGCATCAGTAAAAGATATGTTGATATGTAATTTCTTAAAGACTTTCAAGAACTTGGAAAACCATTTATCAAGTTTTCACTTTTGAAGGCATTAGGGAAATGGTTGTGGAGTCGTATACGCTCAAGTTATCATTTTGCATTGTCTTTTCATATTTTTCTGCAATTTGATTTTCTATTGTCGAGTTGTTATCTTGAATTGGTTGCTTCTGTGCTTAGTATTTTTATACAGCATGTAGTATTTCTCTTCCACTCTTCAAAGTTACTACCTTATAATGCTCTCTATCACCCTATGGACTCACCTTTATAGTGCTGCGAAAAGAGCCTTGTGGATGGCTATTTAAAGATATGGCCAATTATGACACTTGAGTCTCCAAGGTCCTCAAAGAGGTTGTTTGGATTTACATAAGAGCACCAGTTTGCTTCATATATTGTATAAACATTTTCTCTAGGGTCAGTTTCTTTTCATGTTACTGTTCACGTTGTGTTAGGAATCTAGGAAGATTTATTGGCTTTGAAGATTACCTTTAATTATTACTTTAGGAGAAATTTGAATATTTTCTCCACCTCGAATTGTAAAAATTAGAGTTGGGGTTGAGTTGTCTATTATCTAATGTACTATGCAATTTCCATGCATTGGCCATTTAAAAGGTTTTCACTACAGAAGTCACAGGTGATAGGTTAATTCTTCACTGCATTTACTCCCAACACATCAAATTTCTTTGATAATAAGTTGACTTATGTGGCCAATGTGGTGAGTGCTTCTATATCATGAACACCTATAATCTTTCTTGAGATAACTTTTTCTACTGCCCATTAGTAGTTATTGGATGCCATTTTCTCTAGCGGGTTATATGTTTTGTCAGTTGACTTGTTCATTAAAGCTCATCTTGCTGCGACATCTAGTATTTTCTATAGGTTCCCCACTAACCAATGATAATATGTCTAAACTAACAGCCACTTTGGGACCCTATAATATGGACACTTTCTCAGCATGTCCTTAAACTGCTCTCATACTTCATAGAAAGGACTTCAAATTGTACTACACAAATGAGGTAATATAATTCTGCATCTTGCCAAATCATCCCATATTGCTATTGATCTGAACGATAATGATATCAATTAGTTTTTCACCTTATCCTTAAAGTTAAAACAGGAACAATCGTAGTCATATGGCATCGTCAAGAATTTATGTTTCAAATCATCTAATGTTACTATTGAAAGTATTATAAATCTATAAGAAATTTATGATATGCTCATTAGGATCATCATTCAGTAGCCCACTAAACTATATACAGTCCTTTAACATCTGAATTGTGCTCGACTTAATCTTAAAATTGTTGACATTAATTATTAGTGTGTATATGTTGGAGTGAATGCCATCAACTAATAGGAATACATAGTGCCTCAAAGAACTTTCCTTCTTTGGCAAGGTTCTGATTTAGTCGCCCATGGTGTCTGCTGGTTGTAACACTTGGTTTTATTCTTGAAATTCCTTCCTTTTGTTCTTTCAATCTTCAGATTAAAAGAAGCTAAGTCGACACCTTTTGAACATTGCATAAACTGCTAAAGAATTACTATAGAAACAAAATAAAAAAGTTTGAATTAAGAACAAGATAGCTTTGTATTAGTACTAACAAAAATAGATATCAAATTCCCTGGAAACAATGTCAAAAACTTACTGATATGAATTACTAAGGCACAAGTGCACACTATTGTAAACAAGTTATATAGAATAAGTAAAGTATCGTTCCTATGAAGAATTTTGATTCTATTCTTGCTAGGTACTAAAATTATGTCTTTACTTTTATCTAGATAATTAAAAAGCGGACGACTTAATCTAAACTAAACAGAACCAAAAGCAAAACGTAAAAGATAACATGATATATGATGCGATAATTTTATATCTTATAATTGAGTGCAAGTATACACTATCGTATGCAAGTAATAAAGGGACAAAATAGCCAAATGTAGAACTTATAGGGATAATATATTCTTTTTAACTAAGTACTAAAATTATATCTTTCTAGTAATTATTCAGATAATAAAAATCTAAGGATGAATTTAGAAAATTATAAAAGCAATGACACAAAGTAAAGAGATTTAGAAGATAGCATATAGAGAAAACCTAGAGTTAACACTATCCCTCAATACGCTTCCCAATTGTTAATCCTTTAATATTTAATTCCCTTAGTTCTTGTTATTGATTAAGACACTAATATATTCACAAGTCTCTCCCAAAGTCATGCAAGTATACCTTAATTTATCAAATACCTATATTTCTATGGTACTTATAATAAATTAAGATTCATTAAGATTAGTCTTGTTGATCATACATGCCAATTAGGTATATTCCTATCCTAATTTAAAATTTACATATGCAACATTGAATGTTACTCTACAATCATGCATCAAATTACCTAGGTCTAAATGTAATGATTCCTCTTCTGCGTTTATACAAAATATTACCAATTCATTCACCATATATTGGCCAGATATATTAAAGCATTAAGAACAAGTAATTTGAATAACAAAGAACTAATTTTATTAAATATTAAAAGGATATGGAAATTAAGTGCATATATTTAATTCAAGTATTAACCCTAGAAAGAGAATTTAGCTCATGGCTACAAAAGAACAGTGGCAAAAAAAACAAACAAACATGATACAACTAATAGCATACTGATATAGACGTCGAATTGTTCTTGATTGTGCTACCTAAAAAACTCTTGATGCCAAAGAATGCCTTGAATCTCTTTCTATGGCTACTTCAATTAAGCTCTAATTGCTCTCTAAGATTTGTGTTGTGTGTTCATGATGTTCTTGGATGATCTCTAAAGGCTGGGGATAAGTGGCCTTTTATAGGGATTGATTTGAGCTTGAAAACCTCAATTCTTGTCACATCAGGAATCGCACTACTACTGAGGTGCTATGTTACTGTCGCTAGGGCACTGCGTGTAAAAGGCTTTATCACTGAAGCGGTGAGGGTCTAGCGCTGGAGTGCTGGGCTGTATATTTTGAAAAGTTTGCATTTTAGTCACTGTAAATAACAATAATGCATATAAATAGCCATTTATTCTCATAAAATTATGTATATTCCTATGGTAATTAGATAAAACTGAAATTCAATACAAACAGATTTTCAATACCATGTATGCCATAGGAGTGTATTTCTACCTCAAATTTATAGTTGTCACACTATGATCAAAAATCAATTTTTTCAAGGCAAAACACATAATCCACTTGTCCAAGTTTATTATAGTTCCTAGACAATCTAATTAATGATCAAGTAATTAAAAAGCATTAACCATAAGATAAAGTAAATAATCCACAGTTGATTTCAAAAATAAGTTAAGGAACTAAATTCAATTAAATATCGAGTTCAAAGTTACAATCCTTGTAATAAAACTTAGCTAATGGTAGTAAATAGAGTTCTAAAGCATACAATCATCATCATGAAGAATAATAATCTATAACAATTATAAAGAATATAAGAAAAGAGATAGTGCCCTGAAAACTTCGTCCTCTCTCTCTTGTCCTTGTTGTAGATCTTCCCTCTTTTGTCCTTATTGTAGAAATCTCTTTTTCAATTTTTAAATTTTCTCTAAACTTTGAATAAGTATTTATTTTTTCGTGCTCTCTTATACTATCTCTGATTTTGGTCTAAGCACTACAACAATGCCTTTTAATGCTACAATGCTCGTCTTCTAGATCTTGGTTAATTTATGGGTTGCATTAGCACTATAGCACTGAGTCTTGGGTGTCATAGTAATCATATTCTGACTTGGAGGATCTTCTTCATGTTCCAACGCCGCGGCCTTAGTATGCTGATATTGCAGTGCTCAGGTTTTATTACGGGATTTTTCTTTCCCTTCTCCAGCATTGCGATGCTACCTTTTAAGATTGTGGCGTTGGCATTTATTTTGATATTTTCACCCCTGTTTTATTTGATTCAATCTATCTTGCACCAAATATCTTTAAAATTATAATTAACCATAACCATAATATGTATAAATATCAAAATATTTGAAATTAAATGAACAAATACTAAGTTTAAGGAGATAAAAATAATCATCATAATTAAAGCTATCGTTTACTCTTGGTTCTTATGGCTATTATTATTTTAGAATCACCATTCAGGGTCTTAATTCATTTGGGTTGTAGGTTGCCTATGCTTTTGCTAAGTGTCGCACAAACGTCACTGCTCAGTATGTCTAGCAACTTGAGAAGAACTTGGCTAAGGCAAGGCAGGAGGTCCAACAAGTTCGAGAGGAATCCAAAGACCTTGAGGTTCAGTTAAAGCAGTTAAAACCAAAATAGCTAAGGTAGAAAGTAAAATCTCTGAGCTAGAGAGACAAAATGACAGGACCAATCCCGAAACCCTCTATTATAGATCCCAGCGACCCTGGTGGGCACCCTAACAGAAGTTCCTCATAGTCTGACTATCAACTGGCTGGGGAATTCTGTGAGGCGAACCCCTAATTAGTTATTGCTATTACTGATAAAATCCTAAAATATTTATGAAAATAATTTTTTAAAATTTTTAAAAAATGGATAGAGTTTCCTCTATTTTTCTAAAAATTCAAATACAAAACCTGCAAGAAAATCCCACTTCTAATTCAAATAGCTTTTTCAACTTCCAAATAGGACCTCTAGTTCTTTCCAGGTCCAAACCAACTCAACTCAAAATAGTTTCATTCTAATCACGTAACAGTAACATATTAATGAAAAGAAAAAACTATCATCAAAATGCTTAAACCACTTCTTGATTGTTCAAACATATTTACAATATGCACATATATTATATCTCCTATGCAGAAAACCAAAAGGTGCTACTCAGTACATTTACATTTACAAAATGTTCTTCAGATTTATCCTACTAATCAGCAACAGGAGAAGCAACAGGTTGCATACTAAGGCCTGCACCTGAAAATGGGGTTTAGAAAACATAAAACACAAAACGAGTGAGCTAAAGGAGCTCAGTGAGTGCATTTAAAATTTTTGATAAAAATAAATAAATAAAATTCTACATAAATAGTAAATATTGAAAAACTGCACAAAACATGCTTCATATGCTATTATAAAACTATAAAACTGCTTTTAAACATCATATGCTGATAAAATTCTGTCGAGCGATTTTTATCAATAATTTATGTACACAATTTCCAAAATCTGCAAAACATGGTAGCTAAGATGCATATATAAAATATAAAACACTGATATGTACTCTGTAACTCAAAAGCTGCAAAAACTCTCGCTCGGCTATTTTCTTTCTAAACTACGCCACATAGTAACCCTAAAGCTCAAGACTCACGCAGTGATTTGACTAGCACCGTACACATGAGTAGGTCACAGGAAATCTCATCTAGCAACACCCACTGTGACATCTAAAGATATGAGTAGGTCATGAGATGTCTCAACTAGCAACATCCTCTGTGACATCTAGAGACATCTCGCTGGCTATGCGGCGGAATCCTACATCGTCTACATATAGCGAGACAATACCCCGTATGCATAAAGCGACTCACATAACTCGACATCCTAACTTTTGAGAGTTAGTGACACACCCCCAATACTTGCCCATGCGTACGGAATATACCGGCCGGGTCTTAAACGATCACCATTACTGTAAATCTGAGGGTACCAATGGCCTTTGAAAACTAATTTAATAACTTTAAAACTGTAAATCATACTGGACATAGAAATTCATTATTATAATAGTAGATAAAAAATGTAAATCATATTTATGCATTTAAGGTTATATAAAACATAAAATTCAAATAGGCTAAAAATATATTAAACAAAAGATACATAAAACCAATTTTCACTCACTGAATACTTCAAGCTCAAATTTTTGCCAAAAACTTTTCTGCTTTTACTGCTCTCGGTTTTCTTCACCTACATGTCAAAAATGACATTTAAAACTTTTATAAAAGCTAAAATTCCATTTAAACTAATAAGTACCCTAATCGACTTTCAAAGCCTGGATGATTCCGCTTTTTGATTTTTATTATGAAGCCATTCAATCTTGTTTAATCTAGTTTAATTCACCATCCAAAGCCATAAAAATTGCTTAACACCTTATAAATTAGATTGGACATAATTGCCTTCACCTTACCAATATGGACAATTATGTCCCATTTTCTTCATTTTTTGATTTCCATTAACCATATACATCCAATTAATATAAGAAACCATTTCTACACAACAATTTAACCAAAACACAACTCAAGCTCTATAATCCCCTAAATGGCCAAATTCACCTTCTCCACCAAACACACTTCTTTTCTTCAATTTTTTACTCTAATGGCATCGAAATCAAGCCAATTTCATTCTAATGCCTTAATAACATTCAATAGAAGTTTTTAGAACAAAGTCACACGAAACCCTAATTCTTACCTTACTAATTTCTTCAATTCGATGACTCCTTTAAGCTCCATACTTGAATTCAACTCAATCTAAATCAAGAATACACACAAGAACATTAATTAAAGCCATGATGGAAAATTCATCCTTCACCATTATCAAATAGTGCTTTTCTTACATCATTTTCTTGAATTCTCACTATTGGAAGCTTCAATTGATCTTAGAAACTTGTATTTGGCATAATTTTGGCTTGATCAAGCATGAAAAAAATCATAAAATAGCTTGGTTTTACTGTAGCAGTGTTTCCCTTCTCTTGGTCGAACTCTCTCCCTCTTTGCTCTAATGATTTTTTATTTTTCATTTCATAAAATTTCTACACACTTCTACTTTATATAGTCCCCTTTCAAGTGTCCAATTTTTCCTCTCAACTAACTCCAAATTTCTAAATTGCCAGTGGTTAGAAATATAAATATTTAATTAGTTCCTTTGTAACTATTTAGTTAGAATAGTCAAAGGAACTCACTAGACTTCCAACTTGGCAATTCATGAACTTGTCTCTAATTGGTCCATTTTATAAGACATGAATTTTGTTTCTTAACAAAGACTTGTTCCATGCATAACACTTATAAGAAAATTCATTTATTAAATTAAATCTTCCTTTGCCAAGCTAATAGAAAAAAATTTCAAAAATATTCCATGACCGTCCAACGCCCCAACCGAGTGTGAAATTACCACATTAGGTCAAATATCTCTCACGCACACCATAAAAAAATATTTCTGCCTTGTAGATATTGTTCATGCTCTTTGCTGATGCGACCTCTGAGGATATGGTCATCCTAGATGCTGAAGACATTGCTGTTTGTGTTGCTTAATATTTACTTTTGTATTTTTTTACCTATTTCTTTTCATTTTAGGTGTGAAACCCCACCCCTAATTCTTGCCTTACTAATTTCTTCAATTTGATGACTCTTTTAAGCTCCACACTTGAATTCAACTCAATCTAAATCAAGAATACACACAAGAACATTAATTAAAGCCATAATGGAAAATTCATCCTTCACCATTATCAAATAGTGCTTTTCTTACATCTTTTCCTTGAATTCTCACTATTGGAAGCTTCAATTGATCTTAGGAACTTGTATTTGGCACAATCAAGCATGAAAACAATCGTGAAATAGCTTGGGTTTTACTGTAGCAATATTTCCCTTCTCTTGGTCGAACTCTCTCCCTCTTTGCTCTAATGTTTTTTTATTTTTCATTTCATGAATTTTTTGCACACTTCTACTTTATATAGTCCCCTCGCAAGTGTCCAATTTTTCCCCTCAATTAACTCAAAATTTCTAAATTGCCATTGGTTAGAAATATAAATATTTAATTAGTTCTTTTGTAACTATTTAGTTAGAATAGTCAAAAGAACTAACTAGACTTCTAACTTGGCAATTCATGAACTTGTCTCTAATTGGTCCATTTTATAAGACATGAATTTTGTTTCTTAACAAAGACTTGTTCCATGCATAACACGTATAAGAAAATTCATTTATTAAATTAAATCTTCCTTTGCCAAGCCAATAGAAAAAAATTCCAAAAATATTCCATGACCGTCCAACACCCCAACCGAGTATGAAATTACCAAATTAGGTCAAATATCTCTCACGAGCACCATAAAAAAATATTTCTGCCTTGTGGATATTGTCCATACTCTCTGCTAATGCGACCTCTAAGGATATGGGCATCCTAGATGCTGAAGACCTTGCTATTTGTGTTGCTTAATTTTAACTCTTGTATTTTTTTTACCTATTTCTTTTCATTTTAGGTGTGAACCCCCACCCCCCATTTTAACAATTTCTAGGCAGATATGGCCCTTTAAATTATGATTTTTGCTTTTTTTATTTTAGACAATTACTTTGTGGTTTGAATCTCCTACTTTCATTTTGCCTAAGATACTTTTACTTCTTTGAAATTCTTGTACTTGCTTGAGAATCTTTATTTATCTGAATTACTTGAGCTTTACTTAACCTTGCAAAGTTTACTTAGAATGATTTATTTATTTGAGATGTGGTGTTTAGATTGTGCTTCTGCCTTAGATAGCCTAGGATGGTCAGGAATATTGGTACCTTGACAAACTTAGGTTTTTCTAAGTGTAATGTTTGCCCTAGTGGGGCTTCAGGATTAAGGTTGATATGAAAACGCACTACCTTAGGCGGGTTCGAGATTCACTGTTAACTTGTAGAATTTCATCTCTACCCTAAGCGGGTTTAAGATCCATTTTAGATTTGTAAAGGTTATATCTTTGCCTTTAGCGAGCTTTGGGTTCATGTTGCTTTGTAGAAATTCCTTTTCTGCCTTTTCAAACTCGAAACATGTAGATTTGTAGAAATCCTATCTCTACCTTGGGTGTCCCCTATGTCGATTTGTAGAGATTTCGTCCCTACCTTGGGTGAGCTCGATACTCATGTCAATTGTAGATTTTATCCCTGCCTTGGGCAAGCTCAGAACTCATATTGATTTGTATAAAATTTATCCTTGCCTTAGGCATGCTCGGAACTCATATCGATTTATAAAAATCCTGCCCTTATCCTGGATAGGCTCGGGACTCATGTCAATTTATAGAGATTTCGTCCCTGCCCTAGCCAGGCCTATGACTGATAAGGGCAAATTTGTTATATATTTTCTCATGTTTTTATTATTGATATTTTATGGTTTTATGAGAATAGATGGTTATTTATGTGCATTATTGTTATTTATAGGGACTTGAACAAAATTTAAAGAAAGAACGCAAAAGGAGCGAAAACAGGGACTAAAATGCAAAGTTTTCAAAGTATGTGTCCATCGCCCCAGCGCCACAAGGAATTTCGCCCCGGCGCTGAAATAGTGATTGAAATTAGAAAAACGACCTGTTTAAGTCGCGTCTGGCCCTCCAGCGCCGAAGAGTTACCGCGCCAGCGCTAAAGCCGTTTTCATGCAGCGCCCCAGCGCCAAGATCCCATCGCTCCAGTGGTAATAGCTTTTTCACGCGTCGCCCCAGCGACAGATTCATAGCGCGCCAGCGGTAGTGCGATTCCCAGTCCGACGAGAATTGAGATTTTCAAGCTCATATTAATCCCTATATAAAGCCACTCGTTCCCAACCTTCAAGGATGAATCCCAGACGACCCAAGAGCACCAAGAATATAGAGCACGAGTCTTGGAGAGTAATAGGAGCTTAATTGAAGCAACTTTAGAGAGAGATACAAGACGTTCTTCGGCATCAAGAGTTTCTAGGCAGCGCAATTAAGAGCAATTCGACGTCTATATCGGTTTGCTAATAATTGTATCATGATTTATAATTATTTCTACTGCTGTTCTCTTGTAGCCATGAGCTAACTTGTTTTCTAGGGTTAATATTTGAACTCAATATATGCGCTTAAATTGCCATATCTTTTTAGTATTTAATAAACTTAGTCATTTATTATTTAAATTACTTGTGTTTAATGCTTCAATATATCTGGCCAACATATGGTGAATGAGTTGGTAATATTATTGATAAACTCGGAAGAGAAATCATAATATTTAGACCTAGGTAATTTAATGCATGATTGTAGAGTAACATTCAATGTTGCATATGCAAGTTTCAATTTAGGATAGGAATATACCTAATTGGCATGTATGATCAATAAGACCTAATCTTAATGAATCTTAATTTATTACAAGTACCATAGGAATATAGGTATTTGGTAAATTAAGGTATACTTGCATGACCTTGGAAGAGGCTTGTGAATACATTAGTGTCTTGATCAATAATAAAGACTAAGTGAGTTAAATATTAGAGGGTTAATCATTAAAAAGCATATTGAGGGATAATATTAATCCTAGGTTTTCTCTATATTGCTATCAACTAATTTTCTTTACATTGTGTTTTCGTTTCATATTTCTTACATTCAGTCTTAGATTTTTATTTATCTGAATAATTATTAGGAAGATATAATTTTAGTAATTGGTTAAAAAGAAAACATTATCCCTGTGGGTTCGACATCCGACTTAGTTAGTCTCTTTATTACTTGCATACGATAGTGTATACTTGCACTTAATTTATGATATAGAAATATCGTATCAAGGTTTTGGCGCCGTTGCCGGGGATAATTATCTACTTTTTCACCAATATTAATACCAATCTTTCTAGTTTTTACTTCAGAATTTTTTTATTTTTATTTTTCTTAATTTAGTTTTACTTTCTTTCTTACGAGGTACATGCGAAGATCAAAAAGTGAAGACTTGATTGCTTTTGATCCAGAGATTGAAAGAACTTTAAGAAGAATTAGAAGAGAGCAAAATCAAGTTAACACCATGAAAGATGAAGTACCAATTACACCCAACAATGAAGGAAGACCACTAAGGGAATATGCTGTTCCCCTAGTTAATGGAATCCATTCAAGCATTCAAAGACCCAGTGTTCAAGCTAACAACTTCGAGATCAAGCCAAGAACAATTCAAATGCTCAAGGATTCGGTACAATTTGAAGGATTGCCCAATGACGATCCAAACATGCACATCATCAACTTCTTAGAGATATGTGATACTTTCAAGTACAATGGGGTATCCGATGATGCAATCCGACTAAGGTTATTTCCCTTTTCCTTGAGAGACAAAGCAAAAAGATGGCTGTTATCACTTCCATCTGGATCTATAGCTACATGGGATGATCTTGCACAAAAGTTCCTCGCCAAATTCTTTCCACCTGCTAAAACTGCCAAGATGAGGAACGACATCACATCATTCCTACAACTAGATGGAGAATCTCTTTATGAGGCGTGGGAGAGATACAAGGATATGCAAAGAAAATGTCCTCATCATGGAGTTTCGAAGTGGTTACTTGTACAAACATTCTACAATGGATTAGCCGATCAATTCAGAACGATAGTAGATGCTGCAGCTGGAGAAGCACTCATGAACAAATCCACCGATGAAGCTTATGATCTACTAGATGAGATGGCATCCAATGCCTATCAATGGCCCACCGAAAGGTCCACCACAAGAAAGATCGCTGGACTACACGAAGTAGACACCTTGACTACATTATCTGCCCAAGTCAACCTCTTGACCAAACAATTAAGCAACTTGGGAGTTAATGCTATCAAGAGTCAACCCATCACTTGCGATTTCTGTGGAAGCAATCATGCTAATGGACAATGCATGGAGACTGCTCAATATGTAGGGGACTTTAACCGCAACAACCCCAATTCTAATTTTTACAATCCTGGATGGAGAAATCACCCCAACTTCTCATGGAGCAACAATAATCAAGGACAGTATTCCAAAGCTCCTCCTGGCTTCCAAACGCAAATTCAGCAAGAGAAAAAATCAGACATTGAAAACATGCTCTTACAATTTATGAAGAAAACAGATGCACTCTTCCAAAATCAAGCAGCTTCACTTAGAGCCTTGGAGAATCAAGTAGGACAACTTGCTACAGCAATAAACAATCGACCTCAAGGAACTCTACCAAGTAACACTGAAGTCAATCCAAAAGGAAGTGTAGAGCAGTGCCAAGTCATCTCCCTAAGAAGTGGTAAAGTCTTACATGACAATACTCCTCAACCACAACTTTCAGAGATAATAGAGAAGGAAAAAGAACCAGTGGTCCAGCAAGATGACATGCAACCATATAGACCACCTATACCATTTCCTCAGAGATTACAGCAGCTAAGAAACCAAGAGAAAAGTGCTGAGACACAGAAAAGCATAGAAACTAGTATTCAAGTACAAGAACAGAAAAGTGAAAATGCAGCAGAAGATACTAGTAGCAATCCGCAGAAGCAACCTACGCAATCATTCACTCCACCACCTCCATTTCCTCAGAGGCTGCAAACGAAGAAACTAGATAAGCAGTTTTCAAAATTTCTTGATGTTTTGAAGAAATTACATATTAATCTTCCTTTTGCAGATGCACTGGAGCAAATGCCGAGCTATGTGAAATTTATGAAGGAAATCCTATCAAAGAAGAGAAGAATAGATGACTTCGAGACTGTGGCTCTGACAGAAGAGTGTAGCGCCATCCTCCTAAAGAAGCTACCTCCAAAGCTCAAAGATCCTGAGAGTTTCACCATACCATGCTCAATTGGGAATTATGATTTTAGGAAAGCACTTTGTGATCTGGGAGCTAGCATCAATCTTATGCCATTGTCCGTGTATAAAAAGTTGGGACTGAAAGAAGCCAAACCAACAAATATCACACTTCAGTTAGCAGATCGTTCTCTCACCTATCCTAAGGGATTAATTGAAGATGTGTTGGTTAAGGTCGATAAATTCATCTTCCCTGCCGATTTCATTGTTTTGGATATGGAAGAAGACAAGGAGATCCCAATCATCCTTGGAAGACCCTTCCTAGCCACTGGAAGAACAATTATTGATGTGCAAAAAGGAGAGTTGACTATGAGGGTACAAGAGGACACAGTCACTTTTAAGGTCTTCAAGGAGATCAAATTACCAGCTGAAAATGAAGACTGTCTCTGCATTAATGTGGTGCATCCAAGCGTTAAGCAAATTAAAGATATGGAGACATTGGATCCTCGCATCCGAAAAAGAGCATTGAAGCATAGGAAGGCAAGAGAGAAGAATAAAAAGCAGCATCACGACGAAGCAAGCAAAGAGAAAGAAAATGAAGAACCATCTCCCCGGTCTAAGATTAAAGTCTTTCCGGAGAGACATAAGGAGAATGCAGCAAAAGATAGTGCCCGAGATTTAATTACAAAAATATGGAAGCCAAAAAAAGAAGAAAGCCAGCAAGATCACTTACACAAATGCTTCCATCAGCATCTTCGACCCACCATATAAGAAAAGGAAGCCCCGTCAAGCCGATGACGTTAAATCAAGCGCTACTTGGGAGGCAACCCAAGGAAAATATTATTATTATTATTATCATTTTTTTTATTTTTTTTCAGCATTTAAAAAAAAAAAAACCAAGAATTTCAGCGCTCCAGCGGCATAACATGGCGCGGCATCGACAGAAAAATCGAGACACCACCGCCCCCGCGGTACACAAAACATCGCGCCAGCGCAAATTCCAGTAACTGTGTAGAAATCAGCCTTCAGCGCTGCAGCGACAGACGATTACCGCGGCAGCGCCAGAACATCGCCCCAGCGATGGAGAGTCAGCGCGGCAGCGAAAATTGACCAGGGAAGTCTCTTAATTTCACTTCTTTATTTTTTCGACATTGGGGACAATGTCTAAATTAAGTTTGGGGGTGGGAAACACTTTTTTGTGTTCATTTTGCTGCATGATTTGAGTGGTCATTCTTGTGGGTTAAATTTTTTTTAGTTACTTAGTTTTTTTTAGTTAATTCATTTTTATTAGGCTTTTGATAAGATGATCATTAGTCTATGATAAGAAAAAGAATACATGGTTGAATTTATTTTTACAAATCCCTAAGGAATGATAGATACTTGAGACAATTTTGATTATTTAAGTTTAGGAACAAATTTGACCTTATTTATTATCACCAAATTTTTGAGCACTTTATAAGCATGAATAGTTATAACTATTACTTAGAGATACTTATATTTTAGAGAGTACACCACAGTCTCGAAGACCGATACTCTAGAACTTGTCTTTAATTACTACTTGAGGCGAAATTCTAGAAAACACATGAATAGGGAAATGACATTAGGCCATCTTTGGACCGATTGAGCCTTTCTAGCCTACCATTTTATTGTATATTTATCCCTAGTACCCTATTGTGAGCCTAATTACCCATTCTTTGGTTTAACCACATTACAAGCCCAAGACTTAAAGTTTACTTATCTAAAAATTTACCCGTAACACCATAAACTTTGCATTTGCTTAGAAATACTCTTGAAAGGGAAAAGTTGCGGTGATATGAGAAAAATAAGTTTGAGTGGTATTTGTCAATCTAAGTTTAGGGGTATTCAAAAAAAAAAAGAAAAAAAAAAGGAAAAAAAAAGAAAAAAAAAGAGTAAGAAAAATACCCTCAGCTTAAGAAAAAGAAGAAATGTTTGAAAAACAAAAGGTTGAAAAGAAAGATGGGAAACACAATAAGTTTGGGGGAAGAGATAATACAAGGAAACGAAAGATCAAGAAGTTTCTAGGTAAAAGTCTAAGTGTTCATGGTGTGACTTGAACTTCATATGTTTATCCTTTTATCCCACCTTGACCCTAGCCTTACATTACAAGCTAAGTAAAGTCCTAAATAGATCTCTAGACATGTGATTTTTTACATTAGTGGAGAGTGGTAATAAAGACAAGCCTATGGAAGTGTCATTATACAAAATAAAATGCCGAGACACCATTTTTTCTGTACAAACTAAAGTATAAAGTAAATCAAAGTATGGTTTTTGCTATTTGCTTGCTGCTTGCACACACACACATGGTGATTATTTATGAGGAAGAATGAGAGACTAAATAAAGATAATTTAGAATTGTTATTAGCTATTTATCTACCTTATGGATTCGTACTATTTCGTCAGCCTTTGAGACAATGATTTTGATCATCTTACTAGTTTATTATATTTTGTTTTGTTTTGTTAAATGAGTCAAGTATAACCCTTTGTTTCTCTCTTAGTTTTATTTTATTGCTTGAGGACAAGCAAGTATTTAAGTTTGGGGGAATTTGATAAGGGCAAATTTGTCATATATTTTCTCATGTTTTTATTATTGATATTTTATGGTTTTATGAGAATAGATGGTTATTTATGTGCATTATTGTTATTTATAGGGACTTGAACGAAATTTAAAGGAGCGAAAACAGGGACTAAAATGTAAAGTTTTCAAAGTATGTGTCCATCGCCCCAGCGCCACAAGGAATTTCGCCCCAGCGCTGAAATAGTGATCGAAATTAGAAAAATGACCTGTTTAAGTCGCGTCTGGCGCTCCAGCGCCGAAGAGTTACCGCGCCAGCGGTAAAGCCATTTTCATGCAGCACCCCAGCGCCAAGATCCCACCGCTCCAGCGGTAATAGCTTTTTCACGCGTCGCCCCATCGACAGATTCATAGCGCGCCAGCGGTAGTGCGATTCCTAGTCCGACGAGAATTGAGATTTTCAAGCTCATATTAATCCCTATATAAAGCCACTCGTTCCCAACCTTCAAGGATGAATCCAAGACGACCCAAGAGCACCAAGAATATAGAGCACGAGTCTTGGAGAGTAATAAGAGCTTAATTGAAGCAACTTTAGAGAGAGATACAAGACGTTCTTCGGCATCAAGAGTTTCTAGGCAGCGCAATTAAGAGCAATTCGACGTCTATATCGGTTTGCTAATAATTGTATCATGATTTATAATTATTTCTACTGCTGTTCTCTTGTAGCCATGAGCTAACTTGTTTTCTAGGGTTAATATTTGAACTCAATATGTGCGCTTAAATTGCCATATCTTTTTAGTATTTAATAAACTTAGTCATTTATTATTTAAATTACTTGTGTTTAATGCTTCAATATATCTGGCCAATATATGGTGAATGAGTTGGTAATATTATTGATAAACTCGGAAGAGGAATCATAATATTTAGACCTAGGTAATTTAATGCATGATTGTAGAGTAACATTCAATGTTGCATATGCAAGTTTCAATTTAGGATAGGAATATACCTAATTGGCATGTATGATCAATAAGACCTAATCTTAATGAATCTTAATTTATTACAAGTACCATAGGAATATAGGTATTTGGTAAATTAAGGTATACTTGCATGACCTTGGAAGAGGCTTGTGAATACATTAGTGTCTTGATCAATAATAAAGACTAAGTGAGTTAAATATTAGAGGGTTAATCATTAAAAAGCATATTGAGGGATAATATTAATCCTAGGTTTTCTCTACATTGCTATCACCTAATTTTCTTTACATTGTGTTTTCGTTTTATATTTCTTTCATTCAGTCTTAGATTTTTATTTATCTGAATAATTATTAGGAAGATATCATTTTAGTAATTGGTTAAAAAGAAAACATTATCCCTGTGGGTTCGACATCCGACTTAGTTAGTCTCTTTATTACTTGCATACGATAGTGTATACTTGCACTTAATTTATGATATAGAAATATCGCATCAATGACTCATGTTGATTTTTTAGATTCCATCCATGTCCTTGCCTTGGGCATGCTCGGGACTTATTTCGATTTGTAGAAAATCTTTCTCCTACACTAGGTGGGTTTGAGACTTATGTTGATTTGTGGAAATCCTATCCCTGCCCTAGACGGGCTCGAGACTCATGTTGATTTATACAAATTCTATCCCACACCTAGGCAGGCTTAGTATTCATAACGATTTATAGAATACCTTATCCCTGCCTTAGGCAAGCTCAAGAAATGTTGATTTATAAATTCCATCCCTGCTCTAGGTGAGCTCAAGACTTATGTTGATTTATAGAAATTTTGTCCTTACCCTATGCGAGCTCAGAACTCATGTAGATTTGTAGAAATTCTATCCCTACCTTGGGTGGGCTCGAGACTCGTGTCAATTTGTAGCTTCCATCCTTACCCTGGGTCGGCTAAATCTCATGTTGATTTTATAAAACTTTTGTCCTTGCCGTGGTAGGCTTGGAACTCATGTTGATTTGTAGAAATCTCATCCCTGCCCTAGACAGGCTTATGACTCATGTTGATGTGTAGAAAACTTGTCCTTACCCTGGACGAGCTCAAGTCTCATGTCTATTTATAGAAGATCCCATCCATACCCTGGGTGGGCTCGGGACTCATATCAATTTGTAGAAAACAAATCCTTACCTTAAGCAGGCTTAGGAATCTTGTCAATTTTTAGAAAATCCCATCCTTACCCTGGGTGGGCTTGGGACTCTTGTCAATTTGTAGAAAAAAATGTCCCTACATTACCCAGGATTGGGAGTCATGTCAATTTATTCAGGATTCATATGCTAGAATAATTCATTATTAACGGTGTTTGGATTTATGAATCAAAATTTAGAATGATACACTTTATAGGAAGGGAAATAATCAAGTAGACATTCTTTTCATAAAGCATAAATTGAGAAAATAAGTAGTTTAAAGGTAGTATATTTTTAACACCTTAGAATTTTATAGCTTCCTCACCATCCATCCATCAGTATGCTAAAGTTCGTATGCTCCTACTCGGACTCTTCTAACGACTTTGTAAGGTCCTTCCCATGTTGGGCCGAGGACTCCATCCGCTGGATGTTTTGTATTAGGCAATACTTTCCTTAGCACAGGATGTCCTTTTATGAAATCTCACACCAGGACCTTATTATTATAATATTGAGCTACGTTTTACGATAGACTGGGACCTTGACTTATGCTAATTCTCTCTTTTAATCAGTCAAGTCTTGGTTCCTCTGATTATTCTTTCATTTGCCCTTTCCTCAAAGTGGAGCACTTGGTGGATTATAACACTAATCTTAGCAAGAATCACAACTTTACACTTGAAAGCTAGACAAAATAGGATTTCCCCCATAGCGGTCTTACTCGTGGTTTTGAAGGCCTAAAGCACTTTAGGAAGCTCTTCAACCCATTCCCATTTTCTCTCAATCCGCTTTCTCTTGAACAATTTTTTTAATGACTTTGTTGGAAGACTTCACCTACCAATTCATCTTTGGGTGAGCCAGGAAGGCGAACGAGAGTTGTACTCTCAATAACTCACAAAAGTTCTTAAAGCTTACTATTGCCGAACTACTTCTTATAGTCAGTCATAATTTTTTGTGGTACTCCAAACTAGTAAATTTTACTTCTCTATACAAAGACACAAGCCTTCTTCTTAGTTATGCTAGACAGTACCTTAATCTTTATCTACTTTGTGCAATAATTTACAACAATAATGGCATATTTGGTAAGTTCTTTTTCTTAGAGCAGGGGGGTTCAATCAAGTCGAGCCCCAAGGCCATGGTCTCGACATGGTACTAAATCTCTCAAGAGGTGCTTGGATATTGTCAGTATATCTCTAGCAAGCATCACACCACTTGACCAATTCTTTGGTGTCTTGAAGCATAGTGAGCCAGTAATATTGTAACACCCCAGAATATTTATTTATTAGAATTAATTTTTTTTTTATTTTTTAGGATTATTTTTATTTATTAGGATTAAATTTATTTGTTAAAGGAAAGGGAAGAATTTGGTTGGTTGAAAAAGTGTTGGTATGGTATGAATAGATTCATGGAATTAAAGCCTTCGCCATTTACACTTTTCCAACACTTAATCATAAACCAATAGAAATTAGCCACCAAATAAATTGAAAAGTGATAGAATTAGTTAGTTTTTGATTAGATTTTATCTAGTTTAGTTAGTGAATAGTCATTTAAATTTTTGGACCAATGAAATGCCACCATTTCTAACCAATTATATTTTTGTAGTTTTGGATTTAGTTGAGGGAGAATTTGGCAAGAAAAGTGATGAGTATATAAAGAGAAATAGTGTGGGAAAATACCCATATTTGCAAAGAACATTACCGTCCCCCCCACTCTTGCCTTTTCTCTCCATTTTTCTTTTATTCCCCTTTAAATTCAACAATTATACATACTTCCATTAGTAAATCAAGCCCCCAAACCCTTAATTAAACCCATTTCCATTAAGTTTCAAGGATTATTTTTAAGTGAAAAGGTGAATTTCAAGGTGAGTTATTGAGAAAATTTTAATTGAATAAGGATTTGGGATTTAAAGGGTTTGTAATTTCAATTGCCATTTAGAATTAGGGGTTTTTTCATTTTAGTGGGATTAATTGAAATTTTATTGATTATTTGTGTATTCTTGATATTAAGGTGAATGCTTGGCAAATGAGAGCCAAGGAAAGGAGAAAGAGAAGAAGTGAATGCCATTTAGAGGATGTTTAAGGTTTGGTGTACATTTAAGTTGAACTTAATTTTTTGTTTTAGGGCATTAGTGTATAATTATGTAATTAAATTATTTGATGGATACTTGAATGCAAATAGTGTGTTTGATTAATTATTATGTTGGTTCAAAGTGAATTAACTATGTTTTTAATATTAGGTAAAATTTGGAGCTATATGTGAAATTAGAAAAAATTTGGGCCTATATTTGAATTTGGGAAACATTTGGGCCTATATGTGAATTTAGGTAAAATTTGGGCCTATATGTGAAATTGGATAAATTTTGGGCCTAATTTAGGTAACATTTAGGCCTATATGTGAAATTGGGTAAAATTTGGACCTATATAAGAAATTGGGTAAATTTCTTTGACTCAAATGTAAATTAGTGAAAAATTGGACTTATATGTGAAATTTTGAAAAAATTAAAACCTGTATGTGAATTCTTGAAAGTTTTAGATCTATATGTTAATATTGAAAAAATTTGGGTCTAATTATGAATATTCAAAAAATAAAAAAATAAAAAATTGGGTTTAATATAATATGATTATTAAATTATTAAGGAGCCTTGAGTAAACCTAAACATTGGTAGGTAAGGATTGGTAGTTGGTATGCCAATAGGGTGTTATAGTAGTACTGCGCTGTTCTGTATCTCTGGTGATTCTGATCTGTATCTCTGATCCGACATATACTCTGATTTGATTTGGATTCGGTGGGTAGTTATCGAGTGACCGATGCTGGATCACCATCTGATAGCCCATTGTCCAATCTATAGTATCGTGTCAGGATTTATTTTGGGCGCCTATTGAGATCACATGTACTTGTTTAATCATGTAGATGATAAATTAAATTTTAATTTAAAAATATATATTATGTCTTGATTAATTAATTTAAATATTTTGATAAATTTTAACCTATCCTATTGACGTTGTGGTAAGTTAGTAATTGATTCTATTATTTGTAAATTGTTTGAATAAATAAATTATATTGTTCAACTTTTGTGTACACCCACTAAGTAATTTTTTTTGCTTACCGTGTTGGATTTACCACACGCAGGTAGTAAAGTTGCCAATATTGAAGACTGAAGAGAGAAAATCATATATGCAGCAACTCAGATTAGTCTCACATCCTCTGTTTATATATTTTGGGTAGATATTTTGTTTGTATTCAAAATATTTGTATAATGAAATATCTACTGCATGTACATGTGTATGTATGATCAAGAACTATTTTTGTGTTGTAAACGATAAGTTATATATATTCTTTCAATTTTACATTGTATCTGATTACATTGGGTGAATGATTGACCTCAGTGAGCTAAAACTTGTATGGTGGGTCTATAGTTGAGTAACAAGAGTGGAGTTGAGAAACATAATGATTGGGAGTGTTTTTCTTTGTAACAGGTGGCGGGAAATTCAATTTTTAGAGGAGACTCTGTCCATTTGGTTTTAAAATAAATGAATAATTTTTTTTTTAATATTAAGGTTTTGAAAGAAAATGATAGTATTCTCTGATCTCGTTTTAAGGAAAGGCGAGTAAAGAGGGTGTTAAATTTTTAGTGGTATCAGAACTCGGGTTTAGGCATTCCTAGACCTGGATGCATATAGTATTTTGTGTGAGCTTGCATTGAAAAATATATACATGCATACATAGGAGGAATGGAACTGATCCCAAGAAAATAGAAGCAATCATGGAATGGAAGCCACTTAGAAATGTTACTGAAATTAGAAGCTTTCTAGGCATAGGTAGTTATTATAGATAATTTGTGAAGGGGTTTTCCTCAATAGCAGCTCTATTGACTAAGTTATTTCAAAAGAATATTAAGTTTGAATGGGATACGAAATGTCAAGAAAGTTTTGAGAAACTTAAGGCAATGTTGGTTGAAGCTCCAGTTTTAACTCAACTAGTATCTGGTAAGGATTTTGTATTTTTAATATTGGATAAATTTTGGACCTATATGTAAATTTGGATAAAATTTGGACCTATATATAAATTTGGATAAAATTTGGGCCTATATATAAAATTGGATAAATTTTGGGCCTATATATGAATTTGGGAAATATTTGGGCCTATATGTGAATTTGGAAAAAAATTAGGCCTATATGTGAAATTGGATAAAATTTAGGCCTGTATATAAATTTGGGTAAAATTTAGGCCTATATGTAAAATTGGGTAAAATTTAGACCTATATGTAAAATTGGGTAAATTTTGGACCTATATGTGAAATTGTATAAAACTTTCAGACTCAAATGTGAATTAATGAAAAATTATATGTGAAATTTTGAAAAAAATGAAACTTATATGTGAATTTTTTAAAGTTTCAGATCTATATGTTAATATTGAAAAAATTTAGGTTTAATTATGAATATTCAAAAAATAAAAAATTGGGTTTAATATAATATAATTATTAAATTATTAAGAAGTCTTGAGTAAACCTGAACAATGGTAGGTGAGAATTGGTAGTTGGCATGCCAATAGGGTGTTATAGTAATACTGCACTGTTCTGTATCTCTGGTGATTTTAATTTGTATTTATAATTTGACATATACTCTGATTTGATTTAGATTCGGCGGGTAGTTACCGAGTGACCGATGCCGATCACCATCTAATAGCCCGTTGTCCAATCCATAGTACTGTGTCAGAGTTTATTTTGGACGCCTATTGAGATCACATGTAATAGTTTAATCATGTATATGATAAATTAAATTTTAATTTAAAATATATATTATGTCTTGATTAATTGATTTAAATATTTTGGTAAATTTTAACCTATCCTGTCGACATTGTAGTAAGTGATAGTAATTGATTATGTTATTTGTAAATTGTTTGAATAAATCAATTATATTGTTCAACTTTTATGTACACCCACTAAGCAATTTTTTTTGCTTACCCTGTTGGATTTACCACGCATAGGTAGTAAAGTTGTCAATATTGAAGACTGAAGAGAAAATCATATCTACAGCAACTCGGATTAGTCATATCCTTTGTTTATATATTTTGTTTGTATTCAAAATATTTTTATAACAAATTGTAGAGACATCTACTGCATGTATATGTGTATGTATGATCAAGAATTATTTTTGTGTTGTAAACAATAAATTATATATATATTCTTTCGATTTTACGTTGTATCTGATTATATTGGGTGAATGATTGACCTCAGTGAGCTAAGATTTGTATGGTCGGTCTATAGTTGAGTAATGGAAGTGAGTTGAAAAACATAATGATTGGGAGTGTTTTTCTTTGTAACATGTATTAGGAAGTCCAATTTTTAGAGAAAACTCTATCTATTTGGTTTTAAAATAAAGGAATAAAAAAATTATTTTAATATTTAGATTTTAAAAGAAAATGATAGCATTCTCTGATTTTGTTTTAAGGAAAGGCAGGTGAGGAGGGTATTACAAATATCCAATCCTAAAGACTTTTGAGTTAGATTCTCCACCTTTGAGTGGTTCCCACATATGCCTACATAAATCTCCCTAAGCACACATTATATGTCTTTCAATCCTAAACACCTAATATATTGGTGGGAAAACCCTCACTGATATAACACTCCATCTATTAATATGTATCGAGCAGCCTTATATTGAAGCAATCGTGCCTTCCATTTATCATTTGAAAGTGATATGGTTGCTTTGTACTCTTTGATTAGATCCATCCAACTGAGTTAGTGGTTAATCTGCATTATCTACTCAGTTTCGGGTGCTTAGACAAGCTCAAGGTGCACCGACCTAAGTATTCAAGCTTGGTTTGTAGAAGCTCGGTATGCTAGTGTTAACGTGTTTTAGAGTGTATGTATGTGATTGTGTACATGTTAAAAAAACTAAATACATATATCATTTATACGAATTTCACAGCAAAATTAAGCATGTAATCAATATATACACATGTAACTTAAATCATAACAAATTACGATTATAGAAACATACCTTTGATGACATTCGGTGAAGATTTTAATTCTGAATTTTTCTTAACTCCAACTTTGAGGTCAGCTTAAAGTGCACTATTGTTCAATTCTAGTTCACAACAATCCGGTGAGATTGTAAAACTAGAAAAGCAGGAATTAAATTTCCAGCAACAAGATTTTGTTTCTTGAAAATAAAAATAAGAGGAATTTATTTTTCTCTCTAGTTTTTCTCATAATTCTTTATTCAAAGAAAACCCTCCAAAAACAAAACTCTCTGCAATGCCCTTTATCTTTATATGAATTTTTTTGCTTCACCCTTATTAATCAAAATAAATTCACACCATTTTTTGTACTTTAATCACTTCACAAGTGTTCCACTAAAATTAGATTAAATGACCAACAACCAAAAATAATTTTTTTTGGCCATTTTTAATGGTTTAATAAAATTGACCATTAATTCTATAAAATGATTCTCCACTTAATTTAATTTATATTTATCAAATTAGGTATATCTTTCACTTAGGAATAAAATAATAAATAAATAAAAATTATATTTTATTTATTTAAATAATATTTATTTAATTATTTAAAAATTATTTGAATAATTAATATTTACCTTATTTGATTTTACTAACATAGTTAATGGGTGAATTCATGTTGAAACAATTCATGGAACAAAATTGTGTCACTTATTAACATCTAATTAGTTAACAACTCTTTGTCAACTAATTAAGTGATGTACTTAATATTTAAGTCTAGAAAAGTGCACAACCCGAGGAACCTTGAAATATATTTTTAGTTTGCTAGAATTTTAAGGATAAAACTGTTCAATCTATAATGTTACCTCAGTGCACAATAAGTACACTTCATATTGTGAGACTCTCTAGGTTTACGCTCGAATTGTTATATGGAACTCCTCTATACATCCATAAACGATGCCCCACACACATGTTACGGATATTACAAAGCGGAGCAGTAGACCATACAACTTGAAGTTATAATATATTCATATAATTCCTCTATCATTTATATCCGGGTAGAGCGGAGATATAGATCAACACCGTCAAATCTCCACATGGTCGACCGAAAGCTTATTTTTAGAATTGTATTTCAATAAATAATATTTTCAAATACATTGTGATATTATTTATCCCTAAGGTTAAACTCTTTTCCTGAGAATTATTTCTTATGGTCATAAGATTCTCTGAAATACAATCTTAGAGCATTAGGATATATTACTCGCTTAAATAAGCTGATGGATCCCATATCTATGCACACCAGACTCTATGAGCATCAAATCATACCCACACCCAACAGTTAGGCCATGAAAGGTTACTGATATATGTGGAACCAAAGTATGGTGGATCACTCACAAGCCCACTGTGGCACTCAGGTTAAAGGACCACGAATACTACTCAACTCGAAAGACCCTCTATTGACGACTTTATGGGATGTCTATTGGAGGTCTTTGTGAGTCTGTTCAGTATTCAGTCCTTACTGAATACATGTATATTTATACGAGCTTCCACTAAACTCATGGTCTGCTAAGACTAACCATCTAGATATAGATTTACACCGATCAATATATTTATTAAAGTATTCATTGACAGACCAGCATCAATGAAGATAGATTAGGAACATAATATTTGAGAACATATTTGCATAATGACATTTTCTAACACTATTTATAACTCTTTACAACAACGTCATTATTAATATATTCTCAGGTTTTTGTCCCATTTCAGATAAGACTCTAACTGTTTAGATATTGCTGACTCTTATAACTTGGTAACTCTTATCAGTACTAACTTTTAGTATTTATAACTCTCAGCATTGCTAATTCTTAGCACTGATCTAAAGTCATTTAGACCAGATCTAAACTCTTTTAGATCACAAAATATTTGAAATGTTACAAGCATCTTACCATATATAAAATATAATTAGCAATTTAATTAAATGATAATACTAGTATAAATATTAAACAAATATTCATACATAAAATGATGACACATAAACACAAATCCCAACAACTCATACTTGCTTTAGTACCATTCACGATGGTATAAAATTCCTATTAACTCCACATATCTTTCAAATACTTTTGGAGTTAAGGCTTTAGTAAGTGAGTCCGCTACATTATTTATAGAATCTACTCTACAAACTATTACATCTCCTCTAGCCAAGATTTCTCTAATGATATGGTATTTCCTTTCCATATGCTTAGACTTTCGGTATGCTCTCAGCTCTTTAGTTTGTATAATGGCTCTGTTGTTGTCGAAAAATAATAGTATAAGATTCATTGTACTTGAAACTATTCAAAGTTTAGTGACAAATTTGCGTATCCACATGCTTCTTTTGCTGCTTCTGAGGCTGTAATATATTATGCCTTTGTTGTGAAATTAATTAAGAATGACTGTTTGTTGCTCTTACAACTAACTGCAGCATCGTTGAGAATAAACACATATCCAGATGTAGACTTTCTATCATCTAGATCAGACTGAAAGTCTGAATCTGTGTATCCTGTCACTTGTAAGTCACTTTCTCCATATATCAGAAACTTGTCCTTAGTACAATACCTTTAAGATATTTGAGGACATATTTCACAGCCATCCAATGGCCTTCACCTAGATCAGACTGATATCGGCTTATAACACTTACAGTCGTACTGATGTCAGGTCTCGTACACATCATGGCATACATCAAGCTTCTCACAGCTGATGCATATGGTATGTTAGACATTCTAACTTTTTCATCTTCACTTTGAGGACATATCTTCCTCGAAAGATGAATGCCATGTCTAGAAGGTATATTATCTGTCTTACAGTTACTGAAATTATACCTTTCCAAGATATTATCTATGTACGATGATTGAAAGAGTCCTATAAGCCTCATAGCTCTATCTCTATAAAGCTTTATACCTAGTATATAAGAAGCTTCTCCCTAATCCTTCATGGAGAAATTCTTACTAAGGTAGCTTTTAACTGGCTGTAACATACCAATATCATTTTCGATAATGAGTATGTCATCCACATATAAAACCAAGAAGACTACTATGCTCTCACTGCTCCTTTTATACACACAAGATTCTTCTTCTTTCTTGATGAAACCAGCCCTCTGATTACTTCATTAAAACGAAGATTCCAACTTCAAGAAGCCTACTTAAGTCCATAAATAGACTTCTTCAGCTTGCATACTAAACTAGAAGTTTGGCTAGATGTAAAACCTTCAGGTTGTTCTATATAGATTTCTTCTTCAAGATATCCATTTAAGAACGCCATTTTTACATCCATTTGCCAAATTTTATAATCATAATATACAGCAATTGCCAATAAAATTCGAATCGACTTAAGTATCGCTACTGGTGAGAAGGTTTCCTCATAATTGATCCCAGATCGTTGAGTATATAACCTTTCGCCACCATTCAGGTTTTGAAAGTCTCTACTTTTCCATCGGCCCCACGCTTCCGCTTGTAAATCCATTTACATTCGATAGGAACAATTCCTTCAGGAAGTTCAACCAAGTCCCAAACTTGATTTTGATACATTGAGTCAATCTCAAATTTCATGGCCTTTCGCTATTTTTTCGAATCAATGTTCAACATCGTCTCTCTATAAGTCAAATGATCCTTTTCTTCAATTAAGAAAACACTAAGAGCGCCTTCAAGTATTGAACCATACCTTTCAGGTTGCCTTGATATCCTTTCTGACCTACATAGAGGGTATGTCAAAGGTATTTTGCTCGATTGAGCCTGATGTTTCATCGTTGGTTCATTTATATCCTGATTGAGTTCATCTAATTCAATCTTTCTACAATCTCCACGATCCATGAGAAATTGTTTATCTAGAAAATTGGCATTTTGAGCAATGAACACATTTTATTGTTGGGATTTGTGCTTATGTGCTATCCCTTTATGTATGAATATTTGTTTAATATTTATACTAGTATTATCATTTTATTAAATCGTTAATTATATTTATATATGGTAAGATACTTGTAATGTTTCATACATTGTATGATTTGAAAAAGTTCGGATCTGGTCTAAATGAGTTTAGATCAGTGCTAAGAATTAACAACGCTGAGAGTTATAAATGCTAAGAGTTGGCACTGATAAGAGTTATTAGGTTATAAGAGTCAGAGATATCTAAAGAGTTAGAGCCTTGTCTAAAATGGGACAAAGACCTACAAATATATTAATAATGACGTAGTTGTAAAGAGTTACAAATAGTGCTAGAAAATGTATTATGCAAATATGTTCTCAAATATTATGTTCCTGATCTATCTTCACTGATGCTGGTCTGTCAGTGAATACCTTAATAAATATATAGATTGGTGTATATCTATATCTGGATGGTCCAGATGGTTAGTCTTAACAAACCATGAGTTTAGTGGAAGCTCGTATAGAGATACAAGTATTCAGTAAAGACTGAATACTGAACAAACTCACAAAGATCTCCAATAGACATCCCATAAAGCCGTCAATGAAGGGTCTTTTGAGTTGAGTAGTATTCGTGGTCCTTTGACCTGAGTGCCACGGTGGGCTTGTGAGTGATCCACCATACTTTGGTTCCACACATATCAGAAACATTTCATGGTCTGACCGCTGGGTGTCGCTGGGTATGGTCCGATACTCATAGAGTTCGATGTGCATAGATATGGGATCCATCAGCTCATTTAGGTGAGTTAATAATGCTCTATAGATCGTATTTCAAAAAGTCTTATGGCCATAAGCAATAATTCCTGGGAAAAGAGTTTAACCCTAAGGATAAATAACATTACAAAAGTATTTGAGAATATTATTGATTGAAATACAATTCTAGAGATAAACTTTCGGTTTGGCATATGGAACTTTGACAGTGTTGATCTATATCTCTGCTCTACCCTGATATAAATGATGGAGGGATTATATGAATATTTTATAACCTCAATTTGTACGGTCTAATGCGCCGCTTTGTAATATCCGTAACGTGTGTGGGGGGCATTGTTCACTGACGTATGGAGGAGTTCTATATGACAATTCGGGCGTGGACCTAGAGAGTCTCACAATATAAAGTGTACTCATTGTGTACTGGGGCAGCATAATTGATTGAACAGTTCCATCCTAGAAATTTCAGCAAACCGAAAATATGTTTCGGGGTTCCTTGGGTTATGCACTTGTTTAGACTTAAATGTTAAGTATATTATTTAATTAGTTGACAAGAGTTATTAACTAATTAGATATTAACAAGTGGCATAATTTTATTCCATGAATTGTTTTACCATGAATTCAACCATTTACCATGTTTGTAAAATCAAATAAGGTAAATATTAATTATTCAAATAGTTTTTGAATAATTAAATAAATATTATTTAAATAAATAAAATATGATTTTATTTATTTGTTATTTTATTCCTAAATAGAAGATATATCTAATTTGAAAAATATAAACTAAATTAAGTAGAGCACCATTTTGTGATTAATGGTTAATTTTATTAAACCATTAAAATGGCCACAAAAAATTATTTTGGTAGTTCGCCACTTAATCTAATTTTGGTGGAGCACTTGTGAAGTGTTGAGAGCACTACAAATGGTTGAGTTTCATGTGTGTTAATAAGTGAGTGAATGAAAATTCATGCAAGGATTGCGAGGAAAAAGAAGAGTTGGTTTTGAGAGAGTTTTTCTTTAAAAGAAGACTTGTGAGAAAACCCAAAGGAGAAAGAAAAATAAATCCTTCTTATTTTTCTTTCAAGCAATACAAAACCTTGTTGCTAGAGATTATACTGCTACTATTTTAGCTTTACAATCCCACCAGATTGTTGTGAACTAGAATTGAACAAAAGTGCACTTTAAGGTGAGCTCAAAGTTGGAGCAAAGAAATCTAAAATTTGAAATCTTCATCGGAGGTCTTCAAATGTATGTTTTATGTATTCTTAAGTTGTTAAGAATTGAAGTACATGTGTATATGTTGATTACATGATAAATTCCGCTGCTAAATTCGTGTATATGATACATGTGTTTAGTTTTTTCAATATGTACACAATCACATGCATACACCCTAGAATACGTCAACATTTATTTCTCAGGATCATAGAATTGGTACCCCATTGAATTCTTAGGATACCCAATGAACCATACTTATATCCTTTAGGTGCAAGTTTATCATGTTGCATGACTTTTACATAAACAGGACAGCCTTAAATCCTAACATATTTAATACTCGGTTTCTTTCCATTCCATATCTCTTAAGAAGTAGAAAGACCAGCGTTCGATGGAACTCTATTCAATATATGAGCAGCAGTTTCAAAAACATAGCCGCATAGATATTTAGAGAGATCAGTAAAGCTTATCATCGAACCATATCCAATAAAGTCTGATTCCTCCTCTCCGAAATACCATTGTGTTATAAAGTACCTAAAGGACTATACTAAGCGAGAATCTTATTCTCTTTTAAATAATTCAAAAATTCACTGCTCATATATTCACCGCCTCAATCTGATCGAAGGCATTTGATATACATTTCGGTTTGTTTCTCTACTTCAATTCGAAACTCTTTGAAATTTTTCAAAAGTTTCTAACTTTTCAAAAGTTTCTAACTTGTGTTTTATAAGAAACGCGTATCCAAATCGTGATAGATGATGCAATATTTCTATATCTTATAATTAAGTGCAAGTATACACTATCGTATGTAAATAATAAAGAGACTAAATAAGTCAGATGTTGAACCCACAGGGATAATTTCTTCTTTTTAACCAATTACTAAAATTATGTCTTCCTAATAATTATTCAGAAAAATAAAAATCTAAGAATGAATGTAATAAATATAAAAGCAAAACACAATGTAAAGAAAATTAGGTGATAGCAATATAGAGAAAACCTAGGATTAATATTATCCCTCAATATACTTTCTAATGATTAATCTTCTAATATTTAACTTACTTAGTCTTTATTATTGATCAAGACGCTAATGTATTCACAAGCCTCTTCCAAGGTCATGCAAGTATACCCTAATTTACCAAATACCTATATTCCTATGGTACTTATAATAAACTAAGATTCATTAAGATTAGGTCTTATTGATCATACATGCCAACTAGGTATATTCCTATCCTAAGTTAAAACTTGCATATGTAGCATTGAATGTTACTCTACAATCATGTATCAAATTACCTAGGTCTAAATATATTGATTCCGCTTCCGAGTTTATCAACATATTACCAACTCATTCACCATATATTGGTCAGATATATTAAAATATTAAACACAAGTAATTTAAATAATAAAGGACTAAGTTTATTAAATATTAAAAGATATGGCAATTTAAGCGCACATATTGAGTTCAAATATTAACCCTAAAAAATAAATTAGTTCATAGCTACAAGAGAATCATAGAAATAAAAATAAAAATAAAACATGATACAATCAATCGCAAACCGATGTAGACGTCAAATTGCTTTTGATTGATGTTGCTCTAGATTCTTGGTGCTCTTGAACTGCTCTAAGTTCTCTTTTTCTTGCTCTAGGTTCTTCTCTGGTCTTTTTTTTTTTACATCTGGGGTCGAGTGGCCTTTTATAGGATTTGATTTGAACTTAAAAAACTCAATTCTGGTCGCACTAGGATTCGCACTACCGTTGGCGCGCTATACAGCTGTCGCTGGGGCGCTGCATGAAAACGGCTTCATCGCTGGAGCGGTGGGCTTATAGCGCTGGGGCGCTGGGGCGCCAAATGTGACTTAAACAGGTCTTTTTTATATTTTGATCACTATTCCAGAGCTGGGGCGATAATACTTGTGGCGCGGGGGCGCTGGACTCATATTTTGAAAACTTTGCATTTTAGTCCCTATTTTTGCTCCATTTGCATTCTTTCTTTAAATTTTGTTCAAGTCCCTATAAATAACAATAAAGCACATAAATGGCCATCTATTCTCATAAAATAATAAAATATCAAAATAAAATCATGAGAAAATATATGACAATTTTACCATTATCAATAGATCATCGATAAAGATAACAACGTATTGAAAGCCACCTATTGTAGTGTGATTCGTTGGTCCACATACATCACTATGTACAAGTTCTAATAAATTAGTGGCGCAGTATCCAACACCAATAAATAAAGCTTTGATCATTTTTTCTTGAATACAATATTCACAAACTGGATAAGGCTCTATGGTCAGATCAAGTATCTGACCATCCTTAACCAGACGGGTTAGGCGTCTCACACCCATATAACCTAATCTCATATGCCATAATTCTGTATCATTTAAAGTTCCTAAGTTATTATCAGCATTCACCTGTACATTTATGACATTTTCTGCTGTATCTAATATATAATGGTCATTAATCAACTAACATTCAGCTAATAAAATATTATCCAAATAGTACAAACATAAGAAATAGTTTCGTATATACATATGATATTCCTCATTGTCCAATACAGGAATAGAAATAATTTGCTGAATAATGTTTGGCACATAATAACAATTATTCAATACAACAATTTTATTACATGGAAGAAGTAAATTAAAACGTCCAATAGTCTCGACCTGCAGGAAATCTCAATTTCCAACACGAAGCTATACTTCTCCAGGCTATAACAGTCTAACTTCCTTCAGACCCTGCAACATATTACAGATATGAGAAGGACAAGTAGTATTTAATACCCGGCCAGTATTAGCATCAAATGCTAAGGAATAGGCAATTATATACCTGAGAGGGTCTTCTTAATCATGGCAAGGCATTTTGGGCAGTTTCGTTTCCAATGCCCATCCTCGCTACAATGGAAACATTTTTCTTTGGCTTTGTTCTTATATTGGGGCTTAGATATGTGTTACTTTTGAGGACCCATTTTGGGTGCATGCTTTGCTTTCTTTATATTATTACCTTTGAACTTACTAGAATTATTTGGGATAGAAGATGAAGTACCCTGAACATAGAGAGTCGTGCCCCCTTAGTTCATGTCATCTTGAGCTGTTTTCACTATATTATGCAAATCAACATAAGTAGGGGTCAATCCTTGCATTTTAAAGTTCATGTTGAACTGTGCAAATGACCCTGAAAGTGATTAGAGAATCAAACTGTTCCCCAATGTATTACTCAATGAGATATCCATGATTTTTAACCTCTCAATATAAGATATGATTTTGAGGACATAGGGACTCACTGGACTACCCTCGGGTAGTCTAGCTTGAAAGAGAGATTTGGCAACCCTATGTATTTCAACTTGAGGCTAGTCACCAAATAACTCTTTCAGGTGAAGCATTATACTCTACGTATTGTCTATATGGACATGCTCTCTTTGGAGCTCCGTACACATTAAGCCAAGGATGTACGATTTGACTTTCAAATCGTCATCCAACCATTTTTTATATGTCTCATTTTCTTCCAGAGAAGCATCATTAGAAACGGCTCGGGGCAGACGCTGATCAAGTACATATCCATATTTCTCCGAATCCAAAACTATTCTAAGATTCATAAGCCAGTTAGCATAATTTTTTGCACCTTTGAGTTGGTGTGCATCAAGGATACAAACTAGTGAGTTGCTAGAAACAATTTGATCTTGACAAGACAAAAAAGGAGATGTTAGCAGAATATTTCAATCGCTAATAAATAACGTTTTAGATTATGGGTATAAAAGTTATATATTTTTTTAATCTAAAAATGCCCCTCCTACTATTTTACATAATCCCTTTAATCTCTTAAATGAGAAAACGATATTTTTAAATTCTTTAAACTATACAGTGAGAAGTGGTTCCTATTGGCATTTTACTCTAACCTTACACTGTAGCAATATTGGCCTTTGTAAACCCAAAAGTTAGACAACTCTTTTCAATTACATCTCATGCAACTCTTACCACTGATCTAAAATACACCTTATCCTAACGTTGTATCAATATTAAATAAGCGTACTCCGGATTAACTTGTTAATCATCAAATATATGCTACTAATATAACCCTCACGCTATAGCAATATTGGGCAATACGTTCGTATATATTTGCCTCATCTCATGTTTAACCCGCATAGCCCGAATCACCTCAACCAATCCCTCACACTGTAGCAATATTGGGAAAAACCAAAGTGAACCGTCTAATACCATATTGACAAGACGGATCATTATATAATATTATCTCATAATACAATATTATTTAATCTAATTTAAAGAGATTTTTTTATTTATTTTTTTTAAAATTATTATAATTATTATTACCATTAACAATTATATAAATTTTTGCATCTCATATGAATCTAATTTATAATTAGAATATTTGTTTTTGCAAGCACAACTAACACTCACCAATAGAGCTCTCATTGTGATTAATAAGCTTAAACAAATATATATTACTACATTTAATATAATGATATAACAATTATAATTATATTAAATGAACCTCACATGCAAAAATTTCAAATTGGAGTGTATTATTCAGAATGATCAACGTTAAAAGTTGAATGTTATAGCATTATACAATATAATGTTCCAAACAGTTAGGACATCAACTCAGTGATTTTCCGTTCTTAGGATTAACAGGACTTTTATTTCTTCAAACTACCCAACTAACTCTTGAACTTTCTTTAGATAAATTGTAATATCCAATCCCTATTAGTAGTATTGGCGCCTAGATTTCGGTATAAAACAAATAAGACACCGTAGGGTTACTCAATTTTAACCCTATTAGAAATATTCCCTTTATAGTGCACGTGAGAGATATTAGACCTAATTTGGTAATTTCACACTCGATCGGTGCGCCGGATGACCCTAGAATATTTTTAGAATTTTTCTCTATTGGCTTGGAAAAGAAAATTCTAATTTACTACATGAATTTCCATTTAAGGGTTATGAATGGAACAAGCCTTTGTTGAGAAACATAATCCATATATTAGAGAATGGACCAATTAGAAGAAATCTCATGGATTGCCAAGTTGGAAGTTCTAGTTAGTTCTTTGAACTATTCTAACTAAATAGTTACAATGAACTAATTACATAATTAGTTTTTAACTAATGACAAATTAGAAGTTTTAAGTAAGTTGAAGGGCAAAATGGTAAATTGAGGGAGTACTATATATATGTTAGAAGTGTGTAGAAATTTGAAGAGAGATCAAAACCAACACTTAGCCAAAAAAAGAGAGAAATTCGAGCTTCAAAGGGGGTGCTGCTACAGTGACTATTCAAGTTTTTTTTTCATGATTTTTCATGTGTAATCAAGCCAAACTAAGGTTACAAACTAATCCCTAAGCTCAATTGAAGTCTCTATTAGTGGAAATTCAAGAAAAAGAGGTAAGAAAAGCATCTTTTATGAGTTTGATAAGTGAGAATTCAAGAATGTGTTAATTGATGTTCTTATGTGTATTCTTGGCTTAGATTGAGTTAAATTCTAGTTTGGAGCTTGAAGGAGTCATCAATTTGAAGAAATTGGCAAGGTGAGAATTATGGTTTTTAGTGATTTTGTTGTAGAGATTTCAATTGATTGTAATTAGGGCTTTAGAATGAAATTGGCATGATTTTGTTGTAATTGGAACAAGAAATTGAGAAAAGGAATGTGTTGGAACCTAGGGTGAAATTCTGCCACTTTAGGGAAGTTAGGAATTGAGTGGTGTTTTGATTGAATTGTTGTGTGTAAATGATGCATTTTGTGAATGGAATGTATATGGTTGATGAAAAACCCAAAAATGAAGAAAATGGGACATAATTGTCCATGTTGGAAAGGTGAAGGGCAAGTATGTCCAATCAAATGATAAGGTGTTCAATAATTTTCAGGGCGCCGGATGGTGAGTTAGTTTCGATTATGGCTCCGTAACTAAAATCGGGAAGTAGTTTACCTCCGGGCTTTGTATGCCGATTAGGGCATTTAGTAGTTAAATGAGATTCTAGTGTTCGATTTGATTCTAAATGTCATTTATGGCGCGTAGGTGAGGATAACTGAGAGCGTTAATAGGAGCAGGAATCGGGAGCAAAATTGAGCGCGGAGCGGTAGTGAGTGGAAATCTGCCATTTCTTTTACTTTTCGGTTATTATGTTTTCACACAATGACTATGTATGTTTTATGAGCTTTCGATGCATAAACATGATTTATGATCTTGATATATTCATAGACATGCTTTTACATGATCGATTTGTGAAACAGTTTGAAAATTACTGCATTTGTTTTAAGGCCATTGGTACCCTCAGATTATAGTGGTGATGATTGTATTAGACCCGACCGGTATATCCCGTGCACATGGGCAGGTCTTGGGGTGGTGTCACTAACTCCGGGAAGTCGGGATGTCGAGTCATGTGAGTCGCTCTATGTGTACGGGATATTATCTCGCTATATGCATGCGATGTAGGATTCTGTTGCGTAGCCAGTGAGATGTCTTGAGATGTCACTGTAGGTGCTGCTAGTTGAGGTGCCCCGTGACCTACTCACGTATGCGGTGCTAGTTGAGTCGCTGCATGGGTATAGAGCTTTAGGGTTACCATTGGTACAGTTTAGAAAGAAAATGGCCGAGTGAGGATTTTACTAGTTTTCGATTTACCGATAGCATTTATGCATTTATATGCACACAGCAGTTATTATGTTATACAGATTCTGAATATAGTTTTCCAAAGATGTAGATAAAACCCGCTCGGTAAGATTTCATTAGCATATGATATTAGAAACCGTTTTACAATTTTACATCCGTTTTAGAAGCATAATTTCTGCATGTACTTTAGAAATTGCTATCTTTGTATAATATTCTTGTAATTGAATTCTCATTTACACTCACTGAGCTCCTTTAGCTCACTCGTTTTATGTTTTATGTTTTAAACCCCTTTCCCAGGTGCAGGTCTCGGAACGCAAGCTGCTGATTCTCCTATCGCCGAGTAGTGGGCCGAATCCAAAGATAATTTTTGTACATGTAAATGTGCTAATAGCACTCTTTACTTTATGCATAATAGTTGTAGGCATGTATATTTGTAAGTATGTGTTGAATCAAGAAGAAGAGATTTCCAGTTTATGATGATCGTTTTTACTTTTTATGATTATGCTTATTTTGTGATTTACACGAAATAATTGAGTTGTGTTGGATTTGATTTGAAAAGGACCGGAGGTCCGAATTGGTAGAATTGAGATGTGTTGGAATTAGAAGTGAAATTTCTTTGCAGGTTTATATGGATTTTCTGAAAAACAGGGGAAACTCTGTCCGTTTGTTTTTAAAACTAAGATGTCGTTTTCATGTATATTACTAGATCTTCTTAGCAGTAACAAGAATTAAAAAGGGGTTCGCCTTGCGGAATTTCTTAACTTACCCAGTTAGGTTCAGAGGAACTTCTGTCGGGGTGCCCGGCAGGGCCGCTGGGATCTATAGTAAAGGGTCTCGAGTCGGGTCTTGTCAGAGTAGCTAGCTCAAGTGGTACCAGAGGTGCTCCCCAGTGGTCTTAGAACCCCATATGGTCCTGGGTTCGAGCCTCGGAAAGGCGAAAGAAAGGAGGGGGGACTCCGATATTCCTTTGAGTGGGCCCACCGAGTAGGGGTGGACCCCACCCTGCTAGTAGAGGGGTGGGGGGCCACATAAATGGCCATATTTTTTTATGCTTCAAAATCTCGGTTCTCAACTAATCACTTTTCACTAGGATCCTCTTAGCTAGAAGGGCTTGTGTAACTCTCATCTTAGCGAATAGATCTTGATACTGAACTTCATTATTTGAACCAAACTGTATAATAAGCCTCATCTCCCTTAGGACTAAACAGCACCACACCTATACTGCATCCTTGTAAGTTGAATACTCTGTCAATGTAGAGGGTCCAGGTCAGGGTTTCTATAGTTCATTCCTTTGAAGGTTCCTTTAAGGGGTTTCTAACATCACTTCCCTCGAGGTGCATTAGGCCATAAAGTCTGCAAGGTCTTGGCCTTTAATAGCTATACTTGGCTTATACTGTATGTCAAACTCACTAAAGTTAATTGCCTATCTAACTAATCATCTTGAGAGATTACGCTTATGCAAGATGTACCTTAGAGTTTGGTCAATAAGTACCATTATAGTGTAAGCTTGAAAATAGGGGCGTAACTTTTACCCCGTCATGACCAATTCTAAGGATAATTTTTTGCATATAGATATTGACTTTCTATGTTTGTGAAGGATTTTTTGGTGAAGTACAACAGTCTTGAAACCCTGCCTCATTTTTTACCAAGACTAAGCTTATTGTTAAATTGAGACCTCAAGGTATATGATTAGTCGATCCCTAACTGATAGAACGATGAGATGGATGGGTTGGTTAAGGTACATTTTGAGCTTCTAGAATACTTTTCACATACTATAGGTCCATTTGTTCTTTTCTCTGCTCTTGATTGCCTGAAAGAAGTTAAAGAATTTATTAGTTACTTTAGAGATGAATCTGTTAAAGGTTACTACTCTACCCGTCAATTGCTGAATCTCTTTCACCGTGCTCAAGGATTTCATTTCTAAGATGGCTTATATCTTGTATGGGTTAGCTTGATGCCTCTCTTACTAACCATAAACCCGACACTTTTCTATTTCTACCCTGAATGTACACTTCTCTGGATTCAGCTGCATGTTATGCTTCCTTAGTATTTGAAATATGCCCCTTAAGTCCCTTACATGTTCCTTTGATTTCATAGATTTGGCGATCATATCATCCACATAGACCTCTATACTCTTTCCTATTAGAGGTCTAAATAACTAGTTCACTAATCTCTAATAGGTAGCTTTAGTGTTCTTGAGACCAAATGACATTACTTTGTAACAGTAAGTCCCTTAGTTGGTGACGAATGAGGTTTTCTCCTAGAAAATATTCTGATCTGATCATACCCCGACAAGCATCTGTATTTTTCTGGGGGTGAAAGGTAAAGAGTAACCAAAATAACCCCTACCTATTGAGATACAAGGATTGATTACGGTGTTTAAAGACCTTATGGTCAAACCAACCAGCTTAACTCGAATGTGAGATATTCAACACTACATTAACTTTATTCTTGAAGCCAACTTGCTAAATCTGCTAAATTATCGGATTAATCCAGAAAAGCATGACATTTTGAAAGTAAAGATCGAATAGTTCCTAAAAAGGGACATATAAGGGAGAGTATTAGCCTTGTGTCATTTCTAACCTACTTACCCCAAAGAAGAATAGGAGTTGGCTAATGCATGTTGATAATCATGCTATTAATAAGATTACCATAAGATATCGTTTTCCTATCCCGTGTCTTAATGATTTACTTAACCAATTGAGTGCTTTTAGTGTGTTCTCTAAGATAGACTTGAAGAGTGGCTACCATAAAACTAAAATACATTTGGACGATGAGTAGAAGACCATATTTAAGAAGAATGATGATCTTTATGAGTTTATGGTTACGCCATTTGGGTTGTCAAATGCGTCGAGTACCTTTATACACCTAATGACCCAAGTACTTCAACCATCCATGTCCACTTTTATAGTTGTTTACTTTAAGGATATTCTAGTTTATAGCAAGGATATTGTGGAACATATTAACCACCTTAAGCAAGTTCTGTTCGTGTTAAGAAAAAATAATTTTTTTTTGTAAATTTACAGAAATATGTTTTCCCCAAAACCAAATTAGTATTTTAAGGATTTGTGATTAGTAGTGAACAAATCCATGAGGATGAGGAGAATGTGAAAGCTATCAGTAAATAGCTTACCCCTAAAACTATCATTGACTTATAGAGTTTCCCGGCTTAACTACTTTCTATCATAGATTTGTTAAGAATTTTATCACCATAATAGCTCTTATGAATGAATGTTTGAAGAAGGGAATGTTCAATTGGAGTGAATTCGTGGATCAAAGCTTTAAAATAATCAAAGAGAGGCTTTTTACCACATTAATTCACACATTTCTACATTTTGCCAAGATTTTTGAATTAGAGTGTAATGCAAGTAGAGTAGGTGTTGGAGGAATTCTTTCTCAAGAAAGAAGACTAATTTCTTTCTTTAGTGAGAATTAAAGTAAGTTGAGACAGAAGTGGTCCGCATATCAGCAAGAGTTTTAAAAGGTGTTTAGAGCTCTCAATATATGAGAGGTGTAACTTCTACTTAAGGAGTTCATTGTCTATTCATACCACAAATTATTGAAGCACTTTCATAATCAAAAGCATGTGGACTGAATGTTATCCAAATGGGCAACCTACCTTTAGAGGTTTAATTATGTTATCATGCACAAGTTTGGTATTTCTAATCAAGTAGCCAATGCCTTAAGTCATCAAGCTACATTTCTTGTTTCCTTTAATGTTCAAATTCCAAGATTTTAGCCACTCAAGGTGCTTTATGAAAGAGATGAAGATTTCATGTAGGCTTGAGCTAAATACCTTATGAAACAGCCAATGGGTGATTTTTTAGTTATAACGAATACTTATTCAAAAGAAACTCACTTTGCATTCCCAAGAGTTCTTTGCATAACAAACTCATCAAGGAAGTGCATTAAGGTAACTTGAGTGGCCATGTTGGGATGACAAAATAATTCCAAAGCTAGTAGAGAGATATTATTAGCCTTAATTAAAGAGAGATGCTAGAAAGTTCATAAAAGATGAACAATTTGTCAAAAGAGTAAAGAATATGAACAAAGCACTAGTTCCTATATGCCTTTAATAGTACCAAATGCACTATAAGATGACGTATCTATTAATTTTGTGCTTGGTTTATCAAGGACCCAAAGGGGGAACAATTCTGTCTTTATGGTTGTTGATCGCTTTTTAAAGTTGGCTTTATTTTATCCCTTGTTCTAAAACAATAAATGCTTATCATATTGCTAAGGTGTTCTTCAAGGAGATGGTGCAGTCGCATAGAATATGCCTTACCAATATTTCAAATAGGGACAGTAAGTTTCTTGCTATATTTTGGTTGACCTTGTGGAATAGATTTGGGATTGAGTTGAAATTCTCAAACATAGCACATCCCAAAACTTATGGCCAAACCAAGGTGGTGAATATGTCATTAGAAATCTGATTCAATGCATTTGCAGTGACAAAATGGGGCAATGAGATCTTTTACTAGCTCAAGCTGAGTTCGCCCACAACAAATTAGTTAACCATTCAACAAGGAAAAGTCCTTTTTCCATAGTTTATGTTAAATGTTGTAGACTTGGTTAAACTCCCTTCAAATGCAAGAACCAAAGATGTCTTTACCTTAGTCGAGAGTTACATGAAGATGATTTTAAGAAGTGTGGTGCATTAGAAAGCCAAACTAAAAGTAAAAGCAAGCTATAGATAAGCATAAAGGCCCTAAAAGTTTGAAGTTGGTGACCAAGTTATAGTTTATTTATGCAAAGAGAGGATGCCAATTGGTGTTCATGGGAAACTCAAGAAGAAAAGATATGGCTCTTACAAAATTTTAAATAATATAAATGATGATGCTTATATTGTATTCAAACTAATAATGAAGAACATATATATCAAGACACATAACAAGAGTAGTGGTTCAGCTCCATAACCTACATCCAATTTACCAACCCTTAACTCACTTTTAATGTACTATTGAACAATTATTCTTACAACAACAGTACAACAAGGTATGGCTTCTACAAATAATAATTTACAAATAATATGCTATGTAACTATGGCAGATTTAAGGGCTACAAGAGCATTCAAAAATTATAATGGTCTTCTGGTATAGGGCGTAGGATGTTTGCTTTGTGACAATCTGAAAAAGATAAAAGAAACCCTTTAAGAAGTCCAAAGAAAAAAGTAAAATATAAATAACCCCTTTATCTATCATCGAGTCTTCTATTTATAGGCCTTATTGAGCCTTGATGATTGAATTCTTATAGGACTAGGGCAAGTTGTTCTTTTTCTATTCTAATTATACTCCAAGATTTTAGGGAGATTTGCTCCAAAAC
Source organism: Ailanthus altissimus (assembly GCA_946807835.1). Lineage (NCBI taxonomy): Eukaryota > Viridiplantae > Streptophyta > Magnoliopsida > Sapindales > Simaroubaceae > Ailanthus > Ailanthus altissimus. The sequence continues at coordinate 13,740,243 of OX327697.1, read as the reverse complement.
TCTTAGGATTAAAGATAGTTCTAATCTTCAAGATTGTTGACATAAATCTAGTTTTTGGTTGATGGTAGATCAATATCTTCTCATTTGTTTAGGGGGAAGAAGTGGTTAGACTTGTTGGGGGTGCTTAAGCGATCTGCTCGATAAATATTGATTACCAAGGACACCTCATCTAATATTGAGAATTTCTAAGACCTAAAAGTTGTGGTCATGTTCCAAGGTTATTTCCTCGTGCAATCCTAAGCCATTAAGTGGTAGTGGGTCATGGTCCCTTGTGATAATCCTTATGATAGGTCTAATTGGAGTCACCAAAAATCTCAAAATATTTGGATTGGAGTTCATGGGTCAAGCTGAGCTTCTAAACAGAATAAGCCTTTTAGCCGAAATCCCAAGAGAACAAAGGAAAGAGTTTACTTAGTCTACCAACATCAACTTTTAATGAACTTATTATTATTGGAAATTCTTTACTGTTTGGTTTATACTTTAATCTACTTTCGTTATAAAAAAATTAAAAAAAAAATAACCTGACCAGTTACCAAATCTCAATCCAAACCGATTTGCCTGTACGTACCTCTTTCATTTTCTTCACTGAAATATGGCTCGTTTGATCTTTAGATGGCCATACAAGATGCATGTTTCTGCCTTGTAAGAAAGTACATAGTATGCATGTGTTTATGTATTAGAAATGCTTGTTAAATATTATTTCAAGAAAATGGAGTAGATGTAAGAATTGCACGTATTTCAAGTGTATACACCTTTTTTTTTAATTTGGATTTATTTACCTGAGAAAAAACATTTTATTTATTTTTAATAATGTTACATATAAATAATTGGCAATTGGCAAGTAATAAGAGGATAATTCACAGAATGAGAAAACTCCAATGGCAAGATACAAATATTGTCTCTGCCAAAGAAGAGAGGACTTGAAATTTGAAAAGAAAATCAGCAACACATAAAGCAACTCAAAGTGATGAAAAGGGCAAAAGACAATCACCAAATTCACCACGTCACATTTTGATATCATTATTTTTAATTTTTTCTTTTTAGGAGATCATTATTGTTCATTCTATTGTAAAATTCTTACCTTCACCAAGAGAATATTCATATACACAACAGATTTATTAGAAGTTAAGGAGCTTTTCCACCCAAACGTTTATTTTAACAATAAGTATTTTATATTTCTCTGATCTTAGTTAAGGGTTTGAGAATTTTAAATTTTGAACACTAACAGTGACTAAGGTAATATAAATATTTTTTTCTTCTTGTGAAAGCTATTGTCCCGCTGTGTAGGCAATTCTTTCCCGTTATAGAATCCTCTTGTAATAAAGCGTGTGTAAGTATATAAATATTAATGTATGATCTCGATTAATGTGTTGCATAAATAGTGTCTAATGAAATGTCAGTATTAAAACAAAAGATAATATGTTTTTCTTCCCTTAAAACATTTAATAACAACAACAATAATAATAAAAATATAAGAGCTTTAGATAAGAAAATAAAAAGGAAAAAGTTTCATTCATTTCTATGTTGGTTTTAGTATCAAAATCCGTTTTATTGAAAGCTCAAAATTGTTCATTGCAAACTTAGTCTAACAATGAGAAGCTAGCACGAATTGTGTGTGCTTGTGTGGGATTTTTTTCTTTATCAATACTTTGCAATTAAAATCTGCCGATGCTTATATTAAATCGGATTCATTGTGGCGCTGAGAATAATTTCTGGCTTAGAAATGATCCTATCTATTATCAATTACTGAACTAAAATCTATCCCACTAATATAAATCAATAGAAGGATTTGAGCTCCTCCTTTTAGATCAAATTTATTGAGCTCCCATTCAACCAACGGGAGTAATTCAAGCAATAGTTTCATCGTGGCAATAATCTTTATGTTTTATACTAAATAATAATTAAATATATCAAAATAATACATTAGAAAAGATTATTTATTTCTATAAAACACATTGATGAACACTTGAAATTACATATTTAATAAGAGTTTTATATCATTATTTTGTATTATTAGTGTCATTAACCTCCCTAACTTAAGCATGTTTACAATATTGTACCTAATTAGTTTTCAACTATTTTGTAGTAGGTTCAATAAAATTGGCATTTGGAGTGATTCGTAATCCTATAAAGAGCTGACTCAATGACCTAAAATTTTAAATTTCACAAAGAATTTATAATTTGAGAATTTAGAGGTTGAAAATAGCCTAAAAGAGAACTGATCTGCAGTACAGGCCCAGTCCTAACAATCATCAGTGTTTGACTTATAATTAGAGAAATACCTATCTAATACGCATGATACAACTTAATTTGAAAAGATAAGAGACTTATCTACAATTTTGTATTTATGAGTGGAAGCTAATTAGAAATACATCAATTTAAAATTAGACAATCAAGTGAGTACATTAATGATAATCAGTGCAAATTAGTTGCCTCCGTCTATGACTTTTATCATCCTAGTGGTTCCCTCCTCATTTGTCTTGTACTATGTTATTTTTATAAATAGGTGACTTGTTTATATCCAAAGCATGTAATTAGAGAGCTAAATTTTAGTTTAAAATACTTGTCTTTTGTATTATCTATTTCTTTCATTTACTATTCTAAAGTTTATTTTATCTCTTCTTCCATCTTTTTCCTTTAATTTTATTATGTTCAAGTAATTTTTATTTTATTAAGGTGAAATGGTGAAACTTTTGGTAAGGTAATAAGATATACTTCAACTCTTATTCTAAAATTTGATGTTCCATTCTTAAGTTAAGCAATTGTATATTTGATATATTTATTTTGTTTTGTAATATTGATACCATTTCTTGTAAAGGGATGTTTCTTGATTTATTATAGATAATATTTATAGTTGGCACAATGATTTCTTGATACCATTTATAAGATTTGGCGTAAATACAATTTCTTGTAAAGTGGGAGTCATGATTTATTATAGACAAATATAAAGATTGACATAATAGATACTTGAACCCATTTACAAGATTTGGTATATAATAATTAAAAGAAATAAATATAAGATAGTATATAAATGATGATGAACCTTAATTATTATATCTTTTGATTAGAAACTCCTTTGTGTGAGGATTCCAATTGAGTTATAAAAAGAGTTGAATATATTCTTATTTCATATGCCAATAGTGGATCCCCTTACCTTAGCATTCATTTTAATTGATTATTTGAATTATTATTTGCAAATATCTTATATTGTTTTATTTATCTTTAGAGTATTTATAGTTTGTAATTTTAATTTCACTTTTCTGTGGATCGACCCCATTCTCACCAGGTTAATTATTACTTTGACAATCTTGCAGTTGGGAATAAACTCCTATATTTTGAAAGTGTAAAGATTTTGGCATTGTTGCCGAGGAAGTGAAATCAATTAAGATAATTTATTTTATTTTCATAGAAGGCAAAGGCTTCCATCTTACTTTACTTTAATTATTCTTCATTTGTTATTCTTGTTTTACTATGATTGGTTTTACTTAACCACTTATCCTTTTTGTTTACTAACTTTTTATTATTATAATCTAACATTGACTCATTTAACTTCTAACTATTCCTCTAACTTTTATTTAATATTTTATTTTATTTTCTCTCTCTTATTTGTAATATTTATTGTTATCGTATTTTGTTTTATTTCTTTGTATGAGTGGTTGGTTTTGAAATCATAAGACTCATCATTTGGTAAAATATAATTTTAGAACTTCCTTTGATAATTTATTTGATTCTCCATTATCGTCTCATTCTTTTCTAAATAATACTAAGACCAATAATCAAATTGAGGGACTTATAGACCCACGAGGCAACTAGTCCTAACATAATAATCATAACCGACCTATGAAACTTAAAGACTACATAAACTCGACACGAACCAGTGCACTTTGCTTAGTTTTTTCTCCAGATGCAACACATTTTAATTTTAAAGCTGGGCATTATCCAACTTTTACCCATTTTTCATAGATTAGATGTAGAGAACCCTTACTTTACTTACATGTAGAGAACCCTTACTTACATCTAATGACCTAAATTGTAGCATAAACACAATTTGACTTAAGCTTTTTTCTTTTTCTTTAAAAGATAAAGGTAAAATAACCCTACAAAACCTTAGGCCAAGATCCATTTCTTCGTGGGATGAGATGCAATAAAAAATTTTGAAAAAAAAAAAATTTCCTCCTTATAGAATATATTCTTTCAAAAGACAAATTATCACTTTTTTTCCAAAAACCAAGAAAGACCCTTTACCAATATTGAAAAAGGTATAAAGAATTACTTACTACCTATTCCCATCATAGCTTTGAAACTTAGAGATTAGTCTCAAATTTCTACGAGGGCTTAACACCCCAAGTTAGGCAAATGGTAGAAATGATGTGTATGGAGCATTTGAGGATAAAGACCTAGAAAAGGCAATGAACTACCTAAACTTACTAGTGAAAAATACTCAAAATTAAGACACTACTGGTATCTGTGAGGCACCTAGCAAAACTTAAATCACTACATCCAATGGGGGTATTTATCAGCTTATAGAATATCATGACCTTCAAGCAAAATTAGTATCCCTAGCTACAAAAGTCAAAACCATAGAAATGAAAAAGAGTGGTCAAGTAAAATTCGTTCAAGAAATTATGTGTCACATATGTGAAACCCATGATCATTCTACCAATGATCACCCAACTTTGCCTGCATTTAGGGGATGTCTCCATGACCAAGTTAATGTTCTAAACACATTCAAGTGGTCAAACCATAACCTATATTCATAAAACTACAATCCTAGTTGGAGAAATCATTTGAATTTTAGTTGGAGGAATGACACTCAAGCATTGGCTTCACAACTACCTTTTCAATCACACCAAATATTTTAAAACCCTCAAAGTTATGCACCATATGTCCCACTTCCTAAAACAAATCTTGAAGAAACTCTTGCTAAATTTGCATCCACACTAAACATTCATGAGAAAGGAAATTTTCCTTCTCAACCACAACTAAACCTCAAAGGACAATATAACAAATATAACTCAAATGCATGTAGTTCAGAAAGTCAACACATGGATCAAGTTAAAGCAATTATCACTCTTCAAAATGGTAAGGTTGTTGAAAAATATATTCCTAAACGATGAATCGATCTCTAAGTGTAAGAAAAGTGTGGAACCTATACCTAGTAAAGAAAACACGGAATCCTCACTTACACCCCTATTTTCTCATACATTACGTAATGCTAGGAAGTTGAATCACAATCCTAAATTTTTTGAAATCTTCAAATAAGTAAAAGTTAATATTTTTTTATTGGATGCTATTAAACAAGTTCCTTCTTATGCATAATTTTAGAAGGATTTATGCACAGTAAAAAAAGAACTAAATATAAAAAAGAAAGTATTTTTAGCTGAATAAGTAAGTGCCATTCTTTGAAACAATATTGCTTTGAAAGATAAAGACCCTGGTTGTCCTACAATTTCATGCATTATTGAAAGTTATAAAATTGAATAAGCCTTACTTGATCTTGGTGTTAATGTGAATTTACTAGCATAATCAGTTTATCAATAACTCAATCTCGGTGAGTTAAAACTAGCTTCTATAACTCTTTTACTTGTCGATAGATCAATAAAAGTGTCAAGAATGATAGTGGAAGATGTGTTAGTTCAAGTTGATAAATTCATATATCCTATAGATTTTATTATCTTGGACACATAACCTATTAAAGGATGTAATCCGATACTTATTATTTTGGGTCGTCCTTTTTTAACAACCTCTAACGCTTTGATTAATTGCAAGAATTGAGTAATGAAGAAGATTTCATTTGAAACATGAAACATGAGCTCAATGTTTTTAATATGTGTAAGCAACCATATGAGGAGGAGCATGAAAGTGAAGAAGCCAACATGATTGAAACAATTATGGAGAATCATATTGAAAATGGGAGTTCTACAGATCCCTTATAAATTTGTTTAATTAATTTATTTAAGTCAAATATGCAATTAGATTCTAAAATTTCAAACATATGTTCTTTACATGACTGTGCATAGGTGATAAAAAATAAAGGATAAAAATCAAAGTTTGAAGAATTAGGAGAAAATGAGGATAAGCATAATGAAATTCTAAAATTGCAATTGAAACCTCTACCTGAAGGGCTGAATATGTATTTCTTGGAGAGAAACAAACTTATCCAATAGTAATTTCTTTTACACTCACAATTGAACAAGAAAGTAAGTTACTTGAAGTATTGAAAATGAATAAAAATGCAATAGGGTGGACTTTAAAAGACATAAAATGTATTAACCCTTTGATTTACACGTAGAATACAATTAGAGGATAATGCCAAAACTTTCCAACAATCCCAAAGGAGATTAAACCCATATATGAAAGAGGTAGTAAGAGCTGAAGTTCTTAAATTACTTGAAGTTGGAATCATCTATCCTATCTTAGATAGTAAGTGAGTAAGTCTTACTCAAGTAGTACAAAAATAATTTAGAATCACGGTCATTGAAAATGAAAATGGTAAGTTAATACCAACTCGAGTCTCTTCTAGTTGAATGATGTGCATAGATTATAGGAAGTTGAATTTTGCCACTAGGAAATACCATTTTCCTTTACCATTCATTGACCAAATTTTAGAAAGAGTAGCGGGACATCCGTACTATTGCTTTCTAGACAGTTATTCTGGTTATTATCAAATCCCTATAGCATTAGGTGACAAGAAAAGATTACCTTCACATGTCATTTTGGGACCTTTGCTTTTAGAATGATGCTTTTTGGACTTTGTAATGCCTCAACAATATTTTAAATATATATGTTAAGCATTTTTAGTGACATGGTTGAGCATTATTTAAAAGTTTTTATGGATGATTTAACTGTGTTTGAAATGTTTTTTGATAATTATCTTGAAAACTTTAAGAAAGGTCTTAGGTGTAGTAATTCTTATTAAAAATGAGAACTATACGAATTACATATTAAGCTTCTACACTTATTTGAAGATTTTGTACTGAGCTCCACATAGCTCTAGAGATACATATGAGATCAACACAGGTCTAAAGATTCCATATTGAGCTTCCACATTGCTATAGAGATTTGACACTAAGCTCTACACAACTCTAGAGATCAGAAACTGAGCTCTACACAGTTTGGAGATTCAACTTAGCTCTCTTCTGTGAACCTCATCAATGGAATCCTATGATAGCTTAGGGTACTCAATACCTATTCTGTCAAGTGCATCCTTGTAGATCACCACTACTGAGCTTCCAATGTCTACCATCACTTGGGCAACTTCACTGGTGCCTATTTTTAGGGTGACCAAAAGCATCATGATGACGATACAAATTCCTCTACAGTCTTCCTCAGTGAACACAATGAGAGTATAGATGGAAACTAGCTTAGGTAGAATAAGGTGAGCAACACATGTTGGTATTCCTTCTACAATATCCTTCCTTGTTGATCCAAACGACATTGTACAGCTATACGCATACAAGAGAAAGAACTCGCATGTGGGCTTGGAATGGCTCAAGTCCATCAATCACATGATACATTAAGTTTGGCAAATGGGCCAATCACAAGACTTAAAGCCAAGCAATTTAAAGAAGCATTAAATGGGCTAATTCAACAAGTTTGTGGAAGGACAAACACATAAAGGCCTAGCATAAGTCCAAATCAGATACAAGGAAACCTAATCACTTTGATTAAGGCAGAATTTCTGGAGATTTAATTATTCAAGGAAACCTAATCACTTTGATTAAGGCAGATTTTCTGGAGATTTGAATATTCAAAGAAACTTAATCCCTTTGATTTAGGCATATTTTCTGGAAATTTGATTAAGTTTGAATTTTGTTATTTCAATTGTTATATTAGTTGTAAGTTTGAAATTTGTATTTGAAAGTTGTAACTTGACATCTCTTATGGTCTCTATAAATACCATGGGGATTGAGAGTGGGAGGACAGATTTCAGAAAATACAATTTGAGAGTTTTTGTGTCTTCTTTCATTCTTGAAAGGACTTGAACTTATCAAGCTTGTTCTTGTGGCGTTCAAACAACTGGACTTATCACCTAGATTCTTGAAGTGTCCTTGGGGTTTCTTGGTGTGGCGTCCTATATCCAGCCATAGTCTTGGTTCTTGGTTTGCTAACTCAAGGGTCAAGACTCATCAAACTTGTGTCTTGAAGATCTCGGGTTCAATTCCATATTGTGGTGCTGGGTTTTGTCATATTGTTGGCAAGGTTCATATCATTTGGTATTAGAGCTTTTGTTTCAAGGCAAGTTTGAATTATTCTTTTATTTATTTCATTGTTCCATTTATCTTTACATAAATTCGTATTTTATTTTATTTCTAATTTTTTCTTTAAAAAAAAGAAAAAAAAAAGAAAGAAAGAAAAAAGATAGAAAAAAAAATAGTAGAAAAAAAAAGAGAAAGAAAAAAAAAGAAAAGAAAAGGCCAGAAATTTATTGCAAATTCTAAATTTTGAATTTCATCAGTTTGTCAACAACTTTGAACCAAATTTCTCATGAATGTTACTAGCATCATTTTCTTAAGGATCTTGATTATTCTTGAGTCTAATTAAGGGTGAAAAGAAGACGCTTAAGTAGAAAAAGGCAAAGAGTGGTGAGAACATAAGAGGGTAAAAGTCGTTTGAGTGCTAAACACGAGAGTAAGTAAATTTTCTTGAGTGAAACACGTGAGGGAGTGCTTGTGAGGTCTTAACTATATTTGTTTACAATTTCTAAACATGTTACACAATCAAGAAAACTCAAATGAAGTGGTTCAACAACTAACCAATCCAAACCTATAGCAGCAGGCGTTATTGGGCGAAATGAGGCAGATGATGAGAACTGAATTAGAGCAATTCATGAGAGAATGGATCGGCTGGAAAATTTAGGGCAGCAACAAAACTCGTCCATTGGGCAACCACCTAGGTGAGTGCAACCAGGAGTATAATGGGGAGATGTTAGAGATAAAGAGGAGTTGGATGAGCTAGATGAACCACCAATGAACCAAGGTAGATTTAGGCGTGGATATGGAGATATAGGTGCTATGAAGAGAATACATAGGCAAGATGATGACTTGGGAAGCATTAAGGTGAAGATTCCACCTTTCCAAGGTAAAAATGATCCTGAGGCGTATCTAGAATGGGAGATGAAGATAGCGATGATCTTCGATTGTCACAACTATTCCGAGGCCAAAAAGGTAAAATTGGCTGCAATTGAATTCACTAACTATGCTATTGTTTGGTGGGATCAATTGTTGAAGGAAATGAGAAGAAATCACGAACGACCTGTTGAGACATGGAACGAGATGAAGGCTATCATGAGAAGATGCTTCATTCCTAGCTACTACCATCGGGAGTTGTATAACAAGTTGTAACGTCTAACTCAAGGATCCAAGAGCATTGATGAATACTATAAAGAAATGGAGGTTGCTATGATCCAAGCAAATGTAGAGGAGGACAGAGAAGCCACTATGGCTAGGTTCTTGCATGGCTTTAAATCAAGAGATAACAGACATAGTGGAAATGCAGCATTATGTAGAGTTGACAGATATGGTGCACCAAGCTATCAAAGTTGAGCAACAATTGAAGCGCAGGAACATAGTTCAAAGGGGATCAAGCATGGCTGCCACAAACTCATGGCGACCAGCCCCTAAAAGAGATGAATTTCATTAACTAAGCCTAAGTCTGAGCCATTTAAGGATGCCAAACAAGCTGCGACATTGGAACAAGATAAAATTGAATCCACAACTTCTAGAAATCGTGACATTAAGTGCTTCAAATGCCAAGGTAGGGGACATATAGCTAGCCAATGTCCAAAGAAAAGGGTAATGATGATCAACACTTAAGGGGAAATCGAGTCGGAAGATGAGCAAGATGATGAAGTGGATGATATGTTACCTCTTGAAAATGACTATGAAGGACAATATGCAGTAAAATGAGAATCATTGGTGGCAAGACGAGCCCTTAGCACACAAGTCAAGGAAGAAGAAAATAATCAGCGAGAAAACTTGTTCCATACTAGATGTTTCGTGAACAACAAAGTTTGCAACGTTATAGTTGATGGTGGGAGTTGTACCAATGTTGCCAGTACTGAATTAGTAGAAAAATTGGCATTACCTACCTTGAAACATCCACGACCATACAAACTTTAATGGCTGAATAATTACGGAGAAGTTAAGGTAACCAAACAGGTGTTGGTGGCATTTTCCATTGGTAAATATGGTGATGAGGTACTTTGTGACGTGGTACCTATACATGCATGTCACATCCTATTGGGACGACCATGGCAATTCAATAGATGAGTCACGCATAACGGTTACACCAACAGGTACTTTTTTATCATCAAGAAGCAGCCTATAACACTTGTACCATTGACACCAAAATAAATTCTTGAAGACCAACTGAAGATGCAAAAAGTAGTGAAAAGAGAAAAGAAAAAAGAAAATGAGAAAGAGGCCAAAGCTGAGAGAAAAGAAAATGAGAGGAGAGAAAAAGAGAAAGGCAAAGGCATGAAATAGGGTGAAAATGAAAATGAGAGAGTTGCAGCCTTTTTGAGTGCAAAAGAGGAAAAATATAACTATATTGCAAAAAAATGTGAGATCAAGAGAGTTTTAATTTCACAACAGCCCCTTATAGTACTTATGTACAAGGAGGCCCTTTTGTGTACTAACGATCTTGCTAGATCTTTACCAAGCAATATTATTTCTCTTTTGCAGAAATTCGATGATGTCTTTCTTGAGGAGATACGTTCAGGCTTACCTCAAATTTGAGGAATTGAACATCAAATTGATTTCATACCTAGTGCAACAATTCTAAACTGGCCCGCTTATAGATGTAATCCTGAGGAGACGAAAGAACTTCAACAACAAGTTAACGAACTAATGGAAAAAGGATATGTTAGAGAGAGTATGAGTCCTTGTGCAGTTTTGGTCATACTAGTACCTAAGAAGGATGGGACATGGAGGATGTGTGTTGATTGTCGAGCCATCAACAACATTACGGTAAAGTATCGTCATCCTATTCCTCGATTAGATGATATGCTAGATGAACTACATGGATCTTGTGTGTTTTCTAAGATTGATCTCAAGAGTGGATACCATCAGATTAGGATGAAAGAAGGTGATGAATGGAAAATTGCATTTAAAATAAAATATAGTTTGTATGAATGGTTAGTTATGCCTTTTGGATTAACTAATGCACCTAGTACTTTCATGAGACTTATGAACCATGTTTTGCGTGCTTTTATTGTCAAATTTGTAGTTGTATACTTTGATGATATCTTGAAATATAGTAAAAGCCTAGATGATCATGTTGACCACTTAAAGCTTGTTTTAGAGGTTTTAAGGAAAGAAAGGTTGTTTGCTAACCTTAAGAAATGCACTTTTTGCACGGACAAACTTGTGTTTCTTGGTTTTGTTGTAAGTTCTAAAGGAATTGAGGTTGATGACGAAAAGGTGAAGGTAATTCATGATTGGCCAACGCCTACTTCAGTGACACAGGTTAGAAGCTTCCATGGCTTAGCTAGTTTTTACCGATGTTTTGTTCGGGATTTCAGTAGCATAGCCGCACCCTTAACTGAAGTCATCAAGAAGAATGTTCCGTTTAAGTGGAGAGATGAGCAAGAAAAAGTATAAAAGCTAATCAAAGAAAAATTAACTAATGTACCTTTACTTGTTTTACCTAACTTCACTAAAACATTCGAAATTGAGTGTGATGCTTTAGGTATAGGTATCAGAAGAGTGTTGATACAAAAGGGAAGACCGGTTGCATACTTTAGTGAGAAATTAAATGGTGCAGTCCTAAAATATTCTACTTATGACAAAGAATTGTATGCATTAGTTCGAACCTTGGAGACCTGGCAGCACTATTTATGTCCGAAAGAGTTTGTTATTCATATAGATCATGAATCTTTGAAGCATTTAAAAGGGCAACATAAGTTGAATAGACGCCATGCAAGTTTGGTGGAGTTCATTGAAATATTCCCCTATGTGATCAAATATAAACAAGGTAAGGAAATTGTAGTTGCTGATGCACTATCACGCAGGTACGCTTTGCTTTCAACCCTTGATGCTAAATTGCTTGGATTTGATTACATTAAGGAATTATATGCAAATGATTTTGATTTTGGTGACTTGTTTAAAATTTGCACTAAAAAGGCAAGTAGAAAGTTTAACTACATGATAATTTTCTATTTCGAGAAAATAAATTGTGTGTTCCACATTCATTCTTACGTGAATTACTTGTTTGGGAAGCACATGGTGGTGGTTTGATAGGTCACTTTGGGGTAGAAAAGACTTTAGGTGTATTGCATGAGCATTTCTTTTGGCCACACATGAAACGTGATGTAAAGAGGATTTGTGCGAGATGCATCACTTGCAGGCAAGCTAAGTATAGACATCAACCACATGGGTTGTACACACCCCTCCCTATTCCTAATACACCTTGGGTTGATATCTCTATGGATTTTGTTTTGGGCTTACCTAGGACTAAGAAGGGGAGAGACTCAGTTTTTGTGGTTGTTGGTAGGTTCTCTAAAATGGCATATTTTATTACATGCCATAAAACTGATGATGCATCACATATAGCCGATTTATTTTTCAAGGAGATTGTTAGGTTGCATGGCATGCCCAGGACTATTGTTTCTGATCGAGACTCACGATTCTTGAGCTATTTCTGGAAGACTTTATGGAGAAAGTTGGGAACTAAATTGTTGTTCTCTATTACATGTCACCCGCAAACTGATGGTCAAACTAAAGTAGTGAATAGAACTTTATCTACTTTGTTGAGTACTATCATAAAAAACAAATTGAAAACATGGGAAGATTATTTGCCGCATGTTGAATTTTCTTATAATCGTTGTGTTCATTCTGCAACTAAGTTTTCACTATTTGAGATTGTCTATAGGTTTAATCCGTTCACTCCTTTGGATTTAACTCCTTTACCTTTCAGCGAACGTGTTAACTTAGATGGAAAAAAGAAAGCAGATTCTATTAAGCAGATTCATGAGAAAGCAAAGCAAAACATAGAATGGCGGATGGAGCAATATACCAAACAGGCCAATAAGGGACGTAAGAAGGTTGTCTTTGAACCAAGAAATTGGGTTTGGTTGCATATGAAGAAGGATCGTTTTTCTGAGCAAAGACGTTCTAAACTCCTTCATATAGGTGATGGACCGTTTCGAGTATTGGAACGCATAAATGACAATGCTTACAAAATTGAATTACCTGGTGAGTATGGTGTTAGTGCTACCTTTAATGTTTCTGACTTATCTCCTTTCGATATAGGTGATGATACAAACGACGATTTGAGGACAAATCTTCTTCAAAAGGGGGAGAATGATGCAAACGACATTTCACAGCCTATACGCATACAAGAGAAAGAACTTGTACGTGGGCTTGGAAGGGCTCAAGTCCATCAATCATATGATACATTAAGTTTGCCAAATGAGCCAATCACAAGACTTAGAGCTAAGCAATTTAAAGAAACATTAAATAGGCTGATTCAGCAAGTTTGTGTGAGGGCAAACATATGGAGGCCTGGCATAAGCCCAAATACATTTCAAATAAGTCCAAATCAGATTCAAGGAAACCTAATCACTTTGATTAAGGCAGAATTTTTGGAGATTTGATTATTTAAGGAAACCTAATCACTTTGATTAAGGCAGATTTTTTGGAGATTTGAATATTCAAAGAAACCTAATCCCTTTGATTTAGGCATGTTTTTTGGAAATTTGATTAAGTTTGAATTTTGTTATTTCAATTGTTGTATTAGTTGTAAGTTTGAAATTTGTATTTGAAAGTTGTAACTTGACATCTCTTATGGTCTCTATAAATACCATGGAGATTGAGAGTGGGAGGACAGATTTCAAAAAATACAATTTGAGAGTTTTTGTGTCTTCTTTCATTCTTGAAAGGATTTGAACTTATCAAGCTTGTTCTTGTGGCATTCAAACAATCGAACTTGTCACCTAGATTCTTGAAGTGTCCTTGGGGTTTCTTGGTGTAGCGTCCTATATCCAGCCATAGTCTTGGTTCTTGGTTTGCTAACTCAAGGGTCAAGACTCGTCAAACTTGCATCTTGAAGATCTCGGGTTCAATTCCATATTGTAGTGCTGGGTTTTGTCACATTGTTGGCAAGGTTCATATCACTTGTCTCTCGGGCGTAATTCTTTTCTGCCATCTTCCTATGAAACCTCTTGAGATCATATTGAATTTAGGGTTATTCTTTAGCATGGGCCTTTTTAGAGCACCTCATTTGCCCTTAGGCTTATTTCTCTAGTGACTGGCTTGTATTGAGCATTTCTTACCTTATTAAGAAACTCCTTCAGTAGGCCACTCCTAATCAGGGCCTAAATTTGCTCCCTCAGCTTAAAGCAGTAGCACTGCTATGATCATACCCCTATAGAAATCATAATACTTCTACTTGTTCCTCTGATCTGAGCTATTTTTCATAGCTGAGGGCTTCTAGAGCCACCCCTAGTTTTGAATGGCCAAAAAAGATATTTTCTACTGATGTGTTTAGCAGACTGTATGACTGAAACTAAGAGACCTTCATAGCTTATTGTGAGTTTGTCTGACTGAGCTTAGGTAACAAGGGAGGCAGCCTTAGGGGAGTTGGGTGCTCTCTTTGGCATGGCTTCTTTGGCAATGATTGTGACATTGGAGCAGGTTCAGCTCTCTTAAGTCTTTCTTTGGGCTAAAAACTATCTCCTCTCTCCTCTAGCCTTTTCATCAATGACTTTTCATCTATCTCAATCTACTTTAGGGCCCTAGCATAAGCCTCACCATAGGTTTTTAGCTCTGACTCATAGAAATCAAACCACAATTTCCCGAGTCTAATATTCTTTGGAAGTTGATAGGTGTCTCCTTAGCACCGAAAATATCCATATTAGTGACCTTCTTGTAGAACTTCTACATAAAGTCTTTGAGGGGCTCGTACTCTCCTTGTTTTACATACATCAATGTGGAGGGATCCTTGGGCCTATCGCGTGCATACTAGAACTGAAAGACAAATACTTTAAATAGCTGGTCAAAGCTACTCACCGACTCAAGCTCTAAGCTTCGAAACCAAGCTTAAGCTGTTCTGCCCCGAGGAAACAAGCTGCACATAACATTTTTCTCCATGCCTTGGATTAATATAAAGTCTCTATAGAGCTTAAGTGAGCTACTGGGTTAGTTCTTCCCTCATAGTTAACAATTTGTGGCATCCTGAACTTTAAAGGCAACCTCATGCTCTTAATCTCTTCTGTAAAAGAAAATTTGACCTCCACTACTGGGATAGGGCTAGTGATATCATCCTTAGCTCGACAGATATCTTTCAGGTCTCATTGAAGCTAGTTGACCTTTTTTAGGAGCTTAGTCGTGATGGTACTCACCCTGGTGTCTTATGCCTCTTTACGAGCTTGGCGCTTGGCGTTGAGGGAATCCTGAAGCTCACTCACAAGAGGTTGCCTTGGTGCTCCCTCTCTTGTGTTTTCGGACTTGCTCTTTACAGTGGAGTAAAGCTCCCAATGAATGTGAGAAGTTGATTTACTCTTACTGACTAGTATATTCTACCTAGGCTCTCAGAAATAGTGGCTCGTAGTTCATTCAGGGTGAGAACAGACAGGAGTAGCTTGAGTTAGCCCACAGGTCTCTTTCTCCCACTTCCTCAAACCCGTAACATTAGTTATCATACGACGTAACTCTTCAGTGTATTCTTCAAACTACTTTCGAATAACTACAACTACTCCATTAGGTGATCTCTGAGGTGTCCTCAAGGTGTTTCCCTGTACTTGCTTGAGAAACATCTGTATGGGCTCTTCTAAGTCTTCAACCACTCTCTTAACAGGTTAATTTCTAGGCAAGGCTCTAGTTTCACTTGATGTTTTAAACATCGTAAAGGGTTTGCATGTACCCTTCGCTAGTTGGACTTGAAGAAAAACAAGGCTTTTCTCAGCTTCCCATAGACAATGCTAGATGTTAAGGTCAAAATGTTGGCCCTAAGAGCTGCTCGATCCTAACTAGTTATGTGTGAGAGAAAAGGATATTGGGAAGTCTAAGTTTCTTGGGCCTTTTTTCACCAAAAGTCAAGTTAGAGTTTTTGTTGGTGGTGGAGTCTAAGATTGAGCTAAGAGTGAGCTGAACATCAAACTAGAATTCGGCGAACTGAGGGGACCTGACAAACACAGAACACACGAGGGCAATGGAAGATGCCAGCAGGGTGGCCTGCGATGGCCCTCTAAATCTCAAGCCAAGTGAGATGTTGTGAAGAAAGTCTCCTAAGGTTTACTTGCCTTAGAGAAAGTGCACAAAATCTACAGAGACGGAAGAGAGTTTTCTTGTACTAGAGAGAGAGTTTAAATTTTGAATTATTCCAGTTCTTTTACCCTCTCTCAAATTTGGAGACTTAACTTGAGCTTGGAAGGGTGCTAGCCTAGAGATTTTCCCTCAGGGACAACACATGGTGAGTATTATTGGATAACAGTCTTTATAATGAGGGGTATTTTAGAAAACTTTACTTAGAAGTGCAAGAAGGTCATTTAATGTCCCCTTACGTTTGGAGTATTAAGAATATTAGTGATTGGTTGCTTTCCGAGCTGTCAGCCTGAGTTGGTGAAACTTAGGGAGCATTGAGAGGTCGTCTCAGTTTGTCCCCTTAAGCTCAACGGATTCAGAGCTGAACTGCTCACTACCCCAAACATCTTTTGTTTACTGTGTCAGCAGTGTCAATAGGAGACAAACCCCTGATTCTAATTGACATAGCTCTTGCTCATTAAGTCTTTAGGATTCTCTTATCCAACCTTATTATAAGGTTTGATAGCTAGACCACATGGCATCTAGGTGCCCTTTTAGTAGGTCATACTAGTGATGTGGTGAAACCTGAGCCATATTGATGTGTACACCTGCTAGTGGGTAAATGGTGATGTGAAAAGTGTTCAAGCTCCCATAATGTATCCTCTGACATTACTACCAAGTGGTGACACGTATTTTGACACAAGTTTCACTAAATAAACTTTATGAGCTGAGTTATGAAGGTTAAGTATTCAAGCCCAGACTCAATCCTACTGAAATAGCTTATTATAGACTAATTTATTCAAGAGGCCTAAGTCTAAGTACTGAACTGAACTCTTTTAAGTTAAGCTTACTGTTACCAATCTTTACCTACGACAAGTTTCAATACTTGTTAAATATAATAAATAGCAAAAGTGGTAAAATAATTTTTTTTTTAAATATGATTGTGAAAGAAAATCAAATACACTAACAGTCACCTTCGTCGGAAGTACTTGCTTATCATGTCATAGTTGAATAGTACAATTAGGTCTTGTTGTGTGAGCAAGGTCCCGTAACTTTAAAACCAAGATCCCATTTATGTTTCACAAAAAAAAAAACGAAGATCCCATTGCGTTCCTGTATAACAATGGAATTGAGATGGATATATATAGTCATAGTTGAGTAGTACAATTAGGTCTGTAGCAGGACCCATATATAATAAATAATATATTTTAATATTAATATCACATTGTATGTTAGTAGTTTATCGTGACTCAACTTCTAAGTTAAATATATTTATAGCGCAGTCCTAATTTTTATGCTCAAAATAAAAATTGTCTATTCTCAATATTGAAGAATTTAACTCCGCTTAAAAGAATTGATAGAATTTCAAATAAATATTTTGTAATTGACGGCGAAAAGCAATCAATATGATAAACCCTAAAAGGTTCCACTTATAACCGAAAGCCAATAATGCAGAGCAGTCAAAGTGGTCCAAAAACATGCATAATACGATAAGTAGACAAAATATGCAATTGTGATGAATCGATGTACTATCTCTTTCTTTAGACTTTAATTTAAATCGCCCACTTCAATCTCCTACTCAAATGAATTGGGAGCATTTTCTGTCGTTTAGAAGCACTATTAATTTGGTGGCTTATGCGGTTGATTAGGATTTAGGAATTAGGTTCTCATTTGACCACATGATAATTGTTTCCTCAACTTAGTTGATAATGATATTAGATTTTTTATATTTTTAATTTAGTTTTTAATTTTTTTTAGTTGAGGGTGCTAGTTGAATTAACTAGCCCCTTCTTTGATGCTCAACAGATTTGGAATTCGATCCGTATATTGTGGGATGAGAGGGGTTTTAGGCCTAATTTAAATTTCCAACGCTTCGTGCACTTACACTTTGGGATTCTATATATGTTTTCAAACACAAAGCTTTTTTTTTTATTATTATTTATTTGCTTTAGCCTCATCCTAGAATCGAGGATTTTACTACTTATGGAGAACTTTTACACTCAATTTTTGTGCTTTATATATAAGGATACAAAAGTAAAGAAATTATATAAAATTTACGCGCATTATAAAATGAGAACCACTCTAAATTGGGTAATTTTTATCTTCGTTAAGAAAAGGTTTATATCTTTATATAGTTGTATTATATCTGAGATTAGATATTTTAATAATTTATTAAAGTAAAATTTGTTAGAACAAATATCTTTCTCATTGAAACAAATATTCAGATGAAACTCATTGTTATTGAGTTGATTAAAATTAATCACAAGATATTGAGTTTAAAAATAACCTTTTTGGAAGTACTTATAATTTATTTAACTACAGGTTTAGATTTCATAAATCAAACAACTATTTCTCCATAACAAAATCTAAACAAACAACTATTTCTCTACAAAAATTGTCAAATACCTTTTACAAAAAATTTCAAATGAAAAATTGATATTTAGACCCCCATATTATAATAAAAATAACAATTTATTCACCCTATTTTTAAAATTACCTATTTTTATTATATTGTTACAAATTTTTCTATTAAATTTGATAGAATTACCTATTTTTTAAAATTGGATGAAAGTGAAAGTTATCACTAATACTAATTAATAATAAGAAAAAGTTAAAAAGTAGGTAGTTCTATCAAATTTAACAGAAACAATTATAAAAATTAGGTGAAAATAGATAATTTTAAAAATAAAATGAGTAAATTATCACTTTTTCTATAACATGGAGATCCATATATCCTTTATTCTTATCAAAAGATCTTCAAACTTTCTCAATATAAATTTTTAGTGATAAAATGCTTCGAAATTTCCAAAATTTACCATAATTGTTTTTTATTATTTTTTTGACCCTAGTCAAAGTTGTTAAACTTTATTAACCAAAGAGTGCAAAATTTGTCCATTTTGCCCATTTTTCAAAAACCGACCCTAACCCTAATTTCTTATGCCAAATTTAACATAGCGCCACCCCTCAGCCGCTATGGGGCAATTTTTTTATTTATTCTTTTATATTGAAATTTTAAATTTTTTATTATTTATTTAAGAAATAAAATAATAGTTTTTAAGTTTGAATATACTTTATTTTCTCTCTTTCTCTCACTCATGTTCTCTCTCTCTTTTGGACACTAACTCAAAATTTTTCTAAAATCACCACCGAATTTTTCACAAAATTTATAGGTCGGCTTAAAACGCATAACATTTTGAAGAATATGAGTGAAATAATGATTATAGACATAAAGAAATTAAAAATAGAATAAAAATTGGTGAATTTTTATTTTTTGTTTATTGTTGGTTTGTAGATTTAGCAGTTTAAATGCATAGATTTAGTATTAAGATGTGTTAAGAATGTAAAAATATAGTTAAAAATAGGTGCAAAAAGTAAAAAAAGGCAATAAAATGATCAAAAATAGTGGATTTAGGGCCAACACTGCATGCATCTCATGATGCATGTGCTAGTGGATGTTCAATGCGCCGATGTGGAGCACCACGCACTGACGAGTGGTTGCACGAGTCAAGCTGAAGCGCTGACCAAAGCATGCACTGGTGTGCGCTTCACGTGGCATTTTTAATTTTTTTTATAAAATTAATAATTTCTTTTTTATTTTTTGTCATTAATTTATATTAAGTTTGATTTTACTTATTAGTTAGTTAATTTTTGTATTTTATATATTATTATTCAATATTTTATATTATTTTTAATTATATATAATTATACTAAATTAATAATTATTTTAGTATTTTTTCTTTCAAGTACTATTGATATTATCATAATGCACATTTCGACCATTATATGCTTTGGGGGAATATGAGAGAGCTCTAGTGATAGTGTTGAGAGATACATTAAATTTTAAAATATGCACATGTTAGTTCTGAAAAATATTAAATATGAAATATTGTTGAGAAGAGTTTGTCATCTTCTTGAAGTTGATTAGTGCAGTATAAAGTGACTCTCAAGTTTGAGATTTCTTCAAGTACTGTAAAGTTGAGACTTATTCCACTTGAAAATGATGACAATGCAATATTTTTGTTGAGTATACAGAAGAATAGTACTACATCTCTATTTGTAATAGTGGATGTTCGAGCTCTTGAATATAAAAATAATGTAGAAGCACCCATGTAGCATAAATAAGGTTACGCTAATCAATTCACTTCTGCAATTCTTATGAATGTTCCAAACCCTCTAGAGGATTATCATTATTCTACTCCAATATTCAACCAACAACTAGCATACACATATTATGATAGTCAGATATATAGAGATTTTGGCGTTAATTTTAATTATGATATCGATCATAATATTAGTTATAATGTCAATAATGATTAAAAAAATGACAAAAGTTATGAGAATGATAATCGTGGTTTTGATGTTGGTAATAATGATGATGATGCTCATGATAATAATTATGGAGAAATGACTTCCGATAGAAATGCTGATGTTAATGATGATGATGATAATAATAATGATTATGTAAAAAAAAAAAAGAGTTAAGATAGAAAATTCATTTCAGCTCATCTCAAAAGAATGAACCGTCAAAGAATATTTCTAGTCAATGTGCGTGCTTTGGTGAACCAAAGTGGAACCCGCTCGTGAAGAACAGTACTAGCATGTGACACACTCACCGACATGTGCATCATGAGCTGGTAAGCCAAAATGGCTTAAATTCGCTATTATCATTTATTTTTAGTGTCATTTTTAGTCACTTATATTTATTTTCAACTTCTTTTACGTTTTATTAATATTAAATCTATACATTTTAACAATTATAATGTAAAAATAATACAAAAACACAACAAAATTAAATTTAGAATAAATATTTATAAATATTTGTCTATTTCTAATTTTTTTCAATTTTAAAAGGATAATTTACTTTAAAATTTTAAAATATTACATCTATAAATTTTGAAATAGATAAAGTGGATTTGAGAGAATTGTTTTGAAAGAGAGTGAGAATAACTTTATTAAATTCGAATTTTGTGAGAAAGATAAGACGGAAACAATATATTATCTTTGGTTAAAAGAGTTGAGAGTTGTTGACTTCGGTCAAAGTAAATTAAATATTAAAAAATTAGATCAAATTTGACATTTTCTATAAAATGCTCGATAATTTTGTCCAGCAAAAAGAAACTCACAAAAATTTATTGTCAAGCAAGGATGTCAAAGCAAAAAAAAAAATAGGAGTAAAATTATTTCCAGTTGTATTTCACTCAAAACTATTGTCAAGCACGCTTTTCTAGGTGTTGTCGAGTGAAATCAATTTTCAATTATAAAACGTATGATGCTTGTACTGGACACTTATGAATTTATCAAGCAATTTTACAATTTTTTTTATTAATATGTTTTTTTTAATCTTCTTCAATGTATCAAACTTAAATAATAATTCTTCATTTACCATGCTCAAAAATACCATAAAAATTACTCTTTATTCTAGATTAAAAACTAGTGATGTATGTATAAAACGAAAAAAAAAAACTCATGTAATTTAAGTCATGAAAAAATATATTCACTTAACTTGAATTCGTTAATATATAGTATATTTGATTCTAAAGAGGGTGGTTCTATGTAATGTTTTTAAGAGTTTTTTTTTAAGTGTGACATTGTAGGCGTAGAAAATTTGATTGTAAGGAGGGTTGTGTTATTGGGTAAAATACATTTGTTTTGAACGCAAATATTTTTTACTTGTAACGTAATATACATTTGTTTTGAAAATTCACTCAAGGGATTATATAGGGTGCAACTAGTGAGCATTAGTTAGCTCAACTAGTAAAACTTCGTGTTCCAATAAAAAAAAAAACTAGTAAAACCTCTAGGTGTATTCAAATGGTTTGGGGTCAATCCCCACTCACCTCAACATTGGGAGGCCTATAATTATTTTTTATGCAATAAAAAAATTTATAAAGATATTTAGATACAACTAATAAAAGGAAATAATGAAATAGATATTAAATGAAGATAGAATACAAATTAAATTTTACAAATTCACATATACCATCTAACATAATATAATATGATTGGTTCACTTATTATAAAATTATCTATTTTATTTATTATTTTATATTTATCTTTTCAACTATGTTATACTATATTAGATATTCGAATGTATTTATATAATTAATTTATACATATAGTGCTATTAAAAAAGACATAATGTAATTATGATTGTTTTTAAACAAAATATTAAGATTGTGTCTTACAACGACTTAAAGTAAAATAACTTATCTATCACTGCACCTAAATCAACAATATCAATGATTAAAATTAACATTTCAAAATAAGATGAAAGACAAATATAAATCTATCAATCGAATAGTAGTCTTGTGGCCTTTTCTTTCCAACCAAAATTGGATCAATTATAATTGAGTAAATATTTTGTTGTGGTTTTAATAACTCGTAAAATTGAGAGTTTATTTTTCTGCGAATTAAGAGTTTTTTTTTTCCATTTTTCGATTTCTTAACTTTGTGTGCGCGAATATATATATGAAGTTTAATTGCCGATTTGGTTTAATGATGAAATGTGAATTTTCTTTTGCCTCCAAATGAAAAAAGAAAAAAGAAAAAAGCTTTTTTTTAAGGGGATCTAAATATATACATATATGGTGTTAAAGAAAACTATTTTCTTTAGAAAGGAATAAAGGGAAAAAGGTACTTTTAACTTAAGAGCCCCTTTAGATTCATTATATAAAACCGCTTTCAACTTTCAAAAAACAAAAAAAACTTCAACCGTTGTCCTTAGGTTTTTTCCTATTTTTATTAGAGAAGGCCCTTTGATCCTCTTTTTGATGGACTTTCTCCTCTTTTTTATTACAGCTTTTATAGTTCTCTTTTTTTTTTGTTTAATTATTTTTAATTTCATTTTCTTTTTTTCTTTATTATCTCTCCGTTCAGTGATTTGGCCTATGCAAGAACTAGCCGAGCCTCCTTAGACCTCGCTGAGTTTTCTCGACTTCGATTGAGACTCCTTGGTCTCTATTGAGTCTCTAAGCCTCCAACCGAGTCTCCTTGACCTCTGTTGATCTTCCTCGGCCCACATTGGCCTTGGTTAAGCCTTTGCTGGCTTTCGTCGAGCCTCCGTTGGACATCGCCACCCATGTTTTCCTCATGCGTACTTATGTAGCTCGCCTCTACTACCGACCATAACTAAACAAACAGCTTCTACTTCCTAGGTAGCCATAGCTCATCAATAATCAAGCTTAGCCTAGATCTGATGAAAAGCAATTACCGACAACGCTCAAGCTTCTCTTGGCCACTAGAGTTGAACAACTCCGTCGCCACGTTGGGTGACCTAAGCCTAAATTGTAACATTTGTTTTGTGCAATATTATTCTATGTTAAACTTTGTTGTTGGCAAATAGTTAAAGTTTTGAAAAGGTTAATGGTAGAGGATGGTAGAAATAATATGGTAGTGTATTTTGAGTTGCATAAGGGTAGTTTCGTCTCTCTTACATGAAGGTAGTATTCCTTATTTTTAATAGAGTTAGTGATCCTTAGTTGTAAAGATGATCCCCCGATATAGAGTTTAACTTGAATCTCTTAGGATAAGAGATTAAGTTCAAGGATACATTAATAGATCTATGCAGTGTAACGTCTCAATAATCCTTTGGTTTTAATATCAATAATTTTATAATATAATATTAATGATTTTATTAATAATATATTTATTGATGATTAAAAAAAAAACCTTAAGAGCGCCTTTAGAGATTCTGTAAATTTCAAGGGAAATAAGAGATCCGAATTACATAAATATTCTTTGGAAAAGAAAATTATTTTTAAAGAACTTTTAAATAATACAAAACTTATAGGCACGAACGAGAATTTCATTTCTAAATGGAAAACAAAGCATCATGCGCGTGTTTGTAACATACTTAAAGGTAGATGGAGAAAGCGTATTACTTTGGTTCTAGATTCTGAATAGATTGGGGGAAATTGGCCGATTTGGCCGTATTTTTAAATGTATAACCAAATATAATTTTTTTTCCTATTTTACCCTTTTATATTAAATAAAATAAAAAAATAAATAATTCTTATTTTTCTTCATTTCCCTCCATCGACACTTTCCCATTTCCTTTTCACTTTTTTACTTTTTCCTCACGGTCACTCTCTCTCTCTCTCTCACGGCACTCTACCTCTCATAGCGGTCCTTCCTCTCTCTCTCATGGCGGCGGAACAAAGTTGGTATGTATTTTGAGTATTATAATTTATATTAGTTAAAAATATGTAGAAATGTGTAGATTTAGACGGTAGAAAGTTAAAAATGTGTGTAGATTGTATCCGGCATATCTTTTGGGGTAAGATGCGGCAGCGCATGCGTCTACTCGCCGCCATTTCCATTTTAAAATTTTTTTTAATTAATTTATGTTGTTTATGTTTATTTATAATTATTTAATAATTTAATTTGGTTAATAATTATGTAAATAGTCTAGGTTGTTAGTTATAATTAAATTAAATTTTAATTATATGTTATGTTGATTATTTTTTTGTTAATATTAATAATTTTTTAATTTTTTTAGGAAGAAGAATGTTACGAAAGAATATATAATTGCCGAAAAAATTTTCTACCGAGCAAACGTAGATACATACTCGAAGTTATGGGTTATACGAAATATAAAAAATAAATTGACTTTGAGGCATGTAGAAATATTTAGAACCACATGTTTTTGTAGTTTATTGGATGTATCAAATATTCCATTCTCAGGTATTTTAGCACATGAGATTTTATTAAGACGTGTGCATACCAAAAATTAATATGAAGAATTATGGTTCTATATAGGTAAAAGACGTATTAGATTTTCTCGTTAAGATTTTTATTTGATTACTGGTTTGAGGATGGGGGATTATCCTGTAGTAAGTGAGTTAGGTGATAGACTTTGTCATAAATATTTTTCAGGTAAAAGTCAATTGACTTACAAGGATTTGGATCAGTGGTTCGACAGCGTTACATTTGACGATGATGTAGATGCAGTAAAAATGTGTCTATTTTATGTATTTCATAAATTGATAATGCCACATGATCGGAATAGAATCATACAATATTTTGTACTTCGTCTGGTAGATAATTTAGATGAGTTTAATGTCTATCCTTGGGGCACGATTGCATAGACTGTACTCTATAATAGTTTATGCACGGCTCCAATTAAAAAGTTGGCAAAGGTAAAAAAAACAGGCGCTGGGGATATAGAATCATACAATTTATACTCATTTTATCACGCATTCTTGGTAAGTAATTCTATCTTTTTGATTCATTATGATAGAGAAAAATTTATTTTGTTGGCATTGTAATTTAAATTTATTATCATCTCAGGTGTGAATTTACGAGGCGATCCCGAGGTGTGGGGAGTTGTTTGCCAATAGGAATGGAGATTATTTTCCTCGTATTCTAAATTGGTCTGGCACGAGCAGCCTATTATACAAAAACGTCGTAGATGTCCTCTTCGATGGTGTTGGGGTATGCTTTTATGTTCAACAAAAAATATATATAACTTCCTTATAATTTGTGTTATATTTTCTAATAATGATTAATAAATCTAAAATATTATAAAAGTTTTGGAGGTTCATAGGAAGTTGGTACCCTGCAACATGAGAAGACTGCGGACTATCGCGCAGCGGTAAACTTTTGCATTCCATCGAAAAAATGGGGAGAGAATCTTAAGTTGGAGATAATTGATATCCCGAACACCTAATTCACCGATCATCTGCAGCATCTCGACGAATTTTAAGCCTCGCCAGCGATTGAATCAATGGTATAATAATTTAATTTTTTTCCTTTGAATTATCAGCTTTTGTTACCGGTTAGTATTAGCTTATAAAAATTGATTATAATAACTTATGTATAGTTTAAATCCGGCATGTCAACATCACAATATGAAATCCTGGAGAAGAAGATGGAGAAGAAGATGGATGATCTTGAAGAAATGATATTTACCAAGATTGATAAGGGTAACGCAGAGCTTTCAGCCAAGATTGATAGGGCTGAAGAAAATATCTTGTATCAAATATCTCTCTTGATGCAACAGCTTAAACCAGCCAATATCTTCAAGGATGTAGGGCAGAGTATAGTACGTTTTAAACCTAAAATATATTGGATACAAAGTTTAACAAGTCAATACATTAATTGATATTGTTTGGTTTTGTAGGGTGCCGATTCATGGCTGCTGACTTTCATACATTTGTTCCTACCAGTGAGTCTCAGCATCAGTCATTTGCTCATGTTGCTGATAGTCCTACAAGCTTAAAAATTATACCTACTCCATTTGGTGAAAATATAAGTAGGTATGGGCGCCTTCGCAAGAAGGCAGCAGCCCAAGTCAGTCCATATACCAATCCGTT
This sequence comes from Ailanthus altissimus, assembly GCA_946807835.1. Taxonomy (NCBI): domain Eukaryota; kingdom Viridiplantae; phylum Streptophyta; class Magnoliopsida; order Sapindales; family Simaroubaceae; genus Ailanthus; species Ailanthus altissimus. Next base: position 13,713,686 of record OX327697.1, on the reverse strand, counting down.
AAAACAGCCTACGAAGAAGAAACTTATGGAATTGCAAGTAGGACCTACTATTGACATAAACGGGCATCTGATCCTATTGATCAGAGTCAATATACTGAGCTTCTGGATTGGATAAAAAATAATGACCCAACACAACAGGTACATTTGCACGGACTCGATTCGAACAATACATGGTTTAATGAGATACTACAAAATTGGCTTGACGATTCGATGAGAATTTATTTTAATTTTTTTTTGTTTTGTAAATTGTCTAATAATATCAAAAATTATACATATTCTGTGTGTTTTACAGCATATAAATGAATATTTGAAGGTTTTGCGTTTGCGTTTGCGTCAAAGAATATTTTCTTACATGTACTTACAGGATTGTACAATTGCAGATGTATATTTCTACGTAAGTTATTATATTACCCGTTTATTGTGTATATAATATTATTGACACTATTATAGACTTTAACTATTATCGACTTTAACGAGTATCTTTTATTTGTGTTTAGGAGTACATTCGAAAAATGTGAAAAACGTCTTTCACTGTCAATCCTCCAGACAACAACGACTGGCTTCAAATGTTGTTGGCTTATGCACTCGAAACAAAGACTGAGTTACTTGGCGCTAAACCGTGGGCATCGGTTAATAAGGTATTTTTTAAGAATAATAATGATTTTTTACTGTGTATGTAACAACATTAAGTTAAAAATAATACCATAATTATTTTTGTAGGTATATATTCCTCTGAATATCAATCAAGAATATTGGATTGTAGCGCAACTCGACCTTGCTCAGTTTGCAATCGTTCTTTATGATTCTAGCATAAATGGCCATTCAGACGAGTCCATCATGAAATTTATAGAGCCTCTGTGTGTTGCAATGCCTTTGTACCTTCAAAGGTGTAGATTTTATAGTTTGAGGGGCATAGAAAGCCCAAATTTGTTCCCTTGGCCGGTGACTCGTATCCGGGAGAATGTGTCGCAACAAAAGGTCGGGAGCGGGGACTGTGGGGTCTTCGCCTATATGTATATTGAATATTTTATGTTAGGTCAGTCATTTGACTCGTTCCCTGACATTGGTACCTTTTATAAACAGAAGATGGCCGTTAATTTGTGGACTACAGTTTCATAGATATTTAGTACTATAATTTATTTACATGCATTTATTTGGGTGTATAATTGATATACCATAATTGTTTTGGGTGTATGTATGCGAAAGTGTTTTGCAGTTTGATAGAAGTGTGATTTAATCAATATACATTGATTTGGGTGTATAATTATTTGTGAGCGTTGATTTGGGTGTATGTATGCAAAAGTAATTTTGCAGTTTGATAGAAGTGTGTTTATTCAATATGACAGGTTTGGGATTGTCCATATTATAGAGGAGATTCTGTTAAAATTTTTGTGAAAATTATCAACATTAATATTAAAGACAAGTGTATTAAAATAAAATAAACAAGTATATAATACGCAGTACAAATGCATTACAAAATAATTAAATTATAAAATAAGTGAATTACAAATTAAGTGAATTACAAAATAAGTGCATTACAAAATAAGTGAATTACAAAATAAGTGCACTACAAAATAAGTACATTACAAAATAAGTGAATTACAAATTAAGTGAATTACAAAAAAGTGCATTACAAAATAAGTGAATTACAGAAGTGACGAAACTCGACTCTCATACATAATTAAGCCTCATGGTATAGCTCTTTCTCTTATTGTTTTTAGATCAGTCTGAAATAAAAAAATATTTAAATATTAGCATTATATTATACATAATTAAATATCAATAAGGTAAATGTTTATAAATGAATATACATCACCTGCTTTATAAAGGTATAGGGTTTCGACACGTTTGTCGGTTATGTCCATGTTGTCTACAACGACTACATATATTCATTGTTGGTTTCTCTCCTTGAGATAGAATTCGATTCATCCAACGTCTGCCTGACTGACGACGTGCTATCGGGGGCTGAATGTCCATATTTTTCAAAAACTCTAGGACTATCCAACCTGACACTTGACCAACCGGAAGTATTAGCTCACTATAGGCACGGAATAAAGTCTCAGATGTGTAATAAGTTGAACAAAGACTCTCGTGCGATAATCTGATGTATCTGCATGCAGCGAGTACATGGGAACAAGGCAGTTGTCGATAATCATACTTTCGACAGCTGCATGTTCTTTCGCCAATGTCTACAATCCAGTTTACTCCACCATCCATAACTATAAATCGTAAATCATCAACAGGAGAAATGGTCATTCGACTTACCTTATTGTTATGTTTCATGACTTTATGATGTGCCCAGTTCGTCAAGACATTGGTCATATTTTGTGATGTCAATCATCTATGGTAAAACCATAATTGCGTTAGCTCCCGCATCCACTCCACCAAATTAGTCACCGGAAGCTTTCTTGCTTCTTTTGCAACAGCATTAATGCTCTTAGCGATATTAGTAGTCATAAGGTCATACCTTTTGAAAGTACCAGATGATCGTGCCCATCTCATCGTACCAACATCTTCCTCCAAATACTTTATCACGTCAGGTCTCATTTATTGCATCTTGTTTAATTGGTATTGAAAATCATGGACACGATAAGCCTTGGCAGCAGTGAAGTAGGTAGATAGGTATACCCATTGTTTAGACTTATCTTATGGTAACTTCTATTTTGTCATCAAATTTCCTTTCAAATGATATATGCAGAACCCATGATATATATGAGGAAACACCCCGTATAGCCCTCTCAATACTGGCATGTCGATTAGATATAAAAATAATATTCTGATGATCTGCAATAACTCCTCGCAGTTTAATCATAAACCACTCCTAAGAAGTATCATTTTCTGAGTCAGCAATTCCCCAAGCCAATGGATAAATCTGATTGATTCCATCTTTACAAACGGCCACATACATTGTACCAAGATAGAAACCTTTCAAAAATATTCCGTCCACTGCAACTACGGGTTGGATTAATGAATTAAAACCTTTGATGCAGGGTCCTAACGCCATAAAGAAATACTTGAAGTGATTATCCGCGTCAGTTTTCAAATGAGTAACCGTACCTGGGTTATTTTGTTGCAACACATAGCTGTATATAGAAAGCAATCTAAATGAATCCTCAGGAGTACCTCTTATCAATCTTAATGCATGCTCCCTAGTGCGCCAAGCATTAGTATAGGTTATCTGAACACTGAATTGTTCACGTATGTCTGCTTGAATGTCTTTCGGTCTATAGTTTCTCTTGACTGATGTAAACTTATTTTTTATTACTTTAGCAATAATTCGACTCTTGGCTTACCGGTGACCATTCCTTAATTGACTCAAAATACAAGTGTGCCCTGTATCTACTCGCCTAACAACAAAAAAATGTCGCTCTTCTGTCGACACTGCCTGTAATCTCCACTTGCAGTTGTCATCATCGCATTTTAACTCGAAACGATCTTTAGTGGATTTGTAAACTCTAAAGCTCTATTTTCCCTTCAGTGCAACTATACTTATAGCTTCATGAATTTCATCTTTGCTGTTATATAATTTTCCTACAAATACATCACCAATCCCATTACAAGAAATTTTTTCCGATACATTCAAGTCAAATGGTGGTATTTCAGGCTGAAACTGAAATGGATTTTCTACCTTATCCCTTTCTTCTCTACCATAACCCTCATCATCATCATCATTATCACCCTCATCATCACATCATCATCCTCCTCATCATCATCATTTACATCCTCATTCTCTTTATAAAACTACCGGTCGGATTAATGAATTAAAACCTCTAATGCAGGGTCCTAACGCCATAAAGAAATACTTGAAGTGATTATTCGCGTCAGTTTTCAAATGAGTAACCGTACCTGGGTTATTTTGTTGCAACACATAGCTGTATACAGGAAGCAATCTAAATGAATCCTCAGGAGTACCTCTTATCAATCTTAATGCATGCTCCCTAGCACGCCAAGTATTAGTATAGGTTATCTGAACACTGAATTGTTCACGTATGTCTGCTTGAATGTCTTTCAGTCTATAGTTTCTATTGACTGATGTAAACTTATTTTTTATTGCTTTAGCAATAATTCGACTCTTGGCTTACCGGTGACCATTCCTTAATTGACTCAAAATACAAGTGGTCTCTGTATCTACTCGCCTAACAACAAAAAAATGTCGCCCTTCTGTCGACACTGCCTGTAATCTCCACTTGCAGTTGTCATCATCGCATTTCAACTCGAAACGATCTTTGGTGGATTTGTAAACTCTAAAGCTCCATTTTTCCTTCAGTACAACTATACTTATAGCTTCATGAATTTCATCTTTGCTGTTATATAATTTTCCTACAAATACATCACCAATTCCATTACAAGAAATTTTTTCCGATACATTCAAGTCAAATGGTGGTATTTCAGGCTGAAACTGAAATGGATTTTCTACCTTAACCCTTTCTTCTCTACCATAACCCTCATCATTATCATCGTCATTATCACCCTTCTCATTACATCATCATCCTCATCATCATCATCATTTACATCCTCATTCTCTTTATAATCACCATCATAATCATTTCTATAATCATCATCAACCTCGTAACCATGATCATCATTTTCACCAATATCATAGCCAAGATCAACGCCAACATCTCCATATATCTGACCATGGTCATATGTGTAGCCTTGTTGTTCGTTAAGCATCAAAGAAGAATAATGATAATCCTTCGGAGAATTTGGAATATACACAGGAGTTGTCGATGAGAATTGCTTAGCATAGCCTTCTTTTTGCTCCATTGATGCTTCTGCATTACTTTTAGGTCCTCGAGCATCTACTATTACACAAAGCGGTGTAGCCATATTATTATGTAAGCTCAACCACAATATTGCATCATCGTCATTTTCAAGTGGAATGGGTCTCAACTTTATGGTACTTGAAGGAACCTCAAACTTCAAAGTTACTTTATAATGCACCTGATTAACTCCTAAAAGATGACAAATTCTTCTCAACAACGCTTTATATCTAATATTTTTCAGAACAACCATATGCATATTTTGATATCCAATGTATCTTTCAAAATCATCGTTACAGCTCTCCCATCTTCCCTCAAAACATATAATAGTTGAAATTTGTGACATACCTGAAAATAATATAACATAATTTTAATTTAATTTTATATTAATTAAATTAAAAAAATATAATTGAATATATAACTATTTATATATATAATATATTTTTATTTTAAATATATAAAATAAATATAATATGCAGGTTTAGAAAAAATGAGAGCTATTTGGTGATGGTGTTATAATGTTGCGGTGGTGCGCAGGAGCACCTTGTTACAATCAGTGCTCATCAGGACGGGTTGTACATGAGCACCTTGTTGTTACTAGTGCGCGCACGACGGTGGCCAACAACAACTATATGTGCAGTCACGCGCAGACGCATACCAATCGACCACCAGCAACAATTATATATGGCGCAACCACAACTCAATCATAAGCCACCACTCAATCATAACAGATATATATCTAAACACTTTAATCGTTTATTTCAATAAATATAAATAATACTATTAATTAAATTAAAATAAACAAAATTTTACTTGTTTTTTTAAAACTTTAGCTTTTTTTTTTTACTCTGAATCTTTGATCTTTGCGTAAAGATGAATCGAGAGATATGAGTTTTGAGAGCAGATCTGTGAGTTTTGAGAACGCACCAGATTTAAGAATCAAATAAAATGAGAGATGATATTGTGAATGGATAATAAAAGAACAAATATAAAATTACGATGGTTTATATATTTAAATAAAATAAAAAATACAAAGAATATTTAATATATAATTATTTATTTTATTTTTAAATTTATTTATTAAAAATATAGAAAAATGGTCGCTGGGCGAGCGCCCAGCGACCATTTTGTGTTTTTATAATTTTTATTACTATTATTTTTAATTATTATTATTATAAATTTACAATCTTTTTATAATTAATTTAAATTTTAATTATTTAAAAATTTATATTCTTCAATAATTTATATAAAATAAAATAAAAACTTAAATAACAATAACAATTATTAAAACTGTAATAAGGGTAAAATAGTAAACATAACGTATATTTGGTTAATATAATTTAAAATATTTGACTTTGGTTAAAATAAAAGTTAATATTAAAATAACGATCAACTCGGAGAATTTCCCATAGACTGGTGGCCACCACGGTATGAGGCAGATGTTGCGTGATCATATATTATAATAAATAGCGCGTGCCATTATTGTCCTTTTGAAATCTAAAAACACTTTTATAGGAAATTTTCCATTTTGACTCAAAAAATATTTTGAATTATATTTTGACCCGGTTAAAATTTTTAAAATATATTAACTACAAAACTAAAATCATACCCTTTTTATTTTTATTATGATTTTTCTTTCTATCTATCAAACTCTCTCTTCTCCTCTCTGCTTTTGTTTTAAATTTGTTTCAAATTTATAAATCAGCTTTACATTATATACATTTTGAATATTTGAACTAAAATAATCAATCAATTATAGAGTTGAAAAAACTGAAAAATATGCTAAAATTAGTGAGTTTCTACTTTAAATTTAGTTTTCTTATATTTTTGAGTTGTTTTTATATTTAATTGTTAAAAATGTATAGATTTAGTGTTACTAATGTGTAAAATATATGTAAATGGTTGAAAATAGCCCACAAATAGTGAATTCCAACCATTTATTTTACTGGTGGAGTCAATGTGGCGCACTATGGCACGCATGTCACGCTGACGCGCGCCACCCAACATGCGCCCCACAACGTCTGACACATGGCGCCACGGTAGGGCGCCACAGGGTAATTTTTAAAAAAAAATTTGTATTTTTTAATTATATTTTGTAATTTAAAAATATATTAAAATTGTAAGTAAATTCATTTATTTATTAATAATTGTTTAATTTAATGTGTTTAATTTTATCATTTTGTAATTTTAAATTATTTTATCATTATTATATATTATTATTTTTTAGTTGTAATTACTTTTAAGTTTTTGTCATTATTTAATTATGTAATAGTTTGTTATATGCTAATAATATTTTTTTTCTAATACTATATACTAATAATTTTATTTTATTTATTTCCCAGTCAAACTTCTTTATACTATTTAAACCTTTATCCCTTGTTACATTTTTCATTTTTTGGTTTTTTCTCAAATTAAAACCGCTCCACTCTTTCTTTTCTAACTTATAGCCACTTCTCAAATTTTGTTCCAAATTTGTAGATCGTCTTTAAATATATTATATTTTGAAGATTTAAAGTAAAATAATCAATTGTGAAGTTGAAATAATTGAAATTGGGAGAAACTTTGTGAGTTTTTATTCTAAATTTAGTTTTATTGTGTTATTGAGTTGTTTATGTAATTATTAGAAATGTATAGATGTAGTCTTAGTAATATGTAAAATAGGTTGAAAATGTGTGTAAATTGCTAGAAATGGTCGAAAATGGCGGATCTTTTCAGCTGACTTTGGCTATACGCGTTGGTGCGTAGATTATGTGTGGATACTGTGGCCCATGCACCAAGGATTGTGAAGCCATGTGGCTCGTCAGCTAGGGCGCATGCTTCAGTGTGATGCGCATGCTATGGCGCACCATGGGTGGGCACTGTGGCACTCGCACCACGGTGCCGCGTGTGTCCTAGCAGCACCTTGTCGCTTGACAAGGCGCTTGGTCTGCTGGGGCGCGCCTTGTCAAGTGCCTAGCAGCGCCAGGCGCAAGACAGCTTGGCCACATGACATTCAATTTATTTTTTATTATTTATTTTACTTTAAGTATATTTATATATTTATTTATATGTTAATTTAATAATTTGTATTATTTTTAAATTTATTGTATACTAAACTAATAATTATTTTTGGCAATGTTTTTTTAAGTGTTAATTTATCATGGTGCAAATTTTGACCATTGTATGCTTTAGGGGAAGATGGGAGAGTCTAATGATGGTTTTGAGAGATACGTTGGATATCAAAATATGCACATACTTCCAAAAAATATTAAATATGAAGCATTATTGAAAAGAGTTTGTCGACTTCTGAGAGTTGATTAGGTGCATTATATGACTCTGATTTTTTAGATTCCTTTAAGTACTATAAAGTTAAGACCTATTCCACTTGAAAATAACGACGGTGTAATATTGTGATTGACCTTATAGAATAATATGGCTACACCTCTTTGTGTAATAATGGATGCTCAAGGTCCTAAATATGAAAGTAATGCAGAAGCACCCATGGAGCAAAAACAAGGTTATGCTAATCAATTCTCATCGGCAACCCCTGTGTATGTTCCAAATCCCCCGAAGGATTATCATTATTCTCCTCTAATGTTCAACGAATAATCAGGCTACACATCTTATAATAGTCAGATATATGGAGATGTTGACATTAATCTTGGCTATGATATTAGTTAAAATGTTAGATAAAATGTGAGAAATGATTGGGTAAATGAGAAACGTTATAAGAATGATAATCGTGGTTACGATGTTGGTTATAAGATTAATAATGATGGTAGAAATAATTATAATGATGATTATGAAGAGACTGGGGATGGAAATGATGATACTGGTGATAATGACGATGATGTGAGCATAATGATGATGATGAGGGTAATGATGATAATAATGATTATGACAGAGAAGAAAGGGTTAAGGTAGAAAACCCATTTCAGTTTCAGCCCAGAATATCACTATTTAACTTGAACATATAGAAAAAGATATCTTCTACTGGGATTGGTGATGTGTTTGTAAGAAAGTTGTATAATAACAAAGTTGAAATTTATGAAGCTATAAGTATAGTTGCACTGAAGGGAAAATGGAACTTTAGAGTTTATAAGTCTATCAAAGATTGTTTTGAGTTGAAATGCGATGATGACAGATGCAAGTAGAGATTACAGGTAGTATCGATAGAAGAGCGATATTGTTTCATCGTAAGGCGAGTAAATGTAGAGAACACTTGTGTTTTGAGTTAATTACGAAATGGTCAAGGGCAAGCCAAGAGCTGAATTATTACTAAAGTAATAAATAATAAGTTTACATTAGTCAGTAAAGAATTCAGTATTCAGATAACGTATACTACATCTTGGAGAGCTATGGAGTGTGCATTAAGATTGATAAGAGGTACTCCAGAGGATTCGTTCAAATTGCCTCCTGCATACAGCTATGTGTTATAATAAAATAACCCGAGCACGGTTACTCATTTGGAAACTGACGCGGATAATTACTTCAAGTATTTTTTTTTTGGTGTTAGAACCTTTCATCAGAGGTTTTAATACATCTATCCGACCGGTGATTGTAGTGAATAAAATATTTTTGAAAGGTTTCTATCTTGTTACAATGTTTGTGGTCATTTGTAAAGATGGAATCAATCAAAATTTTTCATTGGCCTAGGGAATTGCTGACTCAGAAAATAATACTTCTTGGGAGTGGTTTATGGTTAAACTCCGGGGAGTAATTACAGGCCATCAGAATCTTGTCTTTATATCTAATTGACACGCTACTATTGAGAGGGTTATACGGGGTGTATTTTCTCATGCATATTATGGGTTCTATATCTATCATTTGATGACAAAATACAAGTTAGCATCAGAAAAGTTTAAAATATAGGTATACTTGTCTGCCTACTTCACTGCTGTCAAGACTTATCATGTCCCTGATTTTTAACACCAATTAAATAAGATGCGATAAATGAGACCCAATGTTACGAAGTATTTAGAGGAGGATGTTAGTACGATAAGATGGGCCCGATCAACTGGTGCTTTGAGAAGGTACGACGTCATGACTACTAATATTGATGAGAGCATTGATATAGTTGCAAAAGAAGTAAGAAAGCTTTTAGTGACCAATTTGGTAGAGTGAATGCAGGAACTAACGCAATTGTGGTTTTACTATAGACAATTGGCAGAACAAAATATGATGAATATCTTGATGAACTGGGCACATCATAAAGTAATGAAACGTAACGATGACGTAAGTCGAATGAAAATTTCGTTTGTTGATGATTTACGATTTGTAGTTAAAGATAGTGGTGTGCACTGGATAGTAGACATTGGCAAAGGAAGATGTAGTTGTCAAAAGTTTGACTATCGGTAGCTGTCTTGTCCTCAAGCACTCACCATATGTAGATACATAAGATTATTACACGAGAGTCTTTGTTCGACTTATTGCACATCTTAGACTTTATTTCGTGCCTATAGCGAGCCAGTACATTCAGTTGGCTAAGTGTTGGATTGGATTATCCCAGAGTATTTGAAAAATATGGATATTCAGCCTCCGACAGCAGGTCAACAGTTAGACAAACGTCGGATGAATCGGATTTTATTTTAAGGGAAGGAACCATCGAAGAATATATGTAGTCATTATAGACAGCATGAACATAACCAACAGATATGTCAAAACCCTATCCCTTTACAAAGCAGGTGATGTATTTTTGTTTATAAAACTACCTTGTTGATATTTAATTTCACTATAATGTAAGGCTAATATTTATTTTTTCTATTTCAGATGAATCTGAAAAATATAGAAACGAGCTAGATCCTGAGGCTTAATTATGTATGAGTGTCGAGTTTCGTAACTTCGATGCACTTATTTTATAATGCACTTATTGTAAGACTGTGGTGGAGCCTATCAACCCTTTGGTCTACCAGTGGGACCCCAAAGCCACTAATGCACCACCACAGCCCTCGCAGGTTACCTACGACCCCCAACCAATGTCGAACTTAGGATCTCATCCCTTATAAGCTTTTAAGGTTCGATGGTCAACCTTCGATATCTACGCCTTCGCAGGCTGGCCAACCCAATAGGTACAACCATTGAACCTGAAAGGCCTATAAGGGATGAGATTCCAGGTTTGACATTGGTTAAGTGTGTAGGTAACCTGCGAGGGCCTTTGGTGGTGTGTCAATGGCTTTAGGGTCCCACTGGTGGACCAAAAGGTTGGTGGGCTCTACCACAGTCTTACAAAAAGGCCGACCCTTTTGTTAGAGTGTTTGGGACCAACCAACACCTTGGTCCACCAGCTGAATGACACCTCAGAGCCACTGGTGTCCCAACACACAATTCTCAGGTTACCTGCACCCCCAAGGAATCGAACCCCCGCCCCTATCTCATGGAGGCCTTATAGGCTTTTAGAGGTTCGTCCTTGTACCCATCGATTTTGTTGAGATTTGTGCTTACGTGCCATTCCATATGTATAAATATTCAATGATAGTATTTATACAATTATCATTTCTAATACAATTGTTAATATTATTTATAATAAATGGTGAGATGCTTGTAACGTTTCAGACATTTTATGATCTGAAGGAGTTCAAATATGGTCTAAAAGAGTTTAGATCAATGCTAAGAGTTAGCACATTAATAGAGTTAGCAAAATTTAAATAGTTAGAGCCTTGTCTGAAATAGGACAATGACATAAGAATATATTTATAATGACATAGCTGCAAAGAGTTGCAGATGGTGCTAAGAAATATCATTATGCAAATATATTCTCAAATATAATATTCTTGATCTAATTTCATCGATGCAGGTTTATCGGTGAAACCCATTAATATAGATTAGTGTATGTTTATATCTGAAAGGTCCAAATGGTTAGTCTTAGTAAATTATGAGCTTAGTGGAAGCTTGTATAAACATATATGTATTCAGTGAGGACTGGATATTGAACAGACTCACAAAGACCTCTAATAGACATTTTATAAAACCGTCAATGGAAGGTTTTTCGAGTTGAGTAGTATTGTGGTCCTTTGACCTGAGCGCTATAGTGGGCTTGTGAGTGATCCACCATACTTTGGTTCCACACATGTCAGAGACCTTTTATAGTCTGACCGCTGTGTGTCGCTGGGTATGGTCCGATGCTTATGGAGTCCAGTGTGCGTAGATATAGGATTCATCAGCTCATATGTGTGGGTTGTATATCCTGATGCTCCAAGATTGTATTTCAGAAAGTCTTGTGGCCACAAGTATAAAGATTGAAAAATATATTCCAAAGGGATAAATAATATCACAAAAGTGTTTATGGATATTGTTTAAGGAAATATAAATCTGGAGACAAGTTGATGGTTGAGCAAATAGAGATTTGACGGTGATGATCATATCTCTGCTCTTCCAGGATATAAATGATGGAGGGATTATACAAATACGCAATAATCTTAACTTGCATGGTCTAACACACTGATTTATAATATCTGTAACATATGTGTGGAGTATTGTTCACAGATGTATAGAGGAGCTCCATATGACAAATTAGGTGTGGACATAGAGAGTCTCACAATATGAAGTATACTCGTTGAGCACTGGGTAGCAGACTGGATTGAATAATTTGATCCAATAAATTCCATCAAAATAGAATAATTATGACAGGACCCGACCCGAGACCCTCTACTATAGATCCCAGTGGCCCTGCCGGGCACCCCGACAGAAGTTTCTCCGAACCTAACTGAGTATGTTGAGAAATTCCGCGAGGCGAACCCCTTTTTAATTCTTGTTATTACTAAGAAGGTCTAGTAACATACACGAAAATGACATCTTAATTTTAAAAACAAACGGACAGAGTTTTCCCTGTTTTTCAGAAAATTCATATAAAACCTGCAAAGAAATTTCACTTCTATTTCCAATACATCTCAATTCTACCAATTTGGACCTCCAGTCCTTCCCCAAATCAAATTCAACACAGCTCAATTATTCATTTGAATCACAAATAAGCGTAATCATAGAAGTAAAAAGAACGATCATCATAAAATTGAAATCTCTTTTTCTCGGTTCAAAACATACATCCAAATATACATGCCTACAACTATTATCCATAAAGTAAAGGGTGCTATTTAGCACATTTACATGTACAAAAATGATCTTCGGATTCGGCCCACTACTCGGCAATAGGAGAATTAGCAGCTTGCGTACCGAGACCTGCACCTGGGAAAGGGGTTCAGAAAATATAAAACACAAAACAGGTGAGCTAAAGGAGCTCAGTGAGTGCAAATAAAATTTCAATAAAATAACATCATGTATAGATAGCAAATTCTAAAGTTCACGCAGAAATCATGCTTCTAAAACTGATGTAAAACTGTAAAATGGTTTCTAACATCATATGCTATTGAAATCTTGCCAAACGTGTTTTATCTACATCTTTGGAAAACTATATTCAGAATCTGTATAACATAATAACTGCTGTGTGCATATAAATGCATAAATGCTATCGGTAAATCGAAAACTAGTAAAATCCTCGCTCGACCATTTTCTTTCTAAACTGTACCAATGGTAACCCTAAAGCTCTATACCCACGCAGCGACTCAACTAGCACCGCACACATGATTAGGTCACGGGGCACCTCAACTAGCAGCACCCACAGTGACATCTCAAGACATCTCACTGGCTATGCAGCGGAATCCTACATCGTATGCATATAGCGAGATAATACCCCGTACACATAGAGCGACTCACATGACTCAACTTCCCAAATTTCCGGAGTTAGTGACACACCCCCAAGACCTGCCCATGTGCACGGGATATACCTGCTGGGTCTAATACAATCATCACCACTATAATCTGAGGGTACCAATGGCCTTAAAAATGAATGCAGAAATTTTAAAACTGTTTCTTAATTCAAACTTGTAAAGGCATGTCTATGAATATGTATCAAGATCATAAATCATGGTTATGCATCGAAAGCTCATAAAACATGCATATTCATTATGCGAAAACATAATAAACGCAAAGTAAAAGAAATGGCAGATTTTCACTCACAACCGCTCCGCGCTCAATTTCGTTCCCGATTTCTGCTCCCGTTAACGCTCTCGGTTATCTTCACCTACGCGCCACAACTGACATTTAGAACTAAATCGAATGCTAGAATCTCATTTAACTACTAAACGCCCTAATCGGCATACAAAGCCCGGATGCATACTACTTCCCAATTTTAGTTACGGAGCCATAATCGAAACTAACTCACCATCCGGCGCCGTGAAAATTATTGAACACCTTTTAACTTGGTTGGACATAATTGCACTTCACCTTTCCAACATGGACAATTATGTCCCATTTTCTTCATTTTTGGTTTTTCCATCAACCATATACATTCAATTTACAATATGCACAATTTACACACAACAATTCAATCAAAACACCACTCAATTCCTAACTTCCCTAAAGTGGTAGAATTTCACCCTAGGTTCCAACACATTCCTTTTCTCAATTTCTTGTTCCAATTACAACAAAATCATGCCAATTTCATTCTAAAGCCCTAATTACAACCAATTGAAATCTCTATAACAAAATCACCAAAACCCTAATTCTCACATTGCCAATTTCTTCAAATTGACGACTCCTTCAAGCTCCAAACTAGAATTTAACTCAATCTAAGCCAAGAATACACATAAGAATGTCAATTGGAGCATTCTTGAAAGTTCAATTATCAAACTCATAAAACAATGCTTTTCTTACCTCTTTTTCTTGCATTTTCACTAATTGAGGCTTCAATTGAGCTTAAGGATTCATATATAACCTTATTTTAGCTTGATTACACATGAAAAATCATGAAAAAAAAACTGAAATTTCACTGTAGCAGCACCTCTTCACCTTGCCCGAATTTGCTCTCCTTTTTGCTCTAAGTGTTTGCTTTTTGATCACTTGAAAATTCTACACACTTCTAACATATATATAGTGCTCCCTCAATTGACCTTTTTGTCCTTCAACTTACTCAAAATTACTAATTTTTCATTAGTTAAAAACTAATTATATAATTAGTTCATTTGTAACTATCTAGTTAGAATAGTTCAAAGAACTAACTAGAACTTCTAACTTGGCAATCCATAAGATTTCTTCTAATTGGTCCATTCTCTAATATATGGATTATGTTTCTCAATAAAGGCTTGTTCCATTCATAACCCTTAAATGGAAATTCATGTAGTAAATTAGGATTTTCTTTTCTAAACTAATAGAGAAAAATTTCAAAAATATTCTAGGGTCGTTCGGCGCACCGATCGAGTGTGAAATTACCAAATTAGGTCTAATATCTCTCACGTGCACTATAAAGGGAATATTTCTATTAGGGTTAAAATCGAGTAACCCTACGGTGTCTTATTTTCTCTATACCGAAATCTAGGCGCCAATACTACTAATAGGGATTGTATAATACAAATTATTTCGGGATCCCTTAGGATGTGCATTTGTCAAGACTTAATTATTAAGTACATCATTGAATTAATTAACAAGAGTTGTTAATTAACATGATGTTAACAAGTGGCACAATTTGGTCCATGATTTGATTTTACCTTAGTTTTACCATTTAACCTTAGTAGTAAAAACTAGTAAGGTAAAATGTAATTATTCAATTTTTTTGAATAATTAAATTAGATATTATTATTATTATTATATTATTAGATAATATGATAATATATTAATCATGACCATTATATTTTAATGTAATGAGGGGGTTAGATGTTGGCCATTAATTTACTTAATTTGATTAAAATAATTATATTAAATGAAGAGGAAGAGTTCCACATGAATTGGGCATAATTCAAGTTCTTATTCTACATGAAAACTAAATTGGAGTAAAAGCCTAATTTCAAGCCTAAGGCCAAAACTTCCAAAAATTACAAAGATAGAGGTGCACCAAACAAAGGTAAATGTGATTCTTAAGCTTCTAGAAATAGAGATTTCAAATACTTTAAGTGTTTGAGAATAAGTCATATTGCATCTAAATGCTAAAACTAAATAGTAATGATATTGAAAGTTGATGGTGATATTAAGATCAAAAGTGAATCTGATGATGAACTCATACCACCTTTAGAGGATGTAAGTGACATTGAGTATTGGGTTGATGGATTCTCCATTTTAGAGAGCTTTTGGTTGTAAGAAGAGCTCTTAGTATGCGAATCAAAGAAGATGAGAAGGTATAATGTGATAATATTTTTCATACTAAATGCCATGTCAATAATAAGTTATGTAACATGATTATCAATGGGGGAGAATTATACTAATGTAGGTAGCACTAGTTTAATTGGAAAATTGAATTTGATGACTTTGAAACATCTTAGGTCATATAAGCTACAATAGTTAAATGATTGTGGAGAAATTAAAGTAAATAAACCAGTACTAGTTTCATTCTCATTTTGAAAGTATAAGGATGAGGTTTTGTGTGATGTAGTGCCAATACATATAGGGCATATTCGTTTGGGGCGACTATGATAGTATTATAGACATGTAATTCATGATGGCTACACTAATAGGTACTCTTTTATACTTAGAAGAAAATTAATTACTCTTATACCTTTAATCTTAAGACAAGTGTATAAAGATCAAGTGAAGTTGAAAAGGGAGAGTAATATGAAAAAAGAGAGTAAGGGTTCAAAAATAAGAGAGGCCAAAACAAAAAGGAGAGAAAAAATGAGTGAAAAAGAAAAGAAAATTTTGGTTAGTAAGAAAAGAAAATAGAGAAAACAAGTGAATTTCTATACAAGAGAGAGTGAAATAAAAAAAAAACTTTGTTTTTAAATCAACCTATGATTGTACTTTTGTACAAAGAGACTTATTTTAGTACTATTTAACTTAATCCATCTTTTCCTAGTATTTTTGTTTCTCTTTTTTAGAAATTTGATGATGTGTTTCCTGAAAAGATACCTAATGATTTACCACCAATAAGGAGAATTTAGCATCAAATTGACTTTCTACCTGGAGTATCAATTCTAAATAGACTAGTCTATAAAAGCAATCCCGATGAGATAAAGAACCTTAAAGGCAAGTTAGTGAGCTTATAGAGAGAGGGTATATTTATGCGTGAAAGTATGAGTCCTTGTACGGTTTCAGTATTGCTTTTGCGTAAGAAGGTTGGGTCATAGAGGATGTGTGTTGATTGCTACGTCATAAAAAATATTATTGTAAAGTATAGAGATCTCATTCCAAGATTAGATGACATGCTTGATCAATTACATGGTTATTATGTTTTTACAAAATTTGACCTTAAAAATATTGTTTCAGATAGGGATGCAAAGTTTTTAAGCTATTTTTAGAATACTTTGTGGCATAAGTTAGGAACTAAACTTTTATTTTCTACTACTTGTCATCCACAAACTAATGGACAAACCAAAGTAGACACTATCTACTTTGTTATGTGCTATAATATAAAAGAACTTAATAACATGAGAAGAGTGTTTACCACATGTAGAGTTTGCATATAATAGGAATATGCATTCAGCAACTAAGTTTTTATCTTTTGAAATTATGTATGGTTTTAATCCATTAACTCCACTGGATTTAACTTTTTTACCAATGGATGAGCTTGTTAATTTAGATGGGAAGAAGAAAGCTAACTTTGTTAGGTACATTCATAAAAAGACACGACAAAGCATTAAAAGAAGAACTGAACAATATGTAAACCAAGATAATAAGAGGCACAAAAAAGTTATATTTGAGCCAGTGATTAGGTTTGATTGCATGTGAGGAAGGAACGTTTTTCTATTCAAAGGTATTCTAAACTACTTTTAAGGGGAGATGGATTATTTTAAGTGATTGAAAAGATCAATGACAACGCCTATAAGTTAGAACTTCTAGGTGAGTATAATATAAGAGCAAGTTTTAATATTGCTAATTTGTCTCCTTCTGATTTAGGTGATGATTTGAGGACAAATACTTTTCAAGAGAGAAAAAATGATGCGAATCAAGTTGTCAAAGCTTCACAAGATCCGTTAAGCAACCATTGAGGTCCAATAACAAAGGTAAGAACTAAGAAAATTAAGGAAACATTAAATGGACTAATTGAGCACATGAAAAATTCGTGCTTTGTTCAATATACTAATCTGACTGAATTCAGTGTTCAAGATGATCCATGCCTTGTCAATGTTATTCAAGTTTTTTTTAAGTGATCTTGAATAATTTACACGAAGAACAAAATAAGGCAAATATCAATTTAGGAAGGAAGATCTAGCGGATATCAATTTAGGAAGGTTGCATTACAAGAAAGCGGGTTTTTTGCAACGCCTTTTACAACCGTTATTTTAGCCGTCACAAAAAACTTAAAAGAAACGATGTCATTAGATTTAAAAGTAATAATAATAAATATATTTGCTTTCGATTTTCCCAAATCTCAAATGTCATTTGTCTTGTTGTCTCTCAATAGAAACGATCCTTTATATCAACATTTGTTTTCATTCTTTTAAAGATATTTTTTTATTTAATTTAAAATTTCAGTTATGAAGTTATTGTCAATGCTTTAATCGGTCAATCTTTGAAGGTAGGTTTCAAATTTTTTTGTTAACTTCTATTAATTTCTTCAATCTTTGAATATAGGCTTTAAAAATATAGTTAGTTAGGTTTTCTTCAATTTCTGGTGCCTTTTTGATGAAAAACTATGTAATTTGAATCTTATGTGTGTTTGTTGTTGTTATGCATAGCCCAAGAAGTTCTGCAATGTATTGTCGAATTATTAAGCTATTTATCTTTTATTTTTTAATTTTAATTTTATTTTTCCTTTTCTTTTGACTTTCGCATCTTCTGTTTGTTTCTTGCAGTTCTTCGATCAGAAACTCCAAAGTTTCGATTCGACTGAAAGAGTTAATTTGGTTTTTCTCAATAATTAAGATTAGCTATTGTAAGAGCACAAAGCCTTTGTTTTATTTTTGTGTTTTTGTTTTCTATTTTGAACACTTTTCAGTTCGTTTTGGAGGCCATAGATATTGATTTAACTTCTACTTTGTATAAAATTTTAAAAATATTAAGAATTATTCGTGTTGTGCCTTTGCTTGGTTGGAGAGAAAATGCAGCTGATGAACTGAAGGAAAACAAGATTTGAGATTTATATAATTTAGTTTCAAATATTTCTGTCAGTTACACTTTCTGCGACAGGATGCTTAGAATCTTCATATTTAATCTATTTATGTGGGCCAATCAATCCTAAATCTTTGAAGTGTAACATTTGATCTATTGATTTTAAAGAGTCTATAGTTTTCTTTTTTAAGGTGTGAGAGAACTCGATAAGATTTTGAAACTGTTCCAATTCATTGGTATCATTTATTTGTTCCATTCTTGCACTCGATAACAAAAAGCAAATGCATGATTTTATTTACACACAAGCACAACTATTTCTCTACATCAATCTACAGCTAAAGAAGGCCAAAAGAGAATGAAAGCGAAATATATGACAATTGTTGTAGCAGAGTCCCATGATTCCTTACTTCACTTTATCATGATTTTGACATTCTACTTAGTTGTGGTTTTGTGACTTTATTAACAATGATACTTAATGACTAATTCTTCGTCCATATACATGTCATTCTCCCTCCTTCTAACTTTCTTTTTAATTTCTTTTTTAGGTGATAAATGTTAATAGATTCTCACCTTCATCAAGGGAGAATGCTATTAGTGAAATAAAGGTAGAAAGTTTCTAAATTTTTTGCTAAATTTTTTGTTTGATTTTATTGGTATTGCATAATATCCTTTGTTATTGGTTTAGAAAGTTTCTAAAGTTTTAACTTTAGAAAGTCTCTAAAGTTAAAAAAGCTCCATAGCCGAGTTGTAGTCTGTAATGATTTTTGTTGTCTTCAACTATCATACAATTCTCAATTTGATTAAGTTTTTACCTTATTTGAGTGGTAGTATCTTTATTTTGGGCAATAATTATTTAGAATTCCTTGAAGTCGAAGCATGGCTCAATTGCTTATTGATTTTTGGTCGTGAATCAATGTTAACTCAATGAATCTAAATTCAAGTAATTATATGAATTTATTAGCTATTTGATACAAAATGTATTTTCAAGGATCTGAGTATAGAGAAAGGTTTGTGTGATAGATTTCCTCGAGTGCTATTATTTCTTGAGGGAATAATAACTAATGGAAAGTTTCTTATTTCATTCCAACTTGGTGCTTTCATCCCTGGTTACCTAATTCAAACTGTTGTCCGCTATCCCCATGTACACTTCGACCAATCTTGGTATGATACTATTTGTTTCTTTTGCTTCCTTTTTCTTATTTCTTTATATGGTGTCTCAATTAGTTCTTTTCTCATCGTGGCTTTTTCTTTCTTCGTCATGCTATCTTGCTCAGGGGAATATTTCTTTGGCAAAGCTCATGTTTAGAATATTCACACAATTTTACAATTTTATGGAGGTATGCACTCCAGTCCTCTTCATTTGAATTCATGATGATTGTTGGCGTGTTTTACTTGTGTTTAAATTTTGAGAATTAATTGAAATCATTTGAATTTTAACAGGTAAAGTACCTTCATGTTGTTTTTCCTGACAATAATAAAAACAAAAGTGCTCTCCATTTTGTTGAGATGGTGAGTATCTACTTGTAATTGATTTAGTTTCACTACTTTGTTGTACCTGTAAAATTTTAAATTAATAAAGATCTGTAACTTTAAAAAGAGTTCGCTCATACATAGAGATGTATGGCAATATATTATGAGTTTTCCTTTACATATTCCTCACTTTATGTGTGGATTTATTTAAGATTATTAAATTACTGAAATATATATGTACACATTCATTTTCATTTCCTTGAAGAGTCTTTACCATACATGTATTTTTATATTACTAGTTCTCAGTTTCTATAGTTCAATATTTATGCAGACTTGTTAATTAGCTTAATTTTTTCAAGGATTGTTTAAACTTGAAATTAACGTTTGGGTTTTTTCAGGTGTTGTTAAATTGGAAAAAATTGGAAGTAAGTAAATTTGTAACTTAAACTGGAAAAAATTGAAAGTAAGTAAACTAGAAAAAACCATCTTTTAATAAGCAAGTACATTTTAGTTGCTTATTTGAATATATTTGTTAGACAATGTTCTATAACTAGGGAATGACTATATTGTCATAGGTTCTGCTGAAGAAGGAAAATGGTCAAATAATCATAATCTCACTATTTTAAAGTCAACAAAATATTTTTGAGAACGTACTTTGTTTAATAGTGTAGTTTAAATAATGAGAATTTTAAGATACACATTGTATGATACTTTGTTATAAATTTTAATGATTCAAACATTTTTGATCGATTAAATATCCAGATTTCTATAGAACCAATTCAAGGGAAAAAGGTTGAACAGAATGGTGTGGCAGTAGAACTCCTTAGTCAGATAGGTGAGTTTCTATTTTACAATATTCTATGTTTATGAGTTGGTTTTTTAGTAAATTCATTCATTTTACTACATTCTACAAAATGTTTCATCTATGCTAGTAAGTTTGGGAGAATTTTGCACTTTTTGATATATATATATTCAATAATTAGTGCTTACACAAATTTTCTAGGAATGAAATTCTAGCAAAGAAATCTTTAGCTGTACAACAAAGTGATTTGTGTTATTTCTTTTTAATTTTTTATGTAAAAAACAATGACCAACTAGTAATTGAGCAATGCTAATAAGCAATATATGATACTAATTCACTAGATATCATTGTATATGAAAACAGAAATTATAAAAATAAATAAAGCATAATAAATGTTACTTAGCTTCTATAAATACGATAGTTAATATATCATCAATATGTCAACTATTGATGATTGAAGAAGATAATGGAAATAGAATATAATTTTTTTAGTTATATATATATATATATATATATTGTGTTTGTATAACAAATACAAATTTTGATGCATATGAGAAGGGAAGTGCCATTTCTTTTTTTTAATAAAAAAAACCCTTTAATCAACTCATTTTATTATATCTCTTATTTAGTAAGGCATTAAATCAGCAGCAAATTAAATACGAAAAAAAATTAAAATTTTAATTGTTAAGTTACAACTTCAAAATTTCATATTATATTGTTCGATTGCTAAATTACTTACGTACCATTATTGAACAAAAGTCAATAATTAAGTATTATCAGTTACATATGCATTGACCAAACTTGGTTATAAAAATGTGACAGCATTAGAAATGTATCATACAGTTGCAGGCATGTGTAAATTAGTCAGAATTAAAGGTAACGGACTAAATAAAATTTTCTTTTATGCATATTATACGTTTTTATATGTCAGATATATTGATTGCCTTTAGCATAAATCTTTACTAAGAAATATTTATAATTTGGGTGGTCAAGTTCTAGGTGCAAACAATGCACTCTTTATCTTTCACTTGGCAAAAGAGAAGAGCTCTGAATTGGAAGAAATGGATTCACACAAGCTTGTACTCATTGACGGTTCACAAGGAAGTATCAAGACATCAAAGTTGTTGATGATTATGTGTCTGTAATCTCATTGACATTAGAACTACAGGTCAGTTTCTTTTACTGTAAAATGTTTCTAGATTTTAATTTTAGACGTCTCTTACACAATTAATTTTAAGAGGCAAATCGTCCAAAAATACTTAGGCATTTAACCTAACTTCATTTTGATGCAATTAATATATTTTACATATTAGATTCTAAAGTCAGCTCTTAGGTACCAAGTTTATACTACGTTTTGTAAAATTTGTGACCAGGACCTGATTATTTAATTCTTGTGATGATTTAGATGGGTCAACATAATTTTTGATCTGGTAAAGAGTAAAAAGTCAAATTCAACTTAATCAACAATTTCTTATAAATGGGACAACAAATTAATCTTTTGTTTCTCACTTATATTTATGCATCAAGTAAATTAGTCTCTTACAATTGTGAGTTGCCTTGAAAGTGGGCAATTATAACTACTTTCCGCTTGCAATTTGTTCTAAATTTATTATTTAATCATTTTTTTTAATTGACCTTGATAATTGAAGGATAAAAGTATAGTTACATGTAACTACATTAAATCTAATTGGCCAGAGAAGTTTGAGGTGGGTTTATATGGAGCTTCGAAGAGAAATAATAAGGACATTGATAGCCAACGAATGAGGTGTTATACAAACGGGTGCAATTGGATGTTGAAGAAAGATTTTGACTTAGCAATATTTGAAAAAAAGAATATATGTTGTAATAAAAAAAAATTAATATTTATCATTAAAATATTATAAAGAAAATATTTTATTTTTTATTTATATATGTTTGAAATCAATTTATTAAATTATAATTTTAAGGGTTGTTAATAATATTATTTTTGTATATTTTTTTGATGTTGTGTTTTATTTTAAATTTTTTTAATAATTATATATTTGCAGAAAATTATTAAATAAAAAAGTAGCTGCTATATGCAGTTGCAACATTGTTTTTTTAGACATGTTGCCAATTTCAGACGGTTAAGTAGCCATCGTAAAAGACTTTTTTTTGACATGTTAACCTTTTTTGCGATGGCTAAATAGCCGTCGCAAAAGATCCTATTGTGATGGCTAAATAGCCATCGTAAAATTTTACGACGCTCGTTTTTGCGATGGCTATTTAGCCATCACAAAGCCATCGCAAATGCCTTTTACGATGATTATTTAGCCATCGCAAAAGGTCAATTTTTCTGTGGTGGTGTTACTATTTATACATCACTATTGACATATTACTGTTTAGACGGATTTATTAGATCCTTACTTTCTTTGTTTCTTTTTTATATTTTTAGATTAAATTCAAAAACAATGATACAATAATATGCTTTGTTTCCTTAATATTCTTGTAATTTATTTCTTATTTTTGTCATCAATTCCTACTATGAATTATGATTTAGTTTTTCCATTTATGCTCTTGGTAAATTTGACTATACAAGACCTTGTAACCCTAAGGGGAATTCAGAGTTTTAACATTAATAATAGTGAGAGTTTTCTCTTGGTTCTTCAAATACCTTTTTAGAACTAATCAAGATTTCTTCTTATGACGGTCATCCTTAACTTATCACTCACAATCTTTCTTGTTTTTCTTGAGTATGGCCTCTATCATAATTTCTTATACCTTTGGTTCTTATCTCTTTATAGATAACGAGTAAAGATCCTTTGTTTTTATTTGTTTTCATATTTGAATTAGAACGGTCCTTAGTAAAAGAACCTCATTGAGCGTTGGGTTTCACTTTTCTTTATGAGGATCACATTATTTTTAGTTATGCACTTTTGGGCTGCCAATTTCTAATAGAGCACTACAAATTTGTTGTTTTATAAAGAAGTAGAAGTCTTTCTGCCATTTATTTTGCTTCAATTTTTGGTCTTCTGTTTCGGTGAATGTTTATCCCTTTTGGCTCGGTGTTGTTTATTTCCCCCTTTTTTTCATTGTATATTATCTGTTCTCTAAGTCTTTTATAGGCGTACTTTCTTGATAGGTTATTTATTTCTTGCTTTTGTCTTAGGAGTTAGATTATGTCTTCTATAGGTGATCAAGAGAATGTTTCCAGCCAATATTCCAATTCGCCTTAAGAGGTGTATAGTGTTAGGATAACTTAGCCTAGGGTATAGTTTAGGGGGGTTAGGGGGGTATGCTGGGAAGGGACCTAGGTGGTCTAGTAGGAAAAGGTTACCTTCTAATACCCATGCACAGCTTGAAGAGGCATCTCGACGGCAAAGTTGGCCAAAAAAAGAGTCTACTTTTTGAAATGTTAAGGTTGATGCTTGATAGGAGCGTAAAAGCACTAGTATAATTTGTACTCAACTTTTGTATTTTGTTCCAAATCATAAATATTTGGCTATTTAATTGTAATTTCATTATAAATAGATGCATGATGAAAAATGTGATGCATAGGAATAAACAGAAGGCGAATCAGATGTAAAACGAAAAAGTTACGCTCAAAATACGAAAGTGACTCAAAATATGAAAGCGAGTACCAGGGCTGGGCGCTGCAGCGCCCACGACTAGGCGCCGCAGGGCTCAAGTCAGTAGTTGAGCGCAAGGGCGCCTACAACCCAGCGCCCCTGCGCCCGGTGATGCTTTTGGTTTTGTGATGAGCTAAACTTGTTATTCTATGGTTAAACTATATGAACCTAGTATGTAGTTGGATTTCATTAATTCTTACTTTATAAACTTAATTATTATAAACTGATTTATTCTACTTGTGTTTATTACTTTCATTATATCTGACCAATATTATGAATGATTGAGGAATCATGATGAACATGACAAAGGGATTCATGTGCTTAGCTTGGGATAGTTTGATGTATAATTATAGGGTAACAACTATGAGTTTCATCTAGGATAAACATATACCTAGGTGGCATGTATGGTATAATTTAGACTTGATCTTAATGAATTACATTCTGATTTGATTACCATAAACATATAGGTGATTGTTATAATGTGTAATATAGTCACTTGACCATCGCAAAGGCTTGTGATGAGATTAGTGTCTAAGCCTATCAATTAGTATGAATTGATTAACTATACTAAGGGACGAGTCAAAATCATAGATTATCTTTATTTGTGAATTCTACCATTTGTTTTTGTTTATGTTGAATTAATTGATAGAATTAGATTAGTTAAATAAATTTCAGATTTTAGTTTTTTGAATAAAAATTAAGTAGGTGCAATTTTATACATGATTTATAGAATTAGATTGCATAGTCCATGTGGGATCGATACTTGGACTTTAAATCTTATATTACTTGATACGATAGCGTGCGCTTGCGCTTAGCTAGTATAGCATCAATTACGTTTTTGGCACTGTTATCGGTGACTAGTTTTATCTATTCTTTAGATCAATATTAATTTTAAACTATTTACTTTTAATTCAAATTTTTCTTTTGTTTTATTTTCTTCTTTTTATTTGATTTTCTTTTTACTTTGATTTTCTTTTTATTTTACTTTAACAGCTTATACCATAGAGGGAAACAACGATCACATCAATAATTCTATGTTTAAGCCTATGATAACACAGAGAGCTTTAAAAGAATATGATATCCAAACTACAAATAGTCTTCAATATAGTATTCAGCGACAAACCATTAACGCTAGTAGCTTTGAGATCAAGTCAAATATTATTCATATGCTGAAAGAAATTCTACAGTTCAACGGAGCTCCCAATGACAATCCTAACATGCATATTATAAATTTTTTAAAAATTTGTGATACCTTTAAATACAACGAAGTCTCCGACGATGCCATCAGATTGAGATTATTCTCTTTCTCGTTAAGGGACAGAGTTAAGAGTTGGTTGATATCATTTTCATCAAGATCCATATCGACGTGGGAAGATTTAGCACAGAAGTTCTTAGCCAAGTTCTTCCTACCAGCAAAGACAACAAAGATGAGGAATGACATCACCTCATTTAGTCAGATTGATGGAGAATCATTGTATGAGGTATGGGAGTACTTTAAGGACATGTTGAGGAAGTGTCCTCATTATAGAGTCCCTAAATAGATATTAGTCCAAACATTCTACAATGGATTAGTAAGCCATTTGAGGAATATTGTAGATGCTACTGCTGGAGGAGCTTTAATGAATAAGTTTACAGATGAAGCTTATGATCTATTAGAAGAGATGGCGTCAAACAGTTACCAAAGGCCAGTAAAGAGAGTTACACCAAGAGAGTTTTTCGTATATATAAAATTGACTCATTTAATGCATTGATAGATCAAATAAGTACTTTATCTAAAAATTTTGATTCATTAAATGACATCAAAACCCGACAAGTGACATGCAACTTTTATGGTGATAATCATATAATGGGCGGTGCATGGAAGCAATGAATTATGTGAAAAATTTCAATCGTCAACAACCTAACCCACAATCTACAATTCATAATAGAAAGATCATCCTAACTTCTCCTAGTGTAACAACCAAGAGGAGTCATCTAGACCAATGAATCCCCTAGGATTCCAATCACCACAAGAGAGGAAGCCATCTTTGGAAGACATGTTTATGCAATATATAAAATCCAACAATGTCATCCTATATAATTATTCAGCATCATTGAAGAATTTAGAGGTACAAATGGAACAACTTGCTACTGCAATTTAATACGAGACCTCAAGGAACTCTACCAAACGATACCGAGATAAATCATAGAGAAAGTGTAGAGCAATGCAAAGCCGTCAACTTACAAAGTGGTAAGACCTTACATGACAATACACTACTAATACCACTTTTAAAGATAAAGGAAAGGGAGAGGGTTAACCAACAAGAAAATGTGCAACCATATAGACCACCTATTCCTTTTTCTCAAAGGCTACAGAGGTGCAATACAAGTACTAAAACTGAAAAATTACAACAAAGAAATCCTGAAAGTGTAGAAAAAAAAAAGATGGGCAGCATATAAGTGTAGAAAATGTACAGAAACAGCCATTGCAATCATTCACACCTCATCCACCATTTCAACAGAGGCTGCAAAATAAGAGATTAGATAAGCAATTCTCTAAATATTTTGATGTTTTAAAGAAATTTCATATTAATCTCCCTTTTGTAGATGCGCTTGAACAAATGCCTAGTTACGTCAAGTTCAAAAGAGCATTCTTTCTAAAAAGATGAGACTAGAGGATTATGAGACCGTAGCATTGATAGAGGAGTGTAGCGTTATTCTTCAGAAAAAGCTACCTCCTAATCTCAAAGATTCTGGGAGATTTACTATATCGTGCTCCATTGATAATCATGAGCTTGGTAAAGCCTTATACGATCTACGAGCAAGCATTAATCTCATGCCCTTTTCTGTCACAACAAGCTAGGGTTGAGAGAATTAAAGCCGATCAATATCACACTTCAACTTGCTAATCACTCTTTCCCTTACCTGAAAGGAATTATTGAGGACATGCTAGTAACGGTAGACAAATTCATCTTCCCCGTTAATTTTATTGTTCTAGACATGGAAGAAGACAACGAGATCCTTATCATCCTTGGAAAACCTTTCTTAGCTATGGGACATACGATCATTGATGTTTAAAAATGAGAGATAACCATGAGGATACAAGATGACATTGCGACATTTAAAGTCTTCAAAGAAATTAAGTTGCCATATGAAGGTAAATATTGCTGTAACATTGATGTGGTGCACCTAAACACTAAAGAAATCAATGACATAGAGATATTAAACCCTCACATAAAAAAAAGGCATTAAGGCATAAGAAAAGAAGAAAGTAGAAGAAGAATGAGCAATATGATGATAGGATCAAAGACAAAGGCAAATGAGAACTACTTCACCAGCCTAAGATTCAAATCTTTTCAGAGAAATATAAAAAAGAAGAACAAGTTGCTGCCCTAGATCTAATAAAGAAAATGTGAAAGCCAAAAGAAAGGAAGCCCAACAAGCTCACATATAAAGATGTTTTCACCATTGACTTTGATCCTCCATAAGAGTAGAAAGAGCCCTCGCCAAGACGACGATGTTAAATCAAACGCTTCTTGGGAGGCAACTCAAGTAATTTTTCTTTTTCTTTTTATTTAGTTTCAATTTTAGTTATGTTAATTATTTCTTTGTATGAATAAATTAGCAAGTCAAGCATTTAAGGAAGTAGCATAAACAATTTTAAGCGTCATGAGCAAAGGGATACCGCAGTTCAATCAATAGGCAACAACGCTACATTGTTTCAACTTCATCTACCAGAGGAGTTTTTCTTACTTTTAAGTTTATTTTTAGACATTGAGGATAATGTCTAATTTAAGTTTGAGAGTGGAAAAAACATTACCTGTGTTTATATTGCTACATGCTTTGGTTGATTGTTTTGTGGGGTAATTTTTTAAAATTATTTTTAGTTGTTAAGTTTCAGTTGAGATGATGATCATTAGTCCATGATAAGAAA
Source organism: Ailanthus altissimus (assembly GCA_946807835.1). Lineage (NCBI taxonomy): Eukaryota > Viridiplantae > Streptophyta > Magnoliopsida > Sapindales > Simaroubaceae > Ailanthus > Ailanthus altissimus. The sequence continues at coordinate 13,685,144 of OX327697.1, read as the reverse complement.
TAAAATATTGGCTAAATTTATTTTCACAATTCTTTAAAAAATAATAGATGCTTAAGATAACTCTTATATCATAATTCTTGGATTGAATTCAAGCTTATTTTTTATCATTTATTCTTAAGCACATTAAAATAAGTATGTATTAGTTAAATTTTTGTTTAGAGATACTTTTTGCTTAAGTAGCACACCACGCTCTCGAGGATCAACACTCTGGAACTTGCTTGATTACTACTTAAGGCGAAATTCTAGAATTCACTTGCTTAGAGAAATAACATTAGGCCATCTTTGGACTGGTTGAGCCTTTTGGAGTCTACCTTATATGTATATTTATCCCTAGTAACAGCATTCGAGCCTAAAGACTTTTCACTTATTTATCCTAAAATTACTGATAGCACCATAAACCTTGAGCTTACTTAGAAATATTCCAAAAAGAAAAAAAAAGGTTATGGATGTATGAAAAAGGGTACTGAATTGTAAAGTAATAAGTCTTGAAAGTGCTTATCAATCTAAGTTTAGGGATACATATAAAAAAAGCAAAAGAAATATAAGAGATTTAGAGCACAATACCCTTAGCTTGAGAAAAAGAAGGAATTATTTGCGAAAGTGATTAAAAGAAAGATAAAAATATCATAAGTTTTTGGGAGGTGATAAATCAAATAAGAGAAGGAATCAAGAAGTTTCTAAGTAAAGTCTAAGTGTTCATGGTGTGAGTTGTGCTTCATAATTTTATCCTTATACCCACCTTGACCTCTGCCTTACATTACAAGCTAATTAAAGTTCTAAATAGATCCCTAAATATGTGTATTTCTATATTAGTGGAGAGTAGTATGAACAGCAAGCTTATGGATATGTTATAAATTAAAATATGCCGAGACATTATTTTTATATACCTTCTTAAGTATCAAGTAAATCTATATTCTATTTAGCTAATTACTTGCTTATTATACATACACACACATACACAAGTGATTATTTATAAGGGAGAATAAAATACTTGATGAATGGTATAAGGATTGTTGAAAGTTATTTGTCAATTTCTGAAAAGTCTTGTACCTTTTAACTGCCTTTGAGATAACGAGGATGAAGATCTAATTAACCTAAGCTTATATTTTTAATTTTTAATTTTTATTTTGATTTATGAATAACTTGTGAATGTTTTTCTTTGTTTTGCTCGAGAACGAGTAAGTCTTAAGTTTGGGGGTATTTGATAGGGGCGTAAAAATACTAGTATGATTTATACTCAACTTTTATATTTTACTCTAAATTATAAATATTTGGATATTTAATTGTATTTTTCTTGTCATAAATAGATGTACGACAGAAAATGTGACACATAGGAACAAACGAAAGACAAATCGGACATAAAACGAAAAAGTTACACTTAAAATATCAAAGCGAGTACCAGGGCTGGTGAGTGCCCCAGCTCCCAAGTCAGTAGCTGAGTGCCGGGGCACCTACAACCCAGTGTTGTGGAACCCGGTGATGCTTCCCCAAGTCATGTTTTCTTGTCTTGGCGCCGCGGCGCCAAGCCCCCAATGTCGCAACGCCCATATGATGTATAAATACCCATCTCAACTCTTCTATTTCAACTAGGATTCGAAGCCCCTGGCCCTTAGGGTTTCTCATACCAACAAAAACACTCCTTGAGGTCAAATACACAAACGTTAGAGAGGTAAAAACATAAAGAAAGAGTTCACAACACAAAATCAAAAATCAAAGTCAAGAAAACAAGATTCAAGTTTCAAGTCAAGATTGAGAGAGAAGAAACCCAAGACATCTTATTGATTAGTTTTTCTTATCTTTTCTTATCATTATGTTCTTGTTTTTGCTATTCTTTATTGATTTCTTTGATGCTTTTGGTTTTGTGATGAGCTAAACTTGTTATTCTAAGGTTAGACTATATGAACCTAGTATGTAGCTGGATTTCATTGATTCTTACTTTATGAACTTAATTATTATAAATTGATTCATTCTACTTCTGTTTATTACTTTCATTATATCTAGCCAATATTGTGAATGATTGAGGAATCATGATGAACTTTTTAAACAGATTTATGTGTTTAGCCTATGATAGTTTGATGTATGATCATAGGGTAATAATTATGAGTTCCATCTAGGATAAACATATGCCTAGGTGGCATGTATGGTATAATTTAGACTTGATCTTAATAAATAACATTCTGATTTGATTACTATAGGCATATAAGTGATTGTTAAAATGTGTAATACAATCACTTGTCCATCGACAGAGGCTTGTGATGAGATTAGTGTCTAAGCCAATCAATTGGTATGAATTGAGTAACTAAGAGGTTAATAAATACAATGAAATACTAGGGGACGAGTCAAGATCCTAGATTATCTTTACTTGTGAATTCTACCATTTGCTTTTGTTTATGTTGATTTAATTAATAGAATTAGATTGGTTAAATAAATTTCAGATTTTAGTTTTCTGAATAAAAGTTAAGTAGGTACAATTTTAGTACTTGATTTATAGAATTAGATTGCATAGTCCTTATGGGATCGATACTTAGACTTTAAATCTTATATTACTTGATACGATAGCGTGCGCTTGCACTTAGCTAGTATAGCAGTAATCAATGCTCCTTATGATTTGACTTGTCCTCCAAATCATCTTTTTGGTATGAATCAGGCAGTCCTTATAGATTTACGGTAGAGGATAGAGATCCCTGATTCCATTACTTTGAGAGTTCTTGGGAATAATGAATATACTAGCTCGCCACCTGAAGGGAAGATGGCTATAAATTTGAGATTTGTTTTAATTTATGTTGAGGTTGAGCATGGAATAAGGTAAATCTTGAGGGTCTTTATGTCCATAAGCTTCAAAGCCTTTATCAAACTAAGGTTAACCCAATGGTAGAGAATGGCTTCTATTACTTGACCGTCTATGTCCAAGATAAGAAGGTTGCTCTAGTGAGGGACTTGCCTGGTGTTCTTTGTTAAAGGAGATTAGGAGTAGGTTTTTGAGGGTCTTGATGATTTTAAATCGTGCCCTTATGTTTTTTTTCTAAGAAAGGTTGTTTAGTTCTTAGATTTTTACATTAGTTTGATAAAGTTGCCTTCTTCTCGTGTCTTCTAATGTTTTGCGTATGCTTTGTGTAGCAGCTACCTGTTAGTCTTCGAAGCCAAAGCTTTCTAAAGAAGATAAGGATCGTGTTTGATCAGCTCTTGTGTTTAGTGGCTCTTATAAGGAGTTACTTTCCTAGAACAACCTTGTCTTCTTATGTCTCATTAAGGATATCCTTACTCCTACAGGCTCTTCTGACTCGTAGGCCAAAGGTAAGACTCGTCTTTTGCTGCTATAAGCTGTGTCAATATATATTTGTGAGTGATCGATTGTGATTTTTATCTTTGTAGCCATGGAAGAGAGTAATAAGAGGTCTATGTCTGCCGCTGAGCATTTTTTTCTATTGCAAAGAAGAAAAGGATGCTCGTCCTTAATATTATCAATATGAAGATGAAGGGCTTATGGGAGTCTTCGGTCGGTACTCCCCGTGTTGAAACTCAAACGGCTTTAGAGTAGGAGGTCGAAGATGTTTCTTCTTTTACCCGTTAAGGCTCATCTCTTGAGAGTGTGAGGACTTCTTCTCCTTCTGCTCTACCTCTTTGATTTGGTAAGGAAGAGCCATTGGTGAGGTTCTTGATGAGGCTTCGACTCTAAGGCTCTAGTCACAGCGCAGAACAGGGTATACTAAAGTGTCTAATCTTCACTTCTTAAAGATGGAGATGTATGAGCATGTGTTGCCTCTCCCAAGGGAAGCGAAACGAGTATTGCCCAAGGATTATGCTTCACCAGTACTAATGTTTAACACCTCTCTAGCAGTGTCCCATGAGATTTGGGTGCCTTTTGATGGTAGTATATTCAAACATTTTGATCTTTATTTTTTTATGTGTGTCTTCTTTTGAGTTACTGCTACTTGTCTTGGCACTTTAGTTTTTTGTAGGCATTGATTACTCTCACCAACCATTGCAATGAAATTTATAAGGCACTGACTGATTCTTAGAGAGATGCAACTACTGAGGCTGAGGCCATTAAGGCCAAGGAAGCCTTAAAGGAGTGTAAGAAGCATGTAAAGACTATTAAACGTGAACTGGATTATTGTATTTTGAAGTTGAAGCATGTTGAGGATAGGGCTGAAGTAAATATGGTAACCATCAAGGCCAAGACTGCACTTGCAAAGAGCACAATTAAGTAAATATGGTAAACATCAAGGCTAAGACTGCACTTGCAGAGAGCACGATTATAAGTCTTGAAGTGGATGTAAATGAGCTCAGGGAGTAGTTTAGTACCCTCGGGGAGGAATTAACTTTGTTGCGCTCATTAAGGAAGACTTGGAGAATAAATTGAAGCTGTCAAGTCTTCATATCGATGAGCAGTTATCCAAAGCTTTTAACTCTGTTGGTGGATTCCTCTAAGAAATGTTATGCTGGTTTAAATCTTTCTTGGGCTGATGGCTTATTTATGCCTCAAAAGGGTGCTACTGTTCCTAGAGCCATTGCTCTTACTATTGCACTAACTGCTGGAGGTCTTACCCAAGATGCTACAGGCTCTTCAATTATTCCTCTAATTGATTGTATTCCTGCTCATGCTCATGCTATTGGGGATTATCCCAACCCCCCTATTACTTAGTTATATTTTCCCTTTTCCTGGTAGAAATTGTGTACTAAGTTTCCTTCTATTTTTAGTTGAATATACCTTATCTTTTATTTTGCCTCCCAGCCTTTTTTTTAAATCTATTCTTTAGTTCTCAAGGCCTATGCATTGAGTTGCTATTAGATTTCCCTTCTTAGAATGAGTTGATATTCTGACGAGCCTTAAGTGGACACCTTAGTTTTTTGGGATGATGAAAGTTAAGTGTTGTAATCAACCACAATATCTTTTAGAGCAAAGTGTTCATTGGCATGGTGGTTGATTTTCTTTTGTTAAGTCTTTGTGTGATCTCTTTTTTTTAGTCCTTTGGTGTATTTAAGTAGTCGTAGCACTAGCAGCACTTGCTTAAATGGCCCAATGGTTGAAGAGCCACATAGAAAACTTAGGTTCGAATGTCCCATCCTTATATATATAAAAAAAAAGGAACCTTACCACTAAGCCTCACTCGTTTTGTATTTTTTTTTTTAGTGTACAACACTCCCAACGCACAACACCCCCCCTACCACACACACATACCCCTCTCCATACCGCAACATGCGGGATTGAACTCCGGACTTAGTGAGCATCAAAGGAAGGGCTATAACACTCTCAGCTCCCCGTTTTGCATTTAATACGTGGCTTTTGTGTTTTGGGATTTCTTCCACCAATGATGTGTTTTCGGGTATAGCTACATGTTATGGCTCTTTAGGGATCTCTGAGGTTCTTTTGGTGGCTATAAGCCTTCTTTTTCCCTTTTGAGTTAAGGAAACGCTTTTCTAGGCATGAGTCATCTTCGACTGTATGATTAAATCTATGCTTGGGTCTTCTAAAGGCCCTTATATCTTCTTATATAAAGACAACAGGTTTTTCAACTCTTGATAATCTAAACTAATTCTGCTCCATTCTTGAGAAAGTGTTGCATCTTTTCAGTTACTTTTTCTCTTGTGAGCTTTTTATCTTCGCGGTTTATCTTTTTGTTTCAATTTTTTTTTTCTTTTCATATCTTTACTTTCCCTTGCAAAGTTTCAATTTTGTTTTTTAATGAGTTGTTCCAGATGATCCTATTTCTTTGATTCTTGAAGCTTCATTCCTCTTAAAGCTTTTCTTGGTCAAAAAGTAAAAGCATTTTAAGTGAGTTGTCCTTCTGTGAAGGGAGTAAGTATTGTTCCCTAAATTTCTATTCAATATAAGTATTGATATTTGTTGTTATCTTTGTGGTAGATATGCAAGTTGGAGATGACTTACTCATTGGTATTCCTCCTATATTGTCTGGGTGGGACTTCATTACTGCTTATTGAGGGAGGTTTCATCAACTGCTTGAACTTTTTAATGAAGTTGAGCGCTCGATGGAACCCTCTCTGGCTCAATGGATGTAGAACTAAGACCCACCCCTTCACTGCTTTCCAGATGTACTTGACAAGCGCTATTGAGGTGATAACTTTTCTTTTATTTTCTTACTCTAGTCAAGCTGTTTATTACGTGTCGACTATATTTTCTTCACCCTTGTGTTCTGTTAATCCGTATATGGCTTGTCGCTCTATTGAGGACATATCCTTCAGGCAATGCATGACAGTATCAAGGCTTCTGACCTCAAGAAAGATCTGGTCAAGTATGAGTCGCAGTATTAGTTCAAAGAGAAGCAGTGGAGTCTTTGTTATAGAAGGTCTAGATGTTGTCAGCTAAAGCAACAGTGGCTGAGAGTAAGTCTTCAAAGCTGGAACGCCTGAGCAAAGTTTGTGAGAATGAGGTTGCTATGAGCATCGCCTTAACAGAGGTAGGATTACCGAGTTGGAGAAAAGGGTGCAGCTTTTAGGGGAGCTCGTAGCACACTTTAAGGATCTGTCCAAGTCCTTCGAGGAGGAGTCAACGCGAGCACATGCTTAGGCATAAGAAGCTGAGGTTCGTGTTGATAAAGCTAATAAAGACCTGATTGATCAAGTTAAGGACCGTGCTTTACTAATGGTGTCATGAAGAGCTTCAATAATTGTGTGAAACTATTAACTGGCCAATAGTCTGACATCAGTTTTTAGTGGCTAGATGACGAGGATAATTCTCAGGAGAGCAATGCTTCTACTAATAATACACATAACAATTGAACTTCTCCTCCTTCGTAGATCAATTCCCACTCTAGATAGGAGGGACAATACACTTGTTTTTCTCTCGGGGTTAATTTTTTTGTAAAGATGCATCGCCTCAATGTATCTTTACAGTAACCGCAATTTTCTATATTGCATTTAAGGGAATTGATGAGGCTCAGTCAAAGTAGATATAAATTCAAATTGAACTGGACTGTTACACATTCTATGTTATTGTTTCTTTTTCCTTTTCTTTTGTTTATCTCAGCCCGCGACTCTCAACAATCAACAAATTTCACCGTTGGTCTTATTTTCCTACATACATTACTATGGGGTTGGTGCCTGTGGTAAATAAGAACCTACAGTAAAGGAATATTACGTTTTGTACAAAAATTTATGAAAATAATATGGTGTATATCGACTACAAAATTGACACTTTTTTATTCATGAATCATGTAATAAATATGTGATAAATATAATTTAAACATATCTGTAACATGAATGCACGATATTCACGTATTATATGACACTGTAATTTAGGAACAAATTTTTACATTTTAATTAATATTTTAACCTTATGGCTGATAGTTAATTACAAAATTATCAATTATTTTTAATTTTCAATGTCATTGACTTTATTTCAATCATATCTAGCTTATGCATGTATGATTGAAATAAAATTGACACCTTTTTTGTTCATGTATTAAATTATGTGAAAAATGGAAATTGAATGTACCTTTAACATTAGGCACGATAGTTATGTACTAAATGACATAATATGTAAATTCAATAATTATTACCATTATCAAGGATAAGATACGTCTATATATCTTAAGTCATTACTATTTAAGCTTATGCATGCAAGTTATGTATGTATTAAAGACATTACTAATGACCATTACTTGATTTGTAACAAACTTACTTAGGTACGAATGAAATAAAATTGACAACTTAAGTATTAATGTCTTCAAATTTTAGTTTCTGTATAAGAGATATTAACACTGGTTTCCATTAAGGTTGGCAAAAACTAACACTTCGATGGCACCATCGGTTTTACTTACACTACCACCCTCTCTAGTTAATTAAAAAGTTGATACCCAATGCCCTCACTTTTTAAGGATATTTTTGGTTGATGATAGAAAAATAACCTTGAGGACATTTTTATCTTTTCAAATAAGCAAAGGGCGTGGTAGTACAGTTAAAACCAAAGCCGCCATCAAACTGTAATTTCTACTTTTAAGGGATCACAATGTCATACCCCTTTTTTATAATTGCCTCCTTTGTGAATAAGTAATTTTGCAACCAAATTGGCTAACCCAACTGACAAATTCGAGTGATTCTATCATACTAGGATTATAGTTACAATACAATTGCAAATAAATTTAGAATGTTGGATCAAATCAGAGAAGCAAATCTAACGAATGTAAATAATCCCACTACTGATACAGTTAAAAACTTCTAACCATTGTAGATAAACCTAAAAATTCATGTAAATGATTAATGCGATTTACCAACATACAACATTTTAAAAAATGAACACTTATATAATGCCATTTCAATGTTCAATAGTGAAATGATGTAATAGATATTGGATTGAGCCAGCCTATAGACGAGACATCTTTCGGCTGTTTATTGATGGGCAGAGTTTTCGGGTAACACAGTCTAGTGTATAGGTATCATGACATTGTAGCCTGGGTTCTTAATGACCTTCATGAAGTGAAATAATGGTAGTTGCATGAATGAGCATTGAACATGTCAGTATGAGTGACATGCTGAAGTAATGCTTGAGTTGCCCTATAGTTAGTCATATATCTAGCTCCTCGATTCAAACATAAGCCATACTGGCACCCTATGCATTATTCTTACTATAAATCAATTGCTTGAATCAAAGAGTTGTGCTACTAGATGTTGTACCACCAACACCATCAAAGGAAAGACAAGGTATATGGTGAGCATACTCACTTGTCTTGGACAAATAGATGTTGTATGCTCGATTAATAGCCTATCTTTCCACTGATGGGGTTGGTTAGCACTTGTGTGAAAATTATTATCATTTGTACTAACATTTTTGTAAATGCTACCAAATTTGTCTATGAGTATTACTAGATGTTGTGTGGAACTTATGAGTGGAAATACAAGCTATATGTCAAGCAGACAAGCTTGACTTTTACAAACAGATATTGTATGCTTGACTTATAACTTGTCTTTCAATTGATGGTGGCTAGTGGCTGTGGTAAATAAGCACTAATAAGAGACAATTATTATTGATTGAACTAAATTTTTTGTGGTAAAAGTTTTTGTAACTTCTTTGTAGTCTATGAAGAAATTTAATTTTTAACCACTATATGTCTATGTAAATTGTTCATTTCTTGGACTCTAATTACAAACCCGTTCTATTGATTAGGTGATGAGAAGTAAAACTTAATTTATATTAAAAATGAAATACCAATAATATAATTTTTTTTTTGAAAATATAGTTACAATTCTAATTTGCTGTTTTGACAAAAGAATAGCACAAAGTTGATCTACTAACTGTACCCAAATCTATTTGACCTATTTAGTAGATTAAAATATAAAAATCAATTGGAGAGTTGAAGAACGAAAAGATTTGAAACGTATGTTATTCAATTTTTCATACAAAGCAGCATGTAGGAACATCATACAAAAATGCCTCAATCGCCTTATGCACAAAATTATCAGTTCCTTCATTGAACCGCTGCAAACTTTAAGCTCTCTGCTGGTATACTTCTCTTTGCCACCATTCGCATCAACTTCATCCTAAAGGTATAGATTCAATTCTTCCATGACGCGTCCAAAGAATATCAGATAGTTCAAAAAGGATGCTTTAGTCATTGTTCCCTTAAAACCTTTAACATTAACAAATTTAAGACTTCTAGTGATGCATGCATCTAAACACTACAAAGTTACGGATCCAGTATTCTTGCAGGTTAAATTTGAATGGAGTTTTGTAATAAGGAAAAAATCTACGAGGATTCATGATGTTGATTGTCAAATTATTTAGGGAAGGGCAACTATTTTAGCATGAAGTTCATACCAAAATATTCATACGGGTGCATACCGATATTCAGAATAAGATGCTCTACATTAAGAGGAACTGCCATACCTAATAGCTCATCCCTATAAAGAATAACCTGAAGCACGTTACTGCACAATGTCAAAACTCTAACAATAACAAGCTGGCTTAAGAGTTCATAAAAAAGTTCACCAGTTTCATCACATGGCAATACTAACGCGAAGTTAAGTTCTGCCTTAACCAAGGGATACTGTTGAGCAAAAACTAAATGACCCTCTGTCCCACAATACTTGAAGAAGTTTAAATTTGGTGCCTCAATCTGCAACCATAGCTGGGTAAACTTGCATTTATGAAGAACCAATCTTTTTAGACTTAATTTGGGCAGATTGGATCTCAAGAAACTCAATGTTCCAACATTCTTAAAGCTCATACTCTCCAGCAATGAATATTGTAAAAACATGTCTCTGATAGAATGCATGCTTAATTGAATCCATCCTAAATATAATTACTTCAATGTACTAAAATTCTTGAATTGTAAGGCAAGAAAATTATAGGAAAATATTTTCAAAGATTGCAGACTACTGTGACCATAAACATTCATTGGCAAATCTAGTACTGTTTTGTGATTTTCAAGATCTTCTTCTTGCCATATGGGATCATGAAAATCAAGTGCTAGATCCTTCACATTGCGAGTAATGGGAAATGTGATGCATTTGTGCACATTTGTAAGAAAATAACCTGGCTTCGAAAACTCCAAGCAGAATGTATTTTTAATTGGTGGGTGATAGTTTCTAATCCATTGATGAAGAAAATCAACAATATCCCTATTGTGTAACTCATTGTTCTCTTCAATTTTATCATCTTTGATAAAGAAACTCTCATGAAACTCAATCTTCTTCGTTGCAAGCCAAATGCAGCGCCATCATGTTGACAAAATGCTGGTGCTTGCTGCTTGTTTGAAGGGTAAGAAGGAGATGATCTTGCAAATAAAATCATTTGTTAACCCGGAGAACATGTTGATGATATCAGCCATGATAAAGGTTGGTGTAATGCTATGTTTCAAAATGTCTTTCTTAATCACATGTTGTAATTTCTGTTTTTCAACTGTATGTGTCTAACTGGTAGCCAAAAATTTTCTATCCTAAATTTATATATCAAACAATAATTAGGTGGTAAAATGATACAAATATCTATTGTGCAAATTATCAAATATAACATTTCATTACCCAATAGTTATTTGATATATCACTTTAAATATAAAAATTTGGGATACCATATTAATTGTATGATAGAATATTAATCATTACACTAAATTAAATTAAAATTCATTGTTTCAATAAACGTACTTATTGAACATTGTTGGAAAAGTGCAATATGTTAGTACCAGTTAGATGAACCAACTCTAATAGTCTAACTTGTATCCACCATTTTTTTTTTCAATAGGAAAAGTATCAGACATATACTCTAGATGAGGTCATTTTTGTCAGCAGCTAGCACACGGTGCCAACTGCAGATTTGCAATTTTGCATCTGTAAATTTGCTGGCACACGGTGTCAACAAATTTGTAATTGTGAACAGCCTTATTAAGGCTGTCCACTTGCTCAACTCTCCCTATAATAGGGAGAGTTTAGCAATGTATTTTCCATTGCAAATTAGAGAGAATTTGAAAAGCTTGTGAGAGTTTTTTCAGTGATTTGAGAGAATTTGGTATATTGGGGTTTTGGGTTGTAAGGCTAAAACACTACAATACTTGTATTCTCTATTTTTAATAGTAAAAGATTCTTCTGTCTTCGCCCGTGGACGTAGGCTAAAAGCCGAACCACGTAAACTTGTGTTTTGTCTTATTTTCATTTTTATTATTTTTCTCAATTTTACTTTAGCTGCGACCCTGCATCACCCTTCAATTTCCTAACAAGTGGTATTAGAGCTTCTGGTTGAAGGAGGTCACTATTCACGTATATGGTCACTATTCACGTATACAATTACTATTCATACATACAGTTACTGTTCATATGTACGGTTACTATTTATATGAAACAGTGGGAGCCGATCCTAGCAGAAAGCAGTTCGTGGTGAAAAGCAATGGCGGCAAATTACGAAGTTGAGAAGTTCAATGGAGGTAATTTTACATTGTGAAAAATGAAAATAAAGGCAATTTTAAGGAAAAACAAGTGCTTAGAAGCGATTGATGAAAAGCCCGCTGGTATTACTGATGATATCAAGTGGAATGAGATTGACGATAATGCAGTTGCTGATCTGCATCTAGCACTTGCTAATAACGTGCTATCTAGTGTAGCGGAAAAGAAGATAGCAAAAGAGATCTGGGATACTCTCATAAAATTATATGAGGCCAAATCTTTGCACAACAAGATCTTCTTAAAAAGGAGATTGTATACTCTTCGAATGGTAGAATCCACTTCAGTAACAGAGCACATCAACGCGTTAAATACTCTATTTTCCCAAATCACTTCCTTGGGGCATAAAATAGAGGCAGGTGAACGTGCGGAGATTTTACTTCAAAGCCTACCAGATTCGTATGATCAACTCATCATCAACTTGACGAATAATATCCTAACGGAATTCTTAGTCTTCGATGATGTTACAGCTGCTGTATTGGGAGAAGAACGAAGAAGAAAAAATAAAGAAGACAAACAGGAATGTTCGCAGCAAGTAGAAGCTTTGACAATGATGAGAGGTAGATCAACAGAACGTGGCCCCAGTGGGAGTCAAAATCATGGTAGACCAAAATTCAGAAGTAAAAAGAACGTCAAATGCTACCATTGTGGCAAGAAAGGCCATCTGAAGAAGGATTGTTGGGGATTGAAGAAAAGTACAGAGGACAAACCTAAAGGGAATATTGCAAGCACCTTAGATGATGGTGAAATTTTATACAGCGAGGCAGCAACAATTGTTGAAAGCAGAAAATGGTTCTCTGATGTATGGCTCATGGATTCTGGAGCTACATGGCACATGACCTCTAAAAGAGAATGGTTCCATCAATATGAACCTACCTCTGGAGGATCTGTATATATGGGGAATGATCATGCTTTGAAAATCGCTGGAGTAGGATCCATCAAGATGAAGATGTACGATGGTACTGTTCGTATTATCCAGGAGGTGCGACATATGAAAGGCCTCAAGAAGAATCTTTTGTCATTGGGACAATTAGATAACACTTGGTGTAAGACCCAAATTAAAAATGGTATAATGAAAATTCTCAAAGGCGCGCTTGTAGTAATGAAAGCAGAAAAGGTTGCTGCAAATTTGTACATGCTTAATGGAGAAATACTGCAGGAAGAAGATACATCTGTTGTATCAACTAGTTCAGCAGAAGAGTCAACGATAATATGGCATCGTAAACTAGGCCATATGTCAGAACGAGGTTTGAAGATTCTCTCTGATCAAAATTTACTTCCTGGGCTCAAATCGGTTCATTTACCTTTCTGTAAGCACTGTGTCACAAGTAAGCAGTACAGATTAAAGTTCAGCATATCTAGTTCTAGAAGTAAAGAAATTCTAGAATTGATCCACTCTGATGTTTGGCAAGCACCAGTGATGTCCTTAGGAGGAGCGAGATATTTTGTATCATTCATAGATGATTACTCCAGGAGATGTTGGGTGTATCCAATCAAGAAGAAGTCATATGTGTTTGAAGCTTTCAGAATATTCAGAGCGCGTGTAGAACTTGAATCAGAAAAGAAGATCAAGTGTTTAAGGACAGATAATGGAGGAGAATATACTGGTGAGGATTTTATTGCATTCTGTCAACAAGAAGGCATCAAGCGGCAATTCAGCACAGTTTACATGCCTCAGCAGAATGAAGTAGCAGAGCGGATGAACAGAACCTTGTTGGAGAGAACAAGAGCTATGTTGAGAACTGCAGGTTTAGCCAAAGTATTTTGGGCAGAAGCAGTCAAATCCGCCTGTTATGTGGTAAATCGGTCACCATCAACAGCAATCGAGTTGAAGACACCGATGGAGATGTGGACTGGAAAACCAGTTAATTATTCTCGTCTTCATACATTTGGAAGTCCTGTGTACGTGATGTATCCAAGAAACAACGAAGCTGGATCCAAAATCCAGAAAATACATTTTCTTGGGATATGCTGATGGAGTCAATGGGTATCGCCTGTGGGATCCCACTACCTACAAGGTCGTTATCAGCAAAGATGTGATATTTGCAGAAGATAAACTGCAAAGGAATGATAAAGATGATAGCACAATGAAGGAAAATCCAGAAACTACAACGGTACAAATGGAAAATAATCAAGTACAAGAAGATTCAGATTCCTCTGAAGCAGCACCAGGGCACGAAGAACAAGAACCAGTAGAGTCTGAGGCTACAGATGATCGTCGATCAACTCGTGAGAGACGACCACCAGTGTGGCACTCGGAGTATGTCATAGAGGCTCATGTTGCATACTGCCTTCTAACAGAGGATGGAGAGCCAACAACTTTCCAGGAGGCTTCTAAAAGTCAAGATGTTTCTCTATAGATGACAGCAATGCAAGAAGAGATTGAAGCTTTGCATAAGAACAAAACATGAGAGCTGGTTGCACTGCCACGTGGAAGAAAAGCCATTGGAAACAAATGGGTCTACAAGATCAAACGGGATGGAATGATCAAGTGGAGTGGTATCGTGCGAGATTGGTGGTGAAAGTTTATGCTCAGAAAGAAGGTATTGACTTTAATGAGATATTTTCCCCTGTGGTTTGACTCACGACAGTCAGAATAGTCCTGGCAATGTGTGCTACATTTGACTTACATCTAGAACAGCTAGATGTGAAGACAGCTTTTCTTCATGGAGAACTTGAAAAAGAAATTTATATGCTCCAACCAGAAGGTTTTAAAGAAGAAGGAAAAGAGAACTTGGTTTGCAGGTTGAACAAATCTCTGTACGGTCTCAAACAGGCGCCGAGGTATTGGTACAAGAGATTTGATTCCTATATCATCAGCCTTGGATACAACAAACTTAGTTCAGACCATTGTACATACTACAAAAGGTTTGAAGATGATAATGATTTCATTAATTTACTATTGTACGTGGATGACATGTTGGTGGCAGGCCCCAACAAAGATCGAGTCCAAGAATTGAAGGCACAGTTGGCTAGGGAATTTGATATGAAGGACTTGGGACCAGCAAACAAGATTCTAGGGATGCAAATTCACTGAGACAGAAATAACAGAAAGATTTGGCTTTCTCAGAAGAACTACTTAAAGAAAATCTTGTGGCGCTTCAACATGCAAGATTGTAAGCCAATTAGTACCCCACTCCCTGTTAATTTCAAATTATCCTCTAAGATGTGTCCTAGCAAAGAAGCAGAGAGGAAGGAGATGTCTCGAGTATCGTATGCATCAGCAGTAGGAAGTTTAATGTTCGCTATGATTTGTACGAGACCAGACATTGCACAAGCAGTGGGAGCAGTTAGTAGATACATGGCGAATCCTGGTAGAGAGCATTGGGGTTGTGTCAGGAGGATCCTTAGATACATTAAGGGTACCTCAGATGTTGCTTTATGTTACGGAGGATCAGATTTTATTGTTAAGGGCTATGTGGATTCAGATTTTGCAAGAGACCTTGATAAAAGAAAATCCACTACTGGCTATGTGTTTAAACTTGCAGGAGGAGCTGTAAGCTGGGTTTCGAAACTGCAAACTGTTGTAGCATTATCTACTACAGAAGCAGAATAACATGACAGTTATACAAGCTTGCAAGGAAGCAATTTGGATACAAAGATTATTGGAGGAGCTCGGGCACAAGCAAGAGAAAGTTGAATTGTTTTGTGACAGTCAGAGTGCCTTACACATTGCAAGGAATCCGGTTTTTCATTCAAGAACGAAGCACATAGGTGTTCCATATCACTTTGTTCGTGAAGTGGTAGAAGATGAAAATGTGGATATGAAAAAAATTCATACAGATGATAACCTAGCAGATGTGTTGACCAAGCCCACCAATACCAACAAGTTTGTATGGTGCAGATCCTTGCATGGCCTAGCAAACACGTAGGCAACATGGCTTTGGCGAAGAAGAAAGAATGGTGTGAAGACTTGATTGATTTTCAATCAAATCTCCAAGTGGGAGAATTGTCAACAGCTGGCACCATGTGCCAGCTGCAAATTTGCAATTTTGTATTTGCAAATTTGCTAGCACACGGTGCCAGCAAATTTGCAATTATGGACAACCTTATTAAGGCTGTCCACTTGCTCAACTCTCCCTATAAAAGGGAGAGTTTAGCAATGTATTTTCCATTACAAATTAGAGAGAATTTGAAAAGCTTGTGAGAGTTTTTTCAGTGATTTGAGAGAATTGGGTGTATTGGGATTTTAGGTTGTAAGGCTAAAACATTATAATACTTGTATTCTCTATTATCAATAGTAAAATATTCTTCTGTCTTCGCCCGTGGACATAAGCTAAAAGTCGAACCACGTAAACTTGTGTTTTGTCTTATTTTTATTTTTATTATTTTTCTCAATTTCGCTTTAACTGCGATCCTGCATCACCCCTCAATTTCTTAACAATTTTAAGGTAGAACTCGCACATTTTTAATGTGCGCATCAATGTATAATACATAATACAAATATGTTATAAATCAAATATCAATTTTTATCAAACTTTTAACCTCTACCATATGAGAAAGATTTAATATATCCTAATTTAAATAGTGATCAATACATTACTATGAGTCCTTGCAAAATCCCTACAATGCGTACCTGCGAAATTGCTTAGTTTGAGAGGACAATTGATAAAAGTACGAGTCTTTGTAATTGTGTGGAGTCTGGGCAATTGGTGGTATTATGTAACTCGCATGGGTCGATTATTATTCAATTGTGTAAAGGATGAGTAGTGAGATTTACTTCTCGTCAGTCGCCATTTCAAAAAATTCACATAAGTGGGGCCCACCAACACGTACAAAATCCACGAGGAATCCCAATTGATTTCAACAGACGCTTTTTGTCAACCCAAACTCACTCGTCTTCTCTCCTTCGCATATTCCTTACAGTAACCAACAACGGTGAAGTAGGTTTTTGACATTCGTTTGAAAAAAAGCTGATATACAACAACAAATTGGAGATTGTCAGGTTAGTGTCCTTGCTTCGTTTATGTATTTCCTTTGCCACTATTAAGTTATGCCAATCCTAAAGGATGATAGTACAAATATATGCTGCCTATAGTTGCGTATGGGTGCTGTTTCTCTTTTATTTACACCAATTGTTTCAAACATGGACAATAATTTTTGCTTCAGTTAACAATTATGTTGGGGGTTTGCTATTTTAATCATACTCCTATTGTAATTTGTACTAAGAATTGGTTTACAATAAATCCTGCAGAACCTGTCGCTCAAATAATGTCTTCTATAAGCAAATGGAAGCAGGACTTGTGATTATTTGGGTGCAAGGGTATCGCGACTGTCCCAAGATCGTCACACCTGATGAATGTAGCTAAATCCTGCTTCAGAGTTATGCATGTGCAAAAATGTTACAAAGGCCCATTCTTACATCAGATCGATATAAGGTGACAGCCTGGATCCCATGGACTCATATGAGGAATTTGTTGGTGTGATACAGGAGTGTATAGTGCAAAGATGGCGGCGATTGGGTGTTGAATTGGAAATCATACCACTGGGTATGCCGACACCTAAGGGAATGAGTATGCTAAATCATTCACAGTTCCGACACCAAAGGACAGTCTCATGGAAGGGGGTATTATCGTAGATTATGGTCCTGGTACAAGCATTGGACATGGTAATGCTGATTCTAGAAAGCAAAAGAAAACAATCAAGTGTGCAAGTTGTGGAGTGGATGACCACAATAGAAGGACATGCTTCAGAGAATCTGCTTCCGAGGTCATATGCACATCCTATTGGTATGTCGTTAATAACCTGTTAATGCATGTTCTATCCGTGAATAACATGTTACATTGAATGTGGTTATGTTAATGTTCATATGAGGACGAGGTCTAACGCGTGTGCATTTTGTAGGGAGCGTGGACATAATAGAAGGACATGCAAATTAAATAGAAGGCCATGCAAGAAAGTAGGTGGATACGAGGTTATAAATTTGTTGATGTTATGTTCAAATAACATCGTATTATTGTCATTCTTAATCACAAACAACTTTCAGACTAGTGAGAGGACTGTGAAATTGAGTTCAGTGGCAACCGCATCTCTGTTACAACCATCCTCTAGTGGCTATGTGCCAAGCGGTACGTTCGGAGGCAGACATTTTGTCCAAACATTGCAAAATAAGTCATACTTCTGAATGACATGACGTCGTTATAGGCTATCTATTGCAGTTCAACAGATAGAATTATGGACTAATATTTTAATAGTATTATGTAAGCAATATCATTTAGCCATGACGTCATTATTGCGCCAACCTTAAGAACCGCCAGGGTAATTTTTACTTACTGTGCTTTATAACATTTTTTCGATGATATACTTATACTACTTAAATGTCTGTAATGTCAAATTCGTTGCATGTAAAAAGCTTATGCGGGTGGAGAATGCGATTTGTCATTTGCTTCAAATGTATGGGCTGTCACTGCATTTTTTATTTTTAATTATAACGTAATATCGGATACTTAGATTAAATGATAACAAATAGACATTATTTTCATTCTAACCTTAGCAGTCTTTGAACAAGAAGCCTTCGTTCTAATTAGCACCTTGACTTGCTGTTAGATAGATTCGAACCAACGAAAAGAAATTTTTGATGAAAACTCATGCCACTAGCTATAGTTTCCTATCAATTCCATTTAGATATAGAATTAATTACTTTTTGCGAATTCTCACATTCGAGAAAGACGTTGATTAGAGTAAATTCGGGAGTTGGTGCGCTCTTATCGTCTCTAACTTGGCTCCATATCAATCAATGAATTCCATTTCTATTTTGTGTTTGTGATTGCACGGTGGGGCCAAGCCCCTAGTAAGAGATACCACTCTCTAGAATTCTAACCTAATGTAGATTTGCTCAAACTTCTTTAATAAGGCGAGATGGAGACCCTGATTTGGACCTTTATGATCGAGCTTATGATTGTAAAGAACGCGGAGCCATAGTCAAATGATCCAAATCAGGTTGAGAGCGTCGAAGCCTATCCACCTGAAGCACTCACTTTTACTCTTGTCCAGTTGTGGAAGCAGTGGCCGAAAGCTCTAATCAAGTCATTTCTTAACACCTACATGCTTATACGAGCTTCTACTAAATTCTTAGTTTCTTAAAACTAATCATCTTGACAATATAGAAACAGACATAGAACGATCTTTCCAGTTTACTAATTGACCCGTGTCAATAAACCTACGACTAGCAACCATTTTCGAGAATCTACTACATATTGATATTTGTTGAATTTTACGTAATAATCACGTAATGCAATTAGAAATTTTATTTTAGCCTGTTTGTTCTGTATTTATTGAATATTGTGTATCACATAATGCCCATTCGTTCAATATTTATTGAATTTTAGCGGTCAGAAAATTTGTGCAAAAGATTCACATAATTCGGTCAGAAATTTTGTTTGAACTTGTTCGTTCAGTTTATCAAGAAGATTAAACAGCATTTAGGGGGAGGGGTACTTTAATGCTGAACCACTTCTTTGCATTTGAAGAAAAACCACAACTCCAAACTAATTTCATATTTATCACCGAAATCTTTTAAATTTATTATAATTACAAAAAAATCCTAGATGGAGAATTCATAAGCCGAGAAATAACATCATAAATTGAAAAAATTGATTCATTGAATTTAAGGGAGTAATGGCACGTAAAAAATTCATTAACGAGCACATGGTTAAAATATAAAGACAAATAGGGCCAAGACAAAAAAATATAATTATATTTTTTAGGGATCTGTTGAATGTATGAGCTAATAGTACCTTCAAGAGGATGTTTCCTCAAATACACATGTAATATTGTGATTTTAGTTAATAAGATGCTTAAGTATCAGAGTAATTACATTTAACTACGGAATCAACTGTTTTAAGTTTAATGAATGTGTAACATATGGAGTACAATCAACATCCAATAAGGGTTACTGCAAAAGTACAATACTAGTATTTATTCATTCTGATCGATTGTTTAAATGCTAACAATATCAACCATGTCGTTTCCATATATCATTACTGCAAGGAAACTTTTTAACATAGTGTATTGACCATCATCCACATTAAGGATTTCGTAACTACCATCTACATTGGCGGTGAGATTTATTTCCCTAAACGGAGACACCAATGGACCATGCAAACTCATGGAAGGTCATCGTGTTATATATATAGAAGGAAATTTACATCAATCAATAGACCAGATGAGGCTCATGCCCTATAGTTCCACAATTTCTACCGGTATTTTGTTACTTGTCCATGATATAGTAGGCCATTAGAAGAACCATCAGGTGCTCGCTTATGGGCGCGAAAATTGATGCCAACCTATGGTCCTCTCCTACACCAACTCTCGAGTCTCAATGCTCTCGTTTGTTGGAGACTTACAATAAAGATTTGGTGCAATTCCCCATTTGGAGGTGTGGAATGTCCCTTTAGAGGAAGGGGTGACCATTTGTTTGCATTGTCTTCATATCTCATATTTCTCCAAGTGGGTTTCAAACCACCACCACCAGATTGCTTTAACCAATCTCTGAACAATTTTTGGCAAATGGACATAGTTTGTTTGGATGGAGTTAGGTGTGGGGCAGAGCATATTAATGAAACTTATGTTAGACAATTTATGTTATTTTATGCCCTTAAAATATGTGTAATAACATTTTATTAGATTAATAAAGTTTATTCATACATATAATTTAGCATACATTGATGAGCCCATATTTATAAAGAATGTGATCTATGTATTAGGCATATAATATTAATACAGAGGGTATAGATCACAAGTTCTTTATAAATTAAATCATGTTAACAACTATTAATGAAAAGGAAATTTCATTAAATAAGGTTATAGTTTTTCTGCTTCTTATAGTGGATGATCTACCTTGATCATCGAAGTAGAGACTTTGAGTAGAGAAACTAATGTATATGATTCATTGAATAGGACTACTGTGAATTTTGATTTGGTTAACTAAATGTCGTAGATCTTAATTCACAAAAGTTTTAATAAGCTTGATTGATCTTAATCCTGAGCAGGTAATGAACTTACATTCATGCGTTGTATCTTTTGAGTTATTACGGAGTGAGATCCACATAAACGGTCAAAACCTCAATAGCTTGGAGATATAATTTCATGGATCGTAGGAACATATATTTGCAAGATGGAATTTAATAATTAATGTTCACCTAAGATGTTTACAGTACTTGATCATTAGAATCTGTGGCCACAATTTATTCAATAAATTATTTATTGAATAATAATATTTATTTGTAAATTTGTTTACAAATATAGATATATTAAAAGTGATTATTAGAGCATTCAGTGACTTAGGGGCAAATAAGTAATTAAAGAGGTAAGACATTTTTGCAAGGTCTAGCTTTAATTATGGACATCAATTAGATGGTCAATTAAGTGGTTATTATTAGTTTAAAGACCAAGCCCAATTTAATTAAAAGGAGTTTTAATTAAATAGGCTTTTATTTTATAACATGGGTTACTAGAGTACAGCTCTTGACTTTTAGTAGAATAACTTGGGGTTAACTTAGAAGAATTGTTACATTATGAGATACTAAGGACTAAGCCTTTTAAGTTAGAGCTAGGAAGCCCATGGGTCTTCCAATTCATCTACTAGCTCAAATGCTAATCAAATTCTAAATACCCAAGGAAGATCCCTATATATACGAGAGGTATGTAATAAGAAAAGTGAATATAACCATAAAGAGAAAAATTCATTTACGTATTCTTACATGGAAGAAGAATTTAGTTAATACCATTCTTTCAGATTGGGTATTAGTGGTTTTAGAGATTAAGAAAGATCCACGCGCCTATACGCGTTGAGTTTGAAGATTGAGAATAGTAAAGAAGATTGCAGCCATTAAATTCAAGATCTGCCATAGCGAGAAATTGAGGTAATCTTCTATCCCTATACATGTAATTATGAACAAGACGATCTGGCTTCCGTTGCGTTTATTTTTATAAACAGAAAATTTTTATTTACCAAACCAACAACTTATATACGTTGGATCCAACTATCTTCAACTGACCAAAGAACAACATCAAGGTTTGCTTTCTTTGTGCTTTAAAAATTTTAAGTTATATTTTTTCATCACTTTTATCACATTATATATGATACAATTCACGTAAAAAATATGAAAAACTTATGAATTAAGAAAGACTCCAAGATTGTTTAAAAATATATTTGTATAAAATCGTGACCCGTTGCTTATATTGAAGCAAGAACCTTGGTATAATAAAGACATCACAATCAATTATGGAAGGATTAATAAATAAGTCAAAAGAGAATGCCACAAAAAAATTTCCAATAAGTTCAAAGAGTTCTAAAAAATCAAAGTGAATTTTCTCTTACAAAATTATGAATGAAATCTGAATTATTGTTTTTCAATTTACTAATGGCTATTTAAATACAAAGAGGTCCACAAATCTGGTAGTTAGAAAATCCCTAAATATGCTGCCAAAATTCGCAAACAGCTAGAAAAAGGAAACTAAAATATCCTAATTAGAATTCTGATAATTGAATTCATTATTTCCTAAAATCATGCCTACCATAAGAAAAAGGAAACAAGGGAATTTCAAATTTCTTCATTTCCCATACAATTTGAAAATTAAAAGACCAACAAGAAAAGTACCTCAATTGGCATTCAAGCCATACAACTCAACAATAAAATATAATAAGAAATAAGAAACTTGGGTAATCACCAATTTAGGACACTTCACTCAATCCACGTAATTTATGATATGTTCTCTTTTAGGGATTCTTCTAGATTATTTCAAAGCTTGAATCATAGAAATCTAACATTGTGGAATATATGGATCTTCCTTGGACCTCTACGAATTCACCTTAACCTAAATATTTTGAATCAGTTCATTGAGAGTTTATTTGAACATTTTAACTTGAGCCCTTATAACCAAACCAAATGGAACTTGAATAGGATCTACATTCCATTTGTTAGCCGACCCCTTATCATTCCCCTCATTTTGAAAAAGATTTGTCCTCAAATCATTACTTATATCAAAATGACTCAAATTAGTAACATTAAAAGTGGCATTAACATTGTGCTCACCTAGCAAATCTAACTATATGCATTGTCATTGATGCGCTCAAGGACTTAAAAATGTCCATCTCCTCTCGGAAGCAACTTAGATAGCCTTTTTGCCAGAAATATTTCTTTTCGCATGTGCAATCAAACCCAATCTTCGGGTTCAAATCAACTGTCAGTGCCCTTTATTAGCTTGTTTTGCGCATTACTTTGTCCTCCTCTCAGTGTTGACTCTTTCTTTCTCATTTACCTGCTTAACAAATTCATCATTTTTTTCTTTGAAATAACGTTAAATTCGTAGAGATAAAGAATTAAAAATCATAAATAATTTCAATAGTGAAAACTTAATAGCATAATGAACTTGTGGTAAACACTTTTCCCAAGTTTTGATGTTCTTTTTAATAATAGCCCTCAAAAAGTAGACAGTCCTATTTACTACTTTAGTTTGAACATCAATTTGTAGATGACAAATAATAGAAAATAACAACTTAATTCCTAACTTACATAACAAAATCTTCCAAAAGTAACTCAAGAACTTAGCATCTCTATCCGAAACTATTGTTCTAGGCATAGCATGTAATCTATAAATTTTCTAAAAAATAAATCAGCAACATGTAAAGCATCATCAGTTTTGTGATATGGAATGAAATGTGCCATTTTAGAATATCTATCCACAACCACAAAAATTGAACCCCTACTATGTTTAGACCTAGAAAACCAAACACAAAGTCAATCTAAATATCAATCCAAGGCTTACTAGGAGTAGGCAGTGGCGTGTACAAACCATAGAGTTGCATTTGAGAGTTTACTTGCCTACATGAAACACATTTGCCATAAATTCTCTCAACATCTCTTTTCATGTGTGGCCAATTGAAGTGTTCTTGCAAAATAGTTGACGTGAATCTCACAAGATAAGTGAGATCGATGCTCAATGAGATTTCTTTGTCAAAGATCATTG
Source organism: Ailanthus altissimus (assembly GCA_946807835.1). Classification (NCBI taxonomy): domain Eukaryota; kingdom Viridiplantae; phylum Streptophyta; class Magnoliopsida; order Sapindales; family Simaroubaceae; genus Ailanthus; species Ailanthus altissimus. Next base: position 13,661,285 of record OX327697.1, on the reverse strand, counting down.
TAATTCAATTTTGTTTTTAAATAAATACAAGGATCTTGACCTGTTATCTATAAGAGATAATAGCCAGAGGTAAAAGAAAATTGTAGATGTTACACTTAAGATAGATTAAGAATTTGTGAGTGAAAAGTCTAGAAGAATGTCACAAGATAAAATATTGATAAGTTCTAATAAAATTTCTCTGAAGAACTTAAAAGAAAACTCTTACAAATCGCGAGGGTCGCCTTGAATCGTAATTTCCACCGAGCGGCGGGTAGAATCCTTTGCAGACGACTTAAATAGGCGATGGGGTATTGTAAGTGGCAGAGTGGCCTTGCTGCCACGATCCACTGAGATTCAGCCCTATGTCGCTCAGATTTATCCCTCCCCCTCCACGCATCAGCGTCCCTCCCTTACTTGCATTTTTATTTTTCTCGAATCGTTATGGAGATTAGCTCCCGTGGATGGAGGGGATTATTTCATGAATTCTATATTATGTGTTCTATAAGATCTATCATTGGCTATACTATTTATAAAGATCACATAGGATGTCAAGTTACAACTTTTACTTAAATTTCAAACTTACAACTACCCTTATACTCAAAGTCTAAAAATACAGCTATCAAAACAAATGAAACAAACTTACAGCTACCCAATACTAAAAGTCAACAAATACTACTAGTATAACAAATACAATTGTAAAATTTAAACTTAATTTCTATTAATTCAACTAGCATGTTCTTGAATTGAAAGAAATCTTTAATTTTTGCAAGTATGTCAACTTTGCTACTGACTACTTGAATTTGTAGGAAATCAAAGTTTTAGAGTGGTACTGATTTTCTTTCTTAACTTTTTCTAGAATGCTTAGAATCTTATGCTGTAAAACTAAGAATTCCAAAGTTACCCTTGAAATATTTTGAGCATTTCTCTTCTTTGTTAATGCAAGGACAAAGTATTGATAATCTTGAATATTAAATTCTGGCAGAATAGTATCTTGAACATAACATGAAATTAAGATATGCTCAATTAGTCTATTCAATACTTCATTCATTTTTTTAGATCCCCATGGATGCTCAATGGACCTTGTAAAGCTTTGGTAGTCTAGTTCACATCAACGGCTAAGATTTTAGCAAATCCAAAGTGTCCTAATAACCCTCTACAATGAGATTATTAACAAATCACGCAAAAAGTAATTTGACACACACAATTTATTTTCCGAAACAAGAGACCCTTGTGCCTAAAAAAACTTACCCACTGCGTTTTTCTCACAAGCCCAAAACTCTTCACAAAAAATCGTGTTCTAAAGGGTACAATTCTTTAATGTACTCAAAACCAAGTAATTTTGAAACAAGAGTATAAATTAATACGTACCTTCAAGCACATGTATCAACAATAATGGTTTCCTTATCTTAATTGTATCGGATGACATGGAAATGTCTCAATGAATTCCACCTATCATGCATGTCTCCTATTCAACTTGTGTTGGCCTTTCAAATGCTTCAAGGACTCATGACCGGTGTGAACCACAAACTACTTAGGCTAAAGATAGTGTTGCCATGTTTCTAATGCTCGAATCAACGCATACAATTCTTTATAATTTAAACTATCCCGCTAAATTGCTCGCTAAAATATGCAATTAGTCTTTCTCTTTACACAAGAACTGGGCCTACACTCATACTTGAAGCATGACACTCAATTTCAAATGTTTTAAAAAAAAAATCAGGCAAAGCAAGTAAAGAACATGAGTTAATTTTTCCTTGATCAATTAGAATGCCTTTTCTTTTTCGTCTCCCCATTTGAATCCAACATTCTTCTTGATGACTTTGGTAAGCAGTACGGTGATGCTACTAATGACTTTCACAAACCTCCTGTAAAAACTAGCGAGTCTATGAAAACTACGAACATGACCTACACTCGTGGGACTCTGCCATTCTTGAATCACGTAGATCTTTTCTTCATCAACCTGTATTCCTTCTGCACTCATAGTAAAATCAAGAAACACAAGTGTTTACGCTCAAAATATAATGTGGCTATCGCAGTATAGATTAAAATGTCGATCCCACGAGGAAGCTTTTGATAAAATAGGTTGGTGAAGTAAAATATTAAAATAGTAGCAAAGGATAAAAATAATTAATTGATTTAAGTGGATGAGATAGAATTGTCTATGAATTGAGAAAAATATCTTATGATGATTTAAACAAGGCTTTGAGAATCACAATTATGCTTTATAAATCTACTATACACTTTGATTCAATGTTTATAACTCCATTGACAGTTTTACATCTAAACAATCAATCGAAAAATATGTAAAATATAGCACATTTGATAACACATGCATTTGATATAACTAAACTCTTTTGCAAATATTAACACAAATCATGTTCATTTATACAAGTTATCTAAGATCGATAATATATCATTTTGACAATATTGCAGTAAAAGATCAACTTGAATATCAAACATTTATTGCCTTTACATGTTATCCAAGATCGACAATATATTAATTGACAATATTGCAGTAAAAGATTAACATATAAAATAATGTAACCAATAACAATTATAATTTAACAAGAATCACATAAGAAAAGCATGATTGAACATATATGAGACATGAGAATTATAACCTCTGGATTATAAAAAAATAAAATAGATAAGAGTTTAATCAAAACCAAACTTACAAACATTTGTAGCTCTTAACAACGAATTAAAGCATAGAAGTAGATTTATTACACATAAAAGTTTATTTCTTAGCTTTGCCAAGAAATCTAGCCTAGATTACAATGCATGTTAATGAGAAGAAAATAAGAGAGAATTATCTAATGTTAAAATCGTCCTAAGAGTATCCTTATATAGGCAATGAATGGAAATATGTTATGTGTGACATCAATCTTCAATAATTTTAGGCTAATAACTCATTCACCCACTTGCAGTATCTTTTTGATAATGTAAATGACCGATGTAGCTTTTATGGCCAACATGAAAGTTGTAGAATGTTGTCTCTTCTTTCTATAGGCACCAGGTTCATACAAATCGGATGAGTATCCGATGAGATATGGGAAATATTCCAAAGATACATCATATTTAGGCCAACAACCCTTTTACCCACTTGCAAGACAATTTGGTCCATGATAACGACTGATTTAGAATTTACCATCAACAAAAAGAATTATTAATAATTAAGTCATTATTTCATAGATTCAAGAATTATACCAATCGGGTATGTATTTTGTGAGATATGATCCAAATACGTGAGTAGGGTCAAGCTAAGCGGAAGTTGTAGCCCGATTCTATTGTATCTCAATTTTTGGCCCATAACATGTTGGATTTGGCTTTTCAACTATTCTTCAAGCTTGTGTAAGATTGAGTCATGTTACTCCAGGTTCAAGAATTTCTTTATTTTGATTTTTACATTGAGAGTTATGTTCATTTAACCTAAACCTGTAGAAATAACATTCATTAATCACAATTTAAGGAGAACACTTTATTTCAAGCTAAAAGTACAAAAATGCTAAAATTAGTGACATAAAAAGGTTTATTGAATCTCTTAATAAATATACATTTTCATGTGTTCATCGACAAGCTTATCGGTGCAAAGGTGCATTACTTCAAGTTAGCAAATAACTTTTCTTTTCTAGGTACATCCAATACTGAATTAAAAAGCACAACATGTTCATCCAAGTTTTTGCTATAAATGAGAATATCATCAAAATAAACAATAACAAATCTGCCTATAAAAGCATGCAAGACATGGTACATTAATTGCATAAAAGTACTCAGTGCATTAGTTAATCCAAGTGGCATAACTAATGCAAATCAGATTGCTAAAGCTTTACAAGATCCGTTGAGCATTCATAGGGATCCAAAGACAAAGGTAAGATCTAAAAAAATAAAGAAAGCGTTAAATAGGCTGATTGAGCACATCTCAAATTCATGTTTTGTTAAAGACATTAATTTTTCAAATTTGAGTATTCAAAAAGATCAATGCTTTGTCAATGTTATTTCAGTTTCTTTATAATGGACATCATAATCAGACAATGCCAGCATCAGCCCATGTGATGAAAGCCCAAGAAGAAGATAAGAAGTCATGTTAGGGGCATGCAAATACATTTATCATAATAGTTGTATTTACTACTAAATTTACTTATCTTGATAGTAGTTAGAAGTTTAACAGTCAATTTCTTATTTCATTTATTATTAAACTTTGGAAGTTATAAAGAATGCTTGGCATCCCAAGTGGTATCTATAAATACCATAAGGGATGAGAAGTAAAATAGTTTATGACATTAATATTATTGAGAGTTTTCTATTGGTTCTTCAAAGAAATTTTCAGAACTTATCAATATTTCATCTTGTGGGTCCATCCTTGACTTATCACTCACAACATTTCTCATCTATCTTAAGTATGGCATCAACTCCTTTTTTTATACTTTTGGTTCTTATCTCTAAATAGATAATGGGTCAAGGTCCTTATTTTTATTAATTTGTGACTTTGAATTAGAATAATACTTGGTAAAAAAACTTTATTGAGCGTCAGGTCTCACTTTTCTTTATGGGGTTCACATTAATTACTAACCACTCATATAAACCATATTTTGTTTTAAAAATAGTTTTCCATTCATCACCTTCATTCATTTTTATTTAATGATATCCACTCTTTAAATCAATCTCAGAAAATACACAAGCACCATGAAGTTCTTCTAACATATCATCTAAGTGAGGAATAAGATGACGATACTTTATCATTATATTGTTGATTGTTCAATAATTAACACATATTCTCCACATCCTATCCTTCTTAGGAATCAAAATCACCAGCACAGCACACGAACTCATACTTTCTCTTATGTACCCATTTTTCATCAATTAACTAACCTGCATTTATAACTCTATTGTCTCTTTGGGATTGCTTCAATAAGCTGGTTGGTTTGGAATGGAAGCACTGGGCATAAAATCAATTTGACGTTTAATTCCTCGAATAAGTAAGTAAACCATGTGGAACCTCCTCGGGAAAGACAACATTGAACTCCTGCAAAAGAGAAATAACTGAACTAGGCAATGATGCGTCAAGTTAATTAGTGGTTAAATACACTACTTTGTATAAAAGTACAAGCATTAGTTGATTTAAAAACATCACCCTTTTATTTCACTTGCTTTTGCATAGAAATTTATTTTTCTCTCTGCTTTCTCTCAATGGCTGAATTTATCATCTTGATTTCTCTATCATTTTTCTTGGCCACTTTCTTTTTTCTTTTAGGTTTTCACTTGTTTTCTTTTTCTCACTTTCTTTTGATTACGCTCTATTTGTAAATATACTTGATCTTCATAGACCTGCTTTGGTGACAAAGGGATTAGAGTGATTGTCCTATGATTAAGCAAAAATGAGTACTTGTTGGTGAAACCATCTTGCGCAACACGCTAATCAAAATGTCGTGTTTGGCCTAACAACAAGTGTGTAGCTTGCATCAGAACTACATCACACAAAACTTCATTTTTATATTTTTTGATGCAGAAAAAAAACTAACACCTGTTTAGTAAACCTCACCTGACTACTATCATTGAGCCATTGCAACTTGTAAACTCGAGAATATTTAATTATTGGCAGCCTTAATTCCTCCACCTATGTAGTGCTAACAACGTTGGTACAACAACCCATATCAATAATCACACTACATACCTTGTTTTGCACGTGGCATCTAATTTGAAAGATGTTTTCTCATTGCAGTTCGTCATCTTCTTTGACCTGTATACTTAGAGCTCTCATTGTAATAAAAAATTTATCTTGAATAACATACTCCTCATCATCCACGTCCGCCAATGATGGCATAGATTTGGTGTCATCTTCGTCATCGGATTCAATCTCACCATTATCTCACAATATCATAAATCTTTTGTTTGGAGATTGGGTCATTATGTGAACCCTACCTTGGCATTTAAAACACTTAATATCATGATTCTGAGTAGTGGAAGAATCAGGTTCACCTTGATTTTCATAGCTATTTGCTTCTAGTTTTTGCTTGATTTTAGACTTGCCAGTAGCTTGCTTCTCCATTTTCTTTATAAAATTCAGCCTCTGAGATGAACTCGAGCTAGGTTTTTGCCATGTAATGCTACCCCTATTCTTAAGTTGGTTCTTAATTTTGATAGCCATGTACACCATATCTTCTAATTCCACATAATGTTGCAATTCCATCAAATTAGCAATTTTTTTGTTTGAACCAACAAAAAACCTAGCCTTAGTAGCCTCTCGGTCCTCATATTCATTCGCTTGGATCACAAAGATTTTCATCTCCATATAATAATCCTCCATACTTTGATTACCTTGTCTAAGACTTTATAATTTTTGGTAAAACTCACGGTAAATAATGGCTTGGAACAAACATCTCATCACAGTTTTTATTTCCTCTCAAGTCTCTATTAGATGCTCTCTATTTCTCTTCCTATTTAACACTAGTTGATCCTACCAAACAATCACAAAATTGAAAAATTCAATGGCTGCAAGTTTTATCTTTTTAAGCTTAAAATAATTGTGACAATGAAATACTAATTATATTTTCTTCTCTACTCAATGTAAGCTTTGGGATTATTTCTGCCTTTAAATGGAAAAATCTTCATCTTAATACTACCCAAGTTATTATCTTCCCAATTCTTAGCTTTTCTAAACCATCCACCATATCTATTATTATCAATAATTGACTCCCAATCATCTTTTGCATCAAAACCATCCTCATAATACCTTTTCAACTTCACTTCCCTAGGTTGAACTTTCTTTCTTTCTCTCTCTCTCTCTCTCTCTCTCTCTCCTATGCACATTAGAAACGTTTTATGGCTACTCCACACGTGCATTCTCTACCTAATCTATCTGTTCATGAACCTACTCTATCTCCATTTCCAACACTCTTCTAATCTAACCTATTAAAGCTTCCATGAGAAAATTTGGATCAACCTCTTCCGAGGCACCTCCAGAATAATTTTTGTCCTTATTGTCTGACATGTTTGCTACAAAATAAAGTTAGAAAAGAAAAATAAACCTCACACACTCCCTCACATGTTTTACTCAAAGAATGATTCACTCAACTTTCACTCCCGTTTTCACATAAAATCAAATTGGATTTTTTATGAGAACTAGACTGCCAAAACTTCTCAAGGTCCATTGAGCAGCCATAGGAGTCCAATGGCAAGGGTAAGAACCAAGAAAATGAAAATGGCATTAAATTGGCTGATTGAGCATATTATAATTTCATGCTATATTTAAGTCACTAATCTTCTAGAATTGGTGCATTTACAGTGGAGTGAAAATATCAAAGTGAGAAAATAGATTTCAAGGACAACTATGGAATTCTAAGTTTTACAGCACAAGTTTCTTAGCTTTTTAGAGAAAGTTAAGAAATAAAGTTAGACACTTAGTAAGTGAAACTTGACATATTTGCTAGAATTTAAGACTTTAGTTGAGAAGGAAATCAGACACTTAATAGGTAAAGCTTGGCATCTTTGCTAGAATTGAAGACTTTTCTTTCAAATTTAAGACTTAGCAACGTGCGTGTTAAATTAATAGAGATTATGTTTGATTTTTGTAATTATAATTGTTGTGTTAGTTATAATTGTGAACTTTTGGGTGTGAGGGTAGCTGAAAGTTTGTTGCATTGGTTTTGATAGATGTATTTTTAGATTTTGAGTGTAAGGATTGTTGTAAGTTTGAAATTTAAGTTTGAAAGTTGTAACTTGACATCTCATGTGGTCTCTATAAATACTATGGGGATTGAAAGAATTAGTAGACGATAGAATTATGAAATAATATTTATGAGAGTTTTCTCTTAAGTTCTTCAGAGAACTTTTGTTCAGAACTTATCAAGATTTCATTTTGTGATGTTCTTTCAGACTTATCACTCACAACTTTATATCAATCTTGAGTGTGGCATCTACAATCTTCTTATACCTTTGGTTCTTATCTATTATAGATAACGGGTCAAGATACTTATTTTTGTTTAACTAAAATTTGAATTAGAACGATCCCTAAATCTCACTTTTCTTTGTTCACATCATTTGGTATCAGAGCTTCTTAGGATCTAATCAGGCTTAAACTATCCTTTTGATTTCCATAGTTTTTTCTTTATTTTAAATCCTCAATTTTATTTTAGTCCATAGAGTCTGTAGACTATCATCTTTGTTTCTTCTTGTAACTTTTATCTGTTTCTTCACTTTAATTAGTTCAAGTCTGTTATTTAGTATTACATACAAAAAGGACAAAAAATTTAAAAAAAAAGTAGTAGAGAAAAATTCAAATTCAATTAATTTTGGGTTTACCATTCTTATTTCAAAAAAAAAAAAGTTCTGAATTAGTTGAAGTGTTACTAAAAGTTTTGTAGCATCCAGTGTGTATTTTACTTATTTTGTGCAATTCAGCGTTAAAAAAAATCCTAATTTCATCAAATTCGTAATTCCTTTTGTCTTTACTTTAGATGATACTAAAGAGGAAATAAAGCAAGAGAGTGGTGAGAATATAAGAGTACAAACCCATTTGAGTGCCAAACATAAGAGAGAGAGTGAATTTCTTAGGTGAAATACATGAGAGAGTGCTTGTGAGGTCATTAACCATGTTTTACAGATTTTAATATGTCACAAAATCAAGAAGAAAACTCAATTGAAAAGGTACAACAACCAACCAAACCAAACTTAACATTGTAGGTGTTGTTGGGCAAGTTGAGGCTGGTGATAAGAACTAAATTAGAGCAAATTCATGAGAGGATGGATAGGTTGAAAAATAAGGGGCAACATCCAAACACTCCCATTAGGTAACCAGCTAGGTGAGTGCAACAAGGGGTAAAATTGGGAGATGTTAAGGAGTTGGATGATCTAGACAAACCGCCAATAAACCAAGGCAGAATTTGCCATGGATATAGAGATAGAGACATTAAGAGGGGAAAATCTAGGTGAAGAGATGACTTGGGAAACATTAAGGTGAAGATTCCACCCTTCCAAGGTAAAAATGACCCCGAGGCTTATCTAGAATAGGAGATGAAGATGGAGATGATCTTCAAATGCCACAACTACTCTGAGGCCAAAAAGGTAAAATTGACTGAAATTGAATTCATTGTTATGTTATTGTTTGGTGGGATCAATTATTAAAGGAAAGGAGGAGAAATCATGAATGGCCTGTTGTGATGTGGAACGAGATAAAAACCATCATGAGAAGATGCTACATTTCTAGCTAGTACCATCGGGAGTTGTACAATAAGTTGCAGCGTCTAACTTGAGGATCCAAGAGCGCTGATGAATATTATAAAGAGATGGAGGTTGTTATGATTGGAGCAAGTGTAGAAGAGGACAGAAAAGCCACTATGGCTAGGTTCTTGCATGGCTCAAACTGAAAGACAACGAACGTGGTGAAGATGCATCACTATATGGAGTTGACGGATATAGTGCACCAAGCCATCAAAGTTGACCAATACTTAAGGTAAAGAAACATGGTTAGAAGATGATCAAACACGACTGTAACAAACTCATACAAACTAGCCTCTAAACAAGTCAAAGCTCTATCAACTAAATCTAAGTCCGAGCTCTCTAAGGATGCCAAATAAGTTGCAACATTGAAACAAGATCGTATTGCATCTCAAAGTCCAAATCAGAGTGCAATGATTCTAAGAGATAATGATGTCATTAAAATTGAAAGCAAGTCAGAGGAGAAGCCTATGCCAACTTTAGAAGATGCAAGTGATGGAATAGAATACCCAGCAGATGGCGAGTTGATTGTTACTAACCGTGAATTAAGTTTACAAATCAAAGAAGATGAGAAGGTACAATCTGACATCTTTCATACTAGATTCCATGTCAACAATAAGGTCAGTAGTAAAATTATTGATAAGAGCAGTTGTACAAATGTGGCTAGCATTAGTTTGGTTGAAAAACTAAATTTACCTACTACAAAGCATCAAAGGCCACATGATCTTCAATGATTTAATAAATGTGAAGAAGTCAAAGTAAGTAAACAGATACTGGTTTCGTTCTTTATTGGTAGGTACAAAGATCAAGTTTTATGTGATATAGTACCTATGCATGCTAGGAAAATTCTGTTGGGACAACCATGGCAATACAATAAATGTGTAATGCATAGTGGTGTCAGAAATAATTACACATTTAGAATGGATAAGAGACAAATCACTCTTGTACCTCTAACCTCTATACAGGTTTACGAAGATCAAATGAGAATAAAAAAAAAAAGAGTGTATTGAAAAAAGAAAGAGTGACTGAACTTGAAAATGAGAGAAAAGTGAGAAAGGCCAATAGAAAACAAGAAAGAGTACACGAATAAAAGGTTAAAAGAAATTGAGAGTTCATTTGAGAGAAAAGAAAGAAAATAAGTGAGTATATATACGAAAGAGAATGGAGTTTTTAGTACTAATAAACTTAACACCTATTTTGCCTAGTGATATTATTTATCTTTTTACAAGATTTTCATGATATATTTCCCAAAGGGATACCCATATTTTTACCACCAATAAGGGAAATTGAACATTAAATTTACTTTATACTCAAAGCATCAATTCCAAAAATGAAAGCAATTTAAAGGTGAAAAAAGAATTTCAAATGCAAGTTAGTGAGCTCATGGAGAAGAGGTATGTGCATAAGAACATGAGTTCTTGTCTGGTTTCAATATTACTTGTGCTTAATAAGGATTGGTTGTGGGAGATGTGTATTAATTATCGCGCTATCAATAATATCATTATAAAGTTTAAGAAGGTTGTATTTAAACTTGGTGATTGGTTGCATATACGAAAGGAAAGAATTCCAACCCAAAGAAGTTCTAAGTTGCATCCAATGGGAGAGGTCCATTTTAAGTAATTGAAATGATCAATGACAATACCTACAAGTTAAACTTTCCAGGTGAGTATAATGTAAGTGTTAGGGTCGGTTCTTACATGCCATCCCCAAATATACATATACTTGTGTATTTTATATAAGTGTACATTCCCATTGAATAGCTAATACCTATTCATATGGTATTATGCAATGTAATGTTACGAACATTGTAGATCTAAAAAAGTTCAGGTCAGATCTAAAGAAGTTTAGATAAGGGCCTACAGTTACCTACGCTGAGAGATATAAATGCTAAATGTTAGCACAGCTAAATGTAAGCTGGTTATAATATTCAACAAAAATCTAAAAGTTGGAACCTTGTCTGTAATAGGACGTAGACCTGGGAATGTACTAGTAACTGCATAGTTGCAAGAGTTGCAATTGCGTGCCAGAAAATGCTAGTTACGTAAATATGTTCTCGAATTATTGTCCCTGATCTATTTCTGTCGATGCAGGTC